>OX380337.1:28357561-29774455 GCA_947425015.1 Pterostichus niger | reverse complement strand
GGTTTCAGGGGGAAGAGAAAACGAGAATATCACAGACCTTGCGCTCGGTGACTTCAAGAGAATCCTCAGGTACGCCAAAGATACGGAGACAGTTTCTTCTGGAGTACTGTTCCAGTCGATCGATTTCTTCATGTAGGACACGATTTTCAGCAGCAATGTCATTGATAATAATAATAATAATAATAATAATAATAATAAGTCTTTATTGCCCAACAGAATGTCCATTAACAGGGCACAATACAAAACAAAAAAACACCAAAAAACATATGAAAATAAGATACAAATACAAATAATATATACTTTACAAGAGAAATAATTTAAGAAAAAATGTCTTCAAAATGACCATCCGCAATTCGGCACATCGTGAATAACGGGGATCGCCGGAGAACATCGGTGCGGGATGCTGGCAGATAGAAGGTCTTGGACTGTCTGGAAGCAAACCTAGGAACATGAAAACCCACACGGGACAACAATAGTGGAGCATCAATTTTATTATGAAGTAATTGCCATAAGAACTTCGCGCAGCAAGTTTCTCTACGGGATGTTAATGAAGCCATTGAATGGCGTTGAAGAAGCGAATGCTGCTCGATACCACGTTCAGGATATATGTTGTCACATTTAAATGAAAGAAATTTCAAAAATCTACGGTGAATGCGATCCAAGGTTAAACAATGTGACGCATAGAAAGGATACCATACCAAAATAGCATATTCTAATTTACTTAAAACATAGGCGAAATAAAGAGGCTTAAGGACATTGATAACATGAAACATTTTTGAGATCCTCATAATGAATCCAAGAGACTTACAGCTAGAAATGCAAATGTTGTAAATATGTTCCGTGAAAACTAAGTTAGAGCAAAAAGTGACACCTAAATCTTTTATAGATAGTTTTTTATTAAAAGGTTTATTATGCAAGCTATATGAAAATATGAGGTTATTGAAACAACGTGTATAAGTGATAAAGCAACATTTATCAAAATTCAAATTAAGTTTATTTTTTTCACACCAGGTAATCTCCCTGTCAAAATTAAATTGCAGATGAACAGCATCATCAAGTTGTGAAATTTTTCTAAATATTTTAATGTCATCTGCGTAAGCAAGGGCATAACATGTAAACGTTTCCAAAAGCTCATTTATAAATAAGTTGAATAATAAAGGTCCCAGGTTGGAGCCCTGTGGAACCCCAGATGTAGCAACAAACTCAAAAGAAGAGAAACCTTTGTAAAATACATAACATGTACGGTTATTAAGGTAAGAACTTAAAAGTTTTACCAAACAAGGAGCTGCACGAAAAGTTTCAATTTTTTTGAGTAATAAATCGTGATTGATTGAATCAAATGCACGTGAAAAGTCAGTATAAATGACGTCGACTTGACCCCTGTTATCAAGAGTTTCAGAAATAATTTGCGAGAAAGTAGTAAGATTTGTAACAGTTGATCGTCCACGCATAAATCCATGTTGATTTGGGGATATTAAAGAACGTGTGTTGTTATAAATAGTTTCGTAGATAACCATTTCGAAGATTTTAGCAAAGTTATTCAATATAGATATCGGTCGGTAGTTATTGATATTGGATTTATCGTTTTTCTTGAATACAGGTGTAATTCTAGTTCTCTTCCATCGTTC
The DNA here is from genome assembly GCA_947425015.1 of Pterostichus niger. NCBI lineage: Eukaryota > Metazoa > Arthropoda > Insecta > Coleoptera > Carabidae > Pterostichus > Pterostichus niger. The sequence goes on along the minus strand of OX380337.1, from coordinate 29,772,827 downwards.
TGGGAAAGTACATGTTTTAATTGCTAAATTTATGATAAAAGTAAGTGGCTTGGCTAAAATAAGCCTAGAGTCTTTAATTAAAAAACTGGATATTTGATCATCACCCGAAGTTAATTTATTGGAAAAAGTAGCCATTATAGAAATTATATCATCTTCGGTGACAGAGTTAACTACGAAAGACGGATGATAAGTGAAGTTTGTGGACGAATCATTAAGGGAACCAATGGAAAAAGTTTTAGAGAAGAATCTGGCAAAAGCATTAACAATAACGTGTGGAGATTCATAATCATGTTCTTCATCATGAAGTTTTCCAGGTATACGAGTGGTACCCTGTTTTAAATGAACGTACTTCCAAAGATCGCCAGGATTTGTTTTGATGTGGACTTCAGCAGCACGAACATAGATATTATAAGCTTCTTGGATTTGTACTTTACATAATTGTCGCATTCTTTTAAATTCATGTAAGTAAAAATGGAGACGAGTTTTAATCCATTTTTTTCCTAAGATATTCTTTGGTTTTCAGGTTATATTTTATTTCGAGATTAAACCAGGGTGGATAATTATTACTCTTCATTGAGGAATATTTATATTTTGGTACTGATATATCAAGGATAACATATAGTATTTCGTAAAATTTACAAAGAGCATCATTGACGTTATCGAATTTATTCAAACTCAACCAATCAAAATTGCAAATGTCTTCATATAGTTTATTATAATCTGCAAAGCGAAAGTTATATCGTAAATTGCATGCTGAAGGGAATTTTTTAGTTAGATTGGGAGATAGTAATTCTAAGCAAAAGTTTAGAGCTGGATGATACATATCTTCAGGAACCATTGGAGAGTCAGACCTTGTAACTGTTATATTGGAGCACAAATTAGACAAGATCAAATCTAATTGATTATTGTTAACATTTACAATGTTATTATATTGTTTGAGATTTAATATATTACAAAAGTTACGAACTGAGATTGACTTTGAACAAGTGAATGATGTATTATAAAAATTAGGTAAATTAAAATCTCCTACAAGGATAACAAATTCATTGATTAGAAAAACTTCTAAAGCATCAAGAAATACCTCAATATCATTACAATATGTGTCAGGAGGAATATAAATGACACATATGATAAAATTAATTAAATTAAAATAGCACTTACAGGCAACAATATCAATTAACGGTGTAAGATTTTTAATAGTTGACGTATCAAGAAAGTTATAAGATATGTGCTCAGCTAGGGCAACCAAAATGCCGCCACCTCTAGAACGACCAACAGCAGAAAAACCTCTGTCACAGCGTAACACATTGTAATTATCAGGAAATAATTCAGAATAATTCACAGAATCATTAAGCCAAGTTTCAGACAAAAATAAGACATCAAACGAGAACGAACAGCAGGAAACATAAAACTCATGGCACTTAGAATTTAACCCCCGGGTGTTTTGATAATAAAAATTCAAAACTGGACTTTCGTTGGGCTTAATTAGTTTAAAGGCTTAATTATTTTGGGTACATTATTAATAAACTTAATGACAAGATCAGTTTCACCATTAGAAATACGATTGTTAAGTTCTAGTTTTAAAGCTTTGTAATATTCATTTTGTTTACGAGTTTTACCAGAAACAGATATATTTATTTGCCCATTTGTTCATAGATTTAAATTTTTTTAAATTCATAAATATACGCTTAACATCATCAATGGAAGAAAGCAATAGTTTTATTGGACGCGCGTGAGAGGATGTGGGATCTAAACGTCCCATTCGAATAATTAGTTGGTGAAGGATTTAAACCTAAGTCAGAAAAAAGATCATTGACTAAGGTCATATCTTTTTCTAATTGTAGATCTTTATTAAGTGTATTGTTCTCCTTAGAACCAAAAATCATGATGTTCTTGGAACGTTTTTCACGCTCAGCAATTTCGAAGATAATGTCTTCAGCAGTGAAAACTGGAGATGGGATAGCAGTGTAGTTATTGTTTTTGAGTTCTTGTACATCTTTTTGTAAGTTCACAATTAATGCCATGAGACTGGCAAAATCTATGCCTAGCTCTTTACAATTAGAACAACTCCATGTTAGGCCACTATGTCCAGACCGTAACTTCCTCGCTTCAGCAGCGGTTAAGTCAACACAGGAAAAACTAAAATGTTTCTTGCATATCGAACAAGATATAAGCCTATGCTCTTCAGTTTTTTTATTGCAACAGTTACAAATAAACTCCATATTAATAAAAAAGAAAAAAAGAAAAAAAAATGTGAAGGAAAAGTAACACCCAGTAAATGTATGCTAAGAAAGAGCACCTTGTATATGTATACAAGCAACAGCAGTCAGGTATCTGACAGTTTGTTAATTAAATTAAGCGAGCCAAGCCAAGTAATGTTCAAGGAGAGATATTCATATAAAAATGAAACATAGAAATATCGAATATTTAAGAATAACTCACCTCTGAGACATCAGATGAAGGAGACACTGATATAGAAAAGATAGTAATAATAAGATGTTATTACAGGTACAAAAAATTATCACAAAAACTTGAAATAAACCAGCCGAAAAGACTAATAAACACAGAGCCAAGAAAAACACGTGTGCTGCTTGCTGAAGACAAAGCAAAAAAATGGCCTCATAATAAGCCTTTTGCTCAATGAGTCTTTTGTCCACACGTTCGAATACAGAATCCACTAACTTCGAGATGAAACTATCATCGCAAAGTAATTTGGAGAGCACTTCGGTAACAATGGCAGAATTACGCGTATTAGAACTCATTTTTAAATTATGAACAGAACAATAGCAAAATATATTCGAATTTATTTAGCAAGTTGCAAATTATGATTTATCGAATGGTAAAATTATTTTACTTTCTTCGCAATCTTTTTAAAATGTGCCATATTCATTACTTATTTCTACAATGCCTGTTTTTCTTTTATATATTTCTGCAAAGTTAAGTCCGTGCTTTCGTAATCTACCTTTACATGTAGGTCCACTAACTCGCGTCAATTCAATACAAAATTTCCCATTGGAAAAGATTGCGGCATTACTTTGGAAAATTCTTGCTATAGCACCCCAAACTACATCCTTAGATAGTTGAACTTCACGTCTGAAACTTAATTAAGCAGGGCCGTTTTTTAAACAAGGTGTATTAAATGTAAACATATGTTATTAATTCATTCAGGCTTTCTTCAAACCATAAAAGAGGATTAACAGCAGAAGGCAAATCAATCATTTTAAAAATAACACCATTACCTGTCATATTAAAATATTTAAAATGACGATCAATCTCGCTAATAATTTTTAAACGTTCCTGGCTCGCTAGTGATGATACTGAAACATTTACACTACAGCTTATACTTCCTGAACCAAGTTGTAGTGTTGCTAACGAATCGTCTAATAAATTTTCGTATATTTGAAAAAAGTTTTTGTAATTCTTTTCGCTAGTTATTTCATTATCACTCACTTTATCAAATATCTAATATTTGATGTAAATTATTGATATCTTTAGCAGACATTTTTTTAGTTTAAATCTTACAAATACGTACTGTGGCGGCCTCAGCCAATCACATGAACGTCCCCCACCAGTCGCACATCTCAGTCAATCACATGAACGTCCCCCACCAGTCGCACATCTCAGCCAATCACATGAACGTACCTCACCAGTCGCAACAACCAGAGTTCAGCCAATCACATGAACGTCCCCCACCAGTCGCACATCTCAAGCCAATCACATGAACGTACCTCACCAGTCGCAACAATCAGAGTTCGGCCAATCACATGAGCGACTCCCACCAGTCGCGTCAGTGATCGGGTATAAAAGAGCGTTCCTTGAACAAATCAGTCAGAGTCTTTGGTACTCAGCCGCAAGGCCAGAGGATTCACACTTCTGCTCAGCCGCAAGGCTGAGAGTCTTTGGCACTCTCATCCTCTGCTCAGCCGCAAGGCCAGAGGATTCACACCTAAGGCACTCTGCTTAGCCGCAAGGCCAGAGAATTCATACTTAGGCACGCACTCTGCTCAGCCGCAAGGCCAGAGTTTCCAGCTGTCCGTCGCTAGCGCGCGCAATCACCGCCCTCGAGGACAGCACAGAAACCAGACGCTCATTAGCCGGACCTATCTATGGGAGAACCTCCGCCAACTGTCCACGCCAGTGCAGCCCGTCTTACCGCTACCATCTGACGCCGTACAGCACCCCGGACCCGCAGTACCACGACGTCAACCGCAGCCGAGTCCATTCAGCGGACCCCCGCCTATCCGTGGTTCAGAGGGCACACGCAGGGAAATTCGGCAATGATAATAATATACATGTAACACTTGTTAAATAAATGTTTATGAAAGTTACTAAGGCGTATCTGTTCTGATTACAAAATACAAAAGCTACACGCAACCCCATAGTACAAATAATATAGCAACACTGCTGTTAGTAGATACCAAACTACATTTATGTTCAAGTTTTCCAGTTTAAAAGAATATTGGTAAAATTGATTTTTAATGGTTTACGTAAATTCAGTGGTACTCAAAAAGTAATATAACATGTTTATCATTTTTAATTAAATAAAAACAATTTATTCAAACACAAAAATATATACATACATAGATATTTTATTTTTTACCATTAAATTACATTCAATAAATAATGGGTAATATAATAATATATTTAAATATAGTAAATAAGCATTTACAATTTTTCAAATGCAATATATGTAGCATCTCTGGCTAAACCACAATTCTTCGTTTCCTTATAAATCATGATTACACAACCTTTTCTTTGTACCGATAATTTTTTTCCATAAACAAAAATAAGAATTTTAGACATTTAGATTTTTATTTCCAGGTTAAGTGGATCCAAAATAAATCTTGAAAACAGGTAATCAGGCCTTAGTAACCCATGGATATAATTCGTATGTAATAATAATCGAAGCATCCCATAGCGTCTAAAACCACAGCGTCGACAACCCATAACAGCCTCATAACAGCTGACCAAATTAATTATGTATCAGAAACTACAAGCCCTCAACTACTAACCGCGGAATAAAACTGATTTTAAACAATAATACAATAGTTGATGTGCCTAAAATATTTAGGGTTGATACGAATTTTCTAATAAGAAAATGTATAAAATTGATATATTATTAATTAAAAAAATAATTATTACCTATATATATATATATATTGATGTTTTGTAAGTACATGTAAAAAATAATTAAGGCACATCAATTATAAGGGGTGGAAACGAATTTTTATACCCTAAACATACACAACCAATTTTATTTGCAGATTTATATTTGGCGCGTAATTTTTATAATTAAAATCATATCGGCGAGACGGGCCGCACCAGCGTAGACAGTTGTCGGAGGTTCTCCCACAGGTGTGCCCGGGCTAGTGAGCGTCTTCGCTGGGAAGACGATGTCCGCGATGTCCTCTAGATCGGAGATTGGCGCAACGATAGCGACAGAGAGCTGTACACTCTAGCCTTGTAGCTAAGCAGAGTGCCTAAGTGTGGGTCCTCTGGCCTTGCGGCTAAGCAGAGGGTGAGAGTAGTTGGGGGTGCTATAGATTTCGTTACTGGTGTGTGTGTGTGATGCGTTTATTATTATTAAGTAATACATTATAAGTTTCTGATACATAATTAATTTGGTCAGCTGTTATGAGGCTTTTGCCTCTTTCAGCAGCAGATACATAGTGATTTATATATATATATATATATATATATATATATATATATATATATATATATATATATATATATATATATATATATATATATATATATATTTATATATATATATATATATATACATAAAGAAAAAGTATTCATTATCATACAATATCATACAATATCTACAGAATATATACAATATTTATATACATTTGAGTGTTTTTTAAACGTCTTAGAAACTAGCGCATGGCTAGTGTGGTGGTGTCGATGACGATCTCCAGATCGGGCGGGAGGGGGTTTCTGGTGGCTTCGAGAAGCACTGCTGGAGGGTGTCGATATTTGTACTTAGGATGGCGTCGGCGTCTTGGCGGAGGTATTCTTAATTCCTCAATGGAGGGTCCGTTTTCACGCTTGTAGGCGGTCCAGAAGCGGCTGCGAGTTGGTAAATTCGTAGATGCGGCTGGATGGGTACCTCCATGGTAGGTCGTGGGTGCGTCGTAGAAATCGACGTTCGTGTCGCACTAGCGCAATGAGCTGGTGTGTACGAGCGCTGGAATATAGCACCGCGCGGAAGTCTGCTATGAGGCGAACAAATGTTTTATATGTGTGCATCTGCACTTGGCGGGTGCAGCCTTGGAGTCGGTTGCGCAAGCAGGAGATGAGCGCCGTCCGTCGACGCATGGCGGAGTAGCACTTCCTGATGTCCTCCTGCCAGTTGAGGAACTTATTGAATACGGCTCCGAGGTAGGTGGCGCTCCGCTGCTCCTCAACTACTTGATTATCCAGAGTCACTTGGATGGAGTGGTCATATCGCAAGTTCCGGTGCTGGAAGCGCACCAACTGGGTCTTCGCAGCGTTAATTTTGATGCGCCAGCGACGCATCCAGGACTCCAGTCTGTTCAGCTGGGCTTGCAGGAGGCGGGCGGCGTCTTTGGGATCGACTGCGGAGGCCCAACATACAGTGTCGTCGGCGTACTGTTGCAGCTTGACTTCGTTGTGCGTTGGAACCGGGATGTCGTGGCAATAGAGCAGGAATAGAATTGGAGATAGTACGGAGCCCTGGGGGAGATCGGCTCGCAATTGGAGCTCGTCCGAGAGGTTGGAGCCCACTTATACTCTTGCTCTTCTGTGTAGCAGGAATCCTGCGACGGTGAATACCAACCGCTTGGGCAGGTTTAGCACGATGAGCTTTCGAAGAAGTCCCGCGTGCCATACCTTATCGAATGCGCTCTCTAGGTCCAAGAAGGCAGCTGCTGTTGTTTTTTTTCGTGATGCTGGTGGATAGCCTTAGGTGAGCGCACTGTACCGAGTGTTTCTGTCTGAAACCGTATTGGTGGCTGGGAAGGATTTGATGTTCCTCAACGAAGCTCGACAGTCTGTTTTTTATGATTGTTTCATAAAGTTTCCCCAGGGTATTCAACAGGGATATTGGTCGGTAAGAGGCAGGATTAGCAGGATTTTTGTTGGGTTTCAGGATCATTATGACCCTTGCAATTTTCCAGCAGGATGGGATATAATTTATTTGGAAGCAGGAGTTCAGGATTATGGTGAGGAGAGTTATAGCTCTGGCCGGGAGGTGTTTGAGGGTTGCAAATGTGATGCTGTCACTCCCTGGGACTGATCTTCCTGTCTTGGAGGCGATCACTTCCAATACTTCCTTCTCCTCTATTTCCACAATGTCGTCGTCCGCAGGAGGAGTTCTGAAGTAATTAGCTACTAGCTGGTTAGTTGCTCTCCTGAAGTCTTCCGGGAATTCTGGTTGAGTGGGGACCTGGCAGGTTTCTTCAAGCTGTCTAGCGAAAAGTTAGGCCTTTTCATCTCTGGTGACTGCGGTTTGGTTGTTGTGGTTGAGAGCGTATTCCAGCCGCTTGCGTTGTCCTGTCAGTACTTTAAATTTGTGCCAGAACAGTGCTCCATTCCGTGGATCCAGCTCGGAGCACACCTTGTTCCAGTTCTGTTGCCGGTGGATAGACACGGCACGGCGAACCATGGCGCTGGTGCGGTTCCACTGTGTCTTCATTTCTGGCTCCCTTGAGCGGATGTACTCGCGGTAGAGCTGGCGCTTGTCCCGGATGAGCTGCACGATGTGTGGAGGAATTGGCGGTCTATCACAGCGAATTGTCTTCTTAGGCGTCGCGACGTCTATGGAGGTTTTTATGGCAGACGTGAGAAGAGGTTTCCGAGGTTTCCGGCTGTTCCGGAATTTTTCCGGTGAGCAGCTCCGTAAATTTCTCCCAGTCGACGTTGTTGTGGTCCGTTTGGCCGTGAGCGTGCACACGTTCACTGTAGCAATTCTTCTGATGTTGCTAGTCATAATTGATGCTTGAAGTGCGGCGGCAAAGTTTACATCGGGTGACATCCAACATGGTCGTAACCACCGGAATACGAAACTGTGAGCTTCACTTGAAACAGAGAGGCCGCCAGTGAGACCAGATTCTTCTCGATGCGGACTCGCTGGTCGGGTACAGCGTTCAGGGTGGCGAGCGTCACCAGTCGGAGCACGTTAAAGGTGCTTGCGTTCGAGTCGGCTGCGTCGGTGCTTGGCTTGTCTGCCGTCTTCAGCGGAGCGGTGAAGGCGGCACTCTCTGGTTTCTTCGGGCGCTTCGGGCAGCGCATGCTGGTTGAAACGTGTCCAGTTTCGTTACAGACGGCACACTTCGCTGGTTGTTGCGTAGCTGGGCATTGTTTATAACTGTGGCTGCCACCACAGTATGAACATGCTATTTTATTCTGTCAGGTGCCGGGTGCATGATACTGCTGGCATTTGCCACATTGGAACAGTTGCGGTGGAGGTGGATGGGATCTTTCCACGTAGTGCGGACAGTTAAAGATCCAGACTCCTTCATTCAACATCATGTCCAATGATGTTTCGTCTGATATGAGTACACGGACGAAACGTGTGTATTTGTTTGTTTGCCGTGAACGGATCCTCCACGTGTCTTTGAAATTGACTTCGTTCATTCGAAGCTGGTGTTTTACTTCGTCCATCGAAATGTCCTGGTGGACAGCCTTGATTACGCAAGAGAACGATGGCGTACGAGGTTGAGCTTGCTGACTGCTTGTTGGAGACTTCCTAGGGCCCTCGATGACTACGTCCAAGCCGATGATGCTCCGTAGAGCAATTAGCTTCTTCTCCAGCTCGCTGTCATGGCTCTTTATGAGCATTTTTCCATTCCTTGTCGGTATTGTGCAGATAATGCCGAGGTTTTTTATCCTGGATATGTACGGATAAAATCCTTTCGGCGTCTGTGCATGCGGAGGCAGGTTGCACACGTATGCGACATATATTTGTTCGGTTGAGCGGAACACGTCCGCCGGTGGTCTCTGTGTCGGCGGCGGCAGCGTCGGGAGCGCAGTCTTGACGGGCGGCAACGCGCCGGTAGGCGTTGTGGACTTATTGGAACCTGTTTCGCAGTGGGCGAGTTCCCAGCAGGGGGAGACGTAGGTGTCGATGAAGGTGGAACTTTGGGAGTTCTACGACGGTGGTAAATATTCGTCAAAGGCGGCGACGACGCTGGTGGACGAAGGCGTTTGGAGCTACGGTCCGAGTGGGAACTGGTGTTACTCTCCTCTCCTGGCGAAGAGTACAACGAGTGGTACAATGTCAGCGAATTAGACATCTCCTTGTTGATGATGTTTTTCCGATGGCGGTTTTTACGTTTGGAGGAAACCGTAGTGAACTCCATCTCCGAGTTGTCTCCTTGATGGGTGGCATCGTCCTGGATGGCCGCAGCGTTCATTGTAGACGGAAGAAGTGTTACTGGTGTCAACGGTATGCCCTTATACACCCGAGCTCATGACGCGACTGGTGGGGGTCGCACACGTGATTGGCTGGACTCTGGTTTCCGTGCTCTGCCCTGACGGTACTCCCGTTGAGCGTAGCGTTCAGCGTCAGCCAAGAGCGTTGGCTTAGGTTTACGAGGCCCGAGGCCGCCACAAGTTTAACACAACTATTATGCGACATAATACCACATGTTACACATTTTGCAGTATGTTTACATTGTTTGCACTTGATAACTAGACCACTAGTAGATTACACGTCAATTGTCGCCAATCTTTAAATAATACTCGTATTCTGTGCGTGTATAAGACAAGACGATTTGATATTAATGAATTAGCTCTATGGTGTACCTTAAACGGTATGGAAATGAATATCTCAAAATGTAAATTTATTAGATTTGTAAGAAAAAACAAGTTTTATAACCTCTAACTATGTTTTAAACAACAATATTCTCCAAGAAGTAACAGAAATAAAAGATCTGGGAGTTGTTCTGGACCCCGCACTCAAATTTAATAAACATATAGATAAAATAATTACGAAAAGTTTAAAAATGTGTGGGTTCATGTAAAAATTTTACAAATGTAAATACCATTCATTTATTGTATAATTCATTAGTACGAAGTAATTTAGAATATTGTAGCGTAATTTGGGCACCATACAATCAAATTCAAACTAATAGAATCGAGCTAGTACAATAGAAGATAATTAATTTTACTCTTTTAAAGCTAAATATAAATAAAAATCAATATAATTATAATGAAAGATTATTTTTACTTGGATTTGAATCATTAGCGAAACGCAGGGAAAAATTAGCTTTACTTATAAATTATTCACTGGCCTAATCGATGTACCTGATTTGCTATGTAAATTTAATTTAAGAGTACCTCAGTACAATATTAGAAATAACGATTTATTTGTTGGTACTGTTAGTAAAACGAATTTTGGTAAATTTTCAATATTAAACAGATTGGTCAGTATTATAAACACTTTACCAGAACATATAGATTTTTTCAATATAACCGAGAAGAAATTGAAAAATGTATTAAAAAGTATATAATAAGCATATCGTGATTTTGAAAGGTAAAATTTATTAAATGTTATTTCTGTTAATTAGAGTTCACACCTGTTACGTTCTATTTTAGTTTTTTTATTTTTTGTTTAATTTTGGATGTACCATTTGGATATTTGTCCGTAGTGTACCATATCATATAAATAAATAAATAGATATTAAACTAAAAATATGCGATGAAGTTATTGCAGTTGAATCAGAGATTTGTGATAATCAAAATCACCTGACAGCAGTTTATTAATACAGAATGAGGAAGGGATCTATAATAGTTTTTTTTTTTTTTAATAAGTGAAAACTTGGTAGAAGAGGAGTTCCTACATCATCACTACCCGTAATTTCTGTTCCTACAACATCACAGCAACAGAACACCGTGTCAATTCGTACATCATGACAAACAGTTACTTTGTCTACAACATCTCCACAGAACCTTCTTTGAACTCCCACATCGTTACAACATAGTGTCATTTCCAACAACATCGCAACAACATAGTTCTAGAGAACTATGTAGCGCTATAAACACTACTCAAAACGATACTACAAAGTGTGTGCCGAGGAAAACCAAGTAAAATGTTTCAAGTTAACAGGTATACACAAATTATTCCATTATATTATTATTTAGATTTTATTACATCACGTTTAATTCTACAGGAAGACGAAATACGGTCGTTGTGAGGAGATGAAATTTCAATCACTTGGTTTTATGGAAGCCTGAAAGATGTAGTAAACCCTGTATTGAAACCGTCAATCCTACCGATTATTTTGGATTTATTTTCAACACTTCACAGAAAAAAAATGGACTGGGATGGTTAAGTTTTTGCAGGGCAGATCAGCTACATATCTATGTAGGACTTTAAGTGATACGCCAGCAAAACCTACGTACATAGGAAGACTAGGACACAGTGTTATCGATCATGTGTGTATTTACCTAGAAATCGCCAACCTTATCCAAATCGTTGACAATATATTCATCAGACCATCTAATATGTCTCTTAAAGCTCAACGTCATGAGCAACAATTCAGAGGCCAACGAAATTCCTAAAGACAACACGCCACATCGCAAAATCCACTGGAATCCGCACAAGGATATAGAATACCAAGAAAGATTGAATGAATGCGTCAACACAGAAAACGTGAGCAACAAAAACTCAACATTAGATGAATATACAAACTTGGCGACCAAAAGCCTAAGGATAGCTCAAGAACTTGAATTACTCCGATCAGCTAGAACCTACCACAAAACACAAAATAACAAGCCCTGGTTCGACAGAAAATGCAAACAAAAAAAAACTGCAGATGAGGAAAAGCTACAATAGATAACGATTCAAAACTAATCCAATATGTAGAAGATAAAAAAACTAGAACGACACTCTTGCGCTGCGGAAACAAAATCACACCGCATCAACACAAGAAAAAATATACAACATCAAGAATTGTAAAAAATTTTGGGCCACGGTCACGAAACTGAAACCAAAATCAGCACACATAAACCCGATAAACATAAAAACATGGGAGAATTTTTACGAGGAAATGTACAAGCCGAATATAAAAATAAATAAACAATACACCGGTATAGTACACCCCTCCTTAGATACCGAAATTACAGCCTACGAATTACATCGCACGTTAAACGTACTTGCCAATAACAAGACACTAGGGCCGAACCTGATTCCCAACGAGCTCCTGAAAACATTGTTCAATACTGGATTCCATACATTATTAAACCTTCTTAACAAAAGCTCAAACACTGAATCTATCCCACTGGAACTAAATACGAGCAGATTAATCCTAATCTATAAAAAAGGCTGCAAAGATAACCCATTTAATTACAGGGGGCTAGCTATGATGAACACAATGCAAAAAGTACTAACCGGCATAATAGCTAACCGTTTGGATACGTGGACCGAAAGCTACGATATCCTCCCCGAAGCCCAATGCGGATTCAGGGAAAAGAGATCGTGCCTAGATAATTTATTTGCGCCTAACGCCATCATCCAGTCGAGATTAACTGTGGAACGAAGTACCTATGCTATATTTGTGGACTTCAAGCAAGTTTTTAACTCAGTTAAACATCTAAAGCTGTGGAACAAACTCTTCGACATAGGGGCTAAGCCAAACTAATCAGACTGCTGAAGAACAGCTACGATAATAAAGTAACAAAAGGCCTCTTACAAGGAGACACATTATACAAAACAAAATGTATTAGTTTTGCTAATATAGTCAGCTGTATCTAAAATTACCATTCCAGCATTTTTTTCAGCTTTGGTTACAGTTAAATTATTGTTTGAAATTTTTTGTTTTAATGATTGCAAAGTATTATTGATTTCTCTATTTGATCTGGATAAGTTTTTATTATTATTGTTATGATCAGTGTGACTACTTACGTTTTTATGAATTTGTAGTAGCTGTTGTTCAATTTCATTCTTCAGTTGTTTGTTGATGGGATGGTTATATATTTGGGTTTCTAATTCAATGGCGATTTTTGACAGGTTGATGTTCTTCGGTGGTGGAGCATATTTGTATGCTAGATTGAAAGTTTTTTCTTCGGATGGTGTGAAAGTTGTGGATGAAAGGTTTGTAGTCCTTGGAGGAAAATTATGGATTGATGATTCTTCTATTATGTATGTTTTCTGGAAACGTTATGTAGACGACATACTGGTGTTCTGGACCGGTACTACTCAAGAATTGGATATTTTTCATAATAAAATTAATACTCTATCTAAAATTAAATTTACTATCGAATTAGAATCAAATAACAAAATTAACTTTTTAGACCTCTTTTTACAACGTGATAATAATAAAATAGATTTTAACATTTATAGAAAATCCACTTTTCCACTGACATAATTATCCCAAAATACTCATATCACAACCCGAAAATAAAATCACTTTCTTTCAACTTCCTATTTCACCGCTTATTAAACACTCCCCTATCTAAAGAAAATTTTGATAAAGAATATAATACCATCTTAAACATTGGCTTAAACAATAAATATCCACTTTCTTACATAATTAGTTTTTTCAAACACATGAAATTTTATCATTTAATTTTTAACAAAGTATATAAACACTTTTCTACAAAACAACGTTACATATCAATTCCTTTTTTCAATACCGTCCACTTCAAATTGAAACATATTACTAATAACCATAATATAATCCTCACTTCCAAATCTCAACCGAACTTTAATAATATTCTAAACAACAGCAAACCACCCTTCAATAAATTAGAAAAAAGCGGTATATATAAACTTAAATGCAACAACCGTGAAAACATCTACATCGGTCTTACTTGACGCAACTTAAAAACTAGATTTAAAGAACACATCAGAAATAACCCTTACTCTGCCTTCGGCTCTCACCTTATTAACAATAACCACTCATCCAGCACCGATAATATTTCTTTACTACAATCAGAAAGTAACTTTCATAAATTAATTTTATTCGAAAAATATGAAATTCTGAGCAGAGGATGAGAGTGCCAAAGACTCTCAGCATTGCGGCTGAGCAGAGGTGTGAATCCTCTGGCCTTGCGGCTGAGCAGAGGATGAGAGTGGTTGAGGGTGCCAATGACTCTGACTGATTTGTTCAAGGAACGCTCTTTTATACCCGATCACTGACGCGACTGGTGGGAGTCGCTCACGTGATTGGCCGAACTCTGATTGTTGCGACTGGTGAGGTACGTTCATGTGGTTGGCTGAGGTGTGCGACTGATGAGGAACAGTCATGTGATTGGCTGAGGCCGCCACAATACTTTGATGCAAGCTTACTAGTGTAGTACGTAGCTTCATTCGATAATTGAAAGTTTCGTTTCCATACTTTATCACCTTTTTCAAAACTTGTAGGTCTACGTCGCAAATTGTAGTGTGTGCTATTTCGAACATACGCGTGATCCAAACGTTTACGTATTTCGGCATAAATCTTTTCGAATCCTGCGGGACGTGACGTCATAACATTTCGACGATCATACTCGATTTTCCCATCAGGTTATAGTGCTTCCAATGCATATTATATACCAGAAAGAATAAGCTCACGACCAAAGTTCACAAAGAATGGAGTGAAACCGGTAACGTCATGGTGAAGTGTGCGTATGGCACAAGTAACTTGAGCTAAATATTTTCCCCAATGTCTGTGGTTGTCTTTTACATAGGATGCCAGCATAGTATTCACAACACGATTCACCCGCTCAGTGGGGTTGTTCTGAGGGTAATACCGGGCGTTAAACAAAATTTTAGTGTGATTACGATCACACATATTCCGAAAATCATTGCTTCTAAACTGGACGCCATTGTCACAAACAAAAAATTGTGGCACGCCATAAACTAAAAATACATCGTCCTCAATAAATTTGGTGACTGCTGCTGCTGTCGAAGTTCTCATAGCAAAGGTAAGTACGAATTTACTATGATAATCGCATACCACTAATATGAATCGATGTCCTTTTGAAGTAGGTGGGAAGGGGCCCATTAAATCAGCACTAACAAGCTGAAAGGGTCGGTAGACTCGCGGTTTCGAACCCATGAGTCCTGGATGAGGTGTTTGTACTAGTTTGTGCTCAACACAAACAACACAACGTTTGATGTACGTCGCAACATCCGCACGCATTTTCGGCCAGTAAAAATTACTGCTCAACCGACGAAAGGTTTTGGAAATTCCAGGATGTCCTGATGTGGGAGAATTATGAGCTTCTGCTAATATTTTCGCACGCTTTTCCTTTGGTATTACGGACTTCCATTGATCGTAATCGTCTGTTAATTCAGGTATAGCACTCTTAACATATTTAAACAGTTTATCACCCTCCACACGCCATGCTATATATTTTCGTGGTTTTTTCTTCACGTTATCCAACATTGAATTGTACCACTTATCCTTCGAGGGTGGAGCTCGAGGATCTGTACTGGGAACATCAGCTGCAGAGATCGGAACTGAACGTGACAGACAATCTGGGACCAAATGATCTTTACCTAAAATCAAACTGTTGTAAACGCACAGCCAAACGACATAATTTTCCAGTGGTCTGAGTAAAATTCATCAACCATAAAAGTGAGTGATGGTCTGTAATGACGGTGAATCTCACACCTTCCAGATATGGTCTCAATTTTTCCAGGGCCCAAACCACAGCAAGACATTCACGTTCCGTAGTTGAATAATTCCTTTCTGTCTGTGACAGAGAACGACTTAGATAGCAAATCACTCGCTCTTCGCCATCTAGTGATTGCGTCAAGACGGCACCAAGACCGTATGCGCTGGCATCGGTCTGAACCGTAAAAGGTTGTCCGAAATCGGGACAAGTGAGAATGGGGGCCGAAATTAGGGATTCCTTCAAATTATTAAATGACTGCTTCCACTCAGCGGTCCAAGAAAATTTGTGACTTTTCCTCGTCAATCTACTCAACGGTGCAACAATATCTGAAAAATTGGGTACGAAACATAGGTACCAAGACGCCATACCGAGGACACTTCTAACATCACTAGCTGTTTTTGGAGTCGGGATTTTTAAAATTGCCTCAACTTTTTCTGGATCAGCTCTCAATCCTAATCTATCGACAACATAACCTAGATCCTTAATTTCTGGACGACAAAACTGACTCTTTTCGCGACTTACAGGCAAACCTGCACCTAGTAAGCTCAAATGTTGCGAAAAAGATTCTGAAACTACGACGATATCATCCAGATAAACAAAAACATAGGGTTCGAGATCACATCCTAAAACAGTGTCAATTAACTTTTGCCAGGTAGCCGGTGCATTCGTGAGACCAAAAGGCATACGCTTAAAGTGAAAAAGTCCAGTGCAATCCGGAGAATTATCTTTATCCAAATCTAAACTAAAATTCGTAATAATATCCCATCCTTTGCTTCCGAAGATTGACCGTGATGCGCCCGAATCCAATAAGCCAATAAATTCTTTCCCAAAAATAGATACCTTTAAATATGCGCGGTCTCTGATATGCAAGATCAGATTCTAAACTCTAAAGACTGATTTATTGACGGTGGCGCCTTAAAATTTTGAGTACGAATATGTATCGCTTCTAATTTACTACAGAGTTCATCCAAAACTTCGACTGTATAAATGTTTTCTAAACTAAGCCCTACTTGCAATACGGCAATAAGTTACGGCGTATATAACCTATACGTTCCAACTCGGTAGGACGCTTATTCAGACGATTGAACAAACCCTCCATGTTGGCAATAAAGACTGAAACTTTTTCCTCACTACCCTGTGTCCTACTTCTAATTTCATCCCACAAACTATATTCATAATCGCAAGGCAAGAACGTATCTCTCAAAGATTTAATCAATCCATCCCATGAATGTAAATTAACACGTTTTGCACGAAACCAGGTGAGTGCATTACCTTTAAACAAATCAATGGCTGAATGAAACAGCTGATCTTTACTAACACTACGAGCTAAACGTAGCTCTTCTACTCTTTCCAGAAAATTACAGATACCAGATTCTCCGTCAAAAGTCAAATTCCATTTGTGAATCGTATAGTACGGTACGGTTGAAGTTTGTCGATTAGTTGATGGACTTAAAACCGAGGTTAATCGTTCGAGAACTGCTGTCAAATTTGTACACTCCGGTTGGGACAGTGCAACAGGGTTTTCAAGATTTACATTTAACTGATCTGTTTCAGCTATATGATCGCGGTGTTCTAATATACTAGATTGATGTTCAATAACAGTTTCTTCCGTAGGTTCTATTAACGATTGTTCGTGCTCAGCAAGTAATATCGCAGACGCTTGAGTCGAGAATTTAAGTTTAGCTTGTAATAAACATTGTTTACTTCGTTCCAAACATTTTTCGATGGCTTCTTTACAATCTGCGGAATTTATTCTTGATACTCGTAAACTAACATCTGTCAAACGTGTACTTAAGCGAGCATATTCATTTTGATAGTTGATTGGACTGAAATTTGCTGATAATTTTTCTAACTCTTCCAACTTGCGCTCACATATTTTAATTTCCGAGTTTGGTTCCAGAGGTAATTCTAAAATATCAGGAGCACCTCCATTAGAAGACTCGCTTCGCAAACACTCACGAAGTTTAGACCGGTTCTGCGCAACACAACCATCAGTAGCCAGGTTTCTCAAAAGTAGCTCATATGATAATTCATCCGACAGAAGACGATTCGGATCCATCTTATTTTCCATAATATTAACAATTAAATGACAACCCGTGTTACAACTAATTATATATATTGAATAAACAAAATCGTAACTACAAAAAAGTTTCCTATTCCTATAACGACCTAATAATATATTTCCCACCAAGCACAAATCTATCCGCAAAAGTAAGCCCCGCGTTGGACGCCAATTTATAGCGACGCGACTCGCACTTGCCGATTTTTATATAACACGGCTTGCTTGTCACGCTTACAATCAACCATACGCTCCCAGGGGGGGGGGGGGATGAGCCCGGGAGGAACAGTTGAACCGCGGCTAAACTCAGTGAAGACGGGGTGAGTCGGAGAAGGGATAATAAATCACAAAATTGATGGGCGCCAGCCGGCCTGAGCCACGACCGGTTCAACAAGAGTCTGACGGCCGACGAAAATCGGGATACGTTCCAGGAAGGGGATACGAGAGTGCACAAAATTACTAGCGGCTAGTGCATTGAGTGGATAATATAGTATATTGAATTAATAAAATAACGGATAAGAGAGTTTTCCGTACAGTAACTTAACAATAACAAATATGGAGTTGAATCCAATCAAGGCGTACAGGTAAGAGAGTAATTAACGCAAGGGAAACTAGCGCAGCGGGTCGCTGGTTCCTCCCGATAGTATGTAGGACTGCGGCGGTTGGTCAAAATACCTATAGGAGCACAAGGTGCGATAACGACGTATGACGGTTGGATGGTACCAGCGATCGCGATACGGGCGCCGAAATTACACAAAGCGCAGGCCCTAGCCACTATCCGACGTACTAGCTACGCGCTACGTAGGAACAACTTGTCCAAAACAAAAATGAAATAATAAAATAATAACTCGCTTCACCGGCCTCTTTCAACAGAGGTAAGTATCAACAAACTGTTAATAAAATACTAAATTACATTGTTTTCTGCCAATTGCAGGAATAACAAAATAGATACTAACATAAAATAAATGAATATAGGGATAATATGAGAAAATGGCTTAGCTGTGACAATCGCACTGTTGACTGGTAGGTGGTGGAATACTGGAACTGCTGGGCTGATTCGGTACTCTGGCGGACAATTACGAATGGCTCCGAGAATCCTTTAGATTATTGAAAGAACAATTGAAAATGTTACCCCAGTTAGGTTATTACGATGTAAGTAAACCAATAAAATTATCAATAGACGCTAGTAGTATACATAGCTGTTGGAGCTGTAGCGTTACAAGATGATCGACCAATTCCGTACAATGCCAAAGCAATAACAGCATCGTAACAAAATTATAGTCAGTTAGAAAAAGAAACATTTGCAATCTTATCAGCTTGTAGAAAATTCCACGAATACATATATGGAAATAAGAATCTAGAAATTGAAACAAATCACAAACCATTTGAGATTATTTTTTAAAAAAAACCACTACATGAAACCCCAGCAAGGTTACAACAAATTTCAATCGAAATATTGCCTTATCACCGTAAGGTAATATACAAAAAGGGGTCTGAACTCTATATTGCTGATATCCTATACAGAGACTGCAACTTACAAAAAGAACTTGAATAAAAATCACAACTGCAAATTCATGTTATAATATCAATGTCTTCAGAAAGAACAAAACAGGTTCACAATGAAATAAAAAAAGTAACGATTTAACGTTACTTAAAAAGCAGATAAAAGATGGCTGGTGTGACAACATAGCTGACGTACCAAAAGAAATTCAAAAGTACTGTACTTTAAGAGATGAATTAACCTGTTACGAAGAATTAATATTTAAAAATAACAGACTTTTGATTCCTAAAATAATGACTGGAACAGTAATTATTTTTTTTTACCTACGTCAAAAAGGAATAGATGGAACTTTACGATTAGCGAGAGATTATGTGTATTGGCTTTCAATGAAATAAGACAGCAAATTACGTAAAACAATGTAAAGTATGTCAAAAGCTGATTAAAGATAAACCAATGGAACCGGTAATTCAACAAGAAACACCAGAACAACCATGGTCAACAACAACGTCAGATTTATTCCAGGTAAATGGACAACATTATATTGTCATAGCAGATGCTTATTCAGGCTACTTCGCTTATCAATTGCTCAAGAACATAACAAGTTTAAGTAATAAATGCACTGAAACGATGGTTCGCTGAACATGGAATACCTGACGTGCTTTCGACAGACAAGGGAAGACAATATGTAAGTGAAGAGTTCTAAACATTTAAAGATAAATGGAAATTTAAACATCGACTATCCAGCCCAGAATTCCCAAGATCGAAAGGTTTAGCCGAACGATATGTTAGAGAAGCCGAAAACTTAATCAAGAAATGTTTAGAAGATAAATCAGACATATATCTTGCGCTTCTTTGCCATATAAATACTCCAAGTGGTTCACTTAAATCACCAGTACAACGCCTCATGAGTAGAAGAACCCGAAATCTACTCTTAGCACACAACCAACTACTACTACCAGAAATTGCTGAAGGAATACACAAACAGCTAACAAAAGAAAAAGAAAAACGGAAAATACATGCAGGCAGAAGCAAGAAAAACGAAGAAATATTTAAACCGAATGAAAAGATACTATACAGAAACAAAAAAATGAATGGCTACCAAGCAAGATAATAACACCGTCTGAAGAACCAAGATCATATCTGATCGAAACAGAAAATGGAAACAACTACCGTAGAAATTCTTGGTTTTTACGACATCTTAATCAAGATCAATATATACAACGAAGCGAAACAGATCCGAACGAAAGAAGCATTAATGAAGAACATCAGACATGTAATTCAGAACCAGTGGAGACAGAAACTCAGTCAGCTCAAAGTAACCTGTCACCAAAAACTACAAGATATGGAAGAAAAATAACGAAACCAGAAAAATTAAATTTGTAATTAATTTTGTTCAAAATAGGGGGATGTAACATAGTGCAAAAGTAATGTTGGCACATAAATGTCCCTAGACAAAAAAACAGTTGATGTTTAGATAAGCAACTTCACATTGTTGAATTCAATATGATACTATTCTAATATAATGAATTTGAGTAAAAAGATAATTAAAACACAAGTTGGTGTATAATATTATTAAAGCAGTGAGTTTACAATAACTTTCAACTCATTTGGAAAATTATATGATTCCTCGTGCGCTAACATTTGCAAACATCGAATTGCAAGGTAGGGCGATGACGCAAAGCCATATGTAACCGTATTGAGTTGATACGTTTATATTGTCTCATTTGAGTCGAACCGCCATAATATTGTTGGTATTCGCTACAGTGATTGGAATCCACTTTAATCATTCTATACATTTAAGCTACGTCTGACGTCAACACGTATCGATGTGTTCTAAATCGTATTAACACCGAGAATAACTCTTGTTATAGAGGTTCTCCGATGTATAAGTTGTCATTTAGAGAATAACCATTACTAGTTTTTACCGATGCGTCAAACACAACGTTTCAGAATCGGGTTTGAACACTGGGTGATGCGAAATATAAAAATATTTGTTTATTATATGCTCATCTGTGTTTAGCAATTTCATGTGACCCATCTCTAAATATTTTCTGATAAAATTAGTGTAATCTAGTTTTAAGTTGAGGTCCTTTAAAAACTTTCTGTCAATATTTTCTAAACGTTTTATGGCTGATTGATCCTAAGTGTGGAGGGTCATTTTTAAATGGTCGTTTGAGAATGAAGTGTGCTGAGGTTGGTTATTAGGGTTTTCTCCGAAAAAAACTGGTAGAATTTATGGGCACCTTGAAATATTGCAAATAGATGTTTGCAGCTGGCCTAATAGAATTTCTCCACAAACCAACCAACCTGAGTTTTTTGGCATATTAAACCGTTTTCTGATGTTTGTATTTGACCGACACACATTAGTTTCCAAAATAATGCTCCACCAATGAGCAAATCAATTTCAGAGGCAATATTAAAACACGGATTCGCGAGTTTGATGTTCTTCGACATATTCAAATTTGCGTTTTTAAAGGAAGTTGCCGGCAAGTGAGATGTGATTTTAGTAATAACTAAACATGAGATCTGTCCATTGAAGGTATTATGATTTGAATGAATTTTAACGGTAGTTGATTTTTTAATACTTTGTGTTTGTTCTTTTGAATGCGATTTCACTACTAAATGAGACATTGATGCGTTATCTAGTAAAGAAGTTAATTGATGCATTTTACCGTTATTATCCTTGACTTTGATAAGAGCTGTTGATAATATGACATTAGGATAATTTATCGACGTGCTATAACTGGAAATAGGCGTAGGCTCTGTTGTATTTTGATTAGATGTGTCCTCTTGATTAATATGCAATAAAGTATTGTGTTTTTTATTGCATGTGCGACAATTACTTGAGTTACAATTTTCAGTCTCGTGATTAGCTTTAAGACAATTTTTACATAATTTATGTTTTGTAGCTTCATTTATACGTTTTGAAATGGACAAACTTAAAAATTTGTTACATAGAAACAAATTGTGTAACTGACTGCACATTACACATGCATTTTATTTGGAATTACTTGTGATATGAGACATGGAGCGATTTGTATTCATCGGTTTAAAGCCTTTTGTATTTTGATTTGAATTTAGAATTTGTTTATCATGACTGTTGTACATTGATTCTACTGATTCTAACGTTTGACATCGTTGCAATATGAATTTTTCTAATTGTTTGTAGGAAGGTATTGTTGTACCTAGTGTAGATTCCCAGGCTACTTGTGTATCTGAATCCAATTCCGACGCAATAACATGTACTAATAAATCGTCCCACTGACCCGTGGATCGACATAGTGAATCTAACACCTTTAAATGCGTCGTTCGTTATGAATCATGTGCCGCAAAGACTTAGCGTCCTTAGTTACGGAGGACAGCGAGTAGAATGCACGGATGTGATGTACTATTAATCTATCGTTTTCGTATCTATCTTCTAACAATGTCCATGCAACAGAATAGTTAGATGTGGATGGTGTTAAATGACTTATTGTCTGCCTTGCATCGCCCGCTAGAGAGCCTTTTAAATAATGTACTTTTTGAATTTCATCTAATGAACTGTTTCATGAATAAGTGAATTAAATGTATCACGAAATCCAACCCATTCGATGTATGTCCCCCCCAAAGGATGGAAAATTAATATCTGGTAATTTCATATTTATACCTTGAAGTTCACCGTGAGAATTAGTGGCTGACTGACCGTGTTCGCGTAAATTAGACTCGGACTGGACAATTGGATTCTCTGATATGAGTTTTTCTGCATTACTAATTGATTCATAATAATCGTTTTCGAATGTACCTAGTTCTTGGTCGTGGGTTTCCGAATTTTCGTTATCTTGTATCTGTAGGTCCATATGACAATCTTCAAAGTCACGTAAACATGATTCTACATTTTTTAATCGTTTGCACAATTCCGACAATTATGTAACAAGCGTTTGAGTTCGCAAGAAACTATTGAAGCGAGTGAGGCGTCCTTGATAATACCGCGATTAGCCTTTAGTGTCTTAATGTGATCCTCGTCGGTCATTATGAAATTATGTACGTTTACAAGATTTAAAGAACAATGATCGATTTGCCAGAACGGAATTGGAAAAATGGAATGAACTGACCTTTAATCACCGTCCCTGGAAGATTCCGGAACCGCTGATGATGTGGAACCACGCGAATGGCGATGCTTGAAAGATGCGATATCCTTGTGTGGGCTCCCAGCTACCGCAACGAGTTGTTTGCTGATTGTTGTAGTTTGATTTTTGCACTTTATAATCTTACTGATTATATCCGGCTCGAAGGATCATAATATTTAACGCGAGTCTACGAAAGTAATAACTTGGTTTGTTTATTTATAACAATAGTTTATTTACTATTACTAATAATGTACATACATTTACATGTATTCAGGATGTTTTGAATGGTACTGAATGTTACTGAACTACTTAGGTTAGTCATCTCGTCTTAGGGTAAGAAACCCCTTGTTTACACCAGCACAACGTTTGGTGGTGGGGAGAGCCAGTGGTTCTCAACAGGTAGGTTAGTGTATTTTTTTCATCAATTAAAATGTTCTTGTGTTTGACATTTGAAAGTTCATATATTTTAGTTAGGTTTTAATTAATATTGTTCATTTTGGATTTAAAATTACTTGTTTTAAGGTTTAAATGTGTAATTCTTGATTATTTATGACTGTTAGGTTTTTTTTATTTAGTTCACTGGCTGAGTTGTTACGGCTTACCTCATCTTTAAGGCGGACTTTACAAAGCCACTTAATATTTTTACTTGCGTACATGCAATTATATTCACTTTTTTTAACTCCAACACACGTGATGTGGAATTTTTTTTTCATTTTACTATCTTCTTGACAAAAGTCACAAAGCAGCACTTCACCATCCGCCATACTTCAATGTTTATGATATGATATTAAACTTAGTGCGAAACATTTTAAGGGGGTAAATTTTAATCTAAATATAAGTTACTATTAAGCAATGTATTGGATTTAATTTACATAATGATGATGATCATTCACAACTATGACATTTAAATGCATTAATTTTGATAAATCAGAAGCTTAGCAAAAAAATTAAAATAACGAAAGTAGAGAATAGGTATACGATGTTTTTATACATTTTAGTGCCACTGACCGACACTACAACTAGTCATTTATTTGATGTTGAATAATGCCTAAATTGGCTTTCGTAAAATTTATAATTATAATTTAATTATGAATGTATTAGTAATTACTAGGAGACTAGAGATACTGAAAATATTAACTTAAGATAAACCATCTTTAATTTTGCGAATTTTGAAAATTCTCTTTTTGTTCTATAATCAATACATCATACAAATTATACCATAACTTGTTTTTGCCGAAGTATGAAAACATCCTATACATAATAAAAATATACAAAATATTATTGTTTTTAAACTTTAATTAAAATATATTTAATACAGAAATATACTTTATCAATAAATTTTACTCCTATTCTGTCCTTTTGTTAATATTTACTACAACATTTTCTTCATGTAAGCATTATAAAAACTTCAGTTCGTATACGACATAATATTTTCAGAATAGAAGACTACATGTACGAATATGTTCGGTATTTTAAATGGCATGATCAGCAGTGGCGGCTAGTTCATAAGGTCAATTTGGACATTCATACCCCACAAAATCAAGAATGTTTTTTTATTCTAAAGATTACAATTTGTTATTTTAATTTTGCGCTGCATTCCATTCGAGCGTTCTAAGCGTTCGAATCAGAGTAGACTAGATTCCAAAAATATGCCGGGATCTTACGACAAAATTTACCGCACTGCGTTGTATAGAAAACTGAAGTGGAATACAACAATACACAAGTGGAAGTGAGATAGATATATATGTAAAATAAATGTTCAATTACATAAGATAACAAAGAATAGACTATTTGCAAATCTAGGAATCAGATATCAGTTTTAATTTGAATTCAGTGCTTTTCTTTAAAATGTTTGTGGCAGTGGTACAACAAATCGTCTATTTAAGAGGTTACACCACTATAACAGCCGAAACAAAAGCGTTTATTTTAAATATTTTTGAAATATGTTATTGGACGTATATTAAAGAATATACAAAAAATTGTAAAAAATATTTCAAAATGGTGGCGCTGGAGCCATTCTCCCAAGTCATGTTGAATTTGAGGCTTCACGGAATAATAATAATAATAATAAAGTTTATTGTCAAACAGTAATCAAATTACAGGAATGCAGTGTAGTTGATGCAAATTTTAATTTGGAACAAAGTAGAAAATATCCTACATGACTATAGCTAGTGACACACGTACGAGATTTAAATAATATAAATTTGTGTGTGATTGGCAAGTACTTGAAGTTAAACCTCAATTTTCGGCCAACAAAAAAGGATCAAGCATTTGTTTTAAGAAAATATACGTAGTATTATTTTCAAGATATGGTTAAAATTTTAAATGAAAATATTGGAAACTGTTGCAGTTATGCTGCATGCCGTTTTCAAAAATCGTGTTTCGAGAAAAACGCGATTAAAGTTTTGAAAGTAATAGACTTGAAAAATGGAAAATAATAACTGTTTAAACTTTTTTACTATCCACCTGCAATCCCAGAACCATAAAATTGCCCTTTTAACTTTTTTGCTTCAATTTTCAAAGACAGCTCGGTGTTCTTGATGCGCTTAGCATCGGTTTCGATGCAAAAATTATTTGATTATACTTCTCGAATGTGTACTTGAGATATTCCATGCGTTTTTGGAAGAGCGCAAACAAATTTTGTCCTTGTAATCTAGAAGGATCAAAGTATCTTTTAAGAAAAAAAAAATATATTTTGAAAATTATACATATATATATATATACAGGGTGAGTCTGGGAAGACGCCCCCCCCCTTTAACTTTTTTATTATGAGTAATAGAAAAAAATGGTTCATATGAAAGTTTTATTATTTTAAATATACTATTTGATGGCAGATGTAGATATTTTTTATAAAGTCAGGTTTACAAGATACGACTATCAACTTTTATTTTTTAAATAGCAACCTATAATTATTTTACTAAAATAAAAACCGCCATTTTTTTCTCTTTTCAACGGTGTATTAGGTTTTATTAATGTATCTGAAAAAATTCGAGAAAAATAAGAAAATTGAGAAATACTAGAAATAATTTTTATACAAATATTATAGGTGGCTATGTGAAAATAAACAAAATGTAACAGTGTTAAATATTAGATAATAGCAGCGGATTTCGTCTAATATTTTCCATCGCCCAATTGCAAAATCGAATTCTATTATTAAAATCTTCACCGTGCAATTCTTGTGTGAGGTTAATATGGTAAGGATGAAATTTATGTTTTCTTAAAATTCTAGACGCAGAACTTTGGCTATATATATATATATATATTTGCAGTAGTTATAGATATGGACTCTATTTTACCATACAAATGTATTTTATGTGTACTGTAACGACTAGTTTTCGCTTTTGTAATTTTTGTATCATTTCAAAATTTGTCTGCTCATTTCTCGGCCTGAAAATTGGTTTTCATTACATTCGTCACAGATTATTATTTAATATTTTCATAATAGTAACTTACAACAGTTCTTGTATAGTTTAATCTAACGTAAATGTTATTTGTGCTAGTTATATTTAGGTTAATCACATTTTGTTGATGTTCGTTAATTAGTGCCAGTACGCGATGAAGTTGGCGCGCGTTCATCAGATGTTTTTACTCCAGCAATTGTTTTGAAGTTTGGTGTATACAGATATAGTTTTATTATAAGCACAAATACTTTTTCCTATAGTTCGTTTTATTAAAATTAGAATCCTTGCGTACATTAAAGATTAATTATAGAGTATATTTATTTGATATTCGATTTAGCCATTTTTCTCGGCCGATAAAGTTGTCTGTTGTTCTGTCTTATCTGCTTTCGCTGTCTCATTCCTTCATTAGCTGTCCTTCTCGTTGTTATTTCACCTTGTTCATCCAACGCTATTTACGGGAGCGCATTTCGGGAAATCTCATGATTTTGGGCCCTCACTGCAATTAAATTGTAATTAATGATTGCATGAATTTTCTGGATATTACTGACTTTAACGGGTTTTTCGTCTTTTAACAGCCATTGAAAATTTAGAATCGTGATCGAGAAGTTGTGTTGCTTTAAATATTGAGTTTTGCGAAAAGTTGCTTCGTAAAATTTATACAATTTGTATTGGATTAAAAGTAGCATTGGAAAGTGAAGATTTAGTATTTTCGTCAGATAATGCTCCGGATCAAATTGATCAAGATTAAATTTCTTACATAAAAAACCGCCCAAGAACTCAGGTAAATGAAAACTCATTCAACGCTTAGTTTGCAATTTATTTAAGTAAAGTAAACTCAGTTTTAGTAATTGTAGTAACTTATGCTGTTGATTCATTAGTTTTATATAGTTCTGAAGTACAGTAGTAATTGTTAAAGGAAATTAAAGAAAGTAAATGCAGTGTCGTTCCGCCCTAAATCTTGAACCTAATATCTGGTTTCTTTTAGGTTTTTTTGTTCCCTTTTTGTTCTCTTTTGGTTTAATCCTTGTTATTGGATTTTCTGAGAACTTTCGAATTGTCGAAGTCTGTGAAATCTGTGTGGCCCTGGCACATATCGTACGTGTTGCGATCTCTATTCTGGAACCTTACTGTAGGAACGTACGAAGTTCACGTCAAGTTCACACCCAGTGAAGCCTTATTTCACGTATTACATTCACGTGCGTAATTCGTCCACCATCTTCCGGCTGAATTGAAGTTGACGCCATCTTGAAACTTAGCGGCGACTATCCATCTCGGAGCTATTCGTAATTGTCCGCCAGAGTACCGAATCAGCCCAGCAGTTCTAATATTCCACCACCTACCAGTCAAAAGTGCGATTGTCACAGCTAAGCCATATTCTCATATTATATCCTGTATTCATTTATTTTATGTTAGTATCTATTTTGTTGTTCCTGCAATTGGCAGAAAACGTTGTATGTAATTTAGTATTGTATTAACAGTTTGTTGATACTTACCTCTGTTGAAAGAGGCCGGTGAAGCGAGTTATTATTTTATTATTTCATTTTTGTTTTGGACAAGTTGTTCCTACGTAGCGCGTAGTGCTAGGGCCTGCGCTTTGTGTAATTTCGGCGCCCGTATCGCGATCGTTGGTACCATCGATCCGTCATACGTCGTTATCGCGCCTTGTGCTCCTATAGGTATTTTGACCAACCGCCGCAGTCCTACATACTATCGGGAGGACCCAGCGACCCGCTGCGCTAATTTCCCTTGTGTTAATTACTTTCTTACCTGTACGCCTTGATTGGATGTCCCGTTCAACTCTATTTTTTTGTTATTGTTAAGTTACTGTACGGAAAACTCTCTTTTCTCTTTATTTGATTAATTTAATATACTATATTATCCACTCAATGCACTGGCCGCTAGTAATTTTGTGCACCCTCATATCCCCTTCCTGGAACGTATCCCGATTTTCGTCGGCCGTCAGACTCTTGTTGAACTGGTCGCGGCTCAGGCCGGCTGGCGCCCATACATTTTGTGATTTATCACCCCTTCACCGACTCACCCCGTCTTCACTGAGTTTAGCCTCGGTTCAACCGTTCCACCCGGGCTCACCCCCCCCCCCCCCAGGGAGCGTATGGTTGATTGTAAGTGTGACAAGCAAGCCGCGTTATATAAAAATCGGCAAAGTGCGTCGCGTCGCGTCGTTATAGTACCTATAAAATTTTATTTAAAGAGTGCGTTTAGGTGACTTTGAAAATCACTCAAGAGATTCCGGCTTCATTTGCAATATTTATAAAACTATCGAATAGCCTTTCTTAGTAAAAAAATTCACTCCTATAGCTTTTTCTCTAGTAACATTCCTAAAGACAATGACAGACATATCTCGTGTAAAAATATATCAAAACTCGTAATTTGCTATGGCAGTTAATATATTGTAACGAGTACGGTCCTGTTCTCTCCGGATCCATCGATACATGACTGAGTAACGGCGCGCGTTTGAGCGATATGTCACGAACAGATGGTTGAAATACTTCTGGAATATTCTGGAAAGTTGTGGAAATAACATGATCCAGTATATAAGGAAAAATTTGGGCCGGCAAGAGCCAGTCGGTCTTGCACTGTGAACAGTGCAAAGTCGTTGTTTAGTACATAATTGTGAATATAAATAAGTGATGTAAATAAATATATGTGTTCGTAGTTGTATTACAATATTTTGGTTTTGAATAAATATTTTGTTAGTGTTATCTTTGTTTTATTTAAGAATAAACTTCACTGAACCCGAAATTATTATAAACGTTACAATTGGTGTCGTTTTAGGATTGTGTTTCGTGACTTAAAAGTGAAGTTTAAAGTGAAAATAATTAAAAATGGGTTGGAAAGTGATTTAAAAGTGACTGATCGCAAGAGAGAATTAGAAGAACGAGATCTGGACACTACAGGTAAGAAAAGTATATTCAAAGAGCCTCAATTTTTTGTTGAAGCTGGTGAATTAGCAGATATTTCCGCATTCAAAATACCAGGTGATATGTGCTTTATGTTCAGATGCTTGGAAGTCAAATTAGAAGAAAATTCCAGGAATATCGAGGAAACTTCAAGAAGCTTGGAAACCAAATTATAAAAAAAAAATGT
Source organism: Pterostichus niger (assembly GCA_947425015.1). Taxonomy (NCBI): domain Eukaryota; kingdom Metazoa; phylum Arthropoda; class Insecta; order Coleoptera; family Carabidae; genus Pterostichus; species Pterostichus niger. The sequence continues at coordinate 29,743,076 of OX380337.1, read as the reverse complement.
AGAAGCTTGGTAACAAGTTTGGACACTATATTTGCAGACAAATTGTAAGCTTTGAAGAAAAATGTAGAAATGTTAATGAAATCCAGACAAGATTGGCAACATTGAATCCGTCATTGAATTACATATAGCCAAATATCAAACAAATTAACGATTTTATTCAGAAAACGCCATCTAGTTACCAGCCATTAAATAACGGGAAAGTCGAAGATTTAGTACTAGAGGCTAAACAATCATTGCGGAGATTTGACATGAAACCACCACAGTTTGATAACAAGGTATCTTGGCTTAACTATTACGCCCAATTCGTAGCTGCTGCAGTATCTAATGGTGGGTCTTCATTTGAGAAGGCAACAGTATTAATCATCGCGCTGCGTGATGACGCAGTGGATATATTGCAAACATTCTCTTCAGACAAGCGGAAGAACTATCAGCTACTAGTTAAACGCTTGGAAATGCATTATGGACACACACATCTGCAGCAAATGTTTTACTCGCAGCTGAGAAATAGATATCAGAAAGCAACTATATTAATTCTTTACCTATCGTCTAGTTCGCCTGGCATGTCTTGACAACTCGGATAATGTGTTAGAACAACTTTCTATGCAAGGATTCTTTGATGGTCTCTGAGATAAATATATCAAGCGGACCTTGATTCTGTTTTGTTCGAGTAATTTGTTCATTACCTTGGCCAGTGCATTGGAATTCGAGGCGGCATACCACGATTCAAGATGGCAAGGCAATATTCGCGGAGGAAAAACACAGTGAGTCTACGGAGGAAACAGTGTGACGTGTGTTGACTGAGATATTGCCAAAGAAAAAACAACTTCGATGTTGGAACTGCAGTGAACTATGGCATGCGCGAAGCCGCCGCGGTCGAACAAATGAAGAACAAAACAGCGGAAAACTAAAGCGGGTCGAACCAATGAATCCAATTTATTAACTTTTTAATTTTCTGTAAGTTTTAATATACTAAAGTTCTAAATTAATAATTATAAATAAATATGATAGGTATAAAAATAAATTAAAAGTTATAAAATATTAAAGCAAATACTGCTTGCCTTCCTTGCAGGGGGAAACCGCCACTAGCCATGTATCGCAGGTATCTAGTATATCAAAAATGAGATATCATTCCAGGTAAGGTAATTAGATTATTAAAGTTTATTATCAATAAAAATTATTTACAAAAATATTTCATGTATGTTAAGAATTGAATCTTAAACCAAAAAAATATTTTTACAGCCGATGAAAGTTCAGTGCATTTCAAATATAGTCTTGACATAACACAATATTTGGGACTTACTATAATTGTTAGAACACGACACCGAAAAGATTATATTACTTATTATTTATTAAAATTCATGCAATTACTGAAAATTTCATTAAATAAACCGCATGTCGTCAAAAACCATTTGCTTAAAATTGTAAATCAGTACGTAGTATTATCAATATTTAATAAGAAAATGTATATTATTTTCTGTTTATTGCACATATTTAAATCATTAGAATAGCAATTTAATTTACGTATTAATTATAAATAAATTTTGTTTAACAACGGTTTAGCAAAACAGTTTACATTTGTTTCGGTTAAGGTTTCTCTTATTTTGTGAAATGTGGATTTCGGTCTTGGTTAAGCTCACATTTTGTGACAAAAAAACCTGTTTACCGATTTTCTAATCCCGTTTAAAAACAGATTTCTTGTCTTCTTTTAGGTATTTATAAAAGAGGCTACAATTGCCAATGTAGATGATATTCCTGATATAATCTAAAATTATAAATAATATTTATTGTGATACATAATAAATTAATCATATAAACTTACGCTATATAATAAAGTATAGTCCAGTACATAAAAATCACACACTGTTATGGTACATCTGCTGTGATACATCTGTAGAGAATAAATTGTAATCTGAAACATATTATCAAGAAATCTGTTTGCTAAGGTATTACAATTATTTTTACCACGTCTCTGTGTTTATACTTAAATCTGCTATTTGAATGCATAATCCTTGGAAACTCGTGGGCCTAAATAAAACGAAACAAAAAAAATTATATACATATATATATATATATATATATATATATATATATATATATATATATATATATATATATATATATATACAGGGTGTTTCACAACTTAGAGCAAAAAATTAAAGGGTATATTCTGTACGACGTGCTGATCATGAAACAAAAAGAATTTTTTTAAATTCGAAAAATTAAAGGTTAACCTAAAATATTTTTTGTAGTACTGCACTAGATTCGCTTTCCTATTAACCCATTTCGCCCCGTTGTACTCATATGACTACACGCAATTTAAAGTTCTGTAAAACCTATATTATTAATGTCATAAATAAAAACAAAAAGGTTTTACTAAAAGATTCAGAAAAAAAATGTTGTGGGATCAAATGGGTTAAACACAAACAATGAAGTAGGTATCAACTACGAAAGAATAATTACACAATTCAATTATTAGCAGTTATTTATAATAGAATTTTATTTAATTAATAACTTTAACATAATCATCCACCCAGTGGCAGTGGCAACGAAAAATTTGGACTGGGAAACATGGAAAATAGTTTTGCGATTTAAATAAAATTCTTTTTGTTTCATGATCAGCACGTCGTACAGAATATACCCTTTAATTTCTTGCTCTAAGTTATGAAAGATCCTGTATATATATATATATATATATATATATATATATATATATATATATATATATATATATATATATATATATATATATATATATATATATATATATATATATATATATATATATATATATAGAGTTTCATAAACTAGTGAAAAATAAAATCACACGTCACCCTTCGTGTAAAGTATGCAAACTCGCTTACTCTTTAAAAGTCAACGGACAAAGAGAGAATGAAAGAAAGGAAGAGGGCGATCGCACTCCGAAAGAAAAGCCCGTCACTAATTGTTTAACAGCTTCACTAGCACTGACTTTCAACTCAACAGCTCAAGCATAATATGTCTCTCTCTCTGTATATTACCATGTGATTTTACTTCAATAAACAATTATCCCACTAAATTCAGCCGTTAGGCCGGTATATTACTTGCTGGTAAATACATACAGGTATCTTATGAAAACTGCCAAATTTCTGGACAAATAAGTTTTCTGCTATCGTTATTTTTTTGGATTAATTTAAAGGGTTCATTAATAAAAGATGAATATCGAACATTCATTGTTTTATATATATATATATATATATATATATATATATATATATATATATATATATATATATATATATATATATATATATATATAAGTAAAATAGTAGGGAGACCACAAGTATCCTGGGACCGGTCAATAGACAAAATATTCCAGAATATAGCAATAACTAGAGCAGATGCAAATAAAAACGCCAATAACAGAGAAAAATGGAAATAATTCACAGCAAGTCAATGAACCTGTGTACAAATCCTACACCAGAAATGGTAGAAGGGATTAAGATTATATATATATATATATATATATATATATATATATATATATATATATATATATATATATACATACACAAAAACCTACAAATTATAGTATTTAAAATTAATCATACATTAATTTTCAATTCATTACGTATATACTCTTAGTTGACAAATGCTAGTAAAGAAAGAATAATTCAAGTGTCCAAACCTATAGTTGTTGGGGCTCTTATCCCCTACCTATGCTAAATTTTAGAATATAATTTTTTTATACAAATGTTTTTAATTAATGGGGCGCCATCAAACATTTTGTATACAGGCGCCGCGTGCTCCTGGCGCGAACCTGTCTGTGGCTACGGTTACGGTTCAAATGGAATGATGCTGCAGTACGACATATTGAACATACTGCAATTATTTGATAAAATTTAAATGTTTTTGTAAAAATTGAAAATATAATTCGTAATTATTTTAAATTTCGTATATAAGATACTACTCGTACTAAAATATTAAAAAATTTGTAAAAATAAATTTTGTTTTGCATATTGGCAAAATTTTGGCATTCGATATCTTGTTGACTGTAATAGTAAATTATCAGTATCACAGATATACATAATTAAAAGATAGCCTATCATGTATACACCTTTTGTAGGGGTATGAACATACATGAAAGTTTGAAATTTCAAGTGAACCAATCTGCAAACCGTAACAAATTGAGTAATACTATTTTTTTAATTGTTTACATCTGTACGAACCATGTATGTATATACCATATTTATTTTCTTTCATTGTAACAGCATACTACATATAAATGAAATAAATATATAAAATACTTATTAACGACAACAAAGTAATGACGAGAGTAAATAGTACCAATGTAACAATTTTAAAAATAATTTTTCATAGAATTCTCCTCGTTTCAAATTTTTGGGTGCAACATTACTATGAAAGCCATCACGTGATATGCCAGGCTGTAAGATGGTGGCCGAATACATACAGTCACAAAACAGCAGACTGGGTGATCATAAGAACCGTTTGTCTTTCATTTCATTACTCTATCTGTTTAGAAACCGTACCAATAGCAGTGTTTTCCTGAATTGCAAACAGATAACTAGGTTTAAGAATAATTAAAGACAATTCGTAAAATGGAATATTTGAGTTTCGAACGAATTAAAGGCATAGTTTAAAATTAACTTACGTTTGAAGTAATTAGGACGCATATATAAGTTATATAAATAAAATCGATAACAGCCAAAATTAACCAAATAACTTGTACACGTTTATCTAGAATTGCTGTAGAATTTTGATAGAATAAATTCAGAAATAATGTTAAGCTCGCGCACATTAAAGAGGAAACTGCAGATATCAATTTAGTTAACACTATCGCATTAAATGTTTTATTAACATATTTAGTAAAATATACAAGAGAATAGTGAATTGCGCATAAATTCTTTAAGACGTTCCTTTCTTCGGCAAAATTCTGATTCTTAATTTCAAACATTTCATGAAGTTTATCATTCAGCATTTGAAACCGTCTGCTAATTAAAAATAAATATATAACAAATTCAGCGAATGATAAGAGAGATATTAATGACATAAACCAATCCATAATTATGAAAACTAAAACAGAAATGGTAATTTCTGCAAATATAAGATTGAACATATAAAATACCAAACTATTTATTAATATTAATGTGAGTATCAAATATATAATGATTTCAATTTTTATATGTCGATAATTTATATTAATATCGACTGATTTGCAATTACAATCAATTTCATGTATTCTGTGTAAAATGCGGAATATTTTACTTTTATTCTTTAAACTATAAAAAAGTGCACAATACACCATGATTATTTGTGACGTTATCATAACTGCTTCAAAACTAGTAAAAATTAAACTTGCAGAATCAGTTGTCTTTAAATTAATATAAGATATATATAGTAAACAAAATAAAGTACGAACAACTGTCAACACGTAATCTGGTTTGATATCTGAATGATTTTGTTTAACAGAATATGAAATATTGCCAAAAAATCTAGATACTTTGTAAAATGGTGCAAGTGCTTCAAATATGTTATCTGCATTCAAATTCATTATACCGGATATCACAAAATACACCTCTAGCAGATACGAACAAATGAAATACTCATATGGTACTTTGTTACTCTATAAAATTATATCTATTATTAGATTTTGTAGGAAGAACATTATGATATTAAAATTGATTTTATAAATTATTTAATCTACATGTCAATTGACCTAATTTTATTAAATTTACTGTATACTACAAATGAGATTAGTAAATAATATAACCCTCTCTATTTTCATTACATTAGTTCAATTGAAATTTGACATTACTGTCAAATTTGTTATAAAATGGTTACAAAGCAGTGTTATGTGTATATGGTATATTTTTTTTTAAATTTATATATTTAATTTATATTATGCCGATATATTTTTTGTATGGCCGCCACGGGCGAGACCCAAACCCACGACCTTATGGTCGTCAGTCAAGCCCTCAACCCGCGCGGTCATCACGCGGGACATATGGTATATTATTGTTTATGTTAATTATTGTTTTGTAGAATGTTATTATGAATGTTTATATTTATAGTACAACTTTGGCAATTTGAAATACTAACTCCTGGCACAACTTCGTTTCTTTAATACTTGCACATGATGATAATTATATAGTTTTACACTTTTCGTACAAAAAATATTGTACAAACCTCTTGCGTGAACTAGGTTCCCGGATTCGTTCTATGGCAGCGCTTGCAAGCTCGCGCCGCCAAACACTCATCCGGGAACCAATCGTTCCCGCACTTGGTATGTAAATAACTATTTCGCGTGGAGAGTGGTTACCAGCCGCCAAATCACGGCCCTAAAAATGTTAGTAGAGAGGAAGACATAGGGGCAGTTTTAACTTGGTGAAAATTGTTTGTCGGTTGTAGGAATCGAACCCGGGTCTCAAATCGACAGGCCGACTTGATATCACTGAGCCACCTACCCCATAAATAATAACAATAATAATATTGTATATTTATTTCAGAGTTATAAATATTGACCTCTTGAACCTGAACCTAAACTAATTACCGATGAGGAAATCCCTCTCACTCCTGTTGAAAATAAAATATACAGAGATGTTGTAGTAGTACAAACAGAAAAGTATATAAATTCATCGTCATAAAAAGTTAAAATAATAATTTGAGCATTTCAGAATTATTGAGTAAGACAAAATTCACTCTTATTTCTAAATGTATTGTTTTTTCATAAATAATAAAAAAAATTATACCTAACCGTGACTTTTCTTTGACAATAACATATTTACTTAAATTAATTGATAATTGTCAAACGTTTTTATTATTGTTGGAATGCTGTTATAACTACTTTTAAAATTAAAATAAATAAAATATGTATTTATCAAGTATATCATATTTACTACATAATTAACAAATTTATTATTTAATGTATTCGCATTTCTGTTGTAAATAATATAAATATCATTTTGAGTAATTAGTTAAATACATTTATAATATTTAAGTTTGCAATTCTAATTGCCATTTATACGCATTTCACACTTGTTGCTGGCTTTCGTTATGCGGGTGACGAATGAAAATAAAACCGTTAAATTACGTATTTTGTTGAGTTCATAGTACAAATTTTAAACTACAAGATAAATCTTATAAAAATAGCTGCCGTTTTTTGTAATTTATGTATACAAAGTATGCTAATTGCGCGTGCACCTCTCACGCTGTTGAATTTGAATGAAGAATCAGTTTATAAACACGAAAATCACGTGAATCTCAATCTCAATGTACATACCAAATTTTATCCCTGCACAATGTTAGGTAGGCGTAAAATTGTAAGTTAGGTTAGGTTAGTGTATCAACGAACGCAATTACAAAAAAATAAAAAATAAGTCAGCATTCTCAAATCTGAATTGAACATTGACTAAAAGCTTGCAGGGTCCTAGTTTGCACTTCCAATCGAGAGTAAATTCGCACGCGTAGTGCAAATTCTTGAATTTTCACGCTAAGTGCGCTGCAATAACTAACATATTTGACATTTGTCATTATCATCATCAGCTGTGATAATTGGTATCGTACTTGTGGACGAAGAATTAATAAATTTAGTTTCGCAATATAACAAATCTTGTGCAAAATTATAAATCACTATTAAATGAAATTTTGAAAGATAATCACTGTAAAAAACCAGATGCGTATTAACTGTGGCCATCCGTTAAGTTTTGTATGCATTTGAAATTATTGTGATTGATGTACGAATATCAATTCGCAATTGAATTAGTTCTAAATGGTATGAATTTGAAGATAAAGTGAAATATAAAGGAGACAAAACGAATAAAGGTTTAATGGTATATATTTTAAGCTTTGTTAAAAGTCATCTTCAGTTACAAATAAATTATAAAGTTATACCAAAGAGCATACATTACATAAAGAGGAACGGCCCTGTGTATATAAGTGTTATACTAAAACTTACGGTGAGGTAGCTGCGGGGTAAAGAGAAACTGTTCTATGACTTGGCGCTATGTAAGTTGATACGTCGAATAGATGAACTACGATGCACAGTCATGAACCGCTTTTGCTCTTCACCCCGGTCGCTGTTTGTCGTGGCTAGATTTTGGGTTCGGTAGGTTTTATTTTACGATGTGTTGTTGACACATATAATTAAAATAGGGACATAGTTATGCCATTTGAAAAGAATATTATTTTGCATACTGAATTGTTTATGAATACAAACTTATGATCCAAAGCAAAATATATATATATATATATATATATATATATATATATATATATATATATATATATATATATATATATATATATATATATATATATATATATAATAAATAAAAGGTTTGAGGAATCCTGTTTTTATAATAAATATATTTGGTTGAACGTATATGAAGCTAAAAATTCGCTCATCTTCAGCTACTAAAATACAAATATAATAATAAAAGTCTATATACAGGGCTGTTAATTAAAAATCTGGCCATAGGCGTTTAACATGGGATATATATATACAGGGCTGTTAATTAACAATCTGGCCATAGACGTTTAACATGGGAAATCAGTTTTTCCTTGCGCGTTGCTTCCCAATTGATTAGACAAAAATGCTTCAAATAAAAGTTGTAAAGCTTAAAATTCTGCATGTAAACCACTAGATTTTATTTAAGGCATTTCATAACAGAGAAAATAAATTTTAAAGATTTTTGAAAATTGCTTATTTGTAGCGATAGCCATGGAACTTAAACAAAATTACAAGCAATTGTATGACATTGTAACTGTCAAAAAAAGTTTGTGTTTTGTGATTTTCGTTTATAAACAAATATTGTATTGTTTAGCGAAAAAAGGAGGGTTATTCGAACATTTAATATAAAATTATATGCATCCTTGTTTTCTGTTTATGAAATAAATACATTATTCTTGTCTTCATTTCTGTTTTATTTTGTATGTGTTGAGAGCTATGTAGGTATTCTAAATTTAGAACAATGTATTTAGGAAACAGATTTGTTTTATACGTAGGTACATCAATTGAGTTAGGCATAAAAATTTAAATTACAATTCTTTGTAAACATTCGATTTGCCCTTATTTATTTAAACTAAATACCTGTATATATGTATATATATATATATATATATATATATATATATATATATATATATATATATATACATAAAATTTATAAACAAACCTTAAAAGCGAAAACATAAATAACTATTTCCAAAATATGGTTTTTCTCTAATGTACAGAGGGAAAGATTTATAAAATAAAAGTAATCCTATATCTCTTGGAATTTTAAGGCATTTTGGTATATTTTCATTATTATCATAATCGCGAAATACTGTCAGCAAAAAGTTTCTGTTATCAAGATTACAGGTCACGTCCGAATGTGATAAATTAATTTTACATAAGTCACAATTAATTTTTTTTAAACATATATACACTAAATATCCTGCAAAATAATTTATGGAACATTGTTCTAAGGAAAAAATTAAATTACTTTCTTCGTTTTCTTTCTTTCAACTTTTGATGGAATTATATCATTTTCACACGTCTTTTCAGTGACACATTCATTTAAATCTAAACACATTTGTTTGTCATTCTCATATTCTGTATCTGTATTCTGTTCTGAATCATCCAAAATAATTGTACGATCATCATCATTTTCACAATTTGGATTATCTGGAGTTGAAAGTAATCTTACAAATATATTTTGCTGTAAAGCTATACGGAATTCTTTTGTTGTTGGATTATTGTTGGAACCACACCTATATCTAACAGTAGAAAATAATTTTTCAATTGGATCTTGATTGAGACGCGACGTTAACAGGTAACAGAAGCCTTCGTTTTCAAGATCGGTCCATAGATTTAATACAGCATTTGGGGCATTTCAAGTGAAGCGGGCAGGGAAAACAAGGTTCAAGTTTCCGATTTCAGTTATATTTAAGTATGTTATACCTGTTCATATTCTCGACTCAGATACAACATATTTTTTTATTGGCAAGCCTGGTTCACAAAATATCGGTCTTTGAAGATTTGAGTGACCGTGATGCATGTACTTCTTCGAATGTCATTATTCAGTGTTAAGAAGGTATGGTAAAATAAATTAATCACTCGATTTTATACTATATTTAATGATCTTTTTAACCCCTTTATTGGATATCAAAAATAAATAAAAAATCACTAAAAAAAAACAAATGAAAAATTTGTTTTTCGTTTTTTACAAAGTTCGCATTTTTTTAATTTTTTTTTAATTTCATTAAAAAAAGCTTATATTGTGTTTATACTCCATGCCAATTTTTATAATGGGCCGCGCGGTCGTTTAGGAGTTATATGTATTATGTATATAAATGCCGAAGCGCGGCGGCAGCCCCGTTCTCGCGTCTGGTCAGCGCGACTTACATAAACATTCATTCAAACAAACAATATAACGTCGCGCATACAATGTATGTGTGATCCTAATTCTTTCTAGTTCATAAATTTACTGTTTCTCGCCAACAGAGAGCGTTAGTGTTTTTCTCAAAATTATTAATGTAACCAAACGATAGATGGCGACAAAAATTCGATGGTGGCACCTCCCAGCGGCGGGCAACATATCCTAATACTAGTCAACCCAAGGACCATAAATACACTAGACAAAACATGCGCTATATTTCTCTCAAGGATGTTATATATATATATATACGCTGGATAGCTAACATATATAATTTATGCATACGCAGTAGTGAGGCAACGACCGCCATTTGCAGTATAGGCAAATAAGCGCGCGATATTCAAACATTCTAGAGTTTAAAATATGCAAATACTTCTATCTAAAAATGGGATCTGTATTTTTTCAAGTGAATATGGTTTAATAAAATAAAATCAATTAAATATAAAATACTTTATTTTACAAACAATATTTAAGCATCTATATCACGTATGCGAAAATAATATCTGTATAGTTAGCTGATGTCTTCTGCTGACAGTCTAGTACCTTCAAAATGTTGCGCTAATAGAACTCCTTTCTCTTCACTTAAAAGATTTTCTGCTTGTAGCTGTTTAATTAATTGTTTGAGATTATTTACATTTTTGTCCCTTCGTCGAATTTTTTGTTTGAGTGTTTTAATTTTTCTTCGCAATATACCTTTTGTTGGACTTGGATTTAATGTTCTATCTTCAGTTTGTGTTGATGCCGATACAGAAGGAGCGATTATAAATTCAACCGTTGATAATTCTGTGGACGTGGATTCAGCAAGGTTTGAAATTTTCTCTGGTTGGAAATTATAGTTGTCCGCAGGACGTTTCTTACCCTTCCTTTCTTTTGTAATTTTTTTTTGCAAATGGACAGGATAGCTTGGAAATACAGATGGTACAGCATTACATTTTAATCGTCTAATATATGTTCCAGGCCGTATCAAATAGTCTGCATTCACAAAATGATCACTACAAACTTTTGAAGCTTTTGTAGGGACAAAGTTTTCTCTTCTGAGTGCATTTACCCATAAAGTTAATAAACTATTGTTGTTTATAGGAAATCTGTAATATAGATACATTAATTAATATTTAAAAATAGTAAACACACAAAAATTTAATATTATATACGTACTGAAAAAACTGCCGAGGATTATCTTTATTATGCCTGTTTGTGCAGCCATATACACTGCAAGACACTGGCATGTTGCTATTTACTACAAACAATATGTCTATAATTGTTTAATAATATAATAAGAAATATAAGTACTTGTAAACTCACGTAAATGAAGCGTAAATTAACATGTAAGCATATGACAAATATACTCTTTTGCCTATACTGCAAATGGCGGCGTACCCCCACCACTTGCCTCACTCAGATCTCAGATGTCAGCTATCCAGGTAAATATATAACATCCTTGATTTCTCTACACAATGTTTTGTTCTCGCCTGGCCAGAAAGAGACAACAGAGGATAGAGCTATACAAAGGCTACTCTCGCGTTTGTCACAAGATGTCACTACAGTACATTCGGTTTTCGAGTTGTTTTTGAGGCGAGTTTACTTCAAATAAGTGTTATAGAGAAATAAATTTTGCATCTAAATCACTAATCAGATTTGATTTTTGACATTTCATAATGTAGAAAATCTAATTTTATGTTTTTTTTTAATGCATATTATTTTTCAAATTTTTTCTTAAATAAATGCCCACATAGCTGCATAATTTTAGAGACGACTTTCATAATAGACTTAGATATTGTTTAGCGCAAAATAAAGGGTTATTCGAATATTTAATACAAAATTATATTCATCATAGTTTCCCGTTTATATTATTCTTATCTTCAATTCTGTTTTATTTTGTATGTGTTGAGAACTACGTATTCTTAAACAAAACTGAGTATTTAGGAAACAGATTTGTTTCATATATCAATTGAATTCATATATGCATTAGTAATAACTAATACATATATGATTGAATTCCACGCATAGGGAATGCCCTCAGCAGCCGAATCTATTGCAACAGATTCTAATTGAACAGAATCTACTGCAGCCGATTCTACAAATCCCGAAAATTTTAAATGTGGCGCTCTGTCTACATCGCCCGATTCTACAAAAACCGAAAAGTGGGCGTGGCTAAATTTATGTCCGCGTCAACCGAAAGTAGTCTGAACCGATAGTAGTTCCAGCCTAATGCTATGTGTGAAACCTTACCGATAGATGACAGCATAAAATAGTTGTTGCTGCTCGTCACTAGATATCAAACTGAGCATTTACCAACATTTTATTACCGACTTGAATGCCAAAATATAAATGTGCGACATACGTTTTAACTGTCAAAATGACAATTCATATGTCAACATTATAACTTTGCAATGAAATACAATGCCAATTTTTAAATAATAGAAAGAAGTAAACAGGGTTAGCGTTCAATTTATAATGTTTCGTATATTAAGTTTTCTGCACGGTCATGAATTTGAATAAATTAATAAAATATTAAATTTTAGGTGGCAATTTTCAAAACTTCAGAATGTCGAATACAACAATAGAGCAAATATCATTTTTCATATATTTTTTTATAATCACTGACTAGAGTACATACCGCAGAATTTAAATTTGAGACATTAATAGATATTATTGACCTATAATCAGAAATATTTTTAAAATAATCTGTAAAATTAAAATAACATTTCTATAATCATTGATATACTCATTACTAGTGCTATTTATTTTTGACAATCTTCACGATTTTTGATTCCATTGCATTGTCATTTATGTTTAGTTTAATATTTTTCTGGTAATATTTAATTCGGTATATAATAATAGTAACGATTCTTAAAACAGATCGGCCGTTTTATATGTCTAGTTTAATTCGCACTCTAATAAGTTATTTTCAACCTATTTTCGGATTTATGTACAAAAACTATGTATCATAAGATTGAAATAATTACACGTTTTAAGTAGGTGTATAATTTGTACAGAACTACAGGCAATTTGGGGTATGGATTAAGTGTATATATATATATATATATATTAATATTTTCACATATAATTTTATATACGAATACGAAAATACAGATATGTGTTATATGATTATGTTTATTCAAATATAACAATTAACATATAGATGATGTTATTTCTATTATATATCTACTATGATTTATACTTAAATAAATAAATTCAACTTGCAGCGGTTGTGACAAGGAGCGTTTGTTGAGTTGCTAACGCAAAATTAAGCATCACTGTGTGCGGATAGTAAATAGATGGGTGACCGCCCTGCGATAACCCGCTCTTTTGAACACCGCGTGCCGTTGTCAGACCATCGACTACGAGCAATCAAGGCGGCATATTTATGATGTACGTAGTAGTTGAGTGCTTGAAAAAAAATCCACCATTGTCGCAAAGTTAGGCTTACAAATGCATAAATTTCAACATTCACATTATAATTTAAAAAGTAAGTTTTTCTATGCAAAATATAGTTTTTCATGGAACTATGAGCAGAAAGTATTGCTGCTGGCCCATGGAGATCGTTGATCGAAGCGCAGCTGAAAAGAACAACCCAGACAAGAGCGGTAAAAACAAATTATTTGTTTGACAATAAAACCACCACATTTTAACGTAAATTTACGCCCATGTCTGTTTTGTAGTAAACGTACAATTTAATCTGGTCTTGAAACCATGAAGCTAATACTATAACACAAATTGCTAAGAGCAACATTTGTTAGGGCCTCTAATCAACAATAGTTGCTAAGTAGGTCGCTATCAAAAGATCATGTTTGCCATGAATGAATATTTTTGAAATATAGTTGGCATAATTTTAATACGATAACAATATTAATAAAGTAGATCTAGCCAGTATATAGCAATGGAAGTATTTATACGTCACTACCTTATTTGGAAGTGAATTTATTAAACATTTTTTACAAATTGTGTAGAAGTTTCTTTCATTAAAAGTTTTTCGACTTCGAAATGATTTCTATTGTTATAACAATACATCTCATAATTTTAATTTTCGTCATTAGAAGTTTCCTGAATTATATGCGAATTCTTCAAATTTTCTCACGTCAAAAACATATTAAGAAGTGCACTGCCTCAGCTTACCTTAAAGAAATCATTGTTAGAATAAATTAAAGTACCTTCAGTATTCATTAAAAAATTTCGTTCGCTTTCAAGAACCATATACGATAACAGATTTTTAATATTATATTCAATTTAAAAATTCTGTTTTCTATAAATACAGTGAAACATGGGATTTGCCATATCCATGGCTACGAATTTGACACAAATATATCAAAGGTTTATTATAAAATAAAACATAGGTTGTTAATTAAAATTGCATTAATTAGTGTTCGTATTGTTATACTTATAATCGATTTGCTACCTGTAAATAATACATGCAGGTGAAGAAAACATTAAATATTTATTTGCTTAAATCGACCGGTGGAAAAATATGTATAATGGCCTGCTGAATCTCCTGATTTAGCATCATTTTATTTTTTATTAGGCATTTTTAAACCCAAAGTATACACTGGAAATATTTTGAATTTAAAAGTTTTAAATTTAGAGTTCGTGTCTGGATGTACTACAGAGCTGCTTAACTAGCGTGTGATAAAAGTCTTATAAAATGAGTTATTTATACTATTTTTTCTGTTTTGCGTCTTTCAAAATTAAAATTTAAAATTGTTTAATCCGAGTTAATTTAGGGCAATTTGTATATGAAATGTTGTGGTTGGTAATTGTTATTGGTATTTATGCAATTGTTCAGTTTTGGAGGTTATATTGAAATTTTGATATCCAGATATTTAATTAAAAATATAAAGAATAATACCATAATTTGTGACGATTATTTATCTTCAATTGCGTCAGAAATACCAAAATTCAAGTCTTATAGAAAATTATCTGCTCTAAAACGTTTTAAAAATAATTTTTTATTATTTTAACGACGTTAAATTTCAATTCTTTATTTTTGCATGTAACATATTTTGTAGAACTTATTATGGTAAAATCTTACAGATAAATTTGAAAATAAGTTCTACCGATAAAATGTCCGCTCGTCATATAGAAATTACCACAATTTAAAAGTAATGATTGTAAAAGATTTGGTTTATTCCGTTTAAAAATTGCAAATAAGAAAATCTGAATAACTCAGTCTAGAAGAAAGCGAATTGTATATCCGAAATAAAGTTTTAGCAGAATTGTAAAGTATATTCCTTTATCTTACTATTTCGTAAATAAATATATGATACAACTGAATGAATGATTATGTAGGATATTGGAAACATGAGAAAATAGTTTGTTGTTGAAGTTCTTTAATTAAAATATGTGTTAATAATTTATAGTACCTACTCCTATATTTGAGTTCTTATACTTTCATAACAATACTTTTACTTAATTCACGACAACCCGCAATACACATAATCTTAAAATCCGTTCATTTTTATAAAAGCAGCCCGAGCAATAGCACTAAATTGTAATTATTGCTAAAATATAAAGTACCAATCATACTTACCATTTTTTATTTAAATTTCAGGCTGCTTGTTGTATGTTGGTTGTCACTCTTTTTTTAAAGTATTGTTTCATTTATTTTTGACTACATTTTTACGTTTTATACTAGCTAAACCTACATTTATAATACTTTCTGTAAATAAATTGATTAACTTATGTACGATTTATTAATTGATTGTTAAGTATATGTTAACTAACACCAATAAAAATTATAAACTCGTTTACGAGCCCCGCCAACTATAGGTTCGGACACTTACTTTTTTACTCAAATAATTGTATCTGTGTTATACATAATAAATAAAAAAAGTTATATTAATAATTTTAAATACTAACACTTACAAGCTTACTTTTAAGACAATATTTCAATGATGAGCGTTTTGTTTTAATTTTAAGTATTTATTAAAAAATATATACACAAATTTCCTGTCAACTAAATCTTCGGACATACCTTGTAATAAGACATATTAATACTATGTAACATCACCTTTCACTTTAATAACTGCATTTATCCTAGTTGGCATTGTATTTATTCACTTTTTACATTCTTCCTGTGTTATGGAATTCCAAATCTCAATCCATCAACTGTTCTTTGGCGATCAGTCTGTAATTTTCTTTTCATGATTCCCCATAGACTTTCAATAAGATTGATATCCGGACTACTGGATGGCCAGTTAAAAACATTAATACCATTTTTTTAGTAATTTTAGCCGTATGACATCTTATTGAAAAGTCCATTCGCTATTATAATTTGACATGACAGATGGGATTAGATTGTTTCTCAAAATATCTATATAGTTTTGAAAATTTACTTAATTTTCCGACACCTTTCGAAGATATGCAACACTATACCATAACATAGCAGAAAATTTTACAGTCCTTTTTAAATAATCTTTATGATAAGCTTCAAACTTGATTCGTATAACTTTTAACCGCATATCACCGACATACATGTCAAATTTGGTTTCGCCACTGAATAATATAATATTCCATTGTCTCTGTATCCAATTTTAATCGGTTTTGTTTTGGAGAAGTGGTCAATAATGGTGTTTCTTTAGCCTGATGTACGAGATAAATTTAAATTTCTATTTAAATTAAGATAAAAATACATTAACATATCTTATAAAATTTGTAACCCAGTTTTCTGAGATACTTTCATTTAGTTTCAGTTGAGACATTCTTTTTTATTGTTTCTGACCACAATGTCTTTAATTCGCGTAAACTACTTCGCCGATTTTCTTTGGATATATTAATTAAACTCCGAACATCTCTATCAGTAATGAAACATTTTCGTTCTGTACTTTTACCTATTTCAATTGAATCAAGCGAACAATATTTTTTTATGATGTTAGCTATAGTTCACACAAGCAGCTTCAGATCTTTTGATATGTTTCTTCCACTTACTCCAATTAAATGATATTTTACAATAATGTTGTGACTATTCAGATTTATCGCTTTTTTTTTCTAAATAAACGAAAAAACAATTTAATTGACATATAAAAACGTCTCAATTTATTTTCGGTGCTTATTATAAATAGTCTCGTTATAAATTATTATAAAATATTCATGTACGAAGATTTGACAAGAATCTTTTACAATATTTTTTGAAATGTGTTTCTAAAATAATATCAAAAACTGTCTTTATCTAAACATGTCTCTGAAATTAAGCATGTACTTAAAATTAATAATGTATATTTTTTTATTTAATTATATACTTCACAATTAAGGAAATTTGGTTTTGTTTACAACATGCAATTTTTATTTTAATGTCGCCGTTTTGATATAATCATCGTATATCTTCATCAGAACAAATTAAAATAAATAATTAACAAACACATATCTCAAAGTACAAAGTAAACTAATTATACAATTTTTAATTAACAGTAGTTAAATTGTATTCAGTCCATTGCCATCACACTGATTTATGTTGATCCAATGCTTATAAATTGCAATTGCTTCATAATCTTTCATCCATATATTTGGGTCCGGTGGTGATTTCGTTATCTTCACATTTAATATTGTACTACACTTGCTACAGTATCATGTGACAATAACTCTTGTTACAATTCATTAATTTTCTACAAAAAACGACGATCTACATATTGTCGGTGTTGGCACAAATTTCTTCAACGTGTGCATAATAAATCACAAATCTGATCTTTTCATCTTGAAATTTATCACCACAGAAACGATTACGACTTATTGTTTCATATTTTTAAGCAAAATATTGTAGAGTTGTATATATTATGTATAGATTTAATACTTTTAATATACACAATAAAGAATAGTACCAATTTTTTCCTTTTTTTTATTTGATGATATTGGCAAAATATCTATTCTCTAGTCCAATTCTTTTCACCGGATAATGTCTATAAAGTAAAAACATCATAAATATAGATCATTTAAGCACAAATATTACCAATGCATCTTATTTTCATTCCAACCAACTTTATTTTTGTATGATTTCTAGGACTTTTATGAGTTTGACATATGCTGTAGGAAACCGACGAATAAACGTTTAAGCAGTCCAATTCTCTCGACCAGAACATCCCTACAAAGTAGACTTATAATAAAGTTTGATCATTTATATACAAAACATTTCCATGAATACATATACTAACCTTAATTTTATTCAAATTTATGACCGTGCAGAAAACTTAATATACGAAACATTATAAATTGAACGCTAACCCTGTTTACTTCTTTCTATTATTTAAAAATTGGCATTGTATTTCATTGCAAAGTTATAATGTTGACATATGAATTGTCATTTTGACAGTTAAAACGTATGTCGCACATTTATATTTTGGCATTCAAGTCGGTAATAAAATGTTGGTAAATGCTCAGTTTGATATCTAGTGACGAGCAGCAACAACTATTTTATGCTGTCATCTATCGGTAAGGTTTCACACATAGCATTAGGCTGGAACTACTATCGGTTCAGACCAAGGACCATAAATACACTAGACAAAACTTCGACCCATTTGTTTTGTTATCGGCAGGTCAGACAGAGACAAGTAGAGATAGAGATATACAAAGGCCACTCCCGTATTTGTCATGAGATGTCAGCACATGTACACAACACAATATTTTCAAAATTTAAAATAAATATTTTGATATATATGACGAAAAGTACTTCGCTAATTTAAAATAATTGATAAATATCAAAGAATATAGTAATTTTCTTATGAATTATTGTTTTCATTAATTATTTAAGACTACATATACCGGGTGGAAGAGCATATCTGTGTACATAAGCGATTAACATGGAAAATCAGTTTTTCCGTACGCATTGCTCCCCAAATTAAGAAAAAAATACTTCTAATAAGTGTTGTAGAGAATTAAATTATTCTGCATCTAAATCACTACTCAGGTTTTATTTTTGACATTTTATAACCTAGAAAATCAATTTTAATATCTATTAAAAATTGTTTATTTATAGCGATATGCGTGGAATTCAATCATATATGTATTAGTTATTACTAATACATATATGAATTTAATTGATATATGAAACAAATCTGTTTCCTAAATACTCAGTTTTAGTTCAAGAATACGTAGTTCTCAACACATACAAAATAAAACAGAATTGAAGATAAGAATAATATAAACGGGAAACTATGATGAATATAATTTTCTATTAAATGTTCGAATAACCCTTTATTTTGCGCTAAACAATATCTAAGTCTATTATAAAAGTCGTCTCTAACATTATGCAGCTGTGTGGCATTTATTTAAATAAATTTAAAAAATAATATGCATTAAAAAAAAACATAAAATTTGATTTTCTACATAATGAAATGTCAAAAATCAAATCTGATTAGTGATTTAGATGCAAAATTTATTTCTCTGCAACACTTATTTGAAGTAAACACGCCTCAAAATCAAGTAACGCAACTCGAAAACCGAATGTACTGTAGTGACATCTTGTGACAAACGCGGAAGTAGCCTTTGTATAGCTCTATCCTCTGTTGTCTCTTTCTGGCCAGGCGAGAACAAAACATTGTGTAGAGAAATATAGCGCATGTTTTGTCTAGTGTATTTATCGTCCTTGGTTCAGACTACTTTCGGTTGACGCGGACATAAATTTAGCCACGCCCACTTTTCGGTTTTTGTAGAATCGGGCGATGTAGACAGAGCGCCACATTTAAAATTTTCGGGATTTGTAGAATCGGCTGCAGTAGATTCTGTTCAATTAGAATCTGTTGCAATAGATTCGGCTGTTGCAGTGTCACCCCACGCATATCGCTATAAGTAAACAATTTTTAATAGATATTAAAATTGATTTTCTAGGTTATAAAATGTCAAAAATAAAACCTGAGTAGTGATTTAGATGCAGAATAATTTAATTCTCTAAAACACTTATTTGAAGTATTTTTGTCCTAATTTGGGGAGCAATGCGTACGGAATATGCTCTTCCATCCGGTATATGTAGTCTTAAATAATTAATTAAAACAATAATTCATAAGAAAATTACTATATTCTTTGATATTTATCAATTATTTTAAATTAGCTCAGTATTTTTCGTCATATATCAAAATATTTATTTTAGATTTTGAAAATATTGTGTTGTGTACATGTGCTGACATCTCATGACAAATACGGGAGTGGCCTTTGTATATCTCTATCTCTACTTGTCTCTGTCTGACCTGCCGATAACAAAACAAATGGGTCGAAGTTTTGTCTAGTGTATTTATGGTCCTTGAGTCAACCCATAAGGCCGTTCCTCTTTATGTAATTTATGCTCTTTGGTTATACCAAATAGTAAGTCAAGACAGTAAGACTTACACATTTGATGGTGCGATGATAGATGATGTATGCGCGACTAACAAATGGTGGTGAAAATAAAAAGTAATATGATAAGTGCAGCTATGAGGCACTAGATGGCGTTCGCTATCGGTATTATTGGTCGCTAATGATTTTGTCAATTAGTAAATTAAAATAAGGGTTTAGGTTATTAGTGGCAGTACGGAAATTGATAGAATTCGGACCCGCCCTAATGTACTCGTGTATAATTTCAAGGAATAGTCTGAATTTAAAATTTAAATCTCTATGCCTATACCAATAATCTAAACCTTCATTACAGTTTACTAATTGTCAATTTCATTAGCGACCAATAATAGCGATTGCGGTCGCCATCTAGTACCTCGTTGCACTTATATATTTTCACCATCATTGTTAGTTACACATCAATTATATAAGTTTTACTTTATTTACTATGTAACATGACTTTTTAATTTATTTGTAGCTGAAAATGGCTTTAAGCAAAGCCTAACCATTAAGCCTTTATTCGTTTTGTCATAATCCTAAAAATAAAGTTGATATTGAGTATAAATGTAAAACAACAGAATAAAGAATGAATCGTATGGTAATCATAACGAAAAATAAAATTACTCCTGAAGATATATATCAAGATATGTTAATATACTATGTTACATCGGATATTATGGAAAAAGATAAAGTATTTAAAGAAATAGAGTATCATGTTTATGATATGATACACCTACTTAGAAGAAAATCACATCAAAAGATTAGTTAATATCCGTACGTAAAAAATATAAAAAAAATAATAGGTCATAATAGCAAATGAAAATCACGATTCCAATAAAATTTACAGTCTCCTCATTTTACATAATATCTTCAGTTTTACACAAAGGTATAAAAGACACGGTCGGTATGGGAGAAGACAAACTTCAGAATAGGTGAATGGTGATATCTGTTGAGTACTGTATTGAATCAGTAGCTGTAATAACTTGCATGTTCTACCAACACAGTAACGATACTGTCGTCGTTACCGACTTATTGCCGTGGTTGTGCTATTCAGCGCCAGCTGGCGGGCTCTTATATCACGTTGGCATTACGGATATGCTCTGCATTTATTCGATCTTGTTTCATCTTGATTGTAGCTACCATGCGATATATGTTTATATATTTAGTCCTGATTTCTCTTATTTTATGACCGCGGGGTGATTTTTCATTGCTCTCAGGTATTTGCATTTATACTTTTTTTTATTGTTTCAGCTCAATATATTGTTAACTTTTTGGCGTGTTCGTGTATAACTAACACGTGACCTTAATAATACCAACAAATCGTGTTTTTGGGAGATATTATAAAGCAAAAAAGTTTTTGATGCAAATAATTATGTTAATTGTATGAGTAATTTATTTACCGGTTATTAAAATAAATATATCATCACGCCTTTTACCCATTACTGGGTGTGGCACTCTGCCTAAGCAGATCTCAGTAAATGATATATTTTTCGCGTTATGCGCGGTTACCAGCCGTCAAATCACGCCCCCCAAATATACTAGTGGAGTGGGAGCCACAGGAGTAGATTTTAAATTGGTAAACATTGTTTGTCGGCTGTGGGGATCAAACCAGGGTTCTCAATATCCACAGGCCGACTCGATACCACTGAGCAACCTACCAACTACCGGTGTAGAATTGAAATATGTTACATAAGAAATACAATGGTATTTTTTCTAATATGATGATCGTTGCTTCCCTAATTATATTACACAAAAATTGTAAAAACAAAAAAATGTTACGTATTATTAACTGCATCTAATGAGTTCGAATTAAAAAAAAAAATACAGTTCAGCGAGTTGAAATGCAAAAAACGCTTCTTCTGAGTTGGCCGTTGGAGTAGTAATTGCAAATGTTTGTTTTTCTTTATGAATAATTGTATATAAAGATTTATTTTCGCTTTTTATTTGATTTATGAATTAAGTTTATTTGAATTTAAGTTATTGTATTTTCATGTCGGGGGAGGCATTTGCGATTGCCTAGGGCCCCGCCTAGTGTTAATACGGCACTGACTGTGACTAACAGGACAGTAGGATTAATAGGCGTATTTGGTCTACAATATTTGAATCTGCGGTCACAATGCTTAAAATAAAATAAATAAATGAATAAAAGAATTAATTTTCACAACGTAAAAATTATCCCTTTAGGTTCCTGTATATACGATACTCTTTGGGGGGTTGTGATTTGACGGTTATTACTAATACAAGTGTTACTTGATATATAGCCACACTGGGTGTTGCTAAGTTATATTTTCTACACATTCTGAATGTTAATACATTGACTTTTCAAGATGACCGAAGATAAACATATACGATCAATTCCAAATATTATTTTCAGCAAATAACCTCGATTATAACAGGATAAACTGCCCGGAAATCAGCAATCGTAACTTTGGTACCGGAAGTAGTTATATTTTTCTTTACAGTCATCCGAGCGCCTGTAATACTTTCTGGATGGAAGGATTCGCCGGAGCTGAAGCTGGGAAGCACAAAGTTTTACAATAATTTATTTAAATTCTGTTTGTCTTCCGCCTAAAAGTTTATTCATTTTTCTTTATAATTCCTACAAAAAATCTTCAGTGACGACAGTTCTATTTATTTAGAAAGAGAAACCTGTAATGGTAATTTATTTCCTTCTTCAAATGAAGCCGTTAATTATTTAATTATTATTAATATTTAATAATTAAGTATAATTTTGATTGTTGTCAGTGAATATCTTTTAAATTTTGTTTTTATTAAATTTTTATTTTTTAATTTAATTAATGTATGAGAATTTCTAAAATATCTTATATATTAAACAACATTGCAATCTTCTGTAATAAATTTTACAAATTAAAATTCCCAGTCCAACCTTTCTTAATTACGGTAAAAATTGTTGCACTATTTTTATGTATGCAAGTGAATTACTTCTCTAATAAATAATTATATAAATATTAAAGATATAAGTGTTTTTTACTGTTTGAGGATGATTTTGGAGATCGAGCAATGTTAAATTCTGCATCTGATATCGACCTGAAATTGGTAAGACTCATACATAAATTTATTTTCTATTATTGACAGTTACATTTGTATAACAATATAACATAATCTATTTATGTTTATTCGAAAAATTACATGCCAAATAATAATTCTGACTGTACCTGCCGTTGTGCAAACCGTGGCATTGTATTGCCAATTGAAACAGTGTTTTCTGAGTACGCTGTAATTTTTATTCACTTTCCGTCTGTCTATCGGTAAGCAATTAATAGTAATGAGTATTTACTTGTCAATAAGTACTTTGTAAACATAATATATGGGGTAGGTGGCTCAGTGGTATCGAGTCGGCCTGTGGATCTTGAGAACCCTGGTTCGATCCGCACGGCCGACAAACAATTTTCACCAATTTAAAAAAATCTACCCCTGTGGCTTCTCCACCACTAATATCTTTGGAGGCCGTGATTTGACGGCTGGTAACCGCACTTCACGCGAAAAAATATATCACTTACCGAGATCTGCTTAGGCAGAGTGCCACACCCAGTGATGGGTAAAAGGCGTGATGATATATTTATTTATTTTATTTATTTATGTAAACATAATATACTGCCGTAAAATCCTATCGATAATCAACAAAAAAATCGATTGCAATATTTTTAAAAATTTATGTATTGTAGCCTCTAGTACCCCAATGCTCTGTAATTTGTCACTTTTTTGCCTCCGTTCAAAGTAACCAGTTGCAAATATTGAAATCGGTACAGATAATTATAAAATCAATTATTTAGTACTTAGTGGATAAAATAGAGAGGTGAATTCAGGTGTAAAGACGAACAAAGGCTGGCAAAGAACAAAAAATTTTACAGTGGCTATTTGCAACGAAATACAACAGTTCTAGATTAGCAATGCAAATGAGTTTAATAAACCGAAACGGTCTTCTGCTGTCTGTGTCGGTAGCTGACGTCGTTAAAGTTCATCGTCTTTAGCATGCCCTATTTTATCCAAAGAGTATTTAATTCATTGTAAACTAGGAATATTTCTCAAAATCTATAATAAGATAATTATCTAGGAGAGTTACTTTTACCTATAACTAATAAAATCATAATAGTTTTCTATCTATTTATCGGCATAAGTAAAAGTTCTTCAATATTTCAGCAGTTACGATATTTTACGGTCTTGAGACCTCTCGAGCTACAAATAGAACTGGAGTGGTAATTCACGTGAGATCAGCATTTCTAGACTAGAGCCGAATTACTTAATATGCAAACTATGCACATGCTTAAGGTATCAAAGGAAAAGGGACACAAAACAGGGCCGTTCCTAGGGATACTGCCGACTGCGTATAATCATTTAACATATCGCCCCTAGGTGATAATTAGACAACAATATACAATTTTTGATATGTTTATACAATCTTTTTATTCATGGCCATAATAAAACATAGTTTCTATGTAAATAATCTACGATTTTATATAAATTATTAGTATAATAATGGAAAAGAAAATAGAACTAGTAAATATCTCAAATCAATCAAAAATGCTATTAATAGATTCCTATATCTTTGTGTCCTAAATGGTAACTCTTCTAGCCTTTTTAGCTGCAAAGGGATCTACAACAGACGAGTAATCTATTGTCTCACATATACTATGTTCTATTGACATTAATGCCAAATCAGACACCCTTTCTTGCGCAACATTAGAACGGAAGGCAAATTTTTATCGATTTAAATTTTTAGAATAATATGCGCCAGACATCCGATTTGTTTTCTTTTTGGATCTTATATCCATTAAATTTAATGTTTGTTTTTTTTTGTTAAATAATTACAAAAAATGCTTAACTGTTGCCTTTTGCTTCTCGTTAAACAAGAATAATAGTAATATATAGATACAAGAAACGTAACACATGTAAACATACTGAAAGTTGAGAATGTACATCTTGTTATTCTTGATTTAAGTTTTATCTTAGTCCTAGCGTCTAACTGAACAAAATTAATATTCAATAAATAATAAACCTCAAAGTTTTTTATCTTTTTTTAACACTTCACATATTACATTATTTATGTAAATTCTAAATATAATAAATTCAAAAAGTTAATATTTTATTGCAATATAATATAATATAAGAACCCGACCCAATTTATTCGTTTTCAACCCGCCCAGATCTAACCCGACTTACCCGTATCCTACCCGCCCAGATTCGATTCTACATACCCGTATTCAACCCGCCCAGGTTCGACCCGACTTACCTGTATCCAACTCGACCCGAATCAGACCCGATATGATCAACTTTTTCTATAAATGTTTAAGAATTGTATAATATATTCACTTATTTTGTATGTGCTATCAGCAGAAAATAAATAAATTTATTTTTTTATAATTTGATTAATAAACATTAAACATGTATATATATATTTATTTATTATTTACTAATTATAAAATATCTTATTATATCTATAAATGTAGCCTATGTCTTGCAATATATAAACAATATACTTTTTTCTAATTTTCCCTTTAGTTTTATTATTAGATATTATTCAAAATTAATAAGCAATATTAAAATATACCTCGTAATAGAAATGAGTTATTCGAAAAAAATATATCTTCATTAGCATTTATCTCTAATGTAATGAAATGATTTGTTTTTAAAGTAGATGAAACAAAAAGGACACTATATCTTGATTTAATCAACAGAGATCGTTGAAGCTTGTTGTTTAGTTTAAGTGTTTTATTCCTCGATGACAAAAATCCGGGCAATTTGAGAATATCTTTTGTGAACACATATCGTACGTAACAGATAGAAGTGTTCCCTTCTGATGCTATATTTTTTCACATTTATTGTCTACCAGAAAAGATTTATTCAAAAGCGGAAATACTGAAAATCGTCCCGACCACTTATTCTCTTTTTTCTTTGTTCTCTTTTCTCTCTTTCTTCCATGTGTCTGTTTCGTTTCACGAACGTTCATCTGTTCTTTAGTGAAAACAATATTTATTGCCGCAACAACCAGAACAATTTATGTTAAAAACGATGACATGCAATCCGAACATTAGTTTACTTTATTTATGTTGAGATTTTTAATTTTAGAAATTCGTTTTTACGTTTTAACTGACACGATTATTTTCTTTTCTTTTGAATTTATACTCGTAGTATACTTATTTTACACCAAAGGAGAAAAGTTCATGATTTTTCCCGATAAAATTGAAGCCGAGCCCTACACTATATCGGGGTGGTAATGCCATGAGACGTATATTCTCGTCTCAACATTACTTTAATTGGTTAAGTTTACTCGAGTATATTAAAAAACAACACTATATCCCGAAGTTTCATTTTCGTCTCGAGCTTATCACAAGGATATTGTCTAGTCTTGAAAAATCAGAACGAGAATAAAATTTCTCTCATCTCGAATTTCTCGTATATTAGAGACGGAATCTCGATATCCATGATCTCGTGGCGTCACTTCTCTGAGGGAAAAACTACTTCTCTCACAAGGTGTATAATATTGTGTCCACGACTCCAATATTTAAAACGACTATTTGTTCTTCTGAATAACATAGGTACCCATCGAATGAAACAATTCGTCATCATTTAGGGACATTTTGATTTCTCTGTATATATATATATATATATATATATATATATATATATATATATATATATATATATATATAATACAATGACGAAATAAAATCTCAGAACAGCTGCAGAAGCTGCATCTATAATTTCTTGGGATTCCGAGGATTCTTCGCTGTATTTTTTGTTTTCCAATTTAGACATACACTGTAATTTCACATAAACTAACTTGTTTATATAGATTTTTTCTGTTGTCAAGGAATAATTTGTATATCAAAATTTTTAAATTAATAAATTAAAAATATATATATATTTTAAAATTACTTTTTTCGTTTTTATCTTACTTGCGTCATGAAAAAAATTGTATATATACTCCTGAAAATTCGTGCCTCTTCCTATATGTATAAATACTATTATTAATAAAAATTAATATTTATTTCTCAGTTCAGGGCCGGGCGCCGGGTAATTTGCATTCCCTGTACCAGACTCTCGTCAACCCTGCTCAAATCCACTGGCTGTGCGCTATCACTGTTGTTTTCTTGTAAATTAAATAACAACTCAACATAATACTATTACTACTGTGTAAAAATACGGTTTTCTCATTTTTGTCCAATCTTCAATTATGCAAATAAACACATTAACCCATTATTATTATAAAAACATCTATGAGTCTGATATACGAACAAAATTGACCAATTGAATTAACAAAACTCTATGATTAACTAATTAAAGTTATCTACAAAAAAATTTACTTACCTAATTGTTTAATTTAATTATTTATTCCTGAATTCAAGTTGAGGCTAAACAAATTGAAACACTATTTCCTGTCGCGGGTGATGTTTACTGCACGAAACGTAGCTGAGGGCAATAATCACACAAGGGAGAAAATGACACTTTACTCCAGACGTGTATATATGATTTTTGACGGCCATCTTTTTATGCCGAAAAATAATAAATACTTATGATATATGAATACAAAAATTTGATCTGAGATTATGCTGATGGTTGTTATCAAGGGCCGCCGTTGGTACGACAGTAGTTTAGCTACCATAAACAAAGTTGTCATTTTCCTTGTTTACTGACCGTTTATTTCAATGACTGGTTCGTGTTTGGCTCATAACGTGTAAAAATGAATGATAATAGTGATTTAGAAGATTTTGAATGTACTCCACCCGATATTTTGGAGGAAACAAATCGTGCAACATTGAATTTGTTACCGGAGAAGTCCAGGGAGAGATACGATAAGGAATACATTTTGTTCAAAGATTGGTGTAACCGTAAGAAAATTTGATTACTTCATCTCTAGAAAAGGTTTTCGCTTTGTTTGCTCTATATCCAGCATTTTGACGCTTTATGAAGGGTATTAATTTGGGATATTTGACGTCAATATTGTCATTAATAGCCAAAACAGATTTTAGCATGGAACATTTAGCCTACATTGTTGATGATTTCAAAACTATTGCGTGTTGAGAAAAGTATGCTAATAGTATTTAAGTTTTATCCGAAACACCAGATTCAACATATTTTATGGTGAAGGTAAATTGATATAATTATCAATAAATTAATTTATTTTAATTATCTTCTTCAATTATAGGTGTGTTTCATCTTTGGAATGGCCGAGGAATGAAGAATCTAGTGGAATTAATATTCAAATGTTTAACTGTACAACTGTTAATAATAATGTCAATAAATACATTAAGTTGTTAAAATCATTTTTGTCGTAAGGGAGGAAAACAGTTACTTTCCTCCATAAAGAGTAAAATTTTATTTCCTCCCGCTGGGAGAGAATTGCCTACTTTCGACCCTCACATGAGGGAAGAAACCCCTACTTTCGGTTAAGGTCGTAAAAAAAAATATTTTATTTTACTTCGCTCAAAATGGTATTTATAAAATAACAAACATCAAATATAAAGTTTCAATTTACGAGTATGCTTTGAAATTTGGATGCGTTCCTTTTTAGTTGAGTATTTATTTTGTTTATATCAGTCGTCTCTAACTGTCGATCGATATTTTTTAATGAATTTGTACTCGTATGTTTTTTTTGTATTTAATTATATCAAAATAATCACTATGGCTGATAGTACAAGCTTTGTTTTTAGGTGTTCTAAGAGCACGGTTTTAACATGTTAGAGGTAGCTAAAACACCCAAATACACTGCTCTTAAAACAGGCAAAAACAGAGCTTGTGCTACCAGCCATTATGTTCAAGCCACGTGGTAATAAATGTGAGGTTAATGGATGTGAAAAATCAAACACACATTTTTCTCTCTTTATTTAGTTTTCCAAAAAATTATGAGCAACAAGAAAAATGAACTAAATATTACTTTAAAACTTGTTGGCCTCAGCTATGAAAAGTGCAGAAATAAAATATTATGTGGATTAGATTTTAGTGATTATGACCGAGTCACCACCCAGTATATATATATATGTAATATATTAATAATTAATTAGAAATATAAGATAAGCTTTTAACGTCTTTATTATTTTCACCAAAAAACATGTAACCAACTAAAAAATCAATAACTACCGTAACATGGAAATATAACAACTTAACAATTGTAGTTAATTATCAAAAAATAAATAAACATTTCATTTGTAAATGTAAATAATCAAGTCACCACATTACTCCCCCCAAAACGGGACAGCACGGAAAAACAAAAAATGAAATATTTACTTAGTACAAAAATATTAATATACAAACAATAGAAATTTTAAGGTTACAGTGGTAACTCAGGTGACGCTGTCAAATGTAATAAAATTCCAAATTTTGGTTAATTTTGTCAAAATTAAGTACTGTCTATGTATGCTGGTTTAAGTCTGTCAATGCTGACTGATTCTATTTTTCCATTGATCAGTATTTTGAAAAATTTGTTATATCTGTCTATAACTTTAAATGGACCATCAAAAGCTTGTTTCAGAATCGGTCCAATTGCATCATTTCTGACGAAGACATGAGAACTAAGAAATAAATTTGGAGGAATGTAAGTTGGTACAGATGTAAATGTTTGAGAAGAAAAAGGTTTCAGTTTATTAATTGCAGTTTTGAGAGTCGTCAAAAATTGAGCAGTGTCAAAATCGTGTGCTAAAAGTGATGGTTTTGTAGGTATGAATTCTCCTGGCAATCTTAACTTTTCACCATAAACTAACTCTGCAGAACTACAGTAATTGTTTTTTATTGTAGATCTAATACCCAGTAGTACAAATGGAAGGAAATCCATCCAATGGGAAGAATTTAGATAAGTTTTTAAAGAATCTTTTAAGTGACGATGAAATCTTTCTATAATGCCATTTGATTGAGGGTGATAGGCTGTAGTCTTTATGTGATGTGATCCAAGTAACAATAATAAATTGGTAAACAACGCTGCATTAAATTGTTGCCCTCTATCAGTGGTGATAGTTTTAGGGACACCGAAACGCGAAATCCATCCCGAAACAAAAACTTTCGCAACAGTCCTAGCTGAACAATCTTTTAAGGGTAAAACTTCCGGCCATCTTGTAAAGCGATCGATGCAAGTTAGGACGTAGGAGCAACCTTCTGAAATCGGTAACTTTACTATATCGATATGTACCGAAGCAAAACGTGAAGAAGAAATACAAAATTTTGAAATTGCAGATTTAGTGTGTCTGGTTACTTTTGCTTTTTGGCAATTTAAACAGTTCCTAGTCCACATTGTAATATTTTTGTTCATATCTTTCCAAACAAACCTGGATGAAATTAATTTTATTGTACCGTTTATCCCTGGATGAGAAAGAGAATGAAAATGATTGAAAACAATGTTTTGAAAAGCTGTTGGTACGTATGGCCTACAATTTCCAGTTGACATATCACAACACAATTTGAGGTTAGATTTGGGTAAAGGCAAATCTTTAAATGTAAGTGAAGTGTTAGTTGATTGTTTTAATTTTAGTAAATCTGTATCAGTTAACTGAGCCAGAGCTATTTTATTGTAATCAATATGTGTGCTTTTGTACAATAAATTAATAGACATGCGTGACAGTGCGTCGGCTACAGGATTGTTTCTTCCGGAAACATGACGTATGTCATGCGTAAATTGGAAAATGAAGTCTAACTGGCGAATTTCTCTAGGTGAATAATTATTATTGTGTGCTAATTTAGTAGTGAATGTGAGTGGTTTGTGGTCAGTTAAAATGTGGAAATTTTGTCCTTCCAAGAAATGACGGAATTTTTTTATAGCTAAAAATATTGCCAGAAGTTCCTTTCCGAACGTGCTGTACCGTTTTTCGGTTGGAGTTAAGGTTGTCGAATAAAACAAGATGGGTTTCCAGCTGTTATTGACGAACTGTTGCAGTACTGCCCCAACTCCAACATCGGATGCATCAACCATAATATTAAGGGGAGCGTTATGTTCAGGAAAAGTTAAACAGGTAAGCTCAGATAATTTAATTTTAATAATTTTGAAGGCATCTTTTGCTTCGTTTGACCAAATAACTGTTTTCGAACTGTTTTTGTAATGACTCAATAGTTTATTAATCGGATTTAGAATTGTTGCACAATTTTTTATGAAACGATGATAGAAATTTACTAATCCTAAAAATTCTCGAAGCTGTTTTTGTGAAGTGGGAAGGGGAAATTTATTTATAACATCAATTTTGCTTTGTAAAGGTTTAATTCCTGCTGAAGAAATACAATGTCCGAGAAACTCTATTTCATGCAAACCAAATTGACATTTATTTTTATTTATTAAAATACCGTATTGCTCTAACCTATCAAATGTAATTTTCAAATGTTCTACATGTTCTTCTGGCGTGCTACTTGCAATAAGAATATCGTCAACATAAGCAAATGCGAAATTTAAACCTCTAATAACTTTATCTATAAATCGCTGAAATGTCTGAGCGCTATTCCTCAAACCAAACGGCATTACAGTGTATTCATAGAGACCGAAAGGTGTGGTGATTGCAGTTTTTTTTAATAGATTCCTCGTCCATCGGAATTTGATTATAAGCTTTTACAAGGTCTAATTTTGAAAAAATGTTAGAATTTTGCAGGTTTGAAGTGAAATCTTGTAAGTGGGGTAATGGATATCTATCGGGTGTAGTTTGAGAGTTAACGTTAAACGTAACCTACCGTGCCGCGCGTTGAAACGCATGCAGAATAAAAAATTTTCAATGAACAAATTATACATTTAAGCAGTATAAATATGCATTTATTTTAACATAATAATTAAGTAATTGATAAGTATTTATTATTTTAAGTCTAAATTTTAAAAATTTATGCAAAACAACGAAAATATGAAGTAAAATATAATTCAAATCCAAATAACTCAAAATCTGTTCCTTTTATTTTTTTTATTTTTTTATATTTTATACACATTTATATTCCCCACACATACGTGTACAAAAATCAAAATTTGAACTTGTAAAAAAAGTAGAAAAAATATTTCAAAAATTTTTTGAATTTTTTTTTTCACTTTTTATTATTTTTATAATTGATATACAATCTTAATGATATACTAAATATGCTGTATTTTTTTCAAAATTTTTACATATATACAACTGTCTGAAAATGCCTCTCTAAATTTTCAAAAATTAATATTTCAAAAACTGACCCTTTTATTTTTTTTATTTTTTTATATGTTCTGGAGAATATTAATATCTTTTCGAAAAAAAAAATTTATGCCATTTGATCTTTGAACTTTCAAGATAATAATAAAACAAGTAATTTTAATGTATTTTTAATTTTTTACTTCAAACAGATAAATTATATTTCACAAATATAATTTTTATAATAAAGTACTAATATATTAATATATTACTTACTATTTTTTTGGCAAGACAATAGGTTGTAAGAACCGTAAAAAAATAATGAAACTTACTGGAAATTTAACAATTCGTTTAATGACAACAGGCGACATGAGTAGCTGTGGGTAAATTATGTACTACTTCCACGACTCGGTTATGTTTGCGTCTCTTGCCCCACCGATATGACGCGACACATCCCACACTATATCGCTATGCTTACGCCACGCGCTCAAAGCGATTCAATCTCCTATACTCGTGCGCCGTATGCAGGTGGAAATATTATTTTAAATCAAAATATATTTTATTTTGATTTTTAAAATGATATATATTTTTAATTTTGCATGTTAAGCTGACCAATTATCCTGATCTGGTTAGAAAATATGACTAGAAGTCTGGAATTTTACGTCAGACATGCGGAATACAATCCACATTACCCATAGGAAAAAATAAAAAAATATATTTGTCTTGAACGGAAAAAAAATATAGATTTAGTAATTTTAAAATTTCTTTGTACTATTTTACTTAGAATTTTTAAATTTTATATTAAAGAGGTTGACTGCAAGAAGATAATTTATGATTTCATCCTATATCCCAAATAATATTCTTGATATTAAATTTTCACATCCAAATAACGCAAAATATAATGCAAGTATATCGCAAAATATGCTATATTTATACCTACGTATTTTCAAATTAGGTATAACACTTTAATAATTAATAAAAGATAAATTTCGAACTTTCATTGTCTTTATATTTTAGAAATATATATAACACAACATTTCAATTGATATAATCTTCAATCGTTATCCAGTGAATACTAAATAATAATCAATAATCAATATATAATAATAATAGTATTCACTTCATAACGATTGAAGATTATAACAATCGAAACGTTGTGTTATGTCTACAACTTTCAAACTAACTTTTATAATGTTTTACTTCTCCAATAATTTTTGAAAAAACCTTGAAATATAAATTTTATGGTATCAAATTCTGCATAACTCAATAAATAGTCAATTTTGTATGCTCTGTATGTTAAAATATGTTTGACAATGTAAAAAATTACTCAATAAATAGCAGTGTTATATATGGAAGTCAAAAATATTTCCAATGTTTTGTTCCTGGTCGAAAATAATACAATTAGTGAAAAAATTACATGTGACTATACAATTTCCTTCAATAATTATGTAATAAAATAAAGGCAGAATCCACTTTTTTTATTTGATGCGCAGTTATATATATATACAGGGTGTTGCGTCTTAAAACGCACCATAGGGATTTCAATGTTAATTTTGAAATGTTCAAATAGTTTTTTGTAGAGAAAAAAATTCTGCATCCAATAATATCCTTACTCATAATTTCCTTTTATCCGGAACAGGAAAAATGAATTTAATAAAAATGTTAATTTTAATCAAATTACTAGTGTCATGAAATAAACAAAAACCAAATACATACTTACAATTAAATACATTTGACATTTTATAATAAACATTCATAGTAAAGCAGAAAAGAATCAATATTTCATTTAATATTGTACAATAATAAATAACAATTATAATAAATTTTCAAAAATATTTCAATTTACTGCTAAACAGTATCCTAATCTGTCATAAAATTGCTGTCTAACATTTGATAATTGATAGGCTGATATTTTATTGCATTCTACTCGAATACTTTCTTTTAATTCTTCAATATTTTCGAATCGCCGACCACCATAAATTTTAGATTTTAAATGACCCCATAGAAAAAAACCTAATGGTGAAAGATCGGGTGATCTAGCTGGCCATTTAATGAAAAAATTTGGTCCAATTACTTAATTATTAAAACTATTGTTCAAAAATTCCCGCACTATTATGAGCGGGACAACCATCCATTTGGAACCAAATTTCGCGGTCGTCTTCTACAATTTCAGTCATTGCCGGCGCTACTTCTTCTTCTAGAAGTTGTAAAAATCGTTCACCGGTTAAATGTCCTCTTAAAAACAAAGGTCATACAATATGGTGACCAAGAATTCCTGCCCATACATTAATTTTTTGAGGATATTGAGTCCTAGTAAATAAAACGTTATGTGGATTCTCCGTAGCCCACATTCTCCAGTTCTGAATATTTGGTTCATTATACAGTGTAGATGTGCATTCGTCAGTGAAACAAATATTTTTTATAAACTGGCGATCTTTATTTGCCTTTTCCATTATTTTGAAACAAAACGCGCTTCTCTTTTCCATATCATCTTCAAACAGTTCTTGGTGGCATTGGTATTTATATGAATGAAATATATTAGATATAATAGATTTTCATGAAAAACTATATTCAAATATAATTTAAAAACTTTCCAAATTTGATATATAAGACTACTATATCAATGGAAATAACATAATAGATTTTGGTTAAAATAGACTAACCGGAAGTGGCACATTACATGAAGCTGCTAACAGTTTTCCTTGAAAAAAATTGTATTATTTTAATTTTAGAAATAAATGCTGCAAATAAAAGTTTTAGAGAATTAAGTTCTGCGTCTAGCACATTAAGAATTTTTAAATTAGATTTTTGCTTAAACGAGATATCAAATTTAAATATATGAATTTTTTGATTTAAAAAAAAAATTAAGTTTGCTATGGATTAGAACAAAAAATAAAAGATTTAATGTCAAATATGTGCAATTAAAAAAATATCTATAGTTTAATACGCGTACAAGGAAGTCATGTGGTGTCCACATCAGATTTTTTTACTTTATATTGTATTATAGCTGAAGAAGAGTGAGTTGTACACTCGAAACGTCCCTCATTTGTATTTTCATATTTATATATAATATATTAAAAAAGTGGATTCTGAAGCCTCTATTTTATTATTTAATTATATGTAGTGGATTCTACAGAAACTTTATTTCCTACAATAGTATTTATTTTCAACGTAAATTTTATTACATTTGTCGGATTATTACAATGTATTCGTTCGGTTATAATTCCCTTAGGTTTGTGTCCGAGGAAAAAATATGACAGTTGTCATCTTGCCAATAGATGGCTATATCCTACATACACAGCTAACTTCTATATCAACTTAGTTCAAAGTCATTCATAGAGCTGACAACAGCGCTCACCTCGAGCCAGAAACAAATTAAAATTGGGTATCGTTTAACGTTAAGAGTACGGTAGTCGCCACACGGACGCCATTCACCCGT
Source organism: Pterostichus niger (assembly GCA_947425015.1). Taxonomy (NCBI): domain Eukaryota; kingdom Metazoa; phylum Arthropoda; class Insecta; order Coleoptera; family Carabidae; genus Pterostichus; species Pterostichus niger. The sequence goes on along the minus strand of OX380337.1, from coordinate 29,706,861 downwards.
TTTCTTCTGAACCAAATGCAGAGGTGAAGCCCAAGCACTTGAAGATGGACGAATTAATCCAATTTCAAGCATACGATTGAACTCTTTTTTGGCAATTAAGAGCTTGTCTGGAGCCAAACGGCGTGGCTTCGCAAAAGTAGGATTGCCAACCGTAACTATTTGATGTTTGACTGCATGTTTAATGTCACGTTTAAAATCTAAATTTTTAGTTAAAGTAGGGTAGTTTAATAGTACGTGTTCGAAAGTGTTTGTTGGATTATGGATGTTGTTAATATTTTTTGTATGACTAGATTCTATAACACATTTTGATGACAGATCAATTAAAAGTTTGTAATGAGTTAAGAAATCAGCTCCAAGGATTGAATATTGGACATCAGCAATGATAAACTTCCAGGTAAAACTTTTTGACAAGCCTAAATCTAATGTCATTGTTTTATAACCGTAGGTTTTGATATTAGTATTATTTGCAGCTTGCAAGTAATGTAGGTTTAAGTGATTTTTGGAATTTTTATTAACTTTGACAACGCTCACCTGTGCACCGCTGTCAACCAAAAAACGTTGTTTGGTATGTCTGTCAGTTAAAAAAAATAACTTAGCAGACGTTGTATAAAAACTATTACTGGAAACAAATGGTATATAATTAGATTTTTTATAAATTGATTTTTCAGAGTTTGATAGCACCTCAGGTTTTATCAATAAGGGTGGACCTGAACATGGTGAAACACACTTCTTGGCTTTCTTCCCAAACGTTGAGTGATACCAGCAGAGAGTTGAAGATGAAGATGAATTTGAATTGGATGTTGTGGTAGCATTCTTTAGAGTTGATATTTCCAGTTTCAGGTCCTTAATTTCTTGAGATAATTTTTTTAAGGTTGATGACTCGTCAGAAATTGCAGAAAGAGATGGATTGGCAATAGTGAGAAGTTTGTCGGCAATTATAGCTTTGTCTTCTAATGAACTGCTAGGCATTGATGTTAATATCAGTTGTATGTTGATTGGTAGCTTTTGTACAAACAATTCTTCCAAAATACTTTCATCCAAAAGCTTAGATCCTAAAAGTTGACGCAAATATCTCAACATCTGAGTAGGTTTCTTGTCTTCTAATGAAGAAAAATTAAATAATTGTTGCAGTTTTTCTTTTTCAGATTGCCCCGTTCTCTGAATTAAGGCATTTTTCAAAGTAGTATAAGGTAGATCCGCTGGAGGTGCCACTATAATGTCTCTAACTTCATTTGCGAACTGTGGTGTTAAAATTTCTACGATTTTGCTAAATTTCGAAAGTTCAGATGATATTCTCCGTGAAGCAAAAATTGTTTCTACTTGCGCGAACCATAACTCTGGATCAGCAGGCCAATAGTCTGGTAACTTGAAGGGTCCAGTTAAAGTTGACACATCCATCGTGGAATTGTCCAGTGCAATCGGAGGAAAAACTTGATTCGTTTCAGGCATAACTGCGTACGAGGTAAACGTGTAATGAGGGGTCACCAATGTAATATATTAATAATTAATTAGAAATATAAGATAAGCTTTTAACGTCTTTATTATTTTCACCAAAAAACATGTAACCAACTAAAAAATCAATAACTACCGTAACATGGAAATATAACAACTTAACAATTGTAGTTAATTATCAAAAAATAAATAAACATTTCATTTGTAAATGTAAATAATCAAGTCACCACATATATATATATATATATATATTCTTGATTAACAGTCGCACATAGGAAGAAGTATGCACTTAACAGATTCCATATTTTCACAAAATATCAGCTCATCCTACTGCAAATATTTAGTAACGCAATAAAAACAGCATCTACATGTTAAAATTTAAAAAGTGCTAGTACAATGAACACTACAAATTTTATTCAACAAATGAATATTTTATCTGCATAATCTGTATCATTAAAGCAAATGCTTTGTTTTCTAGCTGTGTCACAAGTGCGGAAAGATTTAAATCTTCAAAAAAATTCATTTGAGCACGATTGTAAAGTAAAACTAGAATATTATTATGTGGTTTACTTTGCAGGATACATCGCAAGAAAATGCATGCCTGTGGTAAATATGCATAATAACGAAAGTTAAAGAATGTAATCGTGAAAGATTATGTGACTAATTAATTAATTTTATAACTTACTAAATTAGTTGTGAGGTTGGCAATTTGTATCCTCCTACCAGTTATTTTGTGAATATAAAAGAATGAATGTGAAATTGTTTTCCAAATTAAAAAAAAATGTAAACATGAAAACCATATAATGGAAATATTGTTTGAAAATATTAAAATAGAAATTGACAAAGTATACCCAGAATGTAAAGAATGTATTTATAATAGAAAATATGTTGAAACTGTTATTAAAGGCAAATTATTTAAGAAAGTAATTTCAGAAACAAAATCTTATAAATATTCTTCGAAAAAACGTAACCATAAACTGTGGGTGGTAAAAAATAAATAAATTTGCAGTTTATTGCAGTAACAAATGGAAATGACTTGCTTGTTTTAATAATTCCATGGCCTCAGTGATTTTTATCACAATACAATTATTTATAATGTTGATTATTACGGTTCCAGAATTTCAAAATTTGAAAACCAAATTATGTTCGGATTCAGCATTTTTTTCTCTACAGAAAACCTTTAAGAACTTTAGCTCTAAAATAATTAGGGGAGCAAATAAATGCACATAAAAAAATTAACATTGTAATCGTTATGCTGCGTCAGCCAAGTCACTACCCTGTATATGCTATTATCGTGTTGTAAATAAATATTATTAAATATTACTATTTTGCAACTAGTTTATATAATTTATTTTCGAAAGCTTCTTTATTCACATACCAAGAACGATAACGATACAACTGCTAGTTCTTTTCTTAATTATTCAAGCCCAAACGTATAAACATATATACGGGGTGATACACCACACCGCTCATATATATGAGGCGCCATTTGGCCCAAATTAAAATTTTCTGCAATAATTTTCAAAAAATGTCAGCTCATCTTGATCCAAAAATATTTAGTAACACAATAGATCCTGCAATAAAAATAGCATGTATATGTAAAAATTTAATAAGTGCTAGCACAATGAACATCGCAAAATTCATTCAGTAAATGAATAGTTTTTACTTACTTTTACTAAATAGTAAGCAAAATTATCTTCTAATCCAGTTTGCTTTGCGATCAGGAGAATAGTTGATGAGCTTAAAAAAAATTAAAATAAGGAAAATTATAACTAAAAGTAATAAAAAATCGCGAAAGTCCCTCGGTGTGATACAAACTATTAATTGTATGTTACAACTTTATTTACAATTTAGTGGTGCTGGAATTGCTGACAAATAGATTAACCATACTTTGTAGAAAACTGTTTTAATCAATTTAAAATATTACTTTAAAAATACGAGAGAAGGAAATATTAAATATTTTGACTAAAATGCATGGGTCCAAAACGATTTTTTCCGGGGGTGGGAGCAAAGTTCAGAAAACAATAAAATAATGTCACATATATAATATATTATGTTTATATTCTTAAGATTATAAAAAAAGGTTATTATTATAAAATTAAATAAATAATACATATTGTGCACCATATGTAGGTACATATTAGTTAATTGATAAAGCTAAAAATTCCTATTAATTTAGAAAGTTTCAGTAAAAGCAAAATTAAAATTTCTTTAATTTTAAAAAAAATCATTCGTAACTTCAATGAAATCACATTTGTTTTTGTTTATAATATCCCGCCGGACACTCATCATCTATAAACCGTCAAGCTGATCTTTGCAAATCGTGGAATTAATTCATGTTTGGACTTTTCTTAGAGTACAAAATGATCTTTGGATAGAGCACGTGGTTGAGGACAGACAGATTAGAATTTCTAAAGCTTTGTAAATTGATGCATTTCTTGTGTAATATTTACAACTTCATTTGAAATCCAAATCCCATACCATACCAAAGCTTTTTCAACAAATTTATTAATTTTATAGTAATCTAAACTATATTAATTTAAAACGATCGTAATTTAATTTTTTTAAATTAAAACAGTACAAATTATACAATGTTATCTGCAGAGTATCAGAATCCCTTCCAAAAATGAAGTGTAATAAATTAAGACCAGTTAAATCTTAATAATTTGTTATATTGTATCGTATACACGCACCGTGCACCGTGCTCCATCGGCTAAATTTGTACTTACACCTATATTATATTTTATATAGATAGTCTTATTGTTTCAGTATACAAATTTTAATACTTTGGCAAAAATTATGAAAACTTGTGAAAAGCCAGAGAGGCTAGTGCCCCTTCAATGGGCGCTCATAGTAAAATATTAATTTTGTTTTTCGAAACAAATTATTATTACTGTAGTCCTATACAGAGTGTAGTATAACTTGAGCTATATATTATAATGAAATATAATACTTAACATATTGATCACGAAAATCAATTTTTTTTCAAAATTTGAAAATTAGTTTTTGACGTTTGCCAAAAAAACAGTTTTAGGCCACTGGTTGAATAGGCATTATTAGTTAATAACACATTACAGTGTAATTAAATAATAACTAATGATTGCATAACACAATAACTTAATTTAGTTTCAAGTAGCCGGTCATATTATTCATTCATTTTTGCTATTACTGTGATAGTAAGATAAAATTGTTCAATTCGTTAAGTAACTAAAAGTGGTTTAGTTTCTCATAAATTATAAGTTATAATCTAGATTTGATATAGCTCTTATTAGTGTTGCAAAAATGAATGGTTACAATAACAATGAATTAGTGGACATCTACGACATACAAATTTTCGTATATTTGTGAATTTTCCTGAACACCTTCGCGACACTGGTTTTTTGTAACCTAGTCGGAGATGAGACGGTGGAGTTCGTCAAAAAATATAGATAATATAGTCTTAGATTTGGTACACAATAAATAAAACAAGGAGAATATCTCACCAACTACTAGGAATATTGCCAAGGCCAGCGTGAAGAATTTTAAAGAATGTTAATTGATATTGTTATCATTTTCAACGGGTTCGTGCGTTAATTGAACTCGATTATGATCTCCGAGTGACTTCTGCATCTTACTTACTTACTCGTGATGGCGTACAAAATTGTCACTACTGGGCTAAAAAAAATCTGAATGTTGCTTTCAGGAGTTATGTTCAACATAGGTTTTCGATAAATGTTTGGTCTGAGTTGATAAACGTTTCGTTAATGGGATCATACATACATAACAGGATGCATGGTAATAATTATTTATCATTTTTACAAAATAATACATCAAAAGGCATGATTTATAAATAATGATACGCCACCTCATTTTAGTAGAAAAGTTAGAATTTACCAAGATAGAATATTTGAGGGCAAATAAATCGGTCGAGAAGGTCTCTCCGAATTTGAATCGATGACAGTTTTATTTTTGGGGTTATTTTAAATCCCTTAGCTATAACAATTTAGGGGCACATGAAATCCTTGAAGAATTAAGATAACGAATTGAAAATTGAATTAGCTGTAAATGGAAATGATGTATAGTTTTTTAAAACAACAATAGGTTATTTGATTTTTTGTCTTCACCAATACATCCTTAAAACTGAAATTAATTAATATTGGATTACAAAGCTTTACATTAAAGCATAAATTAATTTAATTTGTAAATTACTTTACGTAATAGCAATAACTAATTTCTTCATTCAAAATAAATAGTATCCAGCTGTACTAAAACTGTTCTCCTTAAGCAAACTACCCTTATTTATAGGAGTTTCAAAAAATCTGTTTGTAACGTAGTCAGTACGTTTACTTGTAATTCTATATGCCATTACAATATGTACCTCAAGTTATGGTATACCTGTATAAAATAAGCGATAGAATTGATGAAAATTTTAATGCACTTTTGAAACATCTGGCTTTGACTTTTCTTTAATCAGTGCTATCGTTGTCAGCGGAACGACAGAAGGCTTTTATCGTTTCAGATTCTTTCGAACTACGCAATCAATCATTGAAGCTGCGGTCGGATTAATGCCGATGGCACCTTATCCTGAGTAACGGTTCTTTTTGCAGATTTTACAGAATTTATACTCAGGCTTAACGGAAACGAAAACTCATCTGACGGTTGGGCAAATGCTTCTAAGACAATCTTATTTGAAATGATAAGGTTATTAAGATAGGTTTTATAAAGAATAAAACAGTTGAGATTTACGAACAATAGATCTACCGCCAAGAATATTTCGCTCCTGTTTATGCAATTCTAATGATTCAAACATTTTAGTAACTTGTCATTTAAACATGCTGTTAAGTAAAACAATTTTTTTAATTTAATATCCACAAAAATATCTCTACTAATTAAATGTTACTGTACATATACCGATGTATAATTAAAAGAATGGAAATACAATGGTATTTTTTCAAATGATGATTGTTACTTCCCTAATTAAATTAAACCAAAACTGTAAATACAAAAAATGTTAAGTATTAGAAACAGCATCTAGTAAGTATTTACTTGTTGCTCAATTGTTATATATATATATATATAAATGTTAATATTATTTGTTAAATTTTTTAAGTGAACTTCTATGTTAGAACATCAAATTGAATACTTCTTCTCATAAAATAATGTTGAATTTGTTCTTAATATTGTAGATGGAAATGTATTTAGACAGTGAGAAATGGTTTGTTAAGAAGATTCGAACTTTGTGTTCAGGTAAATTTTGAATAATATTTATAAATTTATTATAAAAATTTTGTCTATTTTATTCCTAGTATTTTAATGGTACATAAAAAGTGTAATAGTTATTTATAAACCAAATGCGTTATGTAGATGATAACATGTGGAAATTAATTAATACATTTTGGTGCAAGTTCTGTTCTATTTGAAATTAAATAAATTAATGTGCCGATGTACTGAACGTACACATTCAATAGGATTACAAGCAAATAAATTAGTAATTAAAACATGTAACTAAGAAACATTTCAATTGCTTCTCTAATTAATCTAGCATCTATAAATTTGTATCTGGCGACAATCTTCATTTCTTCAAAATCAATATCATGAAGGAATTCAAAGACATCTTGAGCAATAACGGATATTTCTGGATAGTTACGACGAATATTCCACTAATGTTATTTAAATCGAGTGCTAATAGTTCTACCTGTCTGCCTAATGCAGACTTTTCCACTTTTACATGTTGTCTTGTAAACTGAAGTGGTATTATATTCTTACGCTGTCTGCAACATGTTTCTGATTCGCATACACAAAGTAATGATGTTCTTAGCAAGGATTCTTCTAAATTTATCCGTTACATGTTTAACATAAGGCTTGTTTGCCAAAGACAAAGGTCTGGACGAGTTAGCATAACTTTCTTCAACATATCTTTTTTTTTTGCCTTCAGAGCATTCTTGATCATATATTTTTCAAAGATAGTTTTTGTGAAATTATCTTCAGTTGTCTTGAGTTCCTCTGATACATTTTCATGACAATTTTTTTTGTTCCTTTAAACAAGAATTTTATAATGCTATTTTTTTTAATTTCATTTAAAAGTTATAAAAGTTTTTTGTTATAGAATTCGTTTTAATTTAAGATAAATGTGATTATAGTAATCCGTTTACGAATAATAATCAACTATGGTGTTTCCATGAATTTTGTTTATTTAGTTGGTTTATTTATTTTTAACAAAGTTAAGGATGATTGCTTGTAGTTTATCTGTATTTATTTTGATATGTAATAATACGTGAGTATTGGTTTTGTTGACTGTGGCTTCTCCAAAGTATAAATAAATAATCGTTTTAGAATAGAGAACTTTTCTAATACAAATCGGCCAAAATATTATTAAGACCAATATCACGATTTATACTACTGAGACCAAGACTTTGTATTTTTAATAGACGCAATACCGACATGTAATAATTTTTTTTGACTTTTTCAAGGCCGCAATAATTAATGCCGTATATTATCAGGCAAGTATTTGTTATGTTTTCTTATTATGTGAAGACTGCCAGGATATATTATTGGCAAAAAAAAATTAATATGAAAATATTTACTTTTACACGATATTATAGTTTCTTGTCAACAATAAACACATGTGAATATTTTCAGATTTATATAAAGTCTTTTATATCTTTCGCAAGTTGTATGCCGCTTGTTCTAAAACAAGTACTTTCCATCCTGACTCCGAGAAGATATTTCTCGTGCTTTGTTTTGTCATCCTTGATTGTGATGCGCGGTCCCCAAGGAAACTGCATGAATTTAGAAACATGAGACGAACAATTCGCACGCGACAAGAATATTTGTAAACATTTCACGTTCGTCTCCTTTTAATATCAAAGCGTGCTTGGCAACAATTGACTAAGATCTCTTTAGCCTCTCAACATGTGGATTCAAATGGTAATTAGGTGCACTTTCAAGTAAGAAAGAAAAGAGGTAATGGTATCAATTTTTATTATTTCAAATAAAATATAAAGTTTCAAATACAAAAACACAAAAGATAGCAGCAAAACCACAAATTAACAAAATTCTAAAGTAGACAAACATTATAGAAAACTAAACAAAAAGAGTTTCAAGGATATTTATGTCATCTGATAAAAATGTTTTTAAACTGATAACGTCAGAACTTATTGTTAGTTTGAATATTAAAAGTGTTATTCAACATGTTTATGTAGCAGCTTTCTAAAAACCGTTTGTTTCTATGAGATTCAAAGATTATATAATAATCCTAGTGTTTAATAAAATATTTGGAATCTTGGAATTTTTCAATTATTAATTAAGTTTAGTTAAGTTAAGTGATACACATTTATATTTTTATTATGTTATTCAAATATTATGGACCCAATTAAATTAAAATGTGACAATTTATATGCAGTTTTCAAATTAACACCCATTAGTTTCAAAGTTAATTGAACTTGACTGATTTATGAGAACTACATTAACTGAAATGTTTAATTGTAATTGCACTTACACATAATGTGTTGCAACTCGGCAATGTAAAATGCACATTAAATATTTAGTTTTGGGTGTTAATAAAGGTGTAAATTAAATTGTAAAATGAAATATGTGCAAAGTTATTTTCACACAATATAATTTAATGAAATAGAACATACCAGGCATGATTCGTAATATATTGCCATTAGATAAGATATATTTTGTACCAATTACACACAAATATTGCGACTATATAAAGTTTATAGCACTATAAATAATGATCAATTAGATGACATGTTTATAATATCATCAAAATATGAATGAAATTTATTACATTGAAAATATATACAATGCTTCATCAAAGTACTAACAAATCAAAGGATTTTAACTCTATACTGTTCACCACTATAAGATTTAAGATGGTGAACCAAAATATTTCAAACTGTGTCTCATGAATTTCAATGTGAAAATAAATAAACCCTAAAATATTTCACAAGAGCGCTTTTGTAAATGTTCTCTGGATTGGCTCGCGTGACTGGTGCTTGCGATGTGAACATAGATGTGCAGTGGCGTGTCTTCACAGGGTGTGGTGAGTGTATAGCACGTGGACGATAGTAGGTTAAGGGCGTCACCGCAATCAACATTTTATATATTTTTTCAGCGGTAGTATGAAAAGTGAATCATTATGTACTCATTTTTGGTGCAACAAGTGATGCATATAAACGTTTTATTACACGATGTTAATGGTAAAGTGCAATAAAGTAGTTGCTACGAAATAAACTGAACCTATCAAGTACATGTTTCTGAAATTAAAACTAGACTGTACAAAAATTGCATATGCAACAGTTTTCTATTACCTGACAGTATGTCATTACATCCTTAGCAAGAGGAATGAATGAGTCATTACCCCTACATTGACGTTAGAGAAAAATTTGACATTATTGTTACGATAACTATACATTACTTATCGCAAATATATATATATATATATAAACCCGTGTCCCAAACAAAACCTTCGACTTTCAACTTACCGGTCTTGGTATATGAATAACTACTAAAATTACTTTCACAGCTACCTTATTAGTAATTATAGATAACTGTTAATTTCTTCTGACAAATTATAATAGCATATACGATAAAAAAGATATTTATTGCAAGTGCTAAGTGAAACTGAAAACTGGTATATCATTAATATTTGAATCGTATCCTACTTAGCTTATCTAAGAGGCAGGAAGACAATATTTAAAAATATTTATGTTGAAACATCACTAATTACATTTAAAATTGACAAGTTATAGAATATTATTAAGAATCATCCTTTAAGACTTTTTTGATTATAAAATTTACTAACGTAATAATATTATTCCCTGATATCTTCCTTAAAATATAAACTTGTGGCTCCCTCAAGAATAGTCCGGAGGCGAGCACCTCTCCTATCTCATGGTAGTCACGTCACTGAATCCTAGTACACCCTTTCTAATATCAGGACCGTTACTAGAACTTTTGGCAGCAGAGAAAGCTTTAAATATGGTGCTTACCTAATGACAACACTAAACCTGAAATTACATCAGTCAACTTTGGTTAATGGCAACCGACAACTTTGGTTGCGTCAAATTGACTTCATGTAATTTCTGTTTAAATTCTTGTTACAGAGAGTAACGAAATACATTAACAATGAAATTTTGAAACAAAAGTTCATAAAAAAATATAAAAGCACACGTGATAATATAATTTATTATTCTCGGCATTAACAGTTTTCGTGAGATTCTTAAGTCGCCATTTAATAAATTAGGAAGTTTGGCGCTCCAGGCACATGCCTACACTGCCATTGTCTTTTTATGGATTTGTTTAATATAATGCTTATTTTTATTCGAACTCTTATTCGATTTCTGCAGCTCACTAACTTTTCTTCACATTAAACTTACCTCTTTGGTTCCCTCTCGACTGACATCTTTGAGTGCTGTAATTTTATGCTCATCGGATGAGCTGGTGCCTGATTAGTAAGTTTATTGTTAAAGTTCTCTCCAGCTCTTCGGATGTGCCTGATCAGTAGATTGTTGTTAATCACTTGTAAAGGCTAGAAATGCTCCGGTGTTTAAGTTGTTTCGAGCTCTTCGGATACGCCGGGTCAAAAAGTTGTGACGCCAGCTCTTCGGATGGCGCCGTGTCAATAGTTGTAATGCCAGCTCTTCGGATGGTGCCGGGTCAAGTTGTGACGCCAGCTCTTCGGATGGTGCCGGGTCAAGTTGATGCCAGCTCTTTGGATGAACTGGGACAGTAGTTTGTTAATCACTCGGGAAAGGTAGAAATGTTTTAGTGATTAAGTTCACTCCAGCTATTTGGATGAGCCTGGTCAGTAAGTTGCTAATCACTCGTCAAAGATAGAAATGCTTTGGAGATTAAGTTAACTCTAGGTCTTTAGAAGAACCTGGTCGGTAATTGATAATCACTCGGGAGAGCTAGAAATGCTTTAGTGATTAAGTTCAACTCATCGTCTCAAACTATTTTGGGTTATAGTTTGTTTGAACATCTGTTATAAGTTCAGTAGTAATTAAATTATATTGCTATAATTTAATTACGAGCAAGTGCTCAAATTCTGTTAAACGCAATAGAAGATTGGTTGTGATTCTTGAGGAGAGTGTACCTCTCCAAACTACCCTAGTGTTGTGTGTGTTTGTCATTCGTTGACACTCAGATGACTTCGAAACCCACCAGCCACCGATGACTCCTGAGCAGCCAGCCATCATCTACAGCTGTTAAGGCTGGTTGAAGTTAAAGTACATTTCCCTTGTTATTTAATATCCGATATCCCTTCGTCTGTCATTTTCGAGATTGTCCGTTAAAACGTTACAACTATTATTTGGAGTGTTCCCTCTAATATTAGTTAGGCTCCGCGCGAATTAAGGCCGTTGTGCCCTGTTTTTCGCGTGTTACTGCCAAAGTGGCTTTTGTACAGCCACATACATTGGCCACTATTACAAAGTTATTCGTGGTTTAAATGTAATATATATCATAGGTACACAGATAGATTTGTTGCTTAGTTTTTACGTAAAACATAACAAACAGACCGACAATACATTACAAACGTATTTTCGCAAATATAATATTAGTAGCGAAGTAGGGGTTTTAAATAGACTATTTTATTCTATTCAATTATACATTAATTAAATTTAATTTATTTATATAGTAATTAATTTAGTATATATCATAAATTTGTGTAAATATAAGTTAGGCTATTCGTTTTGAGGTCACTCTGAATTTGTAAAAAATTGTACATAATGATACCAATATAATTAACCCGCATGCGCGCACTAGAAATTCTTTTCTATTCTTGTTTTGCAAAGAGCGCGGCAAGATTCGTACTTGCACTGATTTATGTAAATCGTCAATAAATAAATACGAATGTCAGAGACAAACACGTGAGTTATACCATACTGATGAGCTCTAATAAGAGTAAAACGCGTCTATAGTTACTAACTGTGCTGGCCAGCCTCTGACGATGCCCTCATAAGGTGACTTGGAGGCTGAATTTTGTGAAACTGAGCCAAGTGTTTATTTTATACTTTTTATTTTTTAACAAACACGTTCATTTGTTTCCGAAGTTTTAAAAAGGAAAGTATCTATTAAGAAAAAAAATTCAAAAATATAAACTGGTAGTGAGGCATATACAAATTAAAGTGAATCAAAATTAAAGTGAATTAATGTCATTTTGTTTAGGAGTACTGAAGAAAAGTAAATACATTGTTGTTTAGTTTATTTTAATTTTGTACACATAGTAAGAAAAAATAGATACATTACGCCGTTTATTAGTAGTTTAATATTTAAATCGTGCACACTTACACGCGTACTCCTCAATAGTTTCCTTTTTTAAAGTTTTAGCAATCGATATTCTCCTTTCCTCTTTCGTTAAAAACATATTACGTTACCTACATGATTCCTCCCTTTATCTTCTTGATGACAATTAGCGTCGGGCTTCTAGAGCAGGAATAGCTTCTACACTATTAATGAGAGTTGTTCATCTTTTGTTCTACAACCTTTTAAATACATGTTTTTAGTTTTACTAATCAGTATATCATGAATTCGTAACGTTGTTAAAAATATTTTTATTTTATATACATATTTCTGAAAAAGAAAGACTTTCTTCGTACAGAAGTAATCGCTTCAACAACAATCGACCCGGTAACGTACATTGAAAATAATATTAAGTTGGTTTGAAAAAAACAATTTCAAAACTACATTTAAGCGTTGCACAAACGACGGGCTTTTTTGGCCGCTGGACAGACTCCGCGGTCTTCTTGCAAACGCGCAAAGTCAATAAGGTCAATAAGAAGGGACAAAAATATTCGCCGCAGTGTTGTCCTACATTTGTTCTATTGGGTGAGTGATGCCTGCTTGAAAAGTCTCAACAATTTGTAGATAAAATATAAATAAGTATATCATCACGCCATTTACCCATTACTGGTTGTGGCACTCTGCAATAGCAGATCTCGATAAGTGATATATTTCTTCGCGTGAAGTATGGTTAGCGGCCGTCAAATCGTGGCCTCCAAAGATGTTAGTGGAGGGGGAGCCACAGGGATAGATTTAATTTGGTGAAACTTGATTGTCGGCTGTGAGAATCGAACCAGTGTTTTAAGATTCACAGGCCGACTGGATACCACTGAGCCACCTACCCCATTCAATAATTTGTATACCTACATAAATTGATTGATTGATTCATATCCAATAATTTAGACATAATTAATAGAATAGGACATACACGCCTGACACATAATTATATCTTCAGCAAAGCAGACCCTACTATATGCAACTACTGCAACACACGACTCACTGTCTAACACATTGTAATAGAATGCCCCTCCTACACAGCAGAAAGGTAGAATCACCACATTGCACCCGAAATCTCAGAAGCCCTCAAAAACGACGCCCAATCTGAAGAAAACCTTATCCAATATCTAATATCTACTAACGTATTTAACAAAATATAATGTAATATAAAATATGTTTACAAAGTTGTATCTACTTCAATACTGTAAACACTCAACTACTGTACCGGGTATAAATGACATAGTAGTCAATTCATTTCAGCAATAACACAGTTCAAAGACGTATTGAAGAAATGAGTTATGATATTGAAAGCTTCTTGTATAATACGACTCATTTTTCTGTACAGCTGGATGAGTTAACTGTACCTGGAAATGAAGCATTTTTATTGACATATGTTCGTTTTATTATGGAACAAGAAATCTACGACGATATACTTTTCGTGAGAACTTTGACAACCGACACTAAAGGTGAATCAATATTTTATGTTTTAAAAAATTACATCATGGAAAAAGTAATCCCTTTTTCAATATAATATCAGTAGCAACAGATGGATCACCCGCCATGGTAGGGCGCTATCGTGGATTTATAAACCATTTAAAACAAAATGTACCTGGGGTATTAGCAATACACTGCGTCATCGACAACATTTAGTCGCAACAAATGTTAATAGTAGATTGCAAAAATCTCTTCAATTAGTCATTAACGCAGTAAACCGAATACGAAAAAACGAGGTTATATTTGCGCAGTTGTGTGAAGAAAATGACGAGAACTTTCATCAATTACTCTTTCACACTGAAAAACGCTGGCTGTCGAAAGACTTATGTTTGACCAGAATTGACTTTTTGAGACTGTTTTAGAGTTTTTGGATGATAAAGATCCAATTTTAAAAGAAAATGTAATCAAGTGATAGCCATACATTGCCTGTTTAACAAATTTGTTTACTAAATTTAATGAGGTTAACTTGCAGTTACAAGGTGACAGTCTAAAAAAACAAAGTACATCATTTCAGGGTTTCTTGGCAGAATTAAATTAATGAAGCAAAACATTGGACGGCGTGAATTTTCCCAGTGTTCCAATTTCTCACAGACAAACTTTCAAGAAGATGACGTTTCAATCTACGATCAACATTTAAATGCCGTCTATTCAGATTTTAAAATCAATTATGATAATATTTTGACTGGTAATACCACAGTGAATAATGATTCCAATGGTGACATTGAAGACAGAATTACAGGAGGAACTGATCGGGATAAGCACTAACGAAGAAATTAAGGTACAGTTTAGAAACGGATATCAGTCATTCAGACTTCAAAATTTACATTTTAAGTTGACCTGCTGGAATTCTTTTTACGATAGCTTTTCGCAAATCTTAATAGTCAAGGATAAATTAAATATTTTATTTACGAAATTAAACATGCGTAATAATATCTTTAAAGACAGTGGCATTCAGTATCTCGAAGATTACTGCACAATATTGAGAACAATTGCTGAAACTATTGATATTTTACAAGGTGAAGATCATACTTTCTTTGGATATTTAATTCCTTGTCTTGCCTCTTTAAAAGTGAAACTCAACAAACTGAAATCAAATACTATCATCCGATCATCACACAACATTATTGTACAAACATGCATGGATTCTCTAAAAATATGCTTCATTTATTACTTTTGTTGTGTGACTAGATATCCTTATAAGTGAAAATTATTTTGTTTTCATTAATTTACTGTAAACTGTAACTTGTAAGACAACAGTCTTGATTATTTTTGAAAGTAATACAATTATTTTCTTTATTTAGCATCATATTTCCTATTTGTTTGTGAAGGTAACTAATAAATTTGATTATTATTGCATTTATAAACATTATTTGAATAAAATTATACACATTTATAATACCGACGTCATAAGTACCCAATACTCAATGAGTATTGTGTAATTTTTGTACTCTGTACTCACGCAGAATGAATTTTCAAATAATCAAGAAAAATATTCAAGAGTACTTTTTATTATCAGTACTCGTACTCTATACTCGAGCACATTTGTTAGGTACTTTGCCCAGCTCTGACCAGCTGTCAAAAACACATTTGAACTTGATGAATTAGCAAAATTTCAATATTAGGTAAGCAGGGGGTCTACCCAAAACCGAAAAACATAGCAAGTGGTCTACGAAAAGTTTGGGGACCTCTGGATTAGATCGTCTGGTAATCTACCAAGAAAAGCAACGCAGATGTGCAGTGTGTCAAAAAGTTTATTTTCATATGTCAAAAATGTAGGATTGGCAACATTGGTTTAGCCTGAAAAGTAATAATTTTAACTCAAATAAGTTTTCTTGAAAAATCGTAGAAATTATACAACCATATTCAAATAAATAGTTATCTATAAAAAAGTTAGTAATTGTGTAAACGTGCCAAGTGAAATTTAAAAAGTACTACAAATACTTTATTTTGCTACGGCCAAATAACCTTAAAAACTTCTTACTTTTTTCGGCATGGATGTAAAGTCACAAACAGCTACATTAACAGCAATTTTAGAAAAACTTCAGAAGCTTGATACAATTAAATCTGATATTAGAACATTGGAAACAGCTATCTCGTGCAATACTACTAAAAATTTTAAACTATATAATGCACTTGAACATCTAAAGGCAACAGTAAGAGAAATTCTGTTTAATTCAGTAAAAAAAATAATTTAATTTTGATTGGTCTCGAGGAAACTGAAAAATCTAGTGCTGAACTTGAACAAAACGTTTTAAACTTAATAAGAAATAAACTACAAACAGCACTAACTGAAGAAGACATCGAAGAGGTGTATCGTCTAGGTCAAAAGAATGCACAAGCTACCAGACCACGCCCAATACTAATCTCTTTTAAATCTGATAAAACACAAAAGGCAGTCAATGATTAAACAAAATATCAAATGCAGATGTAATGATTGTAAACAATAACTCAAACTTAAATGAAACAATAACTCAAGCAATAATAATAAATCACTCAAACTCGGCTTCAAGAGTCAACAATCAAGAGAATAAGTTAAGTGCAAATACTCATGATTGTTTCAGAGTGGACTATATATCAATTGTATCTTGGAATATTAATGGATATTAAAATATTTTTAATGTGGATCGCGAAATGCAAGCCCAGATACAACGGATGAATGTTCTATTCTAGAACGAAACTTGATGTTGCACTAATATAAACCATTTACCGCTTTTTTAGGAACAGATAAATACGATATTATATGCAGTAACGCCTTAAAAGAAAAAAGTAAAGGTCGAGCCAGTGCTGGTCTGATAATTTTTGTAAAAAAACTTTGCGCTATAAAAAATATTAAACTACAAGTTATTCTAAGTATATTTTAGTAAATGTATATCTCAAACCTGCACTCAATAATGCTGAATGTACAAATATGATTAATGATCTACTTTCTGCTTGCTAAATCAAGTACCGGAAGGAACATTTATATCTAATTATATAAACGACTCCAGAAATTTGCTCCATAGAACCCATAATGACCGCGGTAAAAGATTAGTCAAAATAATGGAAGCACATAATTTGTATATATTGAATGGCCGTATTAACGGGGACACAAAAGGTAGATTTACTTTCATGAATAAAAACGGTAAGAGCACAATTGACCTTGCTTGGGGTAACTTAAACTGCATTGAAAGTGTCTACAATTTTTAAATTTTTTATGTTATAAATTCGGAACATGCTGCTTGCTTTACAACTTTTGGGGAACCAATTGAACAGATAACAATCATGGATGCTATGTCAACACCTGCGTACAATTTTAATTTCAAATTCAATACTGAAAACGCATAGCAGTATACGCAATACTTAGAAAATTCTGGGCGCATGTACTATTACGATAATGATGTTAATAACATAAATAAGAATCTAATAGAGACTTTAAAAGAAGCAGCATGTCACAATAATATGACAAGAGTAACAAAAAATCGCAATCAACTAACATATCAAAACAACTATAAACTGTGGTTTACACAAGAATGCGCAATTTTAAATAAACAATGTAAGTTAAAAATAAAGGAATATCGCAAATATAATAATCAAGCTGTTTCAGAAGAATATCTTTCACTTAAAAAATCTTACTTAATCACTTTATCAAAGCGTAAGAAACAATACAATACTAATGTTCAATTATTACTTTCTAATACAAAAAATAATATAGAATTTTAGAAAACAATTAAAAATTTGCAATAAAATAAAATTGCAGTAATATGATAAACATAACACAGTGGGAGAATTTTTATAGATCTCAGCATACAACAATATCAGGCCAACATACAATATTTTATGATTGTCGTCACCCTTTTTTAGACGCATCGATCACACACGATGAATTAAGCACTAGTATTACAAGGAGTAAGAATAATAAATCTTCCGGAATAGACAATGTCAGTGAAGTGGAAACATTATCTTTTAAATTTATTCAATATCACTCTGGACAAAGAAGAAATGCAAAAAGCATGGTCAATTAGTCAATTGTTCTTATTATATAAAAAGGTAGTAAGTCCCTTTAAATTATAGAGGAATTGTTTTATTAAATAATGTTTGCAAACTATTTACACAAATCATTTATAACAGAATTCAACAATGGTGTGGAGAGAATAACATACTTTCAGAATTTCAGGCCGACTTTAGACAGGGTAGAGGTACAGCAGATAACATTTTCACGTTAATGGCAACATCTCACTTATATTTAAGATTTTTAAAAAGCTCAGTGTACACGATTTTTGTTGACTTTAGTAGAGCTTTTGATACTGTTACGCATTTTTTATTATGGAAAAACTTTTCCGGATGGGAGTCTCCACAAAATTATAAGAGTTATGCAAACGTTATATAAAAATGCTGCTATTCAAATCAAAGTTAATTCCAGTACATCTGATTCAATTAAAATTACTGATGGGGTTTTGCAAGGAGAGGATTTAAGTCCACTCCTATTAACAATGTTTATCAATGATTTAGAAGAGCATATTCGTACAGCTGGTTTGACAGGGTTGAACATTGATGGTTATAATGATATTATTTTACTCGTCTATGCGGATGATTTAGTAATTTTAGGAACATCTGCTGTGGATGTGAAAAAGAAATTAATATGCCTGCAAAAATTCTGTGAAAAAAAAACTATCTAAATGTCAATACCAATAAAACAAAAATACTTAAATTTCACAAAGGTCGCAACAATAACTTTAACTACAATAATACTACGATAGAAGTGGTAAACTCGTTCAATTATGTAGGGATCACATTTTCATCATCTGGCAAATTTTCACTTGCAGCAATAGAAAATGTCAAAAAGGGAATTTAGCGCAGCAGAGAGTAAATAATATACTATGCAAGGACAGATCAAACGGGTGATCATCTAAAATTATACTATTAAATTCTATTATAAACTCTACATTATTATACAACACTGAACTCTGGGTACCACACAAAATGGACTATATAGAAATAAATAAAATAAATAAAAAATATAATGCAATGCCCAAAATGCACTCTAAATTTTATGATAAGAATGGAATCAGGGATAGTTCATTGTGAGGTTAATATTTGGAAAAGGGTACTGAATTGGTGGCACAAGCTTCTACGCATGGAAGCCCAACGGTTACCAAGACTCCTTTATAACCTCTTATTAGCATTAGATCTCTCGCAAATAAATAAAACAGAGTATAACTGGTGTAGTCAATTAACAATCTTTTTAACTAATTTAGGCTACGAAGAAGTTTGGGAAAGTCAATCAATTAATCATACCGTCATAAAGGAAATTTGAGAAAAACATCAAACTGCAGTTATTGAGCGGGACTTTAATAACTGTCGTATAGGTAAAAAAATCAGTTCTATAAAAATTTAAAATTAAACTTTGGCACATCGGATTATCTGACATTTAACACTCCAATATCGAATAATTTCTCAGATATGAATGTCATATAAGAATAAAATAATGATTTAATTTAATAACATTAAATTCATTATCGACACTACTGTTAATTGTACAATCTGAAACTCAAGCACATTGGAAGATCTTTACCATTTCCTACTTGTGTGCCCCATATATTCACACTTCAGGAACCATTGTTTGCGCAGTTTAAATGTAGATAATCTAGACAACTCAAACTATTATAATCTTTTTGATAATCTCACTAAAGATAAGATAAACCAAATTTACTACTATATGACTGGTGCCAGAAGCTTTTGTTAAAATGAGTAATGCGTAAGTTGGGTAAATAAGCTTCCTGTCTTATATTAAGATTAAAATGTAAATGTAAATTGTAATTTAGTATCTGTCAACTATAAAATTTAAGTAGTATATATCTTGTTTGGGTATAGGGTTAAATTTCATTAAATGTTGATCTAGAAATTGTATTAAATATTATGTATTACTCTAATGTGGCTAACTCTTTGTAAAAGATGTAAAATCTTACAACAAATATATATATATATATATATATATATATATATATATATATATATATATCTATTTATATGTCAAAAATATAGTGTTGCTCTTCATCCAAAAGTTTGTTCTATCAATTATCATATGTTAAGATGTAAAAAGCATGAAGCATATTTTGTTTTTAGAATTTGTTTGTTTTTATATTGTAATGTTATTATTATGTCGAGTTCGGTAAAATTTATCCTTAAATAAAAGACCAACAATGATAACACTAAGAAAATATTTATTTAAAACCAAAATAATGTAGTACAACTAGGAAGACATATATTTATTTACAACAATAATGCACTAAGCAACGACTTGCATTATTTACACTTCAATACAAATGACTCTTTCGGCACAAATTCTCGCTTATATACTAAATCATGTTATTTCCACAACTCTCTGCAATAGTCCAGAAATATTTTAACCATCTTCTCGTGAGTCATCGCGCAAACGCGTGCTGTCACTCCGTCATGTATCCATGGTTCCAGAGAGAACAGGACCGTACTCGTTATAATATTTACGTTCAGATATTTTAACCTTTTATTTTGTCCGCTTTGAAATGTAATAATGTCAAAAATAAGAAAAACGTAATTAATATAAACTCCCAATATTTTGCAAAAGTGTTCCTGAAGATCTAAAAAGTGTTTCGGCATTGGAAATGAATACGGAATCAAATATCCAGAAAATATGAGCATGGGACCAACCACCCCACGTGTCTGATTGTGTGAGTCGAATTGTGCGCGCTTAACTAAAGGTTAAGAAAAACAATGAAATTATAAGAAATGACAATCGCAATAAAATATGAATAAGTATAAATAAAAAATGAACTTATATCATCATTAATACAAATTTTATACTTTTTTTAAACGCTTTTAGATTAGCTTCTTTATTATTCATTAGGCAAATTATTGTACATTTTTTAAAAATATCATTTATTATTATTTTTTTCTACATCCCAATTCCTTTATCAACAACAAAGACAGTAGAAAGTAGAAATATATTATTCCGCTGTTCTGGACAGGCGACACAACATTGCACTCGCGCAGCAGTTCCTGAGTGATACCCACCTATTTCCTTTATTCTTATCGAGACTGACTAGGTGCTGATGTTGAATAGCGTACAGGCAGAGGATACAAAGTTAAGAGGAGAATTATTTACGCAACGTATTAGTGATGAGACAAAAAATTAGAAATGACATAGAAACTCAATCTAGGACGACTTTTGCTTTTATTTCTTTATATTAGAGTTGAATATTAAATACCTGTTGCCACCAAAGATATGAGAGGGTAAAATAAATAGTATAGGGTTTAGCATTCTGTGCGTAAAAGATATAGATAAATAATATATTTTTACCTGCGAAGTGCGCTTAACATCTGTACAATTACGGTCTCAGATATTAGTGAGTAGATTTGATAGAAATAACATTTTTAAGAGGATATTATCCTGTACGAAAAATAAGCTATTT
Source organism: Pterostichus niger (assembly GCA_947425015.1). Lineage (NCBI taxonomy): Eukaryota > Metazoa > Arthropoda > Insecta > Coleoptera > Carabidae > Pterostichus > Pterostichus niger. Next base: position 29,685,220 of record OX380337.1, on the reverse strand, counting down.
TTCTGGAACAAATCCTGACAGTATAACAGAACATATTTTATATTTTTTTTTACTATTATGTAAACAAAGAATGAAAATAGTGCGCTAACTCTGATTTTTAAAATTTTTCATACCTGGAAAATTGTTGTATACAGTTGAAAAATCATCTATTTTTGATATTAAATTAGCAACAAGTAAAAGTAAAATATTGATATAATAGTGAGATAGCGGCCTGAAAACAAGCTTTATTTATAACTATACCAAATTTCAAGGATATATGTTCATTCATGTGAATGTAGTTTGTTCCAGAAAATGATAGCTAGAAATATATATATATATATATATATATATATATATATATATATATATATATATATATATATATATATATATACAGGGTGAGTCTGGGAAGACGCCCCCCCCTTTAACTTTTTTATTATGAGTAATAGAAAAAAATGGTTCATATGAAAGTTTTATTATTTTAAATATACTATTTGATGGCAGATGTAGATATTTTTTATAAAGTCAGGTTTACAAGATACGACTATCAACTTTTATTTTTTAAATAGCAACCTATAATTATTTTACTAAAATAAAAACCGCCATTTTTTTCTCTTTTCAACGGTGTATTAGTTTTTATTAATGTATCTGAAAAAATTCGAGAAAAATAAGAAAATTGAGAAATACTAGAAATAATTTTTATACAAATATTATAGGTGGCTATGTGAAAATAAACAAAATGTAACAGTGTTATACAACTTAACAAACTAAAGCAACAAATTCAGTAACAAAAACAACTTAAAACAAATTATTTTCACATAGCCACCTATAATATTTGTATAAAAATTATTTCTAGTATTTCTCAATTTTCTTATTTTTCTCGAATTTTTTCAGATACATTAATAAAAACTAATACACCGTTGAAAAGAGAAAAAAATGGCGGTTTTTATTTTAGTAAAATAATTATAGGTTGCTATTTAAAAAATAAAAGTTGATAGTCGTATCTTGTAAACCTGACTTTATAAAAAATATCTACATCTGCCATCAAATAGTATATTTAAAATAATAAAACTTTCATATGAACCATTTTTTTCTATTACTCATAATAAAAAAGTTAAAGGGGGGGGGGGGCGTCTTCCCAGACTCACCCTGTATATATATATATAACGTGTTAGTGAAATAGAAACACAACCCTGGATAATTTAAACTTTAATTTAATTTTGTATTAGAGTTGAAGAATACTGCACATTTGCTAACTCTAAAGATATGAAAAGGTAAAATAAATAAACCACCTGCCTGTTACCCAACACTGGATGTGGCATTCTATCCGTAGAGAATTTCGATAAGTAACAACAATTTGCACCATATTAAAATTACCCCTTTGACTTATCGAGATCTACTCCGGCAGAGTGCCACTTCCAATAAAGGGTAACAGGCATGAAGATATATTTATTTATTTTATTTTCTTATATATTTTTGCGCTCAAAGTGCGGTCAGATAATAACAAAAATAAATGTAATTTTCCAAAAAAAATCTATTAAGTAAATAATTTGTACCAAACCGTAGGTATATTTTATAACCTGGCCATAGGCGTTTAACATGGGAAATCAGTCTTTCCTTGCGAAAAAGTGGCCAATTGATTTTAGACAAAAATGCTTTAAATTAAAGTTATAGAGCTTGAAATTATGGATCTAAATCAGTTTTCAGATTTTATTTTGCACCTTTTGTAAGCGAAATAATCGCATTAATATTTTTAAAGAATTTCTACTTGATAGTGATAGCCATGGAATTGAGACAAAATGATAAACAAATGTATGACGTTTTAACTGTCAAAAAAGTTTAGTTTTAAATAGATTTGTGATTTATTTAAGTGACAATAAAGGTGATTGTTGTTATATCATTATTGAAAATGGATAACTTTTCACATGAAGAAAAGTTACAAATTATTAAGTGGAATTATTCTGGTGAAAGTTTTCGAAGAATACGTGATTTAATCAGTATTATTTGGCCGCACCATAACATTCCAAGTAAAACAACAATTCAGAACTTTATTACCAAATTTGAGAAGACCGGTACATTTAATAATCAAGTGGAACAGGAACAGGCACGTGTACATGAAGATAGAAATAATAATAACGAAGAAAATGTACTAGCATTAATATAAATGGAACCATATCTCAGTGTACGAGAAATTGCAAAAGAACAAAATATTAGTTTCGTGCCGGTTTATAAAATATTAAAAAAATATAAATACTATTCTTATAAAGTACATCTGTTCTAAATTTTAACAGACGTTTAAAAATGAACAGGTAGATATATCACAGACTACGTCCATTAGTATATATAAATTTTGGATTGTATGTATAAGCTAACAATTTAAAAAATCATTTGCAAATTATTGAAATATAAATTAAATTTATTAGAATAATTTATGCCATTGGGAATTAAGTATACTGTTATATATGTTTTGTTCCTAACCTATAATAAATGACGGCAAGTACCTAATAAAAATTTAAGTACCACTAGAATTTCATCATCGATCAAAAAGTGCTACGCCCCTGAAGAGCTATCTCCAGTAAAGTCTAGTTGAATATGAAATATTTGTTTCACTATTATTAAATAATTCTAAACTGTCGAGTCAAAGATAAGCATGATTGAAATAAATAAAGTAAAATATATAGATGTTTCATAGATAATATCATATTTTATTCACTATCATTTATATTAAATTTAATTTATTCATTAATATAAAACTTAATTCAACCACCAATATTTTTACAAATAATTGATCATTTTAAAAATAAATTACTACATAGATTCATAACTGTCGATAAAGTTTATCAGAAATATATATATATATATATATATATATATATATATATATATATATATATATATATATATATATATATATATATATATATATATATATATATATATATATATATATATATATATATATATATATATATATATATATATATATATATATATATATATATATATATATATATATATATATATATATATATATATATATATATTGTGACGAAGTGTGCTCGTCACAAAAATTGTTATGTAGATCACGATCGCGGAAACGCCTGTATCTCGCGAACGCAACACCTGAGAGACGCGAAAAATCAACACCGGGTTCACAAGTAAGACGCGCATGGGAAAATTGCTAATTAAACTAGATCACGGACCGGGTAGTCCAGTTTCCGTTTATAACCAATCCGCCCTATATGTTAACATAGGACGGACAAACTTTGACACCCTAGGACCCGTTTAATTAACAAAACAGTATATAAACCGCGCTGCCGAGACAGCCAAGAGAGTCAATCTTTCATTGTGAATAAATCGACATCTCCGCTACCGTCTTCCAGTCACCAGGCCACTCCGACTTCTAGGTAAGAAAAGCACTCCTGTTTATTTACCGTACCGTACTGTGCTTCCTCGAGGTCTCGTGCCACTTTCCGTTTGGAACTCTTGTGCGATCACCGAACCACTCACATTGGCGTCTGTCGTGAGCGAATCCGAGACGTTGCTGTGGGCCGTTTGCGTTACAAGAAGGTGCTCCCACCGTAACTTCGCGATTTCGTCGCGTGCTACCTTCCGTTTTAGGAACTCTTGAGCGACCACCGAACAAATCACTTTGGCGTCTGTCGTGAGCGAATCCGAGACGTTACAGTGAGGCGCTTTGCGTGCACGGCCGGAGTTCACACCGTAACTTCGCGACTTCGTCGCGTGCCACCTTTCGTTTTAGGAACTCTTGTGCGACCACCGAACAAATCACTTTGGCGTCTGTCGTGAGCGAATCCGAGATGTTACAGTGAGGCGTTTTGCGTGCACGGCCGGAGTTCACACCGTAACTTCGCGACTTCGTCGCGTGCCACCTTCCGTTTTAGGAACTCTTGTGCGACCACCGAACAAATCACTTTGACGTCTGTCGTGAGCGAATCCGAGGCGTTACGGTGAGTTTTGCGTGTACGGCCGGAGTTCACCACGTCGAATTCCGCGAGACGCGTCGCGGAATCGTTTCCGACACACCAGCCGTCGTCCAGGGAACCCCATCGTCGCAACGCCCGGCGTCGATTTTCCGGAAAAGTGAAAAACCACTCATCGCGATCATTACGAGTCGACCAGCCGCGATTACGGGAACCCCACCACCGCGATGCCCGGCGTCGATTTGTGACCAACCCGCGATTTCGCCGTTTCCGAACCTGCAGGCCTACACCGCGGGCCCCGACCGTCGCTCCGGATATACCGGCGTCCCGACGCCAGGCGTCGTTTTCCCAAAAACGTCACCTCTGTATTCCCCGATCCCGCCTCAGTATATCCTACACCTGCTGTTAATCAACGACATTTCTGTAGTGACACCAGCGCTTAATAAAGACTCAATTCGTCATTTTTTGCCAACTTTGTGTTTCTTTTTGAAAACCCTATTGTCTCCGAAACCGCTATCCGACCGTTGGCGCCCGAGCAACCTCACGCCAACATTTTGTCGACGAGTCCGCCATAACTCGTCACAATATATATATATATATATATATATATATATATATATATATAGGTATATTCATTCGTGCATTCAGAATAATAAAAATAACTTATTGACACAATTATATTTTAAATAAATTATTTTATTGCTGATGGCATTTATTACAAATATTATACGATCATTTATATACAAAAAATTACAATTTTTGTTATCGTTATAACCAGCAACAATAAGTATACAATTTCTTGATGAAACCTCAAAATAATAATAATAAGAACTAAAATTAAGAGACACTGTTTATCTCTTGAGTGAACGTTTTTGGCGTTAAAACACTGGCATTTTAACATATAACAACAAATGTAAATATTTTTATAATAGAAAAAATAGAAAATTATTGTTGAATTCCTTATGTTTGAAGTTTTTTGGCTTTATTATAAGGGGTTACACCACTGTATAATTTTTAAAAAATGCATATTTTTTGCTCAAGAGATTCTTTCAACCTTCTGGAATATGAGGAATAAAGTGAAAAAATGTATTACGCTCTTCCACAGGGCTGTGGAACATCTCTGCTACGACTACCTGTGTTAAGTAAATACCTACTCAAAAGGTACAGCATAATGTCTTACCTATTGATATGTAACTTCTCAAATACAATAACAGATGGTGTTAGGAAGTATGTATATTTAGTTTAAAGCATTTTAAAGCGTCCATATACATCCGCGAAAGATAATCATATAATTTTTGAATCGAAATCGATGCTAAGCGCATCATGCGAGCTGTCTTTAACAGATGAGGCAAAAAAGTTGCGTTGTAGCTTTAAATCGTCGAGGAAAGAAGTGGAGGAGGAGTATTTGAACTTGAAAGGGCAGTTTTATGGTCCTGGGATTGCAAATTAATGGTAAGAAAACTAAACAATAATTATTTTTCACTTTTCATGTCTATAATTCATTTCAAAACTTTAAACGCGTTTTTCTCAAAACACGATTTCTCAAAATGGCATGAAGTATAACTGCAACAGTTTTCAATATTTTCATTTCAAATATTAAATATAACATTAAAATAACATTTTGAAATGAACTACGTTAATTCTAGCATTTTTTATAAACAAAAAAAGTTTTTTTCCGTCTGTTATTGTGGTGTAACTCTTTAAAATAATTTATTATCAATGACGATGTTCTAGACCTATGCTTGATTCCATTCCCCAATAATACAAGTATATATATATATACTACTAGATTTAAGGATTTGTCTTCGCAGACAGATTCTTCTATTTTTATATCTTGCGAATTTATTCTGGATGGAAAAAATCGTCTTCAATTATGAAATTCCCTGTGTCGTTAATAAATAGTTTTTGTTAGTTAATTTTTTTTCTACGACTGGTAATTACCTAATAAAAAATTACATCGACCTAGAAATTTCAACTTGAAATAAAAATCTTAATCAAATTTACTTCGTTATTTAGAATTACTCATTTATAGTTACATTTTGTTTATTATTTTCATTTTCCAGATGAAAATACACATTTAGTGTACAGGGACGTCGAATTAAATGAATTATATAGAACTTAAACAAACTTGTTTTAATTATTTTCAATATTTCATAATTTTTAAAAGAAATATTGAAAAGATAAGGGTATTATTACTGACAATAAAAAGAAAGGAAAACGAGAACATTGATCCTTTAAAAATAATATAGTTGCAAGCTATTAGTGATGTATGGTGCCTTGAGAATTGAGTAGTCATGTATACCGCAGTATATATGTTACACATACCCTGAATCTGGGGCTCGACCCGTCCTATGTCTGCTACGGTGAAATTCTTTATGAAACTTAAGCGCCTTCGTCGACACCTCACACATCCGTTCCACTTAGCCTTGTTGCTGTTCTAGGTGCATGCTTTATACCAAAAAGATATGATATTCAGTTGCTGTCACGACGTATACCCGAACATCTTCTAGTCTATGTTGTATACGCAATCAAGCACCAGCCAATTCCTCGAACCCGTCAGTACAAGCTCAGATAATTCCGTTACATTCACTTCTGAACTCTAATCTGCAATATACAAAAACCAAAACTTTATTTAAACTTTGCTGGGCCTATAAGCATAATATCTTTTGGGGTCATTTTGCAACAAAGTGAAACAATTCAGAATTCGATTTTTTTATATTTGCGATTTTTTTCCATCAAGTCATCTTCGAAAGATACATACCAATTAAATGTTTCCTTAAGTATCTTTTAAAAGCTGATTTGACATAGTTTTCTTCATGAAATTTATTAGTCTATATGTTATAATAACTTCAGTTTTCCTTAGATAATTATTTATCGAGTTTATAATTTCTCTAAATTTTTGTACTTTGTATGGTTATATATGAACCTAAATCATTTCTTAAAAAATAGTACACGAATTAAGAATTGGACATTCTTGAACTATATAGTTTAGATTTTTCTTTAATAATAATTGTAATAATTGCGTACGCTCTAGATTTCAATTAAAATTTAATTTCCAAAGTAAAATGTAAAAAATTAGAATTCATGTTTGTGGATGAGTGAGCAACTTTTCGGCTATGTGAAGCAACCTTGCGGATAAATGGAGCAACCTTGCGGCTGAGTTAGCAACCTTGTGGCTGAGTTGGTCACTTTGCGGCTGAGTGAAACAACCTTACGGCTGAGTAGATCTACTTTGCGGCTTAATTGGCAACCTTGCGCATGAGTGGAGCAACCTTGCGGCTGAATGAAGCAACCTTGCGACTGAGTGGAGCAACCTTGCGGCTGAATGAAGCAAACTTGCGGCTGAGTTAGCAACCTTGTGGCTGAGTTGGCAACCTTACGGCCGAGTGAAGCAACCTTGCGGCTGAATGGAGCAACCTTGCGGCTGAGTTTTCAATTTTCAATTTCAATTAAAATTTAATTTCCAAAGTAAAATGTAAAAAATGAGAATTCATGTTTGTGGATGAGTGAGCAACTTTTCGGCTATGTGAAGCAACCTTGCGGATAAATGGAGCAACCTTGCGGCTGAGTTAGCAACCTTGTGGCTGAGTTGGTCACTTTGCGGCTGAGTGAAACAACCTTACGGCTGAGTAGATCTACTTTGCGGTTTAATTGGCAACCTTGCGCATGAGTGGAGCAACCTTGCGGCTGAATGAAGCAACCTTGCGACTGAGTGGAGCAACCTTGCGGCTGAATGAAGCAAACTTGCGGCTGAGTTAGCAACCTTGTGGCTGAGTTGGCAACCTTACGGCCGAGTGAAGCAACCTTGCGGCTGAATGGAGCAACTTTGCGGCTGAGTTTTCAATTTTGCGGCTTGCGGCTGAGTGAAGCAACCTTGAGGCTGAGTGGAGCAACCTTGCAACTGAGTTGAGCAACCTTACGGCTTAGTTAACACTCCTTGCAGCTAAGTTAGCAACCTTATGGCCGAGTTGGCAACTCTGCGCCTGAGTGAAGCAACCTTGCAGCTTAGTTGGCAACCGCGGCTGTGTGAAGCAACTTTGCGGCTGAGTGGAACAACCTTGCGGCTGAATGGAGCTACCTTGCGGCTGAGTTGGCAACCTTGCGGCTTAATTGGCAATCTACTGACCTTTCTGCTAGCCTGTTACCACCTGCACTGGCACTTTTATACCTGCTCATCTTAGCGTGGCTGACACAGGGTAGTAGGGGGAGGTTGCCGTATGAGCTGATTCTCTCGCCCGCTCAAGCAATACGTCATCACTGCTAGAACCGTGAGTGCTGGGTACCATCTCGCTACTTGACGGTAGCACTAAAAGTGATAATACAAATATAAAACCGAGTACAATACAAAATATACAGAAAGAAAGTAATCATTTACAATAAATTGTACAATAATTACTAAGTAAGGTTAAGTTAACGATCTTGTGAGTCGTGTCATTGTCCTTAGTATAATTTAATCCATCGCATATTCATATTAGTTTTTAATAAAATTGCAAAACAATTTTTAATAATTGCATGGTTCTAAAAGACAAATCTTCTCACAAACCAGTTTTCGTATTTTTTTAATAATTTCTTGTAATAAAACATAACATTCTTGTCTCTATGTGAGACAAATTTTCAATTATAGGTTTTATTTTAAAGAAAATGTATTCACTGACTCGATGACTTCTATCAATGCGCGACATACGAGGTCAATTGACACACTGTTCGACAATAATATCATCAGTATTTTCACCATCTCAAGCACTCCAAAAATACGTAGATTGTAGCGTCGAGAATACTGGAAACAGAAACATGGACAGTTAGAAGTTGCCGCTATACAGTTCTGACCGCAAAGTTCACTAATAGTAGTTTGAAGAGGCTTAAACATAATATCATTTTTGTCCCCTATCGTACCAAAGAGTTTAAATATATAGCGAGGAAACAGACAAACAAGAATATAAACAATACCGTAGGATGTTATATTGATAATAGCAATTCAAAAATAGTTCAAGAGTTTTAAAAAATAATAATAAATTAAACTGTACCTAGAAAAATGATAAATATGGTATATATCAAATAGGATGTAATAACTGTAATGCTTTTTCCATAGGTCAAACTGACAAGACCGTTCATACGACGTTTAATGATGACATGAGATCGTATAAACATAGAAAATTTGATTCAAAATTAGCTAAATATCTGATTGATACAAATTAGACCTGTGATATTGATCAACTAAAAATTATACACATTGACATTGAAGGTTCCAAAATGAATTTTCTGGAAACTTATAAAATACGAAATACCATTAGGAAAAGTTTGAACATCTTAAATAACCAGGTTGATTTGTTACATTCAAAAGGTTTGCAATTGCTAATTGACGGATTTTATATTTAATTCATATCATCGGAAAGTTTAACCATCTAGTGTAAATATTAGTATATAAGAATATCTGACACTATCTTATAATAATTTTTTTGCAGATGGCCTATGAAGCCGAAATCGATAAAGATTTTCAATAAAACTTGTGAAACTTACATAAAGTGTTCTCCTCTCCATTATTTGATGATGATGATGATGTCCCATTATTCAGTTTCGGAACATAGGGGCCGGGTACACCGGGCCGCAGTTTTTACACTGCCGTACTGCCGGTTTCTTTAGTCAAATTATTTAAGGCGTACAAGTGACTAACTTATAGCTCCCGAGTGTGATAAATACCTGTAACTGTATTTTTATATTTAACGACAAATCATCCATTATTTAGTTTTTACTATTTATTTCTGTAATTGCAAATAAATTTCATTGAATAAATATCTACACGAAAAAAATGTACATTCATTTTCTTAATACATGTTTGTATATTTCAAAATATAATAAAAGTGTATATAGTATAACAAAAATTACGTATAATAATAAAAATATATTATTATAAATAATTATTATTATAAACAAGTCAACCATATGCTCCCTGGATGATGAACCCGGATGGAACGGTTGAACCGCGGCTAGACTCAGTGAAGAAGGGGTGAGTCGGAATGAGTGATCGGTAGATAAAAGGGCGCCAGCCGGCCTGAGCCGCGACCGGTTCAACAAAAGTATTACGGCCGACAAAAATTCGGGATACTTCCCAGGACGGGACTACGAGAGGTGTCAAATACTTCAATAACAAAAGGGGAATGCGGGAAATTAATAATATATTAAAGCAATTAACGAGAGAATTACACAGGATACAGTAGTTGATATTGCAAGATAACTGGATCGTAAATCCACTTAAGATCAAAACGTATAATGACAGAAACGGAGGCGGGGCGTTGTGTGTCACCGTAGCTACTAGGACTGCGGGACAGTCAACACCTAAATGGCGCTAAAGTGAACTGACGTATTCCGACGTATGACGGTCCATTGGCCAATGAATGCGTTTTACGCGGCGCGTCTGACTGAACGTGACTACTGAGTCGTAGACCCTAATGGCTATTGCGTCGTACGAGCGACACACCTCGTAAGTGACAACAACGTCACGACTAATGACTCTACGCAAAATACTCTTAATTGGATTTTCACAAAAATTCTGTATCTACTATAGGTAAACTCGATAATCCCTAACTCAATTAATCTCGTGAGCAGAAGGCACACAATCCAAGGTATAACAATACGGTACATAAATCGAAAGTATGACAACATATGATTATAAGAAAAATAATGAATAAAAATACACAAATGATTCTGGCTTAGCTGTAATGGCGTCCAAGCGCTAACGGAAAAGGTGGCAGCAGTGGCACAACTCGATCTGCCAGCCGGATGTCCAAGATCGTCAATTCCAAGATGGAGGACGTCCGCTACACGTGGTTTCTTTTCCCACAGCTGCTGGGCTTTCAATTCCTTAGTAACCAGTATCAGGAACTCCAATCAACGCCAGGGGGAATCCTTGCGTACAATGCCAGCGAGCCAGTGCGCTCACAACCACTTCTATGCCAGGAACACGGCACACGGGACGGAACAAAAATGGCACGAACAGCTGACCAACCACAAGAGTACGTAAACACGTAAAACGTAATACAAAACGTACATAAAAACAAACGTTCGATAAATAATGACGTAAAAACGAACTAGCTGACGTCAAAAAAAATGACCAGCTGACGTCAAATAAAACCTAAAACAAAGGACTGCAATTAGGACCATATAAAACTACGGAACGAACTAACTTTACATGACAAAAAGGCAGATTCAATAACAACGAACAGAAATCTTTACCTGAGTTCTTGGGCGGCTTTCAAGTGGCAGAATATATGTGACCTTTCCTATTGGAAACTTAATCCGGAACAACTCCGCGGAATAATGCAATAACCACTAATGCAATATTCCCTAAATGGAACTAGATCGGTAATCCCCACAAGGGTATTCGCAAACAAAACTGGTTTGCCGAAATATAAATGAACTAGCCCAACTTCCAATATTCAAAGTCTAACACTTCCGCAACAGACGTCGTTCGAAAAGACAAAAAAATAATGAATTCGTTCGATATCGAACTTGTAAAATTCTGCCAAGAAAAGAGAGCGATGCGCGAAGACAAGGACAGCCTCCGCCTGAATCTGAACGGTGCCGGTAAAGATCATACCTCGCAGATCGTATTATCGGCAGAGCGTTGACAGCTAAACAAACAGATGTGAATAACCAACAAAATTAAAGCAACGAAAACAAGAGAGACTGAATTTAAGTTTTACTAATAAATGAATACTACAACGAGAGTGAAATCTAAATGAAGCTAAGTATCAGAAGGATCTAATCGGTCAATATCTAATCAATAATTAAGTTTCAGGAATTTGACGACGAAGGAAAAATAAACAACAACAACAAAACGTACGGAAGCATTGAAATAAAACAAAACTGTAGATACAAAAAAAAAACCGTTACAATATATAACCGCACTTCACACGAAAAAATATATCACTTACCGAAATCTGCTTAGGTAGAGTGCCACACCTAGTAATGGTTAAAAGGCGTGATGATGATATATTAAAGTTTGCGATTAGAATACAAAAATTAAAGAAGATTATTTGGAATGAAAAAAATTTAAGTGGCAAATTGATTCTTGGTTTAAGTACAGGCTTACTTGGAAATGATTACCCTGTGAAGAACAAACTTTAGAAGTAGTATTGCGCAAAGCAAAGTATAAATATAAGAAAGAAGATAGCATAGAAAAGGGTATAGTTCAAGAATTACTGTACGTTGCTTAAAAATAAAATTTGTTACAAAATTAACATACATATTGAAACGTTTATTACAATTTCGGGTTCGGTGAAGTTTATTATGAAATAAAACACGAGTAATGAAAACACTAACAAAATATTTATATAAAACGAAAATAATGTTGTACAACTACTAAGACATATATTTATATACAACACGTATTTATATTCACAACAAAGTATTTAGCAACGACTTGCACTGTTCACACTTCAAATACTGAATGCCTCTTCCCGGCCGAAACTGTCCCTTATATACTGGCACAAGATTTTCCAGAATATACGAGATCCTCTCGAACACGGTAGAAGCATGACGCAGAGCGAACAGGTTCGGACTTGTCTATTACGTCTGAGACAGCGGTGAACGTGCTGCACACTTTGACACGTCCCCTCCTTAAGGATGTGTCGTCCCGAAACATTTCTGCGCTATGTCGATATCTGCACGTTGATCCCCACGAGCACTGGGACGTTTGGTGGAAATAACAGTCCACAGTTCTTTTCACTACTGTTGACCCAAAGGGATTATAGCTGCACACCAGGATCTCAATTCCGGTATATTGGAAAATAGTTTCCAGCATGTTTCTTACAATTCTCCAGCTCAATTCATCAAGGTCACAGCTTAGCTTTGGTACAGATAGTTTTAGAATATCCTGATCGAGCAGCACACCTCGTAGATTATATAGGGTGTCCCAGACGGTGCGATAAGTTGGTTTCTCGTGGGACAGATGTTTGGTCACCAGGTAAAAAATGCTTCTGTTTCGGCTCGACTGTCTGTCGGCTATCTGTAACACTTTGCCGACACATGGATGTTGTTGCCGAAATTCTTCAAGTTGGCCGAATTTTTTCTTAAACACCACGGCGATTCCTCGAGACATCTGTAGATCTTGGGCCACACAATGCGCTAATGAGTATTCTGTAGGTACTTTAAATAAGTCTCCCTGATGTTCCTTGGTCACACCATTTCGTACTTTATGGCCCGTAGAATAGGAGACCATGAACTCGTCAGAGGTGATTTCCGGATCTTGTACATTTATTCGTCGAGTTCGAGATTCATTGGCGTTGCCATCGTTGTTGTCACCGGCGAAAGGAGCCAACCGATTGAAATGAATCACTCTTGGTTTTCCTCCAGTACTTTTCCGGATTCGATAGATGACGTCATTTAGTCGCTTTAGTACCTCGTAGGGACCTTCCCAGAAGTTCTGTAGCTTCGGAGACATTCCACGGCGACGCTGTGGGTTGTATAGCCAAACCAGATCCCCGGCTTGATATTCACTATTCTCAGCCTAGACATTATATTGGTCTTTCATCCTGTCACTAGCGCTCTGGATGTTGGAGCATACTTGCTCATGGATGTCGTTCATCTTCTTCCGAAGTTCGGTGACGAAATCTTCGCCAGCTAAATTTTCACCTGGCTTGCTGCCGAATTTCAAGTCGCAGGGCAATCGCAGTTCATGACCAAAGACAATGCTAGCCGGAGTCTGTCCTGTTGTTTCATGGACGGATGATCGATAAGCTAACAGTAACATTGGTAGGTGACAATCCCAGTCCCTTTGGTGGCTGGAGACAACCTTGGAGAGATGTATATTGATGTTCTGTTCATGCGTTCAACCATGCCATCTGACTGTGGATGTAGAGCAGTTGTTCTTGTTTTGCGAATGTTCAATAGCTCACAGATTGCTTGGAACAGAGAACACTCGAAGTTTCTACCTTGGTCGGAGTGAAGTTCCAACGGTACCCCGAATCGGCAGATCCACTGGTTGACAAGTTCTTCTGCTACCGTAGCGGCTTCTTGATTTGGCAAGGCATAAGCTTCAACCCACTTGCTGAAGTAGTCCATGACCACTATGATGTATTTATTTCTCTTGTCGGATTCTGGAAATGGACCGGCCACGTCAATTGCGATTCTTTCAAACGGGCTATCAATATTGTATTGACGCATTGGGGCTCTCCGACGTCTCTGCGGTCCGTTGCTTGCGGCGCAAACTACGCACTTCTTGCACCACTCCTTTACGTCCAATTAACCCAGTAAAATCGCTCACGCAGCTTCTGAACTGTCCTCGTTACTCCTAAGTGTCCTCCAGCAGTTCCATTATGAATCTCCTTCAGTACCTCCGGTACTCTTTTTCCTAGGGATTATGATCTGCATCTTTTGCTCTGTAGCCTCAGGACTTTCCAGGATACGTTTCAGTAGTTCATTCTCTATAACAATGGAGGCCCACTGCGCCCAGTACGATTTTACGGTTTTCGAGTGTCGTGCAACTTCTTGCCAACTTGGTTTGCGGCCTTCTTTCTTCCATTCTAGTAGGTATTTCAATTTTGGATCGCCTTCTTGGCCTTTCACAACTTCTTGCCAATCTTGCCTCTATTTCTTCATTTTTTTAAAACATTTTTCTTCTACATTTTTAGAGTGTTCTTCAAATTTTTCTTCAATATTTTTCGAATGTTCTTCACATTTTTCTTCAAAATTTCTCGAATGTTCTTTAAATGTTTCAAATTTCTGCTCAAATTTAGTTTCCAAATTCGTTTCCAAGCTTCTGGAACTTTCTTCTAATTTGGCTTCCAAGCTTCTGGAATTTTCTTCTAATTTAGTTTCCAAACTTTTGGAATTTTCCTGCAGTTCTTCCTACAGTGTTTTGGAATTTTCCATAAGTTCTTTTAGACTTTTGGAATTTTCTTCGGTATTTCTGGAACTTTCTTCCAATTTGGCTTCCAAGCTTCTAGAATTTTCTTCTAATTTGACTTCCAAGCTTCTGGAATTTTCTTCTAATTTTTTGTAGATGGAGTCCAAATCGCCCGGAATTTCAAATTCGTAAGTATCCGCTATTTCACCAGCTTCAACCAAAAATTGTCGAAGTCGCTCTTGCAGTAACCTTTCTTGCCTGTAGTATCCAGATCATGTTCTTCTAATTCTCTTTTGAGATCAGTCACTTTTAAATCACTTAGATTTACTTTTCTTGAACCCATTTTTGTTTATTTGCACTTAAACTTCACTTTTAATTCACAAAACACAACCCTAACACCTAACACCAATTGTAACGTTTATTACAATTTCGGGTTCGGTGAAGTTTATTATTAAATAAAACACGAGTAATGAAAACACTAACAAAATATTTATTTAAAACGAAAATAATGTAGTACGACTACTAAGACATATATTTATATACAACACGTATTTATATTCACAACAAAGTATTTAGCAACGACTTGCACTGTTCACACTTCAAATACTGAATGCCTCTCCCAGCCGAAACTGTCCCTTATATACTGGAACAAGATTTTCCAGAATATACGAGAGCCTCTTGAACACGGTAGAAGCTTGACGCAGAGCGAACAGGTTCGGACTTGTCTATTGCGTCTGAGACAGCGGTGAACGTGCTGCACACTTTGACACGTCGACTGTTCCAGACGGAACAGGACCGTACTCGCTACAATATATAAGACATAACGTTCATAACATTACGCTATAAATTTACGAAGTAAGCAATCTGAAATTTTGTATTCACGATTTAGTCCGGATGAAACTAAAGTCTATAATTAAAAAAATTACAGTGAATTTACAAAATAAGAGATTGAGTAATTCGTCTGGAAATCTTATTGTTGTTAAACATATGGAAAGACATGAACGAGAGATTATTATTCATCAAATCATATCATAAAAGTATCATTCAAGTGACATATATTATTGGCTTGGTGGAAGATTTTGTCTGGGAACAATACAACAAAAATAAATATGTGATATTTCAGCAGTACTTATAAATGTATTTAGTATTAAAGCTAATAGTAACTGTTATGATATAAAATAGAAACGTGCTATTATGTATCAATATAGAAATATAATTGAAAACTTTTTTTCTGTAGATATGGCTCAACTTATTAAAAATGTAATGTATCTGGTGAGAATTACATCTACGAGTATGTATAACATGATCGACAATATTAGAAGAAGATCGGTAATTTTTATTATCATATATAAGATGTTCAACAAATAGAAGTAAAAAATTTAAAGGCTGGTAATACAAGTCAAAACAATAAAAAAAGTTCACATAAAATATATCGAGAATTTTGCAGTTTTAGAGCTATATCGATTTTAATAATATATCATGATACAACATGAATACAACCAGCTTAAAATTAAATCATGTTGTAACAATGAAAAACAGTCGAAGACAGTATTTTTTTAATTTCAAATAAAAATTATAATATAAGTAAATGTTAAAAAGATCCTCCTTTCCAATCGTCGTCTCATGAATAGACTACGTTAGAAAATTCCGAGTTTATTGCAAATTTTATACATATTTTGACGTAGGTCACCAACGTGATCCAGTCGTACTGAATAAATTAAACTCTTCAGATGAATTGAAAGGTATAAATCCTGAGGATTTAAATCAGGTGACCTGCACAAATGCTTGTAGAGCACGAACGAAATGATCTTCAAAAGCGCGCCAGGTTCTCTCAATATGCATGTGCAGTTTGAGATCTTTGCGTTCATCTAGCGTATTTCGAGAAAAGTGACTCCTACTGAGATTAATCGTCGTTTAAAGGTTATTTATGGGAACGATGCTGTTGATAGGTCTCCTGTGAATCGATGGGTAATAAAATTTCGTGATTGCAAGCTTGAAAAAGCCACAATTGTTAATTAAATATGCAACGGACGTCCGACCTCTTTCACAGACGATAAACATCGCAAACTCGTTGACGATTTGATTCAAAATAACCGGCGAATTACTCAAAGGCGTATCGCAAACCTTATTGGAATATCCCAGGAACGTGCCGCCTTCATTATTAAACAATTGGGATACCATAAAATCTGTTGACGCCGTCTCACAGACCTGAAGTTTTAACCGATTCCACACCCTCCTTATTCCCCCGATCTTTTACCCGAAAGAAATATGTATTGAATATTCATAACAAATAGTTTAATTGTTTCACTTTTCAGTAAATATTGAGTTCATTATATAATGGGTGTGATAATGAACTACAATACTTGACTTTATGAAGTTATAAAACGGGACCGTTGCTTCTAAAAAAGTAACGTTTTCGAGTAACGCGTTACAAGTAACGACGTCACTTTTACGTTAACGGCACTTCCACACTCTAGTTCATTATAAATTGCAATTTTGACACCTTTATGTACCGAAGGAGCACAGAACATATAGACATAATAGTACACATCCTGAGGTTCCAATCGGTCGTTGACCAATAACAATACATTAGTATCACAATATCATCATCGATATTTTACAGATGATTTAGGGATTGGTTTTAGCAATACATTAAATATTAATTAATTCGGTGTACAAAACTTTTATTGATACGAGTATAATAAATATTAGAAGAGGAACAGTTTTTCAAAAACATAACGAAAACTTTTATGAAAATCATAAAAATAATGGTAATGAAAAGCCATTTTTTTATCGTTACTTTAAAAAAGTGAAGGCGTTACCGTTATCGTTACTTAATAAAAGTAACGTAAACGTTACCGTTACTGGAAAAAAGTAATGTTTTTGAGTAACGCGTTACAAGTAACGACGTTACATCCAATGTATGATATATATAAGTTATAGTGTTCCACTCACCACCAAACTGCTGACATAGACACCTCCCCCGTACGTGACATAGTAATATGTAAATTTGTTTAGTATATAGATGTAATAATGTTAGTTAGGTCAGATTCAGACTTAGAAGTAGAAACACATGTAATTGAAATACTTAAATAAATCTTTTTAAAACCTAAGTTGGTGGTTTGAGAAAGTTAAGTGGCGCAGTCCTGGTAGGATAGTCAATACAAATTAACGAAGATAATTTGTTTCACATTGTGATTAAATTGGTTATCGAACAAGAAAATAGAAAAATCAAAACCTTTCCGAAGCACACCAACCAAAGCAACTCGAGACTACACCAGAAGCCAAGATTCGACATCCGTAATCATCTGAACGAACATCAGAGAACTTCGGCCGTAATTTTTAACCCCGTGGACGACTTCAAGGCACATGAAGTGGACACTAATATTTCTGTAAGTCATACATGTCATTTAGAGACACTATTTTTTATTAATTCTGAGTCAAGCTCAAATTCAGAATCTGGACCGGATCTTGAAGATTTTATTTAAAATACTTTAAATACAAATTTTATTATAAGACAACCCCAATTTAAAATGGCAGTGCCAGGTCTAAAAAAGAATACCTTGATATGCTGCCTAAATTTCATGGCGAACGTGAACAATTACCTCGTTTTATTGATATTTGTGAGAAACTTATAAACAAATTTTATATTGTCGCCGACCCGACAGATTTCCAAAATGAATATCTGATGAATAGTATAATAACAAAACTTAAGGGCGACGCTGCAATTAATATTGCAAGTTGTACGGTTAAAACATGGGACGATTTGAAAGAAGCATTATTGAACGCGTTCGCAGATGAACGCGATTGGTTTACATTAAATATTGAAGTGACCGATCTTAAGCAAAATTAAAATGAAACTGTTTTCGATTTTTACGGAAGATTGCAGCACATTTTAAATTTACAAATATCTTATATTTCAACTCATGCTACATCTGCCGTAGCTCTTGTCATGAATGATTATTTTCAAAACTATGCTCTACGCATATTGCTACGCGGTTTGAAGGAACCTATCGGTCAGCTTATGAGAGCAAAAAATCCTTCTGATTTAAATTCCGCGCTAGGCATGTTAGCCAATGACTTTCAATATGAATACATCTCCAAACCATCTAAAAGCATTAACTTAAACAATTTCAAACCAAATCATAAACCACTTACACACAACATAAAGCATTTCTCTACTAGATCAACATATTATACAAATCCTTTTCCTAATAATTCCAACCCATATAACAGAAATCCAGTACGTCCTAATAATCAACAAATGATTACACCACGAAATAATATTCCACACAATAACCAAGACCCATCTACCAGCCAAAATTATCCAAACCCTACTCCAATGAGTATTTTTACTCGAAACACTCAACAATCCCGTTCTCAATCGACCCCGTTTCACCAAAGACAAAATCAGTTTGGACAAAGGCCCTTCGGACAAAACCAATTCAGATCAAATTTACCTAAATACGTAGCAGAAGAATTATTTAATATTGAAGACGTAAAACAAGCAAATAATTTAGAAAATTATGAATGTGACGTACAAGAACAAACTACTGACCAGAACGAAATAAATAACGATAATATTCCTGATCAATCCGCTAACTATTTTTTAGAAGAAACAGCCTCAGATATCGACCCTTTCCAACAATCGAACTATTAAATCTTACTAACCACCAAAGCAAACTTCCCATCATCATAACCCCCGAGCACAATTTAAAAATTCTCGTTGACACTGGAAGTACTAAATCCTTCATTAAACCAGACATAGCACATAAATATTACAAGAATTCCATTCGCAATGACCCGTTTCAAATTACCACTGCTCACGGCACGTCCACTGAGCTGCACAGTACAAGCGTTCCCATTTCAAAGATATTTTATAACAAAGATAAGAAATTGTCACATCTTAAGTATCATCTTTTTAACTTTCATGAACAATTCGACTTACTTTTAGGCATGGATAATCTAAAATTATTAAAAATTCTAATTGATACACATAACGATTTAATTATAACACCCAATGCAAAAATCAAAATACAATTTCATAAGTCATTAAATGATTCTAATGTAAATTATATATCTTTTATAAATAAGAATATTGTAGAACCAAATTCTGAACAGATTATTAAAATTAAAGTAGATATAGAACAAGGAACTGTATTAATACCCCAAATAAAAACGACACATTTGAGAATACCAGAGTGCATTACGGTCGCAGATAACTACCACGCATTATGTTCAATTGTTAACACTTCTGACCAGGCAATAAATTTTAATCTCTTAAAACCAATTATCGCAGAAAAAATTGATAATTATGAATCTTATACCGGTCCAAATTTATATATGACACATGTTGAGAAAACTCATTTGGATTTTTCTAAAATAAGAACAGCACATATGAACTCTGAAGAACTAAATGCTGTGTTAAATTTATTTAAAGACTATCCCGACATATTTTTTTCTGACGATCAAAAATTGACTCTTACCAACCAAATAAAACATAGTATTAAAACTCTAGATGAAATTCCAATTTACACTAAATCATATCGATACCCCAACGTACATAGGGAAGAAGTAAGAAATCAGGTAAACAAAATGTTAGAACAAAACATCATTAAGCCTTCCAACTCCCCGTGGTCCTCCCCTATTTGGGTAGTTCCCAAAAAGATTGATGCATCCGGTAAAAGAAAATGGCGCATAGTCATAGACTACCGAAAATTGAACGAAAAGACTATAGGTGACAAATACCCACTTCCAAACATTACTGACCTCTTAGACAAACTCGGACGTTGTCAATATTTCACTACACTCGACTTGGCATCGGGCTTCCATCAAATATAAATGGACAAACAAGACATACCCAAAACTGCATTTAATACTGAAGACGGACACTACGAATTCTTGCGTATGCCGTTTGGTCAAAAAAACGTACCAGCTACATTTCAGCGAGTTATGGACAATATTTTACGCGGACTTACATACGACAAATGCCTCGTTTACCTCGACGACATAATTGTGCTTAGCACTAGTTTTCAAGAACATTTGCTTAACTTAAAATTCGTATTCGATCGACTTAGAAAATCTAATTTCAAAATTCAAGTTGACAAGTCGGAATTTTTTAAAAAAGAAGTAGCTTATCTCGGGCACATCGTCACACCCGAAGGCGTGAGACCGCATCCAGATAAAATATCAGCCATCTTAAATTATCCTATACCGAAAACTAGTAAACAAATCAAAAGGTTTTTGGGACTTTTAGGCTATTATCGGAAGTTTATTAAAGACTTTGCAAAATTAACTAAACCTCTCTTAAAAAAGGACGCAATCATTGACATAAACAACCCCGAATACAGACAATGTTTTGAACTTTGCAAAAATTTACTGACTAATGAACCTTTACTCCAATACCCGGATTTCGACAAAGAATTTAATCTGACAACTGACGCAAGCAATGTAGCGTTAGGTGCCGTGTTATCACAAGGCAGCCTTGGCAATGACCTGCCTGTATCTTACGCCAGCAGAACACTCAACGAAACCGAGACAAACTACTCAACAATAGAAAAAGAACTTTTAGCTATTGTTTGGGCGACCCTACTTCAGACCATACCTTTTCGGACGAAAATTCAAAATTTACACAGACCATAGACCATTACAATGGCTTATGTCACTAAAACAGTGTAGTCAAAAACTAATTCGCTGGCGCCTCCAACTTGAGGAGTACGATTATGAAATAGTATATAAAAAAGGAAAACTCAACACTAATGCCGATGCACTTAGTCGTATCCCACCAAAAGACGATGACGTAACCCAAAACACACCAAAAATTTTCGACAACGATTCACCTTTAATTATATATCAGGATTACTTAAATCATAAAAATCAAAATTCTAAAAACATCATTATAGAAGTAACAGGTGATTTATTTAATGCACCTCCAGATTCTAGTCTAGCTCATAGTGTAAGTAAAGGCTTACAAATGAAATCTGGAATAGCAGAAAAATTCAAAATTAAATTTAGTAACGTTGATAAACTACAAGCACAAAACCACAACTTCATAATCTAGTCTATTTAAAATATCAAAATAGATATTTAATTTATTTAATAACAAAACAACGATATTTCAACAAACCTACTAAACAAGGTTTATTTTATACACTTTTAAAATTAAAAGAATGCTGTCTAAATAAAAAAATAAAAATTTGAGCATTCCTAAAATTGCTTGTGGCTTGAACGAATTAAATTGGCATGAAGTTAAATCAATGATAGAGTACATTTTCCAAAATACTGATATAATGATAACAGTTTTCGAACATCCCGAAATTTCTCGAATTCAATTAAATATAAATGAATCAGATAACATTGAACAATTAAACAAATATATGGAAATTTTTTATAAGGAATTAGAAAAGACTAAAGATAGGAATAACGATGACGATGCACAATCGCTATCAGTTGATGAAAGTGACGCGCAATCTACTCAGATAAACGATGACGACTCTAGAAGCTAGAGCGATATCACAGTACATTCTAACAGAGAAAACCACATTATCGAAATCCCGATTGTAGAATGCCCAGTGAATTATGGGAAAAATCAAATAATAATATCAGAAGTCGAATATAACCCTAAACCCCCTAAAATAATTAAATTATATAATCAAATAAAACAAAGGATTCTAGTTGAATTTTCAAAAAACAATTGTAAAAACGAAATGATAACATTTCTAAAAGAATATATTGTTCCTAAGGTAAAATATCACATTTATTTCAAAGATGAATTATATGTAAAACTAAGCTTAATACTTCAAAATTACTTTAAAAATTCTGAGATAAAACTTGTTAAATGCACTCAATATCTAACTGACGTAATCGACGAAGAAGAAATCATACAAATCATAACAAATCACCATCTCAGTAAAACTAATCACCGGGGAGTCGACGAAATAGAAAAACGTATAAAACAACAATACTACTGGCCTAAATTAAAGAAATCTATACAAACATTTATTAACAGCTGCGAAACGTGTCAAATAACAAAGTACGACAGAAAACCATTAATATTAAAATTTAACATCACACCCACAGCTACTAAACCTTTCCAAATTTTGCATATCGCCAGCATTACATTAGAACACGTCAAATTCCTAACTATAATAGACTCATTTTCCAAATATGCACAAGCCTATAAATTAAACTCCGGACAAGGTATAGAAGTCGTTAATAATTTAGTTAAATATTTCACACACCACTGTATACCAGAACAAATCATTTCGGACAATGGATTAGAATTTAAAAACTCTGTCGTTAAGGAACTATTACAACTACATAAAATTGACATTCATTTTATAAGTTCGCAGCATCCTGATTCTAATGGTACGATTGAACGTTTTCATTCTACCCTCATCGAACACGTTCGATTGTTTAATAATCAAAACGAATATAAAACCGAACCAATTAAATCCAAAGTAAATTACGCCCTTTTGGCGTATAACAACACAAATCATTCAGTCACAAAACTCAAACCATGTGAAATCATTACCGGTCACCTAGATACAGAATCACCTTTTAATATCGACTTAAATAAACTACTTATAAATAATTATATAGAAAATCATAAAAATAAAACAAAATTACTTTACGGAACAATTATAATAAACTAATAGAGAACAAGGAAAAATTCATTGGTAAACTTAATGAAATAAGAATAAATTTTTCCGAGATATCGGATACAGTATATGTCAAAAATAAACAAAAAACAGCAAAAAACTAGAAATAAATTCAAACGCGAAAAATTATCTAAATTAAATAAAACACTCAAAACTGGCAAATTAAAGCCAACTCATGGTAATACAGTAGAAAAAATACATCTTTCTAACATAAAACGACCTCGACACAAAACTAATCAATTTGAACCACTTCCAGGCTGTTCGCATGCGGGCGAGGAACAATAATAAGAAACATAACAGAAAACATTGGAATCCTTCCCATCAACCTAGGTCCCGCCAAACTTGAAAAAACTACCCACACATTCATATATTACTATAATCTCAAACCTCTTCTAGATCAGTATGATAGTCTAAACACACAATACAAAACACTAAAATCAACAATTTCCAACAACACGCAGTATCTCCATGAACTCAATAATATATTTGAATTCATCCGAAACAGCATAGACACTAAAATTACCAACATCGGATTACACGCTAGTCACCGAAATAAACGTGGCCTCATAGATGGATTGGGAACTATTTTCAAATCCGTAACCGGAAATTTGGACGCCGAAGACGGTAAAAGATATAATGACATGTTAGCACATATGCAAGAAAATGAGCATAATTTAGAAAATCAAATTAAACTTGCGTATTCAGTAAACCACCAAATTATCACAAATTTTAATAAAACAGTTATTGACAGTCAACATAATGAAGAAATATTAGAATCTAAAATTTTACAACTTTCAGAAATAATAAATAATATGCATATCCAAGACATTTTTTATGCCAAAAATATTTACGACCAACTAATTATACTATATAACTCGGTGCGCAATATCCTACAAGATGTTGAGAACTCTATTACCTTCTGTAAATTAAGAACCCTACACCCGAGTATAATATACCCTCTTGAATTATTGTCAGAACTTAATAATATATCCTATCCGTCTTCCCTAAGGAAGAAAATGTAGTAATTAAATGCCTACAAGAAACTAGCATCAAACCATTAATGGGAATCTACTTAATAAACAATGAGAATAATTGTGAAATTTACTTTAAAGAACAAAAATTGACATTTTCAATTAAAATTCAAGGACGACTATAACTATTACCTAAATTAAACTTCAAAATTCAAACACAACATATTACAATGGTCCCTATAAAAGAAGAATCCATCAACATTCATATTCCCAGTATTTGGTCTCTGCTGCTGTATATCATGATTGCAATCACCGTCGGCTACTTTTCCATAAAATGGATAAGAACAAAAAGAGCTGCACGATCATGCTCAAGAAGGAAACCACCCGAAATTCAGCCAGAGGACATCGAACTTCAACTTCCAGGGAGAGCTCAATTCTAAGGAGGGAGGAGTTATAGTGTTCCACTCACCACCAAACTGCTGACATATATACCTTCCCCCGAACGTGACATAGTAATATGTAAAGTTATTTAGTATGTATATGTAATAATGTTAGTTAGTTCAGATTCAGACTTAGAAGTAGAAGCCAGAATAATGCCATTTAATTATTTGCAACTTTTCTTCATCTGAATAATTATTCATTTTTGATAATAATAAACCCTAATATTGATTTAATATCACAGTTGGTCAAAATATATACTAATAATTTGACGTATAAAACGTTACGCATTTGTTCATCTCTTGTTTTTAATTCCATGGCTATTACTATTAAATT
This sequence comes from Pterostichus niger, assembly GCA_947425015.1. NCBI lineage: Eukaryota > Metazoa > Arthropoda > Insecta > Coleoptera > Carabidae > Pterostichus > Pterostichus niger. The sequence goes on along the minus strand of OX380337.1, from coordinate 29,660,049 downwards.
GAAATTACGTGAATTTTCAAATTTAATTTCTGCAGTTATGAAGTAGCCAAAATGAATTTTGTTTATTGATTCGGATGTAGAATTTTATGCTTTACAACATTTATTTGAAAAAAAATTTCCTAAAATAATTAGGGAAGCAATGCGCAAGGAAAAACTGATTTGTCATGTTAAACGCCTATGTTTCACTTTTCGTGTTACACCCGGTATATATATATATATATATATATATATATATATATATATTATTTCAGTTATTAAAGTTTAATAAAAATGAATAATAACAGGATCTTATACTTTTGGATCGTAGGTTCAAGAAATTAAATAATAAGAATAATTTAATAATAAATTTTAGAGCTTATATGTTAAACCCCAAACTTTAGTATTGTTTAAGCACTATGAAAATAACAATTATAATAATCAGTGCGTGTATCTCATTGGTTTATAAAGTATTGAATAATGGTTCATTATTCCATACCTACATGTATTTATTATTTTGATGCAATTTTGAATAATGAACTATCTTATCCATCGTACGTATAATTAATGCATTATTTAATGATCATGAAAAAAAAATACTTTACAGACTTATAGTCGTAGTTTTGTAAACTCAACAGCTTTAAACTCGTTTTCATTTAATTTTTGTTAAATCTAAATAGGAACATGTTTACAGTTTCTTAAACTTTACTTTTTAAGGCAATTTACTATAGAACTGCTATATGGAATATCGTAAACTGTCGTAGCATATAAACTTTCATAATCATTACACACTAAAACTTTCTTGGTTATGACGGTGACAGCTCGCGTAAATTTATTAGGACACAAGTTCGCACTTTGCAGAAAAGACGGTCCGCAGGGTCCTTTAAATTGTAATCTCGACCTACTCGTCTGTGACTTTTATAACGAAATTTTAGAAATATTTTAGTTTTATACCTAAATTGCGTTACTTTGAAACGGTCATATCTGTAAAATAGGATTATAATAAACAAGGAAATGGAATCTTTTATACTATTACTATATGTGAAAAAGGATATACGTTTCCGCGAGAAAAATGATCTACTCCGCCCATTTAAGTATTCCGGAAGCCAGTCTTTTGACAAAAAATTCTACCTTTGAGATATTTAGGTAATTGGCTGGAGAAAATATCGTTATATGCAGAAAATCCTGCTGTACTGACTTTTTCTAGATAAATAAAACTTTTCAAATACTTACAGTTTCCTAAATGTCTACGGATACGATGTTTTAATAGCAACAGCTTGATTTTCACTTGTGAACTTTACCAAAAACTTGTAATATTGATTTCGAATTAAGACGGTTCATCAATCTCAATAACCGTCGCTAGCATTTGCGATGTAGCAAGAACTAAACTATCGAAGTCAACCGAAAAAATAATTGAGTCAGGTTAAGATGTAAAAAATCAACCTATATAGTCCTTGTTATGACCTTAAAATACAAGTAATATAATGTTATATTTTTTTAGATACACCTAATTTGTAAATCGAAATGTAAATAAAATTTATAAATAATATTATTTTATACTAGCACAACTTTGACACGTACGAGTATTATGTACAAATAAATATGTTTACAAAAATTTCGCTCTACTGTCCCATGGCAGCAACAAATATTTTTTGGTTTATTTTTTGCTTTATTTATTTAAGTATATCAACGTTTTGGTGTACTGAACGGGCACCACTATTACTTTAAAAAAGCTAAATAAATAAGTAACTAAGAAACATAATGTAACAATATTTCAATTGAACGATCACTTGCAAAAAGTGTATTTGAGTTATTGAGTTTTAAAGTTTTAAAATTATCATGGACGTAATATCAGAGTTAAAGTTTCATCATAAAAGGTTTCTATTCATTTGTAATAATACTCGGACGCTATAAGTTAGTCACTTATACGCCTTAAATAATGTAGCATTTGACTTAGATAACCGGCAGTACGGCATTGTAAAAAAAATGCCACAAGAAAAAGATTCATTTGTAATATAAAATCATGTAATAAGTAATATTATTTATTAAATGATAAAATATAATTATTATTTTAGTTCTAAAAATTAATTTTGATAATTCTGACTTAGTTAATTTTTGATTAGAAACTCACATGTCAATTATTTAAATTTTGAAAATTAAATGAAAAGCACGAAAAAACAATATTCAAAGGATTTTTCAGTACAAGTTGATTCTGGTAGTGTTACAAAAGCACATCAAATAAAAGCTGATGAAAATGTCATCTACATTAATAAAACGAATCCATTATATTTTAACTTAATTTAATCTTTGTTAACTTAAATTTTAGCCTTTTAGATATTTAGAGCTTCTTCAATGGTATTCCGTATTAATTACTTATAGATAGGTTTTTAAAAAATGTTCTTTTTATGGGATTTAATATAGCACTGGCTTAAAAAATTCCGTTTCCGGAAACAATGAAACAAAAAAGTCGTCAAGAAGATGGTCGAGTAGACGAAGGACGAGTGTACCATTAATCTATTAGCCCATTGCACATGTCAGTTTCACATATAAATTTACTCTTGCTAAAGAAAGAACCATTTAGAGCGGAGTATAAAAGTAGAAAGTATTAGTGCTCTAAAAGTAATCAAATATAAAAACTGAGTAAATTGCTATTCCAGTAATGTTGACAGATGTATGAAATGCGATATTTTAATCTGTTTTTATAACTTACAGCACTCTCAAATGTATAAAGTTAATTTAATGTAGACAGAAACTAAATCATTCAAAAAATAATTGGTCCTATTTAGTGATTTTAATACGTATATGATTGCTCAATTAACAATTTTTGTCAGATCATTTCATTAATATTATTTGCATGTAAACATTTATAATAATTTTCCATAGATACACATTAAAATTGGGTTCCTTTAATGAGAGATATCTAACGGTGAAATTGACTAAGTTGGACATAAATAAATCGGTCTGTCCATCATACATGCACATAGACCTTCTATACTTTCTATACTATATGGTAATTATATTGTAGTGAATTTGAATGGAAAAAGATCTTACTCATTTTGTATAAAATAGTTAATATGATTGAACTAATTGAAGTTTTAATCATTTAAAAAAATGGATTCTAAAATTAATATATTTTCATCTTTTATACAATAAGCAGGTCAATTTCCCGTATATACAAGTATAAAATGAATTGTATTTATAAGGCCTGGATTGAATAATAGATACATTAAAATCAAAATTATTACAAGTTCTTCCTGTAAAAACCTTAGATATCGAATATACTGAACAATTAGATATTATTGCACAACTATGTAATTCATGCAGATTATAACGACAATGTTTAATTTCAAGTCACATTATTATTATCAAATACAATAATAAATTACAATAACGTATTACAAAGATATACCTGTAATGATGTAAGTAATAATTCCATCATAAAATAATTTATTGATAAATAAAGGAAAGAAAACAATTTACATCATCAAATCTTAGTGTTAAATATAAAAATGAGTCTGACACTTTATCATACCGGTTCATGTCCGCATATTCCGTAATTCTCAGTTTTAGTCATGTAGTTCCGACAACGATTTAACTAGGTTGACATTATATTTATTATTATTTTCAGTCAAAAAATAAACCAACTAACAGATGAGTTATTTATAGAATTAAATAATATTATTTCGTATGTGGTGCGAAATTCTTTGTACAAATTTGTAAGTATTTTTTAAATATCTAATTTGATATCTTTGATTTATGTCACTCCATATGTGCTGGATCATGAGTCTATGAACTACCAGTTTGTGAATAAATAAATTTATAGTAATCAAATAATATGTTCCTCAACAAAATATTATTTTTAACTTAAAACAAAAGTGAAAAACATATATTGCTTTTTTTTAAATTAAAAAAAAAACCTTGCCGTACGTTTTGATAAATTATTCGCCATAATTAATATTTATTTTGGGTCTTGCGCGGTCTTATACCTTACATGTTATCAGTGTTAAAATAATTTCATTAGATCACGCCGGGGGTACATTTGAGTGTCTTCGTAAGTATATTATTTGCTTCCAACCATTATGTTGTTGTATGAGCATAATTTCATCATATGCAATCTGAAAGCTTTTTCCATATGTTAAAATCAAGTAAAATTTGGAAGGCAATCTTCTGTTTAAACGTCAGCATCAAATATGTGCCTCTTTCGTGTAGTTGCATCAATGATGTTTTTGTCAACTTCAACAAGTCTGTTAGTTTGTTAGTTATCGCGGTCGGCAATTTTTTGATAATTTGAAATATGGTATTTTTTCTTCGCACTCACGAATTATTGTTTGATATTTATTTATTTATTTATGTTACGCTGCACAACAGAAACTTAATCCCAATTACACTACAGGGTCCGCACTCACCGAGCCGCAGTGTGGTAGTTTATATAATTTTTAGCTTGAGTGCGATTCGAACTCGGGATCTCCGGATTCGAATTCCGTATCGCTATCCACACCACCGTACTGACGGACATATACAAGTTAGCGAACCACTATATCCATAGAAGACGCTGAATCCGCAAGAATCCCCTGTAGTCATATTTCATTTTTATGTTAGAGTATCACAATGTAGTTAGTTAAGAATTGACCTCTGTTTTGTAAATATCTACTTTTGAATGTTATAATAAATCTTTGTGTGAAATATTTTTTTTTTTAAACTCGAATCTCAATTCAAGTTTCGTAATTGGCGCAGTCGGTAGGATACTCAAACGAATAATTATCGCAATTTTCGTTTCGTATTTACGATTAATTGAGTATCAAGAAAAACCTACGGAAGAACCACGTCCAAGAACGTCGACGGAGCACCCAAGCTTATCCAGACCCTGCTGCACGCAGAGTCCCGTTTACATCCACACGTTTCTATCGCAGAGACCAATGGACCAACGGATATTCTTTGTGTAAGTACTTATGTCACTTAGAGTTATCATTGAAACAGATTCAGAGTCAGATTCAAGTACAGATTCAGACAGTTCCTCTAACTCACTTATTTTATCCCAATCAAGTAATATCCTTGATCAATCTTTAATTAATCAAATTAATAATTTAAATTTAAGAGAAATGGCAACCCCAATTTTAAATAGGGAATACATTGATATGATTCCTGAATTTTTCGGAGATAATAAACTTCTACCGCGTTTCGTTGAAATATGCGAAAAGTTAGTTAACAAATTTTACAATAATAACGATGTAAATGACTCTCAAAATGAGTATCTCATGTCGAGTATTCTCGCTAAGATCAAAGGCGACGCCGCAGTCAATATTGCTAGTTGTACTATTACCACATGGGCAGACGTAAAAACTGCTCTAGTAAATACTTACTCAGATAAGAGAGATTATTACACCCTAAACATCGAACTTTGTGAAATTAAACAAACGAACAAATCGCCGTTCGAATTTTACAATAGAGTTTTAGAACTATTAAACTTACAAATTTCGTACCTAACAAATCACGTCCATCTAGACGAAGCAAGAATTCTAATAGCTTATTTTCGTGGTTTGGCATTAAGAATTTTATTAAGAGGGCTAAAAGAACCCTTGGGCACTCTCATGAGAACCAAAAATCCAAAAGATCTGAACGAGGCATTAAACATGCTGACAAATGATTTTCAACTAGAAACAGCACAAATATCACTACAAAAATTTAATAATAAATCTAGTTTTAAACCTAAACAAAGTTTTCATAATAATATTGGCAGATCACCACTCTTGAGAAATGTACCATAACATTCACAGCCACAATACTGGCAACCACAACACTCACAAACACAACATTCATACCCAGCACAACACTCACACTCAGCTCAAAGACAAAATCATAATTTTGCAACAAACAAACCTCCAACACAAAACGCGAAAACAAATGTTTTCAGACCACAATTTAATTCACAGCAGAAATTTCCCAAGCAGACGCCTATGAGTGTTAGCACGACACACACATTTACACCAAAATCAAACACAAACTTTTATCGTCCTCAAGAACTATATAACACAGAAATAAACGAAATAACAACTGACGAACACGAATACGATGACATTACCTATGAGCAAGATCCTCATCCAAATCCTGATAATTTGGAACCAGAATTTTACCCAGATCCTTTTTTAGAACTAGTAGCCTCGGAAACCGCATAGAATTAATGAATTTGTCACAAAATCAAAGTGAATTACCCTTCATCATCTTTCCAGAATTTAATATTAAAGCGTTAATTGATACAGGCAGTACGCGTTCGTTTATAAATCCAGAAACTGCAGAAAAATATTTTAAGTCAAAAATTAAAAACAATCCGTTTCAAATAACAACAGCTCATGGAACTTCTACCGAAAAATTTAGCGTTTTGTTACCATGTTCAAAATTATTTAATAAAACCGACATTATATTAAAATATCATTTATTCTACTTTCATAATAATTTTGATATCTTACTCGGATTAGGTAATTTAAAACTGTTGGAAGCAAACATTGACTTAGCACGCGACAAAATTATAACACCCACACAAGAAATTAAAATTCAGTATCACAAAATAGTACCACATCCTCATTACATAAGAATTCCATCAAATTCAGAAAAAGTTACAAAATTTTACGTAGGTAACATTGCAAATGGAGATGCGCTTATCTCTGAGACACATGTGAATAACTTGATAATACCAGAAGGCATTGAAAAGGTGCAAGATCATCAAATTCTGTACCCGCTTATCAACACCAGTTACAATGACCTGATTATAAAATCTTTTAATCGCATTCAAGCTCAGCCTTTAGAAATTTTTTTAAATAAATAATTTAAATTTTAATAAACAATATTCAAAAAAATCTTTTGATCTTAACAAAATTCGAACAGAACACATGAATAGCGAAGAAAAATTAGTCATCTCAAAATTATTAAAAGAATTTTCAGAAATTCTTCATGATGAAAATAACGCTCTAACTTTTACGAACGAAGTAAAACATAAAATCCGTACCAAAGACGAAATCCCGACATACACTAAGACATACCGATGCCCGGAAATTCATAGACCGGAAGTACAATCACAAATAAAAAAAATGCTCGATCAAAAAATCATTAGGCCATCCCATTCACCCTGGTCATCCCCAGTGTGGATCGTACCTAAAAAACTTGACGCGTCCGGAAAAAAGAAATGGAGAATTGTTATCGACTATAGGAAGTTGAACGATAAGACTATAGACGATAAGTACCCCATTCCCAACATAACCACTCTACTAGACAAACTCGGCAAATGTCAATATTTTTCAACACTCGATCTAGCATCCGGATTTCATCAAATTGAAATGAGTAAAGAAGACATTCAAAAGACCGCATTCAATACAGAAAACGGACACTATGAATTCTTAAGAATGCCATTTGGTTTGAAAAACGCACCCGCGACATTTCAACGAGTCATGGATAACGTTTTAAGAAATTTAGTTAATGAAATTTGCCTAGTTTATCTGGATGATGTTATCATATTCAGCACCAGTCTCCAAGAACACGTTGAGAGTTTAAGATCAGTATTCGATAGATTAAAGAAAGCCAATCTCAAAATTCAACTAGACAAGTCTGAATTCTTTCGAAAAGAAGTTGCTACGATCCCGGTGACAGGATCCCGGGCAATCCGGTTGAACCACTGCAAGCTCGTGAGATTGTGGGTCGCAGTCGGAACAGAAGGATGTGAGTGGGCGCCAGTAGATCTAAGCCTAAAAGTGATCTACTAACCTCCCGGTAACAAGGTCGTGAAGCGAAATTAAAACCCGCAACTTGGCATGACTGAAGTAACTATATTTAAGGAGTAAAGTAATACAAAAGTATCGGCGACTAGCATTTAAAAAATCCGCAATCATACAGAATCGTTCAAGAATCGAATCAATTGTTGTTGTTGTTTTATAATGCACAGTAATAAATATAATCGGGGCCCTATAGCAGGTCGTTCGCACTAAGCGTCGAGGACTACCGAGGATAGATAGAAAAATCAATTCCACAAGGACACGGGGGCACCGATGATCGATCAACGTTGTTCGTGAATGTGTAAGCGTGACAATCCTAACAGCGTAAGTCCTACCCACATAACGACGTACGTACCAACTATGGTACCGCGAGCGAAAAGCACTAAATAATAGAAATGACAGAAATTGATGCGATTATACAAACAAGCGTTAAAGTTGACAGATAGTAAATGTTTGCCGAACGTTAAAAATAAACTAATAGTAAGTACAACTAAAATTACAGAATACGTGAACAAAACTAGAAATAAACAAATAAATTTGTCTTAGCTGTAGCGACGTCCTGCGCGTTGACTGGTAGCAAGGCTATCGCTGGAGGGCGTTAGCGGCAGTCACTCGGTTGAATTCGGTTGTGGCCGGAGCGTTCCGAAGTTTGATGTGTCAGACTTCTAGATCTGACCGAACAGCAGCGCAGATGATGAATTTCGTACAGCCAAACAAAATGTCGCCCACGGGCTATCGAGGGAAACCACGTGGATCGATTTCGATCTATTATTCCCAAACGGGGAAAATTAAAGCCTAAAAGAACATGCATCAGTTAGGATATTTTTACAAAGGTCAAGTACGCCATTGCTAAGCCAAATAATTCGTGCGCAAGAATGAAATCAAGTTAATTGTGGATCACTGATTGTAAAATTAAGCTACTCCTTCAGTTCAAGATTTTAATTGTAAACTAGCAAATAATACAGATTCATTACCTTGAGGTGTTGAGCAGGCTTTAAGTGAAAGTATTTTAACTGGGGTGGATCCTCCAAATCCGGCACAGCCGACAAATATAACAATATTCGATAAAGCACTAATCTTCAAATCCCACAAAGTGGTATATTTCTTCACAATAAAGTATTCTATACGACAAAAGATTATATGCGTGCGATCTCACCCACAGTAGAAATTGCAAAAAAAAACGTTATTTCCTGTCAAATCGCAAGATTCTTTAATTGAAGGATTAATTAAATGTACTTCAACCAATAGTTTAACCTTTGCAAAAATAAATCCAACCGAGCTATGTCAAGGATCACCTGTGCATCCTGGCTTATTTAGGGCATGTTGTTACACCCTCTGGAGTAAAACCGAACCCCGACAAAATTATAGCTATCAAAAACTACCTTATTCCGAAAACTACCAAACAAATAAAAGGATTTTTAGGTCTCCTAGGATACTACCGGAAGTTTATAAAAGATTTCGCTAAATTGACAAAACCACTAACCAAATGTTTAAAAAAAGGTGCTGAAATCAAAATTAACGACCCTGATTACGTAAATTGTTTTAATATCTGCAAAAATCTTTTATTAATGAACCGATACTTCAATATCCCGACTTCACTAAATCTTTCAATTTAACTACCGATGCGAGCAATTTTGCTATAGGTGCAGTTTAGAGATGAAAAAACTATCGATAGTACTATCGATACATCGATAGTTTTAAAAAATAAAGTACTATCGATAAGTAATTAATAGAAAAAAACTATCGATAGTATCGTTTAGTAATTATCGTTTAGTAACTATCGTTTAGTAACTATCGTTTAGTAACTATCGTTTAGTAACTATCGTTTGGTAATTATCGTTTAGTAACTATCGTTTAGTAACTATCGTTTAGTAACTATCGTTTAGTAACTATCGTTTAGTAACTATCTTTCAAATAAAATAATTTAAAAATAAAAATAAATAAATAATAAATAACACGGGCTGGACTGTGAGTAATGACAAGCAAATTACCTTATGTTCCCGGAGAAATTCGAATACGTCTGTTATTTGCGGACCACGTGGTAGCTTATGTGTTAAGTATGACTTGTCAAGATTTCATCTACATTTTAATGATATAATTCAAATTATATTCAATAACGTTATTTTACAGCAACTGTACACAAATGTTAGCTGTAAATCGATTGGTTGTCGGAAGACTTTAAAGGGATGAAAGATAAAGTGAGATTTCTAAGAAATTTATTATAGGGTAACAGGTACGAGATAATTTAAATTCAATTGTTCTCTGATGTTCATTGTAGTTTGTGCTGTAGTGAATATTATTGGGTCATGTGGCGGCCAATACATCACCACACGTACACAAATAATCACACACCTTGTATATATACTAAATAGTCTTAGCAAAACACTCTGTATATATTCGTTCATTTTCTGTAGTTTCTAAGCAACATTCTGTACAATTTTCATGTTTCTCCACTACCTGCTATTGTAACTTCGCCCGCTTTCTCCGAACCAAACAACATCTGTATTTCAAGTACCTACATTCCAAACTTCTTTGTTCACCCCAAAATCCACCATTTTTTCCTTCTAACCAGGACAATTTCCGCTTACCACACCACTCATCCAGTTTGCATCACAACTCCAAAAATACTAACACAACACCACATTTCTTTTTTATTTGATCTAAATTAATATAAAAGGTGTTTAGAATTGCAATTAGTTTTTCTAATATCTCGATCTCGACAAATATATAAATTAAAGTAAGAAATGATATATACCTAGGAATAGAAGTACATATTTGCATTGGTTTTTTATTTTTCACATTTGTAACTTGTGAAATCTTGTTATTAAGCCTAAATTTTTAAGAAATAAATTTTTTACATTTATTGTATATTTCCTTATTTTCTATTTCTCCCATTTTACATACCTGAGAGCGGGTAATATTAACTGTAACAAAACCATATTCACAGAAATTATTTAGCACACATCCCTTAATATAGAGCAACATCAACAGTTTTAAATTTTAGGAGATGAGGTAACAATTAAAAAATTATAAATTTTATTTTACCTCTCTCTCAAAAATGGAACAAATTTAATAAATGATTTTAAACTCTGTATAGGCAAAGATTTTTTAATTTTGAAAAAAAAATTATTTATACATTTGTGAAAAATACTATCGATAAGTAATTAAAAGAAAAAAAACTATCAATAGTATCTTTACTAATTATCGTATAGTAACTATCGTTTAGTAACTATCGTTTAGTAACTATTGTTTAGTAACTATCGTTTGGTAACTATCGTTTAGTAACTATCGTTTAGTAACTATCGTTTAGTAACTATCGTTTAGTAACTATCGTTTAGTAATTAAAACTATCGTTTAGTAATTTAATTGACTATCGATAGTACTATCGATATATCGATAGTTTACTTATAGCACTATCGAACAATCGATAGTTGAAATTACCGATAGTTTTTCATCTCTAGTGCAGTTCTTTCACAAGGACCTGTAGGTTCAGATCTCCCTGTTGCGTATGCAAGTAGAACATTAAACGAATCGGAGCAAAATTATTCTACAATTGAGAAAGAACTACCCGCGATTGTCTGGTCAACAAAATATTTCAGACCGTATCTTTTTTGCCGGAAATTCAAAATTATCACCGACCATAAACCACTACAATGGTTATTTTCGCTTAAAGAACCAAATTCTAAATTAGTACGTTGGCGGCTTAAATTAGAAAAATTCGATTTTGAAATATCTTATAAAAAAGGCTCGTTAAATAAAAATGCTGACGCTCTTTCTCGTATCGAATTAAATGTTAAAACAGTAGAACCCGGTACCGAAAATCTTTTCGATTGGTATATCGAAAATTTTGACGAAACATTCAATACAAATAATGATTCGCAATCTATGATTGTAGAACCAGACGATACCCCAGACACAGACTCAAACTCAGACACAAACAACACTGTTCACTCAAATTTAGAAAATCCCATTATTGGAAGTCCAATAAGTGAATCAGCTGTTAATGCAGGTAAAAACCAAATAATTATATCGGAAGTATTACATTCACCCTCAAAACCTAAATTAACTAAATTGCACTCGGATAAAATGCGAATTAATATACAATTATCTAAAACTAATTTCGAATCAGATTCAATAAAATTTATTAAAGAATTCGTAGTTCCAAAAGTAAAATATTATTTGTATTTTGAACATCCTGTTTAAGAATAATTTACTAAAGTCTTTCAAAAACATTTCAAAAATGCGGAAATCAACTTTGTAAAATGTAACACAAAATTATTAGATGTAGAGAATGAAGACGACATACAAGAAACAATACAAAATAATCACACGGGCAAGACCAATCACCGTGGAATTCACGAAGTTTACAACCAATTAAAGAAAAAATATTACTGGCCAAATCAAATAAAGACTATAACAGATTACATTAACCAATGCGAAGTTTGTTTAGCCTCAAAATATGAACGAAACCCAGTTAAGCCGAAATTAAACATAACACCAACACCGAACAAACCTTTTGACACTATTCATATCGATACACTCAGTTTAGAAAATTGTAAATTTCTTACAATAATTGATGCTTTTTCAAGATATGCGCAAGCATACAAAATTAGCTCAACAAATGCAATTGAAGTGACAAGTAAACTAACAAAATTCTTTTCTCATCATGGCATTCCAAAATTAATTATCTCAGATAACGGAGTAGAATTTAAAAATTGTTAATTGAAAGAATTGCTAACTTTACACAAAATCGATATACACTTCACTAGTTCTCAACATCCAAATTCAAACGGTCTCGTGGAAAGATTCCACTCTACCCTTATTGAGCATATTAGATTATTTAATTTACAACAAAATTTCAAAAACGAAACAATCGAAGACAAAGTTCACTATGCTATCCTAGCTTATAACAACACAAGTCACACCGCGACCGGATTAAAACCAATAGAAATAACAAATGGTCACTTAGAAACAAACTCACCCCTTGACGTAGAGCTAGAAAAACAAGTAACACAAGATTACGTGCAAAAAAAAAAGAAAAGACCAAATTAGTCTACCAGAACATTAACGAAAAATGCATAACACAAAATCAGATTTGATAAATAAATTAAACGAAAATCTCGAAAATTTACCTAACATTCCTCAAACCGTTTTTGTACACAATAAACAAAAAGTCAATAAAACAAAACAACCAAAATTTAAGAAAGAAAAAATTAAGACAATAAATCAAAATTTAAAAACTGCCGAAATTGAGACAAATCCTAATGACAAAAAACAACCAAAAATACACCTGTCAAATATAAAAAGACTAAGGAAAATAATTCATAAAAATTACGCTATTCCAGGTCCTTCCTGTTCACGTACTCCTACGGATTAAACATCAAGAATATTACACAAAACACAGGACTACTGACAATAAACCTAGGACTAGCAAAACTACAAAAAACCACACATACGTTCATTCACTACTACGACCTACAACCACTCTTTAAACAATATGACAGTCTGAATACACAATACAACAATCTCAAACAAACAATTACAAACAATAAAATAATTTTGAAAGAATTTGAAAACGATGACAAGATTATCCAATTTATTCGATATTCTATTGACGAAAAAATTAGTCACTTATCAGTACACTTTCAAAAATCTAGATCAAAGAGAGGATTAATAAATGGCCTCGGATCCGTAATTAAATCCATAACGGGTAATTTAGACGCTGATGATGAAAAACGATACACAAATATTCTAAACCATTTACAAAACAATCAACACAAAATAGACAATCAATTAAAACATCAATACTCTGTCAATAACCAATTAATCGATTATTTCAATCACACAATCGACACTATCAAACAAAATGAGATAATACTCAAAAAGAAAATTGAACAATTGGCACATATTGTTATCGGTGAAACCCAAGATCAAGAGAGATATTTTTTAAAAGAAATTTTTAGTCAACTAAATACTTTACTAACGTTAACTCTTAATACTTTGCAAAATATAGAAAATTCTCTAACTTTTTGCAAACTTCACGTTATGCACCCAAGTATAATAAAAACTAATGATCTGTATGTATAATTGAATAAAATTTCAAAATACTATAATCATGAATTACCTCTCGAACCATTACCGGAAAACATACCAGACTTAGAAAAATTAATTACTGTAAATTGTAAACTCCAATTAGATAAAATAATTTATTTATCGAAATTCCTATTAATTATGAAACAGATTTCCAATTACTTCATCTCATTCCAATACCTACCCGATATCAGTCTGAATTTGTAACAATTATACCAAGTAATGAATATTATTTAAAATCAATCGATGGTCATATTAAAGCTCTAAATGGCGTATGTACTAAAGTAAATAATAATTACCAATGTCCAAACAAAATGTCAGAAGTAGATGACAACTTCTGCGAGAAGAATATCATCTCAAGAAACAAGAACGAAAATTGCGAGTACTTAAGAATAAACATTAAACGAAATCATATAGAAACTTTAGAAGAAGCGAATCAATTTTTAGCCGTACTTCCTAAACCTGATGTTATTCAAGCTTATTGCAAGCACGGCGACGAAATAAAGAATTTACAAGGCATATTCTTAATTAAAGAAGACGATTGCCAAATAAAATTTCAGAAGCAGAAGTTAAATTTCAAAGAAGGTACCTTTGGCAAACCAATAATAATAGAAAACTTTAATATCAAGCTTAATACTTCGCAAATACCAAAAATGACAGTTGACCTGAACTCCATCCAAGAATTGAAAATACCAATAAACAAATACGAAGAAATAGAACAAGATCAAGCCAACAATAACCTCATAAACTACCTCACGATAATATTATACGTAATTATTATCATTGCTGGCATCATCGTGACGATAATTTACGGAAGAAAATGGCTTTCAAAATCCAAATCAACCGAGCGTCCAGACCTTCAATCGAGAATATCAGCCAATAAATCGAACCTGATTCTTCCCGATGAAGCTCAATTTTAAGAAGGGAGGAACCACTATTTCCATAGAAGACGCTGAATCCGCAAGAATCCCCACTAGTAGCTGTAGTCATATTTCATTTTTTATGTTAGATTCTCACAATGTAGTTAGTTACGAATTGACCTCTGTTTTGTAAAGATCTACTTTTGAATGTTATAATAAATCTTTGTGTGAAATATTTTTTTTTTAAAACTCGAATCTTAATTCAAGTTTCGTAATTTACATATACATTTATGCTTTGTAGACTTGTCCAAGGCTTTCGATCGAGTTAAGCTACAAGATATTCAAGAAATCATATTAGAAAAAAAGGTACCAACAGATTTACGAATGGTAATAAAGGACCTAAACACAGACACAGAAACAAAAATAAAAGTAGGAAACGAACTGACAGAGGAGGTACCAATACCGACTGGTATAAGACAAGGAGATTCATTAAGCCCTCTGTTGTTCAGTGCCGTAATGGATAAAATTATTGACAGTGTGAAAAACATACAAGGATATCGGTTAGGGTTAGGAGAACACCAAATCAACATTGTTTGCTATGCCGACGACGCAGTCCTTATTGCTGAATCTGAAGATGACTTACAGCGTATGCTGCACAATTTAGGCTAAAGGCGCACAAATATAATATGGAAATATCAACAAAAAAAACAAAATCACTAACAATATCCAAAGAACCACTACGATGTAAACTAGAAGTGGAAGGAACAATGATAGAACAAGTAATGTCATTTAAATATCTAGGCGCCAACATAACAAGTAATAAGAACCTAACTAAAGAAGTAAGGGAACAGGTGATGAAGGGAGCAAGACTATCAGGCTACTTTAAAGATATTATCTGGAAAAACAAATACATGACGATTGAAAGTAAAACAAGAATATACAAAACAACAATACGACCAATTATGACATATGGAGCAGAGTCCCGAACTGACACCACCAAAACTAAACAACTAATGAGGACAGCTGAAATGAACACGTTGAGAACCATAGTGGGAAAAACAAGAATGGACAGGGTAAAAAATAAGGACGTGAGAGATCAATGCCAAATCATGGACATCGTAAAACTCACAAAGAAAAGAAGAAAAGAATGGAATGAACATATAGATAGAACAAAAGAAGACAGACTAATAAAAATCAGCAAAGATAACAAACCATGTACCAAACGACCCCCAGGACGCCCCCCAAAACGATGGAAGGAAAGCTGGGTAACCACATCTGAGGACACCCCATGAGCATGTGAAGAAGAACAGGCGACAGCCTAATAAAAGAAGAAGAAGAAGAAGACATATACATGCATATTTACTGAATTTGTCTTACTTATTAAAATTTTTATTGAAAATATTTAATAATGATATATATTCAAATTATAGCAGCTGGCAAGTTCTTTAAAACTGTGTAAAAAGTTTTTATCTTCTTTTGTTTCAAACTGGCGAAAATGCAGGTGGAAATTTTTTTGAATAGGGAATGTAAAGTGAAATATTGTTTTTACATAGTCTAAATAATTTCCAAGTGTCAAATAATGTATAGCGATATTATTCAAAATGGCAGAGTTTATGACTATTATTTTAATTTTATAAATATATTTCTTCATATTATCAATAAAAAATGCGATAATCGAGTGAGACAAATTTTGTAAATAAACTGTATTAGCGATAACTGAATTCTCGTATCTAAAAACATTAACAATTTTTTTTCTGGCATTTTATCAATTAATTTACAAAAACATTGTCTGGATGTTAATATGTAAGCCATAGTGCAAACAAAAATAAAATTGAAATGCGCATAAATGAGCAATATATTCGTTTTTTTAAAGAGAAAGATAAGTTAATTTAAAAATGAAATGAACTGTATATTATTATTTCTGAAAACTTTTGTGATATATATTTTGTATAAATAATGCGTGTTAATACATATAAAAAAATTAATATATTTCAAACACAAATTTTAATATTATTCAGTAAAATTAAATAACGCAGTGGCATTTTAAAATTAGTTGAGAGTCTAGGATTACCCCTTTTTTTCTTACTACTAGGTGCATATTTTATATAGCAGATCTTAATGATATATTTTTTTTAGTAAAAAGTACGATTAAAAATCGTCAATTATCCCAAATATTTTAATGGCGTGGAAGTCATGAAAGTAATTGTATTGTGATAAAAGCTATTGTCCCCTGCAGGAATTGAAATTCAGTTCAAATTTTTTATACTAAATCATGAACAAGTTTTTATTTTGGCGTGTAGTGCCCAAAAAATGGAAATACATATGATTTAAGAAATACAAAGGTAAATTTTTCATTTGACGATAGGCGATACGTTCCTATTACGAGATAGAAGTAAATTAAAATATCCATCATTAAATTGTTTATAGAGTGCTCTGAAAAATAGATGACATAATTTTAATCTTAATTCTTTGTGACAATTTGGGTTTACACCTATTATTTTATTGGTCCAGGAGCACGTATCACAGTTCGTAGTGAGAGGCAGAAATATAATACCATATCATGTGCATGTTATAATTATTCATCGTTACAACGTGTGGAGCTGAGTGCCAACATTTGGTTTTACGTATGGTGTCTGGATACACAGAAACAACTGTTATTACCGGTCGTGATCACAACCATCAACAATCCGTAATAATATTATTCTGAAACCCTTTTACAATCCTTTAACTGTGGCTTCTCAACATTTTTACTCGATTCGTCTGTAATTATCTCCTTTGTGAGTTCCACCGCAGCTGCAGTTCTTAACTCTAGAGATGAACACGTGAGAATAGTCTTAATTGAGCTTATTATGGTGATGGATGGAAGTGGAAGTATAAGAAGGTTTTTGATATGTTTGTATATAAAAACATACGTTGATTATAAACTTGCATTATATATGGCAAAAATAATAATAAATGATATCGGCTAGTAGTGTTGCTCATAGGTCAGTCTTTACAGTTTCAGTTTTTTTTTATTTCAATTTTGTAAAAGAGTATTGTATAAGTAAGTATAGAGCTGCAACGTAAATGCAACTCATGTTGGTAAAATATGGATCGAGTAGGTGCGAGATGTGTACAGGGATATCTACGATAGCTCTAAACATATCTCTAAAATCTATTTTAAAATTTATATCTACGTATAATAAAAGAGAAATGTCAAAGTCAGTTAGTATTATTTTATCAAAAACTAACTCCAAATAATGCAACGATGCAAAATATACATGGTGGTCCACTGGTCTGTATTTTTGTTACTCGATTATTTTAAATAATAATAATAATGAATTTATTGTGAAAAGAATAGCTTATACAAAAGAGTGGTATACATTTGACCGGAGTGATGGCAACACTGCTTAGTGAAGTTTATGTGCAAAACTGACCGTAAAGAAAATTTTAATTTAAACATTTATAGTGCAAATTAATAATCAAATAATAGCAATAATCTTCGTAATACATCGGACAATAGATGTGAGTAATTTTTACTATCCTATTATTTTTTATACATTTAGAAACAAACATAAAACATGTGTAGGTAAGCTAGCCTTGAACAAAATAATTATTCTCACAATTAAACATAATTAGTATTTGATTTAACCAGTCGGTGTTCACAATATGGTCATAAAAATATCAATATAAAAATCGGCGTTGCCAATAATAGCAAAATGAAATGCTAAAACCCTTAAATCTAAATAAATTCAATATAAATCTAATCTGTCTCAACCTATTAATATTTAAAATATAAACCGGTCGGTGTTCATAATATAGTAATCAAAATATCATAAGCAGTGTTGT
The DNA here is from genome assembly GCA_947425015.1 of Pterostichus niger. Classification (NCBI taxonomy): domain Eukaryota; kingdom Metazoa; phylum Arthropoda; class Insecta; order Coleoptera; family Carabidae; genus Pterostichus; species Pterostichus niger. The sequence goes on along the minus strand of OX380337.1, from coordinate 29,641,535 downwards.
TAATAATAGTAAAATTAAATATTAAATAAATTAAACAATTAAATAAATTTTATTAAATCTTTCATTAATTCGTAATATTCTACTTCAAAATGGCAGACAATCCGAACACTGACTTAATCATAAGAAAAATCGAAGAAAGTAGCCAAAAATAATGAACGCGATTAATGAAGCTTAATCGTAAATAATAGAAATTGTAAACCAAAACCAACAGAAAGTAACAAAACTGAAAATTGACGTACAGACAGAAAATAAAAACCTTAAAGAATTTGTTGAGGACAAGAACATTCAATTAGAAAAACTAGAAAAACTCATAAAAATCAAGAACCTCATCATATATGGTATAACTGAAGAAGAAAATGAACAAAAAAGCAACTTGCGTATAAAAGCATTAAATCTAATAAAATGTTCTCTGAATTTAAACATCATTCATGTAGACATTGAAAATATACATAGAATCGGTCGAAAAACAACAAAAATTATCCTATTCTACTGTCCTACGACACCTAAACAAAAAATTGAAATCCTTACGAAAAGAAAAGAAAACATTTGAAAGGCACCTATATAGCAAAGAAGAAGATCTTTCAAAAATTCAATTAAAGGCAAACAATAAATTACATCCGCATCTGAAAGAAGCCAGAATCGCAGGACATAAAGCTTATATTAAGGATTCACATTTTATAGTAGATGGTGAAAAATACTCCACCGATGAATTAGAGCAGCAATATCGGGCCAAAGAAGATAAGAACAAGAGAATACGAAGGCTGTCTCAATCAACATCCGCTATACCAATGACTCTAAAACGTGATGATTTAGAGGTCATTGATGCGAATATTGAACCATGTAGTGACACGGAGCGAAATAAACATAATGAAGAAAATACCATTCTAAAGAATGAGTACACTCCGTCATTAACAAACAAAGGCAATCAGCCAAAAAACGAAAAAGACAAAAACAACAAAAACCATAGAAAAAATCAATGGACCATTGAACCGATTATTACGCTCAAGACACCAAACTACCACTAGAAAGATCGCAAAGTAACAAAAAATACTGTCAACAATAAACAGCAGAAAGACAACAAATTATTTTCAATCGGGTTTTGGATCATGCAGGGATATATAACACCCAGATTGATAATTTACAACATTTCGATATTTTTAACTTTAGCGAAACATGGGTGGAATAGAAAAATCATTGCAATCTCGGACCAGACGTTATCCTAAAAGACTATAATTATTACTCAAATGAGGCAGTAAAAGATGCAAGTCGGTGCAGAGCAATAGGCGGTTTAATAGTTTATGCCAAACAAGGGTCATGCATAATAGAGGAAATTTAAAAATCGATGCACTGGATTGTATGAAAAATGTCGTTGAAAAGAGACAAAACAGTTATAATCTTAATATCTATCTATATATCAAACAGTTACTACTACGACATTATGATGCATTTACTTTTCATTTTAGTAAAGGAAATAAGCGAAAAATACATAAATTTGCCATCAATTATAGGGGGGACTTTAACGCACACATAGGCAGCAGCAATCAAGCAGAGGATGTCGTTTTTGACTCCTCCAGACTAAATCAAGAAAGATTGACAGGCAATAAAACCAATAAGAAAGGAAAAGACTTAGTTGAAATGATCGAAAACGAAGGCCTCTACGTACTAAACGACAAAATACAGAGTGATACACCAGCCCAACCTATTCGTACTTATGTAAGCAATTTATGTAACAGTTTAAAGATTTATTCTGGATTAACGTAAACAGCATCAACCTAATAAAGGACTTTGAAGTTGAGAATAACATTTTACTATCAGATCATCTCATAGGAAAGTTACAACTAGAAATTACAATACCATACATTACTAAACCCAAACAAACTAAGATAAAGCCTCAGCAACAAATTACCTGGCAAGCTGACGAAGCAAAGGAGTTTCAAACAAAACTTCAACAATATGAAATACAGACAAAATCGACAAATTCCAGCACGAAGTTTTACAAACAAAAATCTAACTACCTGATACTCTGTCTTTGAAGAAGTAGAAATTCTTCACACTCTAAGGTACAATACATGTGAGAATCAAAATAAACCATAGTACAACAACGAATGCATAATAAACAAGAAACAAATGAGGAAAAGCTATCGCAACTTTATAAAAGACAGAGCTAATAAAAATAAATTAAATCAATATATAGAAGATAAGAAAAAATACAAAAATATGCTTAGCGAAAAAATGAAGGAATATACTAGAACAATACAAACTTTAATTAACAACATATATGACAGTGAAGCATTTTGGAAAATCTATAAATAGCAGAATTTTAAGAGCAAAGCACCTAAACCTATCAGCTTAAATGTTAGGGAGATTTTTTATACAACTGTATATTAACCCGCTTTGAAAAATGAAATCAATTTCTCAGACGCCCTACATCCATTTTTCGACTCCCAGATAACCGAAATTAAATTTCAATGTTCATACCAAACGAACTACTGCAGAATATGAGTGCAACTGGTTTCTATCCTTCTTACTTTCTTAAATAAATGTCTCTACACCGAAATCATCCCATCGGATCTTTGCAAGGGCACCCTAATGCTAATATACAAAAAGAGAGACAAAAAAATCCTAATAACTATAGAGGTATAGCAATGATGAATACCATACTAAAGGTTTTAACAAGTATAATTACCAAACGTCTTACTTTAAATATTACCGAAATATTTTTCAAATACATGTTTCATAAAAAAATTAAATTTCTTGCCGGTCGTGTTTATGTAAAGTTTTTTTTTCTCTTCTTATACACAGGATATTGAAAAAAAATATGACCAGGCTTACTACAACGTACCATTGGTAATCTATTTCTTTTCAATGTTGTTAGCTTTACAAAGAAATGGCCGTTCATTTTATTTTGTTCCTATACATTTACATGTTAAATTTAGTTCAACTTTTTGCCACTGCATTGTCGGAAATGTCAGTGTTCAATAGGATGGGCCTAGTTGATCCACACTAATTATATACAATGTATATTTGATCACGTAAGATAACAACCGCCGGTGGCTGACAAGAATCTTTTTTTGATTATCCTTTCCTGTATTCTAATGCGAATTTAGAATAATAGTAATTTTTCTAAAAGAAAATTTGCAAAAAACCTATTACCGGAGTATACCTATAATATTTTTTTTTAAACTTAAGAACAATTAAAATTTAATAACAAAAATCCTACAATTCAGTTATAAGTGACATGAGATATGAGACACAAGCTATGTAGCCAGTTTGTCCATACACAACTTCTAGACTTCCAAACTGCCGTGTATATATCTTTAACTTTGTTTTTGTTTACATTCATGTAGTAATTTTAATCATTTTTGATAAAAAAAAACCCATGTTTATTGTTTATATTATTGTGTAATATTTCGTGAATTCGTGTTTTAGGTATATGGAAATGAAATATCACTGAAAATGAAAATTTTAGACTACTCCTTCCCATTTGAAGAAAATACAACTTTAATAGCTCCACGCCGCTTTGCTCTCATAATTTTGTTTCACTATTTTATTTTAGTTCATTATGAAACAAATATAAAGTATTATAAGAATTTTTATTAAATTACCCTAAAATGAAAAAAATTACGTAACGTATGAATGCACAATATTTGAGTAATATTAATATTTATTTATTTTTAAGGAGGAGGTTTGTTCTTTCCAATTGAGCTGCTAGTATTTTTTCGGTTACTTTACAGTTTCGTCCTTTAGGAATTTTCTGAAAATTATTTCTGGTAGCATACATTTTTTATAAAAGTTTTACAATTTTTATTCTATTTTACTATATAAACATGTATCATCTCTTCTACAACTTCGATAATTAATGGATGATTACTTGTAATGTCAAATTTATTTTTATAACTTTTAACTATATAGACTTTTATTTTTTTTATTAATTTTAAAATTTATTTACCTACTAAAATATACTTCTTTTTTCGTGTATTTTTTATATATTAATAAAAAAATTAAAATTCTCTAATTATCTAAATTCTAAATTAATAAAATAATAGCTATTTGTACCCACGGGAGGCAACTATACTATGTCTCCCTCTTCGGGCAATAATAATACATGGGATGAAATTACATTTTACTACATATATTTTTTTTCTATTACCATTCTTTCTTGTCATTTATATGAATATAGAAAATATAATATATGAATAAATAAATATCTAAGAATGTATTGATGATTGCTATGAAACCTACTTTAAATAACAAAGGAAAACAGTAACTTTTTTCTCTAAAGAAAAAATTTAATATTTTTCCCAACCCAACTTTCGATTCGCATATGCGGGCATAATAATATATTTTCGATTAAGATCGTAAAAAATATATTTTTCCTTGCTTGAGAGTAATATTTTCTTTCGTTTATTGAGAGAAGAAAGTGATATTTTTCGTGCCTAGGAAGATATTTAACTTTCTTAGAAAATACATATCTATAGTACTACTAAAAAACAACGATATAATTTATCATAAGTGACATCCATGTAACATCTTGCAAATTAATAACCTTATTTAAATTTCTAATTTATTTCTGAAAATGTAACTTTTTATTAGGATAGGGAAAAAATTATATGTATACTTCTTAAAGATTGATAACATTGCTTTTGTCAGTGATAGTTGTGCTAAAATAATGATTAAGTTTTGTGCTAACATTTAAATATATCTTAATATAAAAATAAATATAAGTAAGTAGTTCAAATCATAATCTTATATTTTGTTAATTGATAATTTTATTTCTAACAAATAAACATTATAATAAATTAAAAAAAGTGAAAAGGCAATCTGAAGGTCAAAACTTGTCTTACGTTTCGCTATTATTTTAATTACATTCATCGCTGCGCGCGCGCTCACACTTAGTTGAAAACAGTGTTCCCAACGGTAACAAAAATTAAAATGGCTTCACTTATAGAAATAGCTAAATTATAAGAACCTATTAATTTAAACATGGAAAAGATGCAAACCTCAATGCTCCAAATGAAAAACACCCTGTTAACATTAGCCGAGGAAAATAAACGTAAGCACGAAGTACTAGAACAAAAAAATTAATACAAGATAAACAAATAGAACTATTAGAAAAACGATTAAATGAGAAAAATCTAATATTCTTCGGAGTAAAGGAAGAAGAAAAACAAAACTTAGACTTGATAATATTAAAGCTAATAAATGAAACTTTAAATTTAAAGCACATTTCACTGAATAATATTGAACAGGTCAGAAGGTTGGGTAGACCTATCAATAGCAAAATAAGACCGATCCTTCTTGAACTGAACTCAAAAAAATTAAAGCAAGAAATTTTACAGGAAGCAAAACATTTAAGGAACTTAAAAATTTATTTAGAGGAAAACTACACAAAAAAAAGTTTTGGAGGAACGTAAACTATTAAAATCACATTTAATCCAAGCGAGGAAGAAAGGCTACAAAGCCGTGATGATACATAACATACTGTATATAAACGACACTCGATATACAGTTGCAGATTTTAATTAATTCATTTTGAACCAAAACTAAGAAGACGTTCAATGTCGCTAAGTACGCTACTAGATATTTCAAAAGATATAGAAACCTATGAAGGAAACCAAGTAAATTTAACTAATAACAGCCAAGAGACTCAAACTCAAAATTTAAGTCATAAGACACAAGATATTAGCACTCAACAAAGACGAGATCAAACATTACAAATTAATGATACACCTAATATGAAAGAAAGAAAGAATATACAAAAAAATATCCAAATAAAAGAAGGCCCTCTTGATAGACATATTTTGACAAGACAACGCTCTCAGACTCAGTATGCACCAAAAAACATATAAACAGAGTAAGTTACACTACTATAAACTTAAAAAACATTCTATTTTGAAATATTCAGGGATTTAAAAATATTTATAGACTTACAACAGAAGAAGAAGATCTTATACAATAACATGATATTATTTGTCTGGTAGAAACATGGCTTAAATACGTCCTTTAGCTCCACAAGAATGGTAAATGATGTCACACTAAATAAAAAGGGTAAAACCAGTTTGCAAATATTCGAGGAAGAAAACCTGATTGTGTTAAATGGAAGATCACGCAGCGATACACCAGCCAAATATACATACCTAGGACCAAGGGGTGAAAGCACTATTGATTTGATTTGGGCTGACATAAGTGCAATACAATTACTTTCGGACTTATCAGTGATTGACGAGATACATATTTCAGACCATCTAATATGATCTCTAAAATTCAGAAACGCAGCATTTACAGATAACATTAGCACCGCTAACAAAAATACTTTTGTTGAATATAATAGAACTAAATTAGACGAAACTAAAATAGAAGAATATGTAAACGAACATCAGTGCATCTGGAATGAAAACAATAATCTACAACCGCTTCATGAGCAATATAATTACATAAAAAGCAACATACAATATGTTTCGAATAAAATAGGTATAGAAAAGATTATAAAAATATATGATTCTTCTCACATCCATAGAAAAAAATGGTACAATGATGTATGTAAAGAAATCAAGAAAAATTAAAAAAGAGCTATAGAGAATGTAAAAAACATAATTTTGAAAAAAAAATTAGATATCTACCTACAAATTAAAAAAGCATACAAACAAACAATAAATAATCGCAAGAATCAATATAACCGAGAACTAAAAGAAAAACTATTAAATATTAATGACCAACAATAGTTTTAGAAAGCGATTAAATCAATTCACACTTCTAAATTTACACGTAATCCCATTATGATTGATGAATGGAAAAATTATTTTGCGAATTCATTATTATTTCAAGTAAATCTGAAATACGTAATCCGCACAGAGATTAGAGATTTCCGAATTTAAATATTTTGCAATCCTACCCTGAGCGCCAACAGGTAGAATCTCTTACTGTGTGCGGTTCAACACAGGCTTAGTAAGCCATAACGGAGTATCTTTGAACATTCTATAAAAGCGAAAGCAAACTGTTGGGACACAAACGTAAAGTTATATACCTCCCTAATGGTCCCCACTCTTTTATATGGATCTGAAATTTGGGGATTTTCACAGAGCAATACATGCGAAAAAGGAATGGCGAAATACTTTAAAAGTGTTCTATATTGGCAGAAAACAACACCATATTACATAATTAGGAGAGAAACAGGACAATATAATGTTGAAGCTATAATCTTTTCAAAAAATTTAAGTTGGTGAAATACAATATTACTATTGTCGGATGAGCGCTTCGTAAAAATCTGCTACAATCAGCTTTCAAAACAAAACACTAAGCACATCACCATTATAACTGAAGACAAACAAATTAGACACAACTGGAACAGAAACCTTCAAAATCATTTAACCAAAGCTAATTTTCATTGGATATGGGAAGAACAAAGCTGTGTATTTCTGAAAAATGAAATGAAGAATATAAACGTTGCGTACAGAGAAATGCTATACAGAATAGACACTCAAAGAATTTTGAACTCGTCGTACTCTTCAACGTTCCTTACTTACAACACTACGCGTAATTATCTGTTCTTAAACATCCCTTACAATATCCTCAAGACAATAGGACAGCTTAGAACACCTAACCCAAATTATTTTTCCTTATACCAAGATAGCTATTCCCACAAATTTAATAAGGAAGGTATCTGCGATTTATGTAACCTGTTCGAAGCTAATAATCTTTTCCATTTTCTATTACGCTGCCCTATGTACAATCCCCTTAGAAGCTTGTACATCACAAAACATAGACCGCATAATTATCCTGAAGAAGAAGATGCTCTAAATACCCTGATTGGCAACCCTACCAGAGAGACGATCTACGATCTCTACAAATATGTTCAAGTGGCTCTAAGGATCAGAGCATTTATATTAAATGTTTAGCAATACTTTCAATTATGTTTATGATAATATGTCTGATGAAATTTCTATTATCTAATTTGTCCAGTATAATACATTCTGTATTTCAATCTTAACATAATTTATTTATGCAATGTTATCAACTCATTTGTATGAAGTATTTTTTCTTCAAGCAAATAAATATTTATTATTATTATTATATTATTATACTTGTTAAAGAAAATGTAATTTTTTCTTTGGTATACAGCTTCCTATCCATATCCATTTTCTTATATATAATGCTAATGAAATAAATTATTACTATAGATTTCAATGATATTTTTGATCACTTTTAAGCATATAAATCACGCAATGTCTTTAAAATTTTGATTCTCATTTGAATTTTTAGTTTTATTTTTCTTTGCATTTATTTGAAAACTACTAACCTACATTTTTATAAGAATTAAAATGTATGTCGTCTTGATTGACCTCCAGGAGTTAAAATACCTTAATCAGGTACTGCTTAGCCGTCTTAAATGCATAGGTGCAAAATGTGTCCTAGTCTAGTTGTCTAAAGTCGTCTATAAATCCATGCGTCTTAGCATAAACAAATTTATGTTTTCAACATTGATTTGGTTTAATGTATGAAGAGAACGAATTATCTTTTCACCGTACGACATTTCAGGCATGAAACTATTCACTATTTAGCAAATATGTTTTTATAAATTTTAACAACAATGATGAGTACAAAAAATATCAAATAAAACAGCTTAGCAATTAGAATTATTTTGTATTTTAGACACAGTTACAGTAGCAGTAGCTATTTTTAAAAATCTGGTAAAAAAGGTGCAATTCATGTAGGTTAATATATTTTATATTATTTCTAATTAATATAAATTATTAAAATTTTTATCTCTTTATAACAATTTTCTAATTGCTCTTGCCGTTTTTGTACGTATACTGTTCACATTTTGGTTATTGGCCATTTTTAAAACATTGTACTTTCAACTTTATACAAAGAAAATCAAAGTAGAAACAATAGAAAAATGAAAATACAATCAACAGACAAATTACACAAAAACTCGTACTTTGTATAATATTGGCGCAATAAATCTTGCCGCCGATATCAAATGACGGGAAAGAACATGAGTAGAGTTAATTTTTTATTGGTCTATAAGAAATCGTACATAGCCACTCCTATTTACTATGCCATCGCTTGTCTTAGAAACAATCTAATCTGGCTATCCCCCAGCCTTACAGTGAATCCTACTTCCGTGACCGCTGAGCCTAAAATGAAAGTCTGCTAATTCAAGTCTAATGTTATTTCTATTTTTCTCTCTATTTTTGATATGTGTAGGCTGTTTTTGATTAGATTTGAATTAAATGATTTTACCGGAGTTCAAAAGTTTTAAATTCAGATTTCATCAATTGTTTAATCGTTATCTTAAAAACAATACTAATTTAACGAGAAATCTTTGGAAAAATATACTGCTGTATGATAGAAATAACACCTGTAGCAAATTACAAATTGATCATACAATACTCATACATTCCATCATATTATTATTTTTAGTTTTTCGAAAATTGATGCTAAATCAACCAATACTTCCCTTATGCTGCAGGCATATACCCTTGTCAGTGTTGATGCTATCGAAAATATATTGCCTAATAAATAACTAGAAATGACAATTACATGATATTTAAAAATCAATACTGTGAATTCGGCTATACAAACATAGAGGCGGCAAACATAAAACACACCGAGTCAGGTCCTGGGTAAACGCCCACGACTGTAAATCTAAATATTTATGGACAAAGTTTGATAGAATAATGGAAAATGGGCCAAACAGTAAAGAGCGAAATGACAATAATCACACAATTCGGAAAATAATATGAAAACTCATCTACACAACATCATTGTGATCGGTACCTTACGAGTATATTGGAGGGTATTCACAAACACATGTTGGCAGACCCATTAATTAAAGCCCCTGTTTGCACATGGATTAATTGAGTAAACTTTTATGCTTTTGAAACCTTAAAAAAAGAAGTTTTTGAATGACCAGCATTAACAGAATCTTAGCTATTCACACATCAAATTTGTGTTTTCTTGAATTGTTTTTAAGCTTTAATCTTTATTGTTTTATTTACCAGATTTTGCTCAATATTTGATTCGATATCCATAAGTTTTTCGAAGTTCTTTGAAATAGTTTTTAACTGATTAATATCAATACATTCTTGTGTAAAATATAAACCATCCAACGTTCTTTGTTTAATTTCACTTTTTTTTAAAAAGAAGACATTGATAATTTATGACGGGTTGTAAATGTTCTTTATGAAATTAGTTATAATTTTTCTACTAGTTATGAACTTAGTTTCTTTAACAATAATTAGATTTTCCTGTACATTAATTATAGTGATTCAATGTAACTTAATACATTTACGGGATTTTCATCATCGGAGTGATAATTGTCTGTAGTTTCACTGTCTGAAGTTTCTACAATTAAGGAATTGGCATAAGTATAAACGTCTATTAATTTGTTTAAAATAATAATTTTAATATTGAGGTCTTTAAATTCTCCTTTTTATTAACTCTTCTACTTTACTTTTTCCGTCTAATCCAGAATAGATTTTAAGCATATCAATTTCATAAATTTTATTTTGATATAAATAATGAACTAATAGTTTTAGGACACTGAGGTATTTCTTAAGTGTAGGTTTATCTGTATAATTATTTTTAGTGTTAAGGTGAAAATTTGTCCCCCTTAAAAATTTTCAATAACTAAGTTATATTTTATTATTTTAATTAAATCAAGGTTATATTTTATATTACATTTTTCATTTATTTGTTCTGCAAATCCACAAAACATTTGGAAATCTTTTGAAATACAATGAAGTACAGTGTTATTATTTTTAAAAATATCGGTGTTTATTTATTCGGATTTAATTCGCGAAAGCGCATCGGCTACATAATTTTGATTACCTTTTTTAAATCCTATATAATAGTAATACTCTTCTAATCTAAGACGCCAACGTATGAGTTTCTGATATTATTCTTTTAGTGATTTCAGTCAGACTATGATCTGTGATTTTTTGAAAATGAATTCCTTAAATGTACGGTCTGAATTCTTTGTGGTCCGTATAATTGCCAACAATTCTTTCTTGATCGTACTGTAATTCTATTTACTCGCTTCAGTGGCTGCATTGTCGGAATCCGGGTACCGAAGTATTGTGTTGTTAATGTGAAGCAATTTACTAAAGTTTAAATTATGAATTTTACTTTCGATATTGAATAAATAGTTTTGTCATTTTTGAAAAGTATTTCATAAATTTGCTATAATACCCTAACAAACTTGTTTGATTTCTTTAGGAGTTTTAGACAACGGAAAATTATGGATAGATAAATTTTGTCAGGGCTTACTTTCAGTCCTTTAGTGGTTATAACTAAAGCCCGGATATTTAGGCTCTTAAAAACACCCAAATAAGCAGGCATATAGGCCGGTAATTACTCTAAAATAGGCGGGATTTTAGGCAGCGTAAATGTAAATAATTTGTTTTAAAAAAAATAAACGATTCCTTTTTCTAATATTGGTACTCGTGTCTACTCATCGTTAGAAAACAATAATAATTTTAAACAAAAATTAACGCAATCTGAAAAATAATAATGTAGGGTTCTCATTTTATTAACTATTATGCAAATTCAAATTATGTAGTATACTTTAATTCAAAAAATATTACGAGCAATAGCTCTATGAAAGGCACTATCTTCGGTCTGTCAGAACTTGCTTGTAAGTTGAAAACTTCGTTCGACATCACAAAATGTGACAGGGACGTTCTTATATTTAGCCATATCGTCTAAAGTTATCTCAGCTCCATTGATTAATGGCAATGACAATTCAATTCCCACGTAAAATTTTGACTAAAAAACGTTTTTTCTTTCGGCATTTTAAATTCACACACAAAAACTTGATTAAAGTAATATTATAGGTTAGGTTGAAACACTTTGTCGAGTGCTGAATTAGTCAACGAAGTAGATGATAAACCTTGTCTGCTCAATAAAAGTTAGAATAGGCAACAAAAATAGGCAAAATAGGCTGTATAAGGTAAAATAGGCACAATAACCAAAATATAGAAAAAATAGGCTCTAAGGCACGAAAAAAAAAACCTTCCATTACACGTAAACATATTACCTATGTATAGAAAAACTAAATTGCCTGAAGTATATTAAAATTTGATTCTAGGCAATTGCCTACAAATCCGGGCTTTAGTTATAACCAATACTAAGTAAGCGATCTTTGCGTAAAAATTCACATTTATTTAATTGGATCTTAAGATAGTTTTGGTAAAACGTAAGTCTTTAAGCGTTCAAAGATCGAAGGTGCATTTTTAGGCGTTTGTCAGTTAAAAACCATTTTTTTAATGTCAGTTTCTATTTCTATTTCGTGGAATCCACTAAGTGTGGTAGAATAATTTGATTTGGCTAACTTTTTAAGAATTTCAGAAATATCAGATATATGGAATTTATTGCCATTCGTTTTCTTATTGAATTTTCTGTAGTCCATTATCAGTTTGTTTTCTTACTACTAACGTCTAAATTTTTGGGTACAACCCAAATGGGGAACCCCATGGTATATATGAATGTTGTATTATGTTATCGTCTAATAATTTAAAAATTTGTTTCTGAATTTCTTTGTAAATTTCTGGATTTTTCGTTCTAAATAAGAGCGTGTGTAAATAGGCATTTCGTCAGAAGTTTTAATTTTCTATCAATTTGATCGTGAATGTTCCATCGGATAATAGTATTAAATTCATATTATTATTTATTAATTTTGTTAATACAGCTAATTCTAGTTCATTTAAATGTGCTCTTTTTATGGTAGGTGTTCTATGTTAATGATTTTGTTTTAAATGCTGCAATAGTTTTATTTCTTCTTTATTACGATTTATAGAATTATATTTGTAGAATTTATAATGCGTTATATCTTAATAGAATATGAAATCTGAAGTGAAAATTAAAAATATGTGCTTATATTATCTTATATTTATATGTTATGAATGAGTATTAATCACCTTTAGATGATGTTGGCAACTCTGCAACTCTGAATTAACATTATTTTTGTAGCGTCTGATAAAAATATATCTACTTAGTGTACTAAAGAAATAATAATAATTAAAGTGTGCTTAATAAAAGTAAAAGTGCATCTCGTCCAAATTGTGAAATAAATTACAGCACAAGATTTGGGTAATTTGCGTTAAAATCACATGAAATACATCTTCATCTACTCAAGGTCAGTGACTTCACTTATCTTAAGCTACAAGTTTAAGTAGGAATTATTCGTCGCGCGCTGTTGGTTTTCGAAAAACAGTGTCCCCAACTGTGTTGAAAATAAATTTTGCAGCATGGCCTCGATTGCACAAATAAAAGAACTATTAGATCCTATCAATAAAAATATAGAAAAATTGCAGAACTCAATGAACATCATCAACAAAAATACCGAACTAACTAACTCACGATATGAGAATTTACAAAAAGATCTAGAAAGAAAAGAAACACAAATCGAGGCACTCGAAAGAAAGGTACGCGAAAGAAATATCCTATGCTTCGGAATTGAAGAAAAGCAAGGGGAAGATCTCGAAAACGTTATGATTGAATTACTCAAAAATAACTTGCACTTAGTTAACATCTCGACAAATCAATTTGATATCATAAGAAGAGTAGGCAAATTTAACTCCAGCAAAAGAAGACCAATTCTGATTGAATTAACCTCCAAAAAAACAAAGAAAGAAATTCTTCTAAACACAAAATACTTAAAGGGGTTAAATATTTATTTCGAAGAAGATTATACTCCTAAGGTCGTACAAGAAAGAAAGATGCTTAAACCATATATGTTAAATGCAAAAAAAGAAGGGTACAAAGTAAAACTCTTTCAGAATATTCTATACATTAACAACACAGCTTATACTACTTCAGATTTTATTGAAGACATTAATAACGAGGTAAGCAATGAAGAAGAAACTGAAACTATAAACCCAAGATTCTCTAGAAGACTTTCAACTTCTCTTCAAAACGTGAATTTTAAAGATGGCACCAACGGAAAAGAACATGAAATAGTAAATTCCATACCAAAAACAAGCGCTAATTCTAATGATGTAGAAGAAATTGGATCCCAAAAACTAACGGACATAAGAAGTAAAATTTCCCAAGAAAATACACCTAGAACACGCGAGAGAAAAATGAATATAAGCGAATTAGTGAAAAAAGTAGGACCACTGGACAAGCACATTCAAACCAGATCACGTACTCACTCTGGCTCAAAAAAGTTACCTACAAAAAACTAGATCAAGAATCACACAATACTAAATTTAAAAACATTAAAACAACTGAAAATATTATGTTTTGGAATATTCAGGGCTATAAGAACATATTTAATCTGAATAACGCCGAACAAAATATCCTACTACAGCATGAAATCATCTGCATATGCGAAACATGGACAAACTACAAAATACAAGAAAAACCAACATTTTTGAAGCAGTACCTAAGATTCGAACAACCTGCAGCCAAACAAGCTAGCACAGGGAGAGCTATCGGCGGCCTTATAATTTTTTTTAAATGTAATACTTACAACGTAGCAATTATCGAACAAGAAGTTCATTGGTTATTTATAAAAGCATCATACAAACACCGAAACATTATACTAGGTATAACATATTTTTCTCAATCGTATGAATTTGAAACATTATTAGAACTTTTCTCTGAAAGCCTAGAAAACATCATAAACACCTATCCGCATCACTCACTAATAATAGGAGGAGATTTTAATAGCAGAATTGGCGAACTGAATAACTGTCAAAATATAATTACGAGTAACACCAATCTAACTGCAACACGAAGTGTTACTGACAACAAAATTAATAAAAAAGGGAAGGATTTAATTAAAGTAATGGAAGATCACAACCTATACGTTGTAAACGGAAGAAGTAAACATGACTCTCCAGCAAAATTCACATTTATTGGAACCCAAGGAAGAAGCACAATAGATTTTGTATGGGTGAATTTGTCAACAATGCAATTCATCTTAGACTTCCATATCATAGATGACGTGATAGTTTCTGACCACATGATATGCTCTCTCAAAATAGAAAATTTGCAAATTGATAAAAA
Source organism: Pterostichus niger (assembly GCA_947425015.1). Lineage (NCBI taxonomy): Eukaryota > Metazoa > Arthropoda > Insecta > Coleoptera > Carabidae > Pterostichus > Pterostichus niger. The sequence continues at coordinate 29,626,520 of OX380337.1, read as the reverse complement.
TAACACAGAGAAAAGCACCAGAATTAAAACAAAAACGACATGGGACGTTCTAAAAGCATCAACATTTTCGGAAACAATAATGAGCCGGATGGATAATAAATACTGGTGTGCAAACCCGGAAGAAAAATACACACACTTAACGGATAAAATACAACAAGTGTCCAAGGAATTGGGAATAATGAAAGAAACAAAAACACCTAATAATTTCCACACGAACAAAAACCCATGGTACAACAAAACATGTGCGAACTTAAAAAGAAATGCAAGGCAACTTCTAAGAAAATGTAAATCATGTAACTTTACAGAAGAATCTACAATAAAATACCTAGAGGCTAAAAAATCGTACCAACACTTTATTTCACAACAAAAAGAGAACCATAGACGTAACATTCAACGCAGATTAGAAAATATAGCAGACCAATCAGATTTTTGGAAAACTGTCAAATCTTTGAATCCTACCAGATACTCATCTAACCCTATTAGCTTATTTCAATGGACACAGTACTTTAGAAACTGGTTCGGAGAAAGATTAAGAAACGATTCAAAATTCATCAATACTTATCATATGTATCTGGATCAAGCTATTACATTACAAGAGCTCAGCTATGCCATAATTAAACTAAAAGTAAATAAAAGTCCAGGCACAGACGGAATCACTAATGAACAACTTAAAAATTTACCAATGAACTGGAAACTATATATAATGGATCTGCTAAATGACTTTTTGATTAAAGAAAAGTTACCCCAAAAATTAAAAACTATTGAATTAACACTAATACACAAGAAAGGGAATCAAATGAACATGGATAACTATAGAGGAATTGCAAAAATAAATACGTTAACTAAACTATATACCTTTATCCTAAATAACAGAATCCAAAATTGGGTAGAAAGCAATAAAATATTGCCAGAAGCGCAATCCGGTTTTCGGAAAGGAAGATCGTGTTCTGATAACTTATTTGTACTGAACTCCATAGTCCAGTCGTCTTTTTTGAGAAGCAAGAAAGTAATCTATGCGATTTTCATAGACTTTAGAAAAGCATTTGATTCAGTGCCACACAACCACCTATGGGAAAAAATATACTCTTTAGGTATTAGTGGTAAAATCGTAAGAATCTTAAAAAACTTATATGACGAAGCCACAATGCAAATTGGTATAGATGGGGCACTATCTGAAAATATACAGATTAGCAAAGGAGTTCTCCAAGGCGAATGTACAAGCCCTCTACTTTTCGCCTTGTACATCTCTGACCTAGAGAACTACTTTAAATCAAAAAATCTGGAAGGGTACTACGTTAATCACGAACAAGATATAATATCTCTACAATACGCCGACGACATTGTAATATTTGCAACCTCACCCATTGACGTCCAACGTAAGCTAGACGCCCTCTCGGCCTACTGCAATGAACTTCAGCTAAAAATAAACCCAGGAAAAACAAAAGTGCTACATTTTCACCGCGGAAGGCCTCCGCGAAGAACCAGGCAGTACACCTGTCAAGATGAAGAAATCTCAATTACTCCTAAGTACACCTACCTGGGAACAGTCTTCAAATCATCGGGAGTATTTAACGACAACCTGACAGAACAACTAAATAAATCAAATAAAACAGGCGGTTGCATCAAAAACATTCTGATAAAATCAAAAATTTATTCTTGGCATACAATCGGGAAACTGTACTCTACATTATTTCTGCCAACACTACTTTATGGCGCTGAAATATGGGGACCCACACAGCGCAACAGCATCGAAAAAAGCCAATCACAATTCTTTAAAAGCATATTAACATGGCAAAAAACAACTCCTAACTACATTATACGCCGCGAAACAGGTCTAACTAACATCAAAGTACATATACTCAGTAAAGCGCTGCAGTGGTGGTACAAAATACTAACAATGCCAGACACACGATACGTCAAAATATGTTACGAAAAAATGCTTCAGCTAAAAAACAAAAGTTCTGTCTCCCGCGAGAATCAAATTAAATTTAACTGGACTTTCAATCTTGAGCAAATGCTCCACGAAGCTAACTACCAGTGGATCTGGGTGGCACAAAACCCTCAGACTCTGAAAGACGAATTGGAAAACATACTAACATCGTATAGAGAGGTGCTATATCAAGCAGACACTCAAAGCATCATGAACTCTAGTTACAACCCTTACTACAAATCATTTAACACAACTCACCAATACCTGAACCTAAAAGTCCCGTACAAAGTTATGAAAACCTCCTCTCGGCTCCGCACTTCCTCCGCTAATAATTTCCATATTTCCCAAGATGGGGCGTACCACAGATTCAACAGTGATGAGATTTGCAATACTTGCAACACACGGGAACCCAACAATACTCCTCATTTCCTATTTCACTGCCCTACATTTACAGCCCCCAGACAAGCTCTCCTGGCGAAGTATATGACCAAAGACCCAAACATGACAACACTACTAGCGGAGATGACGTCAGAGAAGATGTTTGCCATACATAATTTTATTAACGTGTCACTTAAACTTCGTGCTTTTGTATTAAATATGTAATAAACCATCAAATATGTCCTAAAACTCATATACTTATCTAGATTATATAAATATACATTGTCCACAAAATCAAGTGTGAATATACTATCTAATTATGTTGTCTCCCATCTTTTGTATAGAGATGTATTTCTTTTTCTCTTTGCAAAATAAATGTATGATTATTATTATTATTATTATTATTAATCACCTTTAGATTCACCATGTATTATTTAAAATAAAATTCTCTTTAAAAATTTTGAGTAAGTTTTATAAGGAAACATAATTTTTGTTAATAAAATTGTTTGAAGATAATGGCTGGTAGCGCAAGCTCTCTTTTTGGGTGTTCACAGTTTTAACATGTTAGAGATTAGGGCCGCAGTGGCGGCGCCAGGCTCTGAAATCTTGGGATGGAAGGGGGGGGGGGGGGGCAGTAGGGACCAGGAATAAATTTAGGAGGCATATATTTTTTATCATTTTAATAATAAATAACAATGTTGTCAATATTAGATTTATTTGGTACCAAACAAATATAAATATAATATAGAGTAGAATCTCTTATAGCATGCTCTCCTACCACACCCCAACTAAATTTACGACTGAAATATTATAATAGATCGAGGTCCGAGACACATGGTTTGTCATTTGAAAGATTGAATTCTATCTTATTATAAAGGTATTTGAAGTAAAGTAAGTACCTAGGAGGTGCCACACACGTGTTTCAAAAGAAGAGAGAAAAAGAAAACGCAGTACATAAAAGGTACGGTACCATCCTTTCTCTTTTTACCTTTTTTCCCAACCCTAAATGAAACCAAAATATAACCTCTAAAACATTACTGAGTACGGTACAATCACTAGGCGACATCTACGGTGAAATAGCCGTAATGTCTCGACCAAAAAATAAAAATAAATAAACAAAACCTATAAAAACAAGTATAATTAAACTAATTAATATACGGACGACCTCTGTGTACAGGAGTCGTTAATACCCCACTATGTTTTCAAACCACAACGCCAGTCAACCTTCACAAGACTACAACCATACATACGCCTCAGTTGCGAGAAAAACAGAATCTCCCAAAAAAGATCAAGCAATCATAATACCAGCTATTGAAGACCTAAAAATAAAAGACTATATTACCGCTATAGGTACAATAGTACAACCAAAAAACGTATTATTTGCGTCCAAAATATCAAAACAAAGGATATGTATCTTTCTTAGTAACAAAAAAATAGCAGAAGAACTAGTCGAAAAACACAAAACTGTAAACATAAATGACAAACATTTAAGCATAAGACACTACAGCACTCCAGCAAAACGTCTTATAATATCAAATGCCAACCCTATAATACCACATGATTTAATAGAAAATAAACTCAAAGAACAAAACTTAAAATTAGCATCACCAATAAACTATCTCAGAGTTGGTATGCAAGATCCACAATATGCGCATGTACTCAGTTTTAGACGTCAAGCTTACATAATACCAGACGAATACACTATTATACCAAAAACACTAATAATAGAATATGATGAAATCACACATAGAATATACATTGCAACTGAAGACAACATGACCTGCTTTATATGCAAAAAACCTGGTCACCACGCAAATCAATGTGCAAACGAAGAAACAACTGAAATCGATCTAACACAAGAATTACAAAATAATACGAATCAACAAACAACGCAAGAAAACAACACCCCGAAAGATACAAATACAGCTACATCTACATCAAATGACAATATAATGACATCAGAAACACTAAAACTACAAACTCCTGAACCAAAAGATATAGAAGATACACCAATAAAACCATCTCAAGAGCAAACAATAATATTCAAAAGACCAGCAACAGACAGATTAAGTGATACCACATCAGTAGAATCCAGAAGCAAACAAACGAACAAAAATAAAAAACTAAAAAGTAGTCAATCACTAACCACAAAGGATAAACCGACAGTCATAATGATAGAAGAACAAATATCCCCGCTAAAAAATATAATAGAATCCGAACCAAACAAATATATCTTGACATATTTATTTATTTATTTATTTATTTATTTATTTATTTACGTTACGCTGTACAACAATATAACCAACTAAAAGACTTCCTAGAAAATGTTCACGGCACAGAACAACAACTCAGCGTAGCTAGACAGTACACAGATAACGTAGAATCACTCATTAAAATGATGAAGGAACTCTACTAACATATGCCAAATAAAGCAATGAAAGCAAGAATAACGCGTATCATACGAAAAATAACGCGCCAAGAAGAGAAAGAGGCCGGATCAGAATTTAGCGACATTAGCCAATCCAATTGTGAAGAAACTGACGACTTGATTAGTGACAAGTGTAGAATCAGTATAATAATATGGACAAGACAACCATAATACAATGGATTTGTAATGGGTTTTATGCCCACCTTGCAGAAATGCAACGACTTATAAACAACACCGTTCCGCATTATGTCTGCCTACAAGAAACAAATCTCAAAATTACTCAGAAAGTAAATTACAAAGGCTACAACTGTATACTCAAAGACAGAAAATAGACACGCCAGTGGAGGCGTAGCTATACTAATTAGAAAAAAACCCACTTTCAACACAGTACATCTCAATACAAACCTAGAAACTATCGCAATAACAATCGTAGTACCAGATAAAATTACCATATGTAATATCTATATACCACCAGACCAAAATATACGTCCCGGTGACATTGAAAACATACAAAAACAATTACCACTACCGTATATTATAGTAGGAGATCTAAATGGCCACAACACTATATGGGGATCAAAATCCACAGATCGTAGGGGCAGAATAATAGAAAACTGTTTCCAGAACGACATCATATTAAACAACGGCACACCCACATATTTTTCAATGAGAAACGGTACATTTTCATCTTTAGACCTAACTATATGCAGCCAAAACATAGCTTCTGACCTACTATGGGAAGTACTACCTGACCCATATGGCAGTGACCATTTTCCAGTGCAAATAAAACATATAAATGACATAATAACCAATAACAATATAGATCGAAACACCAAAAAATGGAATTTGAAAGATGGAAACTGGGAACTATATAAAACGTTACTTAAAACAAACTTTCCTGCAATTTCACAAAACTCAAATACAGATAAAATAATAGAAAACTTTACAAATAAAATACATGAAGCAGCAACAACCGCACTAGGACTAAAATCAACAAAACCAAGAAAGAAATCAACACCTTGGTAGAACAAAACATGCGAAAAAGCAGTGAAAGAAAATAAAAAAGCACTGTATATATATAAGAAATATAACACAACTGAAAATCTTATCAATCTAAAAAGAACACGAGCTTACGCAAGAAAAACAATTAAAAAGGCAAAAGAAATATCCTGGAGACAATACGTATCAAGTATACATACCAGCACGCCTCCTAAGGAAATCTGGGAACAAATAAGAAAAATTAGAGGAACAAGAATATCATGCGGAACCACAACTCTGAAAATAAATCAAGAATATATAACAGAAGGTCAGAAAATATCTAACGAATTAGCAAAAACCTTCGAATACAATTCTTCAGATAGTAATTACAGCACTCAATTTCAAGAAATAAAAAAAGAAGTCGAAAGTCATAAATTATTAATCAATAATTCAAACAATCCTATAAACAATCTGTTAACCTATTCTGAATTAAAATATGCAATAAAACATACAAAATCCAATACCAGCCCAGGACCAGATCAAATTCCACCAGAACTAATCAAAAATCTTCCCGAAGAAGCAGTACTACACCTACTCAAAATCTATAACCACATATGGAAAACACACACATTTCCAACAAAATGGAGAGAAGTCACACTGATACCGCTATTAAAACCAAAAAAGGACAAAACGAACACTGAAAACTATAGACCAATAGCACTAGCGAGCACAATATGCAAAATTTTAGAAAAAATCATCAATAAAAGACTGTTATAGTATCTGGAAAAAACAACATCCTTACTGCACAACAAAACGGTTTCAAATCCCAAAGATCAACAATCGACCACCTAGTATGCCTGACATCAACCATACATACAGCTTTTACAAATAAACAACACCTTGTTGCAGATTCATTCGATTTGCAGAAAGCTTTCGATACGACATGGAAATATAATATGATAGCTACACTTAAAAAACATGGCATCGAAGGAAATCTACTACATTTCGTTAGAAACTTTCTCACAGACAGAAAATTTAGAGTGAGACAACACACACACTTCCAACATAAAACAACAAACAAATGGAATTCCACAAGGATCCATCATTAGCCCAACACTATTTTTAATTGCAATAAACAGCATTAGTGAACATATACCTCAAGATATAAAATACACTCTTTTTGCAGACGATCTAATCATATATATTGCAAACAAAAATTTGCAAACCATAAAAAACAAATTACAAGAAGCAATAGAAAAAATCGCATATTGGGCAAGCAACGTTGGTTTCACTTTCAATGAAACAAAAACAAAAGCAACACATTTCTGCAGAATTAGAAAAAACAACAACAACCATCCAGTGCTTACACTAAAAGATAAAGCTATAAAATATGAGGAATCCTTAAAATTATTGGGCATATACTTTGATAGAAAATTAAGTTGGAAAATACATCTAGAACAACTAAAACAGGAGGGAAATTATAGACTAAACATCTTGAAAACACTATCGAGTAAAGATTGGGGGGCTGATAACGACACATTAATGAAAATCTACAAATCAATAATAAGATCCAAAATAGACTACGGGTGCATAATATATATATAACAGCAAAAAATTATTTACTTAAAAAAATAGAAGCCATACATAACACAGCACTGAGAATAATATCTGGAGCATTAAGAACGAGCCCGATAGTCAGCATCTTATCAGAAACCGGAGAAACATCCTTGAGCTACCGAAGAAAACAACTTCTACTCAATTATACTGTCAAACTTGCGGCACACAAAGAAAACCCCACACACAATCAGATCTACACCAAAAAGAACAATAAAATAATAATAAAAAAAGACAACCAGTATCAGAAATACATAACTGATACAATAACATAATTACAAATAACATTACTAGAGATCCAACAAAACTACGAAACACAGTATCCACCATGGACAATCAAACCAAAAAAATTTAATCTAGAACTTACAAAATTTAACAAAAAGGATACACCAACAATGTTAATACACAACAAACTCAGGGAATTCAAAGAAGAAACATACAAAAATCATACATACATTTACACAGACGGGTCAAAAATAAATCAACAAACAGGAGCTGCCCTAGTAACTGACACATATAAAAAACAATTCCATCTTCCAAAGTACATATCCATATACACAGCAGAAGCTTATTGCATTTTAAAAGCTGCAGAATACATACACGACGAAGAAACAGCACAAACAAAATATGTGATTTGCACAGACTCGCTGAGTACCGTACACAGTATCCTAGATCCCTTCCCCAAAGACCCACTAATCAAACATATACAAGAAAAACTCCATAAGTGCTCCGAAAGATCCAAATCCATCACTTTCCTCTGGGTACCATCCCACTGTGGCATAGAGGGAAATGAGGAGGCAGACTCTCTTGCTAGAGATGCTGCAAATGCTCAAGATATGGTCACCATACCCTGCCCGCCGAAAGACATAATAGGCACTATAAAATGTAAAATAAAACACAAATGGCATCTCGAGTGGTCTCAAACTACAAACTACCACCTAAGACAGATCAAAGAAACTACAACAAAATGGAAAATTAACGAGAGCAGAAGAGAGCAAATAACATCAACAAGACTAAGAATAGGACACACCCTCCTCACCCACGACTACTTGTTTAAAAGAACAGAACCAACCAAATGCATCAAATGCAACAGTAGACTTACAGTAGAACATATATTATTACAATGCAATGATTACAACCAACAAAGACAACGAAGCAACATGCCAGCCACCCTCACAGAATGTCTAGGCAAAGAAGAAAACTTCAAGAATGTATTGTCATACTTAAAAAACATAAACATGTTAAACAAATTGTAAAAAAATCAAAATGTACAGATACTATAAAATGTAATTACTACGCCAGAGCACTAATGGTCTTAGAAACCGAAGTGCTCTTAAATATATTATTTAAAAAAAAAAAAAATACGACTCACATCAGTCTATTACAACACGTTAAAAATCTCACATATAACACGTGAAAAACACAAAATCGGCGCTTATTACTGTAACGTGCTATAATACAGTCGAGCTCTCCTAGTGAAAATCTTTTACAACACGAAACGAGTTAGCGCGTGCTGTAGGAGATTCAACTGTATAAATAATAAACAAAAACAAGAATATTCTTCAAAAATAAAATAGGAAATGGTCTCTAATATAATTAAAAGAAAATATGATAAACACAAAACCCATCAGTGATTTAGTTATACTAATTTATTCCTTCGGTTTTTATTTTAACTTGCAAATTTGTCTTTTTCTTACACTTAATATACTAATGTTGTTTATCTTTCATTTGCCATTCTTGTTCTTAAATAACTTTTAATTCTTTTTAAAGTGGAAAATGATCTGTCACAAGAAGCTGTTGATACAGGTATTAAAATACAAATTTTTCTTCTATGTCTACATAATCATCTATTTCACAATCTACTATAACTTTTAGTAACCTTTTTGGAATAAATTTCATTCTTTTTGGTTTGTGAAAAAGTCTGTTTTATCTAAACCAAGAGACGAAAAAATATTATTTGCAGATTTCCATATAGAATTCCATTCATTATCATTGTTTCGTAAGTTTTGAAATTCATTAATTGTTTCTTGAACTAAATTTAAACCTTTTACATAATTCATATCAGGGGATTGGAGATAACTAGATACAGTTGTAAGTAATTTTAAAATTTATATAAAAATTAGCAGTAAAACAATAAATTCTTTATCAATTTTTAAAAGTAAACCTTTTGCTTCACATCTTCTATCCTTTTTTACATCAGTTTTAGAAATAAGATTGTTTAATGTTACAGATTCAATTGTTTCTAAAACAGGCTCGCATGCTCTGAACACACACACATCGCGTATCACATATCCTTTTAAATTTTCGAGCCTGTTTTGTAGGATAAATTTGTTTTTGCGTATTTAAAAATAGAGGATGAATTGTAGAGTTTGACATAAATGTATATAATATTTCAAGATTAGAAAAAAAAATTCCGACTTTTTCAAATGTATAAAATAAATAAATATATCATCACGCCTTTTACCCATCACTGGGTGTGGCACTCTGCCTAAGCAGATCTCGGTAAGTGATATATTTTTTCGCGTGAAGTGCGGTTACCAGCCGTCAAATCACGGCCTCCAAAGATATTAGTGGTGGAGGATCCACAGGGGTAGATTTTTTAAATTGGTGAAAATTGTTTGTCGGCTGTGGGGATCGAACCAGGGTTCTCAAGATCCACAGGCCGACTCGATACCACTAAGCCACCTACCCCATAAAATGTTTGCAACAATTAACAACAATTAAATTTAATCAATGGGTAAAACAATGAATATATACTGCTTGCGGAACAATACTTTTAATATGATTTTGCACGCCACCTAAATGACCACTCATTACAGTAGCACCATCGTATCCTTGTGCTAAACAATTGCTTAATGAAATGTTATTTTCATCTAATATTGTTTTTATATAATTTGCAAAACTAGCAGCATCTACCATACCGTTTGCACTTTTAAACCCTAAAAACCTCCCCTGAATTGCATTTTGATGCAAGTACCGGACTACAACAGTTATTTGTTCATCTTTAATCAAGCCTTTTGTTTCGTCAGACTTTATTGCAAAAAATTTTGATTCCTTTACATCGTCTGAAAATGTTTACGTAAACTGGTCGCCATAATAGAAATGAATAAATTTTGGATATCATGATGTAGGTATTTAGCATTCTTTGAACTATCCTGTAACTTTTGTTGTACTATGGTGTCATGTTTACTTATCAATAACATTAATTCTCTTAAATTACCTTTATTTAAACTTAAAACACTTTCATCATGACCACGTTGAGCAATATCTTGCGTACATGTAAATAATAAACACTCACATAAACTTTTCATGTAGTGTATGTTTTCTTCAATTTCATTTTGGTATTGATCATTCACCATTTGTTCAATATTTGTTTTCTGTTTCTTTAATTTCATATAGTTTACATATTTTATAACGCACATTTATGTTGTTCAGATTTATCATGTTTTACTAGTCCTTTACTTGAATCAAGTGCATTCTTCCAGTTGCGAAACCTTTCATTCACAAAAATGTTTGCTTGATTTACACCATGGGAAAATCGGCAGTATAAACAAGAAACACTGTCTTTTAAAACTCCTATACTCCAACTATGTAATTTTTTTAAACCACGTTGATTTAAAGCTTCTCATTCTTTCACCTTGTTTAACTTTTGGATACTGCGATAGTATCGGCTGACGTGGTCCTTCTTCAGGAGTCTGTGACAAGTCGCTAGGTCCAGAAACAGTAAGAAATGTTTGTTCTGATTCAGGTCTGACTGTTGGGATATGTACGCCCGTTTCATTATCATCACTTATATCATCCTCACTAATTTTATTTTCACAAGAACTAGACGCACTATCATTTTCTTCAGTAGTACTTAAGTTACAAAATGTCACCATTTCATTCGTTTTTAATATATTTTCTAAATTACAGCTTGTACTACCGATACTGGTCGAAAGCAGGAAAGTATCAGTTTTTTTTAATCTGATTCTGTAAAAAAAAATAATTTTTAATATTATTTGTGCGCTTCATATTTATTTTTACTTTACTCTTTGACCACAAAATAACGAATGAGTATTGAAATTTTCATCACTTTTATAAATACCAAATTTTGTAAAACATGTTTGAACTTGCTAAACTATGCACGTGGACGAGTAAGTAAAGTATAGAACAATCTTAACAAGTAATTACAAGATCATTTCGTCGCTATCGGACTCGCACAATTAATTTGACAAGTTTGGACAACTTCGCCAGCGCGTTTATCATAACACCAATAATAATCATGGTTAAATGCAGATAGAGATTTTTAAATACACGTGCATTGATGCAAAAAAAATAATGCTGAATAACAATTTTTTTGTGTGTTTATTTCAGTGTTTCTGTCTTTTTTAAATGTTAAGATGTTTAAAGCAATTTTACTAGCAAAAATGTTTATATTGACACTAAAAGTCTGTGGGGTCAACCAGGGGGCTACTGAAAATTTAAGGGGGACAAGTGCCCCCTAGACCTCCCGCTAGCGCCGCCACTTAGAGATAGCTAAAACACTCAAAAACACTGCTCTTAAAACAGGCAAAAACAGAGCTTGTGCTTATACTAGCCAATGTGTTTAGTTTAAATTTTTATAATTTTGTTTCGTAAACTTCAATCTGGACAGATATTTCAGCACAAAAAAATTATCCCTGTAGTTATTTCATAGTGAAATTTTTAAATTATTGATTGCATCTGGATTACTTTTTACTGAAGAGAATATTATAAACACATTAGTATTAAAAAGTATAGTTTCATATTTTCTTAGTTTATCCTTTATAAAATGTTGGAAGCCCTTATTTTAATGCATATTTAAAGCATTATATCTCGAGAATTGTTGGGCTCGCTGACTTTGTTTATGAAGCACAAACAGGCACAAACGAAGCACTAACGATTGCAATCTATTCCGGCGTTTGTGCTTTCCATGAAGCGTGAAGCTGGCGCCTTTTCGTAATGGCTATATCTCGGGAAATATTGGGCACGCTGATTTTGTTTATGAAGCACTAAAGATTGAAATAAATTTTGTTGTTTGTGCTTCTAAGTGTACGTCAACTTCACGCACTCGACTTTAGGTACTTCACAATTGAATTATCATCATATAAGTAGTTAGAAGACATTTTTTGCAATAATATAATGCTGGAATTTTCAAGTTCTTTAGAAACAATTTAATATTTGCAGAAAGCTAAACTATCAGAATAGCAAGACTTTAAGTGTCTGTAAAGAATATACTAATTCGCGAATAAATGAAAGGAAATTAGTCATCGTTATTTAGTTTACATTATCAATGACTACGTTTACACCTTATCACACCAGACTTATTAGGATTAAGTAAGTGAAAGCAAACACAAAATCTAAACCTAATAAATATAAGATATAGTTCAGATTTGAGTAAATAAAATTATAACTGTTTAATTTTATTTGACATGCAGAAGTTACAAAAAATCCGTGTTTATATGTTTGCAAACGTAAGCAATATGAGCGTTAACAATACATAAAATATTGTTTTTTACTTAAAAATTACATTTACATAAGCAATCTAAACAACGTAATATTGTTTGGTTTTGAGAATATTTACGTAGTACATAGAAGGTTTCTGGTTCTAATATCAGTTGAGTTTATTGTTTTTCACACTTTTCATTATAAGCGCAAGCCTTATTTACGCTATCTCAGTGACGTTTACTTCTCTATAACAACCAACAAATTTTTGAGTCTGGTCTATTTACATTACATTTAAATACACAAGGGTCGTATAGTAATATAGGTCGGAATAATTGAAAAGTAGAGCTGATTGAATGTCAGGTCACTACATGTTCGAATTATTTACATCGTATTATATATTTTGATTTAGGTAGAATATGGTGTTTAGGTCTAATATAGGTCTGCAGTGTTTATACATGATCAATATTTCATACGAGAACAAGAATGAGTTTTAATACATTTTAAGTGACTTTTCTTTTAACGATGTATCCTCTATTCACGCATCATATTTTATTTCGTACCACTTAATTCTTTTTGTATAATATATCTGTTTTTATGTAATTTAGTACAGAAAACTTTACATTTAAACAGTTAAAATGTACTCATACTTATCTCAACTCAGCAAGAATTCGTATTGGATGAAACGTCGAGGAGTAAAATAAAAAAGGAAATAAAAAACCCCAGTGTAGGTCATATGAGACAGGAGATTACATTCTCTATTTTACGCTTGGGGCTGCACCATTAAATTTCTACTTTGTCTGTCTGAAGTTGGATCGCCGAGCATTATCGGTCCGTTCTAAACGCGCAATCGACAGATAAATATTTTATACCCACCATTAATTTATCAGAAATATAAATAAATGAAAAATACTGCAATAATGAAATAAACAAAAATGTATCCCAATTATCTTCATTGCAGATTGTAATTCCACATAATCATTTCCAGATTTATGGCAAGAGCAAGAATTAAATCAAGTCGTTAAGAATGTGACGATTGCAGTAAATATCCCTGATTACAATAAACCTATAATATTATTACAAATAATTAATAGAGCTAATATGGTAAAAATATCAGAAATTCAACTTTGAATTAGATCAGATTAGAAATCTCTTGGATCTGATCTGAAGTTTCGATAAAAATTTTTATCTAAATTTTCATTTACAGCGTTTAGGTATACGTTTTCAGTGAAAATATTAAATTCCAATTCCACTGTATGGAAATAATAACGCTAGGTAAAATTTATAAATACTTATATATACTATGATACAAAATCGGACATCTTATCGATCGTCGGATCAACTCGGATCGGATCAGATACAAAACTTTTCGAAAATGCCGTTCTCTAGTATATACCTCAGTAATAACGCGTCGAACTGTGACACAATTTAAACCTGCAATAACCTACTGACACAAAGAAAAAATGACAAACATCAGTGAGCACAATGCTATATTTTTCTTAAAACAACTTCCATCCTTTCAAGACCTTCCAATATTTTCGCAGCCAGTTCTAGCTCAACAACATTTACAATAATTAAATATCAAACTTGTAATGTCACAATTATATATGCAATGTAAATATGCATTATTGTTCTGTCTTAGTTGCAAGTTAATTTAAAGTACATAATAATATAAAGAAGATTTTTTTCTAATTTTATCCTTAAATGTAAATTCATTATCTCACCTGCTCATATTCATGCTCATTATACGATCATCATTTGTTTAAAAATAGCTTGTAAATATATCATAATTAACTACCAGTAAAACATTGTACAAGGATAGAACATAAGTTCATAATTAAAAGACGCCACATATTAATTCTCTACCATGAATGAACATGATTGTGCACACCGTAGCGCTCTTATGCTTATCTGCAAATCCATGTGGATTGAGATATGCATCTGCAACTGAGCATACATTCAATTTGACTCCCGGCCAGTTAAGTATATGTGGGGACAAGTGCAATATGCTATACACAAATAAAATAATAATCGTCTTTAATAATAATATATATAGGACTGTAGATTTGACAACTTGAGCACGATTTCCACAGCCGGCTGATTTTCACCACATTAACATTTACTCTACATACAACTTATATGTCGTGATTTGACGATGGATAATCGAAGTTTATATACTTATCAAGATGACACGCCCAGTAATGGTTAAAAGTTGTAACGATATTTATATTTTATTTTGTAATGTACCTATTTTTAGTATTAAAATCGATGTTACAGTTACTAGACAGTTTTTATTGTAGCATGGTGACGTTAATGTAACAATCAGCGTAAGGAAACTCTGTTAAACCCGTTTCACTGCGGTAATGCCGTGGTCGACTGAATGCGTCTATTACATTGTATTGGATAATAACTTACGATTCCAGCCAATATAACCGCCTCCGATTCCACTACAACCACTGCCGCAGCTAGCAGCTTCATAATGAATGACTCTTGAATGTTGAAGCAAGTGGCCAATGAAACTGAAATTAAAGCTTCTGCATTTGGCACTCGCTGTATTTTCTCGAGATACTTGCCAGATTATTTAGTAATTGAGGTTTTATGAACTAGCAAATAATGCTTACTTAATTTTATGTATGGCTACTTAATATTTTATTACTAGTAATTAAAATAACTAGTTCGTATGACTGAATCATCTTAACATTTTATATGTCGGGAAAAGTAAGTTAATTTTCAATGTTTCAATATTTTATGGTACAATTTTTTCGGAAGATTGAAAATGATTTATTGTAATTCTAAAATAAACAATCACAATTATAATTTTGAAATCAAGTTATCGTGATGGTTAAGTGGTAAATTATTGTTGCAATTATAGTTTAAAAAAAATATATCAACCTAATATTTGGATTGGAATAGAGATCCAGATATAGCAATCAAATTGAAGATTATTATCACTACAGAACTGTTTTACATACATTCATTCGCACCATTTGGAATGTTTAAAAGTGAAAGTTATTGATTCCCGGTAAATAAAATTTTGCAAAAAAATAAATATATTTACGTATTTTTTAATTAAAATATAGTAATATAAAATTGTATATTCAATTATACCACAAGAGCTTCGAAAATATTGTTGACTGATAATATGTATTGTCATAAAAACTCTCCCGGGGCTATAGGTTGAGCGGAGTTTTGCGGCAATACGTCGACCCTGAAAACAAAAGTATTGTAACGTTTATTACAAATTCGGGTTCAGTGAAGTTTATTATTAAATAAAACACGAGTAATTAAAACACTAACAAAATATTTATTTCAAACTAAAATAATGTAGTACTACTAACTCCTAAGACATATATTTATATACAACATGTATTTATATTCACATTAAAGTATTTAGCAACGACTTTGCACGCGCAGCAGACGTGTCGACTGTTCCAGAGGGACCAGGGCCGTACTCGTTACAGTATTTTCTATTATTATCAATGCATC
Organism: Pterostichus niger; assembly: GCA_947425015.1. Taxonomy (NCBI): domain Eukaryota; kingdom Metazoa; phylum Arthropoda; class Insecta; order Coleoptera; family Carabidae; genus Pterostichus; species Pterostichus niger. The sequence continues at coordinate 29,610,264 of OX380337.1, read as the reverse complement.
GAGTGGCACCTATAGTATTAACTATTACACGAATGAAAACTAATTGAAACTCAATATTCAGTAATACAATTTATTTTTGTTATTTTGACACTTTAGACAAATTTAAGAATTTTAAGTTAATTTTAAATTTTAGATAAGACCAATTAAGCTAATTAAAAATTCAAGATTAGCTTTTTTTGGAGAATCATCAGACCTTTAGTTACATACTAAACAAATCAGATAAAATATGTTTACTGGCAGCACAAGCTCCGAATATACGCATATTATGCGTATATTTGCTTTAAAACTGCTTAGTAAGCAAAATAATCATATATAATAACACATGTGGGCGTGTTAAATATTATTATATATTAAGTGATCAATTCAATATTCTGATATAATATTGAACAAAATGATGGTATTCGTCAAAAATCAAAAACATGGTTAGTAACTTTATTACAATGACGACGATAATATTTCTACAATTGAATCTGAAGATTTTGAAATAGATGAATATTGATTCACAAATAAATATATCACGTCGTAAAGAGTATAATTGTTTACCGAAAATAACCGAATATACAGTTAAGAGAACTAGATTTTTTTCTAGGTACACATCGAGTCTGCAGACGATTATTGAAGCTCGAGTCATATATTAAGATTATATTGTTTTACTTACCTTCCTTTATTATTTTTAATTTATTTACTTACGTACTGTAAACAAAAAAATGTGACATTTAAAAAATATTTTTCCAGTTTAATGAATTTAATCATACTTTCTGAAGTATTCGTTTATCTATTATATAAATAAACTACACCAGGTTATGGACACAGGATGGTTTCATGTATAGATTTATTTTTCAGTTCTACTTTATAGCAAAGTTATGGATTCCTTGATATTTTAAATAAGTCTTTTGGAAGGCAAGTCAAACTGACCTACATAGATATGTATTATCTTACAAAATATTGTAGGTAACCTTGAGGCAAATCTACAGAAGTCAAAATAATTTGAAGAAAATGCTACATTAGAAGAGAAAATATAGTATCAGTCTAGTTTTTGTGAGGCAGAACGTAATGCATTAATAGATTCTAACAAAAGATATGACTGGAAGACTTTTTAGAAGATTTTGCATTTTATAACACCACGGAAAGTATGGCTACATATATATTATTATGCTGGTGTTTTAGAAAACAAGACATATGATTAATGTATCAGGTTCTTTAATTACAAAGGACAACCTGGAGATTACATAGTTAGTCTAAATTGAAAATTTGATTAAAGATTTAAAATAAAAAATTGCTAAATACAGGGATAATTACAGAACTTAACAGAATTATAAAGGACATGATAAATCAATTTTGTGCTTTTCAGAGAGTGTTAGTCAAGAAGTATTAACAGTCAAATCATCAAAACAAAATACAGGCAAATCAGGTAATAAAAAGTTTGGCACATTACGTTAAAGAGGTCAACTATACAATGTCCAAAGTGGAAATCAGATGGTAAGCTTTAAAAGCTGAGATCTGATACAGCAGATACAGGAAGAAAAAATTACATTGGTGCTATGACTAATTTTAAGTAGCTTCAAGTATTTATTCTACTGATTGTGATCGAGATAATTGGTTTATAGAATACAGTCACAAACCATGTAACTTATCGAAAGAATACTTTCAGACATTCAATTAGTTTCAGATCTCCGATACAGTAACTACAGGAAATGGGTATTCAAGAAGTGCATTTGATAAAGGCAGTATATTAATAGAAGCTGCAGTTAATTAAAACTAGGATAAAATCATACTAAGTGATACAATATGTTCCAAATATTAAAAAAATAATGTTTTGTTTTATCTGCACACAAGAACACTAGTAGTGATTTTACTTCAAAAGTTGAAGTTTACCATTCGAGAATAAATGGTAAAATAAAAATATTAAGTGTTAGAAGGTTAATATGGTTGGTTATATAAGTTGGCGCTGGGAAATCACATTTATAATTTTGAAAGATTTAAAACATGAAGAGGGAAATAGTAATATTTGTCGAATATTGTGAGTATTGAGAATGTTGGTATTTTATTTCACTGAGTATTGTAAATAAATAAATTTATCATCACGCTTTTACCCATCTCTGGGCGTGGCACTCAGCCGTATCAAATCTCGGTAAGTGATATATTTCTTCGCGTGAAGTGCGGTTATCAGCCACCAAATCACGACCCCAAAGATGTTTGTGGACGGATATATATATATATATATATATATATATATATATATATATATATATATATATATATATATATATATATATATATATACAAGGTGAGTCTGGGAAGACGCCCCCCCACCCTTTAACTTTTTTATTATGAGTAATAGAAAAAAATGGTTCATATGACAGTTTTATTATTTTAAATATACTATTTGATGGCAGATGTAGATATTTTTTATAAAGTCAGGTTTACAAGATACGACTATCAACTTTTATTTTTTAAATAGCAACCTATAATTATTTTACTAAAATAAAAACCGCCCTTTTTTTCTCTTTTCAACGGTGTATTAGTTTTTATTAATGTATCTGAAAAAATTCGAGAAAAATAAGAAAATTGAGAAATACTAGAAATAATTTTTATACAAATATTATAGGTGGCTATGTGAAAATAAACAAAATGTAACAGTGTTATACAACTTAACAAACTAAAGCAACAAATTCAGTAACAAAAACAACTTAAAACAAATTATTTTTATTTTAGTAAAATAATTATAGGTTGCTATTTAAAAAATAAAAGATGATAGTCGTATCTTGTAAACCTGACTTTATAAAAAATATCTACATCTGCCATCAAATAGTATATTTAAAATAATAAAACTTTCATATAATTCTTTTTTTTCTATTACTCATAATAAAAAAGTTAAAGGGGGGGGCGTCTTCCCAGACTCACCCTGTATATATATATAACTCGGTCTCTATTACCATTATTCGCTTTATAATACGAATAAAATGATCTTATAAAAATAATAAATAAATTATTTACAATAAGAGCAACAAAGTGATGACACACATTTGTGAACTCCATTTAAACGAAAGCATATGAATAATGTATCCCGCTATTTATTATATAGTTCGTTAAAAAATAAACTTATGTCACGCTTTCTCTGTTGCGCTTACATAGTGTTTATAAAATTGCGTTTTCTCTCTCTCTGCAGCCCAACATCACGAACGCGGAACATCATTCATCCCTGTGTTTATCACATCCTCTCCACGTTTAATACGGAACGAATGATTTATTCAGCCGAGTTCGGTTCAATGTTGAAATGTCCTCCCAACCTATTTACTTTTCCCAAAACCATTTTCAGAATTTTTATAACAAAGACAAAATGTGTACAATTGGTCTGTGTTGCGTAATTTTTATTTGAAGTTGTGTTTTTTTAGATATTTCTTTTGAGTTTGTTTTTCTTCCGTCCCAATTTTGTAGATGGATAATAAGTCATAGATTAAATAAAATTCGCTATGAAATTTTTGAAAGTTGAGCATCAGATTCCGCAGAATGAGATTTATTTTTATTTGATCTTTTGAGTTTACTGACTATGTAGGGTACCAAGGTTGAGGGTTGCTCTCTCTCCCGCCTAATCCTTATAAAGCATCACAAACATCCATATTCTGGGCAAAATTCGAATTCGCGATTACGGTTTACAATAGAACCCTGGTTCGATCCCCACAGTCGACAAACAATTTTCACCAATTTAAAGCTACTCCTGCGGCTCCTCCACCACTAACATCTTTGGGGCCGTGATTTGACAGCTGGTAAACGCACTGCACGAGAAGAAATATATCGCGAACCGAGATCTGCTTCGGCAGAGTGCCACACCTAGTAATGGGTAAAAGGCGTGATGATATATTTATTTATATTTATATATATATATATATATATATATATATATATATATATATATATATATATATATATATATATATTCTACCCGGTATATATATACCGGGTGTAACACGAAAAGTGAAACATAGGCGTTTAACATGGCAAATCAGTTTTTCCGTGCGCATTGCGTCTCTAATTATTTTAGGAAAAAATGTTTCAAATAAATGTTGTAAAGCATAAAATTCTACATCCGAGACAATAAATAAAATTCATTTTGACTACTTCATAACTGCAGAAATTAAATTTAAAAATTCACGTAATTTCAATTTAATAGTAATAGCCATAGAATTAAAATCAAATTAATAATCTGTTTACTTGCCTAGTTAATTATGAATGTTTTATAAAATATAAATATTTTCTAATGCAGGTCCAACGTCAAACGTTGACATTTTATCTGTCACTACGTCAAACGTTGATATTTTGACAGATAAAACGTCAAACGTTGATATTTTGACAGATAAAACGTCAAGCATTTATTTATTTTTTTGTTCAATTCCATGGCTATCAATATTTTCAACGTAATTTTCGACATTTTCATAACGTAAAAGTAATTCTGTTTATTGATTTAGATGCAGAATTTGATGCCCTAAAACTTTTATTTGACGCGTTTTTGTTTAAAATATTTAGGGAAGCAGGAAATTGCAAAAAACTGATTTCCCATGTTAAATCTCTATGACCGGCTGAGCGAGTCACCACCCTGTATATATATATATATAAGTAACGTAAACGTGATTTACGGTTACAATAAAAAATTATTTATTATTTGACAACGAAAGATTACATTAGATTTTTCATACAAGTTGATACTTCAATCTCTCAACAGTAACTGACTTACAAATGTGAATACAGAGTACAGGTTGTGTTAAAAGTGCTTATGCACACATAGTATAATATAACATATTGTGGGGAAAGAGAGTGGTGACTGTGCCTGGAATGTGCAGCGGTCGGCGGTTCTCATGGGAACGGGTGATCTAACTCCTCCCTCCTTAGAATGGAACATCGTCGGGGATGTTCAACTGATGATTTCGGGGTGAAGGCCCTGGCTGGAGTTCTATGGGTTGATCCTTGGATGGTCGTTTCTTCTTCTGAAAGAACCTTCTTTTGGCAATAACTGCGAAAATAATTGTACTAGTAATTGAAACAATGACATATAGAGTTATAATGTCCTCGATGTCTTAATTTTCTTGGATGTTTTCGAATTTGTTTATAGGTGACATCAGATCTTGAACATTTGGATGTTGATACTCATCGTTGGAATTATGGAATTTGGCTTGTGTTTAAATTGATTTGGAAATCTTCTAAGATGATTGATTTGCCGAAAGTAAGTCTCGAAATTTTTTTGAAATTTGGTTTTTAAATTTCAATTGGCATTGGTGGATGTTTCCTTTTGTACGTACGCCGTTCAGTGATTTAATATGATCATCAGAAGTTTTTTAAAAGATAATTTTTATTTGGTATGGTGGTTACAAATTCAGTCTAGTATTTGGTTGGGGGTGAAATAAGGTGAAATAATTTGGAATTCAGTTTCGTGGTTAATAGGGATTTCTAGAAAATATACAATTTTATTTAAATTTAGTTTGTAATTAACTGTTATTAATTTTTCAAATTCTAACATATTTTCGAATGTTGGCTCTAAAGGGAATTCATTATTATGATAGTTGTAATTTTTATTTAGTTCTAAATAGGAATCGTTTAATTTTATAATGCTAGGGTGCATTGTGTGTAATTTGCAAAAAGTTATTAATTTTTCTGATTGTAAAGTACTAAAAATCATACTGAATACGTTGTTTAGTTGTAAATATCGTGAATGGTTAATTTATTTAATTGCTGAGTTCCATCAATAACTATGTGCATTAACTGTTCAATTTTTGATTTTAATTCTTGTTCATTATGCTTTATTGTTACAATAGTTTGATTAAATTCTCCTATTAACTGATGGTTAACGGAGTATTGATTTTTTAGTTGATCGATTAATTTGTGTTGGTTTGTTTTCAAGTGATTCGAAATTTTATTATATCTTTTTTTTTTTTCATCTTCCGTATCTAAATTTAAATAGTGGATCCTAATCTATTTACTATTCCTCTTTTATATCTAGGTTTTTCGTAATTAACAATTAAGTGACTAAACTTATCATCTATTGATTCTACTGTATAATTAATTATTTTATCGTGGTTAATAGAGTCTGTTAGGGTAACATTGTTTATGTGTATTGTGTTTTTGAGATTGTTGTGTTGTGTTTTTAAGTTATTGTACTGGTCGAATTTAGTTTGTTAATTGTATTCTGTAGTGGATTTTGCAGGGGATTTTCTATAGGTGGCGGGATACGGCTTAATGCATCAGCGTTTGTATTCAGTTTACCTTTTTTATAAATAATTTCATAGTCAAATTCTTCTAGCCTCAAGCGCCATCGAACTAATTTGGAATTTGGTTCCTTGAGTGAAAATAACCACTGCAATGGTTTGTGGTCTGTAATGACTTTAAACTTTCTGCCGAATAGGTAAGGCCTGAAATATTTGGTCGCCCAGACAATAGCAAGTAATTCCTTTTCAATAGTGGAATAATTTTGTTCTGATTCGTTAAGTGTTCTACTGGCAAATGAAATAGGTAAATCTGATCCGATAGGTCCTTGTGATAACACAGCACCGATAGCATAATTACTTGCGTCCGTCGTAAGGTTGAATGGTTTGGTAAAATCAGGATATTGGATGATTGGTTCGTTGACAAGGAGATTTTTACATGTGTCGAAACATGCAACATACTCGGGATTATTAATATCTATTTCTGCTCCCTTTTTTAAGCATTTAGTAAGGGGCTTGGTGATTTTTGCGAAATTTTGAATAAATTTTCTGTAGTAACCTAGTAAGCCTAGGAAACCTTTTATCTGTTTTGTAGTTTTAGGAATTGGGTAATTTTTTATTGCCAAAATTTTATCCGGATTAGGCTTGACGCCTTCAGGGGTGACTACATGACCTAAGTACGCTACCTCTTTGCATAGGAATTCAGATTTGTCAAGCTGAATTTTTAAGTTAGCCTTTTTAAGTCTATCAAATACCGCGCGCAAACTTTCAATGTGTTCTTGCAGGCTCGTACTAAATATAATTACGTCGTCGAGATATACGAGACAAATTTTATTCAGTAAATTTCTTAGCACATTGTCCATCACACGTTGGAAGGTGGCGGGCGCATTTTTTAGTCCGAACGGCATTCTTAGGAATTCATAGTGTCCGTTTTCAGTGGAAAATGCAGTTTTTGGTACGTCATCATCGTTCATTTCAATCTGGTGAAAACCAGAGGCCAGATCTAAAGTTGTAAAATACTGGCATTTGCCGAGTTTATCTAAGAGTGTTGTTATATTGGGGATGGGATATTTGTCATCAATGGTTTTTTCATTGAGCTTGCGGTAATCAATGACCATCCGCCATTTTTTCTTCCCGGACGCGTCTAATTTTTTGGGGACGATCCACACGGGAGAGGACCACGGTGAATGCGAAGGTCTGATAACGTTTTGCTCCAGCATTTTGTCTATCTGTTCTTGTACTTCTTGTCTGTGTATTTCTGGGTATCTGTATGTCTTAGTATAAATGGGTAGTTCGTCCTTAGTCCGTATGTGGTGTTTAACATTGTTTGTGAATGATAAGGAATTATTGTCAGTATGGAATATGTCAGCGTGTTCTTTAATTAAATTTGTAATGGCAGATTTCTCTTCTGAATTCATGTGTTGAGTTCTAATTAGAGATAGATCGAAAGGAGGTTTTGGATTTGGACGACTAAAATTTGTGTTGTTAATTTCAAATTGTTCAAGTGGTTCAAATAAAATATTGTTATCTATACTATTTATGGTTAACTCTGATTCATTTGGATTTATTATCGGGTAATAAAAGAAATGATTATCAATTTTTGCAATACCTTCTGGTATTATAGCATTAGAAATTTGAGATTTGGGAATAAATACTTCCGCGTTATCAATGCAGTTAGTATAAAATTTTATTATTTTCTCGGACTTAGGTGCTACTTGTACGTAGTGTGGACGCGGCTTTAGCTGATGATAGTGAATGTTTATCTCGCATGCCGGTGTTCTTATCTTATCGTTTACTAGGTCAATGGTTGCTTCTATTGTTTTAAGGTTGTCGAGTCCTAATAATATGTCAAATTGATCATGGAAGTCGAAAAGATGATATTTGAGCATAGTATCTGATTTTTTAAATAATTTTGAACATGGCATAAATAAACTAAAATTTTCAGTGGATGTACCATGTGCGGTGGAAATTTTAAAAGGATCATTTTGAATTTTGTTTTTGAAAAACTTATGTGCGATACTCGGTTTTATGAAAGAGCGTGTACTACCTGTATCAAGAAGGACTTTTAAATTTTGTTCGGGGTAAATAATGAATGGTAACTCGCTTTGATTGTTAGTTAAGTTCATTAATTCAAATTCTGTTCCGAGGCTATGAGTTCTAAAAAATTACTCGAGCTAGATTTTTGTTCATGTTCTTGGCTATCGTTGTCTGATTCTGGTTCGTAGATAAGAGCGTTATTTTCATCGTAATATTGTTCGTCATTATATTCCGTAATTTCTGTGTTATACAGTTGTTCGTTCGGTCGTGGTTGTGTTTGGGGGTAATGTCGTGTGTATTGTTGCGGTCGAGCTTGATTGTTGTAGCCTGATGGGCTTGGTCTGGGTACGAATGATTGTCGAGTGCTGACACTCATTGGAGTAGGATTTGGGAATTGTCTATTGGGATTTGGATTAAAAACATTTTGTTTGGATGATTGAATTTGGTTAAACGGTTTGTTTATTGAGTTTTGAGGATATGGATTAGGTTGGTATGTTAATTGTGGTGTTTGTGTAGGTGTGTATCTGAGTTGTGGTTGTTGATATCTGAGATGTGTGTTTGTGTGAATGAAATGTTTTGGTTTTTGTAGTGTGTGTGTTTTGTTTTGTGCGCGTAAACAACTTTCAATTTGAAAATCGTTGGTGAGCATGTTCAATGCTTGGTTCATGTCTTTAGGATTCTTTGTGCGCATGAGTGTACCTAGTGGTTCTTTTAAACCGCGAAGCAAAATTCGCAGTGCGTACTGCCTGAAATATTCGGCAAGTACTAAAGCTTCGTCACCTGAGTTATTTAAAGTGACGTAGGAAATTTGTAAATTTAGTAAATCTTGTACTTTATGGTAAAAATCGAAAGGTGTTTCACTATTTTGTTTTAATTCTGTTAGTTCTATTCCGAGAGTATAGCAATCTCTTTTATCCGAATAGGAATTTACTAGGGCTGATTTTATACAAGACCATGAGCTAAAGTTGGAACTAGCTAAGTTTACGGCAGCATCGCCTTTAATTTTTGAAAGAATGGTCGACAACAGATATTCATTCTGAAAGTCTCCCGGTTCTACTGTATTAAAAAATTTAGTTAATAACTTTTCGCAGATTTCAATAAATCGCGGTAAGAGTTTAGGGTCCCCGTGAAATTCGGGAATCATATCTAAGTATTCTTTTTTCAATACTGGAGTAGCCATATTTATATTTAAATTATTAAATTCTTCTAATAAAGTTTCAATGTTATTTTCTATAGGATTATTATTAAGGGATGAATTACTGGAAGCAACTGAATCTGTATCCGTATCTGAATCTAAATTTAGTTGAATGATATCACTGATAGACATAAGTACTTACAGGATAAACATCAACTTGTCCATGGGCTCGGCCGTGACGATTCCGTGGACTGGTGTCGGCTTCCGGCGTTCTGCGTACAGCTGGGCTTCCGTCGGTCTCTTCTCGTACGATGTTCTCTCGTAGCGTGATAGAGCTGGATTTTTGGTGTACAGCAGGGCCTTCTGAAGATCTCTTCTTACACGATATTCACTCGCGATGTGACAGAGTCTTTGCGACGATTTTTCGTTGAAAATTTTAATACTCAGTTAATCGTTGAAACGAAACGTGATTTTTTGATATTTGTATTAATCAATAATCCGTCTGAGTATCCTACCGACTGCGCCAGTAACGTAAACGTGATTTACGGTTACAATAAAAAATTATTTATTATTTGACAACGAAAGATTACATTAGATTTTTCATACAAGTTGATACTTCAATCTCTCAACAGTAACTGACTTACAAATGTGAATACAGAGTACAGGTTGTGTTAAAAGTGCTTATGCACACATAGTATAATATAACATATTGTGGGGAAAGAGAGTGGTGACTGTGCCTGGAATGTGCAGCGGTCGGCGGTTCTCATGGGAACGGGTGATCTAACTTATATATATATATATATATATATATATATATATATATATATATATATATATATATATATATATATATATATATATATATATTTATATATATATATATATATATATATATATATATATATATATATATATACATATATATATACAGATAGATAGATATTTGGTGGCAATTTTATGAAAATCTAGTTTCTTACATAATTCATATTATATACAGGGTGTTAAAAAAGTTCCGAGACGGTGAAATATCTCGAGAAATACAAATCGAATCAAGAAACAAAAAAACACGTGTTTCATATTTTGCAAAAACATATCTAAGCACACCAAACAGAAACCCCAACTCCCATCCCGAGGGGGTGGGGCGGGGGATAACTTTTAAACCTTAAATAGGAACCCCCATTTTTATTGCAGATTCGTATTCTACGAGAAAAAATAAGTTAATTTTAACTGAATTTTTTTTCCAATTCGGAATACATATTTCGTCTCCAAGTAACTATTCCGAATTGGAAAAAAAGTTTCAGATAAAATTAACTTATTTTTTCTCGCAGAATACGAATCTGCAATAAAAATGGGGGTTTCCATTTAAGGTTTCAAAGATGCCCCCCGCCCCACCTACTGAGGGTGGGAGTTGGGGTTTGTGTTTGGTGTGCTTAGATAGGTTTTTGCAAAATATGAAACACGTGTTTTTTTGTTTCTTGATTCGATGTGTATTTCTCGAGATATTTCACCGTCTCGGAACTTTTTTAACACCCTGTATATAATATGTATTATGTAAGAAACTAGATTTTCATAAAATTGCCACCAAATATCTATAAAATTACTTATTAATACATTAAATTTAAGGTCATTTCAAGGTAAAAGTTTTATGTTTTTCTCGTAGAATACGATTATCGAAAAAAATATAGATTTTTGAGTTGACTTTGAAGTACCTTTCCATTTAAAAAAATAAAATTTAAATTTCCCCCACCCACATCCCTCTAATAGTTTTATGTTACCAACTATACAATTATATCCCCCGCATTAATATATAAATATAACACTGTTTTCCAACCTTTATTTAAAAAAATTATATTATTTATTTGTTCCAATGGTAATAATTTAAAACATTGTACTTAAAATGTCAGAGTAGGGGTAGTGTGTGAATGTGACGACGGAAATCGATTTAAAATTTGTCCAAATCGTGCTAAGCTCCGGGCTTTCGCGTACAGCTTTATTAAATTACCGGAAATGGCTTTGCTGGTCGACGCGCTGTGTTTGACAAGCCGTCCACTTTCTGTAGACCTAAAAGTATACCACGTAAATAAACGTCACATGATATTTTTTCTCGTTTTTGTTGAACAAACATACTTTCGAAAACCTTCTTCATTTCTTCATTATTTTCATTATGCTTATATTTTATTTCTAAATCTCGGCCTTCAATATTATGTATAGGTAATAACATATTGTTTGGAAAAAGTAAAGCGATAAACAAGAATTCATATGTTTTTATTCGATTGTGTCAAAAAGTTCTGGGTTTAATTATAATGTTTGTACAAGAAGTAAATGCAGCATAAATGTTTGCAGCGGTTGCTACATGATGTTATTTATGGCAATTTTCTGTATTCGTACAAAAAATTATATTTTTCGTCATTGTTTATTTTTGTTATATATGATTTTTTCAAATTATAAAAATTTAAACTCAATATTTTAAAACAGATATGTTTAACTTGAAAGATCATACTTTTTTCCCCGATAGTAGTTACGATTCTGAAAAATTTTGATGATCTGTCTGTAAAGTATGCATAAAGACACTAATTTAAAAATTTGCTAATTATACGATGTTTAATACAAAACCATTATTTACGAAATTAAATTATAAAAGTAAAATCGGAGATAGTAAAAATGTCGTCTACCAAATCAAATGTGGAACGTGTGATTTAAAATATATAGGAGAAACCTGTCACACTATTAAAAAAAGATTATATCAACATGAATATAACTCTAAAATACATAACGTACATCATAGAGCGGTTTCAAAACATTATGTAGAGTTAGGACATAAATTTAAATATAAAGTACCAAAAAATTTACATATTGAAGAAAATAAACAAAAAATGCTACTTTTAGAAACCCTATATATTAATCTAAATAAAAATAATATTAATTTTCAAACTGACACAAAAAATATTTTTCAATATACCCGGCCAATTATAAAAAACCTTGACATTTGGAATAAAGTGCAGGGCAACACTATCGCTTAATTATACATCTTGTTCAACCATTTACTCATCTCATTTTATGTCGGCCATCTTATTAGTAATATGTGTAAAAATCTCCGTTTAAAATGAAAATTCACATGATGTATTTTTAGTTTAAATTACGTTTTGATTTTTTTTTACTTTTACTGTTTTAATTGTATTTTTATTAAACTTGGCAATGTAATAATATTATACTCTTTAGGTATGTTATTAATCACAAAAATTTTGATTCAAAATTTATAAAACTTAATTATATACTTTAGATATAGCAAAAAAAATTTGTACAGTATAATGCTGAAGACGATTGGTTAAATCGAAACGTTCAAATATTAAATAAAGTAATAAATTCAAGAATTCCAAAACCAACATATTCCTTACCAAAAATAAACACAGGACATAAACAACTTTAGAATTAAAAAAAATAGTTACAAAAAACACAAAAAGAAAATAGCTTGAAAATTGTCCTACAATTTAGGACCAGTATTCTAAGTCTTTTTAAGGCAAAGATCAATCGCAGCGTTCTTCTACATTTGTTTTTCTTTTTTCTAAATTTAGGGAAAGAAAAGGACGTAAGGGTCTGTAAGCACGTTCCGCTATATTTTCTTTTTCCGTTCAGAGACGCACACACATCCGCTTACACAATCGTTTTGTGAGCTAGTGAATACATTCGACAGTCAGAAAGAAAACGATAGTTCCCACACTCCTGTGGAGAAGCTGAACATGCTTGCTGATAGGAATGTAAGATAGTCTGACAGCAACTGAACAACAGCAAGAATGAGAATTTAGACTGTTGTATTTAGATTGATATTTTGCTACGACGATGAATAAATAGACATTCAGAAATTACATTTGTCACATTTATTTAATTATATTAATCTAAAACAATAATAGTTGAACATAATTATATATATTGATGATGGCTAGTTCGAATATAGAAATAGATATACATGACAATTAAGCTTTTATGTCAAACACCTTGATAAACTTGAATTACTGTTACTTTATTAAAATAATATTTTTTTGCCTGATAATGCATTTGACAGTTACATTTCATTTATGACTATAATTATATCTATTATTATTTCAGAATACTTTATAAATGACTTGAATGATCAATTATTATCATGTCCCTGTATTTATTATTAGAAGTTCCCCCATTCATCAGAATAAATCTCAATTACAAAATGATTCAAATTGTAGTTTATTTAGTTTTTGAGTGTAATAATAACTAAACTATAACTAGATTTCAAGAGCATCTTCAGTCGAATGGTTTATTTTCATTCCATTCGCAGAGACTGTTAAGGAATATAGTGTTTATCAATATTCAGATTTTTACTGTTTTTATTAAATTAAATAAGTTTATACAAAAAAATCAAATGCAACATATTTTGAGCAAATTGTAGATATACCGGGTGGAACATCATACCTGTGTACATAGGCGATTAACATGAAAAAACAGTTTTTCTGTGCGCATTGCTCCCCAAATTATTTTATCCAAAAATGCATCAAATAAATGTTGTAGAGCATAAAATTCTGCATCTAAATCAATAAACAGAATTACATTTACATGCGTTATAACGACAGAAATTAAATAAAAATATTAAAAATTACATTGAAAATATCAAATAGCCATGGAAGTGAAACAAAAATAGATAGATGCTTGGCAGATCTCCTGATTTAACACCTAGCGATTTTTTATGGGGTCATCTTAAATGTAAAATTTATAAGCATCGCCACCCAAATATTAATTTTTTGAGAGAAGCTATCGTGGATAAGTGCGCTTTAATCACAAATAGGCAGCTCGCTAATGTACAACATTCCTTCTACAATAGACTTGGTTATTGCTTGGCTGAAAATGGAGGTTTATTTGAATATTTTATTATAATTTTATTGAGAGAATTATTTTTTGATATTTGAATTATAATAGATAGGTTATAATTTTTACATGACCAACCCTATAAGAAATAATCATTTCATTTAAATGTACAATTGTTTATTTATTATTAAATTGTAATCATAGGTTTGGAGTTTTTTGTATGTATTTTATTGAATGATTAATTTGTCGGGGGTAAAATATCAAATAGACAGAAAAACGTCAAGCATTTATCTATTTTTGTTTCACTATTTGATATTTTCAACGTAATTTTTTATATTTTTTTATTTAATTTCTGTCGTTACAACGCATGTAAATGTAATTCTGTTTATTGATTTAGATGCAGAATTTTATGTTCTACAACATTTATTTGAAGCATTTTTGGCTAAAATAATTTTGGGAGCAATGCGCACAGAAAAACTGTTTTTTCATGTTAAACAGGTATGATGTTCCACCCGGTATACACGCCTACATAATAGAGATGAAAAAACTATCGATAGTACTATCGATACATCGATAGTTTTAAAAAATAAAGTACTATCGATAAGTAATTAATAGAAAAAAACTATCGATAGTATCGTTTAGTAATTATCGTTTAGTAACTATCGTTTAGTAACTATCGTTTAGTAATTATCGTTTAGTAACTATCGTTTAGTAACTATCGTTTAGTAACTATCGTTTAGTAACTATCGTTTAGTAACTATCGTTTAGTAATTATCGTTTAGTAACTATCGTTTAGTAACTATCTTTCAAATAAAATAATTTAAAAATAAAAATAAATAAATAATAAATAACACGGGCTGGACTGTGAGTAATGACAAGCAATTTACCTTATGTTCCCGGAGCAATTCGAATACGTCTGTTATTTGCGGACCACGTGGTAGCTTATGTGTTAAGTATGACTTGTCAAGATTTCATCTACATTTTAATGATATAATTCAAATTATATTCAATAACGTTATTTTACAGCAACTGTACACAAATGTTAGCTGTAAATCGATTGGTTGTCGGAAGACTTTAAAGGGATGAAAGATAAAGTGAGATTTCTAAGAAATTTATTATAGGGTAACAGGTACGAGATAATTTAAATTCAATTGTTCTCTGATGTTCATTGTAGTTTGTGCTGTAGTGAATATTATTGGGTCATGTGGCGGCCAATACATCACCACACGTACACAAATAATCACACACCTTGTATATATTCTAAATAGTCTTAGCAAAACACTCTGTATATATTCGTTCATTTTCTGTAGTTTCTAAGCAACATTCTGTACAAATTTCATGTTTCTCCACTACCTGCTATTGTAACTTCGCCCGCTTTCTCCGAACCAAACAACATCTGTATTTCAAGTACCTACATTACAAACTTCTTTGTTCACCCCAAAATCCACCATTTTTTTCTTCTAACCAGGACAATTTCCGCTTACCACACCACTCATCCAGTATGCATCACAACTCCAAAAATACTAACACAACACCACATTTCTTTTTTATTTGATCTAAATTAATATAAAAGGTGTTTAGAATTGCAATTAGTTTTTCTAATATCTCGATCTCGACAAATATATAAATTAAAGAAAGAAATGATATATACCTAGGAATAGAAGTACATATTTGCATTGGTTTTTTATTTTTCACATTTGTAACTTGTGAAATCTTGTTATTAAGCCTAAATTTTTAAGAAATAAATTTTTTACATTTATTGTATATTTCCTTATTTTCTATTTCTCCCATTTTACATACCTGAGAGCGGGTAATATTAACTGTAACAAAACCATATTCACAGAAATTATTTAGCACACATCCCTTAATATAGAGCAACATCAACAGTTTTAAATTTTAGGAGATGAGGGTAACAATTAAAAAATTATAAATTTTATTTTACCTCTCTCTCAAAAATGGAACAAATTTAATAAATGATTTTAAACTCTGTATAGGCAAAGATTATTTAATTTTGAAAAAAAAATTATTTATACATTTGTAAAAAAAATACTATCGATAAGTAAATAAAAGAAAAAAAACTATCAATAGTATCGTTTAGTAATTATCGTATAGTAACTATCGTTTAGTAACTATCGTTTAGTAACTATTGTTTAGTAACTATCGTTTGGTAACTATCGTTTAGTAACTATCGTTTAGTAACTATCGTTTAGTAATTAAAACTATAGTTTAGTAACTAAAACTATCGTTTAGTAATTTAATTGACTATCGATAGTACTATCGATATATCGATAGTTTACTGATAGCACTATCGAACAATCGATAGTTGAAATTACCGATAGTTTTTCATCTCTACTACATAACCAGCGTAAACTTGTATAATAATTATTTAAAAAAAATATTTATGAAGGAAATACGTTTTCAGAATTCCTATTTAACTAATTAATCTGATATTATTATTAACTGCATTTTGTAGTTCTTATGCATAATTATTAAAGATTTCAACCATTGCTTCTTTTTTCATATAGGTATCATATTTATTTAAAATTCTTCTAAGTTTCCGTCTTCTTTTATATTACGAGTATAAATTATAAATAAAAGAAATACATCATTACCACTTTTATCCTGAATGTGATACTCCGCCGTTGTAAAGCTCGGTAAGTGATACATTTGCGCATATGAAATGCAGGTACCGGCCGTCAAACCCTTGTACACCTTACCGGGATAATTTGAAACAGGTGTAAGGTTTGTCGGCTACGAGAAAAGAACTTCAATTCTCAAATCTACACAGTCCGACAACTCATGCTTTACCATGCTTGTACCCATAAGAGTATAAATGATTAATGTTTAAATTATATTTGGATCATTTGTTATTTACTTTTCACTACAACCTCAGTAAGAATTAGTGACATAGCCAGGGAGAGACTCAGAGTGTCAAGACTCTTCCTCGTATTAGTAATAATGTAATAAAAATTAAAACAATTGTCTGATGTTTGCGGTTTTATAAATTATGACACTTTCTATAAAATTAGTAGTAAGTTGCTATTAATCGTACATTCGCAATCACTTCTATATATATTATTGCACAATTTTATGTATATTTATTAAATTATGCTACTGCATATAACAGGAATTTAATTCCAATTACAGTACAGGGATCAGACTCAAAGAGCCGCAGTGTACTCATAGCTCATATATTTTTAGCTTGAGTGGAATTTTAACTCAGGATCTCCGAATTCGAATACCATAACGCTACCCATTCTACCATATTTATAGTCTCGCGTCCAATCTCAGTATATGAAAACGTAATGAGATCGTGACTGCCTGTGACACATAACAGAAAAGAGAGAACAAATGGACTAAAATCAGATTTGAATTATACGGCGATTACTGGTTTACTGAAATAATTCATTGGGCGCTATTTTATCTTAACATTACATAAATAAACTGTTATTGTATATAAATATCTTATACTTATTAGCTTATTATTAATTAGTTCTGTTTTAAATATATATATAAATATATATATATATATATATATATATATATATATATATCATCACGCCTTTTACCCATAACTGGGTGTGGCACTTTGCCTAAGCAGATCTCGGTAAGTTATATATTTTTTCGCGTGAAGTGCGGTTACTGGCCATCAAATCACGGCCCCAAAGATATTAGTGGTGGGGAAGCCACAGGGGTAGATTGAAATGAGTGAAAAATTGTTTGTCGGCTGTGGGGATCGAACCAGGGTACTCAAGGTCCACACGCCGGCTCAATACCACTGAATCACCTACCGCATAAAAATGATATAATCATTTTTTATATGTAGGAAATGAAAGTGCTTGTAGGTCAATAAACTATTTATAAACATTAATAACTCATTGTTTGTTATCGATCATTTCAAACCATGTACTTGATTCATCCGCAGCTGCTAGAAAAATATTAAATACTTAACAAATAGTTTAAATACATTGCAAAAGTTTAAACAAAATACCTTCAACGTGCTACAAAGCCACAAGAAGACTTAAAATAATATAAAAATGCATTAAGCTAAAACAGCTATCATAAGAAAACACAATCGATTTTCTAATCGACTTATAGAATCAATACTAACGAAAACTAAAATTCCGGAAGCAAATGCACTACCGGAAATGTAAAAAATTCATTAAACAAAAACATAATGACAGAACAATCATAGATTCAAATAGAATCAAAAACTAAAAACACTAGCCCCCAACAGAACACCATCACTTTGGAAGTATCATATGCTATTGTATGTGAAGAATGCATCTTAAAAACATAGAGTAATACCTTTTATAAATCCATCGTATGTTGGATATGTAAACGTTATGATCTTGTTCTATTGTACCTAATACAATCAAGAACCACCTCTTGAGAAATATTCGGCAACAGAACTGTGAAAATAACTTGTCAATTTGTTGGAAAGATTTCTTGACAATATTATTAGGAAATTCGATAACTTAGTGTAATAATTATGTTGCCTAGATATTTCGGTATTTTAAAAGTAGAAGTGTCATGTGTTGACGTTATCTAGCTTACTGGTATATCCTTTTTATAGATTTTGGGTAGAAAGAAGTACATTTTTCCATTTAACTGCTGTTATCAAGGTTTAATTTATAAAAGTAATTTCTGAATTTTTTATCGAACCTGCCAACAGGATTTTTTATTAGCTTTTTGTACATTATTTCATCATTTAATGTAATAGATTTTTTAGAATCAAATCTACTTTATTTATAATTACTCATTTGCTTCCTTTATCAGCTATTTATTATAATTTGAGGGTTATTTTTCACAAAGCTTTTGGTGAATTGTAAGTATGTAATGTTGTTATCTAATGTGTAGTTATAATAAAGATGAAATAAATTTATAGGTTGAGTTAGTAGTATGTTTAATACCTTTATATAGCCATTCTAATGATTTTAATCGAATTTTTAATGAAATTAGGTGTTAGATTTTTTTACAATTGTTTAGGAAGTATAGTCAGCTTTCTACAGTGGTAATTTTATAAATAACTTTATAGTAAAGTTTAATCATAACAAATCAGTGCCTACCATAGTAGTTGTAAATGTTCTTGGAAAAAGGGCATCTTCAGGTATTGACGGATGTAAGTTAACAGCAAAATTTAATTATTAAAATAGAACGATTCAGCAGTTAACAGAATGTATGACCTTCATGTCAAATTATCAACTTAGCAATTTCTTTCATATAACATGGTTTATACAACAACATGTAAGCTAGTTGATGACGGATGTACATTCATGATATCATTTCCGGTTTATTAGTAACTAATATCAACTTTGAAATTTCAAATGGAACATACTATATTTTTTTTATACAAATTTGAAAAGTGCATCCAATTTGCTTTACAATCATGTAAAATAATCCATATGTTACATTATTAAAAAGTAAAATGGCGGGCACTTTATTATACACCAAATCGGAGAGAGAATAGTGAGCCATGACTAAGGCTTGAAATAAAACAATTAACTAAAACAATTGTAATTATTAATATTAAACGAAATAATATTTTTTTGTCATAGTAATACAGAAAATAAGAATAAGAAACATTAATAACAACAAAATGATTTTATAACTAATATTCAAAATCGCTCCCAGTCTCTTCAATACATTTTGCACAAAATTTGGAAACAGAATAAGTAGCCCTTTATATTTGGTTAGCAGATAAAGATTCAATTGCTGCTTCATTTTTATTCTTCAGTCCGTTAATTATGTTTACTTGTTCATTACAAACAAAATCTTTCAATAATCAAGTGGTCATATCGGAAGAAAATGCATTTAAGAGGCTGAGAGTAATTTTGAATATTTGTTATAAAATCATTTTGTTGTTATGAAGTGTTTCTTATTCTTAGTTTCTGTATTATTATGACATAAAAATATTATTTCATTTAATAATAATAATTACAATTGTTTTAGTTAATTGTTTTATTTCAAGCCATAGTCATGGCTCACTATTCTCTTTCCGATTTGGTGAATAATAAAGTGCCCGCCATTTTACTTTTTAATAATGTAACATATGGATTATTTTACATGATTGTAAATCAAATTTGATGTACTTTTCAAATTTGTAAAAATATATAGTATGTTCTATTTGAAATTCCAAAGTTGATATTAGTTACTAATAAACCGGAAATGATATCATGAATGTACATCCGTCATCAACTAGCTTACATGTTGCTGTATAAATCATATTATATGAAAGAAATTGCTAAGTTGATAAATAAGCGAGATATTTGCTGGGTCTATTAAAATATAACACACTATATATATGTAGGAAATTGTAGTGCTTGTAGGTCAATAAACTATTACAAATATTAATAACTAATTGTTTATTATCGAATGTTTTAAACCATGTACTTGGTTCATACACGGCTATTAGAAAATAAAATGAATATAACGTAATAAATAGTTTAAATACATAGCAAAATTTTAAAGGAAATACCTTGAACATGGTATAAAGCTACACAAAAAATATATTAAAAATACATTAAGCTGAAATATAGCTATTAGAAGAAAATAAACAATCGGTTAGAAGGACATATAGAACCAATACTAACGACAACTAAAATGTCGGAAACACCAGCGATGGGGGCTAGTATTTCTGAAGTACTAGCGAATTTAATTCTGAAAAACCTTGAACATGAAACTTTGAACAAGATATCTCTCAACATTACCAATTTTTTCAGCTACTTTGATAACTACCTACTTATATATAGCGAATGAAGACCGTATCGATGTTATTTTTAACCATGTCGACGTGTTCCATCTGAGGCTTACCTCCACAATTAAAGAAGAATGTAAGCAACAACTCCATATCCTGGACATGACAGTAACAAGAAACGAAAGTAATATGAATTTCAACTGGTATTGTAAGGACACAGCCTCTGGACGCTATCTAAACTTTCATAGCTAAGCGAACAAGACTTATAATGTAAGTGTAAAATTCACTCATTGATCGTACGACACTACTAGCTGACCAATGTTTTCATTTTGACAAATTGAATATCGTTCGACAACATCCGGCAGAAAATCCCTAGTCATCAGACTTCGTTATCTGCCACATCAACAAGAGATTATATAACAATGGCATTAAACTTTCAAATCTTCCGTTTTTTGATTCACAATAACAGGTACCTTACTGCAAAATTCCTTACAACCATTTGAACTTCAATAGCATAAGAAAAATTATAAAACAAACATCTATAAAATTACACATTTCTCATCAATCACAATATCGGACAATTTCACGAAAACCAAGGATGAAGTACAAAGGACATCTTATATAAGATCATATGTAAAGTTTGTAGGTTACGTTATGTTGATGAGCCGACACAAACTCTTCAGCACGATTATCATTGTAGACTTTCTGACAAGAATCGCGGTGCTCTTACAAAACACCACGTAGATACAGGGCGTAAATTCAACGTCCAAGAATCAAGAGTTTTACATCATACGACCAACGGACATAATCGTCTTATTCTTGAATCACTCTACATCAACTTCGAATCTAAAACTAACATCAATTTTATGTTTTTTAAATAAATTTTTGTAAGAAATTTTCGTTTTTTCCATGTTTCTTTTACGGAGTTTTTTTTTACATTTCGGCGGGTATTTTTGCTTCTGGCATTTTAGTTTTCCTTGGTTTTGATTCTATATGTGCTTCTAACTGATTGCTTTTTCTGATGATAGCTGTGTTTTAGCCTAATCCATTTTTATATTATTTATTTTTGTGTGGCTTTGTACCACGTTGTAGATATTTTATTTAAACTTGTGCTATGTATTTAAACTATTTGTTACGTATTTTATATTTTTTGTAGTAGCTGAGGATAAATCAAGTATATACTTTCAAACATTGGATAATAAATAATTAGTTATTAATTTTTATAACAGTTTATTGACCTACATATATTCTACAATAAGTTCAACCAATTATACTATATAATCATACATTATTTTAAAATTGCAAGAAAGTATTTCGTGATCTTAAATGTTATTCATGGTAATCAGTACACCATACTATTAGGATTAGTATTTACATGTGCAAAATTTGATACTTTTAAATTTATTTTATTATCAAAAATTACCAAGGTATAAATAAGAAACAAGTAAATATTTACATTTCAGAAAAAATAGACCAGATATACTTTTCAAATTAAAAAAATATATATGAATTTAAAAAAAAATTATAATTTATATTTACTTTCTAATAATATTTCTCCAGCTCTCCATTTTGTTCTGCTTCTAACTACGCTGGGACTGCTTATTATAATTTTAGAAATGTTATACTCACAAATCAAAATTAAATCTAGTATTTGTTGCATTGCGTCTCTATCTCTTGCATCTGGCGTTTATTTTCATACGTCATTAACTAGCAGGTTGTTCCGATTGTAATGCGGTGAAACCAGTAACGT
Source organism: Pterostichus niger (assembly GCA_947425015.1). NCBI lineage: Eukaryota > Metazoa > Arthropoda > Insecta > Coleoptera > Carabidae > Pterostichus > Pterostichus niger. The sequence goes on along the minus strand of OX380337.1, from coordinate 29,587,618 downwards.
AGTGTAAACGTAAGTCGTAATTTGATATATCCCCTAAGAGCCCGACGCTTGGCGATGCGATACTCTGCTTAACGAGAGTAAAACAACGCCCACTTTCCGGCAATTCATGATAACAGCTTCTTGTTTCCTGTGTCCCATTTCCGCTTAATACAGGGTAGAATTTCAGTAGAAAGTGGTGGACATTAAGTATCGAATTCAATTTTCAATACCCAAAGACTTCAGATCGAATTTCATGAGATTGTATTTTTACAAAGAAATTATATAATAGTACATAATACAGAACCTTATTGGGAAAACTATAGCTTACAGCTGAGTGAGCGTAGCGAATAGGGCTAATAAATAAGGCGAGACCTATAAAGTACGAAGTACTGTTACTGGTGATTTAGTTTATAAAATATATTAATGTGAAAATTTTAGTTGTGTCTCAAAGTGTTGTTGTTGTTTTTGTTTAACAATGTTTTTCATAATTAACAAACTGTAAAATTTTTCAAAAAAATATACATAATATCTCAAGCTTTGAAAGAAACTAATAGAAGGAAAAAAAACTTGCAAATAAATTAAATATATAAATATATGATCACGCCTTTTATCCATTACTGCAAGTGATATATTTTTATGCGGTAACTGCAGTTACCAGCTCTCAAATCACGGTCGCCGAAGATGCTAGTAGTGAGGAAACCAAGAGGGTAATTTTCATGTGGTGAAAATTGTTTATCGGCTGTGGGAATCGAACCAAAATTCTCATATTCACTGAGCCATCAACCCTCTACCCCTAACAAAATTTGCATTAATTAATTAATTAGGCACAATATTCATTTCGACTATTATGTTTTAACATTGAGAGCAACCCAATTTTACTATTTTACCATACTAGTCCAATAAAATGCCATTTTATGGACAGTAAATATTAAATCAAATTATTATGGTGCAGTCCAAGATACCTTACATATTATTTATTTTATGAAATATATGTAAACTGAATACGTATCTACTATAATAATTGTAAGTATGCCCTTATTATGCAAATGTATCTTTTATTTTGTTGTAAAGTTATATTTGACGCGGCAATCGTCTAGTATCAAAATTGTATTATTTTTTATTATTGAGGACCCATTAAGTTACGTAGTGTTTAAATGATTTTATGTTTATTCGCTTTTACCAATGACCAGAATCTTTTATTTGAAGTCGGGAGTGAAGGAGGTATGTCGAAGGCACAGGGAATAATTTTTTATTAACACCTACACACTGAATATAGTACATACAAGCATCAATTGTCTGAAAATATACAAATAAATGTTAACTACAGCGACCAGAGCTGGTGCTGCGGGGCACTCGGAGGGTTCTCGGCGAGCGTGGCCTTCGAGGCAGTGTTCCCGGCTAGTGTGTGCCGTGGTTGGACGGCCTGGGATCGGACGAGCCGATAGCAGGAACTCCCCGGTGACGATTGGTGGAGTAGCAATGGCGCGGATAGACGGTGGTCTGCAATAGGTCGTGGCAGCGAACGGGAACCCCTTGGTAACGGATGGTATGCTAGCAAGACTAGCAGCGCGGTGGTGGCGGCAGCCTGCAGTAAGCCGTGGCAGCGAACGGGAATCCCTCGGTGACGGCTGGTGGGTAAGCAAGGCTAGCGCGGAAGGTTGACAGCGGCCTGCAGTAAGCCGGAGCAGCGAACGAAAACCGCTCGGTGACGGCTGATGAGCTAGCAAGGCTGGCCTGCAGCTGCGGCGTACCATAAGTAAGCATTAATACACTATGATAAACAATCAATTGAGCATTTCTGGATACATTCACGTTTTAAAAATTATTCTCAAAGCACCCAATACCTATAAAATAGTGTTCAACATGCCCATCTTACGACAATATACTAGTCATTCATTTGACTCAGTCTAGCGCCATTTACCAAAACAATGCAATCATACACCAACAAAGAAAAATCTTCTCAAATACTAATACTTTATCTAGGTACATTAAATATTAGATTCAAACTTTTCCCTACATCATTTATGGTTTGGATTAGTCTCCTAACTGTAACAATATGAGCTATCTCATTGTTGTTATGTTGCGTTTAGGTGAAATTGGTTTCGTGTAATTTGACACTCGTGACCACATGTGCCATTAAGGCTGAGTGTGACATCTTTTGGTTTTCGAATATAGGGCATTAAATTATAAAAAGAGACAGTTATAGTTAATATTCTTAAAATTCCAACAAGATTTCATGTTCGCGTTATCTGCAGGGCCAGAGTGTCAGACTACATAACCAAAACACTTGAGACATCTGTGTCCACCCCGATGCGTGGGGGATGGATTCCAGATGTGGGTATCGTACCCAGGGCAGCAAGTGTTTTGGTGGAAGCCATCAGTCTTGTCCATCGACTCAAAGCGTGAAGATGTAGTTCTTCACATCACGCGGGTTCGCGTTTACGTTATTTAAACTAGATTAGTGAATTAAGTATTATAATTAATAAAAATTTAATTTAAATCATTATTCTGTTTCCATCCTCATATTAAATTATAACGTTTCGTGTACAATTAGTATAAAAATATTTGATAGCAATGTGTTAATAAAATTTTAAGACTACGTCCATTTCTTTCGTGTTACAATTGACGCAGTCCGGTAAAGATCAACTTATTTACCCATTCCGCTCGTGTTAGATTGGCGCAGTCCGGTAGGATTGGCAAAAAAATTTGATTAAGTTAATCAATTCTATTCTAGCGTTTTAAAGTTAGTCACATTTTTTTTTGTTTAACTTTGTATACTTGAGTCAATCTCTACGAATCTTTTATGAGTGCTTAAGTTGAAATTTGGTAAATTGTTTAATGCTTTTGTTGCAAGTTTGTGTTTGTTAAGTGTTTTGAAGTTTTATTAAATTTTGAGAATCTTAGAAAATAGCTTTATTTAACAAATTTTTATATAGTTTTTTTGTCTTTGTTTTGTTATCAAATATTTCAATTTTGAATTATTTTGATATTTCGTTGTGAATTTTAGTAATTTTTTTTAAATTTTGAAAAAGGTTATTTTATTTTGAACGCTTGGTTCAATTTTATTTTAAAAAGTATGGAAACAGATAGTTTAAATTAAATCAAGTGAACGCGCGTGATAAATAAGTAGAAATGTATCCGTACGTTCCGCCAACGTACCCGTCGTCACCTGGATACCCGCTAAGAGTACCTGGCTCTTGGTTTCCGGTGACATCGTCGTGGAGTACGATACCAGCGTCGTATCCACCAGCGGCAGTGCAATATGGCTTGTCACACCAGCCTTCGCTACCTGTGCCAATGTCGTATCACGTGCCACCTCAGCAGCTGACAGCACCGTGGAGTACGATTCCATCACCGTATCCACCGATGACCATGCAGTATGACGTGTCAATGCCATACTTCATGCCACTCCAGCAACCGACATCCATGCCAGTTACCTGTATACAGCCGAACGTGTATGCACCACTTCCCAGTATGCTGCCTTCCGTTCTTCAGCCTGGTAGCCAGCCTTTGCAAGTTGCAAAAATTACTGCGGCTGAATTTGATTCATTGTTGCAAGCTGAAGAACGCGTGTTAGTGGACATTCCGCGTCCAAAGGAAGACAACAGCGAAATCGTGGCTGTATCAGAGGTAGCTGATCATGAAGAAGAAAATAAGGTGGAGGTAAGTGCTGTAACTTGCGATGTAGTGTATACTAAGGATGATAAAATGAGCAATGATGATAACATTTTGGATTCAACTTTTATAAAAGATGGCATGCTATTAGGAGAAAATAATCTTGACATGAGCATGGAACAAGTCCCCTGTAGCGTACTTGTTTCCAGTGTTGAGCTTGGTGTTCTATGTGTAGAACACACAAGATTGGAGCGATCGTCAACTTGGAATAAGTTGAGATCGTTGAATTGGAGCGAATCCAATTCATTTTGTGCGCCCATGAGATCAAGATATTTTCTCAACAAGTATAGTTGTAGCAGCAGCTTTAAGTCCATCGCAGCAAGTGTTTTGCCCATTGAAATCATCAGTAATGCATTACAAGTTAGGCACTACCTGAGGAAAACAAACCTCCACCATTTGCAGCGACCGCATCTAGGCTTGAACATACGGTTCGGCCATCAGCTGATGTGCAGTCAGTGTCAACATCCCTACAACCAGGACATGACCCAGCCACCATGGACAATCTGTTTTTTAGGAATAATAGTGTTTAAGTGCATGTTAGTTAAGTTTAATTTAATTATGTAATATGTGTATTGCAAATTTTTTGATTTAGTTGTAGTAAGAATATCAGATGTGGGAATTAGAGAATTCCATGTTTTGTCTCTGAATTTACCAGCTGATTAAAGAATTATGTGTGATATTGTGTATTTTAATATTGTGTTCGGCAAAATATGATTTATTAAATTGTAGGAAAATATTGCTTTGTGTAGAATATGTTTCATGAGATTGGACTATTTTGTTTTGTGTTAGCAATTCTCATTTTTGTTGGTTATTTTATTATTATTTTTATTATTTTGTTCATATATGTTAATTCTAAAATAAAATTTTGTTCCTGTGTCCTAGAATGTTTTAGCAATTATATTTTGTGTATTATTTTGTGTCTTGCTATCTTAGTAATTGAATTCATGGTGTACAACAGTAAATTAGTGCTGTTATTAGTTTATTTGTACGTAAATATGTTTTAGATTCTCTTGATAATTTTGTCAGAACGTTGATCTTATAAATGTAATTATACTGCTGTCCTCGACGTACCTTCGCGAGACGCCACTCCCTACTAGTAGAAAATTCCAACTTACTCTCATACTACCATTAGCGTTCGCGACCAGGTTATTGGGAACCGTGTCATTCTCTGTATCGTATTACCGCGATTAGTAGGAATAAATTTATAGAGTAATATTGAGCTCTTGCCTTTTCTTTTGTAGCGCACTTTCCTGTGGGTTTGTTGACCGACCCTCAGGTTGATCTTTAGGCTCCGTAGGTCAACTGACGCCCATTCTCTTTCCGTTATTTTATTGTGCTACCGTGTTGGAGAACTACCATCCATCCACTTCCTTATCCACTGGGTGTTAAATTTTTTTTATTTTATTGATAACAAACTATTTGTTGTTTTTTTGCCACAGCAGCAACATCTTCAGGTATTCCAACAATTTTGTCTTCACTATCGACTTCCATTTTTACGAAATTGAAAATAAATCGCAGGAACAAATTGAAGATGTGAATTAATAAAAAAAAATTCACGATATAAATAAACAATCTCTTTGACAACAAATTTTTATGAATTATTTTATTGCAAACTTTATTTTCTGAACGTATATCAATGAACCATAAGTAAATTAAATTATTTAAATTTAAACAGTTGGAACGCCTTGAAAAAAGTTTTGTATGCATTTCTGGAATAAACTTCGTTGATCCCTCAACTGATAATGAGTTACATTCTCGGAAATAAAATCTTAGTTTAATGCTTCAAATGCTACATTATTTTTACGACGTACCAGTGCCTAGCTCACAGCGCCCGTTTGTGATAAATACATGTAGCTGTATTTTATATTTTAACGACAAATCTCACATTGTCATCAGGCGGATTAAAATTGACGAACCTATGTTCGGGTGACGTCCGAGTATGTTAAGAGATGTGCATTAACACGCTCGGCCACCGCGCCCCTAAAATAAATTTATCTTATTCAATTACTGGTGCAATTTTAATTGTTATTTTAAAATTATTTCAATTTTAAATTTCATATGTGGTTGTCAACACTTTTTATTTAAACTAAAAACGTTAATAACAACAAATAACAATTGTTATAATAAAAATCAAAGTTCACATTCTATTTATAACTAAAATAGCTGATAAACATCTTACACACTAACACTTATCACGACGTTAAATAATACTCGAACAATATTTATTTTCGACGATAATTTTTTTTTTCAACAGCACTGTAAGGTATATTCGGACGAACGACTGTTTCCAATCACTCGACGTGTCGCCTTTTTATCTCTCCTCGCCTCTTACTGGAACATTCCGGAGACTTCTCGATTGCGAGTACGTGAGATGAGGCAGACCGACCGGTACAGATTTGTCCATTACGGTCGTTACAGTATTTAACCTGTTATTGAAACTTTCTAGAGATTTCTCGATTGCGGACACGTGGTATGACTTAGTTTGGCCAGTACATGCTTGTCCGTTACACTATTGTGATTGTCTTAATATGTTATTAGTATATTATATACTTTTTGTCTCTTTTTTTAATGTTCTATTAATTTAATTTTTGGTTCTTTTTCATTTTATTTAATTTCATACTAATTTTTTTCCCTTTTTAGGTTGTTCTTTGTATTTCGTATAAGTTTTTTCTCGTTTGTTTTTTAGGTTACAAGATTAATAGATACCCATGTTTGTTTCGTTTTAATTATTTCATCTTTTATATCCTGATGTCACCATGTCGTCTGTTGTATTTACTGCTTGTATTATAATACTTTTGAAAATATCCCTAACCTCTTCAGTATTATTTTGTTATAAGTTATATTTTCTGTATCTATTATTCTTGTTACTTCCTATTAGATTTTTAAGCTATTTCTTTGTTTTTTTATTTTTTACGCTTTATTTTCTCGTATTTTTTGTTTCTTTTTTCGTTTGCTTCCGCAAGAAAATAATAAGAGAATGTTTCTGGTCTTTTTTAGACCCTGCACAAACATTATCTTTGTTTGTATATTTTTTCTACTATTATATTATAGATATATCTTATTTTTCTCTGATCTTATCTTGTATACTCATGTATATCTTTGTGTTCAAAAAAGTATAAGATATAATATGTAGAAGAAGAAACCAACTTTAATAATTATAAAACAAATAAAAATACTAAAAATAACAATTGTAAGTAAAAATTAAAATCAAGCTGAACAAGAAGAATTAAAATTAAAATCAATTCAACACCCACATACAAACAATAAAAAAAAGAAGATAAAACACAAATCAAATTTCCACAACGCTGTACAAACCTCTCAAAACAGAATTTAATACAGATAAAACAGAAATATTAAACTCAAGCCATAAATTCGCATCAGAACAATCAAAGCCAAATCTATAACACTTGAATTACGTCAAAATATCGGTACGTATCTGTAAAAAGAACACAGAAAAGAATATGTTCCCATTTGAGCAAAAGTATTAAGGAAATATTAATAATATTAAAGAAAAAGTCAAACAATAGACCCCCTTCCAATTCAAACTTATAAAAATTTAACCAAAGATAAGATGCATTACTTCCCCAAATCCAAAATTGCCAATAATTTATGTTCTCATTAAGCTAAATAAAGAAAGTAAATTCATCCGACCCGTAACTCTCTCTATAAACTCATCTGCTCATAAATTATAAAAATTTCTGAACTATTTTTAAAAAACAATTTTAAAATATTATTGCCCCACCAGCATTCAACGTTCAACCAAATTAATTGACTATTAATAAATTAAAACCGAACAACAGTTTAAGATAATTTCATTGTTAATTTATATAGGAACATACACACCACAGAAACCTTAAAAGTTTTAATGGAAAAAGAGAACAAAATAGAACCTTGCATCATAAATATCAAATAACACAATTCAACATCAATTTAACTTTTCTAAATTATAAGCACACAAATCTTTTTCCAATTCAACAATAAAATTTATAATTTATAAATTGAATTACCTATGGACTTCCCAATCAGCGGTATACTTGCTAACATTTTTATTGTTGACCTAGAAACAAAAATAATGAAACAGTATTTAAGCAAAATTATTTCATTTTTCATTGACATTAATAACTTATCACATATTAATCACTAATTAAACTTCTTTGATTTAACGGTAACAAAAACAAAATAGCATTGAATACAAAATATACAGAAAACCAACATCAACAGATTCAATTATTCCATACGATTCATACTATATCTTTAACTGTTTACTATTAAATCCTTTATTACAAGAAAACTTTAATATTGAACTAGAAAAAACATTCACATTCGTTCTAAATAATAAATTTTCTTTGCATTAAATATAAACGTGTTTAAAACAGGAATACAATCTAGAAATTTAAAACAAATTTATCAGCTCTCAACAGTTTTCCCACAAATAATATTAATACCTAACATTAAACACTACAAATTAAAACAAATTACAAAATAATTTAATTAAAAACTAATATATAAATCACCAAGACAACATAATAAACAACACTCGTCCGTCAAATAAGGATTTAATTTTGGTTTTTGACTGGTTATTTTGAGTTGGATTAATATTTATTGATTGTCACCAGAATTTGTGCATATCCTTTTACTAAGATAAGTATTATCTTTGATTTTCAAAATAGTTTAATTTTTTATTTTTTTTTGTCTTGTATATAGTTAGTTATTTGTATTAGTTACGCTTAGATACGGTGAATTATGATTTGTTTTTAGGTGTGATTGACATTTGACAGGTGTTTGAATGTAATTTATTTCCTTTCTTTTATAGTTAAGGATAAGCCTGGTAAGCTACCTTAACTTCTTCTTCTTTTACCGAGAGAACCCTATTTCTTTTATCTTTTGTTCTAATGAGGAATAAATGGGCGAAATTTGATGAATGTAAGTTTGGTACGTGGAATGTTAGAGGTATAAATGGAAAAGAAAATGAATTGGTGAATATAATGCGTGTGTATAATGTAGATGTTTTGTGTGTGAGCGAGACAAAGCGGAAAGGCTGTAATGAAGAAGAGGTAGATGGATTGTTTTGCTTGTGGTCGGGTGTTGCTGAGAATGAACGGGCAAAACATGGTGTAGGAGTGCTTGTTAGTGAAAGGATGAAACCGTTTGTAAGAGATTATAGTTGTATTTCATCGCGAATTCTTTGGCTGAGACTTAAGGTAGGCTTTCATAGAATCTTCGTTGTGTCAGTTTATGGCCCAACTGAATCCGAAAGTGATCTTGAGAAAGATCAATTTTGGAATTTGTTAGATAGTGTGATTGATTCGTGTGATCCAGGTGAAAAAGTTATCGTATGTGGTGATTTGAATGGTTGGGTGGGAGTAAAGAGAAGCATGTCTGGGAATGTATTGGGTAAATATGGTGATGTGAGAGTGAATGAAAACGGTAGGAAAATAGTATCCTTCTGCTTAGAGCGTGATCTTTTCGTTTCCAACTCTGTCTTTAAACATAAATTAGCTCACTTGTATACATGGGAGAATGTGAGGGAGAATAGGCGGAGTGTGATTGATTTTATTTTGTATGATGAACGACTAAGAAGTTTAGTTGTGGATACGCGTGTGAAGCGTGGGGCTGAATTGGGTACGAATGATCATTATTTGGTGGTGTCGCGAATACGTCTGGATAAATGTTGGCGAATGAGGGTAAAAGGCACCGAAAAAATGTTTCGTGTGAAATCTAGTGTACTACAGAATGAGGATATTAGAGATATCTTTGTTGAGAAAATAAATGAATCTTTGCCTGTATGTGAGCCTAATTTTGAATGCAGCATAAATGATGTTTGGATGAAATTTAAGGATACAGTTCTTAAATGTGCAAAAGAAGTTTGTGGTGAATCCAGATTAGGCTCTTGTCCAAGGAATGCATGGTGGAATGATGAAGTGAAAGAAGCAATTGAAGAGAAAAAGAGAGCGTATTTGCGATTTCTACATGTAAAAGATGTGCCTGGAAGTTTACGTGATGAATGTTTGCTAGAATATAAAAGGTTAAATAAACATGTTAAGAGAGTAGTGAGAGAAAGTAAGGTGCGTTTTGATGATTTGATGAGTGAAAGAATGACGAATGATTTTACTATGAATAAAAGAATGTTTTGGTTGAGTGTGAAGAGATTGAGAGGTGGTAATGTAAGGGCGGTAAAAGCGATTAAGAGTGCAAATGGTGAGTTATTGTGGAATGAATTAGACGTTAGAAATAGATGGTGTGAGTATTTTAGAGGCTTATATGGTAGCGTAAATGGATCGAATTGTTGTAGTGAAAATTCAAGAGAAAATGTTAGAAGTGATGAATGGGATATAGATGAAAGTGATGTTAGTTTTGCATTGTTACGTTTGAAGAATGGTAAAGCTCCTGGTTTGGATGGTATAACGAATGAGATGTTGAAGTATGGTGGTGAGAGATTATTTGATTGGTTAGTTTATTTATTTAGATTTTGTTTGAAACTGTGTGTAGCTCCTGATGATTGGAAACGTGCTATCATTTGTCCTTTATTTAAGGGCAAAGGTAGTTCGAGTGATTGTACTAATTTCCGTGCGATAAGTTTGTTGAGTGTGGTAGGGAAGTTGTACGGGAAGATTCTTATTCACAAGGTACGAACCTTAACAATCTCCAAGTTGAGTAATATGCAAGGTGGATTTTTGCCTGAGAGAGGGTGTGTAGATCAATTGTTTTCTCTTCGTATGATTGTTGAGAAATCACTTGCTAAGAACAAGAAGGTGTTCTGTGGCTTTCTCGATCTTAAAAAAGCATATGATAGTGTTCATCGAGTTATTCTGTGGGATGTACTTCTAGAGTACGGTATAAATGGTAATTTGTTGGGAGCGATTCGTGCATTATACGAAGATAGCGAGGCTGCGGTGAGAGTTGATGGTAGATTGAGTGATTGGTTTTCTATAGATGTTGGCGTGAAACAAGGTTGTGGGATGTCCCCGTGGTTGTTTAATTTATATATGGATGTGTTGTTACGAAAGTCGCTGAATGGGGCGGATGGTGTACGTATTGGTGGCAGTGTAGTGCCTGCGTTAGCTTATGCGGATGATGTAGTTGTAATGGGTGAATCTGAAGAACAATTGAGAAGAATGATTCTAAGTATAAATGAAGTAGGAAAAGGTTTAAATCTATTACTGAATGTTGATAAATGTAAAGTGTTAGTGTTTGAGAAGAGTGATTTGGTGACTGATTGCAATGTTTCGGTGAATGGTGTGAGATTGGGTCAAGTAAGTGAGCTTGTATACTTGGGGAGTGTGTTTTCGAGGGATGGACGTATTGATCGAGAGATTGAAAGAAGAGTATCTGCTGGATGTAAGATATTGGGTGCTCTGGGAGCCTTTACTCGGAACGTGAATGTATCCAGAGATGCTCGATTGAGTGTTTATAATGGTGTGTTGGTGCCTACGTTGATGTATGGTAGTGAATGTTGGGTATGGATGAAGAAACATGAACGGCGTGTAGCTGCTGTGGAAGTGAGATATTTGCGGGGTGTGTGTGGATATACTGGAAGAGATCGTGTCCGGAATACATTGGTGTATGATGAATGTGAGATTGGGAAGAGTGTTGTAAGAAGAGTGGGAATAAGTTAGTTGAGATGGTTTGGTCATGTGGAGCGTATGTCGAATGACAGATTGGTGAAACAGGTGTATGTTGGTGAAATTGAGGGTGAATGTTTGCGTGGACGGCCTAGGAACAAGTGGATGAATATGATTGAAGGGTTGTTGCGTGAGCGAAAGATTCTGAGCGTGAAGAATAAACGAGCTTGTATGAAAAGAATTATGAATGTGGTTGAAGCAAAAGTGGTGTGTCAGGATAGGAATGTTTGGAGAAAATTGATTGCAGGATGAGTGTGATGAATGAAGACAGGCGTATGATTCTTGATTTTAGATTAATTGGTTAGATGTTTTGAGTGTTTACCTGCAATTGTGCGGAGACGATCTTCAGAAACAAGCGCAGTGTACACTAGCGAATGGATGAATGTTTGTTGTGTGTTGATGGATTTTGGTTGTGAGAAAAGAAAGAGTTTGTATGGAGGAGGTGTTGGTGTGGTTGAGTCGAGTGTCGTGTGTCAGGATGAGAATGTTGACGGGTTCGTGCTACCCCATTTAATGGGATATAGCGTGATGTTATGTATGTATGTATGTATGTATAAATCACAAAACGATTGCAGCACTTTTATTAAATAATAAACCACAAGAATATCACACAATAAATCAGGAATATATAAAATTATGCGTTATAACTGAGATACATATTTTATATATAATATAATTCATGATATTTCTGAACAAACCATTTTTAAAAAACTCCCGCCATTTAAAAAATTAAAATATATACAAGCTGTTTCACAACTTAGAGCAAAAAATTAAAGGGTATATTCTGTACGACGTGCTGATCATGAAACAAAAAGAATTTTCTTTTAAATCGCAAAACTATTTTCCATGTTTCCCAGTTCAACATTTTTCGTTGCCACTGCCACAGGGTGGATGATTATGTTAAAGTTATTAATTAAATAAAATTCTATTATAAATAACTGCTAATAATTGAATTGTGTAATTATTCTTTCGTAGTTGATACCTACTTCATTGTTTGTGTTTAATAGGAAAGCGAATCCAGTGCAGTACTACAAAAAATGTTTTAGGTTAACAACCCTTAATTTTTCGAATTTAAAAAAAATATTTTTGTTTCATGATCAGCACGTCGTACAGAATATACCCTTTTATTTTTTGCTCTAAGTTGTGAAACATCCTCTATATACGTATAGTCGTATTTTTGCTGTTGGTTTTCATTTCAATTTCTTGCCTCGATATTAATTTTTCCCTCAGCTTCAATTATTTTGGTTAATATGTTGTCATATATATATATATATATATATATATATATCCCTGCAGCGGGCGCGCCTCTCATAATTACGTAAGCGGGCGCGCGGCGCATTGAATGCACCGAGCAACAATTAACGTATTTGTTGACTATTTGTAGAGAAAAATTATATTTATTACACAGAATACATATTATGGGAATATTTTTTATATTATTTCGATAGGTACAAATGTTAAAAAAAAATAATAAAAAAACAAAGTAAACTTAAATGATATAGCTCAACTATAGTAGTTAATCAGTCTAATTCTGTAACAAAGTGGTTAACTTGTTGTTAACTAACAACGTTGCTTATTTATAAAAATTTTAGCAACCTATTTAATAACATGATGAAAAATGTTATTCTGTAACTATAACGTTAGCAACCTTGCTTATTTGTCTAAAAATTAACAACGTTGCTTATTCATCAGTATGAAGTTAGGGTCAGTGTGTTGTTTTGACGTTTATAACATAACCAAAATTTTGGTTAAAGGATAACAAATTCATTGAAAGGTATTTATTATTAATTATATTACAACTAAATTGATTTCATTATTTTTTATATATGAAAAGTTTTTATTCTTGAGAAACAAAAATTCCAAGGGCGAGTAGAACAGCAAGCGAACAAATGGAAGTTCTACTATCTTCCTTCAACAGCATAGAATAATGTTGTCAGCTAAATAATTAGTTTAATATTAGATTTTGTATTTTTCAATTTATTCTAGCGTAAAAATGTTATAAATACCCATTTTTCAATTGTCTTATTTCTTCAGATGTGGTAGGAAATTTTACTTATCTGGCAAGTAAATGATTTGTAAAAACCGTAACAATTTTTAAAATACGGCTAACCATTGGTTGTGATACTGCTAAATGAAAATCTTTGCCGATATTATTTTGATATTTATTTATGTTACGCTGTACAACAGGACTTTAATCCCATTTACAGTACAGGGTCCGCACTCACCGAGCCGCAGTGTGGTAGTTTTTATATAATTTTTTTAGCTTGAGTGAGATTCGAACTCGGGATCTCCAGATTTGAATTCCGTATCGCTATCCACACCACCGTACTGACGGACATGAACCTACTGCTAAAAAATTTAGTGCGACAAGTACCTTAAAAGTTATTTTTATATTAAATTATTTTCTTATTCTTTCATAACAAAATACTTACTTTTACATGAACAGATATGTGTGTACTGCGTACTCCTCCTCTGATATGTGGCTCAAGTTCAGGAATCAAAGTATTTAACACAAAATTTTTTGGTAAATGATATAATTTTTTAAAGCTAGTTTAAGTTACAGAAAAAGGATTACTTGTATCTCGTATGACCAAATACTCAAGTCTTAGATCTCTCCTATTTTAAAATAGTATGTTATAGGTTACAACTTCGAAATTTAGTTTCTTTATGATACTCACTGTTCTCTTGCTTCTTCTAGATTATGTAATATATTTAACTCAAACAAAATACACGCAGGATTCATTTTAGAATTTATTTTCTGTCTAATATACATCCACAAATAACATTGCTAACGCTTAGCAAGTACTCATGTAGGTGTTGCTCAAATAAGCAACCTTATTAACCACTTGTTGCTAACATTTTAACCACTTCAGACTTATAGAATACAAATAGTGTAAAAGTTTCTAACTTAGCAAGTCACATGACACTTAACCATACACGTAATTGCTAGGAATAAGCAACTCACTTATAGAATTAGACTGAATATTCTAACCACTGTCTGGTACGGGTGTTGCACAATCCCCACACAAAATCTCTATTTTTGCATGTTTTTTGCAAACAAATTTCCGCAGTCATTGCAGCTGATTGTGGTGTTTATATTTTTTGCTCGTACACACCTTCCTCTCTTTTTTTCTAGGATGCTCTAAATATCTTGGCTCCTCGATTTCCTGGTATTTTTGTAGAAAAATCTTGTGAGAGAATTATTATTTTCGCGCGTTCTGTCATGTGGGGTTTTATTAGACTCATTGCCAAGTTTTTTAAACATATTCTTCGGGCTGTCCTGACATTTGCTTCATTTGAAGCAAATAATACCTGTGCATTGATGCCTGCATATCACTATCAAGGGCCATCTCCTTGTTATTCTTTTCATAGAATAAGTACCGGACATTTGGTCAATTGTGTCAACTCCACCTTTGGTAGAATTATAATCCAATATTATATCTGGCTTTTTGGTCTCTTCGTCTATCGTACCGGAGTCATGCATCGTTGATAAAAGTATAACGAATATATTTTTTTAGGTACATAGGATACTAATCTTTTTGATAGCCAAATATTTAGGAACGTTCCTCGCGATCTTTATGCGGTAAAAATTCCGGAGGAATTTCTTGTTTATTTTCTCTGAGAGTACCTATAAGTGTAATTTTATTTTCCAATAAAGACATCGCTAACGGGATACTAGTATACCAGTTGTCTGTAGTTAGTTACATTTCTAAGATATTATGTGCTTCACCACCACTATGCGAATTAAAATTTGTGTTAGAACTGAAATAAATAAAGGTGGTTATCAAAAAAGTAGATCTGTATAAATTGCAGGTATTTTAATACCAAAATCAACAAGAATCCTAAAATAAAACAAAATAAAAAATGACTTACAAGAGAAGGCGCGCGGCGCACTCCGTGCAATAATCGACACGCTTCGACAAGTCGTCTAACCTACACACCACCACTGTATCGAAATAACTGCAACCTGAACCACAGTGTGACCAAATGTCCAATGAAGGATTAGCATAAGTGATGAATCCCCCCCAACTCGCAGTCTCGCATTTACATGCCTTTTTGTAAATTTGGCGCACCTAGTGCTCCAGCGCGCCCGCTGCAGGGATATATATATATATATATATATATACAAGGTAATTGCAGCGCGAGCCGAAGGCGAGTGCCGCAATAGTGTAAGAAAAACAAAGATACTTTACGCTCGTGTTATACACATTGATTGCATGTTAAAATTATTAAAAAAAAAGTATACATACTGAAAATCAATTCGTTCTGTCAACTGTCAATATGACAAATAAGCGCGCATTTAATATCTTTTTCGCGCGTTGCCATTTGAAACGCGCGCATTTAACATCTTTTTCGCGCATTGCTATTGGACACGCGCGACACAGATATTTTGTTATCCTAAGAAAACGTCAACTTTACGATGACAAATGAGAGCGTAATTACGTATTTTTTATAACATCGTCCAAAATACAAGCGATTGATTCAACTTGTGTATTCAATTTTTCTTTGAGCATCTCATCTGCAAGATCTGAAGACTTTGGTGACTAAAATGTTGAACCACGACGAGTGAACCGATAAAAATAAGTTTTGTTCACATTCTAGCGGTATACCAGTTTTCTTTCTATAATTATTCCACAAAAAACGTCAACTTTATAATGATAAATGAGAGCGTAATTGTCAACTTTTCATAGCAATCGTAAAAAAATATTGTTATTATTAATGCAGCCTAATTTCACTAGAGAGATAAAAATTAGAATAGCACTAGTATTTGAAACTGAGATTTTTTTAACTCCGGGTTAATTCTCTTACCATTGAGCTTCGGTATCAATATAATTTATTACCTGATATTATTCCATGTTTTGTCTCTGTTATTTGATAAAGCCAGACTAGATCCTATGACTCCTTCATATATTAAAAATTCGACATAAAGTTCGTCTGCAACTACATTGTTATTTAATGGGGATATTCTCAATTATGCTTCGTCTTCGTACAGAATATTTAATATTACATTTTAAAGACATCATAAAATTTGATTTACAAAAGACACTACAAAATATTAATATTCGACCTACTTTACAAAAATTAAACACCAAGAATTTGACCCAATTCGTTCAGTTTTATTAAATTTGCTATCGAAGCAAGTTCAAAACTGCTGATAAAATAGAAACAAAAACGAGAGTACCTGTAGATGTATTTTACTTGAGCGGGGCCAACGTTTATGTTTATTTATTCCCACACTCTTTTGACTGCTCTCTTCCATTCTATGTAGCTGTGCTCACCAATCTAATTGTCTTTGTTTGTTCTAGGAGTAAAATATTTTGCAATTCTTCACATATATCTTGATTTCTTAATACTAAGTCTTGTTATTCCTTCACCTTCCTTTGTCATCACGCCTTTTACCCATTATTTCTTCGCGTGAAGTGCGGTTACCAGCCGTCAAATGACGGTTCCCAAAGATGATAGTGGTGGGGGAGCAACAGGGGTACATTTAATTTGGTGAAGATTGTTTGCGGCTGTGGGATCGAACCAGGGTTCTCAAGATCCACAGGCCGACTCGATACCACTGATCTTACTACTTAAGAATTTTACGTGGTCTCCACCAATATATAGATAAATGAATATTTTCTTGACGATGCGGTATAATAAAAGCTGGAAATAATACCTAACAAATGCACTCGAACTTGCATTATTGAGCACGAGCACTGAGTAAAAACTACTCTTGAATATTTGAAAAATTGTTCTGCGCTGAGTACCGAGTACAAAAATTACTCATAAAGTATTAAGTACTTATGACGTCATTATAAATTTGAGTAATTTTATTCAAATAATGTTTATCAATACAATAATAAATAAAACTGTTAGTTACCATTACATGCAAATAGGAAACAGAATTAATTTGTATTATTTTCAAAAATAATCTGTATTATATATATAGGTATAAAGAAAAGTTAAATAATTTTCATTTATGGATAAATAAAAATATAAATTTATACATAAACTTAGTGTCTATGTAGATATAAATCCGCATAGTATAACTTAATAAATTATTTGAGTTGTAGTATATCTTTATTAGTCCTTAGTTTTCAATTTTTTCGTCACTCAAGGTCTTGGCTCTTGGCGAATAGATTATAGATGCTAATAAAAATTAAAGTTTTATAATATTTTTTTTCATTGTTGGATAATCATGCAGCATTATGAATTTTATTCTATTATCTTCTAAATATTGGAGAATCTCTAATTCAATTTCAATATTTTGAACTGTTGTCATAACTGGTTTCTTTGGCCGAATCTCCCGATTCATTAAAATTCTATTTGTGAGATGTTTGCATCTCAATCAAGTTTAGCCACAAAAAATTGTGAAGTTATTTATATTACTTGTCCAATGTTTCGAAAGCTTAACGCAAAAAATAATACGAAAAAAATATTTCACATTTCAGAAGACATGTTCATGGACAGTTCATGTCACTATTATTACGCATGTTGAATTTTTTACTTAAAACATTTAATGTGTTCTTTACTTTTAAAATTTTTAAAATACTGTTGTAAAATGAATTTCAGCGGGTTACGCAGGGGTAACTTAAAGTGTACCCTAACGTTTCCTGAATAATTTCAGCTGTTTTTGGGCGACTCGCTTTACAGCAAAGAATACTACATTCTTGCGTGCATGTCATTTGTATTGTTCTCGGAGCAGTGTTTGAATTAAATAATTCATATGAAATCAGTTGTGAAACTAGATTTAGAGTATACGTCGCGTAAACTTATTTCATTACTTTGTGTTAGTGACACAAGTGAAACAAAATCTAAACTATTTTCGTAAGGTTGTTCGTATAGATCTGAATCGCTACCGTATTCATCTTTATTTTAAACAATATTGTTTAGACAAAATTACTATTATTGTTAGTAGTAGTCGAAATTATATTTAAAGTGAATATCGTCCATCATTGATGCAATTTTATCGTAACTATGTGTACCACTCAAACGCTTTCATGCGATTGCAAAATAGTGTTTCGCAAGTTCAGTATCAATATTTGTTACTGTTACTGTTACTCCTAAAAAACTTCGTCTGTTAGCAGGCCAAATATCTATTTTTACATTTGACAAAAGCTGAATTAATTATTTTTTACTTGAGAAACATAGTATTTTTCGTACACACGTTATCATCACACTTACATTGAAATCATTAAACAAATTTTTAAAGCTTGAAGATTCTATAATAAAGAGACAGCGGACATTATATCCATGATAAATTATAGAACCCTGTTATCAAATTCTTTCTGAGAATTTTTTAGATTTTGGTCATGAACTAGTTTCAGTTGTTTTGGTTTCGAAGAAGGGAAAGAGGATGAATAATTCCCAGACCTTTGAGTTTTAAAGGATTTATATTTTTTTATTTTCCATGCTTAAGTTAAATATTCTGGATACTGTATTCTATGTTTTGTTTTTAAATATTTGATAAAATTCGTCGTTTTCGCAAAAACATTTTTAATAATTACTTTTTTTAGCGTGTAACTGACATTCGCCTATTATATTCTTGTCTGTACAAAATTTATGAATAATAAAATATTTTCCAACAAATAATGGATTTTTAATTTTTTTTCTTCAATATCTTGAGTTTGCACTAATTGAGACTTGATTATTGCATCCCAGAAAAGATGAAGAACAAGAAGGCAATTAATCGTTTGATGCTGACTGTGCTAATGTTTGTAAATAATTTTCGAGACCTCGCTTCTTATTTTCCAACTCTGGTCTGTATTCAGAATTTTCATTGCTGTTCATAGTCGTAGAAAATGGATCATGTTCAGAATCAGAGTCTGACATCTACATACAAATTGCACACGTGATACAAATAATATGTTTTATATATTTATATACAACTATTAAATAATACATTCATTATATAGTAAGATGAATTATAAATTCATAATTCAACACAATAATTAACAGACAGCGTGGTGCTGTAGTCTGACACATAGCCTCAATTGTTTCTAATTTTAGTAAATAAATCTTTGTAAATAAAAATATTTAATTTAAAGAGTTATAGATAAAACACGGTATTTGATTCGCACATAATGACTAAAATTCACTCAAATGATTATACACTCTTCTTTAACTCGTGTATAAACATCCTCTTCAATTATACCCTACATTGCTACATTATGTGCTCGGTATATAATATACTATTATATTTATACAGTACTCACCATTATTAAAATACATTCACTTAGAATGACCAATAAAAACAGAATTAACGAAGAAACAAAGTAGGTAACTACTAACAAACATAAATGTGACACGCGAAAATATATCCAGTAAAGTGAATCAAAATATTTAATTATATTTTTCTGCAAGTTTTAACTTGATCGTTGTATTTGTTCTTTGAAACATACATAAAGTATAAGTATTTAAAGTGCTCACAATTTAACAAATACTCTGACTATTTAAAAATAATGTAATAACAGTACCAGTCAGAGTACTGAGTACGAATATTATAGCAAAAATCTTTAAAGTATGAGTATTGATATTTCAAATGTACTCACGTATAACTACAGAGTACCAAATTTGTACTATTTTGAGTAGTACTTTTGAATAACGTACTCGAGTACAGCTCAACTCTGGGTATAATCCCATTCGTATATTTATCTTATCAAAATAATAAAAAATTAAGATCTATAATAAAGGAAATAACGAAAACATATGAAATCTTGCACCTACAAATACATCTAAAAGTATCGTCGTCTTAGTAGCAAAATCGTAATTAGGTTTTTTTTTCAACATTGCTAACGTCAAAAATGTTATTTATATTATAATTTTGATGTTATATCCTGATGGAACGTTTTCTCTTTATTGTTTTATTCGTTATGTAATCATAACGAATACAACACGGGTGTTCAAAATTGTCAGAATATATCGTATTGATCCACTCAATATATTATTCTAGAAAACCATTCATTCTACGAGCTCGAGATTTTCTAAAATAATAAGTTTCGTGGCAGCACAATATATTCGATAATTCTGAACACACATGTTTATTTATTTATTTATGTTACTTTTTATTATATATAATTATATTTGATAGTGAAGAACGACAAAACGATGGTTTGTGGTACTAGAGGCTGAGAGTTTGGTTTAAACTATATTTTAATTTATATTCTCTTGTGCTGAAAATTATTTGATATTTACAAACCAAAATTAGTCGACAATTAAAAAACCTCTTTCGTTAAAAGACTACTATCATTTATTTTCCATCAATTATCATCAATTAACTGTAAGTGCTTCTACAATTATTTTTTTCCGAAACCTTTTGTGGTATATGTTACTTGATGTGTATGCATTGGCTTCATCTGTGGTTATGTGGTGATCAGTTTATTTTATTTCTTGTCATAAACCTTGTTACCTGCTGAATGGTTCAGATAAGTCTGTTGTGCATTACATAAAATATCTATACCACATACAATTTGTAGAAACCAGTTTCATGTATTTCTTGTTATCCAGATTACACGGTTATGAATTTCCCGCTTGACCGATGCAGGGTGCATTCCGGTTCCGGTTGAACGCGCGTTTCCAGTTGAATTACAGTTCTGCTTCGATGAGCTCGCGGATGCAAGGGTATCAGTCATTCAAGATTGATGACCTACAGGGAAGTAGAAATCTGGTCTTGTATCACGCAACATTGATACTGACATTTTTCCCGTCGATCCATATTCATATCGATATTTTAAGAGTGATATCTTTACGTTCACTAAGTACTAAATAATTTCAACGACTCTTCCTTTAATATAGGTACTTTACTCTTTTTAAATTTGCTCTACTACTCTATATTAAAATGTTTATCTTTGATTAGATCCTGCATCTACAATAAAATATAAATAATGTTTGTCACGAAACATTCTTGTTAGTCCAAATTTTCATATACCGTCCGAACAGCACGCTTAATTCATTATCCTCAGAATTTTTCGCGTTTTCGAGAAATATTTTCATTGATTTTTTTATATCGTTTCATTGCTCGTGTTTTATTTAATAACAAACTTCACTGAACCCGAAATTGTAATAAAAGTTACTGTATCTCAAACACACCTTAAGTTATAGGAGACGGCTGATTAATTTACCTGCATCACCTGACTCACCTAACACTGCGTGTACTCTTTTATTTGGTTCACACCACATCATTATCACACGCCCTGATTATATATTCTCTTTGTATAATTGTTCATCCTCAATTAATATTTCGTCAACTCTGTTTATATACTTCACAAGTAATAAATTATTCTATCTCTGCTTATCTATTTTCCTTAATATTTTTAATGTTTTTCGCCGATTTAGTACAACTTTTGTGAGACATAGAACCACATATTATACACTTAACACAATTAAGTGCAGTTTGTTTGCACTTTTTGCATTTATTTTGACCACTGTTATTATGATATACATTATTCGTCCCCATCTTATTTGCTATTCATAAATATATATATATATATATATTAGGTTCAAATCCTGGCGGCACGGCTGTCAAAATTGTTTGTGGGGAAAGATCTACGAATATTATTTTATTGTGATGAAAATTAGTTTGTTTGCTGACGGAATTAAACTCGCGTACTAAAATCTACAATCCGACGCATTTCCACTGACCTATGTACCGCATATAAACATAATAAAAAATGTAGTGTTCTAAAAATTTGAATTTAACATTTGTTATGCTGAAGTGCCGTGGGATAAAAATTTTTTACTTATTATTTCATTTATTGTCAAAATATGTTTTCGTTTCTTAAATATTTTACATTTAATATATACATAGTAGTAGAAATAGTACTATAGTTGTTAATTTATAAGTTACATTTTCGCTGACTTCAACTTATAACCAAAATACAGTTCGTGTGATTTTAATTCCAATGTAAACTGTAATAGAAATTATATTCCTATTGTTAATTAAGAAAACATATTTAATACTCGTCCATAAAATGATATAATAAGATTTTAAATTATTATATATGGTTCAGATTGTAGATTTGAGACCCTGAGGTCAAGTACCACAAGAAACAATATATTTTCACACAAAATATTCCTTCGTCTCTCTCTCTCCCACTCCACTCATGTCTTTGGAGACCGTGATTTGACGATTGAGTACTACTCATATTGGATAAAAATATATCATTTACCGAGATCTACTACGGCTTCGTGCCACATGTAGTAATGGATATATATATATATATATATATATATATATATATATATATATATATATATTAAATTTTTATTTATAAAATTATTATTTATAATATATACCGAATATCAAAAAAGCGTATCTCCTTTTAAAATATTGTTCACCTTTCTAATTCAGTATCATATACTTTTTCTTCTCGAACAAACGTTGCCAAGTGTGGAGATTCCCAACGATATAACACGCAAGCACTTACCGGATGTAATATCAGAAAATTATATCTTCTTTCAACACCGCGCAAGGATTAGTTATTGGGAAGTTTCGTGCTGGGAAGCACACTTATTGCGCCGTTACCACGTTCCCACTGTTGCCAATGTTGCCATATACAGCGATAACGTTCTTTTAATAACCATTAATGAAATATATTGATACCGGATTAGAAGCTGCAAAATTGTATAGGATATTGAGTCTAAAGAGAATAATTATAGGTCTGATACTTTATATAATACATACCAGACTTATTAAATTAATATAATACTAATACTATTAAAAACAAAAATCTGACATGTTTTTATGAAGCATCTTCATTGACGTAATTTATTTCTTTTGTTTTTGCCCGTTGTCAATATAAAATCATGTCATAAGAATAAAATATAAAAATTCTACGAGTATAGTGTCTAAGTTTATAATATTACATTAATTAACATAGATCTACAGCACATAAAGAATTATGATTATAATAAACGTCTAACATCTTTGGGGTCAGTGATTTGCCGGCTAGTATCCGCACTTGACGCGGAGAAATATATCACCTACATTGGCAGGGTTAGGTAAAAGGAACGATGATATTTTTATTTTTATTATGATAAAATCTTTGTTTTTACAATAATATTAAGTAATATTAAAAAATATACATTTTAAACAAATCTTGTTAAGTATTCGCATTTTTCGATTTTATAATTACAATAATTCGTAAATTCGGAAATATCACGAAATTGAGGACTCACATTTTAAACTACATGTTTTCATCACTAAGTAAATTAATACGACAGTAATTAATTAATATCCTTGATCAAGGTTGATGATAATGGTGTATAATTAAATAATGAATGATAATGGTGTATAATTAAATAATGAATGATAATATTATTAAAAATATTAAATTATTTGCTTAGAAAATTTATAGTTATGTATTTGGATTACGTTGTAATTTGACTCGTGTTAAGTAATAAAAGATATTAATCATTTCTTCTTTGCCAATGATAACATATCGAATTTCGAAAATGATATGGCGGTTTGATATTTAATTTATTTCCCTAAATTTTTTATTAATAAATATCAGTTACTCATAAATTTCGCTTCAGATCTCCAAATGTATTCTGAAAAATAAGTCGTAGATATTTTACCAATTGAACAATAAAAGTAACGAATTTACTTACTGGTGTGAAATAAATGATTTTTTCGTGTGTCGACCACGTCCGCGAGAAAATAAGAAAGAGGAAACTGACATACCTATATTACAACTATTTCCGTAAAGTGAATGTTGCCCCTACCATTATTTCTCGAATGCAACCACCTTTGCTAAATACTAATCTAAATGTAAATATGAAAATGCACTTATTTAACAGTTACAATTAGATAACTTTAAATTGTCTATGTACTTAGGTCCAATAAGCTTAATTTGTACTATATTTTTTATAACAAACACACCTTAAAAAAGTTGTATTGTATATTTCTTTAGTATGAAGACTATCATATAAGAAGAATATCCGACCTTCATGCTAGGCTTAGCGGATTCTGAAAGTAGTAATTTTTAAATCTGTTACTTTATACACCACCTAATTGGCGTAATATAGTAAAAAAAAATGTTTACTAATAAATTTTTAGAGAATGATTGGCTATCAATCTGTTGTTGTTCATTTTTGTATTATCTCTCAGACCTTTCTTTAACAGTAATAAAAAAAAATAATAACGTTTAGGTAAAAATAATTGACAATCAGCCTATTACAATTTTTAGCGATTTTATAGTACATCTCTCCTCAAAATTGTAATTTGATACCAAACCCGATAAAGTATGTAATGGCTATTAGAAAAAACAATTAACAATCAGTCCATAATTATTTTATCCCTTTGTACTCTTCATCTCTTTTGAACATATTTAATTTGATATCAAATACAATAGATTTTTATTTGGAGAAATCAATTGCCAATAAATCGGTTACAATTTTTGACATTTTTGAGCGACATCTCATTTTTATATGTTCCATTGATACCAAACACGAGACGAATATATATATATATATATATAGGTACCGGGTGTAACACGAAAAGTGAAACATAGGCGTTTAACATGGCAAATCAGTTTTTCTGTGCGCATTGCTTCCCTAATAATTTTAGGAAAAAATTATTCAAATAAATGTTGTAAAGCATAAAAGTCTACATCCTAATCAAGACACAAAATTAATTTTGCCTACTTCATAACTGCAGAAATTAAATTTGAAAACGCATGTAATTTCAATTTAATAGTAATAGCCATGGAATTAAAAGCAAGAGATGAACAAATGCGTAACGGTTTATACGTTAAATTATTAGTATTTATTTTGACAAACTGTGATATTAAATAAATATTAGGGTTTATTATTAACAAAAATGAAAAATTATTCAGCTGAAGAAAAGTTGCAAATAAATAAATGGCATTATTCTGGCCATAGTTTACGACTACTTCGTGACTATATTAGCGCTATTTGGCAGCATCATGATATTCTTAGTACGGTATAAACTATTGACGAGTCGGTCACTTTTTTACCATTCTGCTCGAAATGTCCTCTAAATACAATTAATTTGATATCAAACACGATATATTTCCACTAACTGTTAGCAAAAAGAAATGACAATCAGTTGATCACAATATTTAACGCTTCTGTTCGAAATCTCTCTTCAAACTCTTTAGTAGATAGATCGATAGAGCTCTAAATATTTTTAGGAAAAACAATTGATTGAACACAATTTTTAGTCTGTTTGAAAGCTCTCTTGAAAACCATTTGATGTCAAACACGACATGTTTCGGAATAATTTAACAGAAAAACTTGTCCATCAAAAAATAAAACGCTGTATGGGGTGTTTTAATCCAGCGGGGCCCAACACATTTATTTGGGCGTTTCCCGCGCTTTGTGGTATTGAGGCGAAATCCGTCCCTGCGCTGGCCAGACAGCGGTTAGCTGGCTAGCGCGCCTTCTTGCGGTCGTGCAGGGATGTTCGCAGTCAACAGTCAGTCAGTCGTCGACGGTCAAGTAGTCTTGAGTGTTAAGCAGTGTCAGTCAGTCAGCGTGTAAAATAAGATAAAGTGCCTACAACTGGACTATCTCAATAAACGTGTAAAGGTGTTGTCCACAAGGTGTTTAATTTCAACTCAATTCCTCTCCACTCACTTCCATAGAGTTACGCGCGTACAACATTTTTAATATCATACTAAAGTATGATGAAAGTATGTATGATGAAGTATGAAATAAATTTCATGGTACTATGTGATGTCATTTAATGTGTCATACAGTGTTTATTGTGTTGTGCACCTTCAAAACTTTTTCCCACTTTATATAGAAATGTCACATTTAATTTTTTTCCAACCACTATAGTACATTTATAATATAAAACTGTGTAATAGAAAAATACTCTTATTCATAATGTGATCTAATTTTTTTTTTGTATTTTTAAGGAGCCCAACGCTCAATGAGTTGTGGACGAAATTTTATAACAAAACTATGAAAAATCATTTCAGACATAGTTTATTTGAGTTGCATTTTTTACATACAAATATATAACATATTAGTGTCATTGACGAAATAACGTCAAACAAGAGAGAAAAACACCAGTGCCTATAGGTTTTCAACATGACTATTTTTATTGGTTAGAATGTGCAACGTAAGACCCGTGATAAACTAGAGACACTTAGTGACATGAGGTGGTACTACAATAACATTGATTTAAATCTTTAAAATATATCTATCTTTATCGTCGACTAGCATCATAATACTATCATTATTATAGCGAACATCGTGCATAATATTATACTTTACGCCACAATGCCGTAAAGTTGTCATATCAACGAAATAAGCAAACGTCAAATCTTATTCATTTTTATTTATATTTACATAAATTGTACAATTTATGTTGCCAGATAATAATAATAATAATAATTTGTGATATTTAATTATTTACCTTTATGAGTAAGTACTTGTCATTTGGCGCATTTACGAAAAATGTTATCAATTGTTCCTTTGAAAATACTGCAGACTTCTCTGGTGAATAACCAACCGAGAAGTTCCTGAGGAAGACAGCGAGTTTAGGAAAATTAGTAATATCAATATTGTCTATCCGTAGCATAATATTATAAGAAATGACCTCCATAGTTATTTCAGATTAATCGATCCCGATGAATGTAACCAGTTGTGTGTTAAATCGACCAATAGATCGGTACAAGTTTTAAGTATTTAATACTCCGATTAGTTGTTGCATTAGGAAAGTAAAATCACTGCGAATTGATTCCTGAAATAAAAGGAATTTACAATAATAAAAAGACCATAAATGATCGAGCGATGTGTTTTCAATTCTACCAAATTAATTGCCGCAAATACGTATATTGTTGTAAAATTATCAAAGATTCTTCTTAAAGTAATCGTATAATTAATACAAGAACGAGCCTTGTAGCAAAGTGAGGACGCAGGGTTAGCTATCTCCGACTAGCTAAGGGTAGGAAAGCCCGCGCAGTCTCACTCTAACGCATACTGACCGCGATTGGGCAGTGTCGGTTTTGTTAAGTAAAAGAGACGAATCTTCGCTATGCATGTTTAGGAAGAAACGGTGTTGGTGGATATGACGTAACAAGGACGCAATTTTAACCTAGTTACAAATACGCGATTTGTTGATGCGTTTTAGGGGTGGTTTTCTACGGTAGAAGTGGTAGTTTTAATTTTGAGAGGGTAGGTGCGTCGGTGGGGTGATTAGATTAAATATGCAAGTTTGGGTTCGAATCGAGGAACTTGATTCCAATCTCGTTCAGCTCAAAACTTCTGCTCTTGTGCTCTGGTTTTGATAGATTGTTGAGCGTTTATGACTATCCAGCATTCCGGCGAGAGTGTGGTCTCTAAGCGGGCTTAGAAGCTTTGTTTCTGTGCTCTGGTTCTGGTATTACGATCGCATCCAGGTGACAGGCATATCCGGTGGGATCTAGGTCATGTACTCTAACTTTGGTGAACTGATCGCGTCTAAGTTTAATACGGGTACGATTGAATGGCGGTGCTAATTGATCGCGTCCAGGTCTGACCTGAGATTGTTGAGCAAGGACACCTAATCATTCTGCGGCAGTACTTTGACAATAAGTTGTGATATTGGAAACTTGTTCATTGCAATATTAAAATCAAACGAATTCATTCTTCCGAATTCGTTGGTGACACGGAAGCTATTTCTGAAATTGTATTATTATAGCCAAAGTGTTGTCATTGAGAACTTCGGTTCTCCGTAATATTAAAATCCAACTAATTCATTATTGCGAGTTCGTTGGTGATACAGAAGCTATTTCTAACTAACATCAGAATTGTATTGTCACTGCCTATGTGTTGTCATTGAGAATTTCGTTTCTCCGTAATATTAAAATCCAACTAATTCATTATTGCGAGTTCGTTGGTGACACGAAAGATATTTCTGACTAACATCAGAATTGTATTATTATAGCCAAAGTGTTGTCATTGAGAACTTCGGTTCTCCGTAATATTAAAATCCAACTAATTCATTATTGCGAGTTCGTTGATGATACAGAAGCTATTTCTAACTAACATCAGAATTGTATTGTCACTGCCAATGTGTTGTCATTGAGAATTTCGTTTCTCCGTAATATTAAAATCCAACTAATTCATTATTGCGAGTTCGTTGGTGACACGAAAGATATTTCTGACTAACATCAGAATTGTATTATTATAGCCAAAGTGTTGTCATTGAGAATTTCGGTTCTCCGTAATATTAAAATCCAACTAATTCATTATTGCGAGTTCGTTGGTGACACGGAAGCTATTTCTGACTGACATCAGAATTGTATTATTATAGAAAAAGTGTTGTCATTGAGAACTTTGGTTCTACGTAGTATTAAAATCCAACTAATTCATTATCACGAATTTGCTGGTAACCCACATAAACTATTTCTGGCTTGCGCTGGAAAATTATAATATAATAGTTAAAGTGGGAAATCAGCAATGACTCGTGTAAGCGGAACGACAAAACCTGTGGTATGGTATCGTTCTTAATTTATTTATGTTAAACATTGTACTGAAACAGCCTCTTTAGTAGATCTTGAGAACCCTGGTTCGATCCCCACAGCCGACAAACAATTTCACCAAATTTAAATCTACCCCTGTGGCTCCCCCACCACTAACATCTTTGAGGGCCGTGATTTGACGACTTACCGATATCTGTGCTCGTTTGTTAGATTTAGTCATTTCTAATGTTAAGTGTACTGTCTGTCATGCCGATGATCTTTTATTTAACATTGAATATGCTCATCATCCGGCTTTAGATATTGTTGTTGAATTTAACATTGGAACTGAGAGTAATGCTGTTAATAATACATGTTACAAAAAATATGATTTCAGGAAAGCTATTTATCCCAAATTGTATAATTTAATTAATAGTTATAATTGGAGTCAGCTTGAAACTTGCTCTAACGTAAATGAAGCTTGTGATATTTTTTTATAGTGTTCTATATAACTTTTTAGATGAATGTGTTCCATTCCGTCCTGTGCATAAAAATTCCCACCCGGTGTGGTACACGTCAAACGAATCTTAAGAAAAAGACACATTTTCATAAACTATATAAAAACCATTACTGTGACTATTATTTTGACAAGTTTAAATTCTATAGATCTAAAGTGAAAACTGAAATTCAAGTAACGTATGCGGATTACATTAAGGAATCTGAACTAACCATTAAATCTGATCCAAATAAATTCTGGTCTTTTATCAGAACTAAAAAGAATAACAATACTGCACATACCTTTATGAAATTTGGCAATATTAATCTGAGCACTCCACAAGATATTGAAAATGGATTTGCAACCTTCTTCCAAAATGTATACTCTACATCTGGAACTAATAGTATTAATGTAAATAATAATAATTCATATAATCAAATAATATCTCTCATCGAAGTTTCTGAGGAGGATGTGATGAATTCTATTGCTTGTCTAAAAATAACAATGTCATCTGGTCCTGAAATGATTCCTTCTTTTGTGATAAAAGATTGCGCCCATCCTTTAAAAGTAGCTCTATGCAACATTATTAATTTATCATTAAAAGCTAACACCTTCCCCGATGTCTGGAAAAAGGCAAGAGTTGTACCTGTACATAAATCTGGTGATACGTCCAGCATAATAAATTATAGACCAATATCCATTTTGTCTCACTTTAGCAAAATTTTTGAAAATATTATTTATAAAACTATGTACAAACAGGTCCACAATTTATTATCTCTTTCCCAGCATGGTTTTGTAGAACGTCGGTCTACATCTACTAATCTTTGTTATATTACCCAGTTCATTTGTAACTCTCTTTATAAGAATAAACAAGTGGATGTTATTTATACCGACTTCTCCAAAGCCTTCGATCGCATTAGTCATAACATCATCTGATGCTTTGATAAATCTAATTTCTTCCTACCTCACTGATCGTTCTCTGTCCGTACAATATCGTGGTCTGAATTCATTTCAGTTTGTTGCAACGTCTGGCGTCCCCCAAGGATCAAATCTTGGTCCTCTTTTGTTTCTCCTATTTATTAACGATCTGCCTTTAAATATTAGTAATAATAAACTTCTCTATGCTAATGATTTAAAAATTTTTAGAATTTGCGTATAATATCTCTGCAGTACCTCTTACCCGTTGCTATGAATATAAAGATTTTGGTGTTATTTTTTATGCTAGACTATCTTTTAATAATCACATAAAGGATATAGTATCTCAAGCGCATCGAATGCTTGGATTTATAATCCGTCATTCGCGCAATTTCACAACAATTGAGCCTATAATTACACTTTATTTTGCCTTTGTCCGATCCAAATTAAATTATTGCTCTGTAGTGTGGAATCCTTCATATAATAATCATATTGCACTGCTTGAATCAATTCAAAAGAAATTTCTTCG
This sequence comes from Pterostichus niger, assembly GCA_947425015.1. Classification (NCBI taxonomy): domain Eukaryota; kingdom Metazoa; phylum Arthropoda; class Insecta; order Coleoptera; family Carabidae; genus Pterostichus; species Pterostichus niger. The sequence continues at coordinate 29,557,006 of OX380337.1, read as the reverse complement.
TTTTTTCTATTTTAGGAAATATCTCATATATCCTTTTTATGATATCAGTTACGAAGTTTTACTGCAGTATTTTAAATTTGATAAATTATCGGTATGTAGAAATAATTCACAGCTTATACATTTATATAAAATCATTCATAATTTATTTGATGACCCATTAACACTAAACCTAATCAATTTCTGTGTTTCATCATTTCATTTTAGGAATCCTCATACTTTCCGTCCAACTGCTGCTCGTACCAATATTTTGCAACATTCTCCCGTACATCTTATGTACTCTCTGTATAATCGTATTGAGTCACACATTGATATTTTTAGTATTTCGTTGTCACGTTATAGGAAGTTTCTCTTTGCTAACACTGAATGATAAATTTGTATTTTGCTTAGTTTTATTTAGTGTTTATTTATTCTTAGATTCATACTATATATGTGCTTACTTTTATATTTTTGTATTTTTTTTGTTCCTGTCCAATTAATTGGGTTCGCCTGTCTGGACAGTGTATTGTAATAATAATGATAATAATATCTGCTTCGGCAGAGTGCCACACCCAGTAATGGGTAAAAGACGTGATGATATATTATATATATATATATATATATATATATATATATATATATATATATATATATATATATATATATATATAACTAACCTATAACAGCAATCAGCACCACACGAAGAGAAGGAAACAAACAGAGCTAAAACAGGGCAAAAAGCAAAAGGCAAAAGATAATACACACCAAGAAATTCCACCGACCTTGCGCGGCCACAACCCGCACAGAACGGAAGAAGGACGGGCCAACCAGCCAGAAGGGGTTTAAAACATCAAGAAGTGTCAGAGAATTAGTTTAACTATTAATTTTAACTATTAATTATAGAACAAAATTAATATAAGTTATAGTATATAGTATGTTTAAGGGGAATTGTTAAATAATTAATTGAAGAATAGGCTTAAGCTATTTAGTAAAATTAGTTAATATATATACTTGTAGGTTACATAAAGTTAAATTGGGCGGCGACAGCTGGACAGGTGATAGAATCAAATGAGTAAAAACACAGAAAGAAGTAGTAGCTTGATCAGAAAACGCGAGGAAGAAGGAGAAGAAGAGGAAAGCAGAGATAGAACATTCAAACGAAGCACTAGAATAGCAAGATCACCAGCAAAAAGAGAAGAAATAAAAACAAATATAAAAGATAATAGCAAGGAAGAAGAGAAAATGGAAGAAATACTACAACAAATGGCAGACTCAATGAAAAAATTAACAAATAACTTCGAGGATATAAAAAAGAAGTAGAGAAAGGCAGAGAAGAAGTAAGAGAAGGAAATAAAACAATAAGAAAAGAAATGGAAGAGTCCTACAAAAAAATAATAGATGACATAGAGAATATAAACACAGAAATAGCACATATTAAAGTAAAAGAAAAGAAATGGGAAAAGAGAAAGCAGAACTGGAAGAAAGAATGAAAAAAATGGAACGGAAAGAAGAGCAAAGAGAAAAGGAAATAAACAAAACCAAGTTCGTCATAACAGGACTAGAAACTGAAACAGATACAGCAGAAGATGTCGAAAAATTCATAGAAAGGAATTTAGGAGTTACGGCCAAAATAATCGAAACCTACAAAGTTAAACAGTACTCAGCTTTACCGAAATTAATAGCAAAAGTGAGTACCTGGGAAGATATACAACATATATTTAAAGCGAAACATAAACAATAAGAAAAGAAATGGAAGAGTCCTACAAAAAAATAATAGATGACATAGAGAATATAAACACAGAAATAGCACATATTAAAGTAAAAGAAAAGAAATGGGAAAAGAGAAAGCAGAACTGGAAGAAAGAATGAAAAAAATGGAACGGAAAGAAGAGCAAAGAGAAAAGGAAATAAACAAAACCAAGTTCGTCATAACAGGACTAGAAACTGAAACAGATACAGCAGAAGATGTCGAAAAATTCATAGAAAGGAATTTAGGAGTTACGGCCAAAATAATCGAAACCTACAAAGTTAAACAGTACTCAGCTTTACCGAAATTAATAGCAAAAGTGAGTACCTGGGAAGATATACAACATATATTTAAAGCGAAACATAAACTAAGGGATCAAAAAATATATATAGACAGATTTCTCACTTATGAAGAGCGCAAGATACAAAATGAGATAATAAAAATAGCAAAAAAAGAAAAAGGCAAATCAGTAAAAATATATTATAAGAGAATAAGAATAAATAATAATGACTGGATATGAGATGAAGATAAAAACAATATAAAACCAAAAAACTGAGTATGAAAGATGGAAATACACAAGAGAATAAAACGGAATGGCAAAGAAACGGACAAGAGAAAACAAAAAGTGAAAATTCAAAACAAAATGACACAAAGAAAAAGAGAAACACGAGGCAAAAGAAAAAGAGAAATGAAATAAAAATTAGCACATGGAATGTAAGGACAATGCTGCAACCTGGGAAAATACAAGAAATAGGACAGGAATTGATAAGATACAAGATAAATATAGCCGCTATACAAGAAACAAGGTGGAAAGGTGTAGGAAGAGTTGTCAAAAAAGATTTCACAATACTATACTCAGGAAAGGAGAAACAAGGACAACACGGAGTAGCTTTTATATTAACAGGCAGCCTAAAAGATAAAATAATAGATTTCGAACCAATAAACGAAAGAATAGCATACATAAGATTGGAAGCAACACTCTTCAACATATCGCTAATAAACGTATACGCGCCAACAGAAAATGCCAATAAAATCGAAAAAGAGGAACTACGAAAAACTAGAAGAAGAAATCAAGAAAACACCGAAAGAAGACAACCTAATTATCCTAGGAGACTTCAATGCTCAGATAGGCAAAGAAGATTACATACAACAAATAGCTGGAAAACATACTATTCATGAAAAAACGAATGACAATGGGCAAAGATTATGCGGAATGGCAGCCAAACACAACTTATCTGTTAGCAGTACTATTTATGAGCATCCTAAAAAACATAAAGTCACATGGAGCTCACCAGACCAACAACATCAGACACAAATAGACCATATACTAGTAAAGGATAGAAGGAAATCAATGGTAAAAGATGTTAGAACGTACAGAGGAGCAAAAGATCAGGAAAAATATAAGAAGCAAAAACAAACACGCAACATGGAATGTAGAAAAATGTAACAGTGTTATACAACTTAACAAACTAAAGCAACAAATTCAGTAACAAAAACAACTTAAAACATAAACATTTTGTTTATTTTCACATAGCCACCTATAATATTTGTATAAAAATTATTTCTAGTATTTCTCAATTTTCTTATTTTTCTCGAATTTTTTCAGATACATTAATAAAAACTAATACACCATTGAAAAGAGAAAAAAATGGCGGTTTTTATTTTAGTAAAATAATTATAGGTTGCTATTTAAAAAATAAAAGTTGATAGTCGTATCTTGTAAACCTGACTTTATAAAAAATATCTACATCTGCCATCAAATAGTATATTTAAAATAATAAAACTTTCATATGAACCATTTTTTCTATTACTCATAATAAAAAAGTTAAAGGGGGGGGGGGCGTCTTCCCAGACTCACCCTGTATATATATACATATATATATATATATATACATATATATATATATATATATATATATATATATATATATATATATATATATATATATATATATATATATATATATATATATATATATATATATATATATATTAGGGTGTCCCAAGACATAAGGGAGGATTATTTTTTCAAGAATTTAAACATGCATACCCTCTTATTCTATTCCATTTTATCCCAATAACTCATATAATAAATGTTATTGTGATTGAACACCGGCAACCCGTGCCGACGTGATGCCAAACATATGATACAAAAATTTGTACTGAGTTAATATGGAAGGATGTTAAACTTTAATTTTTGTTGGATAAATAAAACTCAAAAATGCCCAAATAGTTCAATTACATAGTTTTTTATATTTAAAAAAGGTTTATTGATTAAATTTTCTCTTCAAAGATTGTTTTTTACAGTCAGGATAAATCTTTCGGTGTTCTTGAACGCATCGTAACAAAAATTGTTTTTGTTCCTCCTCGACCGTGATTAAGCCATGAAAATCTTGCATTCACTTAACAGCTCTTTCAGCTGTATCGTTCACTACCCTCAGCGACGACACTTTCTTGCTGGCTTCTTGAAACGAAGCATTATTTGACCACATCGTAGGACATTCGTTAAGAAAACTGGCATCAATGTTCAGACGATCAAACAAAGGCTTACTTTTGACTGAAATGAAGTCGTAAATGTTTTTCTCTGAAACAAAATTTTCAAAATTATGATATGAACATAAACCTCAAGACAAAACATAAATGTAACTACTTATTAAACTTACCATACAATTTACCATTAAGATCTTCCTTCGATGGGATGTAACGTTTGTCATGGGTTGATAAATCCTTTTTTCTTATATTTTCAAGCATTTTTATTTTAGTTGCTTGATCCACAGCGTCGTCAAAGAGCGATAAAATAGATACTTCATCGGTCAAATACCATAAATGCTGACTTAACTAATGTAAAGCTGCCTTTGAGATGCTTTTATCAATTTTTTCGTAAGCTTTCATTGATTTCAAAAAGCACAAGTCCTGGTAAGGTGCTTTTACTGCTACAATACATTGTAACCATGGCTTGATATAGGATGTTACTATGAACAGGCAAACGTCTAACAGTGCCGCCTTATCCTTACCGGTCATTTTAAATTGCGCACTAAGTAATGATATTTTCAACGAATAAAGCGCTCTTGCCATCCACCGAGCTTGGTGCATAGCACCTGGAGGCCGAATCTTAAATTTTCTCTCTGTATCTCCGCCTAAAGATATCACAGAGAGCTCTAACAACTCTCGATAGTCATCTCGAAGTATTTTTGATGTCAATGCAGTACGGTAAAACTTAAGCAAATCATCGATTTCGGAAGCGGTTAGGTGCAATGTGAGATTTTCTCCGTAGCACTGAATTTTATTGGGATCAACATTTTTCCAGTTATCTCGAAACATTTTGAATAGTGGAATGTCAGGGCTTGTAGTCACTTGATTGATTTTTACTTCAAAAACAGCTTTTAATACCACTCATACACGTGATGGCGGCAAGCAAAAATAAGCATTTCTCTATTAAGTTTTTGTTCAAGAAGCACACAAGCACCATTGAAACGACCTGTATTTGAAGCTGTAGTATCACAACACAGAATTTGCACTTTATCTTCAAGATTCCAGTCTACAATCGCATTCCATATAGCCTGCGCTTGTTCGCTTCCTGACGAGCTTTCCAATCGTGGCACAGCAATAAGTTGTTCTTTATTCTCATATGATATAACTATTGGAAGACGTTCTTCTTTTGATTTCCGAGAATCTAAAGCAGGCAACAGTTTACCGTCCCAGTGAAGAGTCACAACATCTGGTACCTCGTTTTGAAAATTAACTTTTATGGTTTCCGCGCGCTCCTTCCGTTTTTTCTTTCGAATTCTTTGAATTGAAGACTTACTTATTGCAAACTCATCAATATTGTATCCAAGCGCCTCAATAGTAGCTTCAAGAATGAATACTGAATCTCTCATACTTAACTGTCTAGCGCTGCGACTAACTTTGGAGTAATGAAATCTTTTCGCATCGACGTTTTACTGGTTTCAGTTCGAGTGTTCTGTAGCGGTTTTGGAAAATCTTCTAAATCTGTGTCTTCGTTAGAATCAGAAGATGATTCGTTTTGTAACGGTTCATAAGATGATGTCGAAGGAGTTGGCGCAGAGAAATATTTAGTACGCCGCTTTTCTTCCTCAAAAGTTCTAAGGCGCGCCCTCTCCTCTTTATCGGTCAGTTTTTTATCCACCCCAGTTAAGTGGCCAGGACGACCTGGCTCTCTTTGCCGCTGCAAAAATATTCTATCTTCATTTATTTTTATTAATTCAAGGGCATCGGCGTGTGCAATGTCAAATAGATTATCTAAGTTTTTGATAAACTTTTGACGACGTTGTTCAAATACGTTTTGTGTTTTCTGCGCATTTTTTTGCAAGTCCCTCCAAACTTGATATAAGTTTACAAGTTTCTTTACACAATTAGGTAAAGATTTGGTAGGTATACGTGCCTTATCCCAATAGATAACACACTCGCGAATAGTGAGATTTGCACTTTCATTGACAGTTAAATTCACTTCCCGGATATTGTAGAACAAAACTTCCAGAACTTGTACATTAGAGGGCAGCTTAGAACCCGACATTTGGTGTTTTACGATTCCTATTAAAAATATACTCTTTTTAGAACTGCGTAATTCTAACGACATCTTGACTGAATGAGCAATATGCGTTTACTAACAAAAAAGCAAGTTACTACAAGCGCATCAATACGTTAGCTCGCGAGCGTCTTAATAGACAAGTAGGTACTAACATGTTTCGATGCAAGTCGGCACGGGTTTCCGTGGTCCTACGTAAACGAAATTTTATTTATACGTGTTTTGTCATTATTGAAACAAAATTAGAGGGTATGCGTTGCAAAATAACTACTTTGAGTTTTTTGGGACACCCTAATATATATATATATATATATATATATATATATATATATATATATATATATATATATATATATATATATATATACAGAGTGTTATATTTTAATAGACCCAGCAAATAATCAAAATGGCTCCCAGTCTCTTTGTTATAAAATCATTTTGTTGTTATTAAGTGTTACTTATTCTTATTTTCTGTATTATTATGACAAAAAATTATTATTTCGTTTAATAATAATAATTATAATTGTTTTAGTTAATTGTTTTATTTCAAGCCACGGTCATGGCTCACTATTCTCTTTCCGATTTGGTGTATAATAAAGTGCCCGCCATTTTACTTTTTAATAATGTAACATTTGGATTATTTTACATGATTGTAAAGGAAATTTGATGCACTTTTAAAATTTGTAAAAAAATATAGTATGTTCCATTTGAAATTTCAAAGTTGATATAAATTACTAATAAACCGGAAGTGATATCATGAATGTACATCCGTCATCAAATAGCTTACATGTTGCTGTATAAATCATGTTATATGAAAGAAATTGCTAAGTTGATAAATAAGCGAGATATTTGCTGGGTCTATTAAAATATAACACCCTGTATATATATATATATATATATAAGTTATAGTGCCACATTTTAATGACATAAACATTATATTATATTCTCACGCTAGTTGCTGACTACTAAATGTCACGTAGCATAGTCTTGCTTAGATAGAAATGTTAAGATTAAGTTCGTCTAAATTCAGAACTCATACTGTAAAGACATAAATAATTGTTTATTGAAATAAATAACTTTTAAAAAAAAGCGACTTGCTACTAATTGAAAGTTAATTTATATATATATATATATATATATATATATATATATATATATATATATATATATATTAGAGATGGGCGAATATCAAAATTCGAATATCGAATACGAATATTAATCAGATCTCGAATATTCGAAGTACTCGAATATTCGAATACTCCTAAAAGTAAATTTATTTATTATTAATAATTATTTAATTATGTCCTTTTCATTATTTGAATGAAATTGTTAAGATAAAATAAAATTAAAACAAAAACTACAAACAAAAAAGAAAAGAAAAAGACGAAAATTTAAGGTAAAATGTACGGGCTGATGTTGGCGAAAAACAAATTTGAAATATGGTACGTCGTCATGGTTTTGAAACAAAATATCATTGTTATTAATAACTTCAAAGTATTGTAATAGCTTTAAGTTTATGTAATGATAAAGAAAAACATAGTCAAATATTGAGATCAACATATGGCGTGATATTTGAGGTATTCGAATGTTCGCTATACTGACGTTAATATTCGAAAATCTCGAAATCGAATAATGTCAATATTCGCGGCATTCGACTATTCGCGGATGATATTCGCCCATCTCTAATATATATATATATATAGAGTATATAGAATTAACCTGAATTGTATTTGCGATTTTTATAACAAATTTATATATAGTATATAAGAAGAATATCCGTGAAAAAAGAACACGTTATACAAGAAGCGTGCGTGAAAACAGACCGTTCGCAATAACATAATGTAACGTATAGCGCTGTGGTAAAGTTTAGAAATGTGAAATTTATCGCGCCATAGACAACACATCGGGGTTTCGCAAAAATATTTAATATAGAAGTCTGTGGTTTTATGTGCAAAAGTTACGAATAACATGTTGCACGATCTAAACTTTAAATGCGTGCATTATTTAATAATATTTTTCTAGGATATACTCGTACTCATAAATTTACTTATAATTGCTATATGTTTTTAATAATGCATGGTAGGTATTAAATTTAGTTTGCAGTTTCACAATAATAAAATTATCTATTTACAACTACAGCCAGAAATGTAACATGTAAACGTGAACAAGCATTGTCAATCTCAATACCTGAAATTATACTGTTATTTTCTCCAATATATATATATATATATCTTCTTCTTCTGATGGCACTACAGCCCAAATCGGGCCTGGGCCTACCGGACACACCTGCCGTACTGCTGGTCTTCGTAGTCAAATGCTACATTATTTAAGGTGTATAAGTGACTAGCTTATAGCGCCTGAGTGTGATAAATACATGTAACTGTATTTTAGATTTTACGACAAATCACACATTGTCGACAGGCGGATTCGAACTGACGAACCTTGGCTCGGGTGACGTCACAGTACGTTAAGAGATGTGCCTTAACACGCTCGGCCACCGCGCCTATATATATATATAAACCAAATAAATCATATCGCCCTTTACCCATTACTGCCCTCTGCCTAAGTAGATCTCGGTATCTGATATATTTGTTCGCGTGAAGTGCAGTTACTAGCCGTCAAATCACGGTCCCCAAACATGTTGATGCAGGGCGAGCCACAGGGGTAGATTTAAATTGGTGAAAATTGTTTGTCGGCTGTGGGAATCGAATCAGGGTTCTCAAGATCCACAGGCCGATTCGATACCACTGAGCCACCTACCACATTAAACTTTTTTTTACTAATTTATGAATAAAATACATCATTATAAATATTAGATTATCCGAATATGAAATTATATATAGGATGGAATTAAATAAATATATATATCATCTCATCGATTAATTCTCGTAAACCTAAAACGAATTACATCGTTTCGAATGGTTTAGTTTGATGTATTGATCGGAAGAGCGTGTGAAATTATTTTTAGTGCGACGAAGTTTTTGCTCATTACTGGCGACCGTAACATCGCTAGCCGACCTCGGAGCGATTAGATAGTAATCTAACTCAAGATATTACGACTGTAGTTGCACCGAAAATGTAGATAAATGGATATAAATTTTGTGTAACGAGATGAAACTAATTGGGCTGTCAGTTAAAAGGTTCCAGATTTGAGCCTAGAACTGAAAATTACAACGAATAAAAAATTACAGCTCTGGATCACCTAAGGAGGCTATAAAAATACTTCTTGTAATCATACTGGTTAATGCGTATTTTACATTAAAAATATATCAATGTAAATACGTATATTCCTGAAAATGTCAAATTGCCACACTTAAATTGTAAATTTTAGAACAAAAGTACAAGAATGAAAAGTTGTATAGAATTAATTTCTCTGTAAATAAAAAACAACAAAGACAAATTAATTGTCTTTAAATGCTCACTTGGTGAAACTAGGTTTAATAATAAAATATCAAAATAAACACTTGTCTAAGTCTCACAAAATTCAGCCTCCAAGTCACCTTATACACTCTAATAAGAGCGAAACGCGTCTATGGTTACCAACTGTGCTGGCCAGCCTCTGATGATGCCCTCATAAGATGACTTGGAGGCCGAATTTTGTGAGACTTAGACAAGTGTTTATTTTGATATTTTATTAATTTCTCTGTGTTAATCTCGCACTTGTCTTAACCTATTACCACCATAATACAACCTAAGAAATTCATTTCTTTCACTAATCGTAATTGTCCACCATTTTTTCTAATAAGTAACTTTATAAATTGAACACTAATAAATAATTACTGGCAATAAACTCATAAAACAAGAAAAATAATATTCTTCTGACAGATAAATCGTCAATCATTTGTTTAAAATTTGGTTTCATTTCCAAGGCTAACCCGATTTTTGAGCTAATTTTTAATATTTTCATATTAATTTCTGCCGTTATAAGGCATATAAAATTAATTCTGTTTTTTTTATTCTGATGTAGAATTTTATGCTCTACAACTCTTATTTAGGGAAGCAGGAAATTAAGAAAATATGATTTTACATGTTAAAGTCCTATGTTCCGGGGTCGCATATATATATATATATATATATATATATATATATATATATATATATATATATATATATATATATATATAGTTATAACCTACTTCTGTCATTAAGTACAAACGTTAAATTAGCACCAGAAAAACAAATTAAATATAACTGGACAAAATCACTACAAGCTATGCTCGAAAGAGTTAACTTTTCCTGGATTTGGAATGAACAAAACGCTGTAACTTTAAAATCAGAGAAGAACAACATCATAACAGCCTACAGAGAATTTCTTCAAGAAATCGATACTCTGAGAATAATATCGTCTAGTTACAATATTCAATACAAACTCCTTAACTATACCCAAAACTACCTTACCTTAAAAATCCCTCTCAAAGTCCACAGATTATTAATCCAACTCCGATCTATTTCCATGAGTTACCCAAAAATTTATCTTGATAACTATTGTCACAAGTTTCAGGCAAATGAACTTTGTTCCCTCTGTAATCTGTATGAAGATGAGGATATAGAACACTTTATTTTTCGCTGCCCGCAATTCCAATTCCTACGCCAACATCATATAACAAAATACGTCGAAGGAAGTCATCCCGAACTATTCTTTTCAACTTTATTGTCAAATATCACTATAGAAAAGGCCTATGATATTTATAACTTTGTACATGTATCTTTCAAAATTCGAAATTTTATTTTTAATGTGTAAATTACGTTACAATTGTGTACTTACCTCCTTTGTATAAGCTTAGCTTGAATGCAAATAAATTATTATTATTATTATTATTATTATTATTATTATATATATATATATATATATATATATATATATATATATATATATATATATATATATAAATCCAAACGAGACTTCATATTGCAAGACTTTGCAGGGATGAGCTGACCCATCATTCAAAGTTTATACGAGTAAAAGACTGAATCTTGTTTTATCAGTTAATCAGTCTGTCTTGTAGTAATCTGGGTGATAATGTTTTGTAATTGTAAACATAAATGTTTTTTTAAACAATACATACTCGTAAAAATAATAAATTTGTTAAAACAAAAATACGATCGTTTCAACGTTAACTCCGGAAATGAACAGCAATGTGAATAATCCCAGAATGCCAGCAGCGACAGAGCTGAGGTCTTCACAAACCCAAATTTTACCCAATCTACACAATTTAAGCTACTCTGCTGATTCCGGTACAAAGAGTGCAAAGAGCAAGAACCCGTATCGTGACCGACGTTGAAGCAGCACATCAAAACCACATCATCTTAGAATCTCCAGATCACAGTTTTAAACACCATAGTCTACATAGTACGAATCAGTGATTACTAAGTAAAATAAATTCACGTAGGTTCGAATCACTGTAATTACTTATAATTTATTAATAATACCATTAAGTAAATATTTTATCCAAACTGCATAATTTGTTAGATATCTTACAAGAAATATAAAATAATATTAAATTTAACGAAGAACCATTGGCTGACCGTACAAGTAAAATTAAATTCGCACTCAATTCAGTTCCAACGTATAATGGGGATCCAAATAAGCTGAGTATTTTTATAAATGCAGTTAGCCTAGTTCCAAACCTATTGGCACACTAAATCCAAGACTCGATTAATTCGATTAAACCGTTTCATTTTTAAACATTAAAAGTAAGATAACCGATAAAGCTTTACATAGTATAAAATATTTAGAGTTTCAGAATTGGGATGATCTTAAAACGCATTTAATTTAAAATTTTAAAGATTAAACGAACTCCATTATAATAATGAATGAATTACTAAAAATTCGAAATAAAAACCCATATAAACTACTCCAGATTCCCAAAGGAAAATTCGTAGCATTTAAATCAAGATTAAGCGTAGAAGAAGAAGACGCAAATAAAAAAATGGTTATAATTGAATTTACTGAAAAATTTATCGTCAACAATTTTATATCTACCGTAAGATATCCTTACAGAAATAACTTAGCTATGCGAAATCCAAAAAATATAAATGAAATTGAAACTTTACTATCAAATGACTTTCAATATCTTAAAAATAACCAGCCTTTATTTAAATCTGTGATAAATAATAAAAGTTTATCAAATATCACACAGAGACATTTTCCGGAAATAATTTTAAAACCGGTTCTATTAACGTCAAAACCATTCAACAACCCATCCGAAAATTGGCTCCTCGAAAGCAAATAAAAAAATGCGCAAGGAATAAAACCAACCATGTCAACCCAGAGTAGACAAACTTGGCAATCGCAAAGGCTTACTAACCAACTTAATAACTATTTTACCCAGCAAAATAATAAATTTCAGAGTAACAGACTATCGAACTAGAATTAAACAACACTGAACTCCAACAAACTAACGATACTGATAACACCGAAACTTTTGAAAATGAGTAACGTTACTGCGAAAAAGAATAATATAGCGAAATCGATAACAGTTCTTTTTTAGAGATAAATCCTATAAGTATAGAGGAGAAATTATTAACATAATATGTAATTCTAAATTATATAATGAGTCCCATCATTCTGTTGCGGAACATAGGGGCCGGGCACACCGAGCCGCAGTTTTTACACTGCCGTACTGCCGGTTTTTTTAGTCAGATTATTTAAGGCGTATAAATGACTAGCTTATAGCGCCCGAGTGTGATAAATACATGTAACTGTATTTTTTTATATTTAACGACAAATCACACATTGTCGGCAGGCGGATTCGAACTGACGAACCTTGGCTCGGGTGACGTCACAGTATGCTAAGAGATGTGCCTTAACACGCTCGGCCACCGCGCCTACTAAATTCTAAATTGCCATACATAAAACTACGCGATTATTTAATATGATTAGATTCAGGATTATCAATAAATTTAATTAGTAAAAATTATATTTACAGGAATATCGATAAATTCAAAATTTATAATGAAACTTCACATTCACAACAGCTACCGGCGAACATATAGGAAATGAATATATTATATTTAAAATTGAAAATATAAACATTAAATGTTATCTCCATAATTTCCATACACAGTTTAATGTATTATTCAGAATACCTGCCTTAATAACTTTGAAAGTTAATTTAAACTTTGCAAAAAATACCGTTCAATTTTTAAATCAAGAAGTTAAACTTCAATATTTTGATTCTAAAAATAATATTAATTTACAGGATGCTGACAAAATTCAATTTAAAACAGATCAATTAAATATAGAGGAAAAATACATTATTAAAAATTATTAAAGAATATGAATCAATATTTCCTAAACAAAATTAAGACCTATCACATACGAGTGTCATAAAACACGAAATCACAACAACCGATGAAATACCAATCTACACAAAATCTTATCGTCATCCAGAATGCTATAAAGAAGAAATTAATAATCAGATAGATAAACTTTTAACAGAAAAATAATCCAAGAATCCCATTCCTCCTGGTACTCGCCTGTTTGGATGGTTCGAAAAAAATAGACGCCTGAGGAAAAATACATTTAGAATGGTTATAGATTACAGAAAACTAAATACTAAAACTACCGATAACAAATTTCCTATACCAAATATTATAGAAGTTTTAGATAAATTAGGCAAAATATTTATTTCACAACTTTAGACTTGGCTTCAGGGTTTCATCAAATATAAATGCATGAAAACAGTATACAAAAGACAGCATTTAACACCGACGAAAGACATTTTGAATTATGTCGAATGCCATTGGACCTAAAAAAATTCACCGGCTACTTTCCAACGGCTAATGAATTTCGATTTACGCGATTATATAAACAAAATTTGACTCGTTTATTTAGACGATATAATTATTTTAATCACTTCACTTCATGAACATATCAAAAATATTAGATAAATATTTGCTAAATTAAAAGAATAATAAGAATAAGCGAAAGATCGAAATTGTCAAATCAGAATTTTTAAGAAAGAAAGTAGAGTATTTGGGAAATGTTATTTCTTAAGAAGGCGTTACACCTAGCCTCACAAAGATAAAACAGTAAAAAAAATGAAATCCCAGATACTCTCAAAGAAATAAAAACCTATCTATGATTGTTAGGATACTATCGTAAATTTATCCCTGATTTGTCCGAACTGACAAAACCTTTGACTAAATATTTAAAAAAGGAAGTACGATAAATATAGACGATAAAGAATATATAGAATCATTTGAACATAGTAAAACATTATTCATGAAGGCACCAATCAAACATTTCCCCGACCTTCTAAAACAATTCATCTTAACCACCGACGCTAGTAACTAGGCTTTGGTTGCAGTACTAAGTCAAAACATAGACGATAAGGATTTACCAATAAAGTAGAACATTAAATACACATGAAATAAACTACAGTTTAGTTAAAAAAGAATTATTAGTAATTGTATGGGCGACAAATTATTTTAGACCTTATCTTTACGGCACAAAATTCAAAATTAGGATTGACTACCAACCCTTAACTTGGCTAATAAACATAAAAGACCATTATAGCAAACTAATGTGTTGGAAAATCTAACTTGGCGAGTACAATTTCGATATTGAGAAAACAAGAGGAAATCTAAACTGTAACGCAGATGCTCTTTAACGAATAAGATCTAAATTCGTAATAAAGAAAACATTTGACGATATTTTTTACTAACCATGTAATATAATAAATTGTATTTCCGAAGATAAAAAACTAGGCAAAGGATTTGCGGAACAAATTAACTCAAAATGTCAAAGTAAAATTTAACTCGATAATTAGAAAATAATTATAAAATAAAAATTAAAAATAAATATATCATCTCGTCTTTTACCCATTACTGGGTGTGGCACTCTTCCTAAGCAGATCTCGGTAAGTGATATATTTTTTCGCGTGAAGTGCGTTTACCAGCCGTCAAATCACGGCCCCCAAAAATATTAGTGGAGTGGGAGCCACAGGGGTAGATTTAAATTGGTGAAAATTGTTTATCGGCTGTGGGGATCGAACCAGGGTTCTCAAGATCCACATGCCGATTCGATACCACTGAGCCACGTACCCCAATATATATATATATACATATATATATATATATATATATATATATATATATATATATATATATATATATATATATATATATATATATATACAAGCTGTTATGTTTTAATAGACCCAGCAAATATCTCGCTTATTTATCAACTTAGCAATTTCTTTCATATAACATGATTTATACAGCAACATGTAAGCTAGTTGATGACGGATGTACATTCATGATATCATTTCTGGTGTTCTTTATTCTTATTTTCTGTATTATTATGACAAAAAAATATTATTTCGTTTAATAATACTAATTACAATTGATTTAGTTAATTGTTTTATTGCAAGCCACAGTCATGGCTCACTATTCTCTTTCCGATTTGGTGTATAATAAAGTGCCCGCGATTTTACTTTTTAATAATGTTACATATGGATTATTTTACATGATTGTAAAGCAAATTTGATGCACTTATCAAATTTGTAAAAAAATATAGTATGTTCCATTTGAAATTTCAAAGT
Source organism: Pterostichus niger (assembly GCA_947425015.1). Lineage (NCBI taxonomy): Eukaryota > Metazoa > Arthropoda > Insecta > Coleoptera > Carabidae > Pterostichus > Pterostichus niger. Next base: position 29,541,189 of record OX380337.1, on the reverse strand, counting down.
TGATACTAATTACTAACAAACCGGAAATGATATCATGAATTTACATCCGTCATCAACTAGCTTACATGTTGCTGTATAAATCATGTTATATGAAAGAAATTGCTAAGTTGATAAATAAGCGAGATATTTGCTGGGCCTATTAAAACATAACACCCTGTATATATATATATATATATATATATATAAATTATTTCTTTTAGTGACAAATCCAGAATATTTCTCTAAACCAAACATACTAGTAATAACACGATTAAGTTGAAAATAAAATAAATGTTTAAATTGTCAAAAATGTAATTACAAAACTTTTTAAAGATACTATAATAATACAAGTTTATAATAAAGCTTTGGAAACATGTCACTCTGCAGATGAAAATTATGGGAACGGAATCACAGTCAAAGATGTTTGATTAACATTGGAAAATTCAAATAATTGTTAAACATACAACGAACCGACCAAAATAAAATTTAAAAAAATCGGACATACTAATCAGAGACTAAGTTTCCTAAATAAAAATGACTTGTAGGAAGAAGTATTTTAATTTATTAAAGAATATCTAGTATCTATGTTAATTATTACTATTTTATAGAAAGAGATGTAGCTTTGATAATAAATTAAATTTTGCAAAACAAATTCACCAAAGATTCACATCAACTGATACAATATGAATAAGTATTAGAAGATATAGAAAATATGACCGATCACCTAAAAATTATTACAAATTACAATTAGATATACTTACATTAGAAAAACAGAAATAATTGACAATTATTCATGCTTTTTCTAAATTAGAACGAATCTACTTTCTGAAAACAATAAATTCTATAAATATAATAACTTGTTATTTTTTTTAGTAAATATCAAATACTGAATAAAATAATACATGACAGCGGACTTGATTTTAACAATAATTTTGTAAAAGAATTACTCAAAATCTATACAATAAATATCCACATGTATTCTACAAATCAAGCATTCTATCTAGCGAAGCATCTATTCTTATCTAGCAAAGAAAATCCCCTTATCACATTACTACACAGCCAAAATGCTAGCAAATTGTACTCCTACAACCACGTGATGAACGCTGTAAAACCGTGCATTTGCTATGAATTTATAAACAATATATATTTATATATATATATATATTTCTTATTTATTTATTTGCACAAATACTTGCTATTACAATCATTCTAATAACAGAATTAATGAAAGTATGGCTATTAACATCATTTGGAACATTTATTTCTTGCAACAAATTTATTTATTTTAACTCAGTTATTTTATCTTCATTTAATTGAATTGTTTCTGAATTTTGTGTTTGTAATACTTGATTTTTATTTAGTTTTTGGAATAATTTATCGTATTTTTTAGCATCTTCGGCATGTAAGTTCCCAGTTGTAGCTTTTACGACTCTTCCAAGACCTCTTTAATGAGTAAATAGGTTATTTATTTTAACAGTTGATCTATCGTAATAAAAATTTTATATATTTTAATTGCAAGCAAATCATCTGCGATAAGGCAAACAAATACGAACGAATCGATCTATTTAGCTCCTTTGATTTGTGAAAATGTACTGACAGCCAGTGAAACCGCTTGTGTCAACCGGCATGTGGTTCGTGGTAGGTTTGTCGAAACACGCGTGTGCATGAATAATTTTTATATATGGTTTGTAGTTTGTAAATGAATAAAGTGGATATGTAAAGGTGAGGGAACTTTACGTCCATTATTAGGTGTAATGAAATGAAAGATTTAATTTTTGCAATTTGTTAAAGTGTGAAATGTTTATTTATTTTTATACGACTTTGTACAAACGGAACTTAATTCTAATTACTCTTAAGGGTGTGAATTAACCCTAACCGCCTTGTAGTAGTTCATTTTAGCGTAAGTAATCTCTTAGTTGGAGGCTATAGTATTTAGCTGTATTATATTTATATGATTTTAGCTGCTATAAGGAATTTAAATTTACCTATAATTAATACAGATCTATATGGAGATCATAGCCATTATAATGTAAAAATTATGAAATAGTTGTTTGTGTACCTAGAGCAGAAAACTGTGTTCTATCGCTCGGGTATGGAGATTATTGATCGAGACGCAGTCGAGAGCAACAACCATGCAAAAGCAAATAGGAAACTCTCTACTCTTGGAGCACATAATATTTTTCGGTTGAATATGGCAATTTTCATGTATCTTTACCGTTGGACGTGCGACAAACGTCAACTTTCTGCTTTTAATAACAACTGAAAATATTTGCATAATACATAATGTGGGAGGTAATGAAATTTTACTCCAGAGGTATATATATTCGTATCATTGCAGATATCTCGCAAGCGTTTATATTAATCGATCGACAAATATCACGCGTTAGATATAGCAAATGTACATTTTGAGGTTATTTTGGATTTAAATTTTATAATAGCTATTTTATACTTATTTATTGATATAAAAGAGGTTTTATGTTGCAAAACTTTATTAGGACGTATTTAGTTAAAAACTAATGAAAAGTCCAAAAAAATTATGATATTTTTTTAAAAATAATACTAAACATATGAGGAACATTTTCTGTGATCGAAAATAGAATTATAATATCTTTTACTAATCTACAAATTTTAATAATACAGTATCGACCTCAACATTCTCTAAATTTGATAAAAAATTAAATAATTGTAGATATAATGATTCTCCTAGCACAAGATGACAGACTTGAACACAAATCAATTTTAAAAACAGTATACCTCGTCATACGCAACCATATCTCTGTACTGCAGACAATATACCCAATATGAACACAAATTGAAGAGTTTGTTCCAATAACTACAGCATAATCGAAGATCAGCTCAAACGTAAACTTGAAACGTAAGAGGTAAAACAGGATACTGAAAAAAGTTATAAGATCGCTTCTCAAAACTGCACATATGTAATAACCTACTACTATGTTTAATTATTATTGTTGATACTCCAGGAACACAAAAAAGGAATAGTAGTTGTTATGTATTTTTATTTTATTGTTTTCATAACTACTTGGCATCGTTAAATCTCCCAAAGCCATTACCGGATTTTAAATACGAAAATATAGTTGTCCTGCAAGAAACAAAACAAAAAGAATATATTCTAGCTAAAATAGGAGATTATGTCGTCTTCAATAGTGGATGGAAAACAAAGTAGTTAGGGACTAGTTTTATGATACATGAGGTTGAAGGAATGTAGAATAAATTTTACACCAATTACCGAGATATTATTTAAAATCAGAATTAGAAGTGTAACTACAAAAATTAGTATTGTTAATATACATGCTCATTCAAGTGACAAGAATGACGAGGCAAAAATGAGAGTGTAGTAAGATCTCTCAAAATTATTAAGTTCGATCACGAGATACGACATTGAAATAGTTATTGGTGCAGTAAATGGAAAGATAGGAAACTAAGTACTCTATAAACATGTTACTGGTGAACTTAACAACACCAGGAATCAAATTAAAATGGAATAATGTTAATACAAATTGCGATAGAACATCAAATGATGATCATGAGCACATATCCAAAGAAAGGATAATTATAAAATTTGGTCAGCACCTAACTGAGGAGTGTGTAATCACATTGACCATGTATTGGCTGAAAGTCAACATAGTAGAATAATAAAACAATGTAAAAACACGGAAATGTGCCGATACTAATACCGATTACTTTATGGTAGGCACTAAAATCGAACAAATGATTACCAAACATAAATTCTATGTTCGCGGTAGCAGTTTTAAACTGGTTCAGGCACTATTCGCATACGCAGTGGGATTCTAAACGTTCGCGGTTAAAATAATTTGGAACCAAGGGTAATAGTTCCCTGTTCGCGGAACAGTCAATTCGGTTCGGTACTGATTCATAATTGGTTCTACTAATCCTGATACCTTTGAGCTAGGTTTGGTTGAAGAAATCAATTAGAAAATTACGTTTTTTAAAAATTTTTCGGCATGCTAGACCATTACAGGCCGAGTGATGAAGACTTGGAATAAATTGTGGACCTTGTTAGAGTTCTTAAAAGTAGAGAATACTTTGAAGAAAAAGTTCAGTGGTGAACAATTTTTTACACATTTTCGATTAAGCTGAGAAATGGCAGAAGAAGTTTCCAACAGATTTGGATGCATTCATGTTACGTTCGTGGTCATAAAAATTCTTAACTGGTGACTAACCGCGCTTGCGTATTAAAACGAGAATGAATCTGTCTTGAATCGGTTCGGAAATCGTTTAAAATTGTTTCCGCGGATAAAGCTATTGACTTTGAAGAATTTTAAAACAATATAGTGTGACGCGGCAATCGTCTAGTATAAAAAAATATTATTTCATATTATTTAGAACCAATTATATTACGTTGTGTTTGAATTTACGTTGTGTTCATTTGATCTTTCTAATGACCAGATTCTTTAATTTGAAGTCGTAAATGTGGTAGGTTATGAGGAAGTAGAAATATTACACATTTCAACTGTTTAAATGTTATTTATTTCGGCTGTGAAGGTACAAAGTCCTCTGGTATTCACCTGACACCTGAGGAGAACCACAGAAAACACACAGGCAGAGGAATTCAAAAGCAGTAATAGATAAATCGTACATAACCTGATAACATGACACACAAATATATGATGGAAGCTAAAAGATTGAAGCAGTAGTTACGATAATGTTTTAGTATGAGTGCCACTGCGGCTTTGATGTTTAGCAGATGAATCTCGGCACACACGAACACGAATGGAGGATTACTCTGAATCCTCGTGCAGACGGACTCAGCCAGATGGTCGGTTATCGCCAATAATTGTTGTCGTCGGCTTCTGAAACTTAGAACAAAGAACACCGGGTGTCAACGTGATGACAGCCAGCGGGTGATGCCAGGGAGGAAGCAATTCTTCCCTTAGTTATGCCTGTGTAAATAGCTGGGCTAGCAATGATAACGCAGGTAGCGGTTGGACGGCCTGTCGTAAGTCGGGCGGTAGACGGAAACCCATCAGTGACGGCTGGTAGGCTAGCAAGGCTAGCGCAGATGGCGGACAGCGGCCTGCAGTAGGACGTGGCAGCATGCGGGAACCACTCGGCGACGGCTGGTAGGCTAGCAAGGCTAGCGCGGATGGCGGACGGTGGCCTGCACTAGGCCTTGGCCGTGTGCAGGCACCTCTCGGTTACGGCTGGTAGGCTAGCAAGGCTAGCGCGGATGACGAACAGCGACCTGCAGTAGGCCGTGGCGGCGTGCGGACACCTCTCGGTGACGGTTGGTACACCTCCGTGGGTCACCGGAGTGACGGTTGGAGGCAAGATATGTCAGTGAGGAAATAATCCTTCACTCAATTATTTCTGTGCTCAAAGATTATTATTCTAATTCTGGGTACATAGTCCCCAAATATTCATCTCTAGTTAGAAGGTCGTGAATCTTCGCACTTGTGATAATGATTGTGCTCAAAGAGCCAGTTAAAATAATACGGTGCCCTCACAGAACGTGCAACAACCAATAATAGTCAAGTCGCAACTGAACTGTGGAGATAGATTATGATGATAATGATGATCTCACAGAGCGTGCAACAACCAAGGCTAGTCAAGTCGCAACTGGACTGTGAGAGTAAGACCTACGTAACGTGCAACAACCAAGAGTAGTGAAGTCGCATCTGAACCGCAGGAATCGATGATAATTCGCTCGCAGAACGTGCAAGAACCAAAAATAGTCTAGTCGCAACTGAACTTTGAGAATATGACCAACAGAACGTGCAACAACCAAAAATAGTCAAGTCGCATCTGAACTGTAGCTGATCCTGGCCGAAGCAAAGATCCTGTTCCTGGATAAAACGTCGTGTTTTATATAGGTAAGCGCCGCCCTAGATCCTTGATTGAACTGCGATCGAAGATGCCATTTCCCTAAGCTAAACAGAAATCACAAAATATTTCGGAGAAAACAGTTGTTTATGTTACTCTTATTTGTTAGCATCGTCTTGGCGTGATCGAGGACAAAAGATCAGGTTTTGTATGTGTCAGAGTGAGCTAACAATCTTTCCAGTTTCTCTAATTTGTCGCGAACAATTCCCAAATACTCAGAGTGACTTGGCGGGGTGAAATTCCTGCATGTTTATTCGTTCGTTGGATTCTTGTAGGAATTCTCACCCATGGTGGTGGTACGTTTGAATAAAAGGAAGAAAAAAAAGTCACTGTGTAGGGTGTAAAAAACAAATATTGCAAGAAAAATTTTTAGATCTAGAACAAAATTATAGGAACAAAGAGTTTAAGAATTTCGATCAAAAAATTATAAAAACCAAATTGATTACAGTCTGAAGCAAATATACAGCAAAAATAAAGGACAATTGGTAACTAGAAGAAACAATTAAGATATGGGTGGAATATTTTGAAAATGTACTAAATGAAGAGCGTATGGAGCTATGGGAAGATGATAATTGACAAACAGGGCCGTAAGAAAATAAGGAACTCGAAATATAAGAATAAACACAAAAACTTCAACAAGTCAAGACATAAAAACATAAAAATAGATAAAATCCTGGAAAAATGAAATGATATCAGAAATATATAAAATAGGACATGAAGCTCTGCAATAACAAATTTGTGAAATAATATAAGAAGTTTTGCAAAAAGAAGAAATACCTGTGAGTTGGAGTGAATATCTTATTTAAGAAAGGAGAGAAATTACTTTGTAATAATTATTCGATGTATAATATTGACAACGTGCCTGAGAGACAGATTAAAAGAGGTAACTGAGGCAATTTAGGAGACTACCAGGTCGTATTCAGGAAAAACAGATCCACGATGAATCAAGTATTCACTTTAAAACAAATAATGAAAAATAGTTATGAAGACAATTTAGCAGTTCACATGCATTTCATTTACTTGAAACAGGCGTACGATACAATAAATAAGGGGAAAGTATATCACATAATAGAAGCTTTTAAGGGCACCCGAAAAGTTAATAAAATTAGTTACAATGACCAATCAAATATAAAATGCAATGTATTAGTAGATGGATCGGTATCGGAGTTTCATAGTAACAAGAAAGTTAGGACAAGGAGACTCCTGTTCACCGATCTTGTTTAATTTATTTTAAGAATGGATTATGAAAAAAAGTGGTCGTTATACAAAATAAACAATATATCAGCACAGAGATCGAGTCCTGACATATTCCGACGATATTGTCATTATTACAAGAATAAAAAAGAAATTAAAGATATTTTCAAACAATCAGAGTAAGCAGCAAAAATAGTGGGGGTTGGTACCTAATGAATAGAAATCCAAATATTTGGCACTGAGAGGTAGAAACAATCATGAAGAGTCCTGGCTAGAAATTGTAGCAGAACAAAGTAAACCATATAGATTTTAAAGTATGGAGAAATTTTCTTATTCAAGCACACTGTTAGCCATCTAAAAAAATCGTTAGGCCAACTGTTATATATGGTTTTTAATTGTGTTTTCTAAATTACTGTGTTAATAATAAACTTATGTCGTGGAAGAAAATTTTTTGAGGACAATACTGAGGGGAAAAAAGTTGAAAATAGGTGGTTTAGAAGATATAATAAGGAAGTGATGGACTTATTTGGTGAATCGGGTATAATAGAAGGGATTAAAGCTTAACAATTACAGTAGTTAGACTATGTAACGAGACTGAGAAACAAAGATAGTCGGTAAGTGGATTAAGTACGAACAGAAGAAGAGATTGACAAAAAAATATGGAAAATTGAAGTGCTATGTAAAATAATAAAACAGTTGAAAATCAAAAACTTGCGAAGTGAAGGCTCAAAAAAGAGTACAACGAAGAAATATTATTAAAGAAGCCCGTAGTGCTGTATATTACTATAGCGTTAGAAAATGAGTATTTGCAAGAGAAATGATCTTTTGAAAAAATTAATGAATAATATTATATTGACCCTGATGATAGTTATAAGTTAGCCAGATATTAACCAAATCAGAATTATTTTTATTAAATTGTTATATTACATACTACACTTGTAGAACTCAATTTTGATTATTAAACGACTAATTAAAGTGAAGTGTAATGTTATAAAAATTGAGATGAACTAGCGTGGACGATCTAGGAAGAAATTGCCTAATTTTATACGAATGAAGCGAAGGTTGCGTGTCAGGAATTAATATATGACGGAGATTAATTACACGATTCAATGTTTAGTGAATGTTTCACAGATTCCAGTTAGGTACCCTATCTGACGGAACAAAGGGGTATGTAAAATTTTGAATGGAAGACGGCAGTCATTATAAGAGAAATTATGAACGTGGATGAACCGAATTGGTACAATGTACCATTATTTCTAATAAATTTGGAGTTGTTAATATATATTATTCATTTAATTTCTTTTAATATTGAGGACCAATAAAGAAATTTTTCTTTATAGAAATCTTATATCTAAATGCAATTTACTGTTCATCAAATAAAATACTAATCTATGCACTAAGACCGTTAACTAGATGATAATGCACAGAGTGCGATAATATTCTGCTCGAGGGATGGCTCTCGCTTGTGATCACTTTTATCTAGTAACATCCATAGTGCATACAAAATTGAATTTTCTCTAGAATAGGTATAATTAATTTTAATGTATAATAATTATGATTATAATAATCCGTATATAAGTATTAATCAACAATTAATGGCGTTGCGTTGCCCAGGCTATTGTTTTTATTTTCTTTATTCATTTTAAACGTCAATTGCATTACGTTCTTTGTTTTTGGAGATAATGGAGAAATAATTTTATATTTGGAAATTTTTTTAGTAAGGTATGTCTCGTTTTATTTGCTTGGTGCTATTTAAAGAAAAAGACAAAAGGAGAAATTTCTAAAAAATGAAAGTTTTGTCAGAGTGGGTTAGGCCTGTACAATCATATATTTTTTGCTTCAGCATCATCACCTTCAACAGTCATACAGTACAAAAAGTATTATTATGTAATAGAAATAATAACACAATACATTACGTAATATTGATGTTATAATATCAACAATAACATCTGACAGTTCTGAAGTCAGGTCTTTGAATCAGCAAATAAGATCGAGCAAAGTATAACCGATTCTCCTAAATTTCCGTATAATGTTTGACACTAGATGTCGCTACAACTGTAATTAAAACCAACAACAAATTAGTTATCTATGAACACTACTTATGTATATACGTTGAAACATCAAATAAAATTAAAACTAGAAATATTAACGGAGCAGGCGTTACGAATCGTAATGCCCGCACATTATGCCACGGTCATTATTGTATTGGTTATATACTTTGTTTCATAGCAATAAAAAATAAGTAATATTCAAATAAAAATTATATCTCTTTAAATTAAAACGTTAATTGTGCAAAATATTTTCCCCTGAATGAGTTAAGGTAACCTACCACGACTCCTCGGTCCACGCTCTAATCGATAGTCTTTTCTTCCTCTTAAGTATTCGAATATTCTAGAATGAAAATATTCGTATCGTCGAATAGTTTGAATTATTACATACTTATTCCCAGTTAAATATCCAATAATAGAATTGTAGCTAATCGAATACTAAATTATTAAAATATCTATAAAAAATTTGTGCTTCAAAATTATTTCGTTGATTATTTAAATTTTCACACAACAAAAACTCCATTATAAAAAGTAGAAATAGCAACTGAATATTCGGTATATTCTGCTTCCTCTATATACAAATATAAATTACAGCCGACGGTGATATTGCATGGAGAACAGTCACATAGATGTTAGAGGTGGGGGCGCCACAGAGATAATTTTAATCTGGTGTACAGTTCGACTCGTTGCTTAGTAGCCATGTTTGAGTCCAACTTCTAATGAAATTGAATTTTCCCTCCTAATAACAGCTTCTCATGCAAATGCAAATCGCCTATTTTTTAATGTGTAGATTATACTGTAGTCTTTATATTATTTTCTTTTGGCTTTATACCTTTTTCAGTAATAAAATGTAATTTTTATCATATACATAAATGAAAACTTCTGTCAATGATTTTTCTTTTTTATAGAAACGCACATTTCTTGTATTTATTCCTATTTCCTATTCCCCTGCTGATAACTCTCCTACATCGCAGCATGCGACAGTCGCTCGACACATGGCAGTGACGTGTCAATTTCAAGATGTCGCTAGTGTCAGCCGCCGCCTTGTGACGTCACATACACTCACTCGTACAGCAGGCAGCTGGAGTCGATTTTCCCCTTTCGACACGCATGGTGTGACTGCATTAATCATAAGAGATCGTTTCGTTGACGACTGGAAATGGCAGACGGTTAAATGTTGAAGGTTGATGATATTTTTTTTTTGAAGGAGTAACTAAAATTAAAAGTAAATCGATGCAATTAGAACGCTGCGCTTATATAATTTAATATGTGGTTGTTCTAAATTTCCTAGTATTTACATACGTATATACATATTAGTAAATCGATATATATTGTTGGGCTAGCAACAAGAAATATTTATATATATATATATATATATATATATATATATATATATATATATATATATATATAAATTAAAATCATTCGTTAATTGTAGTATATTTACGGCAGTTGTTCTTTTTTTACTTTATAGCGAATGAAAATATCCTTTTTCTACAACTGTCAAAAATGTTCACATGTTTTCAGTAATATCAATATGCGAAATACATGTTTTGTCAATTAAATTACCATGACAACGCGTATTTCCGCACTATTTTGCACCCTAAGGTGCAAAATTATTATTTTCCGCACTTGGATGCAAAATAAGATGGGTATTTTACGCACTGTTTGCATGAACATAAATCAGTCGTAGCCCAACAAACTACAAACCACATTTTTGACATTGGACTATTTCATAAAAAATTAATTAAGCAGGGTAGTTGTCAAACTATATTTATTCTAAATGTAACAAAATAGTATTTATTATAAATTCGTAAATTAATAGTGCGGTTGGAATAATTAATCCCTGCATCAATTTCCACCTAAAGTTTTCTCGCACCATGTTTTCGTCCCTTCAGAAGTGCATGGCTGATTGATTTCGTTATATATCTTTTCTTTAAAAATGAACGATTGACAGTTTAAAATTTTATTGAAAATATTAAATTTGATGTTATTACTGTCTTAGCAGCTGTACAAAGAAATAATGGAAGAATTTTTTTTTAAATCTTGTGTACACTTAATTACAAAATTTAAATTTCTGTATGATGACTTTATATAAACATGCTTATTGAATAATAATTTGTCATCAAATGTTATTCCCAAGTCAGTAGCCTCAGTAACTTTGAAATATTTGCTTACACATATTATAATTATTTATTTATTTATGTTACGCTGTACAACAGGAATTTAATCCCAATTACAGTACAGGATCCGCACTCACCAAGCCGTAGTGTGGTAGTTTATATAATTTTTAGCTTAAGTGAGATTCGAACTCGGGATCTCCGGATTCGAATTCCGTATCGCTATCCACACCACCGTACTGTCTATTTTTTGAGGTCTTCTAGGTTATGTCATTATTTTATATTTATTTCTGATAAAATATAGTTCAGAAGTTTGAGACCAACTAAGTAATTATCAATATATTTTTGCAGATTTTCACAATCTTTACTGAATTAATATTTCCGAATATTTTCATGTTATCAGCATACTGTAACTTTTATTACAATTTCGGGTTCGATGAAGTTTATTATTAAATAAAACACGAGCAATGAAAACACTAGCAAAATATTTATTTCAAACGAAAATAATGTAGTACAACTACTAAGACATATATTTATTTGCAACACGTATTTATATTCACATTAAAGTATTTAGCACCGAGTTGCACTGTCCACACTTCAAATACAGAATGCCTGTTGCCGGCCCAAATTCTCCCGTATATACTGAAACAAGATATTCTAGAATATTCCAGAACTTCTGGAACACTGTACAAGCATGACGCAGAGCGAACAGGTTCAAACTTACCTCTGTATTGCGTATGAGACAGTGGTAAACGCACTGCAGACTACGACGCGTGGACTGTTCCAGAGGGAACAGGGCCGTATTCGCTAAAATACATAAGAATATTTGAAAATTCAACTGATTCTGCAATATCATTTATGAATAAAAGAAATATTAAAGGGCCTGAATTTGAACCTTGTGGTACACCAGAATATGCTGTGAAATTATTAGAAACAAAACCATTCACGTAAACAAATTGTTGACGATCATATAATAAGATTTTAGAAATTGACAAAGTTCAAAAGAAAAATTAAAATCCATATATAGTTTTTGAATTAATATATTATGATTGACTTTGTCAAAAGCCTTTGCAAAATCCGTGTAGATAATAACTACCTGAACAATTTTAAACATAGAAGTAGCTACAGAGTCGGTAAAGTTAACTAGATTCATTATAGTTGATTTATTTTTAAGAAACCCATGTTTTTGGGGTGTGATATATTTGAACACCGTATTATATACGTATTTATAAATAATACTTTCATATACTTTTGAAATATAAGAAAGCAGCGCAATAGGCCTGTAATTAGAAATTTCAGAAGCGTCACCTGTTTTCACAATAGGACAAAGTCGAGCTCTTTTTAATGTCGATGGAAATGTGCAGTTTCGTATAGAGAGATTAAATAGAAATATATGCCTACAACCTTTCAGAATATACTATGAAATATTAGCTGGGCCGCAACTTGGTTTAGATTTTAGTTTATTAATTGCTTCAGAAATACCTTCTCTGGTAATATGAGTTATTTTATCTATGGCACGATTTGTTGAATATGTACCTGTATCATTTATTGTATTATTATTTTGCGTAGTATATACACTAGAAAAAAATATGCAAAACCGTCAGCTATTTCGGGACCATTCTCATATGTATTATCATTAAGATACATACTGCTTGGTATGCGAGATGAATTCATCCTATTTTAAATTTTTATATGTTTCCAAATTTGACTGGGATCAGTTTTAATATTATTTTCTACATTAATTATATTGTTGTTATATGCTATCCGTATGTCTTTTTTTATTTTTAATCGAAGATAAATGTAACTACGTTTACACGATTCCAGTCCGAATCTTTTATAAAATATATAGATAAAATTTAATGAGACTGACATATGCCCAAACTTTGTAAATTAACAAACCTGATTTGATGATTTTTGGTTTCTGCACATCAGGTCAACTTCAAGTAAACGTTTGGCAGTTATATCTACCTTGTTTAATAAATTCATTATATCGTCAGCTTCTTTAATAAATTTAGTTACATCTTCCCTTGTTAAGACCCTTGATTTCGTCCCTCGATACCCAACTGCTTTGTTCTTGAGATAAGACACTAATTTTTAAAATTTTCGTAGGTCAATGTTTTCCTTTACATTGAAAGTAGCTTTGAGCATAGAATAAATACTCCCTAGTGTAGGTGGTTTTAATTTTGTCGATTTTTATTCTAGATACATAAGCTAAAATCACGGTTTCAGATATTTTTACCACATTCTTCGTCCTGCACCAATAACGAAATTCAATATAATTTTTTTTTTGCCTTTTCGTTTTGGAAGGTAATAACTTCGAAATAGGAATAATTGCAGCCACAATTAACTCTGGATGAGTATCGCTATCATCACCATTCATCGTTAAATACAAAAACTCATAATTCCAAATTCAAATTTGTTGGCACTTTTTAAAATTTATTTATCAAACATTTTCACGTTCCCTTGGTTACAGCATATCAATAGTAACAAAACAAAATTATTTTTGATTTTTTTCCTTCATTTTACTTAAATAAATCAATAATTATTGTATAATTCTTTTTCGACAGTTGGAGATAAAATGTTTGTATTTCGTGGGCAAAATTCTTTTTTTTTGCGCGTTCGAATGACATTTTTTGTCTCGTCCTGCGGAAGTGACATTCTCACGTGCAACAAAAAACACTCATTTTGCGCACTTAATACTAAAATATCTATTTTTCATTTTTAGAAACAAGCATATTACATGCTACTAATATTTTATTGTTATTTTTATTGAATTTTATAACAAAAACATTTAATATTAATTAACAACAAAAATGGGATAATAATAAACAATAAATTATTTGCAGCATATGCATGATACAACCGTCTAATAAATTTTATTATTACATTGCCATATAACCGTGAATTTTAATTTAGTTCGATCCGTTTATTAAATAGACCAATATAAATATAAATTTTCTATTTTTATTGTTGTTTATTTATCTCTCAAATAACTTCCACAATTGAAAATAATTATTATACTTGTGTCGTTGGACGAACTTTTTACGCATTCTGTAAAAGTATGAAGTAACATTAGAAAGTCATTGTTACTGTGAATGTACACATATTAGAGATGAAAAAACTATCGATAGTACTATCGATACATCGATAGTTTAAAAAAATAAAGTACTATCGATAAGTAATTAATAGAAAAAAACTATCGATAGTATCGTTTAGTAATTATCGTTTAGTAACTATTGTTTAGTAACTATCGTTTAGTAACTATCGTTTAGTAACTATCGTTTAGTAACTATCGTTTAGTAACTATCGTTTAGTAACTATCGTTTAGTAACTATCGTTTAGTAACTATCGTTTAGTAACTATCGTTTAGTAACTATCGTTTAGTAACTATCGTTTAGTAACTATCGTTTAGTAACTATCGTTTAGTAATTATCGTTTAGTAACTATCGTTTAGTAACTATCATATAGTAAGTATCGTATAGTAACTATCGTTTAGTAATTATCGTTTAGTAACTATCGTTTAGTAACTATCTTTAAAATAAAATAATTTAAATATAAAAATTAATAAATAATAAATTTAGAACACGGGCTGGGCTGTGAGTACTGACAAGCAAATTACCTTATGTTCCCGGAGCAATTCGAATACGTGTGTTTTTTGCGGACCACGTGTTAAGTATGACTTATAAAGATTTTATCTGCATTTAAATGATATAATTCAAATTATATTCAATATCGTTATTGTACAGTAACTGTACACAAATGTTAGCTGTAAATCGATTGGTTGTCGGAAGACTTTAAAGGGATGAAAGACAAAGTGAGATTTCTAAGAAATTTATTATAGGGTAACAGGTACGAGATAATTTAAATTCAATTGTTCTCTGATGTTCATTGTAGTTTGTGCTGTAGTGAATATTATTGGTCATGTGGCGGCCAGTACATACACATGTAATACACACATGCTCACACAGTCATACACACGGATGTAAAAACACAAAACACATGTATACACAAATAATCACACACCTTGTATATATTCTTCGTTCATTTCGTTCATTTTCTGTAGTTTCTAAGCAACAATTATGTACAATTTTCATGTTTCTCCACTACCTGCTATTGTAACTTCGCCCGCTTTCTCCGAACCTAACAACATCTGTTTTTCAAGTACCTATATTCCAAACTTCTTTGTTCACCCCAAAATCCACCATTTTTTCCTTCTAACCAGGACAGTCTCCGCTTACCACTCATCCAGTATGCATCACAACTCCAAAAATACTATCACAACACCACATTTCTTTTTTATTTGATTTAAATTAATATAAAAGGTGTTTCGAATTGCAATTAGTTTTTCTAATATCTTGATCTCGACAAATATATAAATTAATGTAAGAAATGATATATGCCTAGGGATAGAAGTACCTACATATTTGCATTTGATTTTTATTTTTCACATTTGTAACTTCTGAAATCTTGTTATTAAGCCTAAATTTTAAAGAAATAAATTTTTGACATTTATTGTATATTTCCTTATTTTTTATTTCTCCCATTTTACATACCTTAGAGCGGGTAATATTAACTGTAACAAAACCATATTCACAGAAATTATTTAGCAAACATCCCTTAATATAGAAAAAAAAATTGTTTATACTTTTGTGAAAAAAATACTATCGATAAGTAATTAAAAGAAAAAAAACTATCGATAGTATCGTTTAGTAATTATCGTTTAGTAACTATCGTTTAGTAACTATCGTTTAGTAACTATTGTTTAGTAACTATTGTTTAGTAACTATCGTTTAGTAACTATCGTTTAGTAACTATCGTTTAGTAACTATCGTTTAGTAATTAAAACTATCGTTTAGTAACTAAAACTATCGTTTAGTAATTTAATTGACTATCGATAGTACTATCGATATATCGATAGTTTACTGATAGCACTATCGAACAATCGATAGTTGAAATTACCGATAGTTTTTCATCTCTAACACATATGTAGATTAATAGTATTTAATGCAAGTGCGTAATGTAATTTCACTAGATTCAAGAATACGATTAATTTCGATTGTATATAATGGTTGATAATTTCGTTATCACCTACGTCGAAGTAGAGCATTAAGAACACCGTTTGAACAAAACACAATTCAGAGTAATCATTGTTTGCGTTTGGTGACACAATAGCACTTTAAACACAGACAGCACCTAGCGATGCGTTACCATTTCATTTTGCTACGGGAAATGTTCATAATGTTTGCAATCCTCCATGTAGATGTTTGTTATTTGCAAATACAGAACAGCTTCTATTCAGGTAGTGCAGATTTTATTTATCGAATACTAGTATTATACTGCTTAATGGTTACTGTTATTTTAAATTACGCACATTTAATTTATTCAGGTTGCTATCCTGCGGGAATGCACACTACCGGTAAAGTAGAATCAATTTTCATTATAATTACGGAGGAAATCTGTTACGGAACAAATAATTTTGAGTCACTTTCACTTGTTTTATTTTTATTGTTATAGATTTAATTAAGGTAAAGTAGAACTCATTACAATTTAAATAGGATGAAAAGAGGCTGTTGTATTATCATCACTTAATTGTTAAGCAAATTTCCTGTAAATTAAAATTTAAATTTTTAATTTTCTTTGTCTCTTTAACAAAAACTCGTGATCGATCGACTGCTATAAATGTCAAAAGTATTGTCCAAAATAGAGACAGTATATAAAAAATTTAATGGGAAAACAAAAAATATTTTTAATACAATATTATGGTACGGGAGATAAATGTTACCGCTACATACAAGTAAATGTATGTTGGTTTTCGTTTTTATTTTAATTTCAGAAAACCAGTAAATAGAATTAAAATTTAATCATTAGTTAATATTTTAAAGATAGTTAAAATAAGATTTGAAACAGTATTATTTCGAGGACAAAATACAAATATAAGTAGAGAAGAATCTTACAATAATTTTTAGTTTTAATTACTGAAATGTGCGTTTTAAATCGAGCAAAATTATTTATTTCTTGTGTCTTAGTGTCTAATTTGACAAGAAACATATTTTGGACTATTATATTTACAAACTATTCCTAGAGTTTCTGCGTCGAAGCCTCAAAGATGCTTTTGGACGAGAGTACAAGGGTAATTTCAATTAATAGTTAAGTTTCTCGGCTATGGAAATCGAACACGAATACTAAAATTATTAGAGAACAAATATTAAATTATCAATACTAGTTGAATAAACATTAATTTTATACAGTCGTGCTAAAGAGGATTGTTTATCGTACAGCATGCATTCAAATGTTTAATTGTTACAAAATAAATGTTACCATGAAAACTAAGATGGAAATGAATCTTTTTGGCATTTGAAATGTAATTAATAAAATTAGTTAAAGATGATATCCAAGGTATGCTAAAGAAAATAGTCATCGATTTTCACGTGATATGTGTTTTAATCAATTGCATATTAAATTTAGTTGTAGAAAAATAGTTGCAATTCGTGTATAATGGCTATTAATGCACTCGCACAAATTGCAACAATCACCTAGCATTATACCTCCATTTTGACTGATTTTAAAATATAATTATTATATCGTATGAACAGTAGTTTACTAAAGTTATAAAATTAAGTATTGAACATATTTAATTTTAATATGTATCTTACTAGAAACAAAAACGGTTAAAATATAGTATAATTAAAAATACTACTATTTATGCAAAAAGACATATCCCGCCTAGTACCGACGGGAATCTCAGCAAGACTCAACTTCGAGACTCAATTATGGCCTCGTCTCATCATTCCGAGACGAGACGAAACCTTGGCTGACGACTTATTTTGACTTATACTGATACTTATTAGGTCCATTTATATTAGGCTTGTTTTGAGTAGTTTTATCTCGATTTAAAGATTTACTCTCCCCTTTTATACTGTTTGATTTTGAAGAATATTTGAAATGCGGTATGCTGTGTAGTATTTTGACTTACATTTTTAACATTTTATTTTCTTCTTTTAATTCTTTAGAATTTTTATTAACGTCTTCCTGCATCATTTCTATTAATATCTCAGCAATTGCTTCCATTACTTGCATATACATTTTTTTATCTTTAAATTCATTATATGTTATCAATTAGCTCATTCAAAAATATAACATCTAGTTGTAATATATAAGCACAACTATAAGCACAACTTTATTGAATAAAATTAGTGAACAGAATTACAAATTAAAAAATATCTATTTATGAAATTTGTAAAAAAAATGAGTTAATATATTCGATGAGGATTCGTGGTCTGCCGCTATCGGTATTGATTAATATCGATCGTGAATTTATATTCCACAACAATTAGGGTAAAGAACAAATTTACTGGATGCTTGTTTTTAAATTTCCGCAAATTGATTGAATAAAAAATAAAATCAGTTACTTTTAAAAATGTTTTTATTTTTTTTTTATGTGGTTTTCTTTTCTGACGTCGAACGAATGACAGCGACTTGATGAAACCGGACTCTGTACTATAATTTGGATGAAGTTTCTGTCCAAGTAGCATAAATAAATAGATTTGCAATATGTATTTAGAGTGAGTATCTGTCTGACGACCCTGTATTCATTTGACTAATAGGAATATTAGTATTGTTTTTATCACGAAGGTAGTAGAAGTTGGTTGCTATAATATGGCAAGGATAGCAATTACTTTTTTTCGTATTTAATACTACAGAAAAAAATAGTGCAGAAAGAATGTTATTTTTCCCTCGATATTTTGTAAATCATGCATTTCTCTTCCTTGGTATATAAATATAAGATGTTATTTGCGCCTTAAAAGTATCGATAATTTTATGTAAAATTATTTATCACAACTAATCAACAAACACGAGAGCAAACTCTTCAGTTTGTTCAAGTGATTTTGCCACAAGAAAAAAACTTGGCTGTTTGGAAATAAAAAAGTATCAACAGAAAATCTGATAGGTTTCGTGATATTTGGTAAAATAACATCTTGAAACCAATAAAATATAATAATATTGTGTCAAACTGCCCACATAAAACTAAAATAAAATAGTTTTGTGTCAAATTTACAGCATTATTTAGCGAACATGTAACTATTATATAACAATTTTCATCAATATAAATCTACCCTATGGCTCCCTCTCCACTAATATCTTTGGGGGCCGTGATTTGACGGCTGGTAATCGCACTTCACGCGAAAAAATATATCTCTTACCGAGATCTGCTTAGGCAGAGTGCCAGACCCAGTAATGGGTAAAAAAAGGCGTGATGATATATTTATATTTATTATTTTTTTAAATTTATATATCGGACCAACTACTAAAGTCATATGCCGATATGTCCTTTGCATGGTCGCCACGGGCGGGACCCGAACCCGCGACCTTATGGTTGTGAGTCAGGCCCTCAACCCGCGCGACCATCACGCGGGACATATTTATTTATTTATATATCTATTATATACGACTCAAAAAACTGTACATCATCAAGATCTAAGTATGCGGAGCAAAAATAATATAAACATAACCTTACTTATAGCCCTCATGGACCAATAAACTACAAATGACATTAAACATATGGAAACTTATGCTTGCTATTGATATAGATACATAATGAAGGTATTATTAAATACTTGTAGATTAGTACTCGTATATTATGCAACAAGTATATAAAAGCCACTACATACTACCACATCTATCATCTTAGATTATTAAAATAAATGTCATACATGAATATAATAAAAAGAACAATAAAATGTTAGTATTTTATTGATCAAATAATGCAAACCATGAACATAGTCAGTGTTGCCAAACTGAAATTTTAGTTCGTACTAAATGGCAACATAATTTGATAATAAATTTAGCAATGATATTTAAAACGCTATAGCTACATTGAAAATAATATGAATATCTATACAGATTTAATAGACAAGTATATTTACAAAAAATATATAAAATAAATATGTATATAAAACACAAAACCTACTCTTATACATACGAATACACATATTTATATTTCCTACAACTATAATGACTAATTGCACTGCTTATAGTTAATCTCAACTAAAGGTTAACAAAAATGTATGTTTCGAAATTTTGATCTTTCGCTTCGATATTATATTGTCAAATATTAAATTGACAATAGCATAGCAGTTAAAATTTAACTAACTATAAGCGGTGCAACTGACTATAAAAGTAACGTTTTCATATTTATTTATTTCGTACTGCTTTCTTCGCTATAAGTTGTTTTTATTTAATAACTCTTTACTTGGTTCGAAATTATAACAAGTATTTTGATTACATTAAATTAATTGTTTAGATAGCAAAATAGAATCGCAAGTGTGTACCTCTAGTCCATTTCGCGATTTAGTTTTCAATAAACTTAATTTTGAAAAAAACTCTTTAGGCAGTTGCTATGAATTTGGAAAGCATAAAATTCCTTTAACTAATTTCGTCAAATTTGGAAACATTAAGTTAATTATTTAATTTTTCATATTGAAAACTATATTCCAAAAGTCAAGAAATATTTATCACTATGTTTTTTTTTAATTTCTGTAATATCACTTATTAACCGCCGTTCTGTATTTAACTGCTCATCTAATTAAATTTAATTATATGATATTAAATATAAAAACGTAATAAATATACCCTGTACGTAATGTCGTAATAAATGCATTTAAAAAGTAATAAATTTAGTACGAACGTAATGATATTGGCAACACTGGATATAGTCAATGCTGCGCATTTAATGATCAATAATCATTATGAGAATTTGTATCGTAATGAAAACCTGCGTTTTAATATGCATCACTTAAGTTCTAATAATACATATTTAATAAGTAAATTAAAGTATAAGAATAGCATAAAAAAACATGTTTCCTACCGTAGTATGGGCTTTTATTCTATATTTGGTATCTTTTCATGTATGAATGTTGAGAAAATTTTAAAAATGCTAGTGATTTTTATTATTCTACGATTGAACCCACTGTAGAGAAAAAAATGGGTGCAATATCAGAAGTAGAGTTCATATGCCAGTTATGGCATTCATTTTCCATTTTTAAACTCATCAATATAATTAAAAAATAACCTAGTTGCGAGATTTGTCCCCAGTAATAGGATTTTATCAGTTTTATTGTTTTAATTTTTAGATATTTTGCATTATTAACAGAGTAAGAAAACTCATATGCTTTTATTTTTTTGTTCATGTATAATACAACTAACATGCATACTAACTAGAACTTGCCCAGGTAAAGGATCCATCTGAATTTTGTAGAACAGAAAGCACATAATAGTCACGCCTGGGGTAATCATGTATTTTCGAACCTAATCAAATCAGTCTTATACATACATATACATTTTATTTTGAATTTTTTATTTGACTAATAACTGTTATTAGTAAATTTGTATACTAATATATTAACCTTTTAAGCCTACCACAAACATTTTATTTAAAACTTGCGCCATGTCCACGAAACGTAAAAATAATCAAATACTATGTGAACAGCCACGAAATATACCAATTTTCCAACTCTTTTTTATAATATTTGTACATATTCGAAATAATATGGTAGTTATTGCAAATCTATTTAATAACAAAATATTCTGTAACAAGAAAAGATATGTAATACTAAAGATGAACTCATTGTAATGAACTATTTAATAAATGACATTTTAAATTTTAAAAAATAAAAGCTTCACTAATGGGGAAGTCGTGTTTGAAGCTCGTTATCTTGTTAAGTATTTCCATTAGCGTAAAATGTTGCTCTCAGCTTCTTTTATATATATAAAACGGCAAAAAATGTATTCTGCTATTCTTTCATCAACAATCTTTGATATTTGAGTTGAAAGCTTTTACGGCTGCGAGGTCCCCGTTCATTTAAAATTAAATTTCATTATTTTGAATATTTCGTTGTTAATGAACATTTGAACTTGTTGTTTATTATATAAATTTACAATTGTCCAGATATTACATTAGTTTTCAATAAATGCAAACTCCTAATCAAGTAGATTGATAGCAATGCATTGAATTATGCATTTGAGAAACCGAGGTCGATCTCTCTACACCAGTATCTTTGTGGATCGTAATTTCACGCCTGGTAATTGCGCTACATGTGCTAAATATATTAATCAATACAGGATAAAAGACGTCATGTATATATATATATATATATATATATATATATATATATATATATATATATATATATAAGTTATCTATAGGAATCATGTTCATGCTGAGTAGTGGTGTATGCTTAGTCTCTTGTAAGATATTGTAAGTTAGTTTAGAATCAACCTTGTACCAAGCAACATCGTTGCTAATAGTAAAATATTTTTTTTAAGTCAACTTGCGTAGATCGAAGCCTAATAGATTCAGTCTTGGTAGGATTTGCCAAACAGTATTATCGATAAATAGTACTGGTTCGTTTTAGCGATTTAAGGCAAATTAAAGAATCAAAATCGATCAACCAAGTGTAAGTGGTAAGTGACTCTTGTCGTATCAAGCATCGCTGCACCTTCTACCGTGGCCGAGAGAATATCGGACCCACGTAAACTTCAAAGGCATCACGAGCAGGCCGAGGGAATATCGGAACGTCTCAACTTCGCACGCATCGCAGCACCGTCTACCGTGGCCGAGAGAACATCGGACACACGACACCCACGTAAACTTCGAAGCCATCACAAGCAGTCCGAGGGAACATCGGAACGTCTCAACTTCGCACGGGTCAAAATCTTCAACGCACATGAAGACGCTGATTCTGCTGTAAGTACCTTATGTCTTTTAGAGGTTCTGAAATCATCATTAATTCGGATACAAGCTCTGATTCTGACTCCAGTTCTGAAAGGGAACTGTCTCCAAAAATTTTGACTAACAAAATAGTCTCAAATTCATTAATTAGAAATCCCATATTTAACTTTAATTAAACAAGAATTGCCATGCCAACATTAAAACGAGAATACCTCGATATGATCCCCGAATTCCATGGGGAACGCGAACTTTTACCCAGATTTCTTGAAATATGTCAGAAATTGGTAACTAAAATTTATAACTTAGCAGACCCAATGGACTTTCAAAATGTATACCTAATGTCCACTATACTGTCAAAGAGAAAAGGCGAAGCCGCAATTAATATCGCAAGCTGTACCATTTAAAACTTTAAAGATTTAAAAACTGCTTTAACGCTGACAAACGTGATACATATACTCTAGCCATAGAAATTACTGAATTAAAATAGTCGTATAACGAAACACCTTTTGATTTTTATCATCATCATCTGTGGCGCTACAGCCCAAATCGGGCCTGGGCCTACCGGACACACCGAGCCGCAGTTTTTACACTGCCGTACTGCCGGTTTTCGTAGTCGAATGCTACATTATTTAAGGCGTATAAGTGACTAGCTTATAGCGCCCGAGTGTGATAAATACATGTAGCTGTATTTTTTATATTTTACGACAAATCACACATTGTCGACAGGCGGATTCGAACTGACGAACCTTGGCTCGGGTGACGTCACAGTATATTAAGAGATGTGCCTTAACACGCTCGGCCATCGCGCCTGTATATATATATTTATAACAAGTTAAAACATTTGTTAAATGTTCAAATATCTTATATTAAAACTCATTCAGATCCTAGTGAAGCTAACGAAGCTGCTCTTTTATCTCGTTATTTTCAAAATTATGCCTTACATATATTATTAAGAGAACTTAAAGAACCAATCGGGCAACTTATGAGGGCTAAAAATCCCAAATATTTAAATTCTGTTAATAAATTACGCACCTAACTTAAATAGACCATTTAATAGAAATTTCAATCAAAACTTTCAAGCTAACAAAAGCAAAACTACCACATAAAATTTAAATTTCAGTCAAAGATTTTCAAAACCAACACCCATGAGTATATCCACAAATAACACATATCAACCACGACCAGGACCATCTCACGGTTACCAAAATTTTAGGCCCAAACAAAACGTGATCTCTGGAGAATTATATAACATAGATAGCGAAACAATCGAGTATAAAAATGACACGTATTCAGATAACACTTATGAACAACAAGCTGAACCTGACATCGAATTCCCCGCAGACACAAACACTGAATCGGATGATTTTTTATGCGAAATCGCCTCGGAAACCTTCAAACAATAGAATTACTCAATCTAACGACTAATCAAAATACATTACCCTTCATACTACTGCCAGAAAATAATCTCAAAGATACAGGTAACACAAAGTCTTTCGCGAAACCTGATATTGCACATAAATATTTTTAAAAATCTATTTTTAAAGATCCCTTCCAAATCTCTACAGCACACGGCACCTCCGTAGAACAATTTAGTACTCGGATACCCATTTCAAAACTTTTTAATATGAAACAAAATAATAACTCCTGTCTAAAGTATCACTTATTTAATTTTCATGATAAGATTGATTTACTATTAGGAATAGACAATCTAAAACTATTTAAAATTGTTAACGATGTAAATAACGACTTATTAATAACTCCAAATTCAAAAATAAAGATTCATTACATTCAGCCAAGTAATAACAATAAAGTTAATTCAAATAATATCTCTGTCATGAACAGAAAAGACAGATTAAACACAAAAGCAGACGCACTTAACAGAATTCCACTTAACTCTCAAAAATCATCTCAGTCTAAATTAGAAGATAATTATTTATTAGAATATCAAAATTATTTAAACTTTAAAGAAGCAAATACTAATGTTAAAACAAATATAATTGAAATTAAAGAAGAATTATTTAATGCGCCCGTTAATAACAGCTTAGCACATTGCGTAAGCAAAGATCTCGGTATGTTTCAAGGAATAGCAACGAAATTTAAAGATAAGGTTAAAAACATTAACAAACTGAAAAGACAAAATCCAGAATTACATAAGTTAGTATATGTAAAAGATAAAACTAGATTTATAATTTATCTTATAACGAAAAATCGCTACTTCGATAAACCATCTCTTCAAGATATATTCTACACCCTATTAAATTTCAAAGAATTTTGTTCGAAACATAATATCAAACATCTAAGTATTTCCATACTCGCATGTGGCAAAGACGAGAAAGACTGGACAAATATAAAAATGATGACTTAGTACATTTTCAAAGATACGAACAGAACAATAACCGTGTATACAGGATCGAACTTAGAATTATTTCCACAAGTAGAACTTAACATCAACGAAACAGATGTTACTACATTTCAAAAATACATAGACGACTTTGATGAAAAATTACTAGAACCAAATGATAACAATACTCCTGACGATTCTCAATCCTTAATAGTCGAAGTAGGCAACGACAAACCAAATTTTAAAGATGACGTATCTGAAGACAGCGATGAAACTGTACACTCTAACGTAGAACACCCTGTAATCGGTATTCCGATAGTCGAATGATCCGTAAACTATGGCAAAAACCAAATCATAATCTCGGAAATTGAATATAATCCCTCGAATCCCACTATATTAAAACTTCATAATAGTAAACAAAGAATTCTGGTACAATTCTCAAAAAATGACTTAGTAAGAGGTATCATAAAATATATTAAAGAATTCATAGTGCCTCGCGCTAAATACTATCTTTATTCGAAGAACCCACTTTACGAAAAAATCAGCACTACCCTACAAAAGTATTTTCAAAATTCGAAAATAAAAATGATTAAGTGTACAAAAAAACTTTTAGATGTAATAAACGAAGACGAAATCATCCAAATAATTCAATCTGTGCACGAAAGTAAGACTAATCACAGAGGAATAGGTGAAACCAAAACTCGAATAAAACAACGGTATTATTGGCCTAAACAAAGACAATCTATACAAATCTACATAAATCATTGTGAGATCTGCCAAATAGCAAAATATGATAGAACCACCTTAAAATTTAAATTTAATATCACTCCAACCCCAGTAAAACCCTTTAAAATAGTACAACTTGATAGTATTACATTAGAAAATTCAAAATTCTTTACTATAGTAGATTATTTCTCAAAATACGCACAACCTTATAAAGTAAGTTCAGGCCAAGGAATAGAAATTGTGAAAAAAATAGTTAAATTCTTTACTCATCATCCTATCCCAGACGAAATAATATCAGATAATGGTCAAGAGTTTAAAAACACAGTCTTGCAAGAACTTTTAGAAGTCCACAAAATAAAAATTGACTTTATTAGTTCACAACACCTCGACTCTAATGGTATTATAGAGCGCTTTCATCCAATCCTAATCGAACATATCAGGCTTTTTAACAACCAAGAGCTATAGAAACACGAACCTATTTAAATCAAAGTAAATTACGCATTATTAGCATACAATAATACGATACATTCGGTTACAACATTAAAACCCACAGAAATTATTTCCGGACACATAGATTCTAAATCCCCATTTAATATAGAAATAGATAAACAATTAGTAAATAACTATATTACGGACCATTAAAAACAAAATTAAAATATTATATAAAAAAATTCATGAAAAGATTGATCACAATAAAGATAAAATAATTAATAAACTTAACGAAACACGAGAAAAATTACCAGATATCCCAGATCAAATCCTAGTCAAAAATAAACAGAAACAAGAAAAAACCTAAAACAAATTCAAAATTGAAACAATAAAAAATATTAATAAAAATTTAAAAACAGCTAAAATAGAAACTAAACACGGTAACATTACTGAAAATATTCACCTTTCAAACATTAAACGTCCCAGGAAAACAACTTATCCTTTTGAAAATATTCCAGGTTGCTCGCACTCGCACAAGGAGCGGACATAAAAAATGTCACCTAAAATTTAGGGAGTTTACCGATAAACTTAGGACCAGCCAAGTTAGAAAAATCAAAACACAGTTTTATACACTATTATGACTTGACACCTTTATATAATGAATATGACGATTTAAACGAATAATACAACAATCTCAACACATCCACCAAAAAATAAAACAATTTATAATCATGAACTACAGAAGTACAATAAAATAATTAAATTCCTTCAATCTAGCATTAATGACAAAATTAATCATATTAAAATACAATCGACTAACACTAAAAATATATAATACAAAAATTTAATGGTACAATTCAAGATATTCAACATAACGAACTATTATCAAAAACTAAAATTAAAAATTTACACAACTTGAATTGATCTTGACAGCATACTAATGGTCAACCAATTAATAATTTTATATAATATCATTTTAAACATTTTCCAAGACTTCGAGAATTCTGTAACTTTCTGTAAACTAAAAACTATGCACCCCAGTATAATCAGACAAAAGAACTATATTTAGAATTATAAAAGATTTCATTTCATTATAAAAACCAACTACCGTTTTGAACTGAAATACGAAAACATTTTAGATTTTGAATCAGTAATAACAATTAATTGTAAAATATCACAATCACAAATAAATTACTTCGTATCATTACCAATAAATTTCGAAAAGCAATTCGAACTCTATTATCTGCATTCTATACCTACAAAACTGGAATCAGAATTTGTAACAATTATCCCCGATGTAAAATAATTATTAACATCCGAGGATAACAAAATTAAACCTCTAGATGACATTTGTACTAAAGGTAAAACATATCTGTGTTCCAATAAAATTCAAACCCACTACAATCCCGTATGCGAACGCCAAATCCTCCTAGAAGACAACTCTAGCCAATGTCAGTACACAAAGCTGAACATCAAAAGACACCACATTGAGATCGTTCCCGAAATCAGCCAGTATCTCGCCGTATTTCCTCAAGAAGAAAAACTCAAGTTTAACTGCCCTCAAGGCGCAGAAGCATGGATGTGCGCGTAGTCTACTGCAAGTAATCTACGCCATTCTCTACGTGTAACAAACATGTAGTCTACGTCTTCATTTTTCATGTAAACAATGTAGACTATGTAGACAAAGAAAACACCTGTGTTCACTTAAGTCAGATTAGAAATTTTATCCCTAGAACTAGAGAATTTAAAATGTTGTTAGAGATTTTATTTTTAATCTAGGGATTACATGAAAAAAAAACTAGTTGTGCAAGGAAAAACGTGCAAAATGTGTCAACTGGTTACTGTTAAAAATAGCGCCAAAGAAAATTCCGGCTGGTAAGATGGCGCGTTGATCGATTTTAAAAATATGACAGTTCGCCCAAGACCCAAGACAGACATTCGTCTAGTAATGTACGAGCACTTGCTTTATTAGTTTTATTATATAAAGACCGATAATGACCCGAGCTCACGAATACGAATACATGTAATAGTTACAAAGGAATAAATTTAGGTTATGTTGAATTTTACAACTGTCAGATACATTATCTATATTGTTTACATTGTCTACGTCGCTAGAATTGTCGACGTATTCTCTACGTGTAGATGTAGACAATTAAAGATTACACGTAGATGCACATCTCTGCGCAGAAGTGAAAGTTCTAAGTGGTGTGTATCTCATTAAAGAAAAAAATTGCAACGTGTTGTTCAAAGATCAAAATTAATTTATCAAGATAAAACAATTGATAAACCACTACTATTCGGAAAATGAAATTTGAACTAAAAACAAACAAAATATCAAACTTTACAATAAATTTAAAATCACTCAACTCGGAAGAAATACCAATAAATCCCTTAACCCCGATAAATAATCAACCTATCAATTGGTACATGCCTAGCATTTGGACAATTTTACTATATACTGGACTTTTAATTTTAATATCATACTCTGGACTCCAATATGTAAGAAACAAGAAAATCCAGCGCAGAACCAAGGTCTCATCCCCAAACGAAGATATTCGCCTTCCAGAAGGGGCTCAATTGTAAGAAGGGAGGAGTTATATTGCCATAGCTCCCCTATAATAATGCTTAGTAGTATAATATTTATCTATAGGAATCATGTTCATGCTGAGTAGTTGTTTATGCTTAGTCTCTTGTAAGATATTGTAAGTAAGTTTAGAATTAACCTAGTACCAAGCAACATCGTTGCTAATTGTAAAATAAATTATTTTTTAAAAGTCACCTTGCGTAGATCGAAAACTAATTTATATTTATATATATATATATATATATATATATATATATATATATATATATATATATATATAAATCATGTAGGGACACAACCCCTATTGCATCAGCATTGCACCATTCACACGGTACTTTTCCATGACATATTTGTAATACGATATATTAGATATGAAATGTTATATGTAGGCAAAATATAAGACGTAGAGTCAGTTGTGAGAAGATAGTCAAGTAGAAGAGTTCACTGTATGTACTTGTGCAGCAAAATAAAATTCTTTTTAAAAATCCAATCTTATTATTGATTGATTTAATTTATATATATATACAGGGTGTTTCAGGACTAGTGTAATAAACTTTAACAGCTTATTCCTGAGATCATTTTGAACCAAAAATGTCATATGAACATAGGTCCTATTCCTTCTAGTTACCAAAATACAAGAGGTTGAAGTTCTATAAATAACACGAAATTTTCAAATTTTTTTAATCAAGATACTTTCGGAAAACAAGAGTTTTATTGAAAAGTCATACCTTATTTGTGTTAATTAATTTTATTTATTAATATTAACGAATACGATTTAGAGAACAAAACATAAAATGACACAATTAAATAGACACAGAACAACATAACCAAACATGGAATATGGTAACATAATATGAAATAAGATAACAAATTTTTAAAAAAATTACAGCAAGTGCTCAAAATGAGCGCCTTGAACTCGTATGCATGTTATTATTAATTAATAAAATTAATTAAGACAAATAGGTTATGACTTTTCAATAAAACTCTTGTTTTCCGAAAGTATCTTGATTACAAAAATTTGCTGTAATTTTTTTAAAATTTGTTCTTATTTCATATTGTGTTAACCTATTCCATGTTTGGTTATGTTGTTCTGTGTCTATTTAATTGTGTCATTTTATGTTCTGTTCTCTAAATCGTATTCGTTAATATTAATAAATAAAATTAATTAAGACAAATAATTTATAACTTTTCAATAAAACTCATGTTTTCCGAAAGTATCTTGATTACAAAAATTTGAAAATTTCGTGTTATTTATAGAACTTCAACCTCTTGTATTTTGGTAACTAGAAGGAATAGGACCTATGTTCATATGACATTTTTGGCTCAAAATGATCTCAGGAATAAGCTGTTAAAGTTTGTTACACTAGTCCTGAAACACCCTGTATATATATAATATAAATTCTCAAAATTATGGACATGTGTCTAGAAGAGTATATTTCTAGTGCGACTGGTCGAGACGTAGATTTTAAAAAATATAAGTCATTTATTAACATCAGTTACTTGGTTACAAAATCCATTATTATTTTTAATAAAAATTACGTGTCGACCAGTGGCACTAATGTACTCTTCTAGAATTTTGCGATTTTTGAAAACATTATTTCTGATTGTGAATCAGCACCCTTTTTAACAACTTTTATATATATATATATATATATATATATATATATATATATATATATATATATATATATTGTAGCGAGTACGGCCCTGTTCCTCTGGAACAGTCGACACGTCTGCTGCGCGTTCAAAGCTGTCTCATACGCAATACAGAGACAAGTCTGAACTGTTCGCTCTGCGTCATGCTTCTACCGTGCATTGCATCGTAAGTTAACATATTTTTTTATTAGGTTAATCAATAGTTCCTTTGTTATTTCAAAGAGTGTAGGTACATTGATTTTAGTTTTAGGGATAGATATAAAACCGAGATCAGTTTTATATTCTCTTCACGACTACAAGCACCATTGTTGCCCATTATTAAAACAACTTTTAAAAATACTGTGACAGAATATGACAATTTTTTTATTGATGTATTTAGTTCATGATTCTACATTGAACCTACTTTCATTGCCAAGTACAGATTATCATCAGCTTCCTGTATAAAACGATAAATATTGTAGCGAGTACGGCCCTGTTCCCTCTGGAACAGTCAACGCGTCGTAGCCTGCAGCGCGTTTACCGCTGTCTCATACGCAATACAAGTTCTAACCTGTTCGCTCTGCGTCATGCTTGTACAGTGTTCCAGAGGCTCTGGAAAATTGTAGAATATCTTGTTTCGGTATAGAGTTTGGGCCGGCAACAGGCATTCAGTAATTGAAGTGTGAACAGTGCAAGTCGTTGCTAAATACTTTAATGTGAATATAAATACGTGTTGTAAATAAATATATGTCTTAGTAGTTATACTACATTATTTTCGTTTTAAATAAATATTTTGATAGTGTTTTCATTACTCGTGTTTTATGTAATAATAAACTTCACCGAACCCGAAATTGTAATAAACGTTACAATATATTCAATTTCTAGAATTTTGAACTTCTTTGGTTAATAAATCTCGCCCAACCGTTTTAACAAGGCATGTAATTTTGTGTATTTTGACATGTCCATATTTTTGTAAATATCGAAGCAAGATCTTAACATTGCATATACCGACTATAATATAGAGGGTTTGTTTCCTTTTACTTTACATTTCAAAATAAGCAATTAACACGTTCTCTTTCTGATAAGTATCGTGCGACTATTTATGGTGCTTCTAACTACTCGTACTTTACGTAGCTAACAATAATAATATTAAAATTCGAAAATGCTTCTGAACTTTTGAACAATTGCATAAATGTCAATTAAAGTCACTAACCACAACATTTCATAAACAAATTTCCTTAAATTTATTTGACTTATATTTACCAATTTTTAAAAAATTTAATTTTTATAAGGCACACAATAGAAAAATAGTATATATAACTCATTTTATAAAACATGTCCTATAAAACTAGTTCTTTAAGATAATATATTTGAACTTGAAATCCATTTAGGGAAAATGCAATAAAGGTAATATTTTTTTCTTCGAAACAATTTTTTTTTCTCATTATTTCCCGAGAAGAAAGTCGAGTTGTTCATGCAAATTCAACAAAAATCGTTGGATTACTGGCTTTATTGAATTTAATAGTTTAACAATGAAGATGTATTGGCCTTGGATTTAGGCCGTTATCAAGTTTCACTAAAATTTTTATAAAAATTACAATTGTGAAACAATTTAAATTAGAACAAAAATATTTAGACAATACTGAAAATGAATTCACCAAGTATTACAACGACAACAAATTTAATAATCTACTAAGATTACATAAAAATTATATTGCAGAGACCACTGATGAGTCGGTCTCAGACTAATTTACGAAATTATAGTCAAACGCTAAAATTAACTAAACTCAAACAACAACGCCATTATCTACTAGGCATAGGAAAATACAAAAAAAAACTGTCCTGGGTTTAAGACTGCCATGCCAACCGGTAAGTTTGTATGATCTTAAAATGTCCAATACCTGATGATTAATCACACATTCTGTTATGTAATTGGGATTAAGTAGTGAATAAAATAAAACATAAAATGTGTTGGCTGTGTGACTAATAATTTTAGAACAGAGAAAATCATAAAACTCTTCATTCGCATAACTCAAACATGTATTCGTCTTTACCAAAAGGTTAACGGAAAATTTTAATGAAAAAAAATTGTACTTGTATTTTGTATTTAGTACAAAAATTTGTCTATTTCAAAGCACGGAACATTAGGACAGTACTTAAAACAAATATGAACATATCAATCCATTTTGTAAAAATATATCATTTACCGAGATCTGCTATAACAAAGTGTGCCACAGAGAATAAGTAAAAGGCATGCAAAACATATTGATTTATTATATTATTGCAAATGTTACCGTAATATTTAATTTATTTTTTAATTATTTTATTAGTTGTATTTCAAGTTTTAATGACTAGTATAAAAGGGTGATTTTAATATTCATTTTAAATACCTTTTTTATTAAACTATGAAGGCGGCGCTTCGGCAATTACTTACGCAATTTTCAAGCTACAAAATTCAATATACAATAAAACTATTTTTTTTTAATTAGTGACAAAATAAACGACTTACCAAATTTTTTGTATGAATAACAAACAATTAATTTAAATTTTACATTCAACAATAACATAATGGAAGTGATAGAAAAAATAAAATAAAAACTTACTGAGGTGTACACCTCAAGAGTCATATAGTAACTAAACTATTCAAAACAAGAAAATTCTAATTTTTTAAATAAAAAGCCATCTATAGTACACTAAGAATTAAGGTCAAATTTTTTTTTTTTTTTTTTTAATTGAATTTAAGGTGGATCAACTACTACGGTTATTACCACCACTGGGAAATAATGTTTTCATCAAATTTGCGTATTATAAATCCGAAAAGGGTATTACATATGGAAAGTAGAAAAAGAGAAGAAAGATAGGAAATAAAACACTACATAATTTGACTAGTTAGACCAGAGGTTTTTAAAAATTTTAAAATCGTTTTTAACATGTCTCCATCATTTGACAGGATGACTGATAATTTATCAGCAATCTGACAATTTTGTCTTTCCTGGCGATATTTAGGACAATGAAGGAGAATATGGAGAACCGTTAATTTAGTGTTACATTCTTCACACATAGGTACTGGTTGACGTAACAATAAATACAGATGTGTTGCTTTTATGTGACCTATGCGCAACCTTGTAATAGCGACTTGATCTTTGCGCTTCAATATAATTGGGGTACTCCATTTGTCCACCGTATTTTTAATCTTATAAAGTTTATCATTACTCCTATTCCAGTCTAGTTGCCATATAGAATGACAAAACGATGTTATTGCTAAAAGCATATCATCAGATCTTACAGCATATCTTGTAGTATATTGTCGATTAGCACCCTCACGTGCTGCTTTGTCAGCAATCAGATTTTTATTTATACCCACATGTCCAGGTACCCACATAAACGTTATTTGAACATTTCGTTCATTCAGATGGCAAATTACTCTATGTATTTCTTGTACAAGAGGATCATTATTAAAACAATTTGATATACTCAAAATAGCTCCAAGAGAGTCAGAACACACGACAAAATTCATTTTAAGCTCAACTTTTAATAAACAGTGTTGGATTGCAAAGAGAATTGCGTACAGTTCTGCACTGAAAACAGAACAAGTTGGTGATAAGGAGAAACTAAATTCTTCATCTCTAAAGATGAAAGAACATCCTGTTCCAACATTGGTTTTTGATCCATCAGTGTAAACGAATACAGAGTTTGTATATTTATTCATTAATAAGTAAAACTCCTGGACATAAAGAGAGTGAGGGGTGTCATTTTTCTTAAATCTGGTTAATCTCAAATCAGTCTTAATATCAGGGAGACACCAATTTGGTGTTTCTGATATAACCTGTGGCAATATATCTTCCATTCCCTGCGGCAGCTCATCAAATTTAAGCACAAGTTTAACAGCCAAAGGACACAGTGAAGTAGTGCTATTATAAAACAGATCAGCACTATGATCATCTTGGAAAAGAATATGAAATAAAAAATGCCAAGGTTTTGACATCATTCGTGCAGTATATCTCATATACTGTCGAATTCTACGTAAATAAAGCGGAGGTAAACCAGATTCACAATATAAACTATTGATAGGACTTGTACGAAATGCACCTATTGCTAACCGAATGCCAGCATTATGAATAGCATCTAAACGCTTAAGATGAGACTGATTAGCTGTACTAAGTACTACAGAGCCATAATCAATTTTTGACAGTACAAAAGAAGAATAAAGACGAATAAGGCAATCTCGATCTGCTCCCCATTTTGTACTACTTAAGCATTTAATCGCATTTATGACTTTGCGACATTCTGCAGCAAGTTGTAAAATGTGCTGTTTCCAAGTTAAATATGGATCAAGAATTAGACCCAGAAATTTAACTTTATTTGTACACTGAATAGGAGTACTATATAAAATAAGAGAAGGATTATTATGTGGTGTACGCAATCGACAGAAATCAATACATTTAGTTTTCTCTACAGAAAATCTAAATCCCCTAGCTGTTGCTACATCACAAACAGAATTAATAGCATTTTGAATGCGAAACTCACACTCAGTTATGCTAGAAGCAGAAGTGAAAATAACCAAATCATCAACATAAAGACAATGATGTATGGTCGGAGGAAGATTTAAAGCAATTCTATTAATAGCAATCATGAATAAAACAACGCTAATGGTTGATCCTTGCGGAACTCCATTTTCCAAAGAGTGAGATGAAGAATATGTATCACAAATACGTACTTTAAAAGTACGAGTTTGAAAGAAAGCAGTAAGAAAGTTGGGAAGATTTCCACGAAGGCCCCAATCATGTAGCTGCTTTAAAATTCCATACCGCCAAGTCATGTCAAAAGCCTTTTCTAAATCAAAGAAAACCGCAACTAAATGCTTTCGAGCAAGGAAACTACAGTGAATAGCATTAGTAAGATGAACATGAAGATCAGTGGTGGAATGAGATTTTCTAGAACCACATTGAAGAGGATCAAGAAGATTATTATGTTCCAAAAACCAAATAAGTCTATAATTTATCATGCGCTCATATAATTTCGATAAGTGAGACGTTAAAGAAATAGGTCTATAATTCGTAGGTTGAGTCACATCTTTATTTGGTTTAGGAACTGGAACAATAATGGCTTCTCGCCAAGCATCTGGATATTCACCAGAATGCCAAAGCATATTGAAATAATTAAGAATGTGAGATTTCATCTCGAATGGTAAATGCTTTAGCATAAGATAAGAAATTCGATCAGGTCCAACAGAAGTATTTTTAGTTTTATTTAAGGCAAAATTAAATTCATTAATTGAAAATGGGCGATTATACAATTCACTACCGTTAGATGAAAAGTCAAGAGGGACTTCGGAAGAATTTTTTATATTAAGAAAACGTAAAGAATAATTATCAGTACTACTGACAGACTCAAAGTGAGTAGCTAGGCATTCAGCAATATCCTCTCGATTAGTGCTCAAAGTATTATCAATACTGAGAATATTTACATAAGAACACTTTCTATATCCATACATATATTTAATTTTTTTCCAAAGTTCATTAGATGGACGATCTGATGAAATAGATGAGACATAATTTCTCCAAAATAAGGTTTTTGCTTCTAAAATAAGACGTCGTGCCTGGGCACGAGCCTTTTTAAATAAAATTTGATTTTCAATAGTTGGATATTTCCTATAATATTTAAAAGCCCGTTTTTTATTAGCTATAGCGCTAGCCACTTGTGAATTCCACCAAGGAACTTTTTTCTTATAAAATTTAGATGAAGATAAAGGAATATTATTCTTTGCAGAGGTTAAAATTGAAATGTTTATGTCAGAAAGTGACATGTTGATATCTGGTGAAATAAGAGGAACGGAAATTTCTTTTGAAAAGTTTTCCCAGTTAGCCTGATCAAATCGCCATCTTTGAAGAAAAGACGGTTCGGCAGCAGAAAAAGAAGTAGAGATAAGAATAGGAAAATGGTCACTAAAATGTGTATCGTCAAGAACTTTCCAAGATAAATGTGCAGCAAGAGTAGGAGAACATATGGATAAATCAATAGCAGAGAAAGAATTAGATCGAAGATTTGAATAAGTAGCTTCTCCTGTATTCAGAAGAACTACATCATTAGTGTCTAAAAGATTTTCCATAATACGTCCTCGTCCATCTGTTTGGGTTGAGCCCCACAAAAGACTATGAGCATTAAAATCACCTACAAGAAGGAAAGGTGGTTCAAGTTGATAAATAATATTCTCAATATCATGAACATTCCAATTAAATAAGGGTAAATAGATGTTACAAATTGTTATCTTTCTAGGCAGGAACAATTGAACTGCAACTGCCTGAAGATGAGTTTGAAGGACGCATGAGGTATAAGGTGTAGAGTTATTTATTAAAATTGCAACACCAGCGTGTGCCCGACAATCAGGAATTATATCATGACGAATAATATTAAATCCTTTAAGAGAAAATGTATCATTAGGTTTAAAATGAGTCTCTTGAATGCACACACAATTAGGGTTAAGTTCAGCCAGCAAAAGTTGAAGTTCAGGAAGGTGGTTGACTATACCATTACAGTTCCATTGTAGAAACATTAAGAAAGTAAGTTATAAAAAAGAATGAATGCTAAAAAATTAGCTGAAAATAAATAATAAGTTAAAAAGATTATTAGGAATTGGAGGGTTTAGAGTTGAGTTTTCTATTCCTACCCTTAATCCAACCCCTTTTTGATTTCCTTTCCTTTTGACATACACCATTATCCTCTAATGAGGGAATACTTGTACCGTCAGATTCGTCATTTGAATCGGATATAATGTTATTTTGTTCTGAAATATTATTTTT
The DNA here is from genome assembly GCA_947425015.1 of Pterostichus niger. NCBI lineage: Eukaryota > Metazoa > Arthropoda > Insecta > Coleoptera > Carabidae > Pterostichus > Pterostichus niger. The sequence continues at coordinate 29,503,743 of OX380337.1, read as the reverse complement.
ATTCATTGAGACTATAGGCACAACTGTAACATCTTTAGTTTGTTTTACTGGTTCATTTGGTTGTTTATTAAACGAGGCATTGTTTTTTGTGGGTTCAGAAATTATTTGTTTAGGTAATAAATTAACAACAGGTGCAATAAGATCTTCAACAATTTTTTTTAATTCTGGTAATATTAATGAGCATATTTCAGACATATTAACGGCAGGTGATAATGGTTTAGCAGTAACTTTAGCATAAGAAGAGGAAGATAATGAAGTTACAAAACCAGGGTTATTTTTTAAGACATATTGCCGGGCTTCCGGAAAACTACATTTATTTTGGGCCTTATATTCCAAAATGGCAAACTGAAACTTATATTTTGGACACAACTTAGATGATGATAAATGGTCACCGTTACAATTTACACATTTAATATTAAAACATTCCGCACCTTCATGTGGAACATTGCCACAAACACAAATCTTACTTTCCGAGCATTTTAAAGCTGAATGTCCAAATTTCTGACAGTTAAAGCAACGTAATGGATTGGGCACATACAACCGAACAGGTAACCGATACATAGCAGCATAAATATATGTAGGTAGAGAATTTTTTGAAAAAGTTAATACAATAGAAGGGGTATTTTCAACTATACCATTTCTTTTCGAGGTAATGCGACGAACTTCAATGACACCTTGGTCCTTCAGCTCATCTTTAATTTCATCGGGTGTTACATTTAACAAGTCTTTGCAATAAATAATACCCTTGCATACATTTAAAGTTTGATGTGCAAAAACCGAAACATCATATTCCCCGAACTTAGTTAAATTTTTCAATTTAGTAGCTTGTTTGCTGTTTAAAACTTCGATCAATAAACCATCACGAATTTTTTTGATACTTTTAACATCTCCAATAATGTTTTTAATTAATTTTGATATTAAAAAGGGATTCGTTTTTGAAAAATCATCAACAGTGCGTTTAATAACATAAAACTTTGGCTCATTATCTTCATTATTATTAATTTGATTATTCAATGCAAAATCAGCTTTTCGTTTTTTAGGAAATACATCCTCAATTGAGGACATTTTAAAATTAATTGAGGGCCAAAGCCCTCAATAAGATGTACCTGTGAAAAAACAACAAATATATAAAACGAAATTATAATACTAATAATCTGGAAAAAATAATAATCTGAAATGAAAACAACAATTAATTATTAAAGAACCAGACACTTATAATTAAATTACAAATTACAAATTACGAAAATAAAAATAATAATTAAGGGGCCGAAGCCCCACAATTAAAGGATACCAGAAAGAAAAGGTAAATGGAACGAACTTATATCAACAAGAGGAAAAGAACGCAGTTTGTTTGGCGTAACCAAGAGATGAAGCTGGTTACTATGAAGATTGTTGATAAACAAACAGACGATCAAACAAGCAATAGAACTGTCAAAATCAAACGAAAGAAACGAAAAATGATAATAAAAACTTACTTTCCACCAAAACAAACTATCACAAATGGAGGAAAAACACTTTATCCACCCACGAAACACAAATTCAACACAAAATTCGCCGAAATTACCACCAAAAATCAACGAATTTGAAGCAGCACTTTTCACGACGTTCACTATCTAACTTCGTAACCAAGGCGTCTTTTTATATTATTTGAAGGTCAAATTTACTATTCGGCTTATTAAAAAATAATTAAAATGTTTTGATTTAAAAAAAATTGCGTAATATTTAATTGTTTCATCACTATGTACAAGTGCCACGATTCTTTAAGATATAAAATTTAGTAAATATATCATTATTGTATATTTTATGGACAGAATATGACGTGCGCTGAATATTGAGAAAGATATTGTGTATGGCAAGAATGTTTATTTACCAAATATACTTCTATGTTTACTTTCATTAACATAATTTAAGATCTATTATTTTCGGAGTAAAATAGATAATGATTGGACATATCATCTTAGCTGCACGTTGATGCATATATCATTTACCTACTTATCAGTATATTTTTTGTTTTCTAAATAATTTCGTAATTTATAGAACCAATTTTCTTGTAATACTGTTTTATACTTTGCTTCGTCTTCTTATCTGAAAAAAATCATATAACTGCCAATTTCGAGTATAGTCATAGACTCTAAAGATAATTATTCATTGTATTATTAAAACTGTTGGTGGATAAATGAGTTACGTTAAAAGGTATGATTAAAAAACCTACAAATATCGGATTAGTTCGTTGCTGTCAAGAAACATTCAGAGACTTTATTATTTAAATCTTGCGTTTTATTTGTATGTACTTAATATTCGAAAGGAAATAAATTGCCACAGTATCAAAAAATAAACTTGACAATAATAAAATAATTTGTAGAAATTAAAGGCATTATAATATTATATATATATATATATATATATATATATATATATATATATATATATATATATATATATATATGTATATATATATATACAGGGTGAGTCTGGGAAGACGCCCCCCCCCTTTAACTTTTTTATTATGAGTAATAGAAAAAAATGGTTCATATGAAAGTTTTATTATTTTAAATATACTATTTGATGGCAGATGTAGATATTTTTTATAAAGTCAGGTTTACAAGATACGACTATCAACTTTTATTTTTTAAATAGCAACCTATAATTATTTTACTAATATAAAAACCGCCATTTTTTTCTCTTTTCAACGGTGTATTAGTTTTTATTCATGTATCTGAAAAAATTCGAGAAAAATAAGAAAATTGAGAAATACTAGAAATAATTTTTATACAAATATTATAGGTGGCTATGTGAAAATAAACAAAATGTAACAGTGTTAAATTAATGTCAAAAAAGTATACATTTGCTGGTTACTTTATTTAACTTATTTTGCAAACAATAAAAAAAACGTTTTCAAATGTTTACGAAAGAAGAATTAATAGATATGATTCTAATAATTGGTGAATCGACTGGAATCATGAGAAGGGCAAAAAGAATTTACCGGGAGCGGTTTCCTAGACGTCGGCAACCGAGTTTAAGATCACTGAGGAGGATTTTTACCCGATTTCGAGAAACAGGTTCAGTAGAAAAACCAAAACGAAATACATCTAATATTATAGTAAATGAAGAAACCGAAATTATGGTTTTGGCTTCTGTTTACGAAAATCCTCATGTCAATACGAGGAATTTATCAAATTTAATTGACATTAGCCAAAGTTCTGCGTCTAGAATTTTAAGAAAACATAAATTTCATCCTTACCATATTAACCTTACACAAGAATTGCACGGTGAAGATTTTAATAATAGAATTCGATTTTGCAATTGGGCGATGGAAAATATTAGACGAAATCCGCTGCTATTATCTAATATTTTATTTACGGATGAGGCTACTTTTAAAAGTAATGGTTGCGTAAATAGGCATAATATGCATTATTATGCAACTGAAAATCCTCACTGGATGCGGAACGTCGACAGCCAGAGGGTATGGTCCTTGAATGTTTGGGGTGGCATAATAGGAGATTTTGTTGTTGGTCCACATTTTTTTGAAGGTCCATTGAATGGAGACGGTTATTTAAATTTTTTAATAATGATCCTCCCGGAATTATTGGAAGATATTCCATTAAATGTCCGCCAAAATTTGATATTCCAACATGACGGAGCGCCACCACATTATGCCGGTAATGTTCGGAATTATTTAAATAATCACTGGAGGGGACAATGGATAGGACGAGGTGGACATATTTCTTGGCCAGCAATATCTCCTGACCTTACGCCTATGGACTTTTTTCTTTGGGGATACGTCAAGGATCTTGTCTACCAGAAGATACCTACAGATGCAGAAGACATGAAAGAGCGTATTCGAAATGCTTTCCTAAATATTTCGCGAAACATGCTGGCAGATGTTCGAACACATCACGTTCAACGCTTAAATTTTTGTATTACAGAACATGGTCGTAATTTTGAACATTTGTTTTAAGTTGTTTTTGTTACTGAATTTGTTGCTTTAGTTTGTTAAGTTGTATAACACTGTTACATTTTGTTTATTTTCACATAGCCACCTATAATATTTGTATAAAAATTATTTCTAATATTTTTCAATTTTCTTATTTTTCTCGAATTTTTTCAGATACATTAATAAAAACTAATACACCGTTGAAAAGAGAAAAAAATGGCGGTTTTTATTTTAGTAAAATAGTTATAGGTTGCTATTTAAAAATAAAAGTTGATAGTCGTATCTTGTAAACCTGACTTTATAAAAAATATCTACATCAGCCATCAAATAGTATATTTAAAATAATAAAACTTTCATATGAACCATTTTTTTCTATTACTCATAATAAAAAAGTTAAAGGGGGGTGGGGCGTCTTCCCAGACTCACCCTGTATATACAGGGTGTTTCAGGACTAGTGTAACAAACTTTAACAGCTTATTCCTGAGGTCATTCTGAGCCAAAAATGTCATATGGATATAGGTCCTATTCCTTCTAGTTACCAAACTACAAGAGGTTGAAGTTCTATAAATAATACGAAATTTTCAAATTTTTGTAATCAAGATACTTTCGGAAAACAAGAGTTTTATTGAAAAGTCATGCCTTATTTGTCATAATTAATTTTATTTATTAATATTAACATGCATACGAGTTCAAGGCGCGCATTTTGAGCACTTGCTGTAATTTTTAAAAAAATTGTTCTTATTTCATATTGTGTTAACCTATTCCATGTTTGGTTATGTTGTTCTGTGTCTATTTAATTGTGTCATTTTATGTTCTGTTCTCTAAATCGTATTCGTTAATATTAATAAATAAAATTAATTAAGACAAATATGGTATAACTTTTCAATAAAACTCATGTTTTCCGAAAGTATCTTGATTAAAAAAATTTGAAAATTTCGTGTTATTTATAGAACTTCAACCTCTTGTATTTTGGTAACTAGAAGGAATAGGACCTATGTTCATATGACATTTTTGGCTCAAAATGACCTCAGGAATAAGCTGTTAAAGTTTGTTACACTAGTCCTGAAACACCCTGTATATTATAATATATATAATATATCTCTGTATTTCTTCATGTAACTGACGTAAATTTGCGTGAACCTTGGAGAAGTAATGCGGTAGATGAATCACTCATTTCCAACAGCAACATTTGTTACATGGCCTGGTTCAAGTTTTGCTTGTATTCGTAATTATCTTAACTTTGATTTGCTTCATAGTTGTATAACGCAACGACAGATATTAATTGTCTTATAAAGTAATGAAATAACTGACATGTATAACAAATTACACAAATTCCTCAGTGTTGTAATGGTTTAATTTAAAATTTAAGATAAATAAATTGTCATGGATATATATATATATATTATATATATAGCATGGGAACTTAGAGTAACTCAATTTAAGGATCTTTAAGTAATATTTGATTGTAACCAGTCAAAGCAATTAAAGCTGTGCAATGGGCTTGATCCCTATCATTTACAACATTTACTGCCTGAATGTTCAGCACACCTTGTTTAATATTGTCCATTGTTGCAAAATAATCTAAAATTAATTCTTCGTATTATTTCCACAGATGTGGCTCAATTTAATCATGACTTAATGTGCTTGTAGGGAACAATCAACGACGTTTTTCTATGAACGTATGGTGTGGTTTGCTTAATAATCATATTATTGGGCCACATTTAATTGAAGGACGTCTTATGGTAGACGATTCTTGCAAATTTTCTGGAAGAAAGACTACCACAGTATATGGAGAATGTTTCACTTGAAGCTCAACATGGCATTTTGTTTCAACAAGATGAAGCACCACCGTACTTTTGTTAACAAGTAATTGAGTTCCTTAAAGACAATTTTCCTGATAAGTGAATAGGCAGAAGAGGTCCTATATAATGGTCCGAGCGGTTACTTTAAATTACGAGTATACAATAACTGTAATCCGAGGACGTGTGAAGAGTTGATTCAACAAATAATTGAAGTAATGGATTCCATCCGAAATAAACTTAAAGAAATTAATTGCCAGCATTCCATGGCTCGAAGAATAGCAGCTTGCCTAAATAACGAAAGTGAAAATTTCGAGGAATTATTGCAACATTTGCCAAATATACTCTCAGTAACTAAGTCACGTATATATTACTTTTATAAATTTTTCTAAAATGGGGAACAATTAACCCATAGTCTATATGAACTTTTTTATTTAAAAAAAATCCTAGAATACATAGTTAAATTTCATCAGTTTCCTCAAGGGACACTTTATATATACAGGAGCTAGTGTAATAAAGTTTATTATCTTATTCCTGAGGTTATTTTGAGTACGAAATATCATATAAATATAATTTCTATTTCATTTGATTATCAAAATATAAGAGGTTAAAGTTTTATATATAGCAAATTTTATGCAAATATCAAAATGTATAAGTTTTTTACATTAAATTTACAAGATGTGTCCTACTAAAATTAAATTTCTGTATATTTTAAGCTACTCAATTCATCCCGTGTGAAATAAATACAGTGCAATATTGATAATCAATGTGTGATTTGAGTATTGTACCTTGATTACAACATTGAAAAATTTATATTATTTATTAAACTTTGATCTCTTGTATTTCTGTAACCTAAAGGAATAGGACCTATGTGCATAGACACTCTCTCTCTCTCTCTCTCTCTCTCTCTATATATATATATATATATATATATATATATATATATATATATATATATATATATATATATATATATATATATATATATTTACTGGCTGTGGCACTCTGCCGAAGCAGATCTCGGTTAGTGATATATTATGTCGTGGAAGTGCGGTTACCAGCCGTCAAATCACGGCCCCCAAAGTTATTAGTAGAGGGGGAGCCACAGGGCTAGATTTAAATTGGTGAAAATTGATTGCCGGCTGTGGGTTTCAGGGTTTTCTGGATCTACAGGCCGACTCGATACCACTGAGTCACTTACCCCATTATATATATATATATATATATATATATATATATATATATATATATATATACACACGAAAAAAAAGGTGTTGCATTACTAATTGAACTACCCTCGTATATTGTATGCTTTCTTTTCATGACTAATATTTTTACACTAATACAATTTTATCAAAGGTTACTGCAAAATCACATCACATAAGAAGACAGCGAACTGTAACATCGTTTCCTTTCTTAGTCTTTTCAGTATCTTTATTACAGTATTCACTACGTCACAGCTTATCATAACAATAGGGGAACTGATACCTAAACGCGAACAATAAAGCAAAGTGAGCAGAACAAGCGGGAAAACTTTAATTGTATAGTACCTACCTATTGTACATATATTATCTTCAAGTTTACTTTCACCGAACTACAATTATGAGAAAATGTTTGCTTGTGAAGAAGCTTTTACAAACAAAACTTTGTTGTTACAAACATCCGGTAAAATATTAAACAACACTGTGAAATATTTTTTTTTTTAATTTCGATAGATTTAACTGTCGGTTCTCGTTGAAACATTTTATAATAAAATTAAATTAAAAATCAACACTAGGTTAGTTTCAAATAATGTAAAGTTTATTTTACAATACGTATTTCGGTCGACTAGACCATCATCAGGTGAACAAGATAAGAATGAATTTGTGCATTAGAGTAAGACTTATAAATAGTATACACAAGAATTCTGACACAAGAAGTGGGAGATACATGATTGAAAACAGATGTTATAAGTACAATTAGTTTGGGAAAAATACATTTATGACCATAGTTGAAAGAAAATAAGATCAGACCGAAGAGGTAACTATATTTTTTTTGTATTATTCAGAATCTTATGATAGGAATATATCATCCATATTACAGTTAGCTCAGCGATTAAAATCACAATTACACACTCTTCACTAACATTATTCGGTATAGTGATATGGCGACTAATAACACAACTTATGATATTTTCTGCAACAGATATTCTGTATTTCTAGGTAAAATAGATTATGTTAAATACTCGTACGTAATATAATTCATTTCAAACTTGTAATTTTCAATAAAGTAAAAGTAAGTAAGAGTTATCGAATAGAGGGTAAATTAATACATAAACTCTAATTGCTTTCCTTCCACAGTTGGTCCTGGAACTAAAGATGAAATCACCTGAAACTTTACCGCATAACCAAACTTTGTTGGTTTCAAACTACTGTCAAAATACAGCTAAAATATTACTATAAGTGTGTGATCTTGAAATTATAAATAAAATAAAAACAAACAAATTAAAACAATTGCGTGATTGTTCGCTTATGAATGCAACATCGAATTTTTATCTGTTTTTGAGGAAACTCAGCACACACAGACTTTTCAGATTCTGATATTCTGAAATTGATGATCTTCTAAGAATCATTTACAGAATCAGATATTAACACGCGCTCGCCTACGGAATAAGAACCAATAATGAGACGCAGACTCTGATCGAACACTGCATATTTATTGAAGACACGTGTGGCTTGTTATCCCTGTTTCGGCACTCCTGGCGTCAGCTTGTGTACGTCCTCATGTTATTTATGTACCCTTAGTACTTTTCAGTGTTTTACAATTATCGCGTTGAAAAACTTATAATATGGGGTAGGTGGCTCAGAGGTTTCGAGTTAGCCTGTGGATCTTGAGAACCTTGGTTCGATCCCCACAGCCGACAAACAATTTTCACCAATTTAAAAAATCTACCCCTGTGGCTCCTCCTCCACTAATATCTTTGGAGGCCGTGATTTGACGGCTGGTAACCGCACTTCACGCGAAAAAATATATCACTTACGGAGATCTGCTTAGGCAGAGTGTCACACCCAGTGATGGGTAAAAGGCGTGATGATATATTTATTTATTTTATTTATTTAAAAACTTATAATGTATCTTTTCCATACTAAGCATTTTCTTTGTGTGTGTTTTTTTTATTAAATTTTGATATTTGAAGAAGCGGAGGCAAAAAATGAACTAAAACGAAAATAAAAGAGGCAAACAATAAATTAGTGTATTGAAACAATATTATTTTATTGTTTTACAAACCTTGAAAAAAAATGACAGGATTTTGACTTTACTAAGAATCGTACTCACAAAAGTCAAGTTCTATCAAGAACAAGCTTGATTCGTAGAAGTAAATTAAAATAAATAAATATATCATACCTTTCACCTCCTATTAAATTTCAAATTGTTTGAAAATTATATTAATGTTCTTTACTACATGATATGTTGATCATTTTGTATATGTAATAAATATTTTCAATATTTATCGGAAAAATAACAGCGTATTTCGTTTCTTGTTACTTTTGCATGGTGAATATGTAGTGTAAATATATGGCATGATATTATTAAATTATTTTTATTTAATATCTATTACAGACTCTTCGAGGTATATTAGTGTTTCTTGTACAAGGACAGCTATTGAGATCTCGAGAACTATAAGTTACGACCTCAATTAAAGTAGGCGAAAAGAGCCGCTGTAATATGCCAATTTATATAATTGATTCTCCGTTTCACTTTAGTTTAATTTCATTTAAATTAGCTGAAATAAAATCATCGCACTTTCATGTACAAAACTTTCTGTACATTATTTGAAATATAAAATCAAAAATATTTTTCATTATAAAACTTTTAGAAATATCCCCATACAGAAACTTGTTAATAAGTATTTAGATTTGAAGGATGATCGGAAATTTTCACTGATGTCGCGTCTCTTCTCTTCTATTTTTTTTTTAAATCAATCATACTTTGTTACGTAAAATAAAAATACAGAAGAAAGCATTTTTATATAAATTAGGTCTGTTCTATGAGGATATATCAAGATATACAGTTATTAACCAACAATTGGAGTTTCGTATTATTATCTATATTTCTACTTTAATAATATCTTTGTTTCCTTAGAAAAAACTGTTCTGGACAAAATGGTTTCATTCGTGCCTAGATTGATTTTACCTATTTTACCAAACTACGTGTTATCATTTTAGAAATGTTCCTATTTGCAAACTTTGCTATTTAAAAAAAATATTTTTTTGTTTTTTGGTTTTCTTGAATGTATATAAAATTAGAGATACTTTTAATTTTGGATTTAGAATCAATATTGTGCAGCTATTTTCATTATGCTATTCTAAATAGTATAAGTAAAATATTTATACATATTTGGGAAATATTTGTAATTTCTTGAAAATATAATAACTTGAATTATGCTCCAGAAACATATTGTGACGTTGATCGTTTAATTTTCTATGTATAAAAAAAGGACCGTAGTAATAATTTTATATCACTTCCGGTGTAACGAAAATGGGCAAAAGTTTAAATCTAGCATATGTTCTTCTTATTTTTATCTTATTTTTTTTCAGAATGTGCATCAAGTTAGCTTCATAACGGTATCAAAATATAATAATTCTACTTGAAACTTATCAAAACAGAAATCACTTTTCTAAAAAAGTGGCAATAAAAATTGTTTAAAAGATAACAGCAAATATCTACTTTAATTAATATACAGAAATTAATGAAATAATTAAATTTTTCAAAATCTAATTTTATTCTACATAATAATTAAACTATAAAATCAAATTTATCCGTACATATATTAAAATAATTAAAAAAATATTAAGAAAATTAATTAATATTTGGTTTTTGTACCCTTTAGCTTCAATTACAGCCCTCAACCTACGAAATATTAATTTTACAATTTTTTTTGCAAGTTTTTGCCAATTTTTTTAAATTTCTGTTCCAGTTGAACTTTATTTCTTGTATGGCCTCTGATTTTTAAAATCTTATTCGTACATAAAATTTCTAAAAATAAATGTCAGACAATTGGATAAGTGTTTTTAACCTTTGCATATGTTAAAAGTAACCATTATTGCACTATCAGATCATTACCTTGGTAGAAGATGTATTTTTTTTTAATTCCAAATTTTTGGCTTATTGGTTAATATTTTCTTTCAGAATATTTGAATAGACTATTTTGTCCATAATACCTGGAATGATCACTAAATATCCACGCCCATTCAATAGACATACAACCACATACCATGACCGGACCTCCACCGTCTTTTACGGTATCTCGCTTGTTTTGTTACATAACGCTTTGCCAATCTTTCTCTATAAAATTTGTCGTCCATCGGAACAGAAAATACTAACTTTACTTTCGTCAGTAAAAATTACTAGATACCAAAACTCCTGTGGTTTATTTACGTGTTACTTAGCAAATTCAAGACTTTTTCTATTTATGTCATTGATAAAGTATTTCTTTTTTGCGACCCGTGTATAGTATCAGCATCTTTAATTAATGTTCGTATAGTATCATTACTTGCATTTTTATTAAATGATGCATACCCTTGATATTTGAATTCTCCTGCACTGATTTTTCTTACTTTTATTTCGTAATGAATCTCTTTTCCCTTAAAAATAATGTCTTTGGACGTCCACTCCAAAATGAATTATTAAGTGTTTTTCCAATTTTATGTTTTTTAACAATTTAAAGAATTGTTTATACTTTTGTTTAAAATTTTACTGATCTCACAATATTTTTTTTTTTAGTTTCATGTCCCATTTTTAATGCAAACTTGATAACGTAAAAATTCAACTAATCGAAACTTAAAATAAAAGATTTAGTTTGTCGAATACTTTTGCTATTCATTATTTGAACGTTCTGCGGCATCATTTAATAAATCAGAAAACTTGTAACGCTTAGTAACTAACTAATAAAAATAATAATTCGAATTAATATACATTTCACGAAAATATAGGAAATGCAATATATCAAATTATATATATATGTAAGGAAACTGTATCTCCTTATTTGAATTTTGTCACACTAGAGCGTGGTAAGATAGAGACAAGAGATACCGACTGGGAGAATAAAAACAGATGACTGTCAATGACACGTGTGAAAAAGTGATAAATGAAATATAACTTAATATCAATTGTAAATAATTGTAAAGGGGAATCGACATTGAAAGAATAAACCTTAAATGTCGTTTCTTTATTTATAGGTAAATATTGATTTCTTATAATAATATAGATAATGTAATTAATAAACTTTATTTATAGAGAAACACAATTCTGGTTAATAATTTGGTAGATATTTATTCCAACTAACGAAACAAGCATTATATATATATATACAATAAATCGGAATTATCTTAAATTAAGTGCTCAAATAAATATCCATTGTTTGCCAAACAGAACCCAAGTCTATCATAAAAATTGCGTTGCATATTTTTTAATTGTCGGTTTGTAATTTTTCTGCATTCTTCTACAATTTCTCTTTTCAAAGAGCCTGCATTTGCATGTCTAGTTTTGTAGATATTATTTTTCTAATGCCCCCATAAAAAAAAGTCATTTGGGGACAAATCCGGGGATCGAGCTGGCCAGTTTACTGGACCACCGCGTCCTATCCAGCAATTTGGGAAACATTGGTTTAAAAATGTTTTAATTTCATTTGTAGAATGAGCAGGACAGCCATCCTGCTGAAACCAAATCGTATTTCCCCCTGCAACATTATCCACAGCAGGTCCAATCTATGTCTCGAGTAACTCTAAATATTTCTGGGAATTTAGTGTGCCATCAATAAAAAAAGATCCTATAATATTGGAACCTAACATTCCAATCCAAACGTTTACACTTTCGCGATATTGAGAATGGTTATTTAAAATTAAATGTTGATTTTCTTTGTGCTAACTACGATAATTTTGAACATCTGGTTCTCCATTAATTCTAAATAATAATTCATCAGAGGAGCAAATATTTTTGATAAAATTTCTGCCTTTTCCATTATCGTTTCGCAAAATATCATGCGGTTTACTCTATCATGTTCAACAATTTCTTGATAGCGAGAATATTTAAAAGATTTGTATTTATGTTTTTTTTAATATTTTGAAGGCCGTGGTGTGATGTATTCCTAATCCTGATGCAATTTCTCTTGTACTCTCACACTAGGATTATGCGATACCGAAGCTAGAACATTTATTTCATTAACGTTATCATTAATCACAATTTCTTCTTCCGGTGCAACATGTTTTTTAATGCAACTGTGGCATGGATGGAACACTGATACATATTAGTATGATTATTAATAATTCTTTGAATTGTGTGAATTGAAGGAATTGGCTTGTGAGGATACGAACCCGCAAATAAATCTCGCACTTGTCTTAAACTATTACCACCATAATACAAAGAAATTCATTTCTTTCACTAATTGTGTACTCGTAATTATACACAATTTTTTGCAATAAACTCATGAAACAAGAAAAATAATATTCTTCTGACAGATAAATCGTCAAATCTTTTGTTTACAATTTTATTTCATTTCCAAGGCTAACCCGATTTTTGAGCTAATTTTTTATATTTTCATATTAATGTCTGCCGTTATAGGGCATGTAAAATTAATTCTGATTTGTATGCTCTACATCTCTTATTTAAAGCTTTTGTACCTAAAATAATTAGATAAGCAGGAAATTAAGAAAGTATGATTGTACATGTTAAAGTCCTATGTGCCGTGGTCACGGTCAACACCCTATATATATATATATATATATATATATATATATATATATATATATATGGAGCTACGTGAAAGATTTTGTTTGTAATGAACCAGTAAACACATTAAACGGACTGAAGAATACAAATGAAGCAGCAATTGAATCTTTATCTGCTAACCAAATATAAAGGGCAACCTATTCTGTTTTAAAACGTTGTTCAAAAGAGACTGGGAGCCATTTTGAATATTTTTTATAAAATCATTTTGTTGTTATGAAGTGTTCCTTATTCTTATTTTCTGTATTATTATGACAAAAAAATATTATTTCGTTTAATAATAATAATTACAATTGTTTTAGTTAAATGTTTTATTTCAAGTCACAGTCATGGCTCACTATTCTCTTTCCGATTTGGTGTATATTAAAGTGCCCGCCATTTTACTTTTTAATAATATAACATATGGATTATTGTACATGATTGTAAAGCAAATTTTATGCACTTTTCAAATTTGTAAAAAAATATAGTATGTTCCATTTGAAATTTCAAAGTTGATATTAATTACTAATAAACCGGAAATGATATCATGAATGTACATCCGTCATCAACTAGCTTACATGTTGCTGTATAAATCATGTTATTTGAAAGAAATTGCTAAGTTGATAAATAAGCGAGATATTTGCTGGGTCTATTAAAATATAACACCCTGTATATATATATATATATATATATATATATATTTTCTTCTTCAGGTGTCATGCCTGGTTCAGACGTTGACTGCTATGGAAAGTCCGAGGAAGCGCCAGGCGTCCCTGTCTTGGGTTAGTCGCGCTAGGTCGCTGAAGGTAGAGCAGGCAGTTGTTTTCATAATTGTGCTGATTAAGCTATCTCTATTTCGGCCTCGTCCTCTTCTTCCTGGTATTTGTCCGCTGTACACTGTCCATTCAACTTGGTTTTGCCTTGCAATGTGACCAAACAAATTTATTTACAATAATTTAATATGGTTTATTAATTGTCTATTAACTTTTACTTTTACATTTCTGCCGCTTGAATATAATTTCCATACGTTAACGTGCTCCATATGTAGCATTTAATTAATCTTATTTTAGTTTTATTTGATATAATATTGTTTTTAAAAATATTTATCATTTTCTGGAATTTATTTTTTGCAAGGCTTATTCTACGTCTGATGTCCGTTTCGCATTTGCCATCTTCTGTGATAATACTTCCCAAATAGTTATGTTGTTTTTAATGTTTTATATCCGTATCATTGACTTTTATTTTATATGTCGGTATGACTTGTGTTCCGTGTTTCTTTATCACCATGTATACTGTTTTATTTGCATTTATAGTATGTATATTATGTTGATTAGTTTTTCTAGTTCTTCTTTGCATGTTGCCAACAAAACTGTATCGTCGGCATATCTTAGGTTGTTTATTATATAGATATTCCTCCTATGTTTCTTATTGCTTTAAATATTTGCTCACTGTATAGACTGAAAAGGGCTGGAGATAAAACACAACCTTGTCTGTCTCCTCTTTCCACTACGCTATACTGTGACGTGCTGCCGTCAATCTGAATGGCGGTCTCTTGTAGCCAGTATAGATATCGGATAAGTCTGAGGTCCTTACCGTCGATCTGTGTCTTGTCTATGAGATTCATGAGTTTTCCATGCTGTACTTTATCGAAGGCTTTGCTAATATCTATGAAACACAGGTGTACCGATATGTTGAGTTCTAGACATCTCTCCAAAGTTATGCGTAGAGTGAAGATTGAGTTTCTTGTGCCCTGCCCTTTGGTAAAACCGCTTTGGGATTCTTATATTTCATCTTTTATTTTTGGTTTTATTCTTTCGAGGATTATCCTTAGTAGTATCTTTAAAGTGTTGCTCATAAGGCTTAACATGCGGTAGTGATCGCATTCACTTGCATTCGCTTTTTTTGGTATTGGAATAAAGTTAGATTTTAATAATCTCTGGGGGATCTTGCCTGATTCGTATATCTGATTTGCCAAAGTTGTAATTATTTCGTATCCTCCTTCACCTAAAGCTTCTATCATTTCTCTTGTGATGTCGTCCGGGCCTGATGCTTTGTTTTTTCCTGACATCTTTACAGCTTTTTATATTGCTGATTTTATAATAGAGGGGCCTGTAAGTCCTTTTGTTATATTATATACTAAGTCTCTATCGTCATCTCTGAACAGATCTTTTATATATTCATGCCATACGTTTAATTTATCTTCTTCATTGCTGTTACTATCCTTCTTCTTCAGGTAATATATATTATATATATATTGTTGAGACGCCACTGCTTCCCCAGCCGACCACCGGTGTATCACCAACACCTAGCGCTATCTGTTGAGCGCCACCACCTAACTTTAGTTTTAGTTATATTTCTTGCTGTTAATTTATTGTAAATCTCACTTGTCTTGTAACTCGCTTTCGCTGTGCACCAGTCGCACGTTTTTTCTACTAACCTGTACGCCTCTTACGGCCACGTGTTTTTACACAATTCGCTTTTTACGCTAAAATAATTATGCTCAAGTGTTTAGTGTTAATATTAAACATTATTTCAGCTTTCCGCATACGCTATTACTGTTATTCCATCTGGGAACGATTTTGTATTGCTACCAGCAAACTTTTTGTCACTAAGTATAATTTATGAATAATTTGTATTTGCTACTGTATCGTAAGTACGCTTTATTTATTTGTATTCTTGCACCACATCAATTCATCTCGTTTTGGCAATAAGTTAATTCAGTTTTGTAATTCTGGTTTATTTAAAGTTATTTATTCATGTTTGCTATTGTACGGTATTTAGATATTTTGGGTATTAAAATAGTTCCTAGTTTGTGTTTGCAAATTTACCTCTTGATTCCCATACTCGCATCAGGTTGTTCAGCCCCTCAGGCACCCTCGTTTGCGTTATTTGTGAATTCAATTACTCCTTTGACTCTCTTTTATTTAAATTGTTGCAATAGCTTATCTTTCCATCTCTTTGTTGATTAGACCACGTGACTACAGTTAGCTTTGTCACTTCCTGACGCATTATTTGTGGGCCTGCCCCCTATTATTCTGTCTCTCCTTCAGCAAAGAGCTACCATCCTTGTGTTAAGTCTTCCAGAGCAGCTCCTGGAAGTGAAGAACGTCCGTACCTTCTCCTTCCAGCATTGCATCACTCTGCCTTACTTTCTGCTCTCATTCTCTCTCTACGCACTTCCCGCGAAACGACCTCTCGGTCGAACATTTGGTCCTTCGAGCCGGATCGTAGCATTATTCTCTCTCTACGCATTCCCCGCGAAACGACCTCTCGGTCTCAAGTTACAACACAAAGTAATATTTTTTCAAATGGGATTATACATATTTTTTAAGCCTATTAGATAGAGTATTTTTTTCTGAATTCAACCATGTAATCATTTTATACTGTCAACCAAGCTAGACGTGCTGCTTTTTCTGACAACATTTATCTGCAATTATAAATTTAATAATAAAATTTAAAATAGTGACTGTTGCCTCTCTCGTTTTTTTCAAAATGTTAACCCGTGACGATACTGATACAATTACTAATATGATTAGTAATTCAATGCAACAACTTGTTAAAAATAAAGATTTCATAGGGTTAATTGTGAAGGAAGTGAGTTGTGCTGTGGAAAAAGTTTTTCTAAAAAAAATCGCAGCTTTAGAAGATGAGATAAAGAAACTGAAGTGTGAATCGAGTGACATGAAAAAAGTGCACATAAATATGGAGGACAATCTTGACAAACTGGAACAATACACGCGCCGTAACAATGTACGCATATTTGGTCTACCCGAGGAGAAGAACGAAAATGTTGATGATGTGGTAGTTGCATTGTGCCGCGATAAACTAAAGGTGAACATTTCTGTGAATGATATAGACCGATGTCACCGTGTTGGTGTTCCTAAAAATAACTCCGTCCAATAATTGTCAAATTTGTGAGCTACCGTGCACGTCTGCACGTAACCAGGTTTTCATATCGAAAAGGAAGTTGAAGGATTCCGGAGTTACAATCCGGGAAGACCTCAGCAAATCCCGACTCTCTCTTCTCAAGGCTGCCACAGATAAGTTTACTGTTTATAACGTATGGACTTCCGATGGTAGAATTATTCTTAATCATAAAAGTAATGGCAAATTTTGCAAAATTGTTATTAATAATATAAAGCAACTTGATAAGATTAACTAGCATATGTGGTCTATTTTTGCTAAATCATTATGATATATACTTTTTCTGTTTAATACGTTTTTTATCCGAATTGTCATATGTTTAAATTGATCAAAATAGTCAGAACTTGTTTCAGTGGTATTCTCCTGTCTTAGCTGTGAAATTATTAATTTTATAATTGTATGTTTACATTCAGCCAAATTAACGTTAGATCGCTAAATTAGTGTTTTTTTTAAATTTTAAAGATTTTATTGTCGAATATAATTTTGATATTATCGCTGTCACCGAAACGTGAATTAGCGATACCTCACCTTCACATTTGTTCAATATTGATGGGTATGAAATAATAAGTTTACACAGACTTAATAAACGGGGGGGAGGTGTTGCTCTCTATGTTCGTGATAGTATTAAATTTGCAATACTAGATACTAATTTCGTAAATTGTAACAGTTTGGAACATCTATGGATTAGTTGTTCAATAAATAAAAAAAATTTTTGGCTTGGTGTAATATATAATCCACATGTAGAGCTGTATAAAGATCTAGAATTGCTAAACTCAATTTTTATAGAATTTAACTCCCGATTTGACTATTTAATTTGTGCTGGTGACATAAACGTGAATATGCTCTATAGTGATCATAGAAGTAAGTTAGTAACGGATATAATAGCAACCAATGGAATGTATCAATGAATTAATGACATAACTAGGCCTACTTCGAAAACTTTGTTGGATGTTATTATGATATCTGATAAAAATATTTGTGTGGATTCAGGTGTTTTACATACTAGTAACTTTACTGATCACGATTGTACATATTGTACTTTAAATTTTCCTAAAACTTCTAATTCACCTGAATACATTACATACAGAGATTTTAACAATATTAATCTAGATAAATTATATGAAGATTGTGACTTAGTTGATTGGAGTTATGTAATTAAACACGCGTCCATAAATGGAAAATTAGCTTTCTTAAATTCAAATATTATAACACTTTTTGATAAACATGCCCCTATTAAGACTATTAAAATCACAAAAAACTACTGCCCTTGGATTACATCTGTCATAAAGATAATGCAGAGAAAAAGGGATAAAGCTTTATTAGATTATAGAAAATATAAGACACAAGCAAAATATAATTATTACAAACAATTAAGGAATCTAACTACAGCTGCAATTCGACGAGAAAAGCTAGCTTTTTTTGTATACAGTGTAAATAATAATTATCATAATTCCAATCTACTATGGAAAAATCTAAAACGTGTGTGAGTTAGGGGGGAGAATCGCAGCTCTATTCCTGATGTCCTTTTACAAGCTGATAATTACGCTAAACATATGCTGAGTAAAATTAGTTCAACGAGTATTAATTTTGATACCTTAAGTTATTATAATCATAACTCATTTTTAGCAGGCCATCTGAATATTTTGATTTTAGTAGTGTAGACCCAGATAAAATAAAGCAAGTAATAAAAACTTTAAAATCGAACGCAACTGGCGTCAACGGTAATTCGATTAAAATGATCAACTTAATTTTGCCAAAGATATTAATATACATAACACACATTCTCAATACATCTATCATTGAGGGCTCTATACCAGATATGTGGAAGTCAGCTGAAGTAAAACCTATACCTAAACAAAAAAACATAACTACTTTTGATCATTTACGCCCTATTAGCATTTGACCAACCATGTCTAGTGCTAGAAAAAATTTGCTGTGAACAAATAATGAAGTATGTCAGTGAGAAAAACATAATACCCTCTACGCAGTCCGGATTTAGAAAAGGGTACAGCACGAACACCTGTCTGCTAAATATTGTTGATTATATCATTAAGAATTACGATAAATCTAATATTACATTCTTAATTCAAATTGACTTTTCCAAAGCCTTTGACATGGTGGACCATAACATGTTATTAGCGAAGTTAAAATTGTATAACTTCAGTCCGAATGCTCTGCAGTGGTGCAGTAGTTATTTCACTAACAGATGTTTTCAAGTCTATATGTTTTCGAATACATCTCCGTCATTTTCTAGTCCTTACTCCTTGAATCGAGGTGTACCACAAGGATCAATTTTAGGCCCTTTATTTTTTCTCATATATATTGCTGACATGCCTTTAGCTCTAACATCTTGCTCTGTCCACTCATATGCAGATGATACGCAAATATTAGCATCATGTAGTAAAACTGAAACTGTACATGTGTGCAGAGCGATTAATGCAGATCTAGATAATTTAGTAAGGTGGATTAAAAATAATGGGTTAAAAATAAACAGAAAAATCATCTCTTATGGTTATTGGAAACTGTGAATCCCCTGACATCATTCTTGACAGCTCTGTATTAAAACGTAGTAGCGTTATTAAAAGTCTAGGCATACTAATTGACGATAATCTGCAATTTCGGGAACATTTAAATAAGAAATTACTGGCTGCCAGACTTAGATTAAGACATCTGTATCATTACCGTGATACGCTTTCCCCGGTAGTTAAGTTACGCCTGGTTAAATCTTTAATCTTGCCCTTGTTTGATTACTGTGCATGTGTGTATGTACCCTGTTTGACACAGGGTGATGTCTTATACATAAGATCAGACTTACAGGTTAGCCATTATTCCTTTATAATAAATTAATTATTAAAGACTATGATTACACTCTTAGGGAAAAGGATTTATACTCCGTACCATCTTTTAATAAGGTCAAATATAGAGCTTCATTTACTTACTTAGCTCCCATCTTTTATAATAGTATACCAAATTATCTAAAATCTTTTTCACTCCAGAAATTCCATAAAAGTG
Organism: Pterostichus niger; assembly: GCA_947425015.1. NCBI lineage: Eukaryota > Metazoa > Arthropoda > Insecta > Coleoptera > Carabidae > Pterostichus > Pterostichus niger. The sequence goes on along the minus strand of OX380337.1, from coordinate 29,483,331 downwards.
TTAAATGTCTGTTTCAATGAACATAAAATGTATGTGTGTATGTAGCTTTATTTACAAAATCGTATATCCTTGTCTAACTATGTTGGCAATTCTCTTTTTGGTTTTTTTTTGTACTTATCTGTATTGGTTAGGTGGAAGATCAGCCTTTGGCTGAACCTCGCCATTGATATGTATGTATCAATTAAGTTATTATTATTATTATTATTATTATTATTATTATTATTATTATTATTATTATTATTATTATGTTAAATAATATTTATCGAAACTTTAAATTGAATTTTCTTAATATTTTTGTTATGTAAGAATATAAAATGATTACATGATAGAATTCAGAAAAATATACTCTATCACATATGCTTAAAAAATATGTATAATCCCATTTGAAAAAATATAACTTTGTGTTGTAACTTAAGAACCACTGGTTTAAAAAATTATTTTATTATTTAAGCAGATGCCCCCTTGGTCTTCTAAAACTTTTCTTTCTAATATTTTTTTGTAACTATAATAATAAAGAAAATATAGGCGGTGGTTGGTATCGCTGTTACACCCTGTATACAGGGTGTTATATTTTAATAGACCCAGCAAATATCTCGCTTATTTATCAACTTAGCAATTTCTTTCATATAACATGATTTATACAGCAACATGTAAGCTAGTTGATGACGGATGTACATTCATGATATCATTTCCGGTTTATTAGTAATTAATATCAACTTTGAAATTTCAAATGGAACATACTATATTTTTTACAAATTTGAAAAGTGCATCAAATTGTCTTTACAATCATGTACAATAATTCATATGTTACATGATTAAAAAGTAAAATGGCGGGCACTTTATTATACACCTAATCGGAAAGAGAATAGTGAGCCATGACTGTGGCTTGAAATAAAACAATTAACTAAAACAATTGTAATTATTATTCTTAAACGAAATAATAATATTTTATTGTCATAATACAGAAAATAGGAATAAGGAACACTTAATAACAAAAAAATGATTTTAAAAAAATATTCAAAATGGCTCATAGTCTCTTCAATACATTTTGCACAACGTTTTTCAACAGAATAAGTAGGTAGCCCTTTATATTTGGTGAGCAGATAAAGATTCAATTGCTGCTTCATTTTTATTCTTCAGTCCGTTTAATGTATTTACTTGTTCATTACAAACAAAATCTTTCACGTACAAAAATCAAGTGGTCATTCCGGGAGAAAATGCATTGAAGAGGCTGGGACTCATTTTGAATATTTGTTATAAAATCATGTTGTTATTAAGTGTTCCTTATTCTTATTTTCTGTATTATTATGACAAAAAAGTATTATTTCGTTTAATAATAATAATTACAATTGTTTTAGTTAATTATTTTATTTCACGACACAGTCATGGCTCCCTATTTTCTTTCCGATTTGGTGTATAATAAAGTGCCCGCCATTTTACTTTTTAATAATGTAACATATGGATTATTTTATATGATTGTAAAGCAAATTTGATGCACTTTTCAAATTTGTAAAAAAATATAGTATGTTCCATTTGAAATTGCAAAGTTGATATTAATTACTAATAAACCGGAAATGATATCATGAATGTACATCCGTCATCAACTAGCTTACATGTTGCTGTATAAATCATATTATATGAAAGAAATTGCTAAGTTGATAAATAAGCGAGATATTTGCTGGGTCTATTAAAATATAACACCCTGTATATATATATTATAGTGGTGTACGAATACTTTTGCTGGTCACTCATAACAAAAACAATAAATATGAAAAACGAGATGAAGAACTACAAATGCCCAATATGGCTGCAGTAATATTATACACATTTTCTCATACACGATACAAATATGATAATCGTTACTCTCGTAGCTCCTTCGGTGTTCGGTAATAAATGAATGTAAATTAAAAATTCTCGATATCAGATTTTCGACAATTCGTCTGTAGATATTTGGAATAAATTTTAAAACGGTGTAACTCAAAAAAATTTAAAAAAATTGAGGTTGGGAACATATATTTTTGGGAATATAAGATATTCGAGTATATTTTGAAAAACATATTTACAGACGTAACAGTGAAAGGGTTAATAACATCAATATCTTAAAAATGCATTTTTTTCAGTATTTCAAATATTATTTCGTAAGTAGTTGCACTTTTCAACATGTTCAAGTAGGTAGTCTGATTAACAATTTGTCCAAAAGATGCAAATTTGTAGTGGATCGACAGTTTTATGGATGGTAATTGCTCGCAAGATTAATTTACAACATACGTTACACAATTACACAAAAGATTAGAGACACACTGTAATCTGACTACACTAAGTGAATTAACATGAACCAAAAAAAGCAAACAAACGAATGTAGTGTAAACGGCATGACGAACACGAACAATCGTACACGTACACTGCCAACCATGTAAAAGTGTGTAATAGATGGATCAGTAGGGTACACGCTGGTGTTTTAAAAGTTTTTTTTAGTTTTCTGAAATGGCAATTGGTTTTTCGAAAACTAATTTCAGCATCTTCGGGCCAAGCGTCAATTATGGCTGAGTAAAAAAACAGCATTTTTGCTTTAAAAAAATGCTAGTCTTGTAGTTTTAAAATAAAATGAATTTAAATGTATTCTTTAAGGAGAGAACAGATATTTTAATAATAACTGTATTATACACCAACGGAGAGAAACTCATGAAATACTGCAAACATATAATAAGGAATACTACAAGGAAATACCTTAGATCTCAACGAGAATTACCATGCTAGGGGAGTAATGCGAACAAGATTTGTCCATCAACGCTAGTGAGATTAAAATATTAAATTTGCATCAAGAGAGGCCTCAGCTTGGAAAATAAATATTTGTGTCAAGGAAAAGAAGTAAATTATATAGTTCCTATAATGGAAACACTTCTTGAGTTTTAAGCAAAGCTAATAGAATAGCTGGAGCAATCAAAATAACATTAAATAAATCGAACATACATTCATGGGTCATAATGGATTAGTTAGGAGTCTACTAAAGAAACAAAAGTTGGAAAATATGGGACGAAAAATATTTAGAAACAAAGTGGATATGAAAAGTAGGTAACAAGGTGAGAGGGACAAGAAGAACAGTCCGAAAAAGAGAGGAAAAAAATAGCTGCTTGCAAGTAAGGAGCTATCCAGGTATGTAAACGAAGTGATTTATAATGTAACGTTTATCATAATTTCGGGTTTGGTGAAGGTTATTATTAAATAAAATACGAGCAATGAAAACACAAACAAAATATTTATTTAAAACGTAAATAATGTAGTACAACTACTAAGACATATATTTATATACAACACGTATTTATATTCACAACAAAGTATTTAGCACCGACTTGCACTGTTCACACTTCAAATACAGAATGAATCTTGCCGGCCCAAACTCTCCATTATATACTGGAACAAGATATTCTAGACTATTCGAGAGCTTCTGGAACACTGTACAAACATGACGCAGAGCGAACAGGTTCGGACTTGTCTATTGCGTATGAGACAGCAGTGAACGTGCTGTAGACTATGACGCGTCGACTGTTCCAGACGGAACAGGGCCGTACTCGCTACAATATCTATGATAGAGTAATAGCAATTAGATTAAACACAGAGCCAAAAAATATTCTGTTTATTCAATTGTATATGCCTACAACTGATCATGATAAGGTGGAATTAGAGGAAATTTATCAAAATATAGATAGAGGCGATTGCTGCAAAGTTGTGTTGATTGACTAGAAAGCTAGCGTGGGATGTGGGAGAGAAGATAAAATTGCAGGTATGTACGGAATTCTGAAGATAAATGATAGATATGATAGTTTTGGGAATTATCAAAGATGATAGTCACCAACACATGGTTTAGTAACTATAAGGGAAGATTGTACACCTGGAAACCTCCTGTTACCGGAGGTAAATAGATTTTATGCTTGTAGAAGAGAGATACAAAAATGGTGTAAAGAAAGCATATGGATTAACAGATGTTTTAAAACATAATTTTTCACTAATGTTGCCATTTTTTCAATTCTTTCCTTGATAATTATCTCTAAAGATGCTAGTCGTGGTAGGATATGTGCCACGTTCATTGCCATTCTCGTCATTTTCTTAAGGCCAACTTCCAATTTGCAGTATTTAGTAGCGTAATATTAATAGAGACCCCGGTCTTCTAATGGCAGTGCTGAATGTAGGGAAAAAGTGTAAGGCAGCTAGGATCTGGGATTTGGAGAAGTTAATGTACATGGATACGAGGAAAGTAGCATAGATGATAGATGAAGTGATTATGATCTCACAACATCTCAATCAGTGAAAATGTACAGCAAAAGTGGCATAGAATTACAAAAAGCACATCGACTGTACTAGAAAATAAAGTAAGATACATGAAAGGAATGAGCTCCACGATACCTTGGGTAAATCAAGAAATAATAGACAAGATAAAAGAGAGAAGAAGGTATAAAAACATTAATACCGAAGAAGGAAACAGACAATTATATGGAGTTAGATAAATAAATAGACAACGCTAGGAGGATATGGTTCGAAACAATGAAACAAATAGAACAACTAAATAGGATTGGAAAGCACGACTTAGTGTACAATAGAACAAACACGGGCAACCACGATCAATAATTATATATATAATGAATTTTTAAAATATTGATGGTATTAACCCTTTCACTGTTACGTCCATAAATACGAATTCAAAGGGGAATATAGTGAAATTCATCAATATTATACGCAATAACTGTCCCAGGAGTTATCAAAGTTTATTGTTTGTCCCGCTTCGTTAGAACTTTTCCTTATCTATCATTATGATTTCGCAGTACACATAAATTTGATGTAATATAAATCACAGCGCGCGAGTTTCGCTGACGAGTAAGACCTGTACCGGATATTTAAACTGGCTCAGAAGTCTTGGGTGTCGGAACAAATGAAACGCAGTGATGTAACGTTGTTAGGTTGTTTTGCGCTTTGTGCTATTACCGATCATTAATAATGCATATACGAGGAAACTTGTTCTCGTTTTGACACAACATTGGTCTCTTGGATTTAATATTTCAATTATATAAATCATAACAGTGTCAGTGTTTAATATTTCAGCAAAATACTAGTTAATTTAGTATGTATTAATTTAAATCTCGAAAATGTTTCATATTGAGTTTAATGAAACTAAGTATAAAATCAATTTGTTTAAGTGTTTTTTAAATAATATTTAAACATTTTTAAGAATAAAAAGTTTTCATAAATGTCGTAGGTTATATTAATTTGTAATAGAAATAATCGATAAGTCCCTCAAGCGCTATTGTATTTTTCTTTTCATATTTTCACTTCTAATTTATTATTACACAACTAATTTCATGTATTTAGACTATTTGTAGTTTAATGATTTTAAATACAGGACCTAATTTTTTTTATTTTGAAATTTTATAGTTTTTTAAGAATCAAAATATTTTTATCATATTTTTGCTGCAAAATTATTGTATTACGACTAATTTCATTTGATTCAGGACTATACTTATTTATTTATAAGGAAAATAAAACAAGAATTTAAACTATACGTGAAATATCAAAAATGGAATATACTTCTTGATCGTGCATTATCTGTATATAAAATTCACGATTCTTAACTATCAGATAAAAGTTATATTATGTTTTTAAATCTATACAACTTTAGAACTTTATACTTAATTGAGAATATTAAATAATGATTAAATTATTTGTATAATGAATCAATCTTGGTTGTACGATATTTGTTATTTGTATCAAGAATGGAACATACTCATTGTTCGCGCATTATCATTACATAAAATTCACGACCTTTACTATCAAAGTTATATTATGTATTGAAACCTGTACAATTCCAAAACTTGGTACTGAATTGGGAACTTGACATGATTATTGTATAATTTGTATAATTAATCTAGATATTAATATATTTGTTATTGGTTTCAATTCATCATCATATTTCAAATATCGAGAAAAAATCAATTAAAAAAATTATATACTACTAAGCTGTATCTAGTGATGTAAGTATTTAATTTTTTTCTGGGGCATGTTTTCGATTATAATCGTAATTTTTTCTCTTTGTAATGTGTATTTTCTGTAACAATGCGGTATCTTGGTTGATGCATTTCATCATGCACATTCATAATTGTTGATAGCTGATGAGTTGTAGACTAAATTATTATTGTTGATTTATAATGAACATATTTGTAGCTTCAATTACTTGGAATTAATTGTTATTTTAATTGATAATATCCTCAGCTATAAACAATATAGATTGACTTTTGCCTATTCAGCGTCTGCGGTAGATCTTTGATATGCCGATAAGATGATGCAAATTATATTCCTTCTAGAAGGAACTGACACGTAGTCCTTGATAAAGATACCTAATACATCTCCCCGTAAGTTCTCAGCACCCTTCTGGTTGCTCCGAGCTCTTCGGATGAGCTGGTGCCCGTTTAGTAAAGTTCTCGCCAGCTCGCCGGATGAGCTGGTGTGCCTGTTTAGTAAAGTTCTCGCCAGCTCGTCGAATGAGCTGGTGTGCCTGTTTAGTAAAGTTCTCGCTAGCTCTTTGGATGAGTTAGAGCCTGATCAGTAAATTGTTGTGAATCACTTGTAAAGGCTAGAAATGCTTTAGTGGTTAAGTTGTCTCGAACTACTGTTATTAGTTCAAGTGTCTCGAGCTCTTTGGATGCGGGTCACCTGTTGTCACGCCAGCTCCTTGGGTGAGCCGAGACAGGAGATTGATAATCACTTGGAAAAGCTAGAAATGCTTTAGTGATTGAGTTGACTCCAGCTCTTTGGAAGAACCTGGTCAGTAGATTGATAATCACTCGGGAAAGCTAGAAATGCTTTAGTGATTAAGTTCAACTCATCGTTTCAAACTATTTTGGTTTATAGTTTGTTTGAACTACTGTTTTTAGTTCAAGAGTAATTAAATTATATTGCTATAATTTAATTACGAGCAAGTGCTCAAATTCTGTATTTGTTTGCCCTGTGTTGTGTAAACTATATATCATATATTTATAATAAATAGTGTTAAACTCAATAGAAGATTGGTTGTGATTCTTGAAGAAAGTGTACCTATCCAAACTACCTTAGTGTGGTGTGTGTGTTTGTCATTCGTTGACACTCAGATGACTTCGAGACCCACCAGCCGCTGATGACTCCTGAGCAACCTGCCATCATCTACAGCTATTAAGGTTGGTTGAAGTTAAAGTAAATTTTCCCTTGTTGTTAATATCCGGTATCCCTTCGTCTGTCATTTTCGAGCTTGTCCGTTAAAACGTTAGAACTATTATTGGGAGTACTGAATTGGGAACGTGACATGATTATTGTATAATTTGTATAATTAATCTAGATATTAATATATTTGTTATTGGTTCAATTCATCATCATATTTCAAATATCGAGAAAAAATCAATTAAAAAAATTATATACTACTAAGCTGTATCTAGTGATGTAAGTATTTAATTTTTTTCTGGGGCATGTTTTCGATGTATGACGTATACTTATGATTTCATTATAATCGTAATTTTTTCTCTTTGTAATGTGTATTTTCTGTAACAATGCGGTATTTTGGTTGATGCATTTCATCATGCACATTCATAATTGTTGATAGCTGATGAGTTGTAGACTAAATTATTATTGTTGATTTATAATAAACATATTTGTAGCTTCAATTACTTGGAATTAATTGTTATTTTAATTGATAATTTCCTCAGCTATAAACAATATAGATTGACTTTTGCCTATTCAGCGTCTGCGGTAGATCTTTGATATGCCGACAAGATGATGCAAATTATATTCCTTCTAGAAGGAACTGACACGTAGTCCTTGAAAAAGATACCTAATACATCTCCCCGTAAGTTCTCAGCACCCTTCTGGTTGCTCCGAGCTCTTCGGATGAGCTGGTGCCCGTTTAGTAAAGTTCTCGCCAGCTCGCCGGATGAGCTGGTGTGCCTGTTTAGTAAAGTTCTCGCCAGCTCGTCGAATGAGCTGGTGTGCCTGTTTAGTAAAGTTCTCGCTAGCTCTTTGGATGAGTTAGAGCCTGATCAGTGAATTGTTGTGAATCACTTGTAAAGGCTAGAAATGCTTTAGTGGTTAAGTTGTCTCGAACTACTGTTATTAGTTCAAGTGTCTCGAGCTCTTTGGATGCGGGTCACCTGTTGTCACGCCAGCTCCTTGGGTGAGCCGAGACAGGAGATTGATAATCACTTGGAAAAGCTAGAAATGCTTTAGTGATTGAGTTGACTCCAGCTCTTTGGAAGAACCTGGTCAGTAGATTGATAATCACTCGGGAAAGCTAGAAATGCTTTAGTGATTAAGTTCAACTCATCGTTTCAAACTATTTTGGTTTATAGTTTGTTTGAACTACTGTGTTTAGTTCAAGAGTAATTAAATTATATTGCTATAATTTAATTACGAGCAAGTGCTCAAATTCTGTATTTGTTTGCCCTGTGTTGTGTAAACTATATATCATATATTTATAATAAATAGTGTTAAACTCAATAGAAGATTGGTTGTGATTCTTGAGGAAAGTGTACCTATCCAAACTACCTTAGTGTGGTGTGTGTGTTTGTCATTCGTTGACACTCAGATGACTTCGAGACCCACCAGCCGCTGATGACTCCTGAGCAACCTGCCATCATCTACAGCTATTAAGGTTGGTTGAAGTTAAAGTAAATTTTCCCTTGTTGTTAATATCCGGTATCCCTTCGTCTGTCATTTTCGAGATTGTCCGTTAAAACGTTAGAACTATTATTGGGAGTGTTCCCTCTAATATTAGTTAGGCTCCGCGCGAATTAAGGCCGTTGTGCCCTGTTTTTCGCGTGTCACTGCCAAAGTGGCTTTTGTACAGCCACATACATTGGCCACTATTACAATTGGCACAGTCGGTTGGCCTGGCCACTGTTACAATTGGCGGAGTCGGTTAGGATACGGCCGTTGAATAGAAAACTAAATTCTGGTAAATTTAATTTCTGCCGTATAAAAACAACTTACGTTCTCGCTCGTTTTGTTTTTAGTATTTAGGTGTTAGTATTAAGATAACACCTTGGCGCAGTCATATTGGTTTTAATTGCTTTGAGTAGTTAAAAAGTAAAGTTTGTAAAGATTTTAGAAATAACGTTTTAAAATGCCAGACGTAGAAACAGTTACGATCACATTGCAACTCTTGCGAAACCTCTCACTTTTCTCACCAAGAAAAACTCTCGTTTTTCCTGGACAGAGGAAACACAAACGTCTTTTGAAAAATTACGTAACGCGTTGTGTCAGGAACCTGTCTTAAAGTTCCTTGATTTCGAACGTGAATTTGTACTTAGCATCAAATTTTGCCGTAAGTACTATTTTAATTAAAAATTATGATGGAAATCGTTACATACTAACTGTACAAGATTCTTTCACTCGTTATGTTGAAGCATTTCCGATGCCAGATCAAACAGCCGCTACAATAGCTAAACATTTCGTTCTCGGTATTGTATTACGTCACGGAGTTTCCAAATCATGCGCGAAGTCTGCTCTACGCTGGAGATTAAACATTGAACACATCGCACGTTGAAAGATATGTTATCGCAATACGTAAATAAACAACATCGCGATTGGGATTCGTGGTTACCTTACGCAATCTCAGCGTACTGTTCGTCAACGCATGTCTCTCTCGGAGAAAGCCTATACTTGCTGTATGGTCGAGATATAGAACTAAAGTTTGACGAAATATTCATACCTTTCCGTATTCTTGATATACAGGATAAAAACGCGATTATTAAAGAAATATTTGGGAGAAAAGAGCAAAAAGTTCATGTTGATAGATTAAAACTTTGTTTGGCGAATGTGGAAAATTTCCGTGAACAAATTACTAATGAAAATCCTGTTGAGGATGATAGTTTGAAATTTAATTCGCCAATAATTGTAAATGACGAACTTCCCAATATTCCTGTAATCTTACCATCTGATCCAAACCCTATCCATGATGTACTTTTTACTCAATCAGAAATCAACGAGAGTGCGAGTTCAGAGACGCACTCATATGCCTCTCTGTCGCCAGCTCCAGCTCTAGAACCAGAGGTACCAGCGACGCCACGACAGGCGTCACCACGTTATCAAACGAGAATCCACGGTCCAGTGACCGAGTACTCCTGGATTCGTCAAGATCCAGTGTAGCCATCATGTTAGCGCTCTTGTGTTTGTGCGCTTTGATGACGGCCGCCAACACCGAAATCATAGGTTATGATTGTCAAGATGAACACACCGAGCTGTCCAGAGTGTCACTCTTGGGAGTGAAGCCCTGTGTCAACCCCCGTAACACTTCAAGCAGCACCGGCCGCAGAATTCAACTTGTGCAGGAAAAACAGTTCGCGGAAGTTCGCGTGTTTTCGTGCCTAGTGTCGGTACAACAATTAGTGCAACACTGTGGTATGCACTCGCATACAAGTGCGGTTGCGGGTGGTTTTGGTCGGTTCATTCATTACATTGAAGGAAACGCGTGTGTAAATGCTCACCGATACCGTAAAATCGACTTAACCGGTCTTGGGGTAGGCATTGTCGCGAGTCTAAACTTAAATAGCACTACAGAACTATCAACCACCATTGAAGGCTATTTAGACAAAGAAGGACATTGCCAAGGCATCAAATACTCTCAAGGCGGTATAAACTATGACAATGTCGTTGTGAGTGCCGCGGTCTCCGTCAAACTGCACGACTACATTGCGATCGCAAATGTATAAGATAACAAACTGAGTTTGCGTACAGGTACGACTTGTGCATACACCTCCGGGTATTGCCTGGACGATACAATGGGAGAAGTCACCTGGACCGCCATCGAGCAGCCCAAATGTGAGCCCACTGGGATCGACGTTCTCTACGAAGGCACCGCAAACATCTTAACCCTGAATGCAGAAGGTGACAACCCCGCCCAACAATACGTAGTTATAGACATCCATGATACTGTTTTCGCTTTAAGATTGGTAAAACAGGAAATTTTATGTAATCTATATGCTTGGCGGACTGAACAAACTAGGTTACTTGTTATGTATGATACTGCATTAGGATTTTACTATCAAAAATCAAGAAAATTAGTTCAGAATACTGATTTGATGGCACAAGTTTTAAGTAAATTATTATTCTTGGAAATAGCTTTTAAAACAAAAATGACTGACGTCATTTATGAGTCTATTTTTAAACGTTGCAAATTACGACAGAAAAATCTTGAAAATCAATTAGCTCTAGCCATGCAGTCACCCGATTCAATTGCAACCCTATTACAAGGAATATGGGGCTATAAAGGTAGAATTGTAGGAGAAGTCCTGTTAATTGCACGTTGTTCACCTAAGTTAGTAGAGTTTAGAAATACGGATCACTGTTTTCAAGAATTACAAATACGTTATAAAAATGAGTCTAAATTTTTAACACCGGTAACTCATATCATACAAACTCACGGTACAGAAGTTGACTGTAATTTAAAGTTGCCTCCCATGTTTAAATTAGAAGGCAAATGGGTAGAAATTCCAGGTGAAATTCAGCACGCTAGATTCAAACCGCACGAGTTAGATCCAAATTCTGAATAGTTAGATCTAAAGATAACTCGTATCTCACCCATTAGCTCTCATGGTATTTATACAAAGCAGGAGATGGAAAACTTTCAGAAAGCTCTTTTGTTTACTACTGAAAAACGAGCCGTCACAAATTTAGTTACTCGACGTATTATTGGTAGCCCGTCAGATCACCAAGGCTACTCAATTCCAAATGTTTTTAGTCCAAATGAATTTATTGAAATGGCTCAATCCACAGCTGAAAGAGCTTGGGGATTAATGTCCAGAATGGGAAACTATTTTTCGGATTTTGCTTTAATTATTACTTTATTTGGAGTTTTTAATTATGTAATTTCAGTAATTATGAATTATTTTTCATTACGTTGTGCCACTCAAGGCACTGATAGATCAAAATGTTTCTTTTTAGCTAGTCTTTGGCAATCCCTTGCTAATAGATTTCTTTACAATTTGTTGTTAGACCAAAAATCCGAAACCGTTCATTTAAAGGAAGTAATTGTTCAACCCCGTGATCCAGTTTTTACTCCAACCAGTGAGGTTAGCGTAAATGAAAATTTAGTAAGATCACAAGATCCGATCATACATATGATGAGACAATCATCTGTTCACCCTTGAATTTTATGTTTGTTTGAGATAAGCTATGTGTCTAGTACCGTACTGACACACTTATATTATTTAACGATTTCACGTTATTTACCGCCGAACGCATAATTTTCAGAATGAGCTGTAATGAGATTTACTCTCATTTTAAGAATTAGGATAATATATTGCCTTATTATTCCTACAAAAATAATTAATTTTATAAAGTTTATTTTTGAAACTTGTTCAAGCTCGTCTCTTTTAGTTTATTATTTTTGCCAGAGGTCAAGCCCGCATGCAACTCTTTTCGGACTTTATTAAAATTACATGCCCTTGCCCTCTAAGAGACTGATCCAGATTAATATTTTTTAATAGTTAATCATTTTACTACCCCTGTTCCTACACGTACGTTAGGTCCAATTTAAAAGGCTAGTTAACTTCGTCGGCATTTTTGCCGTTTAAACTAATTTTAAGGAAACTTAACCCTGTTCGACTTAAGTGTTTGTTCAGTTTAAACATTGATAATGTTTATTATGTGTAATTTTAAGTTTAAATTAGAATAATTTTTATGTTAGTTTTTAAGATTATTAATTTATGTTTGAGACTTTGATTTTATTTTTGGTTAATTTTTGAATTATTGTTGATAAAAAGTTTATCTATTTGAAGATAAAACTTTTTGTTTATAGGAGGGAGTGATGTAACAATGCGGTATCTTGGTTGATGCATTTCATCATGCACATCCATAATTGGTGATAGCTGATGAGTTGTAGACTAAATTATTATTGTTGATTTATAATGAACATATTTGTAGCTTCAATTACTTGGAATTAATTGTTATTTTAATTGATAATTTCCTCAGCTATAAACAATATAGATTGACTTTTGCCTATTCAGCGTCTGCGGTAGATCTTTGATATGCCGACAAGATGATGCAAATTATATTCCTTCTAGAAGGAACTGACACGTAGTTCTTGATAAAGATACCTAATACATCTCCCCGTAAGATCTCAGCACCCTTCTGGTTGCTCCGAGCTCTTCGGATGAGCTGGTGCCCGTTTAGTAAAGTTCTCACCAGCTCGTCGGATGAGCTGGTGTGCCTGTTTAGTAAAGTTCTCGCTAGCTCTTTGGATGAGTTAGAGCCTGATCAGTGAATTGTTGTGAATCACTTGTAAAGGCTAGAAATGCTTTAGTGGTTAAGTTGTCTGGAACTACTGTTATTAGTTCAAGTGTCTCGAGCTCTTTGGATGCGGGTCACCTGTTGTGACGCCAGCTCCTTGGGTGAGCCGAGACAGGAGATTGATAATCACTTGGAAAAGCTAGAAATGCTTTAGTGATTGAGTTGACTCCAGCTCTTTGGAAGAACCTAGTCAGTAGATTGATAATCACTCGGGAAAGCTAGAAATGCTTTAGTGATTAAGTTCAACTCATCGTCTCAAACTATTTTGTTTTATAGTTTGTTTGAACTACTGTTTTTAGTTCAAGAGTAATTAAATTATATTGCTATAATTTAATTACGAGCAAGTGCTCAAATTCTGTATTTGTTTGCCCTGTGTTGTGTAAACTATATATCATATATTTATAATAAATAGTGTTAAACTCAATAGAAGATTGGTTGTGATTCTTGAGGAAAGTGTACCTATCCAAACTACCTTAGTGTGGTGTGTGTGTTTGTCATTCGTTGACACTCAGATGACTTCGAGACCCACCAGACGCTGATGACTCCTGAGCCACCTGCCATCATCTACAGCTATTAAGGTTGGTTGAAGTTAAAGTACATTTTCCCTTGTTGTTAATATCCGATATTCCTTCGTCTGTCATTTTCGAGATTGTCCGTTAAAACGTTAGAACTATTATTGGGAGTGTTCCCTCTAATATTAGTTAGGCTCCGCGCGAATTAAGGCCGTTGTGCCCTGTTTTTCGCGTGTCACTGCCAAAGTGGCTTTTGTACAGACACATACATTGGCCACTATTACAATTGGCACAGTCGGTAGGACTGGCCACTGTTACATTTCTAACAACAGTAATTAATAATCTTAATCTAGTGGTCTATGCATTTTATGTTTCTTTATATTTCAATATATACATAGTAATTTTTTTTTTAAATAGCAGAAATATAGTTCTAAGGTTTATTCATTATAATGTAACGAACAAATATTCGTAGTATAAATTATTCATTTCACAAAAATAAGCATATTTATAGTAACATTTTAGAATATTAATTCTATTTTAAAAATTGCCTAGCTCAATTCTCAAGAATTTCAGCTATTGCTGAATTTTAGATTAGTCAAATTAAGCTATACTATATTCTGAAAAAAGTTTAAACAAACTGTAATATAATAATAATTACTATTTTGACATAGGAATAGAATTAGACTACCTAATTAAAAATTCGGGACTAGCTAAAACTTTTTTAAGAATCGAAATGTACACATTTTTATCATATCTCAAAATCGTGTCTCAGAACCAAAATACCTACTCCATTGGATAGAGTATAAAATCTACCTACTTCAAAAAATTCAAACTTTATCCGCGATATGTGATTCTTCAATAATTAAATGAGAAAAAAGTATTTAAATTCAACGCAAAAACATATTCCAAGAGATTCTATATTTAAGGATCCCTGTATTGAATTTATATTGTTGGTTAAGAATAATTTCAACCTGAAAAAAATTAATAAAATCATTCTCTTAGCCTAGCTCATAACAGTAATAATAAGTTTTTGAAAAGATAACTGACACATCTTGATAGTAGAAATACTCGTAGCAGCCAAGTGATAACGAAACTTCGTTAATATTTCCTGTAATTGACGTTCCTTAATGAATCTTATGTATCGCACCTTATACATCATTCCAGACATAAAGAGCTGGCGAGATACCATTAATCGAGATATATAATTACAGAACTGCCACGCACAGAACTGGATAAATATCGTGAAGATGTATTTATTGATTCACTTTACGTGTTACGCATATGGTTCAGTTCACTCAATATCACAGTGCCACCTCTATTGTTTTCCGCTAAGAATAAACTATATAACAACTATACAGCTCGCAGTTCTGTTCTGTATACAAATATATCTGCCGAATTTCAATCATTAATTCGTTATAGTTAAAGTAACTTGCAGATTATCTCTGATGATTAATTTTATGGAAATAGAAAGTACTTTATATGCAAAGCTGCTGTTTTACTCGTGCTGCAACATCAACATTTGACGATGTGATAGATAAAATGGATGTTTTGACAGATAAAACGTCAAGCATTTATTTATTTTTTTGTTCAATTCCATGGCTATCAATATTTTTAACGTAATTTTCGACATTTTCATATTTAATTTCTGTCCTTACTAAGCACGTAAAACTGATTTAGATGCAGAATATGATGCCCTAAAACTTTTATTTGACGCGTTTTTGCTTAAAATAATTAGGGAAGCAGGAAATTGCAAAAAACTGATTTCCCATGTTAAATCCCTATGACCGGCTGAGCGAGTCACCACCCTGTATATATATATATAGGGCACGATAGGTTTTAAATTATATTAGAACAAATGAGTTAACTTTTTAAAACTATTATAGGCTGAGTATATAAAACTTTACGAAAGGGCTAGTAATTTCAATCAAATATTTAATGTAGCACAATCACGAATCAATTGACAGAACAAAGACAAGTATAGCAACAAATATGACATGTGCACCAGCATTTTCTATTTTATTAACATAAATTATACTGTTATTTTCATCCAAAAATAAATGAAAAATAAAAAATAATTTAATTTAAATAATAATAAATTTAATTATTATTAATACTTCTTCATAAATTTTGTATTTCCGTAGTTTTTTATATAATTTATCTTTTAAATATTGTATAAGTATTTTTCATTTAATTAATTGAATCAATCCCATTAACATTTCTACTATACATAATTTGAGTGTCTAACCAGCGAGCTTTTTAGGGGTAAACATGAGAAACACCTACAATATTGCAGGGCTTATTTCCTAACTACATGTTAAAATACGTTCCAATATAATTTAAGTCCTTTCAATTGAATAAAGCTCAGAAAAAAGATTTTAAGCGTACTTTTGAAAACTTAGGCTTTTTTTCAAAAAATTAAGCTCTAGAACATTTTCAATTCCAAATCTATTTCTTTGAAAGACTTAATTTATTATCCTGATTTGAGATTTTTTAATTGTCTCAAATCGCCTTATTTAAATAAAAAATATATTGTTTAAATTAATTTATAATCTCTTTCGATCTCCAGCTGTGATCTACACTTATGCAAAATTGTATGTTTCTATCACAAAATGAAAAATACAGTAAAATTTTAAATAAATACCAAAAAAAAACACTATTAAAATTAACTTCTTTCCTATACCAACAAAAATATTGAATGAATTTATTTATTAAGCCGAAAAAGATGATTCGTATAGGACAGTTAAATTTTATAATTTTTCTTCTATATAAAAAATAAATATATTTATCAATAGTCTACGCTTACCTACAATTTTGCCAAATGTCACTGTTTTAATTTTAGTCCACAATTATTCTTTTCTTCGTATAAATTTTATTTAAATTATATGTTATAACCAAACTATAACACCAAAATGTAAAAACATGGCATTAGACAAAAGAATAGTGGCCAATTCTCTCCCAGAAAATTAAAAACGTGTACCTATTATATAATATTAATTGCAATTTTAATAGGCAAAAAAACCTTAATTTTACACAAATAGGACATGCCGTGCGACTGGGTCCCGCCGCGTGTACACTCAGCTACAGAGAAACACAGCGGGCATTTATGTAATATTGAGCAATATTGACAATACGATATATTTATTTTGAATGTATTTCAAAGAGTGGAGGTACTATTTTGATCCAACCTTCTCGCTACTTAACCTTTTACACAAAACCTTTGATAATTTGAGTTGACTTGAACGTCCGTACAAATAAATGAATTTGTTTATAATACAAAATATACTTGACTCATTTTGATTCCTCTATTTACATTTTCAACAATTTTAAATTGATTTTAAAAATGACATAATTGCCAAGCTAGTTAACATGGAGTATATAATTTACGAAATGATAGACTTTTTTGGAATTCAGTCAATTTTTTATTTTTTATTATTAAGTCGACGTTTCGGCCAACTTATATTTGTAATTATATTTGTAAATAATTTTTGACATTTTAAAATATATATATAATCATAATATTATAAAAATATTTCTATCATTATTTATAATTTTTGGATGAATGTTATTTTTTAATTATTATTATTAGTCCTGAAGAAGGCTAAAGAGTTGGCCGAAACGTCGACTTAATAATAAAAAATAAAAAAATTTACTGCATTCCAAAAAAGTCTATCATTTCATAATTTAAAAACAGTCGAAATAAAAAAAATTCTATCCTTTTATATGATTTATGTTTCAATAATGGAAACTTAGATTTTTTAATACTAATTATTTTTCAAGCGAGGATAAAGTGGTTACGAGAACATAAATTTTAAGAACTACAACTCAGAATCTAGAAGAACTGACTTACATTATTAACATATCATTATATTTGCAAACTATTGCAAGTTACAAGCAAGAACAAAAGTGTATCTTATCAACTAACATCATCTTATATAACATTTCTCATTGATTGGAAAAAACCAGAGTCTGCCGCAGCATGTTCTAATTTGGTGGAATATCTGTTAGTTAGATTAAATAATTCCTTTAGATTTATATTTCTTGATTCTAGTTAGTAGAAATGTCCTTATGTGATAATAAAACTATTACAAATTATTATTTTCTAATTGCATTTCGTTAATTTTGCTAATTTTAGGATTGTTTAGTATAATATCAACAATATTAATAAATTTTGTATCATTAATTTTTAAACCTATGAATTCTTCTTCGAATATCTTGAATTAAATTTTTTAATATTTTTGTAAAATTCTTTTAAATATGAAGGTATTTGTTTATTTATTTATTTATTTATTTATGTTACGCTGTACAACAGGAACTTAATCCCAATTACAGTACAGGGTCCGCACTCACCGAGCCACAGTGTGGTAGTTTTATATAATTTTTAGCTTGAGTGAGATTCGAACTCCGGATCTCCGGATTCGAATTCCGTATTGCTATCCACACCACCGTACTGACGGTGGCAATTAATTTATTTTAATCATGTATTCCTTGAATAAAATGATTAATTTTATTTTATGTATAAAATAATTAATCTCTTATTTATTTCGGCTAATCATAGTTAACTCATTAATATTTTGAATCAACTGAAAAGTGTTTTTATTTTTGATATTATGACATTTACAATCATCCTTTCTTTGATATCCTATAATATTTATCATACAGTTACTTATCTCTAGGAATTATGAACTATGTAAATACATAAGTACATTAGTTAACTTTATGATTCTCAATTTGTGTGAAATGTAGCTGTTGAGGTTCATTTGTCAATAATTCTTTCTTTTTGGATCATTAGCAATGGATGATATAGTTTGTAGATTACTTTACAATGTGTTTGTATTAATTCATTTACATTCCAGGTATAGTTCTTTTGTGTTATTTGCTTTATGGTTTCATACGAAATAATACTAGCATCTAATTTGTCTAATGAACAAAATGTCAGGTCTGATACAATTTGTTTTCTTAGCTTATTTAAATTTATTATAATAAAAATAAATTTTTGAAATTTACCTTCTATATAAATTTGTATTTTCCAGTCAAGATTTCCTTTTAAAGGTATTTTTTTAACTACATATTAAATACATTTGTAATTTTTTTCTTATGTTGAACTATTTGATTATTTTGTTCTTATAAGATATCTTGATTTGTTTTTAGTTTATTAAACTTTTTATCATATTTTTTCCCATCACCTGAATCTAAATTTCCGGTTATTGATTTAATGCCTCAACCTAATCCATTTATTAAACTGCGTTTTTGTCTTTCATTAAACAGCGTTTGAACTTGGTTATTCAGATCTGCATAATTATCGTTCATTATATCAATGTTTGAAAATTTTCATTACGTTTGCCCAAAATTTAATTAAATTATCTTTGTTATCTTTTTTTCTGACTCCTCGTGAATGGGGGTTATATTTTAATCGTAGTAATTTATCTGTTTTCTTGTTTTTATTTGACATTCCCCTAGTTCCATTATTATTCGAGTTGTCAATAGCATATGCATTAGTTATTTAATTTTTAATTGATTTAGTTTTATGTTCTTAATTCTATTTTTCTTATCTAATATTTGAATTTTTCGTTTTTAAGTTTATGAATAATTCTTGTGTTTTGTTTAACATAAATACTATTCTTAATTTGTAACGGATTATCGGTTTTAAGGTTTAGTTTTATTTTAACATATTTAGTTTTATTGTTTCTTTTTCTATTTTGGCTTGTGTTTGTTGATTAATTTCTTGTTTTATTATGTGATTATCTATAATATTTTGTGAGTCTGTTTGAATAATATAATATTTCTAGCAGGTATTCCGAAAAGGATTTCATTTCCACTTAACTGTGCTACACTTTGTTTTGTATTATTATAAACTAAAATTTATATCTTTTCTGCAATGGAAATGACGGCCGTGAATCAGGCCCCAACCCGTTTAAACCTGTTTAATTGTTCTTTTATTAGTGTGTTATTGAATTCAGTGTCATTGTCAATTATTATTTTTGCTGGATTTTATATTTCAACATAAGTTTGAAATTTATTTGCTCTAGTTTTTACTGTTTTATATTTGACTTTTAATACCTGTGCATATTGATTTCAAAATACTTTAGGTGTTGCTGTAACGGTTTTCTTTCATATTTATTACATCTACAAATTTCACAATTATTAATAGTCTAGAATGTCTTTATTAATTTTTAGCCAGTAATATATTTATTTTAGTTCGCTGATTGTAGCTAAAATTCCTCTGTGGTGAATTAGTCCTGTGTGAAAATCATGCATTTAGGGAAAATGTCGGGATTATTTGCATAAAAGAAGTTTAAATAAATCGCTAGTTACTCAAAAGAATATTTAATGCACAGTTAATGGTATAGTTTACAGAAATTAGACAAAAGTAAGTGAAACAAAGAACAATTCAAAAGAAAACTCCGCCGCGCTATACGTGTACTCAACGACTGCTTACTGTCGACGCTCCCTTGCCGGAACGCATACGCTACGCCAGCATTCATTCTAGCTCGTCAGCGGCGTCTCGTCAATTTGCTACATGGACAGAGTTCCAGATTGTTTTGTGGCAATGTCGCAATCTTTAAAGCTTATAGTCACCCAAAGTAGCCATCTTGTCATTAAAATAAGAAGTAGCGTAAAGTAGCCTAATTTTTAAGCATAAAATTTTGATTTGTGTAACAACACAAAATTTAGAAAATAGAATTGATATAGAATAATTTTTATATATATCGCAAACAATCAGTTACAGCCATATTAATAATTATCAGTCCAATTCTCAAAAGAGGTTTACTTAATCCTGAATTTTTAATTAGTCAAATTAAGTCAAATTATATTCTAAATATTTTTAAATAAACTCGAATGTAATCTTGCTATAATTTGGTTTAACATTGTCAGACCGGAGTAAAATAAGATTCAGAACTATCTAAATCTTTTTTTTAATCGGCCTTTATATGTGTGACTAATTAAACCACATTGTCAATAATAAAAACATAAACAAAAATGATAAATATATATTTATTGCTAAAACAAATATTTTAATATCATAACTCGTTATAGTTTTATAGGAATGACATGCATAATAGTATTTTAAATTTGTTTTGTCACAATTCATATTCACACAATGCTATTGTGGGAATTTATCTATCATTAATTTCAATGTAGTTTCTGGATTTTTTTGAAATTCATAATTTCCAACATTTAGGTCTCTGGACAGGTTTTATCATAGAAATTTTCAGATAAGTATGCATTTAAATCTTCCCAATTTTTGAAATCAATATTACTAATAATTTCCATGACGTGGTCAACTAGTTTTAATTTTATCATATTAAATATAATCTTTTTTGGTTATTCGGTAATGAAAATGTGTTTAGTAATTCTAGGATCCTGTCTATTTGCTTAAAAAAGCTGAGAAGAATTTTATATTCCCAATAGAACAGGGAATTATTTTATGTGTCTATTTCAACAATGGTAGTGGCCATTATATTTAATCTACTTGGTCTTACCTTTACCTACTCATATAAGTGATTTATTATTTCTAGTTCGGAATCTTCTGATGCCCTATTACCTATTGTATTGTCACTATTGTACATTCTTTAGTTTTTGTGTTAGGTAGAACAGGTCTAGAATTACTCCTTAGTTTAATATTCTAATTAACAAAAGATCAGCTTCTTAACTTACAGTGTCAGCATTAGTGTTATAATGAGCGCATTATTTTATATCACCATCGATTCCTGCGGTTCAGATGCGACTTGACTATTCTTGGTTCTTGCATGATCCGTAGGTCTTACTCTCACAGTCTAGTTGCGACTTGACTATTCTTGGTTATTGCACGTTCTGTGAGGGCAGCATATTATTTTAACAGGCTCTTTGAGTACAATGATTATCACAAGTGCGAAGATTCACAACCTTCTAATTTATAATCGATGTACTTGGGTATACTATTTACCCAGAATTGATTAAGACAATAGCTCGTTGAGCAATGAATTATTTGAGTGAGGAATTGTTATCTCACTGGCATATTTTTCCTACAACCGTCATTTCGGTGACACACGGAAGTTGTCCTAGCCGTCACCGATGGATTTATACCTGCAGCCACAGTCTACTGACCGATTGCTAAGCGTGCTAGCGTTGCTAGCCCACCAGCCGTCAGCGTTGGGTTTTCGCCTGTCGTCGCAGCCTACCACAGGCCACCGGACCGCTATGTACGTCAGCATTGTTAGCCCAACTATTTACCAAGGCAAACTCAGGGAAGAAAGGCTTCCTTCCTGGCATAATCCTCCGGCTGTCATCCCGGTGGCGCCCGGTGGTCTTCCCTCTAAGTTTCAATTATTGGCGATAACCGACCATCTGGCAAAGTCTGTCTGCACAAGAGTCACCCTCCGTTCGTGTGTGCCGAGAGTCATCCGCCGCAGTACCATTCATACGACGCCATTATCGTAGCGACTGCTCCAAACTCTTGGCTAACATCTTATATTTTTATATCATGTTATGTACGATTTATCCTTTTCTTATTTAGAATTATTGTGCCTGTGTGTTTTCTGTAGTTTCTCTCAGGTGTTAGGTGAATATCAGAGGACTTCGTATCTCACATCCGAAATAAATAACTTTTAGACAGTTGCAATGTTTAGTTTCTTTACTTCTCATAACTACCATATTTACGACTTCAAATTAAAGAATCTGGTCATTACAAAAATCAAATTGGCAGAATGAAAAGTCTAACACAACGTAATGTAATGGGTCCTAAATAATATGAAATAATATTTTTTATACTAGACGAGTGTCGCATCACAATATACAAAAAAAATAGCCACCTGCTATAATTACATAAGAGTATCTTTGCAATTTCCATTAGTTATAATACGAAAATGACTCATACTCGTAGACTGCAGCCTCAATATATTCACTCCAATATACTCTATTTGCAGTAGCTCTCATCCCACCTTAGTGCGGATGAAATAATATTACGACCCCTGCAAAGCAACGGTGAACAACCCCAGAGTGGTCCTGTGTGTATTTGTAAAATTTATAATTCATAGGTAGGGGACATTATTGATCAATGTCACGTGAAAGTAATTTGAGGGTGGAATGAAAAAGTGTTAGGGTCACTGAGGCTTGATTTATCTAATACCTACATCAACACAAAAACTTAATAACCAAACATGAAAATTAAAGGTTTTATCTTATTATTCGTAACATAACATTTTTAAGGTAGGAAAAAAAATTGGCCATAAATAATTGGTACGGCTATTTAAACTTATATTAATAGTGTGTAACTTTCTCCTATTGCCCTCTATTTTAATTATTTTATATTTAAAGAATATTGGCATAGGATTTGTCTTTGTTTTCAATCAGCTGTCATTAATATTGTCTTTTGTATTAAAAAAACTGTCATTGCTATTCAACATGGTACGCAGAAAGCCTATTTCGGAAGATATTCGAAGATTTATTATTGAAAAAAATGAAACTAGTAAAATTTATGGTGAAATTTAGAAAGAATTAAATTTAGCTAAATCAATAATTATGAACATAATTAAAAAATATAAAACATATAAATCTTTTTCAACAGTTAAGAACAAAAATGGTAGAATTTCAAAAATTACTGAGCGGTATTTGCAAGCGTTGAATTCCATTGTCAAATTAAATATACAAAGTACCGTTCGTGATATTTTAGAAAAATGGTCAGGAAAAATAAGAAAGTCCGAGGGACACGAATGGACCCGAAAAAATATCCTAAACTAAAATAAGGCTTTTATAAGGAAAAATGTTCAAAGTGAGAAAAATATAATCTTAAACTTAAATCTTCCAGGCCAAAGAAAAACCATTTTTTACCACTATACATAAGAAAAAACGTTTATTATGGGCAAAAGAAAGAGACCTTTGGGTACAGAAGCCAGTGGGATACCATTATATTTAGTGATGAATCTAAATTTGATGTATCAGTTGGTGACTAGAATAAGTGTAATATGGACAAAAAAAGAAGTATACCATAAAGACTGTATACAGCGTACAGTCAAATTTCCTATTAGTATCATGGTATGGGGTTGTATCTCCTCCAAAGGTGTGGACAATTTGCTCTTTATTGGCGGCATTGTAAATGCTCAGAAATATATAAATATTTTGGAAGGAAATTTAATTCCATCTGTAACCCAATTAATTTCTTGTGCATAATTTAAATTTCAACACGATGGTGCTTCCTATCATACCGTTAAAGTTACTAAGAATTTTTTGTAAAGTAAGGGGACAAATGTTTTGAACTGGCCATCTTCTAGTCCAGATCGCAATTCTATAAAATCCTTGTTGGCAGTAATATAATGTCGTTTAAGAAATGAGCCTCAAAGGACTGTTCGGTTTGAAACTAAAAATTACAGAAATTTGGAATTCAGTTACACCAGATGAGTGCCAGGAACTTATAAACACAATGTCAAAACGAGTTGAAGTAGTTAGAAAAGCAAATGGCGACGTTACGCAATATTAATATAAGTTTTAATTAGCCGTACCAATTATTTATGGTCAATTTTTTTCACGAGTTAAAAATGTTGTCTTACAAATAATAGAATAAACCCTTTAATTTTCATATGTGGTTATTTTCTTTTCGTGTTGATGTAGATATTATAAAAGCTTAATAAAATAGTACAAATATAGTTACATAAATTCATTTCAAATAATTTTAAAATTGCTTCAAAGATTAATATACTTCAAAAAACACAGCCGTACCAAATATTAGTGGTTAGCTCTCAATAATGCAAATTTTATCCTGAAAATTGTAAACCCGCAGAGCAGCGCTACCTACAAATGGTTAAAAACTCATTTTGACCAGGTTTGATTTTAACGATCCCAAAATTCTATAAAATAGATGGAAATATTAATTAATTCGGAAAATATTCATTTTTCTGGAAATGGTTAAAACTCAAATGTAACCTCAGATTTGAACTCAGCGACGTGACATACGAGTACCTTCACAATTTTTTTGTGGCGTTATTTAGTGAAAAACTAATTTATTGAAAATATTCATTAATAAGTTCGATTACCAAAATACAAATGAGCTTAGGGAGCAGGAGTAATTTGGAGACGATTTTAGGGGTGACAAGAGAAAAACATTATTTTACCCATATTAAGGGACACCCTAATATATATATATATATATATATATATATATATATATATATATATATATATATATATATATATACCGGGTGTCTGTTTTAAAAGTGTATATAGGAGATTAAGGAAGGTTTGTAACTAAGCGACTGTGGGTAGGAATTGAAAAGTAATGAAAGTACGCAGGAATCCAGTCAGAAATTATACAGTTTATTTACTGAGCCAACGTTTCGTTGCCAAACGCAACATCATCAGGGCATCTAGAAACAACAGGAAAAAAAATTACAGGTGAAACACAGCAAAATGCAGTTACAAACAGATACTAAAGAATACAATAACAAAATAAAATTACTTACAGCAAAAAATATGTGTAAATAGTTATAGGATAAAAAAAAAAATAAAAAACAGAACATCCAAAAAGATGTAGTCAAAAATAAAAAGCAAACAAAATAACGCCGAAAGCCTCATTAAACAGTTGAAAAACGGTGAACAAGTTCTTTTAAATATGTTCTACAAACACGTTAGGTAACGAGCAAATGGGCTCGAGAAGGAATAATACAGAAAGTAACGGAAAAAACTTAGAGTATTCTTCCTCTTATTTGCAGAGGTTCAAGATGTGGCAGTAGATGTTGCTGAGGTCGTCGATATCAGTTCTGAAGTTAATGCTATCCTTGTTGTCCTGGATCGAAAGCATTTCAAGAAAAAGTCTCTTGCTGAGGTTGGCCTCAGTGTGAAGGATGGCGATGTTGTCAAAGTCGAAAGAGTGGCTAGATTCAGCGCAATGATGGGCAATTGCACATTTACCAGACGCATTTCCATTGCGTATGCTGCGTTGGTGTTCAAGCATCCGTGTCCGCACGTAGCGCTTGGTCTGCCCAATGTAGCAACCAGGGCAATCTTTACATTTGATGTTGTACACCACATTAGACTTGCGTAATGTATCAGTTTTATCTTTAATAACGCTAAATAAATTACTTACACTTTTTTTTATTCTTCAAACTGATTTTTACTTCACTCACACCTTCTAGAAACTGTTTTAAAAATCGCGCCATCATTCCGACATTCGGAATGGAGTAATATTTGGTAAGTGGGTCAGGGCCACCAGTGTTGTTATTTTGCTCAGCCGATGTGCCGAAATTATTAAAGATTTTATTCACAGTGCGGGCAGGATAGTTGTTGATGCGTAGTAAATGTTTAACAGTCTGGAGCGCCTCAGATCTGTACTGCTGCGACGTTAAATTGATGGCACGTCTTTTTAGGTTATAACCAATGTTTACCAGTTGTGATCTCGGATGAGATGAATTATAATCGATATATCTTGTGGACGACGACGGTTTCCTATACCACTTGTACAAAATGCGTCCGTTGTCCTGTCGGCACAGTAAGGTATCTAGGAAAGGAAGTTTTCCACAATCTTCAACTTCCACCGTGAATTGTAAATATGGATTGTAACCGTTGAAAATGTCTTTGATGGTGTTTATCTCAGTCTCAGGTATCGCTGTGAGCAGATCGTCGACATATTTAAATAAAAACGGAATCTCAAAAGGAACGCTCGGTAGCACGCTGTCCAGCAAACAGTCCATAACCAAACATGAGACGATAGGTGACAGAGGGCTCCCCATCGCGAAGCCATGAGTTTGTGTGTACCACTTTCCATTAAACGTGAAATACCCATGGGTGTAGCAGAAGGTGATTATTTCCAAGAAATCGGCCTTTGGGATGTTAGTGCGACTTTTTATCAATCCCCACTTAGATTCAACAGCATTCAGAGTTAGGTCAAGTGAATAAACTGACGACATCAAGTGATATGAGAATATACCCTGGTGGCAGAGTTACATCAGCGATGTTCTGAATGAGTTCCAGTGAGTTCTTGACGTAGTATTTTTCTTCATGGAAGCCTTTAAGAAGATCAGCTATATGTTTAGAAAGCTTCGTACAAGGTCCATCATAGGCTGACACGATGGGCCTGACAGGCATACCGTCTTTGTGCAGCTTGATAAGTCCATATATGCGTGGCGCAACAGCGTTGTCGGATGTAAGTTTACGTTTGGTGGATTCATCTATGATTTTTTTGCTGAACAAAGTTTTAACCAAATTGTTGTTTTTATTTTGTACCTTAGTTGTTAAATCCTTATTTATCTCCTTGTAATGGGAAGTATCTAAAATAAGGGCGTTCATTTTTCCAATATATGCGTCTTTGGTGATCGCAACAGTTTTATTGCTCTTGTCAGCTTTGATAATTAATATATCTTTATGTTCATTTAAAAATTTCTTTGTTTTAATATACAAAGAAGGAAAGATAGATTCGTTCTTGTTATACGTTTTAGTTTTCATTTTTTGGACGTGATTTGTTATAATATTTGCTGCTTGGGCTCTAGCATCATCTTTATGCTCATCAGCAACACTAGTAGAAATGACATTTTCAACATCCGTAATGATGTTAAGCATGGGTAAATCCTTGAACGTATGCGGTACACCAAATTTAGGGCCGAGAGCGAGTAAGTGTTCTACTTCTTGAGGGAAATCGACCGAAGTTAGGTTAAGGAACCATTTTTTATGTTCAGAGTTGGTAAGAAGCTGCTCGTTCCTTTTAATGAGTAGATCCAATTTCTTGATTTGTGCTGTTCGAATCTTAGAGGATAAATAGTAAAACTGTCGGTCTATTGTCCTCATTAAGATATTCAAATGTGTGGAGCTGAGGATTGTTTTGGTGCGTTTGAGTAGTGAGTTGAATTCAGATTGTAATTTAGTGAGCCTCCAACAACAAATTTTGATTTCAAGGTCTAAAATCCTTTTCTTGAACTTCTGTAGTAACTCATTCACCAGGTACTTGAATGGGTGGTGATTAATAAATAGATTTTCAATGCATCCAAGATGTTGAGTTATATGTGAAGGCACAACATTATGTTTGCGTGCTCTCAACAAAAATAGTTTATTATTTAAGGCATGGCTTATTTTCCGGTTTAATGATAAAATGTTCTTGATCCTAATTTTGCTTTCGTCACCGTAGGTGTCAAAAATCTCCTGTAGATAAGCCATAATATGACGAGGGGCGTGTAGTTTCTCCTCACGTGAAATATGGAAGGTTTGTAACTAAGCGACTGTGGGTAGGAATTGAAAAGTAATGAAAGTACGCAGGAATCCAGTCAGAAATTATACAGTTTATTTACTGAGCCAACGTTTCGTTGCCAAACGCAACATCATCAGGGCATCTAGAAACAACAGGAAAAAAAATTACAGGTGAAACACAGCAAAATGCAGTTACAAACAGATACTAAAGAATACAATAACAAAATAAAATTACTTACAGCAAAAAATATGTGTAAATAGTTATAGGATAAAAAAACATAAACATAAAAAATGGTTCCTTAACCTAACTTCGGTCGATTTCCCTCAAGAAGTAGAACACTTACTCGCTCTCGGCCCTAAATTTGGTGTACCGCATACGTTCAAGGATTTACCCATGCTTAACATCATTACGGATGTTGAAAATGTCATTTCTACTAGTGTTGCTGATGAGCATAAAGATGATGCTAGAGCCCAAGCAGCAAATATTATAACAAATCACGTCCAAAAAATGAAAACTAAAACGTATAACAAGAACGAATCTATCTTTCCTTCTTTGTATATTAAAACAAAGAAATTTTTAAATGAACATAAAGATATATTAATTATCAAAGCTGACAAGAGCAATAAAACTGTTGCGATCACCAAAGACGCATATATTGGAAAAATGAACGCCCTTATTTTAGATACTTCCCATTACAAGGAGATAAATAAGGATTTAACAACTAAGGTACAAAATAAAAACAACAATTTGGTTAAAACTTTGTTCAGCAAAAAAATCATAGATGAATCCACCAAACGTAAACTTACATCCGACAACGCTGTTGCGCCACGCATATATGGACTTATCAAGCTGCACAAAGACGGTATGCCTGTCAGGCCCATCGTGTCAGCCTATGATGGACCTTGTACGAAGCTTTCTAAACATATAGCTGATCTTCTTAAAGGCTTCCATGAAGAAAAATACTACGTCAAGAACTCACTGGAACTCATTCAGAACATCGCTGATGTAACTCTGCCACCAGGGTATATTCTCATATCACTTGATGTCGTCAGTTTATTCACTTGACCTAACTCTGAATGCTGTTGAATCTAAGTGGGGATTGATAAAAAGTCGCACTAACATCCCAAAGGCCGATTTCTTGGAAATAATCACCTTCTGCTACACCCATGGGTATTTCACGTTTAATGGAAAGTGGTACACACAAACTCATGGCTTCGCGATGGGGAGCCCTCTGTCACCTATCGTCTCATGTTTGGTTATGGACTGTTTGCTGGACAGCGTGCTACCGAGCGTTCCTTTTGAGATTCCGTTTTTATTTAAATATGTCGACGATCTGCTCACAGCGATACCTGAGACTGAGATAAACACCATCAAAGACATTTTCAACGGTTACAATCCATATTTACAATTCACGGTGGAAGTTGAAGATTGTGGAAAACTTCCTTTCCTAGATACCTTACTGTGCCGACAGGACAACGGACGCATTTTGTACAAGTGGTATAGGAAACCGTCGTCGTCCACAAGATATATCGATTATAATTCATCTCATCCGAGATCACAACTGGTAAACATTGGTTATAACCTAAAAAGACGTGCCATCAATTTAACGTCGCAGCAGTACAGATCTGAGGCGCTCCAGACTGTTAAACATTTACTACGCATCAACAACTATCCTGCCCGCACTGTGAATAAAATCTTTAATAATTTCGGCACATCGGCTGAGCAAAATAACAACACTGGTGGCCCTGACCCACTTACCAAATATTACTCCATTCCGAATGTCGGAATGATGGCGCGATTTTTAAAACAGTTTCTAGAAGGTGTGAGTGAAGTAAAAATCAGTTTGAAGAATAAAAAAAAGTGTAAGTAATTTATTTAGCGTTATTAAAGATAAAACTGATACATTACGCAAGTCTAATGTGGTGTACAACATCAAATGTAAAGATTGCCCTGGTTGCTACATTGGGCAGACCAAGCGCTACGTGCGGACACGGATGCTTGAACACCAACGCAGCATACGCAATGGAAATGCGTCTGGTAAATGTGCAATTGCCCATCATTGCGCTGAATCTAGCCACTCTTTCGACTTTGACAACATCGCCATCCTTCACACTGAGGCCAACCTCAGCAAGAGACTTTTTCTTGAAATGCTTTCGATCCAGGACAACAAGGATAGCATTAACTTCAGAACTGATATCGACGACCTCAGCAACATCTACTGCCACATCTTGAACCTCTGCAAATAAGAGGAAGAATACTCTAAGTTTTTTCCGTTACTTTCTGTGTTATTCCTTCTCGAGCCCATTTGCTCGTTACCTAACGTGTTTGTAGAACATATTTAAAAGAACTTGTTCACCGTTTTTCAACTGTTTAATGAGGCTTTCGGCGTTATTTTGTTTGCTTTTTATTTTTGACTACATCTTTTTGGATGTTCTGTTTTTTTTTTTTTTTTTATCCTATAACTATTTACACATATTTTTTGCTGTAAGTAATTTTATTTTGTTATTGTATTCTTTAGTATCTGTTTGTAACTGCATTTTGCTGTGTTTCACCTGTAATTTTTTTTCCTGTTGTTTCTAGATGCCCTGATGATGTTGCGTTTGGCAACGAAACGTTGGCTCAGTAAATAAACTGTATAATTTCTGACTGGATTCCTGCGTACTTTCATAGGAGATTAACATGGTAAATCAGTTTTTTGCATGTTGTTGCTCGGTGTTCTACCGGACAACAAAAATTGAGGTGTCAATCGAAAGGTATAATTTTTCTGAATCAAATGATGTAAAATACATTTCAATTTACTAGTAATTTGGTCCCGTAAATTAACTTTTAAGTTTTGTAAATTTACCGATTTATTCAATTTTTAACGAAAATAAATATCGTTACCTATGACTGTTTTGTTTTGATATCTTGCAAGCGTTTTATTGAACGTTTCTGACATTTTGACTTAATAATTTATAAAATATGGTTATTTACGTAAGTAAATATCGTTAGTTACTGTGCATTTTATGAAATAAAAGTTAAAAAAAAGAATTTTGTTTAAATAATAATTATTTATTTAAAGTTAAGTTTTTAAAATATTGCACAATAAAATTTAGGTAGTCAAACAAACAACAAATGTGTTTTTTTTTTTATTAGAAAATCATTAACACATAATTATAATAAATATTCGAAAACACCACCATTTTCAATATAACAATAACCTAATCTAGTATAAAAAGCTGTTCGCTCATTAAGTAGTTGCCGTGGAGTTATACGACGACATTACTTAACTATAACATCTCTAAAGGTATTTATATCTTCGTGCTTTTTTTTATAAATTTGACTTATTATGTGACCCCATAAAAATAGTCACATGGAGCAAAATCTGGAGATCTAGCAGGCCAGTTAATAGCACCTCCTCGTCCAATCCAGCGTCCAGGAAATGCCAAATCCAAATATTCTCGGACGTTCCTATTATAATGTGCTGGATATCCATCTTGTTGGAATCAGACCTCTTGATTTGGGCGCGCAACATCCTCTATTACAGAACCAATATCATTCTGCAACAATCCCAAATTTGTGGATTTTAGATTGCCACGTATTTCTATCGGAGCAATTATGTGGAAACCCAAAACTACGGCCCACGTATTAATTTTTTGAGGATAGAGTATGCCAGTTGTAATAATAATTCTTGGATTTGCGATAGCCCAACAACGTGTGTTTTGAACTTTCTTTAGCCCTGTTTTGCATATCTTTGCAAAATACTCTTCTACTTTCTTCGTCATATGGAAAAAGTGCTTGATGACACTGCATTTTGTAGGAATAATAAGATTTTTTTTCTCAAAATACTATAAACGATGCTATGATGTACGCCCAATTCATTTGCAATAAATCTAGTGCTATACAAAGGATCTACATTTATCATTCCTAGAACCCTTTCTTCCAATAACGCACGTTCGTCTGTTCTTGCCAAATTGCGATTTCCGCGCTCACGTGTACTTTTCGTGGATACAAGTGCCGTCTTTTTAAATTTTGCCGCTAATTTAGCAATTGTGGCTATACTTGGAATCGGTCGATCCATAACCTTAATAGAAAATTGATGTCGCACTCTTAAGTAACTTTTTCCTCCATAATACATTTTTATTATAAAAATACGCTCGTCATTAGTGTAAATAATCAAAGTTTAAAAATTGTCTAGTCAACATGTCAGAAACGTCAAATAAATCGCTCGCAAGAAATCAAAACAAAACAGTCATAGGTAACAATATTTATTTTCATAAAAAATTTAATAAATCGGTGAATTTACAAAACTTATAAATTAATTTACGGGACCAAATTACTAGTAAATTGAAAAGTGTTTTACATCGTTTGATTCAGAAAAATGATATCTTTAGATTGACACTTCAATCTTTGTTGTCCGGTATAACACCGAGCAACAGCATGCAAAAAACTGATTTCCCATGTTAATCTCCTATATACACTTTTGAAACCGACACCCGGTATATATATATATATATATGTAATATATTAATAATTAATTAGAAATATAAGATAAGCTTTTAACGTCTTTATTATTTTCACCAAAAACATGTAACCAACTAAAAATCAATAACTACCGTAACATGGAAATATAACAACTTAACAATTGTAGTTAATTATCAAAAAATAAATAAACATTTCATTTTAAAATAATCAAGTCACAAAAAATAAACATTTCATTTGTAAATGTAAATAATCAAGTCACCACACTACTCTCCCCAAAACGGGACAGCACGGAAAAACAAAAAATGAAATATTTACTTAGTACAAAAATATTAATATACAAACAATAGATATTTTAAGATTACAGTGGTAACTCAGGTGACGCTGTCAAATGTAATAAAATTCCAAATTTTGGTTAATTTTGTCAAAATTAAGTACTGTCTATGTATGCTGGTTTAAGTCTGTCAATGCTGACTGATTCTATTTTTCCATTGATCAGTATTTTGAAAAATTTGTTATATCTGTCTATAACTTTAAATGGACCATCAAAAGCTTGTTTCAGAATCGGTCCAATTGCATCATTTCTGACGAAGACATGAGAACTAAGAAATAAATTTGGAGGAATGTAAGTTGGTACAGATGTAGATGTTTGAGAAGAAAAAGGTTTCAGTTTATTAATTGCAGTTTTGAGAGTCGTCAAAAATTGAGCAGTGTCAAAATCGTGTGCTAAAAATGATGGTTTTGTAGGTATGAATTCTCCTGGCAATCTTAACTTTTCACCATAAACTAACTCTGCAGAACTACAGTAATTGTTTTTTATTGTAGATCTAATACCCAGTAGTACAAATGGAAGGAAATCCATCCAATGGGAAGAATTTAGATAAGTTTTTAAAGAATCTTTTAAGTGACGATGAAATCTTTCTATAATGCCATTTGATTGAGGGTGATAGGCTGTAGTCTTTATGTGATGTGATCCAAGTAACAATAATAAATTGGTAAACAACGCTGCATTAAATTGTTGCCCTCTATCAGTGGTGATAGTTTTAGGGACACCGAAACGCGAAATCCATCCCGAAACAAAAACTTTCGCAACAGTCCTAGCTGAACAATCTTTTAAGGGTAAAACTTCCGGCCATCTTGTAAAGCGATCGATGCAAGTTAGGACGTAGGAGCAACCTTCTGAAATCGGTAACTTTACTATATCGATATGTACCGAAGCAAAACGTGAAGAAGAAATACAAAATTTTGAAATTGCAGATTTAGTGTGTCTGGTTACTTTTGCTTTTTGGCAATTTAAACAGTTCCTAGTCCACATTGTAATATTTTTGTTCATATCTTTCCAAACAAACCTGGATGAAATTAATTTTATTGTACCGTTTATCCCTGGATGAGAAAGAGAATGAAAATGATTGAAAATAGTGTTTTGAAAAGCTGTTGGTACGTATGGCCTACAATTTCCAGTTGACATATCACAACACAATTTGAGGTTAGATTTGGGTAAAGGCAAATCTTTAAATGTAAGTGAAGTGTTAGTTGATTGTTTTAATTTTAGTAAATCTGTATCAGTTAACTGAGCCAGAGCTATTTTATTGTAATCAATATGTGTGCTTTTGTACAATAAATTAATAGACATGCGTGATAGTGCGTCGGCTACAGGATTGTTTCTTCCGGAAACATGACGTATGTCATGCGTAAATTGGAAAATGAAGTCTAACTGGCGTGCTACTTGCAATAAGAATATCGTCAACATAAGCAAATGCGAAATTTAAACCTCTAATAACTTTATCTATAAATGGCTGAAATGTCTGAGCGCTATTCCTCAAACCAAACGGCATTACAGTGTATTCATAGAGACCGAAAGGTGTGGTGATTGCAGTTTTTTTAATAGATTCCTCGTCCATCGGAATTTGATTATAAGCTTTTACAAGGTCTAATTTTGAAAAAATGTTAGAATTTTGCAGGTTTGAAGTGAAATCTTGTAAGTGGGGTAATGGATATCTATCGGGTGTAGTTTGAGAGTTAAGAGTACGGTAGTCGCCACACGGACGCCATTCACCCGTTTTCTTCTGAACCAAATGCAGAGGTGAAGCCCAAGCACTTGAAGATGGACGAATTAATCCAATTTCAAGCATACGATTGAACTCTTTTTTTGCAATTAAGAGCTTGTCTGGAGCCAAATGGCGTGGCTTCGCAAAAGTAGGATTGCCAACCGTAACTATTTGATGTTTGACTGCATGTTTAATGTCACGTTTAAAATCTAAATTTTTAGTTAAAGTAGGGTAGTTTAATAGTACGTGTTCGAAAGTGTTTGTTGGATTATGGATGTTGTTAATATTTTTTGTATGACTAGATTCTATAACATATTTTGATGACAGATCAATTAAAAGTTTGTAATGAGTTAAGAAATCAGCTCCAAGGATTGAATATTGGACATCAGCAATGATAAACTTCCAGGTAAAACTTTTTGACAAGCCTAAATCTAATGTCATTGTTTTATAACCGTAGGTTTTGATATTAGTATTATTTGCAGCTTGCAAGTAATGTAGGTTTAATTGATTTTTGGAATTTTTATTAACTTTGATAACGCTCACCTGTGCACCGCTGTCAACCAAAAAACGTTGTCTGGTATGTCTGTCAGTTAAAAAAAATAACTTCGCAGACGTTGTATAAAAACTATTACGGGAAACAAAAGGTATATAATTAGATTTTTTATAAATTGATTTTTCAGAGTTTGATAGCACCTCAGGTTTTGTCAATAAGGGTGGACCTGAACATGGTGAAACACACTTCTTGGCTTTCTTCCCAAACGTTGAGTGATACCAGCAGAGAGTTGAAGATGAAGATGAATTGGAATTGGATGTTGTGGTAGCATTCTTTAGAGTTGATAATTCCAGTTTCAGGTCCTTAATTTCTTGAGATAATTTTTTTTAGGTTGATGACTCGTCAGAAATTGCAGAAAGAGATGGATTGGCAATAGTGAGAAGTTTGTCGGCAATTATAGCTTTGTCTTCTAATGAACTGCTAGGCATTGATGTTAATATCAGTTGTATGTTGATTGGTAGCTTTTGTACAAACAATTCTTCCAAAATACTTTCATCCAAAAGCTTAGATCCTAAAAGTTGACGCAAATATCTCAACATCTGAGTAGGTTTCTTGTCTTCTAATGAAGAAAAATTAAATAATTGTTGCAGTTTTTCTTTTTCAGATTGCCCCGTTCTCTGAATTAAGGCATTTTTCAAAGTAGTATAAGGTAGATCCGCTGGAAGTGCCACTATAATGTCTCTAACTTCATTTGCAAACTGTGGTGTTAAAATTTCTACGATTTTGCTAAATTTCGAAAGTTCAGATGATATTCTCCGTGAAGCAAAAATTGTCTCTACTTGCGCGAACCATAACTCTGGATCAGCAGGCCAATAGTCTGGTAACTTGAAGGGTCCAGTTAAAGTTGACACATCCATCGTGGAATAAATTACATTTGAAAATGATTTTCTTCCATTTCAAGATGAGTTTAAATATTCCTTGGAGTACAATTTCCCGCAAAATAAGAACTTTTTATTAATATCAGAATTCAATTCACACTGTATCTTTTATAATAACTTAATAAAATAGTACAAATATAATTACATAAATTTATTCCAAATAATTTTTAAAATGCTTCAAAGATTAACATATTTAAAAAATCTGATGTGGACACCACATGACTTCCTTGTACGCGTATTAAACTATAGATATTTTTTTAATTGCACATATTTGACATAAAATCTTTTATTTTTTATTTTTTGTTCTAATCCATAGCAAACTTAATTACAAAAAAACACAAAATATATACTATTTAAATTTAGATATCTCGCTTATGCAAAAGGCTAATTTAAAAATTCTTAATGTGCTAGACGCAGAATTTAATTCTCTAAAACTTTTATTTGAAGCATTTATTTCTAAAATTAAAATAATACCATTTTTTTCAAGGAAAACTGTTAGCAGCTTCATGTAATGTGTCACTTCCGGTTAGTGTATTTTAACCAAAATCTATTATATTATTTCCATTGATATAGTAGTCTTATATACCAAATTTGGAAAGTTTTAAATTATATTTGAATATAGTTTTTCATGAAAATCTATTATAGGCTTCAAGTAAAGTACCACTTCCGGAAGTTATATAATGACCAAAAAGGGAGGTGCACAACTAGATGTTATAACAGTCCTAAATATAAAATTTAAATTTTCTACGGCTTACCGTTTTTGAGTTATGCGAGATACATACGTACGTACAGACGTCACGACGAAATTAGTCAAAATGGACTCAGGGAGGGCCAAAATGCGTATTTCCACTGAAATCTGAGAACCGAAAATTTTCGCGATAACAATACTTCCTTTACTTCGTACAAGGAAGTAAAAACACAGCCGTACCAAATATTAGTGGTTAGGGCTCGTATATATATATAAATATTTATATTTTATGAAGCATTCATAATTAAGTAGGCAAGTAAACAGTTTATTTATGAAATTTTAATATCAGGAGAAAAATTTATTTATAAAAAAATTAAATGTACATAATAAATACATATTCTAGTCTAGATCCCAAGTCTTTCGTAAAAATTACGACGCATATTTAATAGCTGCCGGGCTGTACTATTCCTGCATTCCTCTGCAATTCTTTGTTTTTTAGAGAATCCACATTTGGGTGCCTACTTTTGTAAATTTTATTTTTTAAATGGCCCCACAGTTAAATCCCTATGACCTGCTGAGCGAGTCACCATCCTGTATATATATATATATATATATATATATAAGTGAAAAATTCGGATGACGCCTCGAACCTAATATCGTCTACTTGCGGTAACTGAATATTTTCTTTGTAGAAGTTTTGGAAAATATATATGTGAAATATTTATTTTTTAATACACAAATTACAAATGCTATAATGTAAAACTCGTTTTGTCGCCTGAATTGAGAATACAATTCTTAAACAATTTAACCATTCACAACGTTTGTAAATTCTGTACTGAAAACTGGCATTAGACCGAATAAGTACATGCTTAAATCGTTCATTTAGTTGTGTATAATATAAATTTGTTTTAAATGAACTACGTGGGAAATGGAATACAGCTAATTTGGTATGTATGCATTGACACCGTTTTATTGCCGCGATAATAGCTGTATTCCAGTTATAACTTAATTCACTTAAATCAGTTGAGTTAACTTAGTCAAAATGAATAAAAAACTGATACACTTATTGGCGTGGATTACTAACTGAAATCGAATTAGTAAATCTAATACTAAATATAAAGTGAGTGACGTAACCCAGTGAAATAAATAAGTAAACTGGTTCAGTAAGTGTATATTAGATCTGTTTCAAGTTTCAAATGGAGAATACATATGTATCCAATATTAATTCATGGAGCAATATAAAGATAATAAATAAACAATAATTTTCAGTTGTCAAAAAAGTTATATATATATATATATACTCGTAAATAATGACTATAGCGACATCATATCGATCACTTAAGCTTTTCTCTGGAAAAGTTGAACGTTCAAAAATAATAATAATTTTGATTACAAATTAATATTTGAACACTTCTGTTCCACTAAATTCAAATACTCTATTCAGTCATAAAAATTTCAGTTCGTGCTTAATACCCTTTATTAATTAGGTATAAGCACCAACAGTGATTGAAATTAAATCCAAAGCCTGCAAATTCAAATGCGGCCAAATCTAGATTTATATGTTACAATTATAACTGAAACCATTTCATGTAAATTTTGTGGTACAGTGAGATAGATAAATATAATTTTCACAGATATCCACGGATATGAGTATATATAGATATATACACTGTGCCCCCCGAATATCTAGCGAAAAACAAACGGATTTAGAAACCAAAACATACTTCCAAAATATTTTTGCAAGTTCTATCGAATGACGCCAAAAGAAAGTTCCCCATCCACCCTTTGGGATGAGGGAGGAGGGTTACTTTGGAATCTTAAAAAACCCTCAGTTTTTATTGCAGATTCGGATTCCGTGATATAAAAAATTATACATTTTTTCTTTTTTTCGGTTCGCGAACGATAGCGATATAATTGCGAAAAATAAAATTTAAAATTCAGGCGATTTTCAAGGTCAGATTCGATAAATAAAGTAAAGGTGTCTTGACATTTTGTAAATGTGTAAGTTTAGGGTTTATCTTATTGATGCTTCCTCCCCCTCAGCACACTTATCCGGAGGTGAAAGAATGTTTTAATTATTTAAATGCTACATTACTTTCGTAATTCCGAAATTGATTCTTTTTTTCAACTCCGAGTAAGGGTTGCTAGGGAGGACGGGGCATCAAAAAGGAAGAAGATTAGTACAAGGGGAAGTTCAAAGAAGCCGCCATCATCCAGAAGAACAGAAAAACAGTATTCAGCCAACCGAGTGTGGAAATACGACCACTTGTGGAGGAAGCACATCGCAGCAGATCCCGGCCTAAGCATTAACTCTCAGACGTCCAGAACGCCCCACCCACTCGTTATACCTGACCAACAGCCTGTTATACTCGACCAATCGCCTGTTATACTCGACCAACTGTTAATCGTTTTACTTGACCTTCCTCATGACACTAGATATAAGGCTCTTATGTTAAGGAATTAGTCAGTACTATCAGTTCATTTGATGACGATAGCAGATTATTTGCGCTATCGAAACGTTGTGTAATAAATGTTTAAAGTATTTTCACTAATAAAGAAAATGTAAGTACAAAATAAATTGGTTTTAATTCAAATATATTGAAGTACTCTATAAGTAAATAAATGAAACCTGTTTTCACAGCCATATTGCAACGCGTTCTAACAGTAACTGATTGTAAGAGACATGTTGACGAGAGGAACGTGGCTCAAATGATATTCTCAGAAAGTGATTTAAAAAACGAAAAGCAGAAGATGTATAAGCCGATAAAGGTGAAAAAGAAAAAATAACAATGGCCTCTTTCACCGCATTTGAAATATTCAAAACATAAATAATATGTATAACATAATACTTTATTTCCGTAGAAAAAATTACAGACGTTTATAAAATATATTAAATATACTATAGTAAAATATTATGTTACTTCTTTACGTATGTATATGGTTCGAATAATCATCTACATAAAAAAAATTGTATTAAAATAATTATAATAAAATCTTATTTTATACTACAAGCTTGCAGGGCACCAGTGTAGGTTAATATATGTGATGTCGGTTGGTAAAATTTTTTTATAGTATTTGCATTTAAATTCGTCTTTGATTTTTGAAAGTTTTTATGTATTCTGCAGATTCTGTGATAAAAGTCGTATTCTGTTTTTATGCATATCTTATTTCCATTTATCAGATATGGTTGGCACCAAAATGTAGAGTTGTAAGCTGGTATTTTGAAATTAATTTCCAGTTTTTCTCTTCTCTAGTGTGGTCATAGACTAGCCAATAATATACCGGTATAACGCCTCTTGAAATGTTTTTAAACTGCAAAAATACCACTAATCTTCCACATAAGCCTAGAAAGATTTAGACAATTTTAAATACGAATTATGATTTAATTCAAAATAAACTCTTATTAGTTGACTGGAACTCTAAATTTCTTAACTTAAATACTGAAAGCACTTTGGCTGCATTTTATAGTATCATAAATACAGTTATTGAAGAATGTATTCCGTATAAAAAAAGTTCAAAATATCAGTACCCTTGCTGGCACACATATAACTAGATAAATGTAATTAAAGAAAAGGATCAGGTACATTCTAATTTGAAACGTTATAAAACACAAGCAGCTTTCCACACATTTTCCCTTTTACGAAAAAGAGTTAAAAAATTGATAAGCGTTTGTTATAACATATATATATATAAGCAGCTTTTCACACATTTTCCCTGTTACGTATAAAACGTTACGCATTTGTTCATCTCTTTTTTTAATTCCATGGCTATTGCTATTAAATTGAAATTACGTGAATTTTCAAATTTAATTTCTGCAGTTATGAAGTAGTCAAAATGAATTTTGTTTATTGATTCGGATGTAGAATTTTATGCTTTACAACATTTATATGAAACATTTTTTCCTAAAATAATTAGGGAAGGAATGCGCACGGAAAAACTGATTTGCCATGTTAAACGCCTATGTTTCACTTTTCGTGTTACACCCGGTATATATATATATATATATTCACGGTTTTTACCACTTTGTTTTTAAATTCGAAATAATCTTATTTGACCAGTCTACCTTCATTGCTAACCTTCATCACTTTTGGTTTTGCAATATTTACTTTCTTCTTGTTAAAATCCCAGTATCTTGATTGATTTTCAAACATTAATTTATTTTGCTAATATGTTACAGATTACTAAGTCATCCTCATACATCAGTATTTCAGGGTGGCGATTCAAGTAACATTAATAAATTCCCTGACTTTTCCCTGACTTTTCCCTGATTAAGTAACAAAATTCCCTGACTTCTAGAATATTCACTTATTTATGAATTTATGGTTACATTTCATACCGGGTGGAACATCATACCTGTGTACATAGGCAATTAACATGAAAAAACAATTTTTCTGTGCGCATTGCTCTCCAAATTATTTTAGCCAAAAATGCTTCAAATAAATGTTGTAGAGCATAAAATTCTGTATCTAAATCAATAAACAGAATTACATTTACATGCGTTATAACGACAGAAATTAAATAAAAAAATATTAAAAATTACGTTGAAAATATCAAATAGCCATGGAAGTGAAACAAAAATAGATAGATGCTTGACGTTTGACAGATCTCCTGATTTAACACCTAGCGATTTTTTTTATGGGGTCATCTTAAATGTAAAATTTAAAAGCAACGCCACCTAAATATTAATTCTTTGAGAGAAGCTATCGTGGATAAGTGCGCCTTAATCACAAATAGGCAGCTCGCTAATGTACGACATTCCTTCTACAATAGACTTGGTTATTGTTTGACTGAAAATGGAGGTTTATTTGAATATTTATTGTAATAATAAATTGTAGTGATTATTTTATTGAGAGAATTATTGTTTGATATTTGAATTGTAATAGATAGGTTATAATTTTTACATGATCAACCCTATAAGAAATAAACGTTTCATTGAAATATACAATTGTTTATTTATTATTAAATTGTAATCATAGGTATAGAGTTTTTTGTACGAATTTTATTGAGTGATTAAATTGTCGGGGGTAAAATATCAAATAGACAGAAAAACGTCAAGCATTTATCTATTTTTGTTTCACTTCCATGGCTATTTGATATTTTGTCGTTACAACACATGTAAATGTAATTCTGTTGCAGAATTTTATGCTCTACAACATTTATTTGAAGTATTTTTGGCTAAAATAATTTGGGGAGCAATGCGCACGGAAAAACTGTTTTTTCATGTTAATCGCCTATGTACACAGGTATGATGTTCCACCCGGTATATTATATCATATATTGTAATATAATTGTTTTTTTTTATTAAATTTATAGTACCTAAAAGCAAAATCAATTTGTGTTTCTAAACAGGCAAAGACACAACCTTAAATATTGCATACAGAAAAAACATAGCGCGGTAGAAACGTTAGACAAAACAAAACAGTTTTCAATTAGTAAACATCCTTCGGTTATATTTTCATAGATGGCGGTTCTCACTCTTAAGAAGCAATAAAGGGTATTTGTTGCCAATAAAGGTATACTATCTATCTAATAAAGGGTATTCTGCCAATAAAATCTAAAAATATCTAAATACATTTTGAAATAAAAGTTTGTAGTTATTTTTCTAAAATTAAATTAAAAAATTTAAAGAACAAAAAACTTTTTTCCCTGACATGGAATAAAATTCCCTGACTTTTCCCTGACATTTCCAGAAATATAAAATTCCCTGACTTTTCCCGGTTTTCCCGGTTTTCCAGGTTAGTCGCCACCCTGTATTTTCAATTGTTATGTGTCTTTTTAAATTGTAGTTAGTAAATCTTTTATATGCAGTGGGAGTGTTGGCATAAGATCATCCTTGAAATCTATCGATATACATATAAAAACCGATCGTACAAAATATAAATCAATCTGTATTGCATACATCACAAATGAATATATATATATATATATATATATATATATATATATATATATATATATATATATATATATATTACAATCATAAAAATCTAACAATATATGAATAATAGGAACACCAAATTTAATGCATACATCACAAATGAATATATATATATATATATATATATATATATATATATATATATATATATATATATATATATATATTATATTACAATCATAAAAATCTAACAATATATGAATAATAGGAACACCAAATTTAATGGGACACTTGCTGTTGCGTGAAAGTTTTGACATTTTTTTCAAAATTTGTTTGACCGATCGTACAAAATATAAATCAATTTATATTTCATACATTGCAAATGAGTAAATCAATACAACACGTTACTTTTTTTAGTAAATAAAATCTTTAAAATCTAACAATATATGGCTAACAGAAATATTAAATTTAATGGGACACTTGTTATTGCGTGAAAGTTTTGACACTCTTTCATAATTAATTTGCTATGAAAGCAACTGACAACGGATATTCTCTAAAGCAGGAATGAGCAAGCTGCGTGTCACGGGCTGCATACGGCCCTTTGTACGATTTTGTGCGACCTACGTTTGCATACTGCACAAAGCGATCCTATAGCTTGTCGTTGTAATCATTTTGTCTTAGATCGCTGCAGTGAAGCCGTCTGTTTCATTAGAAAGTCCTTCTTTCCGTAACCAAATATGTGATGCAATTGTACTGTAACGTTTATGGGTTATAACACTTTTTATTTAAACCAAAATACATCAAAATAATAATAATAGTAATATTAAAATTTAAAGTTTACACTTTGTTTATAACCAAAATAACTAATACAAAATCTTACACACTTATTACACTTATCACACATTAAACAATACACTATTATTTATTTAAACTAGTCGAGCGATATTTATTTATGACGATGAATTTATTTTCAACTGCATTGAATGATCAACTGTTTTTCACCCTCTCTACACCAGCCTTTTTAAACCATCTCGTCTGTTGCTGCAATATTTCGCAGACTTCTCGATTGCGGGCACGTGGGATGACACAGACCGGCCGGTACAGATTTGTCCGTTACGTTCGTTGCACGTATTGGAACTTTTCTAGAGACATTTCGGTTGCGGACATGTGAGATGACGCAGACCGGCAAGCATAGACCTATTTGCCACGTTCGTTACACTGCCCCTTCCTTGGACCTGTTTCGTTCCGAAACTTTCCTACTTTTCTATCGAGATTGTGGAGGTATTTGCAGTGTGCCCCTTTTTACATGTATAGGTCAAGTAAAAATAACAATCCACCGTCTTCCACGGTTTCTCCAGTTTCCGAGAGTTGTAACAGAATTTTAGGATGCAGATGCCTGTATATCGAAAGATTACTTCGACCCACCAATTGAGTCCATCAAGACTAGTGCCTATCTTTGGCATGCCTAATTTCTTCACGCCCTGCCAAATCAGCTAATCTCGAAGACAGTGAAGGTAGTTCCACAGAGCTTTATAGGAAAGCTTCAGCTGTGAAGCCTCTTTCGTGATCAAGTAGTTGATAAGACCCCCTTGATGATGTAACTGCAAGACTTTTCCCACAGCAGGTTGTTGTTTTCGAAGCTCTTCTACTCTGCTAAACTTCTCTCAAAAGACAACCGCAATTCCTTTGGACATTCTGTGGCCCTCAGCTACGCAATGGACCAGTTAATGCTCTTTTGGAATACTGAATATATCTTGTTGAACCTCGTTCGTGACGTTGTAAGATACTTTCTTTCCCGTTGCGAACTACTTCATAAATTCTTCAAAGGATGGTTCCTTATTTTCTGCATTACATACGCGGACGT
Organism: Pterostichus niger; assembly: GCA_947425015.1. Taxonomy (NCBI): domain Eukaryota; kingdom Metazoa; phylum Arthropoda; class Insecta; order Coleoptera; family Carabidae; genus Pterostichus; species Pterostichus niger. The sequence goes on along the minus strand of OX380337.1, from coordinate 29,439,004 downwards.
CCGCTTCAGAATTAACTTGTTTATATGGTCTATTACTTATGGCACATATGATGCATTGTCGGCACCAATATTTCACATCTTCTTTGCAGTTCATCTAGTAAAACATTTCACGCACTTTCTCCAACAATTTCTTAATTCCTAGGTGTCCACCGGATACACCATCGTGCAACTGTTTCAAGACCTCGGGTACATTTTAACACAATTCCAGCAGCGGCATTGTTTCTTCTTAAGAGCTTTCAATACCTGTTCCACGACCTCTTCCAATAATGAATGTTCTTTGTTCTCGGTACGTTCTTCCATGGCTCATATCTTGGCCTGCCCTTTAATTGATTGCATTACATCTTCGAATTCAAGGGCCTATGTGAGTGTATCTTTTATGATTTTCGGTCTTATAAGTTTCATGGCTTGCTGTGTTTTAATATCTCGCAGCCCGTCTATAAATCTTTTGATGGCAGGTTCTCGCATATATTATCTTCACCTTCTGGTTACGAAATTCTTGCCAGATGCACAATATCCGGTTCTAACTCTTGCAGAGTCTCATTCATCTTCTGGAATAGATTTCTAAGTTGAGAGCGATACACTTGTTCCATGAGTTTAAGACCGTATCTCATTTCTAAACGAGCAATCAGCTGCGTGTAGCTAAGCCTGTCGTCCATAGGTATTGCTTGTAATACCCTTAAAGCTACTCCACGTAATGATGTACTTAACATGGACGCTTTAACACTTGAAGTTCAGCCATGAACCAATGAAAGTGTTTCGAACAGGGTCAAATATCCTTCCCATGACTATTTTCCATGGTGACTTCCAGCGCCAGTTGTTACTTTCTGTTCTTGCAGCTGAGTCGTTATATTCAATGTTGTTTTATTAGCAGCTGGCAAACGGCCACTCTGATTTTCGAAAGCTTGCAATTTATTTTCCAGGTCTTATATTTTCTTCTTTTTTTAATTTATGCTCCAAGCTTCTAGAATTTTCTTCGATTTTTGTTTCAAGGTTTTTATAATTTTCTTCCATTTTAGTTTCAAGGCTTCTAGAATTTTCTTATATTTTCGTTTCGAGACTTCTAGAATTTTCTTGCATTTTCGTCTCCAAACTTCTAGAATATCCAATAAGTTCTTCTTTCCGAGTTTCTAGGCTGCTAAAATTGTCTTGCAATTTTCTTTGAAGGCTACTAGACTTTTGTAAAAGTCTTTCTTTAGATTTTTAGAATTGTCTTGAAGTTCTTCCTTCAGATTTTTAGAGTTTTCTTGAAGTTCTTCCTTCAGATTTTTGGAATTTTCTTGCATTCTTGTCTCAAGACTTCTTTTCATATTTATTATTATTTGTTGTTTTTAGCTTGAACTTGAAACATACGGGTACCTGAATCGAGACTTTCTTGCACCAAAACTGCTCGGAGACGATCTTGCAATATAAATTTTCTTCTCGTCGAATCTTCATCTATTTCGTCAAGCTCCTTCCTTAATTCTTCCGCTCTCAAGTCCATCAACTTTTTCGTCGCCATTGAGCACTGCACTTTAATTTAACAATTATTTGTTCAAATATTTTAGATATTTATTTTAGTACAACGCAATTATTTATTTTTAACCGTACTTCTCACCAGACAGCAATAGTAACGTTTATGGGTTTTAACACTTTTAATGTAAACCAAAAATGTGAAGAACAAAAAAATAATAATCATAGTAACAATAAAAATAAAAGTTTACACTCTGTTTATAACTAAAATAACTACATATGAGTGGGTTTGGAGAGTTATTGTTGTTAAAGCTGGAAAACTTTTACATTTGCTCCTGGCTCATAAGTATCATCCTGCATTCGCATTGGTATTATATTTATGTATCTTTTATAATGTCTTTGGCCATATTAGATTCTTCTGTTTTTGTTTGGAACTATGAGCATAGATTTAGTACTCTCTATGTTTCTCTGATAAACTTGGTATCCAGAGATATACACGCGTTAATTTGAGCTGCGTGGAGGATGACTTCTTGTCTTCTGATAATTCTGTATCAGTTTATCGGTTTACACAAACGTAAACACTATTGCGCCACTTGCTTATCTATTCACTGTTTTAGCAACCATGTTCTTGTTTGATAATTCAGTCTTTAGTAAGAGATTTAATGTGCCTAGATATTTATTTCACAGTTCGTCTTTGCTACTTGTTTCGCCTGTACCTTGACCTGTTCATATTATAGATACTTGCACTTCTACTTGTTTCTTAATCACGTACCTCCTATTTTCACTCAACTTTTCTCTTTATTATTATTATTCATTTATATCCAATTAGGCATGATATAAGTATATTGGAAAAGGTCAATATAACATAACAATTCAAAAAAAACAATTAATGGCTATTCTTTGTAATCCTGAAAGTTTTCCAAATTATAAAAATTGTTTCTCATAAAAAAATTCGGCTAGAAAATTTGTAAAAGTTTCACAGCTCTTATTTAAAATTTATAAACCTTGAACTTTGTGACAGAACGAAAGTTTTTTATATCTGGTAAAAGGATGAAATATTAGTTTGTATTCTTATGAATATATTTACATGTTTCCAGAATAAACAAGTTTCAAGCTGCACTTGTTACACATCTTAATATTCTGTTTGACTTATACAAGATACGAATTGAAGCTACTTTTGCATTGTCGAATACCATTAGTTGATCGGTGGTGAATATACTCGTAGTTCTCACATACCATATTTGGTAATGAATAGAACTGAGTTTGAATATTACATTGTTCATACAAAGCTTCCAGTTCAGGTTTTTGCCAACTGTTATGTCAAAAAAATTGTCACTGTTCACTCTTGCGACAGAGTGATAATCCATTATAACATTGTAATTCCTGACGATTATAAAAACGTAAACAAATCGTTTTAGATTAATTGAGATGCAAATTATTTGACGAGATCCATTTAGATATCATCCTCAGACAAATATTAGAAATCCTGCGAGAACACCTTCATCTTTATTAAACTGATGAGACAGATCATTTATATATAAAATAAATAAAATTACATCGTCCTGTGGAACTCCTATTTAAATATTAATTGAATTTGATTCAAACTTTTTGCTTAAAACATTATTGCCATGTTTAATAAAATCAAATTATTTTCTGTTTGTAAGATTTTTTTATTTATTTAAAGGGAACTCCTCTGACATCATATTTTTCTAGTTCACCAGCTTTAGATAAATCGTAAAAAGTATGAAGTTTTTATCTTTATTCATAGTTAGAACTATTTCTTCAACGAAATTGGACACTGTGTGTACATTTAATTTACTCATTTAGAAGCCAAACTGATTAGTAGCGATAATAATATTTTTCTAAAATTATTGTAGTTTGTACATTCAAATATTTTTGGAAAAAACAATACATTTCTTTAAATGAAATTTACTTAAAATTGTTTATCGCCTTTTTTTCTATATGTATGGTTTTATTAAATCTTAGATCAGGAAATTTGCCTGTCTCAAATGATACATATTTTAAATGAACCAGTAGTTATACTAGCTGCTGTTAGTTTTATTGAAAACTTGACAGATAATTTGGCCCGGGGCGTATTTAGTTTTAATCTTTACTTAAACTAGTGTGAGAAGCTTTGACTCTGTGAAAGAGCTAAAGATAAGGCTATCTTACTGTAGCAGTGGGTAACTGACGCTAAAGACAGAGTACTTAGCCTCGTGAAACGAAGGAGACCAAGACAGGTTAGATGGTGACCAGAGGGACTGATGAAACTGGGGAAGGTCACTAGGAGAAAGTGGAGGCTATGTCAGATAGCTCGACGCGATCAACTAGAGTCCTTGCAGATGAGACAAAAGTTTAAAACTATACGGCAAACTAAGATTAGTCAATATTAAGGATTGTTGTCTTTATCTAAATGGTTGCTATTACCAATTTAAAGAAGATGAGATATACAGTATATATAATTTATATGAAGAAAACACCATAATATTTATCCTTCTTAACTATCCTCTCTTCAGTTCAGTCATAAACTTTTACTTGAAGAAATATATCACACCTGGAAACCCAAAACTGGCAAACGGATATTTACTTGCTGACCAAGCAGAAGATACTTGACGTATGTAATTAATGTAACTGCACTGAAAACCAGAGCATTCATATTAGACATTTGATTCGTAATTATTTATTTTACCTTATGTTACCAATCTATTTGTGTAAAATTGTTTTGTTTTTAATTAAATCTTTATTTAATATTTGTTATTACTTAATATAATAATATCGGCATTACAATATTTTTACAATTAAAACTTTAAACTTGATCTCGTACTGGATCTATATTAAAATTACTATAAGTTTATTTAAGTTTGAATATTTTTTAACATATGACTTCGACTGAACGTTCAGTAATGAAGATAATTTTAAAGTTAAATTTTTATGAAAGAAAAATTCGGATGACGCCTGGATTCGAACCAGGGACCCTCCGCTTGCCGGGCAGAGATGTTAACCGCTACACCACGTCACCTGTGTCCGACGTATGGCTTCAACCGAATTATTCTTTCATAGTGTCTAACGTAGCATCCCTGGTTCGAATCCAGGCGTCATCCGAATTTTTCTTTCATAAAAATTTAACTTTAAAATTATCTTCATTACTGTACGTTCAGTCGAAGTCATATGTTAAAAATTAGTTCGTGGAATGATTCCTTATAAATCAGAACTGTGTCGCTGTAGACGAAACCCGTTGTCAATGCCTATCATAGATATAGGAGTCTTTGGGATCGATGCTACGTTAGACACTATGAAAGAAGAATTCGGTTGAAGCCATACGTCGGACACAGGTGACGTGGTGTAGCGGTTAACATCTCTGCCCGGCAAGCGGAAGGTCCCTGGTTCGAATCAAGGCGTCATCCGAATTTTTCTTTCATAAAAATTTAACTTTAAAATTTGAATATATTATTTAAAAGATTATTGAATTTCTCGATAAGTGACAAAACCTTTTTCAAACTCAGTTGTAGATCTGTAAAAAACTATTCTCAACTCGCATGACCCATTTTGTTAAACTAGCTGCTGCGAGGCCGAGATTGTTTTGCTTTTTTGTCACACAACGTTCGTCCTTTTTTGAACTGTCTCACCCACGAACGCGCATTTTTCATATTCATGACACCATCACCAAATGTCTCATTAAACTGGCAATGGGTGTCACGAATAATTACTCGCAGTTCTTGTAAAGAAAACGTCGCCATTTAAAGTACCAAAAATTATTCTCAAGCTGGTCTCCACAACTAGAGTTTTGTATACCGTACAATGCTGACACCTCTGCCACGCATTCACTAAGATTAGCTGGCAAATGGTACTTAAGCATAATTTTTCTAGTTGGGAATGTTATAAGATTAAGGTACACCAGGGGTACATTCCAAAACTTAACTTCAGAGAAACTATGACTCCAAGTAGAGTGCGGTCATGTAGTACTAAGTAAACCCGAAGTTTTGGCACGTTCCATTTTATTTGATTTGTAACCTTCGAACAAAATGCCAATTAAGGTTTCTTTGAAGCAATGGCAGAAAATAAGTCAATATAGTTAAACTATCTATCTAAAAATATGATGAAAGAAATATTAACAATTAGTATAAGATTTATTATGTCCGGTTATAAATTAATTTACTCTGAAAAAAAACAATGTCAGGCTATAGTAATGCTCAATTTAAGTCACTTTAGAATATCAATAATTAGTTTTGATAATCTTGTACTTTTAATAGCAAAAGATGTAAGTAATAGTAATAATAATCGTCCAAAAATGGATCCCAGAAAACAATTGTTAATTGTTATCCGATTGCTCGCAACTCCTGATACGTATAGATCAGTAACACTCATTTTTTATAATAGTTACAGCTATGCAGAACATTGCTCCAGTCATAAGGATGGGGCCTACAAGGGTGAAAATTATTGAAACAAAACAATCCTTATATCAGACATCAAGTTCAAATCCTAATTTACAAAATATGTTAGGGTGTATGGATGGGTATACTATAGCAATAACGGCAAAAAAGTAAATATGCGACAACAAAATGATTTTTGTATATTGTTTAACTTGGTACCCGGGATTTGTTAATAACAATAGACTATATAGATACTGCCCCATTCACCATAATATAAGTGATCCAAAAAAAAAACTTCCCAAATGATGAATTTATAATTTGCGACAAAGCTTATCCTTTGTTACCATAATGCAAACGTCCATACATTGACAGGGAACGTTTGACTAACGAAGAACATAATGAAAACACAAAAAATTTAGCGATATTTTGCACTTTTGAAAGATCGACTTCGACTGAAATTTTTACATATGGACTACAGACTACATAGCAGAAATAAATTTTAAGTTATTGCGCACTTCAAAATGTATGTTTAAGTAAATATGTAGAAATTATGGAAATGTATATTAGATATTTTAAATAAATAAAATGCCTCAGAATCCAATATTATTTTTTTATAAAAATATTTATTATTTGGGAACATTAATATTTGTTCATCATCAGCTCTTTTAAAAAATATAAAATAATATTTGTAAAATGTCAATAATAATTATTATTATGATTGTTATTGACATTTTACAAATATTATTTTATATTTTTTAAAGGAGCTGATGATTAACAAATATTAATGTTCGAAACATCCAAATAATAAATATTTTTATAAAAAAATAATATTGGATTCTGAAGCCTTTTATTTATTTAAAATATCATATTATTGAATCCTTTTTAAATATATATTAGAAATGTATATTAGAGAAAGACATCCGTATATGAAATCAATTATGTGCAAAGTTTGTAAATAAAATAATATTTTAATATACAGCCAGACTCTATTTTTTTTTTGGTACTATGTATTAGAGATTGACATGTTGAATTTATTAACTGAGCAGGATTAACAGATCTCAATCGCGAAAAAGAACCGACTCATTGATTCAGCTCTTCGGGACTCGGCACACTTTTTATTGTCGTTAGTGCAGCGGCACAGTCGTTCGGCGAAACGACTGAACCACTCGACTCTCGTTTTTTCAGTTCGGATGCACGAGCGGGAAAGTAAATAATTAGCTCAAAAGACAGAATGCAAGTAGCTCAGTCTCAGGTTGCGCATTCCATTCGATAATTAATATTGTATTTGTTATTGCAATTAAAGTTAATTATTATGACTTCCCGCAAAATTAGCTTAATATGGATACATTTTACTGACTGCCTATAAAGTAAACTGTGATTATTATTCCCAAATTCTAAATGTTAAAGACGGATTAAGAGAAACCCTTAATAGATATGTAAAAACAAATATATTGCACTGTATAGAAAATAGAAAAATTAAAAATTCTGCAAAACTTATTTCATTTATTTTAACAAAGGTAACCATAGTTTAAAGTTTATAATCTGTGATAATTTTTAACAATGTCAATTACTATGGGTGATATCACAAGCTCTGTTTTTGCCTGTTTTAAGAGCAGTGTTTGTGGGTGTTTTAACTATATTTAACATGTTAAAACCGTGCTCTTAAAACACCTAAAAAAAAAGCTTGTGGTACTAGCCTACGTGGTATTCTTAGTAAAAACGGATTCGTTTGTAAATTATCGGAAATTGACCGAGTTGTGCGAAGTACGGATTCACTCTTGGCATCTAGCGATCGAAACGACGTGGCGCGTATGTCTGCATCAGTCACTGAACCGCGACGCGGATCTTTTTATTTAGCGATCCGGTTTATATCGTTCACGGTACCGAATTGAAGTAAAATAAATGTATATTTATGTTAAAAAAATTATAGTTGTCTTAAAGAAATTAAAATCACAGTTTTTTCATGATATTTTCATATGATTTTAAAGCTTTGTCTTGTTTTTCTAAATTTTCTCTGGCTTCTTTTTTCTTTTCATGCATTTTTCATAAATTCTGCCCCAAAATGTCTGTTGCCTTGTCATATGTCGTTTTGTATTCTTTGGCTGGGGTTGAAGTATTTTTTTTAATTTCTGTTTCCCCATCTTTATTTTCTTCACTGTACAATAATTAATTTTCTGACTACTAGCAGCTACAGCAACTGGTTGTACTATTGAAGCCATAAGCACAGACCAGTTGTGATATGCTGACCCACACTTCCTCATTTCTAATAACAGTGCTTTTAAACTTATTTACATTTTCTTCGTATTTATATATTAATGATAAAGTAGCATTTTTTCTACTGGCTGAAGTAATTGATCTTCTTTAGTTAACTTTGGTGTAATTTGAGATTAATTTTCTTACACATAAATGTTTTTCTTCCATGTTTCCATCATATTGAAAATTTTCTTTAGAATTTCTCTAAATATGATTAAAAATATGAGTCACCGGGAAAAAATTTAGAATACAATTCATTATTATTAATACTTTATCTTTTATTATATATGTAACTTACAGGAAACTTGTCTGACTAATAATTTCTCATGTTCTATTATAGGCTGTCCTTCACCATGTTTTACAATTTCCTAATTTTCCGTTTTAAACGATAACTTTATACATTGAAAGCAAACTTATATAAAAATAACGTAAAAAAACAAGAATATTCTTACATATGAGTTGCTACTACTCAGGTTGAGCATATATTACCGACCGATTAGTTACAGTAAAAATAGTTAACTCAGGCGCAGTGACCGAGCGTGTTTCGGCACATCTCTTAACATACTGTAAACCAAGGTTCGTTAGTTCGAATCCGCCTATCGCCAATATGTGATTTGTCGTAAAAATATAAAAATACAGTTACATGTATTTATCACATTCTGGCACTATAAGCTAGTCACTTATACGCATTAAATACTTCGATTACAAAAACCGGCAGTACGGCAGTGTAAAAACTTCGACTCGTGTGTCCGGATGCTAAGCTTCAACTAGGAACGTAATGCAGTACAAGAAGAAAAAGAATTCGAGGTTTTGGAACGTACTCCAGTACATATAAATTTTAAATAATTGTATAAATGAAAAGTATATTAACAAAGAGAAATATTAAAATAAATTTATTGTAACACTTGGCATTGCATATTTTCATCTAACTTATATTCCGGCACGTAACTAAAATTTCCGGTTATTAGGCAGTGGTCAATATGTTCAGCATATATTTAGAGCACATTTTCTCAATAAGAGATAGCTATGTTTATCGACTATATTCTAGAATGTTGTATGATTCTGAAGTGATTTTAAAATTATATCATTTTTTAAATTTATAATTTCCAATTTCAAGTCAAATAAGTTTAAATTGAACACTTATTTTCGAACAATGAATAGATATTACAAGTGATAAAAATATAAACAAACCTATAATTTATTCAGTAAAATTACGATCAACGTCAATCTTTAATTATAAAACAAGGAATAATTCCATTATGGTATTAAATGCTTCAAGCTCGGCTATAATTTCGAATAATGGAGCTGATGACTTCCATAACGCAATAATAAAGTTGTAATTACTACAGTTACAAAGATTCCATGTAGCGTAGTAAATTAACAAGTTGTGAAAATTTACAGTCATATTTTCATATCATAATTTTCGCTTTGTCAGATCGTCAAATAGAAGATCAATTAACAACTTAAGATATAACAAACTATAAATGTACATCAATTAAAAGAAAATATAACAGTACGTGTCTTTCAAAATTAACATTCACAAAAATCATCTTGATTTAGTATTAAATAGTGAACATTGGCCGAAGAGAGTATTTTTTTTTATAAAAACACGAAAGTCTACAATTAATAAACATCAAGTAGCAGGTCATAACTTGTTGAAGAAGGGAAAAAAAAAGTAAAGCAAATAGCTCTGTCTTTCGCACATCATCATTCAACGGTGAAAACTGCAAAAGGAAAAATGATGTTACAATTATTTAAAAACATTAATGTATACTGTAAGCAATTTTTTTAAATGAACTAATATTAAATACTATAGAAGACTTGCGCATATAAGGAAGCGGAGCGGCAAAATAATTTTTTTTTGATATTTTATAGAAGAGATGTGCGATAGCTGCTGGTATAGGGCAGAGCGAATTTTTTTAAAACAAACTCGGCTAATGAAAACGCAAGTAAAACTGAACTATTAGACGAGTAGAAGGTCAAGTAATATATAATTTTAAAGAAAAATTTGTTCGTTCAGACAAAGATTGGTATTATCGCGAATAGATTTCTTGGTTTCCAAGTTTTCCAGGCAATCAAGAGCTTTACCGTTGTCTTTTACATGTAATATTCTAATATTTGGTGTACTTGACGGCATCACATTTACCTTAACAGTTGTTAATGAAGATGGCACTGAATTATAAAAATGCTATATGTGTACCGCGATAAGGACAAAGATTAAGGCGCCTTTACACGAACCAAGCCCACGATGCACCGACAAGTACGTGCGGTACTTCTGCCAGCAGCGTATCGAGAGATATGTGTCCTGAATAAAAGCATGGTACAAGGGACGTTGTTCGTATACTACGCCTTTGCACACGCGAATATCATGCGCAAAACGGGTTGTACGTGGCGAGCAATTCAGTTCTTTTGTCAGTGTTTTTTTTATGTTGTCGAGCCTCTGGCATGTGCTTGTTCATATTGAACAAATTCAATTTTGTTTTGATGATGTACGGTCCGGTGTCGAGCAAACGGCTGGTTGTTTTTCGCTGCTCTTGCTGATCTCGTCACCGGACAGATTTATATATCGTAGTAATGAAAGAGATATTCTTCTTTTCGTAGAGTGCTAAGTTTGATGTTTGTTAAACATCACTCTATTGCTACTATCAAAACATATACGGTAGTATAATTAAATTATTACATCTTATTGTTAGAAGCAGCTGCTCGTCAACATATCCTAGAGTACACTTATGTATCGCCAACACCTATTTTCACTTTTGTTTCATCTTGATGTTTTGTTTTAGTATAGAAAATGATCAAATATAGATTATAAATTCATTTTAATATAGATGGTCATTTCCTTTTAATTTTTTTTATTTTACCATAAACTTATTGACAGTTACTCTAATACTATAAGAAGAATTTATATCAAATTTTTGTTTCGTCCAGGAATGTGTCAAAAAAATAATTTTTTGATTTTCAATTATATGTAGCTGATATCGTTTTTATTTGCGACAATAAATTTATTTTTATTATATTTTCTTAGGCAATTTTTCATCGAGATTACCTAAGATTTATCAAAATGTTGCATTTTGTTCAAATTGTTTTGTTCATAGAACGGATGGGATATAATCATTTTATTGTAAAGTTATAACAATAAATGTTCCGAGTAATAATTAAGGGTATAATTTGTTGGAATAAACAACAAAACACACAAAAATGTTCAAAGCACAAAAACAGTCAATTTAGTCAAATACTAGTATTTTAGTTTATTTATTTGTTGGTTATTCTGCACAACTTAATCTCAATTACAGTACAGAGGACCTATAGCTTATTTAGTCAGGAGGATTCAAATGCATGGCTTCTTGTTTATTAATTAATAAAAGTTAGATAAAACACGCCCATTACAACTGTATGCAAATTATATTTGAACCCTCATTGTATGAACTGCAGCACAAGTTTGCTCTAAAAGAAATATGATTTTTTTTAATTAAATTAGAATTTTATTACAGTAGATTTCATAACTTTCGGAATTCTGTGCACGTTACCTTGGACATCTTATATCATAAGAAAATTTTAACATCCACAATATAGGTTTATAATTGTCTTTGTTTTTGCATAAAATCCTTATCAATGCGTTGACTAAATTATCTTTGCAAGCAATAGTTTTGATTTTGAAAGTAAAGCATATTGATTTCCGTAATAGCTCATCATTCCACTAACAAAAGTATGTAACTGTAAACTTGAATGCAAAAGTTTTTATGTAAGTATAATATGTAATTGTTAGAGGTATACTAATGTTGCAAAAATATCACAGTAAATAATTTGACGTACTTCATACAAAGATGTTTCTATATTTATTTACATTCTTATTTATAAAGTAAGGCATATTATTTATTTTAAGGACACAAATTATTATTAACTCACCAATAAAATCAAAGAATGCAATTATGTATAACTGATGGTTTAGTGACAATGAAATATAAAGTTTTACTTATATAATTCATTTCTGTTTACTAATGGCACGTTTTCTCGGCGGAGAAGACAAAACAGAATATCTAGCAGCTGCAGCCAAAATGGCTGAGTGAAAACGCATAATTTGTAGGTCGATCATTGCGAGGATATAATAAATATATGCTACGGAATTTTAGTTATACCAGAAACCACGAAAAATAACAAGTAATCTGAAATAGAGCGCCAAGGTGGAATTATAGGAATGTTTAAAATGATATAGTCCTAAACTGAATTTAATAAGCTGGAGTAAAATTACAATAACAGTCACAATAAAAGCAAGGATCTAGCACAAGAATCGCAGAGCGATTAGCATCATTGTCACAAATGTAAGCATATACTGTGTATATAAGCCGTAATTACGAATAAAACAATGTACATATGAATAAACATTGATATAAACATGTGGTGTCAATAACATATGTTGGCTAAATATTATGTCAAACAAAATTAAATAACTACAAAAACTAACTAGAAACACAAGAGAAAGAATTGTATACTAATGTAATATTTTACTAATGATAACGTACCATAGGGAACAGTAAAATGTTGACAAATATTAATTCTATGAATGGGCATTTAAATTGTGAAAACATGTCTTTTATTGCTGTTGTATCAATTATGAACAGAAAAGTAATTACTAAATCATGCATTATATACGGTAAATTGGATATACAAACAAGACTTTTAAAATGACATAACTTTGTTAATTTAACTTTTTATTAATATATTAGATAAAAAATAAAATTTTCAAAATATCTGACTTTAACATAAAGTTTGTAAAAAAAGGAGTGAATAAATTAATGTATGGAAAAAATAAAAATATTTTAATTACGTGTTAAAAAATTCAATAACGAAATTAATCACTGAATTTGATTATATAGTATTTCATACTGAAATAGAATTTTAATTAATCTGTCTGACAGCAGCAGTGAAAAACTTTTTCAATTGATTTTCAACGATAATCGTTAATTATATTCAATTTTGGTCACTTCATTATTCCATCAGTTAGAAATAATGACTTATTTGTTCCGAAAGACAAGCGAACAAGAACAGTTAGACAATTTTCACTTTATGAAAATTAAAAAATTTCAAAGACAATGAAGTTTAAATCACATTAAGCAAACTTTTAATGAAATGGTTTGTTGGGAATGTTCTTTTCAATTTATAGCTACGCAATAAATAATATTATTTTATGTCCTACGGTTTCCAAAACACTCAAGTCACGGGCACCAGTTAATTTACTACACAATGGAATCATAACAGAAAGGAAATTAAGATATTTCAAAGAGACTATGAATTAAATACTACCAGGAAGAAAATGGGACATTGAAAATTTATGCATTAGATTTGCTGTTTTTATCTTCCTGTTCCTATTATTCAATGCCTTTTAGTTCATTTTTAAATGTAATAATTTCTGTTTATTGAATTATTAGGTATTTTTTCTCAAACAGGATTCTAAAATAAAATTTTAAAGTTAATTAAATTCCTTTCTTTTAGTTGCGTATGAAAGTTTCTCCCATTTTCTTGGAAGTAATAAATCATTTTTAACACTTGAATAACGTTTACGAAATTACAATAAATTAGATCACAGTGAATAAAATATGAATGTAGAAGGCCAAAATCATAAAAAGAAGTTCATAATATTAAAAACGTACACTGAAATTTTATAATTAAATTTTTCTGTGTTCCAACTATTAATAAAATCAATATAGTGTATCTCATGTGTATACGGTATATATGCTGTATAAACAAAGAAAAAAAGTATAACGTATGCTATTATTTGTTTGAAGTTTGCAGACAATGATGTACTTTGATTAAAACAGTTATACTGGACTTGTCTTTATTAATTTGAACAAATTGTACAAAAAATATATGCTATTATACTCTGATGAGTATTGCATGCATTACAAATTATATATCGTACGCAGACTTTGTAAAGTTAATTAAAAAATATAAAGTTATTATTACAAATTACTAAGATATTTTATAGATAAAAGATTCGTGTCCTCTAGGTTTGTATGGAAAGATTTTTTCGGAATTACGACAGATGATATAAAAAATCACGTCGATATTTTGCTAACGTTTCGGTAATTATATTTACATCATCAGAAATATATATTTTTTATTATGTAAGTGTTTACAATCTGTTAACATAAACAATAGTAAATCATTTGGTTGTTTGGTTGACAGGGGGGGGGGGGGGATTATTGCTCAATGACAATTTCCACATAGGAATTTAGTTTATGGGAATCTGTGTGGGATGTCCACTGGTTTGTATCTGTTTAGTCTTCTTCTTTCTAGACTGTTGTCCAGCAGGTTTACGGCGGTGTAGTTTGGGTGGTTTTCCAGTCTTTGTATATATTTTTCACTGACTATTGTTGCTTCGTCTCTTATCATTCGTATATTGAGATCGTCGTGTATCGCTTTGTTTTGAATGTACAAGTACCATGGTGAGTTTGTTATCAGTCATAAGGTTTTAGATTGAAATCTCTGTAAAATTTCAATATTTGAACTGCTGGTTGTTCCCCACAGTTGTATGCCGTATGATCAGATGGGTTTTACACGACTTTATAGATTAGATGTTTGTTGTCCAGTGATAATTTTGACTTGGGCCCTAATAACCAATAATATTGCTTTAATTTTATATTTAGTTGTTGTCTTTTGGTTTTTATGTGCTTTTTCCATGTGCCACGTCTATCTAGGTGCATTCCAAGGTGTTTGGCATTATCAGCTTGCGGTATTGGGTTATTGTTAAGATTGACTTGTGGGCATGTTCTTCGTTTCATGGTGAATGTGACGTGAATAGACTTACTTACGTTGACTTTTGTTCTCCATTTGTGTAGCCATCCTTGTATATTGTTTAAGTTTTCTTGGAGTTTCTGTGATGCTATGTCAGGATCTTCGGCAGTGGCTAGGATTGCGGTGTCATCGGTAAAGGTTACTGTTTCTGTGAGAGATACTGGCAGGTCGTTTGTGTAGTGTGTATAGGACAGTACCGGGGACGTTACCCTGCGGTACTCCTGATTTTATTGGGGGTAGTGTTGTGATTTCATTTTTAAGCTTTAGTTGGAAGGATCTGTCAGTGAGGTATGAGTGAAGAAGCAGGTATATGGTTGTTGGGTAGGTTAAATTTTATTTTATTTATATATAATAAGCCCTGGTGCCACACCTTATCGAATGCTTAAAAAATATCAAGAAACGCTGCAGAACAGTATTGTTTTGTCTCTAGTGCTTCATTGACAATGTTGACGACTTTATGTATTTGTTCTATAGTTGAATGCTTCTGTCTGAATCCGAATTGATGGTGAGGTATAATGTTCTTTTCGGTTAGTACTGGATTTATTCTTTTTAAAAGTATTTATCCAAGATTTTTGAAAATATGGGTAGCAGGCTAATTGGTCTATAATGCTATTACTTCATTGCAAGATTTTCCTGGCTTTAGTATTGGAATGCTTTGAGCCACTTTCCACTATGTTGGAAAGTAGCTTAGCCATAATATTGCATTAAATGTAAATGTGGTTAGCTTTATGGTTTTATATGGGAGTTCCTTCAGTATTTTACCTGTGATTAGATCGTAACCTGGTGCTTTTTTGATATGTAGTTCTCGTTGAATTATGATTTCTACTTCGCCTGCATATATATTCTTGATCGGAGGTAGTATTTGGTTTGGTGACTGCAGGAATTCATGTATTTGTTGTTCTTCCTCTATTGTAATTTGTCTTGGGAAAGGCGTGTAGACTTCCTCTAGATGTGTTGCAAATGATACAGCCTTTTCCTTGTTGCTTTTAGCCCATGTGTTGTCTTGTTTTCTGTTTGGTGGAATTGTTTGCTTTTGCTGTTTTAATGACTTAGTTACTTTCCATAACGAGTATACTGTCAGTTGAGTAGCTGTAAGTTGCGATAGGTATACTTGTCTATTACTGTCGTTCCATTCGGATATTGTTTATTTTAATTCTCTTGCTGCTTTATTGAAATTAGTTTTGTCAAGAGGTGATCTGGTGCTTAGGTAGATAATTATTAGCGTATAGTCGGAAGATAGATTTAGGTATGTTTCTGCGTGTATGTAACACTGGGCAAAATTTTTTGTTACGCAGAAATCTAGTAGATCAGGTGTCTTGTTGGAGTCTGTTGGCCAGTACGTTGGTTCACCTGTGGAGGCATAGCCGAGGTTGTTACTGTTAATTGCTTTTAATAGTTCTCGGCCACGCGTCGTGGTGAGTCGGGAACCCCAGGTAGTATGTTTGGAGGTGTAATCTCCGCCGGCGACAAATCGGTTGCCGAGTGTATCGAAGAATTCTTTGAAGTGTTGTTGTTGGATGTTATGTCTTGGTGGACAGTATATTGCAGACAGGGTGAGGGGTCCAGTCCAGTCCTCGACTACTATGCTAGTGCCTTGGAGGTGGTCCATTCGATACTCTGGTAGCTCATAGTGATTTATGGTGCTTTTTATTAGGATTGCAGTGCCCCCGTGAGCAATATCATCCGGGTGTCTTGCCTGGTATAGAGTATAGGATGGGATCTTGAAATACGATTGCCTGGGGAAGTGTGTTTCTGTAATGAGCATAATGTATATTTGGTGAATGTTGATAAATTCTTTTATCTCTTGGCTATGTTGGGCCAAGCCATTGGCGTTCCATAGAACGATTTTTAGGTTTTGCAAGGTCATTTTTATTTTGAGATAAGGGCTGTGAGTAAACTAAGTAGAGTGTCCATTTTGTTCATCATATTTAATAATAGTTGTTCTGTTTTGTTTTCTGGTGTTTATGGTTGACTGTTGCCTGGTACGGGATAGTATGCGCTAGTTTTGGTTGTGGTTGCTTCGGTGTACGCGCGTTCGGGTGTTGTGGTTTTTTCGGCATATGTATGTTCAGGTGTTGCAGTTTTTGTGTACGTTTCTAGATCCAGAGTTTGTTTTGTGGGTATATATCGTTCTCTTGCAGGTGGATGTTTCCTCTTGAGAATTTCCTTATAGACTGCACATCCTTTGTAATTGCTGGGTGGCTTCCTTCGCAGTTCGCGCATGTGGCTGGTGTTGATTTGTCTATTATTAGAAACACCGTGAATCGTTTAGCTTACATGGTAAAGCAAATAATCACCCTGAACAGTGGATCACTAGGTTCGCAGATCGATGAAGAACGCAGCTAATTGCGCGTCAACTTGTGAACTGCAGGACACATGAACATTGATATTTCGAACGCACATTGCGGTCTTGGGATACTATTTCCAGACCACGCCTGACTGAGGGTCGTATTTAACATACCAGATTGATTATTGTTTTTTTTCTTTGTTTACATATATATATATAAAAAAGAAAAATATATAATCGATATTGGAGTTGTCAGTTTCATTTTATTATGAAATTGTACTCTTAAATATAATTATATAAGTGTCTCTAGTAAAGTAAATATTGTTATTTTAAAACTTCTTTTTAAAATAATATTACTGAACTGTACACGACAACTCAATAACAAAAATTTATATCAAACGTTTACCATTCATATTATTAATTATGGGTTTATATATTTTGTTATGTGTGTTATTTTAGAAAATTGTTTAAAATCACATAGATATATACAGCAGTTTTTTGTGTGGTGGTTTTTCCCACATTTTACGCATCGTGGTTGTCGTGCACAGTAATCTTTCGTGTGTCCGAAAAGTTGGCTTTTGTGGGTTTGGAGGTTCTATTTTTACTTTTGTGTATTGCAGATATTCTATTTCATATATTTCTTTTTTGTTTGTATTTTGTATGATCTCAATAAAAAATAGAGGTAAGGGCGTTTATTTGATTTTTTGTTTGATGTTGTAGATGTTGGTTACTTTGTGGCCTTTAGTTTCAAGTTCGGTTTTTAATTCTTCTTTATTGGTAGAATGGTGTAGGTTTCTGACGATGATGTATGTGGTACATGACTTGTGACTCTTTTAATGATTGGATGATTTTTCCGTAGTACTCTACATTACTTACCTGTAGCTTGATTTCACTATTGTTAATTGTTTTGATAAAGTAGTTGTTTTGTATTGAATGTTTAATTATTGTTATTAGAGGGTTGCTATCTGTTATGCCTGGTATGAATATCGGTGGTGGTTTATGTTCTGGAGGAGTAGAGGGTATATGTGGAGT
The DNA here is from genome assembly GCA_947425015.1 of Pterostichus niger. Classification (NCBI taxonomy): domain Eukaryota; kingdom Metazoa; phylum Arthropoda; class Insecta; order Coleoptera; family Carabidae; genus Pterostichus; species Pterostichus niger. Next base: position 29,420,821 of record OX380337.1, on the reverse strand, counting down.
AACATCACTTTCATTGTCTGTGAGAGATTCAAATCGATTTTTAATTTGTATTGGGTTCAACTTTGATCGAACATTTCTGGTATTTTCTGTTTCTGTGGTTCTTTTTGTTTTCCTTGCATTAGCTTGTTGCCAATCAGGAGGAGTCATGCTTTGCACGTGGGCCCTTCGGTCCTGTGCAATGCTATAGCTATTGTTTTATTTCACTTCTTTGAAGAAGCTGTATGTTTAGATGTTATTATAAGTTATAAATGATTATGTACACTTTACCTTTAATCACTGATCACTGGGTTATGTCACTGTTTGACGAGCTAAAAACAATCACGTCCGTTCACTACAAAGGTTGAACGGAGACTAGAAATAAATAAAACAAAAAATAATACATTATAAAACAGAATAACTGGTTACAAACTGTATAAAGTCAAAAACATACCATAATATTTATTACGTTGAATCTTGGGCAGAAGTACAGAAAATTAACGTAGTAGGATCGCAATTTAGTCATGATGTGTTTCTAATTACTTCTTATGGAATTCAGAGACACATGGCAAATGCTGATGAATGTTATATTTTTTACAATAATAAATGATGGTGCTTTTGCAAAATCTGCACCACCTTCCGCAGTTTTCCGGATATCTTTCAATAACATGATCAATATTATCAAACCTAATTTGATTGATCGGGGATCGGTCACGTACATTGAAATTATGTCTTTCATGGACTTCTACTTCAACATTATCCCCTTGTAACAATATACGTACTATATATGATCTAATTTCCAATTGGGATATTGGCTTTTTATTATAGACCATTCGGTGAATCGTCCAAACCGTTGACAATTGCCCTGTCAACTAAATTTATAAACAATGGTTACCACCATTTTTACTACAAATTTTGATCCTATAATTTGCGATTCTTTATCATAAATGTCTACTCCTCTCATCTTTGTTATATTAATAAATCAATGTTGGTTGCGAAATTTGAACGTCTTTTTTTCTGTTGTATCGTTTGTCATACAAAACTAGTTCAGTATGTTAAAGTAGTTTGAACATTCGCGCCAATTTATTTTGTGTAACCAATCACGTAGTAGACGGTGATTTGTTTTGAGTGTTGTCATGGCATTACTGTAATGTTCTAGAATAAACTTTACTGTTCTGTTCTAAGTGAGTTCTGTTGTAAACCATGTTTTTATGTCATGATTGTATTTTTGTATTGTGTACAGAAGTTTGTGTTCAGAAGTTATAAAAGAAATGTATAGAAGCTGCATATTGTGTTTAATCATTGATAGCCACAAATACATCATCACATCCACAAATATCAACATTAACACAGTATATTCAAAATTCATCGCCAAAGTAACAACCGAATTATTGTTCCAACGAGCTGCGGAAATTTAATTTTAATGATCTTATTCTACTGCGTATGTTCCTCTCTCTGCTTTTTCGCCTTTAGCTTGAACGATTCTATTGGGCAATTTTTTTATATATTTTCCCAAACAATGTTGGTAGCATGGAAGCCTTGTTGTTTTAAAAATAATAATATGTACCTATCTGATGAAGCTAAACACCAAAACTTAAACTCAAACCTTACTTGTTACCCTTTTATAAACATTTTTACCGAATGCTAGTCAAAATAAGGAGCCATCTATTCATCCATAGATAAAATATATGGATTTGCCAAATTGTACAAAAAATATTCATTGTATCAAAAAGTGGTCGAAATTTAGCAAATTTATCATCTTTATTTAATTGTTTATTGTCTGATAAATGAATATTTCGCTTTATGTCTCTAAACACCTTCCATTATAAAGCTTTTTTGGCATATTGTAATTTATTTATGTATTTTGGTGCATGACTTTCACTTGTAGAGTTGCAAATGTCGAATCTTCGATATCGTTTCTTCAAATTTCAAATGCCCCAACTAAGTTTATTGATAACTTATCTATGGCCCATATTTAATCATCATAATAAATTCCTCATACAAGTTCGTTACCGCGACACCGGAATTAGCTTCAAAATAGGGGTAATTGTAAGAAGAAAAAATAGTTTTGAATTTTAAGATAAATTGCTCCAAAAGAAATTCTCTTCTTGTAAAAGTAATCATTTTTTGTTATTATCAATAACATTAAATGTTTTTATTGTATGTTAAATTTAATACACAATAAACTTATCTTAAATGAAGTGCCCAAATAAATCATCATTATTTGTTAAACAAAATCCAAGTCTGTGATAAAAATTGTGTTGCATATTTTTAAATTATCGGTTTGTAATTTTTCTGCAATCTTCCACAAGTTTTCGTTTCAAAGAGTTTGCATTTGCATGTCTAGTTTTGTAGATATTATTTTTAAATCCGTGAATTTCGCTGGCCACCACGTCATATCCAGCAATTTGGGAAAGATTGATTTAAAAATGTTCTATTTAATTTGTAAAATTTAAGTTTTCCTTCCAGTATAGAATCGGGTCTAAAAAAAGTGATGTGTTGGGTGATTTTAAGTATGCGTCAGTCTCTTCTTTAGCAGTATTCACTAGTTGATTAAAAATTCAAATTAATTTATTAATAATTACCAACCGGTGTATGTTAAAGGGTGAGAGGTCTTACTTACCCACAAAATTTAACAATGGCTCGTCTACTTCAATATCATCGATAATTTTCTGACAAATACTTCAAATTCCACCAGGCGTAGAAGATGGGCCATCTTACTGTTCTCTTGATGGTCCAGCTCAAATGGTGGAATATAGAATATTTTCCAGCAGTATAAGTACTTTAAACACCCGAGTCTTGTACGTTGGATCTAATGCAGTCGCCATAAGAAAAATATAATTAGCTTCAATATTGTCATATCTGAAAAATTGTTGTTTGTTAAGATCATCTGCCATTATCTAGACATCCTCATGGCGTCATGTCATAGTTAGATCTATCTAGAATTTTTTAAAGACTGTTGACAAGCGGAATGACATCGAACAGCATTGCTTTATCCTTACTTAATGTTTTAGTAACCTCTTCAAAATACGTCAAACTATTTATTACTTGTTCCATCATAATCTATTGTTGAGTGCTAAGATCATCGATGCAATTAAGATTTGAAAGTGTGGTTTATATAGCGATGCACTCCTCATATAATCTGCGAACATATGACATGTAGCATCCCAATTAGTTGGAACAAACTGGATGAGAACATGTTGATGCACATTATATGTTTCTTGTACTACTTGAAGTTTCTTCATAGAAACTGCAGTGACTAAAATGTCCTATTATTTTTCTTGCAGTTTTCACCATGTCTCTGATCTTTTTTGTCCTAGCAAAGCGTCATGTAATACAAATTGCACTGTATGTACCATGCAAGGGATATGTTCAAAACCGAGTGCTTTGACAGAATTGACGATGTTTCGAGCAATATTTGTAGTAATTGCTTGGACCTTATCAGAAATTTCCCATTTTAGGAATGCCATATTTAAATTGAGAACTATAGACTTTCTACAGTGGTCCTCACCTTCAAATGGCAACACTTCTAGTTAGAAATTTTTAACTCCATACTCGTTGCTCAAACTATGTGCAGTGACACTGATAAAATCATTAATATGAGAATGCGTCACTAGTCCAGAGATCTGCTGTTACAGATATACATATATGGAATATTTTGTAACTCTGCTTGGACTTTGGCTTTAATTCGTGTGTACATATCAGGCAATTAAGTTTCATCTAAATAGGGCCTAGATACCATCACATGGGCTGAAAAGTTCCGGGCCTAACAAAGAAAACACGATTTTTTTCGTCCAAAATTGGCTTTATTCATCAATATAATCTCCATTAAGAGCAACACAATCATTCCAGCGCCGCTCTAACATTTCAATACCACTTTTGTAGAACGATTTGTCTTTTGCCTGAAAATAGGCCTAGTTTTAGTGATAACCTCTTTATTCGAGCGAAATTTCTTACCGGCGAGCATTTTTTTGAGGTCTGCGAACAGTCAGTAGTCGCTGGGAGCCAAATCTGGAGAATAAGGTGGATGCGGGAGCAATTAAAAGTGCAATTCATGTAGCATTGCCATTGTTTTGATTGACTTGTGACAAGGTGCGTTGTCTTGATGAAACAATTTTTTTTTCTTTGCCATATGCGGTCGCTTTTTTACAATTTTGGTCTTCAAACGTTCGAATAACGCTATATAATAGTCACTGTTGATGGTTTCCCTTCTCAAGATAGTCGATGAATATTACACCTTTCATATCCCAAAATACCAAGGCCATAACCTTTCCAGCTGATTGTTGTGCTTTCGGGCGCTTTGGACGAGGTTTACCAGTTGCTGTCCACTCTGATGACGATCGTTTTGATTCCGGAGTGAAGTGATGGATCCAGGTTTCATTCATTGTCACATATCGACGCAAAAATTCCGGTTTGTTACATTTAAATATGGCCAAACACTGCTCAGAATCATCAACACGTTGTTGTTTTTGGTCAACAGTGAGCAAACGCGGCACCCACTTTGAACAGAGCTTTCTCATGGACAAATTCTCATGCAATATAAAGCCAACACGTTCTTTTGATATCTTTACAATGTCAGCTATCTCACGCAACTTCACTTTCCGATCATTCAAAACGATTTTGTGGATTTTTTTATGTTTTCTGGTGTTACCGCCTCATTTGGACGTCCACTGCGTTTTGCATCATTGGTGTCTCTACGACCACGTTTGAAGTCAGCAAACCAACGTTTTATTGTGGTATCTGATGGTGCGGAGTCCCTATAACACTTTTCAAGCCATTGCTTCGCTTGAACAGTATTTTCTCCCATCAAGAAGCAGTGTAAAATTAAAACACGAAATTGTTTATCATCCATTGTTTTTAAAATAACAAAAGTAGCGTCACTCTTAGCACAATAACTCGCAAACTAATGAATAGAATGTCATAAAATTTTAACAGCTGTCTTTTGAAGGTTAGTACTAACTGAAAATGAAGTGAATGCAATAAAACTAGCGCCATCTATGTGTGAGGCCCGAGTCTTTTCAGCCCATGTATTATTTCGGGCAAATTTTTTTCATAAGCCTCTGAAAACCTTCTTTATTTACGTGATTCAAGGGCTCTATGCCGAAACATATCTCTTCAGCAATCAACTATGTTATTTATTTAGCACAAGAATGTTTGATATACTGTACAGTACAATTAGAAAATATGTTTGGAATATGTTGACAGCGTCGATGATACGCATGGACCTGCTAAAATCTCAAGGTTTCTTTCATCACATTTTTAACCTTATTGACCTTATTTATCAGAAATAGTCAATAATCTGCGATTACGATTAATCTTAATTGTAATCGTCTCATCACTAGCTGGAACATGTATTTCGTTATGGTTATCTTCAACCTCAAATTCTTCTTCCGGTGCAATATGTAATTGTTTTACAATGCAACTGTAGTATGGATTATTAATAACTCTGAATTGTGTATATTGAAGAAATTGGCCTGTGAGAGTTCGATCCCGCAAATAAATCTCTCACTTGTCTTAAACTATTACCACTATAACAGAACTTAATAAATTCATTTTTTGCACTAATTGATATTATCCACCATTTTTAAATTAAAGACAAATAAATAACTACTGGCCATAAATTCGTGAAACAAGGATAATTTTTCTGCTGACAGATAACTCATAAATTATTTGTTTAATTTTGATTCATATCCAAAGCTATCGCTATTTGAAGCTAATTTTCAACATATTAAAAATTATTTTTGCCGTTATAAAGCACGCAAAATTAATTCTGTTTATTGATTTAAATGTAGAATTTTGTGCTCTACGAGATTTATTTAAAGCTTTTTTTCTCTAAAATAATAAGGGAAGCAACAAATTATAAAAATATGATTTTCCATGTTAAAGTCCTATTTTCCGGTATTGCGGACACCATCTTGTATGACAAATTGTCGAATTTAGGTGGTATAAACGCTACATCAACTTCTTCATTATCTGATATCTCTAATATGGTTTCCAACTCGCATAAAGTAAGAGTCCTATTTTTCACGCAAGTATTGTGTACAAATTTAATATTTCAAAACTATTACTTATACTCGTATGTATATAAATATAATAATATAGTTTAACTTACCATCTTTCTACTAAATATATTTAAAAAAAATCTATTTCAAACACTCAGTCCTAGGCTCAAAACAAAACTAAGTGTAAACATGCATGTGCACGTTTGCTAAGGTATCAAAATTAATTCTTATCGCTGATGTTGCATTAACGCAACAATATGTTCAAGAGATTAAAATATATATTTATAAATATTAGAAGAATATGTGACTGTACTTAGGTTCTCTAATGCATAAGTTATAAATGGGTACAAAACATTATTTTGTATACATTATGAAATGACAAATTTCATATACTTGATGCTGATCTTGCTAATATTTAAAATTTACTAATAAATATTTATTAATAATTTTTTTTAATACTTACACACGCACACATACACAATATACACTATACTCTTAAATAATGTAATATAATAGTAATTCAGTACTATTGTCTTAAATATGCTGTCGTCCTTCGTCACAAATTAACAGAATTATTGATTCTATTAATTCTATAATAAATTCCGTAGCAAATAGATTACGCCTTTTATACATCAAACTTGCCAATAGTACGTTATTTTCCGATAGTTTTTCGAATAATATATAATAATTTAAGAAACAAATTAGACGAATTCTTTAACTTACTTTTATAATTATTATTTGCTATATTTGTACTTTACTTTCATTAGATATTTTTATTAATACTATTCTCATAAAATGTATTTTCATAATATTGTTACTCTATAAGAATGCCGAGTTTTGTTAAAATACTAAAAACTGATCAAATAGTTTTATTAATGTACACAGTTCGACAAGTAAACCCAATTAAAAGACAAGAAAATACAAATATGATAGAAAATAATTAGGAATAGAAAATTATATATAGGTTGCAATATATTCAAATATTTATTTATTAATTAAAATTTATTAAAAACAAACAATTTAGACTGATATCTAGTAAACGTGAAATGACGTTACTTATATATACTCATGCATATATATATATATCATCTTTTTCAATTACCTACTGACACGTAGAGCTTAAGAGCTCAAACTATAACCTCAAATATATGTATGCATTCGACGCACGTATCATACCACTTGAAATACAATTTGATTCATGTTACCTACTCGTATAGATTTAACAGACCCATTCAATTCTATTTTTGTAAAAATACTATTGTTTCAGATGCAAATATTTATTCATTGTGTAATTTGTTTTGAACGCTTCCAATATTTTTTGTTTGTGTCCAATATGTAGAACAGATTTTATTATAAAGAGAAAGAAACAGATTGTATAAGAGTAGAACAAACAACATTTTATAACTAAATGTAATATATTTAATAATACAGGCAGTCACACGGATACTGTTCCATAGTATAAATGAACATGAAAAATAAATTTCATGACATTATTTTCCAGGAGACTTCAAAGAGAAATATTCAAATACACATTTTATTTTTCTTACTTGTTTATTTTGTCACTATTTCATGACATACATATACATACACAGCATGTAAAAATCGCAACAGGTACATCGCGCGCTAACGGGCAGGTGGAGGGAGTAAATTCTATGATTCTTCCGTGTTTAGCTAAAAGTAGCAATCAGATGGGCCAGTAATTCTCATTAAATCTTAAAAGGTCCGCAAAATGCGCTACTTGATAGAGCTAAGACACACTGCAACACAGTACAAGGATATGAGATAGAGGCCAAGGATGTCATAAATACTCTCCAACGAAACGGTTACGCGGGAAATATCATCAAGAAACTAATAAAGAAGAGCCAAAGTAACAAATCGAAACAAACAAACAGAGACGAAGAAAAGAAAAATGAATTATACATTTCGTATGTGAAGGGAGTCTCGGACAAAATAAAACGGATCGCATGCAAATTTAAAATATTAACCAGGTTTCAGACAACAACCACAATCAAGAACATCGTATCTACTACGAAACCAGAGCAGTCATCAAAACTACAAGCAGGCATTTACCAGGTGGAATGTGAATGTGGGAAAACGTATATAGGAGAAACAAAACGACCTTTGTGTACCAGAATTAAAGAACACAGACGTCACACAGAGAGAGGAGAGACATCAAAATCAGGACTTGCCGAACACGCGTGGGAGCACCATCAACGAATTCAATGGGAGGGCGCGAGGATCCTCAAGAAGGAAGAACATTGGTATAAGAGGAAGTTCAAAGAAGCCGCCATCATCCAGAAGAACAGAAAAACAGTTTTCAGTCATCCGAGTGTGGAAATACGACCCTTGTGGAGTAAGCACATCGCAGCAGATCCCGGCCTAAGCATTGACTCTCATACGTCTAGAACGCCCCACCCACCCGTTATACCTGACCATCCACATGTTATACTCGACCAACCGCATGTCATACTCGACCAACCGTTAACCGTTCTACCTGACCACCCTCATGACACTAGATATAAGGCCCGTATGTTAAGGAATTAGTCAGTAGTATCAGTTCACCTGATGACGATAGCAGATTTTTGCGCTATCGAAACGTTGTGTTATAAATTGTTAAAAGTATTTTTTCACTAATAAAGATAATGGAAGTTCAAAATAAATTGGTTTTAATTTAAAATTGCAAAAATAAATATACCATAATGTACCGGGTACTAATGACCCAAGTAGTTGATGTACCCTTACATTCCCCCATGTATACAAATGAGCTAATTTATGCTTAAAGACAGAGTTGAAAACGAAAAGATCACGCTCTAAGCAGAAGTATACTATTTTCTTACCGTTTTCATTCACTCTCACATCAGCAAACTTACCCAATACATTCCCAGAAGTGCTTATCTTTACTCCCACCCAACCAATTAAATCCCCACATACAATAACTTTTTCACCTGGATTACACGATTCTATTACACTATTTAACAAAATCCAAAATCTGTCCTTTTCAAGATCACTTTCGGATTTAGTTGGGCCATAAACTAACGAAGATTCTATGAAAGCATACCTTAAGTCTTAGCCAAGGAATTCGCGATGAAATATAACTATAATTTCTTACAAACTGTTTCATTCTTTCACCAACAAGCACTCCAACACCATTTTTGCCCGTTCATTCTCAGCAACACCCAAGCACAAGCAAAACAATCCATCTACCTCTTCCTCATTACAGCCTGTCCTCTTAATCTCGCTCACACACAAATCATCTACATTATACACACGCACTATATACACCAATTCATTTTCTTTTCCATTTATATCCCTAACATTCCACGTACCAAACTTATATTCATCAAATTTCGCTCAGTTATTCCTCATTTGAACAAAAGATAAAAGAAATAGGGTTCTCTCGGTAAAAGTTAAGAAGTTAAGGTAGATTACTAGGCTAATCCTTAAAACAAAATGAAAGTCATTATTCAAATGTAAGTAATTATTTCCGTTCATTCTGTTTAGTAGTATGTAGGGTCCAATTAATGTACCTTTTACTATTCCAGCCCAGAAATTCAAAAAAATTCTGTATTGAAAACTATTTCTCACAATAACATGCGGATTTTCTTGAGACCAATAATGAGCTTTATGAATATTGTGAATTCAATCTCTTGTAAAATTTGACTCATCACTAAATTTTATTTTTGACACAAAACTTACATTTAAAACTTGTTTTTCTAACAACCACTCACAAAATGTCACTCTGAGAGCATGATCTCATGGAATTGGTGCATAAACTGTTTGGAAATGAAAGGAATAAAAATTATAAAATCTAAGACTTCTCCAAACTGAACAATGAGACACTCCATCCATAATACGAGATATTCTTCGCGTAATGACTCTAGGTTCAGCGGACGCAATTTTGCGTAATCTTTGGCGGCCTGCTCCTCGTGCATCTGGCGAAGGGGATGATGTCTTTGAGGATAACGCTGTGCATAGACTCGTGCTGCTAATTCGGAATTTTGTGCCTTCTCCATATACTAACAGCATATCCACTAATTCACTGCAGCTATACATTTCATTCAAATTTCTCCACACAACAACTTACCCTTTCAATACCGTATACGATATCAGACTAGGTACTCAAATAAAAATAATGCATTACACCAGGTACTTTCATAATAACTAATTAATAAATGATTATTTGTAGGTAGTGTTTATACTTTTATTTCATTAGTAACATAATTATAAATAATGTAATGTACTATTAAACCAGTGACACACATATATAAATATAATTAAATTTAGTTGTATGTGGCTTCATTTTATTGAAATATATAACAATAATATAATATATAATATAACATGTTTACACTTTAAAATTTGAAAGAAGAATGAAAATAAATAAATAGTTGACAGAAAAGTAAACATAAACAATAGAGTAAAAATATGAAGTTACTTGGAGACGAAATAATGTAACGTCGCCAAACTACTTGATAGCGACGCTACATATATATATAATATATATATTGTACGCGCGTAACTCTATGGAAGTGAGTGGATATGAATTGAGTTTAAAATAAACACCTTGTGGACAACACCTATACACGTTTATTGAAATAGTACAGTTGTAGGCACTTTATCTATTTGATACGCTGACAGACCGACTCTGAGTATCATTCAAGACTGCTCTTGACCGATGGCGATTGAAAAAGGCTGCCAACGAACCGCAACGTGCGAGCCAGATAACCGCTGATTGGCCAGCACAGGGACGGACTTCGCCTTAATTCCGCAAAGCGCGGGAAAACGCTCAAATATATATATATATATATATATATATATATATATATATATATATATATATATATATATATATATATATATATATATTAAAATTTACTATAGTAACAGATCATAAATCTTTAACCTGGTTATTTATTCTGAAACAACCAAATTCAAAATTAAAAATGGAAATTCAGACTTTCAGAATTTGATTATGACGATTTTATACATTCTAGTTTATTTAGAGTTCTTATAAAATAGAGTATAAAAAAGGTAAATTAAATACTAATGCAGACACATTTTTGAGATTAAAAATTAATAATTTAGAAAGAAGGAGCTTTATTAAAAGTAAAAGATAATGTAGCTCATTGTGTTAGTGCTGATAGAGACATAGGAAAAGAAATCGCGGAAAAATAGATAAAACCTAATGAACACTTAATGTTTCATTTAGTGACAAAAGAAAGATATCAAGATATCACAATTATCAAAAGTATTTCCGGAAACATAGATAATAAAGACGCTGAAAAATATGATAAATTAATTAAAGATTTAAAAGAAAATCAATAAATAATAGAAATAAATGTTGTAGAAAATTATAATACTAATACACAAATGATTAAACAATTTAATGAAACGATGGAAAATGATCAACATAACCAGTTAATCTTGAAATCTAGAATCATTAATATGCAGTCCTTTTTAACTAAAGAAGCTACTTTAATTGATCATTTGTTGCAAAAGACGTAATGAGACAGATTATTTATTTTTATAAAATTATTCAAAATACTTTAAATAATATAATTATCTCTTAGTTTCTGTAATATGGGACAATTACATGAAAGTGTAATACCTCAAAACTTGTTAAACGAGAACTTTTTAAAAATAAATAAAGATAAAGAGTTTGAGTTTCCAGATGAATTGAATTTTAATTAAATGAGACAATTAATTTAAACATATTGTAAATTAGAAAATTATGAAATACATTATTTAATCTTAGTGCCATTATACCTTGATAAAGAATTAGTGATAAGTGTTATCTAGTGCAAGGTGATTGTAACAAAATAAATACAAAATATTTCTGCAACCACGTAATAATGAAATTGTTATAAAAACCAATTGTGATTGTCAAGTATTTAATTTAGATATTGTATTGTAAATTGTAATTATATTAAAATAAGTAATAATATAATAAATATGTTAGAAATAAGTAATCAGTAAATCAGTTTATGTTATGTTACTTGAATAATAAGAAATTATGTTTAAAATGTAAGAATTAAAATGAGGATTATAAAAATTGAAAAGGAATTTATTTATTAAGAAATAATGAATGTAAAATAAATAATAAACAAATGATATAATATTGTAAAATATATAATGATAATTATAATAATAATTATAATAGTTTTTATATTATTTAGATGAAATATTTATAACTGAAAACTTAATAAAAGAAAAATAGTTAGCATGCCTCTGCAAGAGCTGAGTCTTCCAGGTGACGCTCACATCTAATAGGGGAGGATTTATATACATAACTGATTTATTGATAATATATTAGTCATCTGAGAGCCCTTTTTTAGAATTATAACATTCCTTTGTTCTTAATCTTAATTCTAAAAAAGATATTGTAAACCCCTACTGTTTTGGCGTATGTAAGATTACAATATTGTTGCGCCACTCTAACAAGTTAAGTCGCTCTCGTATCAAATAAAGTTGCTTTAAGTCTGTTTCCGGTTGAATTAATATATATATACATATGCATACAGTATTATATTGGTTACACGAGTAGTAGAGAACACTGTACTAAATAATTAAGCAAGAATTCCTAGAACCTAGTACTAATTGAATTAATTCATGTTAACATCAAAATTTTATATGTCAAAATACTAATTGAAATCTGTCGAAAACCAAAGCAGTTGCCATGGACATTCAGTTTAGCTGTTTGGAGAATTGTTGGTAGTTTGATACTGTAATGCATATTATGAAGCCAAATGATGAAACTTGAATTGTATAATTAGTTAAGTGAAGTTTAATAGCTAACTCATCAAATTTTGATGTAAACTACAAAACAATTCTAAAAGTATACGTAATTCAAGAACAAGGAGTATGTTGAATAATAAAAGAACGGTACGCTAAATATAAAAATAATAGCCAACTTGAAAGTAATCAACAAAATCAAATTTAGTTTCAGTAATTTCTGTAATTGAATTAAAATATCTTTTTTAAATATTAAATATTTATTTATATTATCTCTGTCAATCTATTATATTGCGAATAAGAGAAGCGTAGCACAATTGGGGATTTATTTACTGTAAACTAATTTGAGTTCTCAATTGTCGTGTTAATACATGGATACCATGATAATGAAGGTATTAATTATTATTGTCATGTCACAACGTCAGCGAAATTAATATACCAACAAGCTATCTCTGGTTGTCCTGCAGATCACATTGTCATATGTTATGGGGCACAAATATTAGCTAAATTATATTGCTTGTTTACTGTAACAATTCATTGCATTAAATGGTACATTTTTGATTGACATGCGAAATGTGGTCGATAAATTATAAATCTACTTATATTTAAAGTTTAAAGATAAATTTCGTTTATATTATTGTTTTGTAAGAGGGTCTTTAAATATTCATATCCTTTACCACAAAACAGCTTCCGTCGAGAACAATTAGAATAAATATTCAAAAGGAACATTATAATTAGAGAGCGGATTATACGCAGCAAAAAATGGTTGAAATATGTATGCAATATACACTGAAATATAGCTAAGATATGCGCAATATATGCACAGAATAAATAAATTTGCATTTTGTTTTTACAAAATTATGAACTTAAATTTCACACATTAGAAAATTTTTATCATAGCCGAGAACATTTAAATAAATAAATATATCATCACCCCTTCTACCCATTATTAGATCTGGCACTCTGCCGGAGCAGATCTCGGTAAGTTATATATGCCTTCGCGTGAATTGCGGTTACCAGCCGTCAAATCACGGCCTCCAAAGATGTTAGTGGAGTGGGAGCCACAGGGGTAGTTTTAACTTGGTAAAAATTGTTTGTCGCCTGTGAGAATCGAACTTGAGCTCTCAATTTCACAGGCCGACTTGATACTAATGAGCCACATAGCACACAAATAAATAACATTTAAATTAATTTTTTATCTAGAAATTCAATATACACACTATACTAAGTATGAATTATTATTATAAATTCCCTTTCACGCTAAACTATGATTTTTATGATCTAATTCTAAAGACTGATAATTTTCTTTATATAAATGTGTCAAAAAGCTATATTTTGCTTATAATATGTTGATCCTTAGTTTAAATTTTAAAAAGGAATATATGTGTTTAGGATCCTTGAAGCCATATATTCCTTTCCAAAATCAAAAAGCTATACATTTAAAAATGCAAAACACTGGTCGGTCATATTTACAATTGTGAATTATAATCCATGCACAAATTCAACAATCAATAGCCAAAAATATAGCCAACTATTTATAAAACTGTACTTTTTTTCTCTTTTAGTGGTGTCATTACCTGAGTAGTTCTTATCTTTTTAAAGTGATTTCGAAGCAATTGAAATTAAATGAGGTTTGTTAAGAAAATAACAATAACAATAATAAATTTATTTGTATGCAAATAAACTTACACAAAGAAAATTAGTAAATATTTGTGAGTTTACATGATAATATGATTTATTCAAATTAATTATTGCATATAAAGTTTATAATTGTAAAGAACGCTGAACATAATAATAGAGATTTTATATGATTTTTTAATTGTAATGTTTGTAAGTAGATCAGTAAAGTTTTCCTCGCGAGAACTTCTAAGTAGATGCTTGGTTAAATACGAATAATGTTATCGGAGTGGAGTAAAGATTGGGAATTAGAAGTGGTTGAGATCGTCTTCTTTGTAAGTATTGTCGAGAGTACAAATCTCGTCTTGCTGAAATCTATGACGAGAACAGCTAACGTGAATTTTGGGATTTTTTAGGGAAGCGGTACAAAGTCGAAGTATTAATTTATAAGCTTGGAATAGAAGGTTTAAAGTTAGGCAATTATATGCAAAATTGTATGTTTTGTAAACAATATTATAACTGTAGGTAATGATTTTGTGGGTATCCTCTTCATAAAAGACTTCACGATATGATGACTCAATATGATTAAATATTATCCTTGTGATTGTAGCCCTCCGTTCTTCCCATATCCATCCTTAATTATCATATATTGCAATTTTCCTACTCATTTCAATTTAGTTTGTTTCTCATTCTCTATTCCAATCTTCAAGTTTAATAACAATCGTAATTTATAATATATTTTTATGTATCTATTTTCTTGTGCCGGTAGTAACTTTACCACCAATTCAGCATTCTTTGAAATATTGTTGGTTGTAATTTATGTACTCCTAGCTCTCTGCGAAGAGTAAGTAGTTGAGCTCTTTCGATTTTATCGATATCAATAGTTGGCCAGATTTCTGCTGTATATGGTGCTGCAGGTATGGTAATATTTTAATATTGTTTCATTGACGTTTTCCAGAGTACATGTTTTGTTTTTAGTAACCCATGATCTTTTATTAGCTTTAATTATAAAAACGTCTGCTCTGTAGTAATGAAAATCGGATGTATGATAGAACAATTTTCAATTCATTATTTTGATATATAAATATAATAGCATTTTTTATGGTCATTCAATGTAAAAGTATACGATTTGAGTTTTTTGGGGATTTCTAGCTACTAGTAAAATGTCACAGATTTGTTGTAATGCCCTTTGGTTTTGTTGTACATCTATCGAATTGCCTGTATTACGATGTATATATTTGTATATATATATATATAATAACCTAAAATCACAAGTGTAGAAAGTCAGTTTATTCAATAAACAAGAGAAGAACGCAGATAAGCTAAGTCATCCTTGCGCCCTTTCCGTACTAGCGTACTAGCGCTAAAACAAATTAGTGTTGCAAACTATTGTAAAAATAAAAATTATGGCTTGCATTAAAGATAATCAAAAACTCTTTCTGTAGAAACAAAGAGCCGAAATTGACAAAAAAAATATTGAAACTTAAATCTGATATCAACAACTTTTACAAATGAAAACAATAATAAATGCAAAGCTTTAGCAAAGAAGCTGCAAATTAAAAACAAACAAATTGAAGCATTAGAGAGAAAAATTCAAGAAAAAAATTTTATACTTTTCGGATTAAATAAGTGACAGTGAATATAGAAAAAATATTTTTTAAATTTGTTTCCGGTTCAGCAAAATCTCGAAAATTTCTATTCAATAGATGAAGAATCAAATGTTAATCAAGAAGACATATTTGATAGTCCAGTCGCTCTCAACAAAACTTAATTACCATGCTCTTAAATAAACTGAATAAAAACTTAATTTTTCTTCTTATCTGCTTCAGTTTCTCTCTTCCTATTTAATCAATCGTGAAATGCGAGTTCATTACATCAATTATAAATCGCATCCGTATTTTGCCACATTTGGAGTTCCTCAAGGATCTAATCTTGGACCTTTACTATTTAATCTTTTTATTAATGATATTGTTGAATCTGTACAGAACTCTGATATTCTGTTATACGCTGATGATCTAAAAATTTTCATAGTAATTAACTCAGTTCATGATTGCACTCTTCTTCAAAGAGACATTGAAAATATTCTAGCTTGGTCTCAGACTTCCAAATTATTTTTTTAAATGTAAAATAATGAGCTACTTATACAAAAAATTTGTCTACACTTATCCATATCACATGGAGACTATTTCACTAGAACGAGGTACACGGTATAAAGATCTTGCTATTTTATTTGACGTCAAACTAACGTTCAATGATCATATTGGTGCAATTGTTAAAGCTTTATATAGAAATCTAGGATTTGTAATTCGCAATTCACAATCTTTTCATAAAATTGCGACTCTAAAGAGTTTGTATTACTCATTTGTTCGTTGTAAACTGGAGTACTGTATCCAAATCTGGAACCCTTTATACAATAAATATGTTAATGTTATCGAATCTACACAAAGAAAATTTATAAAATTCTGTTATTACAAAATCAATGGACAGTACCCCAGTTACGACCCGGAATATGACTATGTCAGTATGCTTTCGGAACTAAATGTAGTGTCTCTAAGTAATAGGAGGAAAATGTTATCCTGTTTGTATTTATATAAATTGTTGAATGCTTACATTTATGATCCATATTGTCTTGAATGTTTATCATTTAATATTGCACGCATTTCATCAAGAAGTAAGCTAACATTTACCTGTAAAACTGTTAAAACTAATTATCAACTGAAATCTCCAATCAGACAGCTCGGTAATATATTTAACAACATATCGTGCAATATTGACCTGTTTGGTGACCCATTACCTAAATTTCGGAGACTACTATTTGCTCATTTTGTGTTTTAATTATTTTAATTATAAGCTTTTATTTTTGGTTTATATATAACTTTCTGTAATTTTTCTGTAATACTTATATCAGTTTCTAAAATTACTTTATGTTATTTTATCTATACTTATTTATTGATGCTTGATTTCGTTAATTTTTTGTTATTATTACTATGTTCAATTTACATTATTTTTGCCATCCGCATGTATATTTATATTGTTTTCGTGTAATCGTCCTGTAATTGGGATCTTGGATCCTGTCGGATTGATTGCTAATAAATAAATAAATAAACAATCTTCCTAAACCAAACAGGCAGGAAAATAGAAACAACGAATATGAAATTATTATAAACTATGAAGGTAACAAAGGTTAAGCAAAAGAAATATTTACTTTCCAAAATTTCCAAACATCAAGCAGCAAAACATGCTATAAAAGGCCCATTTTGTGAGGACAAGGAGTTCAAAAAACTCAGAAGAGATAAATATATGCCAAAGAAAACATCAAAAGTAAATTTTGGAACAATCATGGACTCAAAAATATCTTTAATTTAAGCATTCATAAAAAAAATTCAAGCAGCACGATTTAATTTGTCTCTCAAAAACAAGGTGTCAACATGAAATTAAAACCACTTCTTATTTCTTTAAAAATTGCAATTATTATCAACAACAACAAAAAAAGAAAGAAAATATCACAGAATGAATTATTATCTTTGCACAAATAGGCAATATAACTATTATAATTAGTTAAATACAGTGGTTAATCTTAAAAATTTAAAATAAAACAATTATCGGCACAGATTACTTCTTACCAAAATATGATTATAAAATTGTATTGCAATTATATCAAATAAGTATTAAAAACATTTCTGAAAAATATAAAAACTATTCCCTAATATTAGGAGACTATTATAAAGCAAGAATAGGTCCACTAAATCGGCCAGAATTTTTTTTTATTTACAGGCTCTTATCTTTCTGCTATTTGAACAACCAAAGACGAAATGATTAATAAGAACAAAGAAATCCAGTTAAAACTATGGATCTGAAAAACTTGTACATCATCAATGACAAAACAATAATAACACTTTCCTAAGCATGATGGCATCGAGAATTATTAACTTAGTTTGTAACGTTCGTGGGTTGCAACACTTTTTATTTAAACCAAAAGTATTAATAACAACAAAATAATATATAATTGTAATAATGAAAATATAAATTTACACTCTGTGCCTCTAGCGGCTAAATAACGCTTCACAGACTCCGGCCGTTTCTTACAATCTCGTTCTCGCAGTGTTGCCAAAACTTTCAAACAGAAAGTTTGGTTTACAGTTTGAACCTGCGATCAGTTGCTAGTGTTTTTCGTCACACATTGTTATCGGCACGAGAAAAAAACCCGCTCGTTTTTAACCTCTATAGATAAAATACTATTACAGAGACAAAATTTCGTAGCGGAATAGTAGACACTTCCAGGTATCCAACGCTGCATTCGTTTCCCCCCTCCCCTTTCCGCTTAGGACTTCATTTGCGAGTAGAGTCTCGTTATTTAATAGCCAGACATCGTATATTTATTTACAACGAGCGAATTACTTGCAACCGTACTGTCTGATAGCTGCCCCACTCTATTGACGCGTCGCCTTTTATCTCTCTTCGCCTCTTACTGGAACATTCCGGAGACTTCTTGATTGCGTGGACGTGAGATGACGTAGACCGGCCAGTACAGGCTTGTCCGTTACATCCGTTACACTTCCCCCTACTTAGATCAGTTTCGTCTTGACTGCATTATCGGGATTGTGAAGGTATTTGCAGTGTACCCCATTTTACATGTAGAGTTCAAGTAGAAAGAACATTTTACCGTCTTCCACGGTTTCTCCGGTTTTCGAGGGTTGTAACAACATATCAGAATGCAGATGCCTGTATATCGAAAGATCATTTCGATCATACTACACACGATCGTCCAATTGAGTCCATCAAGACTACAACATATCTTCGGCATTCCTAGTTTCTTAACATCCTGTCAAAGCAGCTCAACCCGAAGGTAGTTAAGGCAATTTCACAGAGCTTCATAAGAGGGTTTCTACTGTGAAGCCTCTTTCGTGACCATGTAGTTGATAAGACGCCTTTGGTGATGTAACTGCAAAACTTCAATGTAAGCCATAATTTTTATTTTTACAATAGCTTGTAACATTGATTTGTTGTAGTGCTAGTACGCTGGTACGGAAAGTATTTTTGATTAATTATACTTAAGGGTACACATGACTTAGGTTATTTCATTAATTTGTAGTTCTTCTCTTGTTTATTGAATAAACTACCGTTTTACACTTGTGAATTTAGTTCATTTTATAAAAAAGATACTATGTACTTCCCTTGTTCCCGTGTTGTTTCCATTTTATAAAGCAGTCTAAGAGAGCTTCTTTTGAAAAATCCTGAACTAGCTGTTGCGAATATGTTTTACTGTCATCAATGTTGTCAAAACGACATTCTCTCTGGACTGATTTCAATTTCGGGAATGAGAAAAAATCGCAGGGGCCTGTAAAGTATTTAAGCTGGAAGAGAACAGCCTTTTAATGTTTAGCACAAATCTGTCGAATATATGAGGTAGAGTCAGTAGTGGTATTGTCATGGTGTAGGAAACATTGAATATTCAATTACTGTGTAACAGGAACTGACTTCAACTTTCTCATTTTAAATGAAAGAATGTATATTTTTAAAATGTAGGTTCTACATGATATTCTGAATTCTATCGTGTATATAAATTAATATAAAAATACAAACTACATTCATTAAACTTTCTACGAAATAATACTTAAAATTCAACAAATTATATTAGTCTAGTGTCTGACAATTAGCTAATATAGTTTTTATATCAAATGGCCAGCTAGATCACTTTATCTAACTTGCAGACAGTTTGAAAAGTTAGTTTAAAGCTTGTGTTCACTTAAATTCGTTTATTTAATTTAAATTTTAAATCTATAATGTGAATGTAATTGCAGCAGTGAGCCTGCTTTTTGACATGTCCAGTATACGAGGTCTGTTCAGAAGATTACTAAACATGTTAAATGGAGTCTTTTAGTTACTTGCTCTTAACAGTATTTCGTTCGTCATAACCTCCCAAATAACCAGATGCATTCGGATTGGTCATACTTATATTAGTTCCCATGTTATTGTTATTTAAGGCAAGATACTTTTCATGTTCGAGACAAATATTGCAATTTGCAATTTATAGGATCATATCCACTGTTTTTTTTCGATTTCATTTGAATGTTTGCCTCAAGGTCAACAGTCAACCGTGAGTACTATAAAAGCGTATTGCATCGGTTATGTGAATAAAATTTCAAAAAGAAACCAGAGAACAACTAATGTTTCCTTCACCATGACAATGCCACTACTAACTCTACCTCATCAATTCGACAGTTTTGTGCTAAACATTAAAAGGCTGTTCTCTTCCAGCTTCCATACTCTCAAGGACCCTGCGATGTTTTCTTATTCCCGAAATTGAAATCAGTCCTGAGAGAATGTCGTTTTGACAACATTGATGACTGTAAAACAAATTCGCAACAGCTAGTACAGGATTTTGCAAAAGAAGCTCTCTAGGACTGCTTTATAAAATGGAAACAAGACGGAAACAAGGGAAGTACATAATATCTTTTCTATAAAATGACCTAAAATCAACAGTGTAAAAAGTCAGTTTATTCAATAAACAAGAAAAGAACTACAATTTAATCAAATAATTCATGCTTACCTTTAATTTTAATTAATCACAAAAACTTTCCGTACCAACTTACTAGCGCTACAACAAATCAGTGTTGCAAACTATTGTAAAAATAAAAATTATGGCTTGCATTGAAGTTTTGCAGTTATATCACCAAGAGCATCGTATCAACTACATGGTCACGAAAGAGGCTTCACAGTAGAAACCCTCTTATGAAGCTCTGTGAAACTGCCTTAACTACCTTCGGGATGAGCTGCTTTGGGAGGACGTGAAGAAACTAGGCATGCCGAAGATATGTTGTAGTCCTGATGGACTCAATTGGACGGTCGTGTGTAGTAAGATCGAAGTGATCTTTCGATATACTGGCATCTGCATTCTGATATGCTGTTACAACCCTCAAAAACCGGTGAAACCGTGGAAGGCGATGGATTGTTATTTCTACTTGAAGTCGACATGTAAACAAGGAGCACACTGCAAATACCTCCAAAATCCCGATAAAGCTGTCAATATATATATATATATATATATATATATATATATATATATATATATATATATATATATATATATATATATATATATATATATATATATTATGTAACCCTATTAGATGCTGACATAACAAATATGTGATGAATGTCTAACAGAATCTCTCACGCTGTAATAAGAACCTTTCTGATAAGACACTCTATAAATATCTTACCTTATGGTCGTCAGTCAGGCCCTCAACCCGCGCGGTCATCACGCGGGACAAACAGCAGTTTAAGTAATTATTTATTTATTTATTTAATTTACAACCACTCTACAGGATACAAAGTATCCCAATAACAGAGGGTCGGAGGTACAAAATATTAAATTTACAAGTAGAACAATTATAAGACAGGAATTTACAGAACTGTGTATAAGAAAATACATTTTGAAAACAAATCATCAGAAATTTAAATAGTTAAAAAAATCTAGATAGAAAAAATTTAAGGTGATTATATGACTGATTTAAAATATCAAGATCTATTTCACATTCACAGTTGTTAAAGATGAAACATAATCGTCTAATAGTCTAAAAGTCCATAGTAGGTTTTCATAAAAGTGGTATTAAAAGTAACTTTATGTTTACAAGCTCTGGAGGGTCTAGGAACATTAATGGAAATTCTGGCTAGGCGTGAAATATCATCAATATTATTGTATAATAATTTAAAAAGATATAAACAAGATATTAGTTTACGTCTGTTTTCAATAGTAATAAGATTGAATTCAATCAAAGGTTGTGAATAACTGTAAGTCAAGATATTGAACGAATAACACAATTTACGCACGCAGAAATTTACAAATTCCTTCAATATTAACACTAAGGTTATTGCATAAAGGGTTCCAGATAGTAAGACTATATTCAAGCCCAGGCCTAACGAAAGAAAAATATAAAGATTTAAGCGTTGATATTTTATTGAAGTTTTGAGAGTTTCTGATTAAAAAGCCTAAATTTCTATAAGATCTTTGTACAATATTATTGATATATGATGTGAAAGATAATTTGGAGTCAACTAACACACCCAAATCTTTAAATTGATTAATTCTTTCAAAACATATACCACCCATATGATAATTATAATTAGACGGGTTATATATCATAGAATAAGTCATTATTTTACATTTATTAATATTAAATTGTAATTTTTAGGAGGATGGTCAAATTAGTAGATTTTTAACATCAGACTGATTTATAGAACATTAATCTTTGATTTATTTACTAAGCCAAGTTTTAAATATAACTATAATGAAAGAGTCACTCAAATCCACTAGATAATTTTGAAAAATTCATTCAAACGGTAATTACTAGGAAATTGCTAAAGCCTGTACTTTAGAAAGCATCTAAATTTTGATGGAATAGTAATTTGAGTCACAAATTTCGGTATATTTTGACTATGGGTATTATGCCAATTTTGCCTAATATGAGACATTTTGCTTTTTATGCCTATTTAACTGTTTTTTGCTTATTTTTGGCCTATTCTTGAGATTATGTCTAATATTAAGTTGTTTTAGAGTTTTCTATTATTATATTATCGATTTATTTATTTCAAATAACAACTAGTACAAAGCATACAATAGTTTACTGGCGGTAATGTTATATATTAATACTTATAAATTTAAGTCACTTCTAATATTTCTGAGTGCGTACATTCACCCCGTAACATAGTAATAATAGTTAAATCTATATTTATTTATTTATGACAAACTGCACGTTTATTAATTTGTGCAGTCAACTTATTTTAAGTAAGAATTAATTTAATGAATATGCTAACTACTATTTACTGATATTTTGAATTTTATTAAAATATTTATATAAATAAATAACCTATATAATTTATAACTTTAAATAATTAAAATAGCATTTTTGTGTAATTTTTCAAATATATATATCTTATTTCGAACAAACCGTATTAAATTTAAATCACTAATTTGACTTATTAATGCCTATTTTAATCATATTTTTAGTTGAGTTACCAATCTATTTATTCAACTTTTTACTGCCTAAATTCTGTCTATATTGATAACATGGCTACTTTAAAAAAAGTCATAATGAAGGTCTAATTATTTGATAAAATTAGTTATTTTTGTGGATAGAAATTAATAAGAATGAAAGAAATGTAAAATTATCGCAATAGATTTTATTTTGAGTTATGATGTATAATCTGTGTTTCTATTTGTGTTTTTTCAAATTCTGAAGAATTCGTAAATGATTGTATTATCATCGATACGATGGTGTGTATAGCGTTACGGAATTCGAATCTGGAGATCGCGAGTTCGAATTGCATTCAAGCTAAAATTTATATACGAACAACCACATTTCGGCTCGGTCCTAGTGATGCACGTCGAGGCAAGGGTACTCTCGCATCTCGTCTCGCCTTGCAGCATTATGCGAGACGAGAATGAGAGCGAGATTGCGGTTTAAAATTCGAGACGAGATCGTTCCAGAACTGCGAGCAGCGAGATTCTCACGAGAATTCCGCGAGTGTCTCAATAAATAGAGAAAAAAATAAAATGTTTTTCTGAAATTATTTTTAATTATTTAATAAAATAGGTACAAAAGAAACATATTGTATAAAAAAATCTGGTGTTGTTACCACACGACTTTCTTATACACGTATGTAGATGTATATAAGTAGTTATATTTTTTTTAAATGTTTTAGAACGCAATACA
This sequence comes from Pterostichus niger, assembly GCA_947425015.1. Classification (NCBI taxonomy): domain Eukaryota; kingdom Metazoa; phylum Arthropoda; class Insecta; order Coleoptera; family Carabidae; genus Pterostichus; species Pterostichus niger. The sequence continues at coordinate 29,396,778 of OX380337.1, read as the reverse complement.
ATAATAATACACCTTTTAGTTTATGTGCTGTAAATTTTTAGTTACCGTAAAATGGGGGGAAGTTGAACACTTTTCAAGTTTAGCTTCAAAAATTCATTAGACATTGTGATATTTGGAGGATTTAATTTAGATAGTTGCATGGGTATGACAGTACTTTAAATTTAATGTCTCGAATTATTACTGTTGTACACCATTTATTTAAAAAAAAAAAAAAATGTTTCATTGTTCAACTTCACCCCGAACGAAAAATAGAGTTTAGCACTGTCTGGGGCAAAGATGACTTAAATAGAGCGAGTATTTATTTCACTAATTATTTATTTAAAATTATACAGAAAAAAAATAAAAAAATTCCAATACAAAACAAGTTAACATAAAATTATCTTTTTTAATGAAACGAAATTATTTAATTTTACTTAAAATTTAAATTTAACTTATTTACATTAAAATATAGTTCACCTCTACGACCTACAGTTGGGTCACTTAAATGTTTTTTAATGTATTTTATTGAAACTGTATCTTGGTCCTCATTCTTAGGCCATATAAAACCATCAGATTTAGACTTAAATAAATTTACTGTAGCTTCTTCTTCGTTTATTGATAAACCTTTACCAATAAAATGCCTAATTGTTTTCTTTGTCTGATATTCCACCACTACCCAACTGTCTGGCTTTACCTCATCTTCAAGAGTTTCCTTTCGGAATGCTGTACTTCTTCGAAGCGCGATTAAAACTTATTTTTCCCTCTAACACTTCAGTTAAAAATTTTTCTAACGTTTCTTCACTGTATTCTTTCAAGCGTTTAGTGCACTCTTCAACTTCAGTGTTCAGCTGAATGGATTTATCATGTAGCAAATTGTAAACAAAATACTGCAGGTTTAGACATGTCAATGGTCAACTTCACCCATTAGGTCAACTTGACCCCAAATTACTTCAAAAAGTGCGTAAATGAACAAATCCCGCAAATTATGAAAAGTGAAACAATTTGTTATATACCGGGTGGAACATCATACCTATGTACATAGGCGATTAACATGAAAAAACTGTTTTTCTGTGCGCATTGCTCCCCAAATTATTTTAGCCAAAAATGCTTCAAATAAATGTTGTAGAGCATAAAATTCTGCATCTAAATCAATAAACAGAACTACATTTACATGCGTTATAACGACAGAAATTAAATTTAAAAATATTAAAAATTACGTTGAAAATATCAAATAGCCATGGAAGTGAAACAAAAATAGATAGATGCTTGACGTTTGACAGATCTCCTGATTTAACACCTTGCGATTTTTTTTATGGGGTCATCTTAAATGTAAAATTTATAAGCAACGCCACCCAAATATTAATTCTTTGAGAGAAGCTATCGTGGATAAGTGCGCCTTAATCACAAATAGGCAGCTCGCTAATGTACGACATTCCTTCTACAATAGACTTGGTTATTGCTTGGCTGAAAATGGAGGTTTAGTTGAATATTTATTGTAATAATAAATTTTAGTGATTATTTTATTGAGAGAATTATTGTTTGATATTTGAATTATAATAGATAGGTTATAATTTTTACATGACCAACCCTATAAGAAATAAACGTTTCATTGAAATGTACAATTGTTTATTTATTATTAAATTGTATGAATTTTATTGAATGATTAATTTGTCGGGGGTAAAATATCAAATAGACAGAAAAACGTCAAGCATTTATCTATTTTTGTTTCACTTCCATGGCTATTTGATATTTTTAACGTAATTTTTATTATTCTTTTATTTAATTTCTGTCGTTACAACGTATGTAAATGTAATTCTGTTTATTGATTTAGATGTAGAATTTTATGCTCTACAACATTTATTTGAAGCATTTTTGGCTAAAATAATTTGGGGAGCAATGCGCATGGAAAAACTGTTTTTTTCATGTTAATCGCCTATGTACACAGGTATGGTGTTCCACCCGGTATATGATATCGAATTTTTTTTCTTAGATTAATGGTTTATACAAAAACATTTATTATTTCAACATAACATTATAAATTTTAAGTTTTTTATATGAAAGTTTAAAAGACTTTTTTTAGTGGTAGTATGCAGTTGTAAATTAAAATTTTTATTCTCATGTTTGGTAATGATACGAGTGTTTTTTCTACTTTTTCCTAAGGACTTATTGAACGACCCTCGTATACTTTACTTTTATTTATATGTTACGTACGAGTATAGTGTTATTTAAAGATTATCGTAATGGAAATTATTTTATAAAAATTATTGTATGAACTATGAAGTCCGAAAACATTTTCCAACTTTTCGGTCAACTTCATCCCCCATTTTACGGTACTTAAACCCAACGTTTGGACAATATGCAATGTATTTCCCTGAAAAAGGCAGCAATGTACTCGTATGTTGTCGAAACGTTGTGTTTAAATATTTAAAATTTATAAAACATAAATAAAAAGGTTATATTACTATTGTTGTTATTTTTATAAATTTTAATATATTAATAAAAATACATAGTACAAAAAGATTAAATACTTACATATAGAAAAATAAAATATAACTCCAAACAAAATAAATATATAAATAAGTACCTACTCATACATGCAGTACATATGTAGCGTCGCTATCAAGTAGTTTGGCGACGTTACATTATTTCGTCTCCAAGTAACTTCTAATTATTACTCTATTGTTTATGTTTACTTTTCTGTCAACTATTTATTTATTTTCATTCTTCTTTCAAACTTAAAAGTGTACACATCTTCTATATTATATATTTCTACATTCAATATTATTATTGTTATTTATTTAAATAAAGTAAAGCCTTATATATACATCTAAAATTTAAATGCTTTACACATATACAAATCAAGGCAAATAAACAAAAAATAGTTTTGCTTATTAAAATAAGTATAGAAATATAAACATGAACAAAAAATCAGTCTTGCTTATTAAATACAGAAATATTAATTAAAAATATTTGAAAATTAAATTAATAGGAACTAGACATTAAGGCGTTATGTTATTATTAAAAGATTTTTTTTTAAATCTCTATTGCACCAAGAATTTAAACATAAAAGCGCTTTTGCGGATTCCGCGTTGAGTCTGTTTCCTAATGGTCAAAGAAGCACGAGAGAAAAGTATTTCTGCAGGTACAGAAGTGGCTGGAATATAAAGTAAATCTTTGTCCATTGTAGCAAGATTCGGATAAAAATGTTCATTTAAACGCCACCACTTTAAAATATCTTCCTGTTTTGTTGCTTTGGTTCCTGAATAATACGCATTTATTTCTTGTTTCCAATCCTCATTTCCTTGTTCATAATTTGATGCGATATTTCTGGATTGAAATAAACAGTAAACATAAAAAATATCATCAATTCCATCATCATGAACAGAAGAATTGCCTACTAATTGTTCAGTGGGGACATAATAATATATGGATTCAAATTTTACTCTCGCACTAGTTAATAATTTTTGGCCCAAACGTGTCATTTGAAAGGAATCTAATTTATGGCTTTTAAATTTTTATACAGTAGAATCTCCACTATCCGGAGGGGATCCGGGGCCTATTCATGTAATACCTTGTTTGAAGTGGCAGTAAATATGTCTTCAATGCTTGGTTGATTATCATCTTTCCTTGCATAAATTGTTTTAAACTCATTTTTTTGTAGAGACTGTAAATCTCCTTTCAATCCGGATGTATTGCCGCCAGTCATTTTGATAGTGACTGTTCAATTTTGTACTTTACAAAGTAAACATTGTCCAATCTTCACACATCGCTCACCAGTATATGTAAAATATCTAGATAATTTACTCGCCCTTTGTTGAATTCTTTGTCCTTGTATTTGAGTTGCATTTGAAGAACTTGTTTCATGTTCAGACTCGGCAACAGTGTCAACTGGCGATGTGTCACTGCCGGCATTGTTTCTTTTTAGTTTATGTATTTTGTCTTTACTGTTTCGTCTTTTCATTTTCGTTAGATTTGAGTGTGAAGTGTCACTTTTAATGTCTATATTGTAAATTCACGAACGAGTGGTGCGAACTTGTTGCTTCTTGTAAGTTAACTGTGACGCATATACGCAGTGCGCAAGCGCATATTTTTACAGCGAGACTCTCACGACACTCTCGCGCGAGACTAAGGCGAGACACACAAAAAATGTGCGAGATCGATATGACAGATCCGTAAACGAAACGAGGTCGATATTTTATATTTCTCGCCTCGGATCCTGAACTGTAATTGGGATTAAGTTAATGTTTTACAGCGTAATATAAATAAATAAATATATAAATAAAGGTAAAGAGTTAACAGTAGACTTTTACAATTTATTCATACGAGTAGTTGCAAATTATATGCTCCACAATTTTATATGGCTTTATTAATCATAACAGCCAAAAAAACATCACAAATAATCTGGTAGGGATTTGAACCTGCAATATATAGTGTGAGGTGCAGTAACCAGTAGACTACAGTGATCGGTTAACTTTGGTATTTTAAATTAAAACGAATATTTAATTTTTTATTTATATTTGATAAAGCTGACAAAATAATTAATTTACGACAAATTTTGCTTATCATCCCCACGTACAGCAGCGTGTTTATCTGCAAACATATTACGCGCGCCACCAAATAACAAGGCACTCTTGGGAGTAATAACATTGCAGCGTATCTGATAAACATTTATCGCGTAATTTGTCTTTCATAAACTTTAATAGACGTTATTTAGTAGTCACACGTCTTCAGTGGTGGAGCATTAAGAATATTATATTTTACTGATTTTTAAATATTTTTTATTATTTTACCAAAAGGAAATTGCTATAATCTATTATATATTTTGCAGAGGATATTTTTGGTGGAATATAAACCATTTGTAAATGAAGAAATATATATATATATATATATATATATATATATATATATATATATATATATATATATATATATATATATATATACATATATATTTACTAAGAACCGGCAATACGGTCGTGTTGTAGGGTTACGGCATTCGTATCCAAAGATACCAACTTCGAATCCCACTTAAGTTAAAAATATATAAACTATCCACTACGGTTCGGTGAGTTCTAACCCAAATATATAAATAATATCAGTCTATATCCTTAGTAATGCGGTTTCAGTGATAAAAGGTACGATTTACTTTTATTTCTATTTCTTTGCACTGATCGTTATTGATATATTCCTAACTTCTCAAAACAGTATCGAAATTATGTTGTTTGACATTGTTATTTTAATTGTGAAAAAATAAAAAACTAAATTTTTGTTTATTATGCCGTAGAATTGAAGGAATAGTTAGTGAAATAAAACCACCGGTGTTTGGCCAGTAGGCTTCTTGTAAATATAATGTCTTCTAATAAGGGTAAGACCACGTTTTGGAGTTGAGGAATGGCTCTATTTTAAAGTCTACAAAAACGTTTAAAAAGAAAGACTTATTACATTAAATAAAAGCAAGGCAAAAAACTTACCAAAATAAAAACTAACAAAAATTAAATTTAAAATTATTATGAAAACAAAGAATATTTCAAAGCAATACAATAAAAATTGTACATACGAGATGTGTTAGAAAAGTATTCAACCTTATTTTTTTAATGAAAATTTGATAGATTTTAATCAAGCACGCTTGCATGAGCTGACCTTGAACTTTCGTGCGCATGCGTGAATTTCTTTTCGCCTGTCAGCGTCTGTATCTGGCAAGCAGCATTTGAGTAAGGTAGTGTGTAGTGCTCTCGGCAATTTTTCATTTCAAGGAAAATGACGGAACGACTGAAGCAGCGTTATTGCATCAAATTTTGCCAGAAACTGGGCGACAGCCAGGCGGAAACCATTCGGAAAATTTAGACGGCTTTCGGTAACAATGCTATGGGCATTACACAGATTAAGGAGTGGTACAACCGGTTTAAAGTCGGCTGCACATCAATATGCCGAAATGAACAAGTTATTGCCAAAGTGAACGCTGTGGTGATGCGGGACCGTCATGTGACTGCAGGGTTGTCCTCCGTCGCCTACGTGATGCTGTGGTTCCGCAAGAGACCGAAGTTGTGGTCAACAGAAAATTGGTGCCTCTATCATGACAATGCTCCTGCACATTCCCCGTATTTAATTCAGACTTTTTTGACGAAAAAACAGACTCCTGTGGTTCAACAGGCTCCTTACTCTCCTGATATGGTCTCTTGCAACTTCTGTCTGTTCCCCAATTTCAAGAGGTTATTGAAAGAAACGCGATTTCAGGCAAGAGAGGACATTATAGCTGCAACGACAGCAGAGCTAAACTCTATTCCGAAAGAGGTTTTCTCGAAATGCTTCCAACAATGGTGGCAACGCTGGGAAAAGTGTGTGGAGTCCCAAGAAGACTACTTTGAGGGTGACTAGGTTTCCAACGCTCCAAATATTTCGTTGTAATATGCAATTACCGTTTATACTGCAATGAATGTCTAAATTTATGTCTTTTGTATTCTGTACTTAAATGTTTAATGGAACAAGAAAATATGACATTTATTTTTGTTTTAATTTGTACATACATACATACATACATAACATCACGCTATATCCCATTAAATGGGGTAGCACGAACCCGTCAACATTCTCATCCTGACACACGATACTCGATTCGACCACATTAACACTTCCTCCATATAAACTCTTTCTTTTCTCACAACCAAAATCCATCAACACACAACAAACATTCATCCATTCGCTAGTGTACACTGCGCTTGTTTCTGAAGATGGTCTCCACACAATTGCAGGTAAACACTCGAAACATCTAACCAATTAATCTAAAATCAAGAATCATACGCTTGTCTTCATTCATCATATTTATCCCGCAATTAATTTTCTCCAAACAATCCTATCCTGACACACCACTTTTGCTTCAACCACATTCATAATTCTTTTCATACAAGCTCGTTTATTCTTCACGCTCAGAATCTTTCGCTCACGCAACAACCCTTCAATCATATTCATCCACTTGTTCCTAGGCCGTCCACGCAAACTTTCACCCTCAATTTCACCAACATACACCTGTTTCACCAATCTGTCATTCGACATACGTTCTACATGACCAAACCATCTCAACTGACTTATTCCCACTCTTCTTACAACATTCTTCCCAATCTCACATTCATCATACACCAATGTATTCCGGACACGATCTATTCTAGTATATCCACACACACCCCGCAAATATCTCATTTCCACAGCAGTTATACGCCGTTCATGTTTCTTCATCCATACCCAACATTCACTACCATACATCAACGTAGGCACTAACACACCATTATAAACACTCAATCGAGCATCTCTGGATACATTCACGTTCCGAGTAAAGGTTCCCAGAGCACCCAATATCTTACATCCAGCAGATACTCTTCTTTCAATCTCTCGATCAATACGTCCATCCCTCGAAAACACACTCCCCAAGTATACAAACTCATTTACTTGACCCAATCTCACACCATTCACCGAAACATTGCAATCAGTCACCAAATCACTCTTCTCAAACACTAACACTTTACATTTATCAACATTCAGTAATAGATTTAAACCTTTTCCTACTTCATTTATACTTAGAATCATTCTTCTCAATTGTTCTTCAGATTCACCCATTACAACTACATCATCCGCATAAGCTAACGCAGGCACTACACTGCCACCAATACGTACACCATCCGCCCCATTCAGCGACTTTCGTAACAACACATCCATATATAAATTAAACAACCACGGGGACATCCCACAACCTTGTTTCACGCCAACATCTATAGAAAACCAATCACTCAATCTACCATCAACTCTCACCGCAGCCTCGCTATCTTCGTATAATGCACGAATCGCTCCCAACAAATTACCATTTATACCGTACTCTAGAAGTACATCCCACAGAATATCTCGATGAACACTATCATATGCTTTTTTAAGATCGAGAAAGCCACAGAACACCTTCTTGTTCTTAGCAAGTGATTTCTCAACAATCATACGAAGAGAAAACAATTGATCTACACACCCTCTCTCAGGCAAAAATCCACCTTGCATATTACTCAACTTGGAGATTGTTAAGGTTCGTACCTTGTGAATAAGAATCTTCCCGTACAACTTCCCTACCACACTCAACAAACTTATCGCACGGAAATTAGTACAATCACTCGAACTACCTTTGCCCTTAAATAAAGGACAAATGATAGCACGTTTCCAATCATCAGGAGCTACACACAGTTTCAAACAAAATCTAAATAAATAAACTAACCAATCAAATAATCTCTCACCACCATACTTCAACATTTGTTATATTTATATTTAAGTAAAAATGGGTAGGTTATGTAAATAATAACAAAAAATTAATAAAAGATATTTATTATTATTATATAAAAACTAATAATATACTTACATTGTTACTAATTATAATAATAAACATGTTAGAAAATAAATAACGATTATCTTATATTATCTTTTTCAATAAAACACAGGACAATCAATATTCACCACCTTTAAATGATTCCTATAGCTCTTCCTCCACTAATATCTTCAGGAGCCGTGATTTTCAGGCTCGTTGTCACTCTTCACGTAAGTGATAGGTATAAGGCGGGATAATATATTTTGTATTTTATTTTAATAAAACACAATAAAAAATTAGTCTAATGGATTTTTATTAATCTTTCCTTTTTCCTTTGCAATACTTGTAAGTTAAGTTCATTTTTGTCCTACTCTAATATAAATTGATTTGATTTACGTTAAATATTAACTTTTACTACAAATTAAATATCATATTGCTTTACTTTTTATTCAAATTCAATTTTTTTCACTATGAACATACAAGTACATTTAGCTGAAAATTTATCTAATAATAACAATGATAATACTAGGTCTGTATTTATAATGAGTGAGAGTGTGCCCCTACTCAACAATCTATAGTTACCAATAGAAAGTCAAGAACGAAGCTTAAGCATTATCAGAGTATTTAAAAAAAATAAAAAATCTAACTTCTAGCAAATATTTCCAAGCAAAAAATTTCTATATTGGCCAAGAAGATGGTCTTCTACATATAATATAATTGAAACTTAGAAAAAATTAATTAGCCTTACCGATTTTCATCTTCAGTTCATTTATTGAGAAAAGACAATAGAAATTATGAACACTTTGGCTCCCACTTCATGTACTACAAAATAAATTCAATTACAACAATTAACAATTACAGATCTTTATACTGAGTGGCTCAAATGGAAACTTACTACATTGAAATTAAAAATCGTTTTTGGTAATGAAAATTTTCATGGAAAAAATAATAAAAAGCCATAAATTTAAATTTGGATATATTAAAATCAGCATTAAAATTAAATTATATTACCTGAGGGGGAATAGATTTTTTTTAAAAAGTAGTTGAATAATATTAACAAGAACATACATAAAAAATGTGGTGAAAGGAAATTTCCAAAAACTAAGATTTAGCTCAATCACGAGCAGTGATACAAATGTGACAAATTTAATGAGTTCATAAACGAAATTTTTGTAAATACAGTTCGTCCATGAATGAATACATCAATATCTCTGCCCTGATTAAAAATTTTAACAACATGCTTCGAATGAATCATGCTTTTAATTTAGGATTTTTGGAAGAAAAATTAATTCAAATCGCAAGAGTTATTTGAGTATTCACAAGTTGTTTTTGATGTATCATTTACACATGTACGAATACCAGTAGAGAGAGCTTTTTTATCATTGAAGTTTATTTTAACATCATTCAGAAAAAATTTAGGAGGTGAAATTTTTGAAAATATTCTTTTGAGATTAAAGGAATCTTTCTAATTTATGTTCGTCTTTATTTGTGTATAACTTATTAATTATTTATATTTTCTGAAATCGTTCTAAATTTGTGTTCGTTTTTATTTGTTTATAACTTATTAATTATTTATATTTTCTCTAAAAATTTACATTTGATAAGACGAAATGTTTACTTACTTTGTTTGTATTTAAAATAAGCACATTAAAATTAAAATAGAATAGCTAAACATAATTTGGTTGTTTTGTTTCTAATTATCCTTTACAGAACAAAATATTATTTCAGTTACAATTAAAAATAATTTTTGTAACTTTATACATATTTTGCTCTTGGTTATAGCGTTAAGTAACGAAAATAATAAATAACAATGTACATTGAGGAATAAATTTAAAATGTTATTTTACCGTTGTTCATAGTTTACCTCGTTGGCAATTTTTTTGAAAGGTGACTATGAAATTTTAAAAATGAATATCTGCTTATTTGACAACCTGATCATTTATTATTAAATTTACAAATCATATGTATAACTGCAATTTTTTCTAAAAAAGACTAGTTTAACAAATTTATTCGTATATCAAATCAAGGATTGCGCAATATAGCTTTATTTTGATATCCCAAATTTAGATTCTAATTTTCTTCGTATTGCAATAACTATGGTATACGTAAGTAGGCAACAAACTTTGTTTTAGTACCGTAAGACTGACAAGAATGAATATAGTGAATTTCATTTATTTATTTTCAATATTATGAATGCACAAGTGTTTTTTGGTAAAAGTCGTATGCAATATACAGTGTCTTGGCTATGTGCCAGCATAACGAAAAGCTGCGGGCTATAGACCACTACACTTCTTTCACAGTATGCAACCCAGTCCATTTCCTTGCTATTTCCGATGCGCTTTTATTAAGTGGAGGCAACAAACTACCGTGTCTTGTATCGCTCTCTTTCTAACTTGTATAAAGATATATGCCAACGTTTCAGTAATAGCAATGCATCTTCTATACCGCCAAATGTGATTATTGCTACTGTTATTAAATTTATTGGTATGTGTAGTTGTATTAAAATGAAATTTATGTGATTTATGCGAACGTATTTTATCTTTTCTTAAAACAAATAATATTTAAAAATAAATTAATTTTTCCAGAGTTCTATAACCTTAAAAATTAACATAAACACATTTTTAAAATCATAATAAACACAAAATAATAAAACATAAGGTAGATGAGCCTTCAACGCATTAAAATAATGATTTACACCAGAATGAAAAGAACTACATGTGCATGATGATTAGATTTTCATTGTGAATTAATAACAAATTCTTATTTAAAAAATAAAATATAACAGTCATATAATTCTAAGAAAAATTTCAAATCTATATTTCAAAATTTGTGGAACTGCTAAACTAAATAGATAAATTCTATTTAAGAACAGCATTGAAATCTAAACAACTATAAGAAATACTATTTTCGTAAACTGAAATTTTATGTAATTATATAGAAAGATCCTGTCAATAGATCTTTCCCGTCTTGTGACAACGACAAACATATTAGAATTTCCGACAAGAATCTGGACGGCACATACCGTGTCTTTTGTATGAAAATTGTTAACAGAGCACTGATGATTTTTAAATATCGCGAGTATGATTTTATACCTTCTTAGACCTCAGCAAATAAAGACATTACGTCAATTATGTTTCGTATGAATAGCTTGTGTCGTTGTATCATGTCAACCGTTAATACGAATACTTACTTTGATTGACTTTTGATATAGCAACATTTACTTTAATTAATTTAGTAATCGGCATTACAATTTTTATTTTGTTTTGTTTATTTCAAAGAATCTAATAATTAGAATTATGTTTGATCTTGCAATTATTGCGAAATTGAACCTAGATTCAAGAGATAGATTTGTTTTTAATTATTTTAACTTATGCTTAACAAAATCTCGTGTACATTTTTAAGAAAAAAGATTTCGAAATTACTATTTTATTATGCTGATTATTATTATTATTTTAAATGATTTCTACACAGTAATCTGCGATTATTAGCCTATTACATAAGTCAGACCTGCAGACGGCAGACTTACAAAAAATTCTTAAATGAAGTAGAAACAGTTAAATAGTACAAAGCCCATGTATTTACCAGAAACTTCAATGCAAAAACTTTGACTACAAGTCTCCACGAGGATACATGTTATAACAAATGTTGGACAGTCATGACCAAAATGTAAGCAGAAGTAGTAAGAATTCTGGCGAATCAGAAACCAGTGCTATTCACAAAGCCGTTAAGCAATACGGTGCAAAGAGATTTTTTCCCGAAAAAATAGAAAAGAGGGATCTTATACTTATTACAAAACAGGGGATAATGGATATGAAACACCATAGTAGTTCAGACCCCTAAGACTTCTAGAAATGATTGGAAAGATATTCAAGCATATCATAACGGAAAAAATCAAACAATACTCACAAACAATTGTAATAACTAGTAAAGACTCAAGATAGGTATCTCGACCATGTAGGTAATGCACATATTAAACAAAAATCGCAAGAAGAAACAAAATTTAAAGGCAAGAGGGATGTATGCCCTGCTTACACATCATAGACCTAAGATACGTATGTAACACATTCCCATGGCAAAAACAGCAATGACTAATAAATATATTCCCAATTATCTCTTAAACATAGATGGATCATATTTACTAGATAGAAGATTAATTTAAGATGCAAAGAAGAACCAAATTAACTGCGGGATTCATCAAGAATATATGCTGCATAATTCGTCAAGATTAAATGCTGCGTCTGTTACCGTAGAACATATATTAAGATGGAATTATTAATCTTGGAGTATCCCAATATATACAATTGACTATCTAATATTACATCCAGGGTATATCCTAGAATTTTTACTCTGAAATTATTTCCTCTTTCGTAGATTAAATGATAAAATAAGTGTTTTTCTGTCCACAGATGCAAGTAAGCAGCGGAAGCTTTTATATACACGATGTTTTAGTGTCATACGTGCGTTATAGCTTGGTTTGATTGAATTTATAAATGTGTGGAGTTAAAATAAAATTATAAAAAACTCATTTTTTCAAAATTATATTTCAGCACTCTAGTTTGCAAAAACCTATGGTGCAACCCTCATTGGAATATAAACAATTTAAAATTAGATTAAACACCGAAATATAAATTGCACCATAATAATATACATGTAACTGAAAATGTCAGTATAGTAGTAAAATAAAACAACAATACAAAACATCAGTAGTGTTTATTTTATGAGAAATGTTAAGGTATTAAGAACACATATCTCAAATGATAAAAAATAGTATATTGTGTTAAAAGTCAAATAATACGTTATTCTAAAACACCCTCAAAAAGCGTCGAATAAATAATAAATGTATCGACAATAGATATTAATCAATGTAAAAAGATGTACACCAATGGAAACATACCAGAAAATTGTTATTCATATGTATTATCAACGAGAGAATAAAAAAGGAAAGTATATTTACCTTAAACTGACAGGGATATAAACATATGACTAACCTTTAAGACTCAGGAAAGCTTTTCGTTGCATGACTAGTCAGGAAAATGACATATTGCCTGCCTAGGCAGGTAATGAAAGAAACGTGAATTTCTAGTTACTTAGCAACATAAAATACTGACCAAATATGTAAGTCAAATATTTCTTTTATCTTAAATTAATTTAACATATTTAAATAAATAAATATATCATCACGCATTTTACCCATTACTGGGTGTAGCACGCTGTCTAAGCAGATTTCGGTAAGTGATATATTTCGCTTGAAGTGGTGAAAATTGTATGTCGGCTGTGGGGATTGAACCTGGGTTCTCAAGATCCACAGGCCGACTCGATACCACTGAGCCATCTAACACGTCAGTAAAGCTGTTGCTCGACATGAAACTATCTACTTATCCTGTAATTGAATACTTTCCTGACTTTTTACGTAAATAAGTATTACAAGATTCTTATCGAGTAAGGTTTTATTTTATTATGCTGCGCATAAGTTTCCTTTTGCCCTATGATTCCAACTTTCAATATTACAAGTATTTTATCAAGTATAAGGCAAATATTTTTTGACTGATTTTGCAGTCGTGGTATTCTCATAATTTTACGGTACAAGTAATATAAAAAGCATATAACGTTATGTGTTTATTTTATTTCGAAAATAAGAAAAGTTATTTTTAATGATACTTCATAATAGCGAAACATATGTCTGTTATGATTATACTGGGTGAAGCGATTATTTATTTGCACGTTTATTAAAAAAAAATTGTTTTGAATCTGTATTTTATCTGTATTATCAAATCGCCGGAGAGAAATGTTGAAGGGATACAGAATTTTAGATTTTAGCGTCAAATAAATAAGTTTAAAAATGTATGTCATTTTAGTACACGATTAGATTTCGTGAATTTTTTTAGTGTTTGTTATACAAACTGTATTGATGATAAGGGTCGTCTATGTAGTACAAGACGTTTACAGACTGGACATAATTATCTACGACGAAGACAATGTTGCTAACGCACGAAAATGTAGATAGTTCTTTGTACGAGTGCAGTAGTCAATTCTTTTATAAAGAGTAACAGTTTAGAGTATGTACTGAAACAGACAATTTTTTTACAAGAGATGATACTAAGATATTTTTACGTATTATGTCTTCTTGCCTGTAAAAATATGTGACAGCTAATATCATTTAACGTTTTACTTTTAAGGCATCTAATATATGGGTAGCAACAATTTTTGTGATTTTTTACTTTTTTTTTGCGAATAATAATTTATTACCAGATCAACATTTACATTGTTATACATGGTATGGATGATGTATTTACATGGCATTGATGGAGAATTTTGTTCCCCGGGCAGTTACAGTAGTTTATGGTGGATTTTATAGCATGGGGTTGCATTAATTTGTATTATTAATCTGATATTTCTTCAGTGTCTGTGCTGAGTGGTAGGTCCTGCGGAAGACGTCTTTTTAGTCGCAATTTCTTCGATTTGTTTCCGAGGTTGTAATGATTTGCGCTTAGAGGAATGTTTGTAAAGAAGTTTACAGCATGTTTCTTAATGTTTTGTTGTATCGTTTCAATTTGTAGTTCGCGATGTAATTGTGTTTTCCGGATGTACCAAAGCGGATTGACCGCTATTCTGAGAATTTTGTTTTGCATTAAAGTCTTTTAGAGGCTGTGCCTCAGATAGGGCAAGCGTACATTATCAATGGTCATATTATTGAAGTGTACATAAGCTTTGTGCATTCAGGTCTTATGGAAGATTTTCGGTTTATTCGGTATAACATTCCTAATCTCTGTTTACCTTTTTTTGAGTTTTTATGTTATATGATTTCTCCATGTGACTCGTCGGTCGAGATGTAGGCCTAGGTATTTGACGGCTGAGTTTTGCGGATTCCATTCTGTTTGTATTATTGATGGTAATGTTTTGTGGATCGTTATTTCTTTTTAACGAGAATAGTTTTGCTTCGCATTTATTTGCATTTAGAGTTATTTTCCATTTATCCATCTATTGATTTAGTGTGTTGATTGCGTTTTGAACGCGGTTTCTGGCTATGTTGATATTTCAGTGTTGCGCTATGATGGCGGTATCGTCAGCGTATATAGGTGTGTTGAGTTTTGGGCGACAGGGATGTCATTCATGTAGATATTGTATAGCGTTGGCCCTAGGATTGGGCCCTGGGGTACTCCTGCATGGATATTTCTCGTTGATGATGTGTGATTATTGAGTGTTTAATTGAAAAGTTTTATTTCCTAGGAATGAACGTAGGATTTGGATAATGTAAGTTGGTAATTTGAGTTTTTTCAATTTGTAGGTAAGACCCGTGTGCCATACTTTGTCGAATGCTTGTTGTACGTCCAGCAAGGCGATGACGGTGCTCTGATTTCTTTCGAATCCTTTCACTATCAATTCGTTTAGTCTTAGGAGTTGGTGGTTTGTTGAGTGGCCTCTTCGGAACCCGAATTGGAAGGCTGGGATAATGTTGTTTGTTACTAGGAATATATCTAATCGGTGTTTAATAACTTTTTCTAGGATTTTTAATAAGGTTGAGAATAGGCTTATTGGTCTATTGCTCGATGGTAAGTTTTTTATTTTGCCTTGTTTGTGAAAGACTATAATTTTAGCATGTTTCCATTTTGTGGGGAAGTATCCATTGGCTAGACAGGAATTATAAATGGAGCTGAGGAAGCTTAGCGCTTTGCGTGGGACATTTTTCAGGATTAGGTTTGAAATTTCGTCCTGGCCGGTGCTTTTATGTTTTTTAACTTATTGAAGTAGCCCTTGAGCTCAGCTGGAGATGTGGATGTCAATTGTGATGGGATTAGGGTAGGATCATTATTTAGGTTAATTGAGTTTTCTATGTTGTTTTGATTTAGGTTTTAGGATGTTATTTTGAAATACAGTTTCGTAGTAGGTAGCGAATGCATTGCATTTTTCTTCATCCATAATGAATGTTATGTCATGTATAACAATTGTTGGAATTACTGTTGGAATTTTTATTTCTTTCTGTTACTGGTAGTCGCTCTTTCTCCGATTTTCAGTTTCTGTATCCAATAACCCCTTTCCAACTGGATTTTTTTTAGTTTTCTGGTCGAGCCCGTTTCTTCAGTTAATTCTTTTACCATTTTTTCGTTGTGATTTCTAATGGCGTAGTTCTTAGGCATGTTTTTATGGTTGTCTTTTATCTTTTCTTTGTATATTTAACTTCGTGATTGAAGTTGATGTAACTTACTAACCTGTGATCTGAGTTAAAACTGAAATTGTTTAGTTTAGTAGTAGTGTTGGATATTGAGGATAATTAATTGGACATTATGAAATCTATTTTCTCTTTGTTTCGATGGTCCCTTCTACGTCCATTTTCTTGAACTATTGCAAGTAGAGATTTGAGAGTTCTAACACGGGATTGGGCTGTGCGAGTTGCCTGCATGTGTAGTTGTTTATAAGAATGTAGTGCTGGTGGTCTATGGTAACGTATAGTAAATAATTGAGGTTTGTATAGTTGGGTAAAAGGCGTGATGATATATTTTATTTTTTTATTTTTGTATAGTTGGTTGTGGGAGTGTTGGTTATTTTAAATATATTGTTTACTTGGTGTGTGGTGTATGTAGGTGTATATTTAAAGAATTGTTTGTATAAATAAACATGTTTTTGTTATTTAAATGCTTCGTATTGGTTATAATGATTGTTCAAAAATGACGCCGCTTGTCCGTCGAGTAATGTAGAATTTGTTAAAGATTAACTTTGTGATATAGATAAACTTTTTCGTTGTTGAATTTCCAAACAGGATTCATATGGCTTGAGCGATACAATAATATTGCTCGATCTGCTTGCAGTAAGCTTTCTATTAATACATACTTGTGTCTATTGACTTATTTGGCTTCGGATTATTCATAGATTTTGCAGCTCTCAACTTTGACATCAATGATCTTACCCTTATCCGGATAACAAATGGTTAATGGTTTTATAAATATATGTAAATTTTATATAAATATCAAGTTGTAATTGAACATATTTGAAAAAACAAAACATAATTTTTTTATGTATATTATTCTGCTCCACAGATTACATTTTTTAAATCCTTATCCTGTTACTCAGATTATTTTAGTTACTACTTAGCACGGGGATAAAACTAGCGTATTTTTAGATGGTTACCAGCAGTGCTGCCACACCTGCATGGAGAACTTAAATTACTTTTCTATTGTTGTTCACATATGGTAACGGGTAGTAAACGAAACGCAGTTTGTTTACGCTCTCAAACTATGTCAAACGGCCAAATATTATAAATTTTGTCAGTAAATTTATGCTAAAAGCATGCCAAATATTACTAACTTCAGTTTTAATTGTCTCAGTCTAGAAAAGAGACGAACTTTATTTGATATGAGCTTTTTATATAAATTATTGAATAATTTAGTGGACTCTCCTATCTTATTATCACAATTATCCTTCAGAGTTCCTGGTTATGTAATTAGAATGACTTGTATGTTTGACATTCCTTTATGTAGGACTAATTCTGCAGCAAATTCTCCCATTCATAGACTATCTTATGTATATAACAAACTTTGTGAAATGGGTAATATTCCTGATATTTTTACTGTTTCGTTACAAACATTTAAACGTCACATGTCTATTATTTTAGTATAATTTTCAATTTTACTTGCATCTTATATTTCAATTTGGTATGTAAATTATGTTTCACTTGAACAACTATGTAATATTTCTTTTATCTGTGTATCACAAATTTGTTTATTTATTGTATATTATAATTGTAGTGCCATTCTATTATTGGGATTTATCCTGTTGAGTGGCCAAACTTCTAATAAATAAATAAATAAATTAGCAAAAGACAAGCTGGAATAAATTTAAATTATCTTATGTGGATTAAAATCTATTATAGGCTTCAAGTAAAGTACCACTTCCGGATGTTATATAATGACAAAAAGGGAGGTGCACAACTAGATGTTATAACAGTCTTACATACAAAAATTCAAGTTTCTACAGCCTACCACTTTTGAGTTATGCGAGATACATATGTGCATACATACGTACAGACGTCACGACGAAATTAGTTAAAATGGATTTACGGATTGCAATACTACCTTTACTTCATACAAGGAAGTAAAAAGGAAACTACAGATGCAGCAAGACAATGTGGAACAATGAAAGTTAATAATAAACTTCTTGGTGGACTCTTGAAATTATAGAACAAATAAAAATTGAAAAGAAGAGAAGGTTAAAATATCTAAATAATAAAAATGAATACAGATACAATGAGGATGATGCTGAGAGACACAAAATGAAACATGGGAAAAGATGAATCATATAAAATATTTGGAGAAAACGCAAAAGAAAACAGTATAAGCAATCAAAAACCATTTTACAAAGCACTAGAAACGAGATATGAAAAAATAAATTTCAGCAGCTCCATCAAAGATAAAGAAAATAAAATGATAGCCAATGAAAAATAAATAACAAGGCACCAAAGCGAAAGCATGGAAAATATAGAACAATGTTTTAACAGAAATCGGACTAGAAGATATAGTTTTGTAAAACACACGAGATATTGATGGAGCCATTAAGGCAAAATAAGTATATAATATTTTTATTTTTCAATTAAATATTATTTGTTGTTTATTTACGAAGTGTACCATATCTTATTTGATATACATTATTGTAAAGAGAAATTGAATTACAACCTTATTATATATATATATGATTTTCTGAAAAATTAGTGGGGCGTGAAAAAAATGTTTGTGCTATTTTATAGACCAGAGTATGTTAAACAAGTCGTATTTAACTGTTTGTTGTATTTTTCATAATTCAGCAGATATAAGCTGGACAATGAAAAGTCAACAACTTGTATAAATAAAATCTTAACGACTGGGGCATATTATTCAACACGCCCGCTCCGTTCATAACGCTCGCTAATTATTTACTTTATTTGTACATACTAGTAGCTAATATGATTCATTCGCTAATCTAATTTAATTGTAATTTAATTTTATGTTTTAAGTCAACTAAAAATAATTATTTTGTTGTTGATTTTAATTAGTAGAGACATGTAGTGGCAAATATAATAACGAAATATAGGGGAATCAGTAACACTGTACTCGATCTTATTTACTGATTCAAATACTAAGCTTCTTAAATGTCAGATTATATTAGTGATATGTTATTATTTCTACTACATAATAATATTGTTTATAATGTATGAATGATGCTAAAGGAAAAAATATGATGTACAGGCAGAAATATGTCTGAGAGGAAAACATTGTCCTAATTAGATTTTTTGAAATTTATCATTTGAATTTTTTTAAATATCACCAAACGAAATGAGGAATGTTAATATTGTCCTTTTCGCTTTCACTAAAATGACCTAAAATATCAAATTCTACCACAATCATCTCAAAAATAAAGACCGTAACACAATTGAAGTTTATAATAAATTAACGAAATAAAGAAAAAATATTTTTGTCAACGCAACGTCACAGTTGATTTATACTTTTATACTCATTATTATAATCATATTGATCATGAATTGAAACCAATTTCTCTTATTTTAGTGAAAAATAAAATATTGTATATACCACAGATGTTACTAGATGATAATGACGGACGATATCTATCCGTCGGGTTGAAGGCCCTCTGTCTGGAGACCGTCTCTCTCTCTGTACATTAGCATTTAACTAACGCCCTTGTCATATATTAAAAAAGGTGTCGGATTTAAGATAAACACTCGTATAACAAAAAGATAAACACAGAAAATCATTAATGAAATATATGCCATATCTTAAAAACAAACAGATAAAAGGCTTGATTATGGACCTAATGCAATTGTAGCTACATATTATGCCTTTAAATTATTATAATATAACGTAATTTACTGGTTAATAAAACATACACAAAAGATCAAACGCAAAATTTGTGCAATATCTCAATAACAAAAGAAATACATTCAGTAAAACAACCGTCACGGCAAACCGTACACATGTAAATGGTCGCATCAACTACCACTTTTACAACACATCACATTATCACTCCGGTATCAAACTATCTTTTCTAAATTGTTTCGCACGCTACTATAAAAATTAATTTTATGTTATTTTTAACATCTCGTATCATTACCACCAGATAAATAAAAATTTGTGTTTTCTGACATATAATTCTCTGCAACTGTATCCGGCAAAACCTACTTCATCTAATATTAGTTGTCCTAATGTTACCCAAGTAAATTATAATTACACAGAAATGTCACCAAAGGAACCGTATTCGGTTTGCTCCGGCATCAGTTCGGATAACGCAGATCTATTTCCAGTCGCAGACACTGAGGTGACTCATCCGGTGTAATTCTACATGGAATATTGTAAGATACTGATTTATTTATTTTTAGGGGAAAGAGATAACATCACACAAAACATTGGATATAGAAAAGGGAGGCATGTTGTAGACTATAAACGAATTTTATATGCTAATTTCATTTTAAATTAATGAAGCGTAATTGTTGAGCAACACACTTAATTTGGTAAAATGAAACTTATAACGGATGGAATTTAAAAGTACTATTTACTTATTAATATTTCGCCCCTTTGTGGACGTCCCCAATTAATTTTCTTTTCATAATATGCTTGTTTAGATTAAATGTTCCCAATTAAATTTAATGTATTTGGTTTCCTCCTAACAAAACCTACATTTGTGGTCTTCTAAAACCCAGTGCAAGAACAGAACTAGTAGCTCGCGGGCTTGGAATTGGTTATGATGTTTTTGAACAACAGTAACCGCACTTCACGCAATTAAATATACCACTTACTGAGATCCGCTACAACAGAGTATCACATCCAGTAATAGGTGAAAGGCGTGGTGATATATTTATTTAATTTTTTAATTTAATAACTGTTAAATAGAATATTAAAACATATCAAATATTAAGATTTTTGCAAGTTACATATTTCATTTTTAACATAATGAAATTTTATTATCTATATTACAGAGTAAACAATAGTATTCTTATTTACTTAGAATTTCAGTTATGATCACTATATTTGCAATAAAATATTTATTTGACAATTATATCGTTGTACATTTAATAGTATTTTTATCTTCTGTCAATACTAATTGTTGAAAAAAAATTATATTCTTCGGCGACTACATGTTGCGACAAGGTGTATTAATATGTATTTGGATATGTAGGACCCAAATTATTTCTTATACAACGTAATTAATTGGTATTTCTTTAAATAAAGACATAACATCAAATTGAATTATTTATTTTTTTTTTTAATGTTTTTAATAGATTTACAACTGACCAGAGAGGTCATCCAGCAAATATGGTAATTAGATATAACATGAGAGGGGATATCTCCCAGCGGAGAATCCACATGAACTACATTTTATATTGTATACAGAGTTTTAGTGTGTTAGTGTGTAAATTTTAAATCTAGTGGGTTTGTTCTCTTGAGTCTTCGCAAGTCGTCTTCATTGTTGAGCAGGTTTACGGCGAGTTCGTTGGGGTGAGAGTTCAATTTGTTTTCATATGTGGTGGCAAATTTTTTTATTTGTTCATTGATAGTTTTAATTTTTAGGTCTTTATGTAATATTTTATTGTTTACGTACCAGGGTGCATTGGTGATTGTACGTAGGGTTTTATTCTGGAACCTCTGTATTATGTTGGTGTTAGATTTTTTGGCGCAGCCCCAGAGCTGAATGCCATATGTTTAGATGGGGGTTATGATTGTTTTATACAGTAATATTTTATTCTCGAGTGTAAGTTGGGATCTCCGGCCGATAAGCCAATACATTTGTCTAATTTTTAAGTCGAGGTGTTTCCTTTTGGTTTTAATGTGTTTCTGCCAGGTTAGTCTTTTGTCCAGATGCATGCCCAGATATGTTACCTCATCCTTTGTTTCAATTATGTTGTTATTTATTTTGACTGGGGAGCATGTAATTTTCTTAGTTGTGAAGACCGTATGTGTGGATTTCGTCTCGTTAATTCGGATTCGCCATTTGGCGGCCCATTGTTCGATTTCGTTCAGCGCATTTTGCAGGAGTTCAGTTGACTTCTCCGGGTTTTCGTGTGATACTAGGATAGCCGTGTCATCTGCGTAGGTGGCAATGGTGGCTTGTTCCGAGCATGGTAAGTCCGCGGTGTATAGCTGGTATAGCACCGGTCCAAGTACGCTGCCCTGTGGAACACCGGCTTTTATTTTGTGCAGCTTTGAGTATGAGCTTTCGTATCTTACTTGGAAGAATCTGTCTTGCAGGTATGACTTGAAGAGTAGAAAATATTGCTGGGGTAGTAGGGACTTTATTTTATGGAGTAGGCCCGTATGCCACACCCGGTCGAAAGCTTGACTTATGTCAATGAAAGCTCCCGAGCAGATTTTTTCGTTTTGGATGCTTTTTTCGATTTCACTGACCACACGGTGAACTTGGTGGATAGTCGAGTGCTGCTGTCTGAATCCGAACTGGTGTGGTGGAATGATGTTGTTGTCTTCGATAATGGGTTGAATTCTTTTGAGGATGAGTTTTTCTAATAGTTTCGAAGGTATGGGAAGAAGTGAGATTGGCCTGTATGATGTGACTTCGTGAGCCGCTTTACCTTTTTTTCGTATTAGGATGATCTGCGCGAGTTTCCATTGTGCGGGGAAGTATCCGATTCTTAGAACTGCATTGAAGATTTGTGTTAGAGCTACGATGGACTTTTTGGGTAATTCTTTTAAAACTTTTGCATTAACTAGGTCGTGCCCGGGAGATTTTTTATTGTTGAGGTTTGTTATTTCGGTTCTTACTTCAACGGGTGAGATGTGCTTAATTGGAAAGTCAAGTTGTAGAGGAGTGGTTAAGAAGTTTTCAATACTTTCTTCCTCTTCTTTTGAGATTGTAGAGGTATTTGGTGTGAAGGTATTAGAGAGGTGTTCTGCAAATTCTTCTGCTTTGTCGGGATCCTCTCTGGCCCATGAGCCGTCTTTTTTCTTTATAGGGGGGATGTGTTGGGTTGGTCGTTTTAGTCTTTTTGTCGCCTTCCAGAGTGAATAGTCACATTCTGGGGACGCGGATAAATTAAATTGAATTATAGAAAGCAAATTTGGGGTACACCAAAGAATTGGGTGTTTTATTATAAAAAACAGTAAATTTATTTCATATGTATATATATATATATATATATATATATATATATATATATATATGTATTTATAAATAAATATGTATAAATAATGAAACAAATAGAAAATAGTTTCTGGATACATATACCTACTTTTTACATAGGTACCTACTTTAGGTAATATAATTCGCTTATTTAAATAATTTAAATGCACATATTGTACATATCATATAAATAAAAACACTAAACATTATAAATCAAAATATATTCCTCTTCTGCGCATCCTTTGCAAATTTAAAATAATAATTAGAATCCACTATAAATATTCAAATTTGCTAAACCATTTAACTTGTTCCATTCCAGTATGTTCCGCAAGTATGTTTTAATTCGACGTAATTTATTTCGAAAAAGATCTAATAACATTTGGATATCAAATCTCGGTACATAAATTTAAAGCATTAATTGCATTTTAGGAGGACCGACTAAGTATGCGTCATGATAGATTGTTAAGCGAAAAAAAATAAATATACATATACTTATATATAAAGTGTTAATAAAAAAGTAAATTATAGCTGGCCTTCAATACCGAAACATTGAGCAGAAATTATTAATTAAATATAAATACATATTGAAATACAAATATATTGGGGAGTGGAGATCAGACCCTAAAGATCTCCCTCCCCTTGCATACGCCAGTGGTAAATATAAATACTATGGAGGAATGACAGACTATACTAAATTTCATGATTATATAAATTCGACAGCATAATTACAAAAATATATAATTTGAATTACATTTGTTATGTTATGCCTCCTTTATTACCGCATTGCTTTGATTAATTTTGATTTTTTTACAAAGTACGAAAGAAAGTGCAGGCACTGTTAGAATTTAAACTCTACTCAACATTATAATCAGTGTAAAAAATTTACAGGATGTTCAAAAAAGGGAAAAAACTTTAAACGAATATACATTTTAATGAAGTTATTCTCAGTCAAAAAGTTCTTGAAGTGTAAATTTTTAGACACTGACTG
Organism: Pterostichus niger; assembly: GCA_947425015.1. NCBI lineage: Eukaryota > Metazoa > Arthropoda > Insecta > Coleoptera > Carabidae > Pterostichus > Pterostichus niger. Next base: position 29,372,368 of record OX380337.1, on the reverse strand, counting down.
TCACAAAATTTTTAATAAAAATAATAATGAATTATTATTACATAATTTACATGATGATATATTTATTTTTATTTATAAATTTGAAGTAAATTCTAAATAAAATCAATTCAACAACTGAATATTTCATTTAAATATAAATTAAATTAATAGGTTTTTTCAATATTTACCATCTCTTACAGATAACATAAAGATAAAAGTGACTATTATTTGGAACTGATTAATAAAGGAAAGAAAACAAATAGTAAACTATATTTAAAATTATATCTGACTCGACAGATTCGATCTGACATAACCCAATTTGGTCTTACTATACGTATCCAACCCGCCTAGACTCAACCTGACTTATCCGTATCCAACCCGCCGAGAGCCAACTCGAGTTACTCGTATATAACCCGCCCAGATCCGACCCGACTTACCCATATCTAACCAGCCCAGACCTGATCCGACTTACCCGTATACAACCCGCCGAGACCCGACATGAACAACTTACAATTGACCCGAAACCCGACTGCGAGTCTGATCAGGTCGGGTTTCTGGTAAAAATGCGCATCTCTAATTATAGAGTTCTGTAAAAAATGTTAAAAAAATTATAAAGATCGTATATCTTAAATTTATTTTAATTATGTGCAAAGATATTGTAATTTCTATTTAATCATTTATAACGTAGGTAGATACATAAAACTTATATCATCCATCGTCGGTACATAAAATAATCACATCGTGTCTTAAAATTATAAACAAGTGTATTACAACATATGTACGAATCATAATAATCGCATCTTTATAAATCTATTCCAGCTACTTTTCATTCGTAGAAACGAGTTCAATAAATAAATAGTTTTTATTTCAAATAAATTGGAATATGTACACTATCTTGAACTATCACTGAAAAATTTGTTTTCTTCAAAGTAACAGTAGACAAATAGCCAGAGATGATAACCAGAGATTTACTATTGATCTTCGATCTGTAAAGAGAAAATATAATTTTAATATCAATTAGGAGAATAAATATTACATGTCGCCCAAAAAGTATATTTGGAACACTTATACGTGAAATGTGAAAAACTAAGAGACTCTATTGGGATTCGATCTTAGGACCTCCCACTTGTTTGGTAGAAGCGGGTGGAAGTAGAGCTAAATGACGAACATCAGTATATATTTTTCCAAATGCCGCGGTTTAATATCAATGTTGACAAACTGTTAATGAAAAATTAACAGAGAGTGTCATTTAAATTAAGAGGAATACTAATAATTAACTTTATTTATTTAGTTCATTAGTCGAATTAGCTTTAATGTCTTAATTTTTGAAAATAACATAATGTGAAGTATTATCAATTATCATGATATAAACTCAATCTTCAACAAGATATACTCGTAGAACCAAGACACTATGAGCTTCGTCTCAATGAAGTTGGCCTAATCAATACTGTTTTGGATATTGCAATATATACTACAAGTAAGAAAAATTGTTGACAACTCATGGCCTTTTTATGTTTTCATATATGTAGTAAGAACAATTTAGAAAAACAAAAAATAGTGCATTTTCTTTAAATTGAATGTGAAATTTATTTAAAAGTATAAGAACAATTTTTGTATATCAAGAATACTATTTTGAAATAAATAGTAATGTTTTGACGTTTATTTATAAATAAGTATGCTAACAGTATTATTTCCATGTTTTCTTAAGTAGTAAGAAGAAGAAGAGTTGTTCTATTTTTAGGCAAAGAAAAAACTACAACTGTCTAAGAAAAAAACTTAAATATCCTGCTTCTGCGGTAGTATGTATAGTATATCAGCAAGAGGAGTAGGTAATCTTTAAAGAATAATTAACGCTGATAAATACATCAATGTATTAAAAAATTATTTAAGGCCATCACTTGCACAATTAAAATTGGTTGGACTTGATTGTACCTTCTAACAAGATGTTACTGCGCGCGACATGGCTAGGAAAGTAAAAGACTAGATGTCTAAAAACGATATTCGATTTTTAAAATAGATATCTATCAGTCCAGACCTTTCAACAATCGGAACGTTGTGACATATCATAAATAAAAGGCTGCGGACACAAGCTGCAAGAACGATGTCAGAGTTGCCCGCTCGCCTACAAAAAATTAGGACAATTTTACACCTTATGAATGTCAAGACTTAGTTAACATCATTTCAAGATGTATTGCTGCAGTTATAAGCCGAAATTGAGACAATAAAAAGTCGAAAAAAGAATGGAAGTTAGTGGTATCTTGAATTTAAATTTGTCTCAATTTTTCGAATTAGTTATAAAATAAAAATAAGTATTTCTTGTTTTTCTGCTCATTTAATTGCATTTTTTTTAAGTTGATAGAGTTTTTAGTTCACTAAAAAAATGTGTACTATTTCCTGATTTTCACTTTACATGGAAAATTCTCTTAATAAAACATAATTTGGCTAGATAGGTCAACTTCATTGATACGGAGCTCATATATTCTGATATTCTGAAAAATACTTAAAAGGTAATTGACAATGACTGGCTAAAGTTTAACATCTATATTAAATCAGAAATATAAGTAGAATTAAACAATTGAAATCTTCTTCAACTAATCTGACTTTTGACACATGAGAAACTACCTTTGATCATCGTATTGAGACAGAATTGTAGGAAATAAATAAAATATTTTATTGGTTACTTGTACTACTGGACCAGGCGAGCTGTTGGTTTTCGAGGACGTCACGCTGCTGCTGATGCGTGGTGGCCTGCAGGTCGAACATTCGTACAGTAACGGTTTGAGAAGCGAGAGGTGGCGCAGGTACATAGGCCGGGGGCGTAGCGACACATACCACCCGCAGCAGGTGATCCGGCGCCGGAAAGTGTCGGCGTTCGACGATGAAGCGCAGGTCGCGCGAGGCGATGACAAGACCGTGCTGATTAGGTAATGAGATGCGCTGCGAACCAGTGGAGACGGGCACGCCGTTCAACAGCCACGTGAGCGAGGGAGCTGGGTCCGCAGCCGCCGCCGTGCAACTGGCTTGTATTAAGTCGCCCGCCGCGTACATCCCACGCACACCTAACACTTGTGGTTCGGTCCGCCCTACAGCCGCTACGGTGACATTTCCTGTGCGAAAACCTACTCGAAACTTGGGCGCTTCCGTCGACACCTCACATTTGTACGCGCCGCCGCTGTGCTGCGTGCTGAGGTGCGTAAGCCGTACACTGCATTGCCGTGAATCGCACGGTATACCTTGTTGCTGCTCCAAGTGCACGCCTGCCATTGGAAACGACATGACATGCGGTTGCTGGCGTGGAGTATAGCGGAAGAATTCCTGCTCGTCCTTATACCACTTCACTGAGTGTAGCTCTTCGCCGCCCATCTCGAACGTGCAGCCTAGCGTCAACGAATCTCGCGGGTCCACCAACAAAGGCACAGAAAACTCCGCCACCCTCACCCCGGAACTCCAATCTGCAACAAATAATACAAACATTCTATCAGCATCCCTTAAAATCCTATCAAAAACTTGACTCTATTTGCAAACAACAGAAATCTTGCAAATAAAATCTGTGAAATATATGCAATGCTTTATTAAATGGGGATAACACAAACTATCAAAATATTCATTGAATAAATATTAATTCATATATTCATATTCAGTTTTCTATAAGGGCATTATTGCGCAATGTCACTTCGATAAAAATTTAATTTCATTCATTTGAAAGGATTCTCGCCATTGTTCAATATCCATTTCGAAAAAGAAAAATATACGAGTATCATCACGCCATTTACACATTATTGGGTGTGGTACTTTGTCGTAGCAGATCTCGGTAAGTAAAATATTTCTACGCGTGAAGTGCGGTTACCAGCCGTCAAATCACGACCCTCAAATATGTTAGTGGAGAAGGAGCTACGGGGGTAGTTTTAATGTGGTGAAATTTATTTGTCGGCTGTGAGAATCGGATCCTGGTTCTCAAATCCATAGGTCGATTCTATGATTATACCACTAAGCTATTTACTCCATCGTCTGAGACTCAAATTTGGTTAACAAAACTCATTTATAAGATAATATAATAATAGTGACAAAAGAATGTAATGGTAATGTGATAATCAAAACCATTATGATAAGTTTACATAAATATTCAGATATTTCTTAAATTAAATTATAAGAAGTAGTGAAAAACTGTAAATATTACTGTCAAATATATTTCAGAATACAAAAGATGGACACAATAAACTGCTTAAAATAAAATAAAATAAATATATCATCACGCCTTTTACCCATCACTGGGTGTGGCACTCTGCCTAAGCAGATCTCGGTAAGTGATATATTTTTTCGCGTGAAGTGCGGTTACCAGCCGTCAAATCACGGCCTCCAAAGATATTAGTGGAGGAGGAGCCACAGGGGTAGATTTTTTAAATTGGTGAAAATTGTTTGTCGACTGTGGGGATCGAACCAGGGTTCTCAAGATCCAGAGGCCTTAACTGCTTAACTGTTAGAATATTACGTTTATCTGATTTGAGTTAAATATTTTTGGTGACAACAAAAATATTCGTAAATAAAAATTTATGACACTAAAATAATAATAATGAATCAGATTTAGGTTGCTCCAGAAGACCCTGTGACATCCTTGGACCTGTAACAACAACTTATATATTGTATTTATAATAACTAAATGTGTACTACGAATGGCAATATTAACATTTATTGCAGATACATACAGTTTCCCGATATTTTTAAATAGTTATTTGTGTATCAAGATCGGTAAATGATGTTTTAAGATCGAAGATTTTGTATGGAACAGGAGGCGCAGCTGAGGAACCCTAAAAGATTTTAAAGCATCACTTAGCGCTCTTGGTATAAATAGATTATTTTCTACCATCAGCGAAAAATCAAATATATTATCTCTTTACCACCGAAGGGTGGTAGTACAACTTTTAGAACAAAATGTATCTCATAAAATTAACATAATACTCAAAGTCGGCTTACTAGTCGTCTAGGCAAAACCTGTCGCAATAAACAACTGCTGTGAAATGTGAATTTGTTCTTTTCTGTCATAAGTATATTTTCATCATGTTGTATCTGTTATAACTGTTATGTGTAAGAACAACTAATCATCTTATTAAATAAAACGTTTATTATTATTAGTTCTTGTATTAATGTCAAAATGCTATTTCCCACATCACGTATATGTAAACATTTACATTTCTTTTTATATATTTTTTTAATTAGGTAAACATGAAGAAAACGTCAATAATATTTCCAATATCAGCAAAGGTGTTTCGTGACCAATAATTTATCATCATATAAATTTGTTATTAATTCTAAATAGCTTACTGAAAAAGTAAAATTATATTTAGGTCCTGCCTGTTTCGTATTCAACGTTATTCTTATACACTAAGTCAGTGATGTTATTCTCTACTCACCTTCACCCTTATTATTAAGCTTTACTTTGTATCTCTTTTAAGTAAATCGTAACTAAATGAATTGTAGCTTTAAATAAAAACATATAAAATAAACCTCGTACTTATCCTAAATTCAAGCTTTCATCCAAATCAAATAGTTTAGGCATTTTACTTTCATTCAGTTACAGTTAGCGACACATAAATAGGTCTTGTATTATATCTTCCGCAATATTTGTCGACAATATTGTAGCGAGTACGGTTCTGTTCCCTCCGGAACAGTCGACGCATCTTTGTCTACAGCGCGTTTACCGCTGTCTCATACGCAATACAGAAACAGTGTTCCAGAAGCTCTCGAATATTCTAGAATATCTTGTTCCAGTATATAAGGGAGAGTTTCGGCCGGCAACAGGCATTCGGTATTTGAAGTGTGAATAGTGCAAGTCGTTGCTAGATACGTTAATGTGAATATAAATACATGTTGTAAATAAATATATTTAGCAGTTTTGTTAGTGTTTTTATTGCTCGTGTTTTGTTTAATAATAAACTTTCACTGAACCCGAAATTGTAATAAACGTTACAATATGTTTAGATCAATTCTCCCATGGGTACATGAATTTTACATCAACCAACATAATTTTGAACATATTAAAAAAATATTACGACCGCTTAATAGACTTTTTAAGAATAGAATATAATTTTCGGCATAATTTGGATAGGTGTTAAGATAACAATTGACGAACGCTTAAATGTTATTTTTTAAACTACAACTACAACAATAATTAATAAAATCTACTTCTTTGTTATAATTATGATCATTTATTATTATTATATTATTAAAAATTACTATTTATAGCAAATGTACAGAGAATAATTTCGAAACATGTTTCAAGCAAAAATTGTTTTAATAGAGTTTTAAATAAAATCAAGTTCTATTTTAATTGTTATGCATTCTTTGATAAACTATGGTTTACAAAATATAAATAAAATCTTAAATGTATACGGTTTCAATCCAAAATTTCATCACATTTTCAATTTAAAAGTGCCTACAGACAAATTGAGAGCCTGACTTTTTTTTCAATTTCATTAGGGTCTAAAACATGAAAATTCAACGAAATTGCGAAAACTTGTTGTCTACCCTATTATTACCCGAGAGGAAAATCTAATTGATCAGAATTTTCGGCATGAATTTGTATTGCAACGTCATTACGTCATTAGCCCGCCATTTTCTGCGATGATGATATTTTCTTGGTACTGCACATGTGTGAAAGTATAAGTAAAATGGTGATATTAATGCTTCTCTCATACGTATAACTTCTGCTGATCTGCACTATTTATATTTTATTGTGAAATTTATAAGGCACGGTTGTCAAATTTACATACATACACACATAACATCACGCTATATTTCATCGAATGTTGTAGCCCGAATCCCTGAAATATTCTCAGTACATCTTATCAGATATATCAAAGAATCAATTCTCGTCAAACATTATTATCTTATTATCGATCTTAATCATATTTACGGGCTCTCCTATGGGCTCATTTAATGGAAACACGCAACAAACTTTTAATCACATCCATCCATTCACTCATACAACTATTTAATTCTTCTTGCAATTACGCCTACTCCTCTAACAACAAATCTAGAAGGATAAAAATGAAAGCATCGTCTTTTGCGCTTGTTTTTGAAAGTAAATTCCGCATAATTGCAGTAAGAAACTCTATAGTCAGAATTGAAAATAACTCCAAAATATAAGAAACGAAGAGAACGTCCTACGCTTATTTTGGAAAGTGCATAATGGTAAACGAATCAGAAGATAAGAAAGGAAAGAAGTGTCGACAAGCGCTTGTTTTATTCTTAAAATTTATTGTATATGATACATTATATTGTAAATCACACTATCCCAATGTAATTAACCTCTATATCTATATAGCAAATATAATTCAACCTCTTTGTAAATGTACGATTCAAACAAGCCGTAGTGCAACATAGATTTTAATAATACAAATTTGATAATTTCCTATTTGATTTATGATGTTGTAGGCCTTTTGTATATACAATATTTATATTTGCTTTCATTTAAACGCATATGATATACGAGTACATTGATTTGAAATTTTCAAATTAATGTTAAATTAATAAGAAAGAATATAGTTTATAATTATAGCTGACACTTTTGTGCGATTGCATATTTTATTTGTTAAAACATATTTTAATTTCAACTTGATTTTTGCTTGAATCTAATAAAATATAGCTTAAATTTTCAATTTGATACTGCATAAATACAGTGTAGTGACCGAGACATCAGAACATAGGACTACGTTACAATCAATAAACAGAATTAATTTTTCCTGCTACATAGCGGCAGCAGTTAAATTTAAAATGTTGAAAATTAGTTTAAAAATACGAATAGCCTTGGAAATGAACAAAATTTAAAAAGATGTTTCACGTTTTATCTGTCAGCAGAAAAGTATTCATTATTATTATTATTATTATTTATTGCCAGTAGATATTTATTAGTCTTTAATTTAAAAGAATTATAAGAAAAAATGATGGATAATTACTCAATTACTGAAAAAACATTATTTCGTCTACTGCAATTTATCATACAAATTAAAAATTCAAAATTATTTTTCTTCTGACAATTTTGTTTCATTTCCAAGGTTATCCCTATTAAAATGGAACTGCATCAGTCCTTTAAGACAGGGATTTAGATGTTACAGATTGGTATGCAAAGACGGATTAAATAGGTTAAGATTCAAAATAGCAGGACACTTTGTTGAGGCTACCTTATTGAAATTATATGATTAATTGTATAATTGTAGACCAGGGTAGTTATGCTAATTTGTACTTTCAAAAAATTGTTATTTGATAAAATTATTCCGATATCATAATCTTTCATGAAACGATCTCAACGCCTCTGCTACTAGTTGTTATTGATGTGTAATAAAAAATTATCTCATAATTCTAGCAATATCTCCAATGATATTGATTTACATTTATCAATCATTCAGTCGTGTTTGTTCAAAACCGGCCACACATAACTCACCATGTGAACTTGTGTAAGTATCTACTCGTATGTATATTCAGGTGCATGTCCGACCTTCCTAATCCCTAGCGTATCTTTATATTGTGCTTCCTCAACAATACTTGAGAATAGTTGTTGAACAGTAATTTTTTAATATCCCGCGAATTTTTAACTACTCATCGTTTATAATGGAACGGATGAAATTATTTTGCTTAGTGCAACATATGTTGTGCTAAATGGAAAATATGTATTATTAAATAAAAAAGGAGAAACAGGTAATTAATATTATCCTATATTTTGTGGTTTTATGGTTTGTTTTATATTTTTGAAATATAATAAACAAACCACAACACGTGTTGAAACACGAAATACGATAACGCGAATAACATTCCGGAATTTGTAAGGTACCGTGAGTGATCTGTGGGCTTCGAAGAGATGATACACAAGATTTGGGGAATGTAATTTACCTTCACTCGCATTAGATTTACCGACAACCAATGGTAAATCCCGAGTACCAATATCAGTAAGCCACGCTATAAATATCTAAGAATCTTTATGATATTTGGAAAGGTTTTTGTCATAAAATTTAAATGTTATTCGGCTCAACGATTAGATGGTTCAGTTTTTATTTATAAGTGTGGATCTGGTATCCCATAAATGTATGTTTGTTATTAGAATGATATATAGTTGCGCACATTGCCAACGCACTGATTTTATCTGCCTTGAAATGAAACACAATTTGAATGGAAGCTGGTCTGAATAAATTATTATCCCCTGACACATCATGTTTGATTTTCGCCAGGATTTCAATTGAAAAGGTTTCCTGAACTTTTAATTAAATTTATTTTGAATATTCCTACATTCGAAAAATACTGAATGTATTTCTAAATGTTAAAATTTAGTGATAAGAAAAAATCTTTCTGAACTCATATTTAATATCGTAAACATTTTTTATTCAAGTTCTATATTTAATAATAATAAATATTAAGTATTCTTTTCGTTTATAATTAAAATATGTCAAAAGTATAGTTTACTTAACTGTTACAAACACAAAACTAAGCTTTTGTGTTGTTTGATAATTTTATAAATATTAAATAATATAACTGTATTAAACCAATTAATATTTAAGAGAACATTATTTTTAGTAAAGCGTCTAAATTACGCAGATCTCGAATTGTCGTACAGATGCCACTTAAAAATTTTCTTTCTATTATTTGCTACATATCAAAGACAGCTTCACATAATATTTGGATTGATTAGCAAAGTATTTAATTAAAAAATTCTAACACAAGACATATTATAGAATTACTGATGTAAATAGATAGTACTAACTCATTTTGAAAATAATATTCAGGATTTAAATTAAGAACGTTAATCTCATTACGAATATAAACAAAAATAAAATTGATAATAATAAACTCTGTTACAATGAAAAGGTTTACATTAGATGCAAATTCGATCTACCTATATTTATTTTACAACGTACTAATGAATTATTATTTATAAAATAATAACAATAATATCTCGAATTGATATGAATTATAGAGAAAATTTATTGCCATGCCATGATTAAAAAAGACAATTGCACTATCCTGAATAGCGAATTTCGTAAAACATTTTTAAGGCAGATTTGTAGTAAAATCCAAATTGTCTGAACAATTTTATTTAAAACCCATTTTTGTCGTTATTTTGTAATTTGTAAATTTACGTAATATTATTTACAAATGATACATAAATATGCCTGATTAATATAAAATACACACATTTTTATTTTAATTAATATAAATTTTAAACTATTTCTAAATAAATAAATTTTAGGAAAGTCAAGTTTATGTAATATATAAAAGTAGAGGATGTTGCTTGTTACAAATATTACTAGATCGTGATTAATGGTCACGTCTGAAGAAAAGACATATTCCAGAACCCTCTTTTGTAGTAAATTACCTGTCGTTTGGACAAGTTCGGTCCCACATAATGAGGGTTTTTTATCCTAGAGCCTAAAAAAACTATATTGCATATCAATTTAAATAATAAAAGTCGAAAAATGTATTATTATGCTTTTATTTCTAAATCTTCATTGACTAACGACGTTTCGAACCCAAGATTGGGTCATCTTTTGGTCAAAGTTTAACATAGAAATACAAGAGATTTAACCTCAAGATGGAATCTGTACTGTACTTAATTTTTTTTTAAATCGCAAGGAGCTATATCAGCCGATCATGCTGGGCAATTAATTGGACCTTCTCTACCAATCCAAGAATTTGGGAAATACAATTATAATTTAATATCGCTACTGCAATATGCAGGGCATCTGTCTTTTTGATCCCAGACAACATTAGCTTGATTAGAATATTCTTCTATTTCTGATCAATATCATTTTACAGCATGTTTAAGTATTTATTGCTATTTAAATGATTTTCAATGAAAAATGGCCCAGTCTTGAATCAGCCGAAAATTCCAGCCCATACAGTACCTTTCTCTGGATACTGAGTGTGATATTATAATTAAATGATGGCTTTATTGGCTCCAATTTTGTGTGTTCGGTTTTCCATGTAATGTAAATAAGGTTTCATCAAAAGAGCAAATAAATTTCTAAAAGCTTCCATAATAATTTCACAACACACACCTCTTGTGAATTTATCAAATATTTATTGATGTTTCGAACCCTTTTAAGAATAATATTTTTCCTTTTTTAATACTTCATGTACTGTTAAAAGATGCAAATTTACTTGAGTAGCAAATTTGACGTAGTACACTAAAATTATGATTTTCCCTTACACATAAAGGTACGAGTATATTAAATTTATTTTAATTTATTCTATTCTAATTCAAATTTTCCTCCTGATGTTTCACGTAGATATTTTTTAGTGTTGCCGCGAAATCTCATCTTGTCTCTAAAATTCGAAGCAGGTATGACAAAATTTTAAAAGCCTAATTTCAAGTTCAGACGAGAGAAGTATTGCCAAATCATCGAGAGTAAAGCAATTACTCTAGATTCGAGATTTTTAGTATTATTATTATTTATAATACGTAGACCTAGCGGTAAAGGTAATATTAATGTAATAATATATACTTAATTATTATAATTATTATATATTTATAGTTGGCGGTCTAGTGGGTATGCAGTAGGCTTGCGGTTCTTGAAGACCCGAGTTCGATTCCCGCAACCGACAAACTGGCTTTTACGAATTTCATATCAATTCCTGTGGCTCCCCCTCCACCAACAACTTTGGGGACCGTGACCTAACGGCTGGTAACCGAACTTCACGTGTAAAAATATATCACTTACCGAGATCTGCTACGGCAGAGTGCTACATCCAGTAATATATCTACTTCATTATAATTACATGCAACATCCTCAAATTGGAAAAAAAAGTAAGATGATTAATCATTTATAAATACTAGAGATGGGCGAATATCAAATTTCTCGAATTTGAATATCGAATACGAATATTCGAGGTACTCGAATATTCGAATACTCCTAAAATTATTAATAATTATTTAATTACGTCCTTTTCATTATATGAATGAAATTGTTAAGATAAAATAAAATTAAAACAAAAAGTACAAACAAAAAAGAAAAAGACAAAAACTTCAAAGTTAAGGTGAAACGTAAGGGCTGATGTTGGCGAAAAACAAATTTGAAATATGGTACGTCTTCATGGTTTTGAAACAAAATATTTTTGTTATTAATAACTTCAAAGTATTGTAATAACTTTCAGTTTATGTACAAATGATAAAGAAAAACATAGTCAAAAATTGAGGTCAACATATGGCGCGATATTCGAGGTATTCGAATGTTCGCTATACTGACGTTAATATTCGAAAATCTCGAATATCGAATAATGTCAATATTCGCGGCATTCGACTATTCGCGGTTGATATTCGCCCATCTCTAATAAATACTAATTAAAGTCAAAATTCTTAGCCGAATAATATAACGTTCAACCGAAATCAACTAACGTTATTTATTTTGCATGGCCAGTATGGGATTGTCGTCCGACATTACTACTTCTTTATATACAGATATGTACTTTCGTTTTAGACCGGTTGTGGTCGAAAGTTTTATTTTTGTGCTCTTTTTTTAAATGCATGTAATTGACAATTACCAAACTTTTCTTTTTTTATCATTTATTACAAATGTATAACATGGTGTAAACGCACTCTTCACATTTAATTTAGGTTGTAGTGTATAATTGTAATAATGTGTAAATTATCCTGGTATGTTTGAGAATGTGAATAAGAGGTTGATGCTTGCGAGTGTGACGTAAGTGGCAAATTTATTTCACTATTACCTTGAGTACAAGTGATTAATATTATCTGGCATATCATCAGGTATACTATTATTTTAAATTCGGTTTGATGGAAATACCACTCAAAATTCAGAGAACTGAGAAGAATTTACTCCTACTACTCGAACAAATAAAATAAAGACTACCCAAGTAGATATTTAAGAGGTCTCCATAACAATCGCCAAATCAATCTCTTACTCGATATATCGAATTTCCAGCAAAATACCAATTTACACATTAAACTTCTTTATTTGTATTATAACTATTCATTATTTTGATTAATGTACAATCAAGATAAAAATTCAATGAGCACAAACTGTCACACTCAAAGAATACAAAACATTACAAAAATTAGTTTTATTTCTAATCTCTGCAAATAACTTAAAGTTAGAAATTTTATTTTACGTAAGCTCATTTAATGCATTTATAATTCTGAAGATTTTATATATATATATATATAATTTCTGTAACCACTGGTACCCATAGGGTGTCGTGGTAATGTAATCAATCTTCAATAGATTCTTTCAATTTCTTCCTGTCTTTTGCTAGTTGGTTCCCTTTTCTTGTACTTTTGCCGTTTGCTTTCATACTTTTTTCTAAAGGTCATAGAGCAGTCTATCTCCAACTGAAAACTTTACCATTATATACACGGTATATGATAATTATGACATAAAAACGCTTTTATATGTACTCCCCACTAGTTGTCTTACTCACAGTTTTTATTAACTATAATTTAAGCAATTAATTTTGCACACGCATACACCAATTTTCTCTACGACTGATATGAAAAGTAATTACACTCATTTGTCATAGTAAAGTTGACGTTTTCTGCGAAACAAATGCGCGCGTTTCCAAAGGCAACGTCCGAAAAAGATAATATATGCACGCTTATTTCAATAGTTACCAAGGGATATAAACAAATCAGAACCAGAACGAATTTATTTTCAGTACCTATACGTTTTTTAATAATTTAAAATGCAATTGTAGAAAAAAATATGCATGTATCACGAACGAAAAATGTCTTTGTTCATCTTACACTATTACAGCTCTCGACTTTGAGTCGCAGTACAATTACCATGCTCAAGTAAAAAGATCACTTTACACACTTAGTACACAAATAACTATTTCTAAAACCAGTCAAGTGGAGAAAATTTTGTTTTCAAGATCAAATATTTGAGTGATTTTTTTAAAGCTATTTTTTGAGAAACATTGTGTGAGGTCTAAATATTGGGGGTCTATTTTCCGCTCTACTCTATGGTAAAATACAATATTTTCTTTAATATTGTATCTCTAATCGGCTAATATTAGTTCTTTCTTTTCCTTTAGCTCTTAAGTTTTTATACTCTTAGCTTTTACTTAGATTCAATGAAGGTATTGTTTTCTTTGTAGTCCCTCGTGAGTTATTATGAAATATAATGACGATGTAAACGGAATATCGAATAAAATGTCTAATATTATACTCTTACGAGAATATTATCTTTGTACATCTAATACTACTTACCGTATTTATATTTTAATTGCTAAAGGATTTTCATATAATGTAAGGATTGAGAATGAAATGAGAAAATTTCATGAGATCTTCAGATTTTATTGCTGATATTTTAGTACATTTGATTTTACATATTTTTATATATTATTTTCTATTGCCGACCTTATAAAAGTATGGAATTTTAAAAGATACATGAATATTTTAAACTTGATGAAGAGGGAATTACAGAAAACCAGTTAGTCAGCTGTGAGAATCAAACAAGAATTCTCAACTCCACAATCCAATATCCAAGCCTTCAAGTACCGTAGTACTTGTTCCCTAAATTTTTTAGAATCCCTTTTTACCCATTTTGAGAACAAAAGATATTGATAGGCTGAAAGCGCTTGTACATTGAAAAATTATTGGCGCTATCTGAAGTCGAGCTCGGATTGCAAATCTAATTTGCACACTAAAAACATTATCACCGATCAATATATTTTTTGTACACAATATTCAAATATACCCATATCTTTGAAAAGCTAAACCATAAATGCAAATTTTAAGAAGTACGTCTTAGAAACTATATTTGTAATACTTATATTCAACTTTTTCAACTTACCAAACTTCATAACCAAGCAAATGATGAAAAATTTTTCACAAATGGTAATCCAATACATGTTTGGCACGATTAATATATTTTTTTGTTTATTATTTGTTAAACCGACATTTCATTGTTATTATTCATTTCTAATTTTTATACCTACATTTGTTTTTGTATTACACTCTAATACATAGTTTATTTTAAAAGATTTTGGATAGTAGACACAATAAAATTGTTTGCATTATAGGCAGAACCTGATGTTGTCGAAGAAGAGTTTTAATTATACATACATACTTTTATAAATAACTGTTTTGTAAACGATAGCAATTTATTAAGTTTTATTTTCAATAAGTTTGTTTTGTTATAGTTTATAGATTATAAATATACAAAAATATATGACATTTAAATAAATATTAGTAAATATTTTATTCTAAAATTGTCGATTACGTGTATTGAAAATTATTAAAATATATAGCTTTGATTGTTTGAAATTTATAAAATAATCTTTAACAACCACTCTACACAAAAACACAACAATTTAATATGTCAACACACGCAACTAGGACTCGGAATTTTAAACGCCCGAAATCGTTGTCGTAGCCTTGAGAATCGGTACGAGCTTGAAACATCACCAATGCGGCGGCTGATGCTACTGCTCTCTCCAGGAGAAGTTGAATCGCAGTTGGTTGACGCATGCGTAGTGAGAGCGGTCGTTTTGCTATTAATTAAAAACATAAAGCTACGGAATAGTGATAGTGATGGTTAATTATGATTTGGTATAAATTCTATGTTAGATTGTGTTATACAAATAACATGAACAGAATAATTTTATTTTGAGTTAGTGGATTGAAATTGTCTCTAAATACTCATAATTTTATGTATTGTTGTATTTGTTAGTGCCGGATATTTAGATAGTATTTTTTTCTTCAATACTAACAGTTCCTGCACATCGAGGTGGAAAATGGCATTTAATTTTAGTTTTGTACTGCCTCCGCGGTCCTCGATGAAAATATTTTTTTTTAGACTTTATACACCACCTAGTCGAGTACTGATATTAGAAAAACAAAAGTTTACTAAGTATGAGAAAATGATAGCCTGTAGATTTTAGACTGTTTCATTTTTTCATAATCTCTCAAAAACCTTTCATTAGAACAGTAAAAAGTTATGTTTCCAATGACTTTAGGTACAAACAATTTACAATTTTAGTATATTCTCTTGATTATCTATCCTCAAAACTTTTTATTTGATACCAAATAGTAAAAGATTTCTAATGACTTTTATTCAAAACAATTGACAATCAGTTTATTATAATTTTTAGTTATTCTGCCGAAATCTCTTTCCAAAACATTGGTTTCAAATTATATTTACGAAAATCAATTGGCAATTACTCGGGTATAATGTTAAATCATTCTACTCGACAGTTCTTTTCAACACTTTTAATTTTACTCCAATACAATATATTTCTATTAAATTTCTAGAAAAACAATTAACAATCAGTCGATTATATTTTTTCCTTATTCTGCTCGAAATGTCTCATCACTTAATTTGATACCAAACACAATATATTTCTGTTGACTTTTGGATAAGTAAAAAAGAATTGACAATCACTTGATTATAATTTTTGCCAATTTTGCTTGAAATATCTTTTTTTAATTTTTCATTTGATATAAAACACAATAGGTTTCTATTTACTTTTTGAAGAACAATTGATAATCAATCGATCACAACTTTTTACCATTTTTCTCGAAATCTCTCTCTAAAATGTTTGGTTTGTAATAAATTTAGAAAAATAATTGGCAATCAGTCGATTTTAATTCTGAATTATTTCACTCGAAATCTGTTTTCATAACATTTAATTTGAAACCAAATACAATGTTCTACTGACTTTTATAAAAAAAATTACAATCAGTTGTCACAATTTTTAATAATTCTGTTCGAAAACTTTCTTAAACCCTTTAGTTTAGTACCAAATATGATAGATTTCTAATGAGTTTTAGAATAAACAAATGACAATCAGTCGATTATAAATTTTAATTATTTTGCTCTAAATCTCTTTTCTAAACATTTAATTTGATACGTAACACGATATGTTTCTATTGATTTATAGAAGAAAAAAATTGGATATCAGCTGATCACAATTTTTAATACTACTGCTTGAAATCTCTTTTCAAACCATCTCTTTTGGTGTCAAACATGATAGATTTGTAATGACTTTTAGGAAAAGTGACAATCAGTCAATAATAATTGGTTATAATTTTTAAATATTCTTCTCAAAATCTCCGTTCAAAATATTTAAGCTAATACCGAATACGATTTGTTTTAGCGGCTGTTACAATATTTTATCACGAATAACTTTCACTTGGTTATGCTGTATGTATACACAGCCAAACTGTTGGTGCAACAACTAATTGTGTCAATAATTTGTATATAGATAACTTAATGGTGCACTGTCATGTACCATATTTATTTTTAAAAGGCTCCTTACACTCCTGATATGACGTCCTGCGACTTCTGGCTGCTCCCCAAACTCAAGAGACTAATAAAAGGAACGTGATTTCAGACAAGAGAGGACATTATAGCAGCAACGATAGCCGAGCTAAACTCCATTCCAAAAGAGGCTTTCTCGGACTGCTTTCAACAATGGCGGCACAGCTGGGAGAAGTGTGTAGAGACCCAAGGAGACTACTTTGAGGATGATTAGGTGTCCAATGCTCCAGATATGCCAGTTTTTTTTCCAGCGGAAGGTCTGATACTTTTCTAACAGATTTCGTATATATATATATATATATCCAGCGGAAGGTCTGATACTTTTCTAACAGATTTCGTATATATATATATATATATATATATATATATATATATATACATATATATATATATATATATATATATATATATATATATATATATATATAAATAGTGGGAGTAAAATATGGAACAAAAAATACGATGGTATTTTTGTAATATGATGAAATGTTCGAAAAGCTGCATCTAATGAGTATTATTGCTGAATTGTTTTTTTTGCACGAGTAACAAGCAAACGAAAAATAACTTTTATAAAGAAAATTTGAGATTGAGAGTGATGCGGAATACAATGAAACAAAATAAATATTAGTATTATTGTAATTTATAGTTTTATTATTTTGAATAAAATAAAATAATACACGTTCAAGTATAATTTATTATTAATTTCTGTGAAGCAATTTAATTTATTTAATACCAAAGCTATAATTAGAGAAATAGCTATAGTAAAGAAATTTTTAATGGCCATTTTTTGTTTGCTTGTTACTCTTTGCATAAAACATTTGAGCAACAAGTGATACTCATTAGATGCAGTTTTTATTATCTGACATTTTTTGTATTCACATTTTTAGTCTAATTTAATTCAGGAAGTAACAATCATCACAATAAAATATTACCATTGTACTCGTATTTCCGATACATATTTCTATCCTACACCCGGTATATATAGATATATCCTACGGCTTTTAGTATACGGATAATGCTAGCTTCCTTTTCATAACTTTACCTAATTTCCACGGAGGTCGAACAGGAACAAGAATATGGTGCTAAATAATTCACATCCTATTATAATCTAAGCTCGAAAGCTAAACATAACTGCCAACTATTGTTAAATAAATCTTTCCTTGCCAGTTACTATAGTAGCTAATTAACTGTTTATTATAGAGTCTGCTAAATCAAATTGGCCCTAGATTTGCATTACAGTATTTTCCCAAAGTGAATAATGGGTACGGTTACTTTTTAATCACGATTTCCATTAAGCTATCTGAAGTAATCGCAACATTCAAAAATCATATTTCTTTGTTGCACCGATTTTCATGAAAAGTATCTATAGTTACTCTATTTTATTTTCATAACAAATAGATAATCTTTTTGTAAAAGTACATAAAATATAAATCGCAAATATTACTTTTTAATAGTAATATGGAAAAACTGATTTTTAAAAATCGCAAAATTAAGTGCAGTTTACTCAAAGTAAGCATTTTTGCTACCAGCGGTATGCTCGTTATTTCAATAATACTAATAATTAAATTATAATTGTAAACATTACAAGTAGTTATGTGTCTTTTGTTGTATAATGCAATTGAATTAAATTATTAAAATGAAACTAATATGTATTTGGAACACTTTTCGCAATGACCTCCTCCCAAAACCATGTACTCGTATAACGCAGCACGTCGTATTAGCAATACGCTATAGCCTTATGTAAGGAATTTTGATGTTTTATTATTTCTGCGGAATTCTCAATTTGTTATCTTAACTTTTCAAGAGTTTTGGGGACGTTTAGATTATCATAAATGAAAGATCAAATGTCTTTAAAAATAGAAATCCAATGGATTAAGATCAAAAGATTCTGTCCCCATAAAGTCATCTAAATGTTATCGCACATTACGTGAAAAAAATTATGCTGTCGCGTTATGCAAAAACTATGCGTATTGACGCAAATGTAGAGAGATATCTTCTAATAATTCTGGAAAATTGTTTTACAAAAAGGATAACTAATTATCACTATTCATTGTATTTGGTAGGACGAATGTTCCAACTAAGTTTTCATTAACAAATCCAACCTATTACAACAATGTTGAAAACTACTTCACACAACATGCTGACTTTTCTCAGACCAATAACGAGTATTATAAAAATTGTTAATTCCGTCTCGTATAAAAATAGCTTCGTCATAAAATATTATATTTGAGGTGAAATTACGATTAGAAGCATGTTTCTGCAAAAGTCATTGAAAATATCATCTCTGAATGACGATCACGATTAATGAGCAGATGATGATTATTTTTTCTAAGATTTCATCAAACCGAACAATGTGAAACTTCTCCTAAAACACGAGTCTAGTACTAATCGTAGGCTCAGTACGTCTATAGTTAGATTCACGTAAAAAGTATATTTCAAACAATCCATTTCATAAACTATAATGCAGTCATCTTTTTCTGTACTGCATGATGCGCGTGGTTGGCAAAAAACATGTTTTTTTTAAATTTTAAATAAAAAAAACAGTTTTTCTTTAGTTTTAACCATGTTTTTTGTTGATGTTAAAAAAACATGTTTTAAAGGAAAGAAACATGTTTAAAACAATACAGATTCGTATAAATACTAGAGTAAAATTTTAGTTCTTTCATAAAGCGTTTACCATTTGTGTTATTTTTTTGTCTAATAGAGTTAATAATCATTTTGCTGCTGCCAAATATCGACAGTCAGGTGGAAATTTATTAATACTACCACAAGATGTGAGATGGAATACGCTCGCTGATTGCATAAAATCTTATTCTACTAACTGGAATATTCTTTCACAAATATGTACAGATCATCAAGTTGCTATTGACCGCAACGTGATATCAGTAATGAAAGATTTTGATTTAAAATTAAATGTTCAATAATATTTACAAAAATTTAAAAAAGTAGCAGTTGCTTTACACAGGGTACAGAAAAATTCATGTACAATTTCGAAGTTACTGAAATTTTGATAAATCTTCTCAGCGAATTTGAAGAAGAAGTTTCAGTATTAGACACGTATGGAAATGGCTCGAACACCTTGTCATTATTTAGCAAATTTACTCGATCATCGTTATTGCCAATGATTATTAACTATCAGGCATTACTTATTTAAGTCTCATGCTGTCGAAAGTGTCAAAACTATTTCCTGGTGGTTGGCACTTAAGAATAATCTAAATTCAGTATCTTTAGATTTATTAGCACAATTACACACAGCAGTAGCATCATCTGCTGGTATTGAACGATTCTTTTCCTCATTTGGAATAGTTCAGAGCAAGTTATAGGTTGGGAACTGAAAAAGCTTCTAAATTAGTTACAATTTTCAAATCGTTGAATAAAAATATTAATAATAACTATTAAATACGCGTAGTGGTAGTAAAAGTATCGCAAATAAATTGTGAACAAGAATCGAATTTTGTATATTTTATTTATTTATGCTTTGATAATATTATTTCATAACTTATAGTTTGATTATTTTCATTGTACTTACCTTTCTTTAATTTTTATTAAATAATTACATAAACAATACTTGTAACATTTATTTTATTTTTTTCAGAAGAAAAAGTTAACTATCTATATAAAAATATGATTAAAACACTAATATATAATACTTATTTTAATCACATGTTTAAAACGTAAATGTTTTAAACACCAGGTCGGTTTTAAATAAGTTTTAAACAATTGTGTAAAACAATACGTTTTAATCATGCCAATCCTGATGATGCGTAGCTACTACTTGCCTGTACACGTATGTTATTTCTTTCTTTGGACGGTATATTTGTGCTATTAACAGGTACAACGTTTATATGCATATTGTTTAAATTTTATATTCGTCGTAACATATTTATAATGAGAATAGAAGTGAGAAAAATATAAAAAATTGCTAAGAACTTAATTTTAAATATTGTCGCGTTATTTGATATGGAAAGACTATTTTATTGTGTAGTGGACTGAAATATTCTTTCTCCACATATAACGTAAACATTGTGAGTGACGTTATCACATTGGAATCTGTAAACTTCTTTTTACGTGAAATGAACTATAAAATTGTATTTTCAAAGTTGTTGCGAAGTCTTTAACGACATCCATGTATGTCACAATTGTGTAGATTTTCTAATTCAGTGAGTGATCTTTAAAAACATATGGTGCTCAGGTTAATAGTATATTCTGTATCCCCTCTAATAACATTTCCAGTAACTTATTTAACAAAAATTTGCATTTTTTTTTTACAATATTGGGGAAATCTAAAACTGAATGCCAAAAATATTAAAATAGCTTTATATGCTAGTTTGAATTATGAAGAAATTGCATAAATCTAATATGATATAGAAAATCTCAATGCTCACTCCTAATCGGCTTCACCCGGTATTTATATATATACAGTGTGATATATTTTGATAGTGGAGTACGATTGACAGCTCGCATTGGTGTGCAGTGAATTTATAGAAAGGGTAATTTTTAATTTATTCAGGATGATTTTGATTTCAATAAATTTTTTGGACTTGTTTCTAAACGATCTAGTACATCTAAAGTAACTTGTGTGAGTGAGATGAGTGTGTCTTTCGGTAGATTTGTTTTACACACACTTCCAGAGTTACCAAAACTACTCTACGAATATGACTTGGAAAGTGTCTCATAAGTTTCGCGTATATTAAATATTACCTCATGTTTTAACTAATGTAACAATATGAGCTATCTCATTGTTGTTATGTTGCGGTTAGACAAGATTGGTTTCGTGTAATTTGACACTCGTGACCACATGTGCCATTAAGGCTGAATGTGACATCTTTTGGTTTTCGAATATAGGGCATTAAATTATAAAAAGAGACAGTTATAGTTAATATTCTTAGAATTCCAACAAGATTTCATGTTCGCGTTATCTGCAGGGCCAGAGTGTCAGACTACATAACCAAAACACTTGAGACATCTGTATCCACCCCGATGCGAGAGGGATGGATTCCAGATGTGAGTATCGTACCCAGGACAGCAAGTGTTTTGGTGGGAACCATCAGTCTCGTCCATCGACTCAAAGCGTGAAGATGTAGATCTTCACATCACGCGGTGTTCGCGTTTTATTTAATTTTAAACTAGTGAAATAAGTATTGTAATTAATAAAAATTTAATTTAAATCATTATTCTGTTTCCATCTTCTTATTAAGTTATAACGTTTCGCGTTTGATTAATTTTAAACTTTAATAGTTATATGTTTAATAAAATTTTACGACTGCGTTTTTTCTGCTCGTTTTACAATTGACGCAGTCCGATTAGATCAACTTATGCACCCAGTTTTTTCGTGTCAGATTGGCGCAGTCCGGTAAGATTGGCAAAAAGATTTGATTAAGTTAATCAATTCTATTCTAGCGTTTTAAAGTTAGTCAAATTTTTTTTGTTTAACTTTGTATACGTGAGTCAATCTTTTACGAATCTTTTATAAGTGCTTAAGTTGAAATTTAGTAAATTGTTTAATGTTTTGTTGCAAGTTTGTGTTTGTTAAGTGTTTTGAAGTTTTATTAAATTTTAAGAATTTTATAAAACAGTTTGTTTTAACAAATTATCATTTTAGTTTTGAGTCAGTGCTTTGTTTTGTTGAAAATTTAGTGATTTGTAGTAATTTTTAAATTTGTTAATAAATTTTTAAATTTTTTTTGAAAACTTGGTTCAATTTTATTTACAAAAATGTATGGAAACAGAAAGATTAAATTAAAACAAGTGTATGTGTGTGACAAATAAGTAGAAATGTATCTGTACGTTCCGCCGACGTACCCGTCGCCACCTGGATACCCGCTAAGAGTACCTGGCTCTTGGTTTCCGGTGACATCGCCGTGGAGTACGATACCAGCATCGTATCCACCAGCGGCAGTGCAATATGGCTTGCCACACCAGCCTTCGCTACCTGTGCCAATGCCGTATCACGTGCCACCTCAGCAGCTGACAGCGCCGTGGAGTACGATTCCATCACCGTATCCACCGATGGCCATGCAGTATGACGTGCCAATGCCATACTTCGTGCCACCCCAGCAACCGACATCTATGCCAGCTACCTGTATACAGCCGAACGTGTATGCACCACTTCCAAGTATGTTGCCTTCTGTTCTTCAGCCTGGTAGACAGCCTTTGCAAGTTGCAAAAATTACTGCGGCTGAATTTGATTCATTGTTGCAAGCTGAAGAACGCGTGTTAGTGGACATTTCGCGTCCAAAGGAAGACAACAGCGATATCGTGGCTGTATCAGAGGTAGCTGATCATGAAGAAGAAAATAAGGAGGAGGTAAGTGCTTTAACTTGCGATGTAGTTTGTACCGAGGATGATAAAATGGGCAATGATGATAACATTTTGGATTCAACGTTTATAAAAGATGGCATGCTATTAGGAGAAAATAATCTTGACATGGGCATGGAACAAGTCCCCTGTAGCGTACTTGTTTCCATTGTTGAGCTGGGTGTTCTATGTGTAGAACACTCAAGATTGGAGCGATCGTCAACTTGGAATAAGTTGAGATCGTTGAATTGGAGAGAATCCAATTCATTTTGTGCGCCCATGAGATCAAGATATTTTCTCAACAAGTATAGTTGTAACAGCAGCTTTAAGTCCATCGCAGCAAGTGTTTTGCCTATTGAAATCATCAGTAATGCATTACAAGTTAGGCACTACCTGAGGAAAACAAACCCCCACCATTTGCAACGACCGCATCTAGGCCTGAACATATGGTTCGGCCATCAGCTGATGCGCAGTCAGGGTCAACAACCCCAGTTGAAGGAAGAACCACCCCCTTGCCCTCAGTGATTTTTTGTACAATCGTGCGTAGTGATGTTGGTGTTAAGTGTGGTGTACGCCCCGCGTTCCCTTGACATCCCAACAACCCGGACATGACCCAGCAACCATTGACAATCTGTGTTTTGATGAATAATAGTGTTTAAGTGCATGTTAGATAAGTTTAGTTTAATTAGGTAATATGTATATTACAAATTCTTTGTTTAGTTGTGGTACAATTTTCAGATGTGGGAATTAGATAATTCCATGTTTTGTTTCTGAATGTACCAGCTGCTTCATTATGTATGATTATGTGTATTTTCATTTTGTGTTTGGCGAAATTTGATAATTTAAATTGAAGGAAAAGTAATTTAATTTATGTATTGCTTTATGTAGAATATGTTCCATGAGAGTGGACTTGTGTTTAGTATTTTGTTTTGATTTAGCAATTCTTCTTTTGTTGATTATTTTATTATTTTTATTATTTTGTTCATTAATGTTAATTCTAAAATAGAATTTTGTTCCTGTGTCCTTTTAATGTTTTAGCAATTCTAATTTGTGTATTATTTTGTGTCTTGCTATTTTAGCAATTGAATTCGTGATGTACAACAGTAAATTAAGTGCTGTTATTAGTTTATTTGTACGTAGTACGTAAATAAGTTTTAGATTCTCTTGATAACTTTTAATATTTGTAATATTTCAGATTTATCAAAAGTTAGAGAATCGATCATTTGTTTAGTTTCAGTACTGCAGCATTTCAGGAATGACATAGGTCACCCAGTTACCGGTAAAATAAATATATCGAGGTTACCGATATATTTATGTTTTAACGTGGGGATAATGTAACAATATGAGCTATCTCATTGTTGTTATGTTGCGGTTAGACAAGATTGGTTTCGTGTAATTTGACACTCGTGACCACATGTGCCATTAAGGCTGAATGTGACATCTTTTGGTTTTCGAATATAGGGCATTAAATTATAAAAAGAGACAGTTATAGTTAATATTCTTAGAATTCCAACAAGATTTCATGTTCGCGTTATCTGCAGGGCCAGAGTGTCAGACTACATAACCAAAACACTTGAGACATCTGTATCCACCCCGATGCGAGAGGGATGGATTCCAGATGTGGATATCGTACCCAGGACAGCAAGTGTTTTGGTGGGAACCATCAGTCTCGTCCATCGACTCAAAGCGTGAAGATGTAGATCTTCACATCACGCGGTGTTCGCGTTTTATTTAATTTTAAACTAGTGAAATAAGTATTGTAATTAATAAAAATTTAATTTAAATCATTATTCTGTTTCCATCTTCTTATTAAGTTATAACGTTTCGCGTTTAATTAATTTTACACTTTAATAGTTATATGTTAATAAAATTTTACGACTGCGTTTTTTTCTGCTCGTTTTACAATTGACGCAGTCCGGAAAGATCAACTTATGCACCCAGTCCCCTCGTGTTACACTAAACTCTTACCCTACCAATATTTTTATCTGTAATTATTAATTTTTAAATATTAGTTTATTTTTAGTTCGAATTCTATTTAGTAACAGATAATTGATGGTAGCAAAAAAATTGATAAATTTTTTAAATAATTATTTAATAAAAATTATATAGCCATTTTTAAAGCTAGGCATTTCTAATATTGCAAGAATCTTATTTTACTATTATCAGAATAAGAAATGAACCTTTGGCATTGTATCTCTTAAAAATAAAGATATTTCAAAAACATAAACACTTTTAAACATCATTAAATTTATATGTTTAAGGTCTTTATTATTTCAGTCCTTATTTGAAAATCAATATAATGTTCATAATGTCAGAAAATACTGGAGGACCGTGAAAATTATTTGAAAAATTTGGGGGTCCGCGATGAATAAAAGGTTACGAATCGTGCATTAGATTACACCCCGGGTTGCACTGTTCATAATGTACGCACCGTCTTCTGTCTTTCGTTTCATGTTGAGCTGATGAAATAAGGGACGAAAGGGCGATTAATGAAGCACAAGTTCGTAACAGTTCCCGGATGACAATAACAGTAAAGCCTGCCACTTTGCCTCTTTCCTCTCTACTGCTCCTGGGATCAAGCAGCTCAAAGTAACATGGAACCGTCCCGGAGCTGCGGATAATTCGCTGCGGTCCTGGAACAACGCGCACGTAGCGTGTGATGATTCACGCTTCATAACCAACTCAGATGTTTAGCGTTAGATAGGGTGTGGGTTATGAGGAGTGATTCCGCGTCTGGTGGGTACACATTACAGTCAGTGTTGGTAGAATCTCAGCTTTCGCTGGGTTTATCCAGTTTTATAAAAAATCCATGTTTTCCAGCATTTTTTAATTTTTTCCAATAAACTTGGTGTACATATAAATTTTACAATAATATCTCCTTCATATGATAAAATAAGTATATATTAATCGTTAAAATTTTATTTGAGTGTAATAATAAATATATACGATATCCTTAAACTAACATATATTTACATTTGATGTGTTTTATATTGCTTTTAACACTGTCTAATTGGATATTGCTGTTAAGTGCTTTTTTTTCTAATTCTCCTCCAGCTTTTCTAAACTTTCGTCTGGCAACACTGGTTACAGTTAAAGTTAACGGCAGAAGGAATTGATGAAAATTAGAACTTGTTACAGTTGTTATGATGATTCACGTACTTAGTAAAAACCCATTTACAATTCTAATCTGATTGATAAATTTGAGCCATTAGAAAGATTCTCAATAACACTTTATAACAATTTATGATATACGTCGTTGTCATTAAGCATTGAGCTCAGCCTCTTTCATATCCAAATTAACACAAGTATTAATTTCACTTGTTTGAAAAAATGAGTTCTCTATCTTTATGTAACAATACAAAATCTAACAATAATTGGATCTTCCATTATTTTTGTAATTTTTCTTATGAAACATCATCTAAATTGAAAACGATATGTTGTTTTAGAAAATCATATTTGTTATTCATTAGACCGAAATGAATATTAAAAAAAATGTGAAGTCTGACTTAAGGAGTAAGGCCACTCTAGACAAGGAAAAAAAGGGTCATTTTCAAGATTTTTTTAACGAAATCTAAACGTGCTGCTTAAGAACTGTTTTTGGATCTTTATTTAGTGCTCTTTAAACTTTATTTAAAAATTGTCGTCAGAAATTAAAAAAAATGGCGACTCCTCTCGGCGCGTAGGGCAAATCATTCCGGGAACAGCAATAGATCTGAATCAAAAAGGGATATGTTTTCTTAATCTCTGATGTATACTCTATAAAAATACGGGCTGGATTTTGAAAATTTTGATTTTTAACAAAATGGCGCACGTTTGAAAAAAAAGTTCATTATTCGGGACTAAATTTCTGTATAAAAACGACCATAAAAAACGAATGAAGTACTTAAAAAAAAGCCCCCGTAGTTTTTAAGTATTTTATATCTAGAATAAGAAATAAAAAGATTCAGCACGATCCATCAATTAGTATTTCAGATTTCTTTTCGCCAGATTATGAAAATATGATTTCGAGAAAAACGCGTTTAAAGTTTCGAGTCATGTATATATATATATATATATATATACTAGTACTAATAGATATATGCTTTTTTTCCTCTGAAATACTTCAGCGCGGCATTTAAATTAATTGTCCCTTATTCCTAAGGGTTTAAACTATAATTTAAGCAAATAAAAAAATTATGCATTTTTAAAACATTCTAGAGTGGCCTTACCCCTTAAGAATATGTGAATCTCAGATAGTAGAGCTCACATATAATTATAGTAGTCACATTATATGATCTACCTTATTATTTAGAAAAATATATAAATGACGTATAAATAACTTTCATGCCGAATACTTAAACATATGCTTGGGTATCAGTTATATCAGAAAGAATAGTAAATAAATTGTAAGATTATCTTAATCAAAGGTTTGATTGCCACTGGTACGATTTCCTGTTCTACACCATTCGGATTGATTTTCCCCTCACTGATTTGTGCAAACCTAACCAAAGTTTCGAACTAGGCAATATTTAACAATAATTTTATCTAAGTAACAATCGTTAATTAAGAAATAATAATATATTAAATATGTATTTAAAATATAGTTATCAATTCCGTATAAAACAGCGTAAACAATAACCTCTAACTCAACTGACAAACAAAGACAGAAGACATGAATAGTAGAAAAGTATTGTGAATATACTAATTGAACGAGGGAGATGGTTAAAAAAGATCGCAATACTCTGACGTCAGACTTAATGGCAATAAAAACTCGAATATCTTAATAACCAATAACATTTTTAAACTTTGTCTTTGGTATGAAGTTTTTGGGCCTAGTCTTCATATATATGACTAATTTACTGGTTTGTGACTATAGTGGAGGACCCTATTTTTCTTTCAAAATCTATCAAAACCTAAATTTATCCGACATTTTAATCCCATATAATTAAAATCAATGTATTTTTTTTAAATTATCTACCTTTCGCAACATGATACCTAACAGAATTCAACTCAGAAATTAATATCATAATTACTACATTATGATAGAGTAAATAAGTCTTTAAAGCACGTGTGACGATTTTAAGAGCATGACGCGAAATTGTATACCTACATTTAACGGCACTAATGCCTTACAGGCACTTATATAAGTGAATCATACGCTTTTTTTTATTATACTTGCATCATAATATGGAACACAAAGCTGGAAGGCAGTATTTTGATTGTGATATATTTCATAATATGTAAGCAATTGGACGTAATATCGTTCACATGGAGATAGGTTAGTATTTGTTATTTACGTTTGTATGTAGATTCGTTGGTATACAATATGTTCTGACAAAAATGATTAGTTTTAAGAGCAAATTCAAGAATTAACTAAACATGTCAAATTGAGATTGATCCATGAGAAACCAATAATGCGTATAGTAAGGAATATGAGAAATAAAAATAATAATATTTGTACTCTTAACCCATTTAAAATATAAATAAATAAGTAACATTATTTTGTTGATGCTTAGCATGATTTTTAGCTTGTTAATTTAGGATTATTGTGCAGGTATAGTAATAATCTATTGCAGAAAATTATGATCAATAGACAAGATGATCACAAATAAATAAAATAGTTATTTGTGTATTAAGAGCGTAAAGGGAATCTTTGTTACTCGAACACGGTAATTACAGCGCGAGCCGAAGGCGAGAGCTGCAATAGTGTAAGAGGAACAAAGACACTTTACGCTCGTGATGCACACATAATTTTTTCTACGATTGCATCTTAAAATTATTAAAAAACGTATACATACTGGAAATAAATTCGTTCTGTCAACTCTCAATATGACAAGTTTCTGTTTTATTTGTATCCCTGGAAACTATTGCAATAAGCACAAATTTAATATCTTTTCCGCGCGTTGCCATTGGAAACGCGCGCAATTAACGTCTTTTTTGCGCGTTGCCATTGGAGACGCACAAAAAACATATTTTTCTATTGTTACACAGAAAATGTCAACTTTACGATGACAAATGAGAGCGTAATTGTAAACTTTTCATAGCAATCGTAGAAAAAAAAATATATAAGAGCGCAATATTAATCCTGGTCAGCATTACTTTAATTCCAGGCCTAACCAAAAAATATCACATCAACTGAAAAAACTAAATATTTATTTGATTTATTAGTAACTCTGCAGAACTTTAACAGAATCCCAATGACAGAACTGAATACAATTATGTTCATAAATAAAACTGATTTAGGTAAAATAGTAATTATAATTAGGAAAAACCAAACCGACGTATTTTACAGGAATATACAAAATTCAATGCAATAATTGTGATGCTATTGATATGCGTACTCCCAAGTAAACACGTTTCTTGCGTTGGCTGAAATAATTCAGTTTAAATATATTTTCGACGACTAGTTCTTTCTCATACATTAAATAAGGAATAGATACTGCATATGAATGAGAAGAATTGTGATGACTTCATTTTTCCCTATTACTGTCATTCCAATCTGTTATAAACTGTAGGCGTAGAACATACATTGTTATTTCAATTAAAATTCCGTGTACATATGTCTTTTAAAATACAAAGAAAGAAATAAATGTTCAAATTTTGTTAGGAAGGAAATTTTTTTAACAAATACTACACGTTTCAATATAAAAAATGTTTGCTGGACCACAATGGTTTAAATTATTGTAATATCAAAAGTATGAGTCGTTGGCACTTGGTGAAACATTATGAATAAGAATAAAGAACGTAGACACTTGATGATCAAGTGTCTACGTTCTTTATTCTTATTAAATTATTGTTCCGATTTCACTATTCCAATATGACAATTCTAAATTAGTATCATAAATTATGATTTAGAACAACCTAACAACCTGTGAGATATGACACTCATATCTCTCGTTACCGTAGTAACCGTGCGATATGGAAATATGTACAAAAAGTACTGTATTTATGTACCAACGATTAGCATACAATCTGTAGATTTGTTAGTTGTTCCAGAAAAAATATTCTTCTACTGCTGGCTTTTTGTTTTCTAGCAACGACTATAACGTAACAGAATAAAGAATTTTGCAGAACGGACAAGTATCATTTTTCGCACCACCAGCTACAAAATCTACGACTATTAATACATTCATTATATATGCGTTTTTTGAAAAATTAATATTGAATATAATATCTCCGAGTTTGTTACCTTCCCATTAATTTAGGATAGTTATATTAAGGTAATGATATCGTGATAAACTTATTAAATATAAATTAATAGTTCAAGAATACAGTAGTCGGACAATAATCATAGTATATTAGTTGTATATAGTACAATATATCATTATACCATTGTCATTTATTGAGATTTTCTGATCTGCAATATACAATTGTGACAAATAGAATAAATAATGATTTAACGAATTTGTTTCTAAATTAATTTAGAAATATAATTAAGTCAGATTGTGGATATGAGAGCCCATAGCCGACAAATACTTTCTCCATACTAAAATTACAACTTTGGCTCTTCTTACACTAACATCTTTGGAGGTCGTGACTTGATGGCTGATAACCGCAATTCACGCGCATATGTATATATATATATATATATATATATATATATATATATATATATATATATATATATATATATATATATTATTTACCGATATCTACTACGACAGAGTACCACTACCAATCAGAACAATATAAAACTGTTAGATATGGACGAATACGTTTTAATTTGTTGCTTTGGTTTTATAATAATTCGATAAAATGCTTGAAATTTATTTAATGGAAAAATAATACTTGTCATATTGATTTCTTGTTATGTTTATATTAACATGAATATTTAAATTATCATTTAGAAACACCAAAGATACTTGATAATTAATCAATAAGCATAACTTTATGCTGCTACTAGTACAAAATCCTGTTAACAAGCAAATGCCATAGGGTAATTTGACACAATTTTTTTTTTCTTCTACTTTGTGCTAGATAATTATCTTATCAAATATTAGCGATCTATCTGTTTTCTTTTATATAAATTTTTGTTTTCAAGCATTCAGTTTCTATACTTGCTGCTGTAAATAATATTTTTAAACAAAAGACAAATTTATCGTTGAAATCAGGCGGGCTAGTGGTATTAGTTATGCTAAAATTAGTTAGATAGATTATAATACTTCATTCATGAAAGTTCCATGTTTGTAACAAACTTGCTGTGTATATAGTTAGTTTAACATGTACCTATTTTATTACAATGATGTGCAGGTCACGTGGATTTTAATTAACTTCGACGCCATTAATGCCCACGCTAAAGCGTAAGTTATGTAGATTTTGTTTTCATTAAATCATTATTACTCTCGTGAGCTCAAAATTATAAGCAGAGACAATAGACTTGCAGGCTTATTTTGATAATTACAGACAATCATTGCACAATGGATAACATATTCATGTACCGAGCAAGTGTTCACGCATCAATCCTCGAAGGTATCAATTTATATCAAAAATAAAAAATACAACTGTGTCTAATTTGGATTACACTATAAGTTGTGTCTTCTTCCATCCTTTACCGTAATTGGGAATGAGTTCCTAATATCCATCGATCTGATTTATTTACTCGATTATTTTAAATTTTTTTTTAAATTTAAATGCCTACATATTTGCGTTATACGTTCTTCTATCGGGTGTGTTTTTGCGCAATGATATGCAACTATATATTTTTAAATGGCACACTTATAAATTTTAAAGACCTTTTGCTCTTTAAAACAGTTCTTATTCATTATAGTCCTAAAACAATGAATACAGAAACTATTCATGTTTTTATTAATAAATAATCACATACAGAAAGTGTCTCATGAATTCACTTGTTTAAACAATTAGATTAGTTACTGTCAGATCTTTAATAATTATTACTTGCGTCTCTGACTTAGTTATGATTTATTTTGTTTATGTAAAAATTAATTTTACAAAAGACAAATTAGTTAACATGGTATTTATTGTTGATACATTTTTACATACTTTCTGTATATGATTATTTATTATTCAAAACATGAATATTTATTTACTAATCATTTGAGAACTACAATAAATAAGAACTGTTTAAAAAGAAACAAAAGATCTTTAAAATATTGCAAAAATATATAGGATGTTCTTTTTAAAAATATATCCATAAAGTTGCATATCATTGCGCGAAATTAGAATATCTTGTATAGAAACTTGTTCTGCAGATATATGGGCATTTTAATTTTAAATAATTTTGTTTTTTAAAGATTTTAAAAATAATCTAGTAAAAAAAAACTAGCGACGGTTGTCGACCCTGTACATAATAGTAAATAAATATGAAAATAAACGATCAAATACAGAACCCACGCAGTCATTTTAATTAACAACAGAAAATAAACTTAAAATTTTAACTAATATGCATAATTTTACTAACATATTAACAAGTAAATATCAGATGGTAGTTTGATACAATTATTTTATTGTATGAGTGGGAATTACTTCAATAAAAAATATGGAAAATAATTGTAATCTATGAAAATTAAAGGGTTTATTATTTTTAAATAAAAACGGAGAAATCTTTAAATCTATAAACATATCAGAATTTGATTCCACCTCATAATAATTATTATAATAGTACCTTTTTTAATTACTTTTTCCGTTTATTCTTTCTCAAAATATACATAACATAAATAGAAAACAATATAAAATGTTTCAACATACTAAAATTGGATAAAATATGATCTATTTGCAAAATAGGCTAAAAAAATATTTTAAATTAAGAAAAGTAATTATGAACCACCAAATTAAAATTAAAAATACAAAATATCCGGAGTATATAAACGTATCATATTGGTCTGAGTTTTTATAAAAATTATGAGCCGCCACTGCTCAGCGGTGAAAAAAAACGACAGTCAATAGGATGATAAATAAGTTATCTGCTTATCTGTTTCAGTAAGTATAAGTTATATTTGATTTAAATGGCTAATGAACTAGGCTTAATTTAAATGTAATGCTAAAGATCAAATTTAGTCCGAGATCGTTGACCGATAAAAATATTCATCACGATTTGTGAATTAATGTAAACGAATTCGTCCAGAAATGATAAAATAATTGATTTAGTACTATTTCAAAATGCGTTATGGATTTTTTATGATAATACATTACAAATTAAAGAATTTCATATCATACCTCGCATTAAACGAGTTATTTATAGTTTTATATATATATATATATATATATATATATATATATATATATATATATATATATATATATATATATAACATATACCGGGTGTAGAATTGAAATGTGGTGTATAGGGATTTCAATGTTATTTTTTAAATATTGCTGTATCTCTTTACCTATTCACTTTAGAGCAAAATCGTAAATACAAAAATTGTTCAGAAATTAAAAACGCTTCTTATAAAGTAAATTTCATTACATAAATGTGAATAGTTCATGAGTTATTAATTAAATGAAACTCAAAATTTATTCAAATTTTTTGTAGATTGCGTTGGAAAATTAAACAAATGAACTGAATATTTAACATATTGTAAAAGAGTTTGACATTTGTTTGTTACAGTGTTGTAATATTTGTTGAACAAGTATTTGAAGAATATTGTAAGGAAATAGTGAATAAATTTCAAGTGCACAAAATGTTTGACGTATTTATTATAAAATATGAAAAATACATTATATTGCTACTATAACTTTAACAAATTATTTATTTATAAATTTACAAGAAATATTCGAATAAGTTTCCATTTACTGCTAAGCAATGCCCTAACCGATCATAAAATGCTTGGCGCACATTACTTAATTGTCTTTGTGTGATTGCTTCACATTCTCTTATAATTGTATTTTTAAAATATCAATGTTTGCAATATTGGTTTTATAAATTTTTTCTTTTAAATATGGCCATAAGAAAAAGTCATTTGGCGCCAAATCCGGTTACAATACTGTAACAAACAAATGTCAAACTCTTTTACAATATGTCAAATATTCAGTTCATTAGTTTCATTTTCCAACGCAATCTACAAAAAATTTGAATAATTTTGAATTTAATTTAATTAATATCTCGTAAACTATTCACATTTATGTAATGAAATTTACTTTATAGGAAGCGTTTTTAATTTCTGAACAATTTTTGTATTTACGCTGTTGCTCTAAAGTGAATAGGTAAAGAGATACAGCAATATTTAAAAAATAACATTGAAATCCCTATACGCCACATTTCAATTCTACACGCTGTATGTATAACAAAATGTCAATACATATACCTGAACTCGAAGGATGGCAGTGTGACGATATTTATAAATTATAACTGAAACCACAGAAATGTAAAATCGGTATTGTGTTATATAGAAGAGGCAGCGAGAGGGGATGATAAAGGATCTGTTAATTACATCCGCAATAATTCAATAGACGCCCACTCTCTTATACGGAAACTGAAGGCAAAAGTTTACTAATTACTTTATGGTGCATGAAATAAAGACTTTATTGCAGCTTCATTTGATAAACAAGTTTAATAACCATTGTAAAATTTAAAAATTATATTTTTTTTTTGTTATTATTAACATAGATAATTTTATAAAAGATCTTTGCTAAAGAAGGAGGTTTCGTAATATAAAGAATTGGTATTAACATTTTCTAATAATTTTAATCGAGGTCATAAGCAGAGGTAATAATCGCGTGATAATATTTTCTCGATAAACTCGCAGTGTAATTAAAATTAAAAGCAAAAGTTGGTTTTGTATTTTTAATTTAACATCTAAAATTTCACAGCAGATATTAATGTTTATTTTCACATAAAATACGTAAATATTTGTTTGCATCGGTTTTAGGTTTCACGTTTCTAAAACTATATTTCTAGATTTTTCCAAACTTTTGTCTTACAAGATGAGTTTAAAGAGCTAAAAGAGACAGATAATTTTAAAATTTATTTAGATATTATAACTACATATGAAATCGTTCAATTTAACCCAAATTCTATTTTATATATATATATATATATATATATATATATATATATATATATATATATATATATATATATATATATATATATATATATATATATATCATCACGTCTTTTACTCTATCCGGGTGTAGCACTCTGCTGTAGCAGATCTCGGCAAGTGATTTATGCAAGGGAAGTGTGATCACCAACTTCTAAAACGCGTCCCCCTAAGATGTTAGTGGAGGGGAAATCACAGTGAAAATATTTGACGGCTGTGGGAATTGAATCCGGGTTCTCAAATTATATTTCACATATAAACATCTTTAGCACTCTATGATTTAAAACATTGTAAACTATCGAAATTTGAAAAAAATAATATGCTCTGGTTACAAATGACTAATTCTAACTGTGTATACATTATTTATAACTTATTTGCTTGCGTCGGGGTATTAAATTATTGTTTCTTAGTTTGTAGATATTTACCATTGCTTTAACAAATGTTATTTCTTGCAGAAATGCTAGTTGAGCCAGGTTATCTTAATAATGAAACAAAAACATGTCTCAGTTCATTGTTTGAATTCATTAGATCTGTTTAAGTTTATCTATTATTAAAAAAAACTCGAACATCAAGCCTAACATACAAGTATATATATAAAATTGAAATGTAAAAACATTAAAGAGTTAATTGTTACTGATAATATAAAAATTTACGACTGTTACTTATTAATTGTTGTCGTGATAGATATACAAATAAACCTACTCAACGACGCGAATTTCAGCTAAGGAAAATTTTTTAATTATCCTAAAAATGATTTCATAAATATTCAGCCATTGCGCTAACCACTGGACTATCATAATTAGTTAATCAAAGAATCATATAATTTTTTATTTAGAATAATAAATAAATCTGCGTTGTTGAAGCAGTCATCTCAAATAAAAAATCTCGTCCGTATTACCTCAGAATCAAGTTTCGCAAATTTCAGTGTAAGGTCTAAATTAAGCGTAAAAAAGTGTACTAAGTAGTATTTATTATACAATTTGTTTCTAGAGCACTAATTGTTTCTGATCGTCATGTTTTGATGTCGAATTTCTTTTATTTCTGAGCTTGGTCAAATAGACTTTTTAAATAATTATACTAATAAACCAATATTATTTTTATTAGAGATAAATATTTTCCTAATTTACAAAACGAAAACGAAATAAATAAACACTGAAAGAAAAATTTAATTATCGTAAATTATTCATCTTATTCTATAAATGCTTTAAAATTGAATAAACAAATGATTTTATGAATTCATGGTCATCAAACGCAAAAATAATTACTACATTAAAATTTTTTATTTTGAGGTAAAGACGAGACGATTTATTTAAATGACTTTAATAATAATTAATATATTGACATATCATGATTTTAATAAATAACATTTTAAAAAAATTATCATCAACGTTTCAATCCTTTGTTTAGAATCATTTTCAACTCAAATTAAGTTAAGTTAACCTACAAAACTGAACAAAAATTCAGTAGCAAGTTATTGCTCAACTTATTATAAAACAAAAGTATTCTACCATCCGGTGATGATAGCCAGCCTTTCAGTGGAGAAGAGTGATTCGAACGAATGTCGATGAGGGCGTCATGCAAATAAACTGGTGCGCTCACATAACCAAATTGCGATGGTCGCTAGGATTTGTGAAGGCTAAAAATCTGAGTGAGAGTAGAATCGTACCAAGTAAGTTGAGATAAAAAATAAAATGAAATAAAATGAATCAGTGAAGTATTAGTCAGAAGTCAGAAAGTCATAAGGCTCAAACACAATATGCATAAACTCTTTTATTCTGTTGTTCTGCAGATACCTACCTACTGAAGACTTTACTTTCATATAGTTTGTTTCAAGATAATGAGGCGTTATACCAGATCAAAGCAAGGATTTTGTGTACTTATGGATCAGAGAAGGCTTACCAAACTTTGTAAGATATATGTAGCGGTATATTCTCAAAATTTGTGTAATTAATATACTGTGAAATTTTTTTGTAGCATCATTCGAATGTAACAATGTAAAATAAAACTGGAGTATACAGAGTATTCGGGTTGATACAAAAAAAGACACTAGTCATAAGCTAAATCAAAAACTTTAATAAACGACGCGCGACCGCCCACGCACCTAAATACCCAACGCAATCTAACATTATGATTTCGCGAACCGTAAGTTGATCAACCGCAGATACAAACTATGTAGTACGGTATTAAAAGCACCGCTAAATAGTACATTGCGCACAATAAAATATATCCAACAATGCAAGTCAAAACAAACCATGGGATAAACCAAAGCGAACACTTAAATTTCTTAACAAAGAGATAAAGTATTTTACTTTTAGGTGAAGCCCAAACTTAGTGAATATCGTGGAAATACAAAACTAATCACTTAATTATGAAAATGAGTACAAAATTCACTGTTCGCAGTGTTTTGACGCGAGTAGACGTATTTTGTTGCTGCCCCATACAATTTTTTATCTTTAAAAAGGGCCATTTTGGTCTCAAAACAGTGAAGCAATACTTGTGCCTTTATATTCAAATTTGTTTATATGTTTGTATTAGGTGTGAATATTTATTAACAAATTTTTATATTATAACCTTAACTGAAACTTGAGTCTCAGATTAAATTTGCGATGCTGATATTTTATATTGCTCTAAATATATAGTTTATAGAAAAGATCGTACAGCATAAGGTCGGGTAATACAACTAGTTGTAGTGTATATGCGGTCAGCACTAAGTATAAATCTTATCTAATTAAAATAAATCTTATGCATACGTGTTTCTCTATTATTTGTTGTTAATCTCATGGCTGCTACTGTTTATTCTCCCCCTCCGATTACAATTGACCAACATATTATAATTTATCAATGTCTAGAATCTTGTCATGCGCTTATGCAGTCCGATTTCATTAATTTGGGTGATCTAAATATTGGTAAATTACTTGGTTAATTACTTTAATGGCTTCAGTAATCCCCGTATCTCTAGATTTAACAACTTTTTTTCAAATTTCCATAATGTCGTTTAACTTATTAGTATACTTAAAAGTGATTTACTCTTACTTGATGTGCTTTTGTTTAATAAGTTTGACTTAGTGACCCGCAGTGACTTTATTGTTACACGAGAAAAATCCATTCACCCCACATTTTAAATATATTTGAATGTTTGTCCTGTACTTATTCCCAATTTCACATTTAATGATACTTATTCCTTCAACTTGCTCCGTGCTAACTTTCAATTTATATACAATTTTTTTTCGTAGTGTTGATTGGATTATTATAAATGATTTTGTTGATGTTGACCAAAATTGCATAAAATTGTTTTTATTTCTAATGGTAGGTAATATTTGCGCTAATAAAATTGTGACACGCCACTTTTATGAGAACAAATCTGTTTGTTTTGTGAAACAATTCTTTTTAGTGGGAGTCTAGTGGTTTTAGTTTCAACTTTATGATCTAACATAGTGGACTGCGGTGTCATACTGATGGCAATACTGCACAAGTTACGTAGTAAGTAAGGCAATACTGCTAGAGTAAGGAGATTGTCAAAGATATTTTCTTGAAAATAATACTAATTCCATATCTGTCTATATCACAAAGTATAAATTAAATTATGGGGTAGGTGTCTCAGTGGTATCGAGTCGTCCTGTGGATCTTGAGAACCCTGGTTTGATCCCCACAGCCGACAAACAATTTTCGGCAATTTAAATCTATACCTGTGGCTCCCCCTCCACTAATATCTTTAGGGGCCTTGATTTGACAGCTGGTAACCGCACGTCACGCGAAATATATCACTTACCGAAATCTGCTTAAGCAGAATGCCACACCCAGTAATGGGTAAAAGGCGTGATGATATATTTATTTATTTATTTTATAAAATAATGAATTACTGAACAAAAATGCTAATTCGTAAGTTGTGGTACTAGAAGTTGATCTATCGGTATTCCAAGCTTCTTAACCTAATAATATTTGGCGCAATGAAAGAAAAATTTGCTGAAATTCTAGAAAAAGTTAAGAAACTGGAAACACTGAACGAAATCAAAGAAGACATAAGAAAAATAAATAAAGAAATAATATCCATGAAGTCAATGAGTACTTTTAAATGTTTAAAAAAATTAAATTTTGTAATATAATCAATGAATTGAAATAAAGAATAACGGCTCTGGATATAAATATTAAAAGAATAAACTTAGTTTTTGTGGAGCTAAATTTGTTGGTGCAAAAAGCTGCAAAAATGTTGGTTGTTCATTTATATCTAGAAAAGTGAAGAATGATGTGTTTAAGAACAAAAAGATGGAAAAATTGTTTTCATAAACGGAGATTTACTTTTTGGAATAAGAAAATAAAGAAAACAGTTCATCCCAATCGTAATCACTTAGAAGAGTAGAAAGTAAAATTAATATACAATAAGTTATATACAAATGATATACATAAGACTGCACCGAAGCATCTGAGAGGTACTCAGTTTTGAATTAAATCACCCAACAACACACAAAGATCCAAAATTATAAATTATGTATCAACCAAGGCAGTACTTGAAATTCTTTTTTAGAGCGGGGACTAGATTCATATCAGCCATCATAATCGAATGATCCATAAAATTAACTATTCATGAAAACACGAAAAGCTCTACAGACAATCTCACACCACCAAATATCACTAAGATAAGTACTAACAACTTCCTAAATTATAATTAAAACTTATCAAATGTGATTTGTACATACATAAAATATTATACTCTAGGATCCTGAAGAAAAGATTATACATACTTAATTTTTATATATTTTTGCTTTCAGTAAACTGTACAATTTAAAAAATGAGGATTTATATTACAGCACGTAATCTTGCACGTCAGTGAGACGTGGATTGATAAACCTGTAACCAGGCTCCCTAGCTACCTCAGCAATTATTGTACTCACGTTTCTCTAGCAAAAAGAACCTCTAAATTTGAGAGAGCTAGTGGATGCTTGGTCATATATTTCAAAGAAGGTTTAAATTTGTATATCTTTGAAACAGACTTCACTATATTTTTTGAATATATTTTTACAACAGAAAACATGTTGTTGCCTCAATTTATTTAAAACCATCCAACTACTATCATAAAAAAACATTTAGAGGATATTATTAACTGTTATCGAATCATTTACAGATTATTGCAATAATCGGGGGCGATTTTAACGCCAGAAGCAGTTTATTTCATCAATTCAGCGAGGAGGACAATCTACCAAACAATAAACCACAACACAATAGAGCATCCGAAGATGACAGATTTGATAACAGCGAGATGAACGCACATAGGTTTTTGCTAGTTAACGATATGAATCGCAAAGATGTAACAGGATAATCACGTGCACATCTTTTGGAAGCCAGAGCGTGGTTGATTTGATATGGATAAATTTATATTCCACAAACTTCTTGCTTGATTTTAGATTCAGAGATTATATTCACCACTTTCCCTGCACGCTTAAAATGTTTGAATCAATTCTAGAGTTTCCAATTGTTCCACACCCACACATAAATACTCACACCACATACATTAACACATAAAATGTTAAACCTAAGATAGAAAAGTAAATATAAAAATGTTTTCTTTTATACTATAGCAGAAGTCACTGCCCAAATACCCTATTTGGACAGCGCTTCAATAGATAATTTATATAATTGTTTCATTAACTCTATTTATAATGCAGCAGAGGCTGGCAAAATCGTTAAACAGTAGGTCATTTTTTAATTAAATTCAAATATAAATGATATAACTCAAATAAATAAATGTATCATTACTTCTTTTACCCATTACTGGGTGTGGCACTCTGCAGCAGCAGATCTTGGTAAGTGATATACTTCTTCATGTGAAGTGAAGTCACAAGTTGTATAAGAAGACGAATAATTATCTAAAATTAAAAAGGGCATTAAAGCTGAGTATTTCAATATTATGCACCACTTTGCGAACATCCAAGTAACTTTTGGTCTTTTATTAAAAAATAGAACTCTTTACGTAAACCTGGAAACATGCATTTGAATATCAATTAAAATGGTATTCAGTTCACAGTCCAAGGCTGTTTGCGGAATACTTTTCTACAATTTATTTCCAACCCAACGTGACCGACTTTTATAAAATCAATAATTCTGAATTGATAAATATTTATTTAAATAATAAACGAATCTCTGAAAAAACTATTTCCGAAACTATTAAATCTTTAAAAGTATTATGTTCCTCTGGTCCTGATTATCGTCTCTCTTTCATTCTAAAAAGTTGCTTTGATATTGTTGTGAAGCCGCTCGTATATATTATTCAATTTAATTTTGAAATCCAGTAAATCCCCTAGTATCCTAACAGAATCTCTAATTCGCCAATTTTTTTTATTATTATTATATTCATGCGCTTGTGGGATTATACATGCTTCAGTCTGGGTAATATTCTTTCTGAATGTCAATGATTCAACCGAACTCATTGGATAGATTCGCAAAAACTCTGTAAACCGACTATTTTTGAACTCTTTTAACAAACCTCTGTCTGCATGTAACTTAAATAATGTACTTTTTTACAAGAAGATAAAAAATTCAATAATACCCGATATCTATCGGGGAAAATAGACATATCGATTTGCCAAATAATGTAAAGAAAAGATAAGATGACAATACCCAGCGGCAATAATTCTAATTGTAAATAGTATTTAATAAAAATGTGGAGAAAGAAATGAAACAACGCAGGAAGGAAGAAAAAAGTAAAATAATATGAAGCTACTAACACGCATGTACAATTCACAATCTACGGTATAGATGGGTAGGAAACTAGGAAATATTATTGTAACACATGTAATATAATAAAATCTCATAAACAAATATAATATTACCTGCAAATAATTGTTACAAGAATTTATTATGAAAGTAAATAAATAACGTATACTACACCGTAAACAAAGCTTTATCTAAACTCAACGCACCCAAGCTTAAGCGGTAAAACAATAACAAAATTTAATGAAAATTTGCTAACAACTGAAATCGAGAGCAAACAATAAAAAACCTAAATTGATTTTATAAAATGGAAAATATGCATTTAAATAGGATAAAACAAAAATTGCAATAAATGACATAAACAAATGAAACTAAATTATAACAAAAATTTTGATTATGTTTTAGGCTGTGACAATAAAACTCGGAATAAAAAAGACTAAACTGGAACATTATATGTGTTATCTGGATCAGGTTTAAAGTATTTTATATGCTATAAGTTCTGTAATATCTTCGTCCTCCAACTCGTAAACTAAGTTTGATAGCTTTTTGCAAAATTTACTATATACATAGTTACTAACTTACTGGCAAAATTATCGGCCGCATTTGACAACTAAAAGTTGCGACGTCAAATTTGCTGTCCTACGCTGTATTCGATGGGTCTGTGATGGAGGATTTACCGATCCCTAGCTTGAAATTGCTTTTTATCCAAACGTTCACATACCACAGCGTAAGGTTTTTTTATGCAAAGAGCAAATCGCTTATGCAAAACATCATCTTAGTCAAAATTTACGTCTTCGTTGTCGCTGAAAACACCTTCAAAATAATTCAAGCCGGACAAAATTGTCCTAAATTTACGAAATATAGTGCTAAATCTGAGAACTGGTGAATTAAAGTGCGAATGACACCACTCACTGATGGTAAGTAGTTATACCAATATTATTGGTGATCTTTGATGTATGAAGACAACATTCTTTTAATTATGCGGTTAATTAAATTTAATTGTTTATTTATACTCATTTTATTTAAATTGACATTGTTTTAACTTGACTTCATCCTTATTTCACAATGGATGTTGTGCAATTTCTTTTTGATTGATAGATTTTGTAATGGTCATGTCCGTTACTTCTCCAGAAAGTATCAAACCCGAAGCCAGCTTTCCCATCGCTTATTTCAGCGGTTTAGGAAATCCAAAGTCATAAGGGGTGGTGTATAAAATAATGGTGTTAATATTGCTAATGGAGTAATGAATTATTCTATATTCAGCATTAAATGCATCATAGCTTAATTATATATATGTTTGGTGAAAATTATAGTATGAAGAACTAAATCCTTTTCACTATCAGCGAATACAAGTACTATAACCTGGAAACTATGGCCATTGAGAACACTTGAAACAAGAACTTTACAATGTAGAAATATATAACCCACAAACAGAGTTATAAATGCATCTGCTGCAATTACTGATGAAGTGATGATAATAATGTAATGTTTCCAGTTTAGATTATACTTGTATGATTTTCCGCTGTCGAGCTTATATTTGGCCAAGATTTTGATTTGTTAATTATACATTTTTATTCAATATTTTGTTACTCTATTTTATATTTTGTTATGTTATTCTATTTTAATTTGTTTAAATATCATACGTATGTGTTATTGTGTTATTTATGTTTGGCTTAC
Source organism: Pterostichus niger (assembly GCA_947425015.1). Lineage (NCBI taxonomy): Eukaryota > Metazoa > Arthropoda > Insecta > Coleoptera > Carabidae > Pterostichus > Pterostichus niger. Next base: position 29,328,465 of record OX380337.1, on the reverse strand, counting down.
AACGTGTTTTTTCATGTTTTGTTAAACTTGACGATTGTAGAATGCTACGATGTAATAGCCATTATATTAGAAACTTAAATATTAGCGCAAGATTAAAAAAGATATCAAAGGGTATCATCCACCATAAGAGGTCACTGTGCCAACCAATATTTCTCAAGATACAGAAGAACAAACTACAGTCACGGTTTTGCCATAATTCCAAGTCCGATCTGAAAAAATCATCAAACAACCAAACAGACTAAATAGTTTGAATTATTGAAATTTTACTTTTATAAACAAAGAAGAAAGATGTAATAATAATTTATTTAGTTTCTTGACGAAATAATTGTAATGTTTTTAAACTTAATTTCAAAGTTACTCATTGCTCTATCCCTATTACCTTCTGTCATGTATTACGACACTATATATTGTGGCACCCTATATAAAAGATTATCATTTATGACACCTATTATACGTAAAATTAAAAATATTGATTTAAACTGCTGTTATACCAGCAGTTAATATATAAAAGTATATAATTATTTTACCTGTTTCAGGATATTAAACCTATGTTTACATGCACAAAAATAGGCTGGTAAGTAAGTAATAACTGTATTCTGTTTGGTAATATTACTACACTGACTTGTTAAAACAGTCAAGAAAATGAAAATAAAACACAATGATAATATAACATTATAAATACACACAGAACTCAAAACAACAATAATACAAAAATTACTTCTCCTGCTTATATATATATATATTAATAGTACAGTCTTTCTAATTAGAGAAGACCACGTTATAACGTTTAAATAAAAAAAAATAATTTATAAATATGATGCAAAACAATTGTAATCATGACGTTAAATAAAAACATACACGCCACAGACTTACTTGATCACCTTCTAAAATGATGACAATGACGTTATTCATAAAAGAATTTAAAAAAATAATTTTTATTAATGTCAACGTGTTTATATTCTGAAACCGATAAACTATTGAACAAACCACGGATGTTATGAGTCAAAACAGGTCTTAGATGTCTTAAAATCCTCGCTCTATGAGCTCGGATTTCAAACTGACATCTGCAGCTGTAATGATATTCATAACATTAATAGGTATAATTTTTTTGTCATATTCCTAGGAATTTTAATAGCTATTTCACGTCCGGGAGTAGCTTCAATGATTTCAAAATAGCGTTAGATTTTATCCCTACCGAAATAATGTGCACATGACTGCACCAGGGAGTTTATATTATTTTGGCATTTTGATGTACTAATTATATCGCAAAAACAATTTTTCTAAAATTCGTAAAAATAATTGCACATTACTTGAAGCAAACATTTTTCGTGTACTGGACTGATAAGTAATAGTAATTAATTAATATTAGTAAACATTAAGCATTATAAGAAATGTTTTTATTCATTACTAATATACGAGTATGTAAAATAAATTTTCAATATTTACATAAGATTATGCTATACTAGCAATTTGGGTGTACAAAAAAAGAATATTTTTTCACGGCCGGGAGTAGAAGTTAATTTCTATGACTTCAAAATAGCGCTAGAAATTTCCGAGTGCACATTATTTCAGTTGTATAATACTTGTTGTTTGAAAATTATTGCATAAATGTAAGGGTATATATTATTTGATATACAATTTTTCCGAGATGCGCAAAAATTATTGCACATTGCTTAAAGCAAACATTTTTCGTGCACTGGACTGATAGGTTAATGAATACAAATTTGTAAACATTAAACATTGAATGAACTGTTTTTATTCATTACTGTACCAGTCAAGACAGTGGCACGGAAAGTGTTTGCATCAAGTAATGTGCAATAATATTTGCGAATTTCGGTAAAAATAATTTTCGTTGTAATCAGTACTTATTGTAATCACTTTTTTTTTAATTTACTAGAACTCCTGCAGAAGCCAAGAATGTTTTGGGAAGTTTCTGAGGGGTATTTTCTACTTTATTCCATGACGTTTTAACATTTTTAAAATAGAAACTTTCGAAAATTGAAGTTAAGATAAATAATGCCGATAGGATATTAGCATAAATCTACTTTATAATAATGTTTAATCAATCCAGACGATGTAATTTTAAGAATTCTCTCCGATGTCCATAATTTATCCCTTGGCATGTTTACAAAATCCTGAAGTAAGCAAGTTTATAAGCTGAAACTTCGATTTTCAATCAGGCAACTCATAAATTTACATCGTTCAGTGCGGACACGATATTGTCGAAAATTATGATCTAAAAATTTTGTTATAAAATTTAATTAATTTCGATATCATGTACGTAATATTGTTATATTTTTCATCTAATTGTCCAACTCACACTATTGGCTTGTAATTTAGCCTAAAGCCAAAATCATGCAGCCATTCTCATTTACATTTAATATAATTTTCATTCAATAGATAAATGTACACAACTCAATCTAGCCATGCACGCATCATTCTTATTTATTTATCACTTTCATTTAATTTATAAAATAATCAACCTTTATCTTTTAAATGTAATAATGTATGGAATAATTTAATATCACTTTGTCATAAAAAGAAATACACACGAAATGCACTATAACAATTCTAAATTTGTGAGATCGTATTCAGTAATACATGATTGAATTTACATTTATTTTATGTTAGAATGATACATTTAAAAAGGATAAATGAAACTTTAAAATTAAATAAAATGTAGATGTTATATGAATCCACCTTAAATTGTGCAAAGATAACAAAAATAATTACGCTTTAGATCTTGGCTGATCATTGATACTTTAGTAAATCTAAGCAAATCTCACTTTAAATTGCATATTTATTTCGCTATATTTTGTTATTAAACCCAAAATTTTTTGATATATATATATATATATATATATATATATATATATATATATATATATATATATTTATCAAAAATTAGTTAAATTTTCACGCAAAATATAATTAGCAATATATCCATTTCCATAACAAGTTTTAATTCATGTCAAAATATTATGGGTAATTATCATATCACTTGTTATATTAGTTACGATATGATAATGTGTATTCATTGTCAATTAAATAAATAATTTAAACTTAAACACATGGTATAGACATAAATTTATGTAGGTTGGATTATATTTACGAAATTTGTAAAGAAATATTAAATAATTGTAATTTATATAGACAACTTTAAGAAATATCGTGCTATTTATTAAAAATATTGTCGTGAAAAACTAAAATACTTAACCAATTTGTTTTATACTGACAATAAATATGCATTTACATAATACAAAATTATTTAATTTAGTGATATTTCTTACCTAAATTATACAAAACTAAAATATTTGTACATTTTATACAATAAAAATTTTCACATTTATTTATTTGCAGTTGACGATTTGCTTTTTTTCATGTTAAATGTAAGTAAAACTGAAAATTTTAGAGAAAACGTTGTAACCTGTAGTGAATTAATCCTGTTAATTTAGTTCATAACTCAGTTTAATAAAAATACCTATTATTTTTTTCTTATAATAAAATTAGATTTTATCAATTAAAAATAAGTTATAATAAATAATTTCTTCTAAATACAATATTATATTTAGATATTCCATTATTGTTGTGATAACGTAATAAAAAAATCTCTTATAACTATCATACGAGGACGTTAGGCGGTAATGTTTTAAGTATTTACTAAAAAAAATAATAATTACATTTAAATTGTAATTAGTTTTGTCATTTCGTACTACCTCTTTGATGCAATATAGCCTGATCTTATGTATGTACGAGGATAGTCCCACAAGTACTCGACCTAACAAAACAAAAAATAGGAAAGAATATCTTTATTTCTCTACAAAGTCTCCTTTTAGCTCGATACACTTTTCCTAGCGATATTCAATAGCTTTGATACCCTGTTTGTAGTGAGAACCGTCGAGCTCCTCAAAATAGCCATTAACCGCAAATTACACCTCTGCATTGTTGGCAAATCTTTTACAACCAAGCCAATTTTTTCTAGTTTTGAAAGAGAAAATAATAAATCTGACGAATACGGTGCGTGAGGAAGCTTTTCGATCTTTATCTCATTGACTTACGCCACCGCGATAACAGATGTGTGAACTGGTGCATTGTCTTAATGAAACAACACTTTCTTTTTCGCCAAATGCGTCCGTTTTTTCTTGAATTCATCAGTCAAGTGCTGCAATAACTTCACATAATACTCGCCGTTGATTGTTTTACCTTTTTGAGGTAATCAATAAAAATTATTTCCCGCGCATCCCAAAAAACTGGCGCCATGACCTTGCCTGCAGATTGTTTTCGCCACCTTTGGATACGATTGTACCCTTCGAGTTCATTGTGTTGATTATTTCTTCATTTCAGGTGTGAAGTGACGGATCCATGTTTTATCTATGGTTATAAATTTATGTAGAAATTCGGCTTTATTGATATGAAATATCGTTAAACACTCTATTGAAATATCGTTGTTTTCGTTCCATTGTGAGCAAACGCGTCACCCATTTTGCGCAAAGTTTTCCAATATCCAAATTTTCAGTCAATATGCGATGCACACCACTTTTCAAAATACCTATGATACACTGAGAGCGTTCACTATTGATGGCTGTCAAACAAATACTAAACAACGTAGCGTCTTCAAACTAAAACTTTATAAGTTTAGTACTTTCTACCAGAGTAATTCTTTTCAAACAAAAACCGCCATCTATACGTCAGGCCGGGTAATTTTGGAACTACCCTCGTATGTGTGCATATCGTGTTAAATCTTATATGTTACAAAAATTCGAAAAAGTCAACCAAAAAACGGATGGTTACTGCAGTTAGTAAGTTATATAAATTAAAATCATCAATAAAACCAAAATATTCGTTGATAAGGAAAATTTGAAGTTCTTCCTTTAATATTTCCATATCATTACATTTCATGTTACGTGGTATGTATTACGCACGTATTACAAATGGAAAATTCATAAAGTAGCACTTAACTGCAGCAAGATTATTACTGGAATTCGACTATTTATACATGATATATCAAGTCATTATAAATATTATAATTTGCTAGTGCAATAAAAAATTAAAAACATACGAAAAGTTTCCGACGTAACAAAAATACACGACATTTTTTCTTCAAATTTATTTTTATTTTTCTACATAGTCTTCTTGTTAGTCTATACACTTCTCCCAGTAATTGTTTTAGTTCTTCAACTCGTCCAAATAGTACTAGGCTTCTTAATCTGCAAAATAGTTGTTTACGAATATAATGGCTTCCTCATTCGACGAAAATCTCTGTCCTTCAAGCGTAACTTTTAGTTTAGAGAACAAAAAAAGTAACTTGGGGATAGATTTGGTCAGTGAGGAGGGTGATCAATCAGTTCAAACTGTAATTCGTGGATTTTCACCATGGCAACCGTTGAGGTGTGAGACGGCACATTGTCTTGGTGAAACAATTTTTTTTCTGCAAATGTGGCCGTTTTTCAGCAATTTCTGCTTACAGCATGTCAAGTAATGTTGCGTGGTATGTTTCTGTACTGTTTTTTTCTTTTAGAGGATAATCGATTAAGATAACTTGATGACTATCCCAGAAAATAGTCGCCATCACTTTCCCAATCGAAGGAACAGCCTTTGCCTTTTTAGAGCCGATTCCCCCTTTGCAGTCCACTGTTTTGACTCTATGTTTGTTTCTGGAGTGTAATAGTGTATCCAAGTTTCATCTACAGTAATTAATTGGCGCCAAAACTCTGATTTATTACGCCTAAACTGCGCCAACAGAGCGTTGAAATGTTCATTCAAACACGTTTTTGGTCCAAAGTGAGCCATCGCGGCACCCAACACGCAGACAGTTTACTCATGCCTACATCTTGATGCAATATGTGACAAATATGTTCTTTAAATATATTGATAGCCTCTGCTATCTCTCTGAATTTAATTCGATGGTTGTCTAGCACCATTTAGTGAACTTGAGCGATGTTATCGTCAGTGGTGGCAGTTTTTGGACGTCCCGAATGTACATTTTCACCAAAGCTGGTACAGCCACGTTTAAATTCGGCTACCCAAAAATTGACGGTGGTAACTGATCATTCAGAGTCCCCGCACACAGCGTCCAACTCGTCTTTGATTTGCGTAGGCGTATTTCCTTTCAAAAACAAATATGTAATTACAGCTCGATACTCGATTTTTTCATTTTCACACAAAACACCCCATCTACTCAATTAAACTTTGGTGAGTACCTTTAAACGCATGCGAAACACAATTCCCCACTTTTGTTGACGAGTACTACCATCTTCATGTTCAATTCGGAAACTTGTCAGATAACCCTCGTATGAAGTATGTAAGCCAAAAATCAAATTAAACTAAATACTAATTCTATTACGTAAAATAACTGTAAGTCAACAATTGATTCTAATACCAGAAATATTTAAATTGAAATATTAATTTACAAAGTTGCAAATGTTCTGATTCATTTCATAGTATAAGATGTTATAACTGCTCCTCTTTTGTTCAAAGAATGTCCAAACAGCACAAGAATCAGTCCCAACTGTTTCCAATTTATCAAGAAAAATAAAACTAATATTGACATTATACATTCAACCAAAGATAATAAATATACAACCTTTCAAAATATTAAGCAGATAGACTGTAACGATCCATGACAACTACAAGTACTAATTTAGTAAAACAACAATCACAAACAAAATAAATATGATAATATCACTGTATTATCTCAAAGTTCAACGGCTCACTAGTAAATTGGAATATTTATGCAAGAATTTAAACCGTAAATTAATACATTATGTGAACACTGGCTTTAAGCATGAAGAAATGTCGTTATATGTAAATATACTACATTATTCAGTTGCTTCCGTATTTTAAGAGAGAAGGTACTTGCATATTGATCGATAGTAATTTGTCCTTCAGCAATATAACACGATACAACAATGTCATCATTGAGAAACATTTTTAAGTCTCTGTCATAAAAATTCATCATCCCGGTCCTGGTATCTTTATATTAATTGTCTACTGAACACCTGACAGCAAAATTGCCATATTCTTAATACAATTAAAAACTATGTTACATTTCATACGGAGCTAATTACATCAGGAGACTTTATTATCAACACATTGTCAACTACCAGTGAAATCTCAAGATTCTTTTCAATTTCGGATTCATTTAATTAAAAATGACACATCACGGAATCCACTAGAAGTACGTCTTCATTGCAAAATAACGTAGACAATATTATAACGAAAAATTCGACTTCCGTGGATGCACACGTGGAACACATCGGATATTTAGATTACGATGCAATCTTTTCTTCATTTCCAAACATATTGTAAAAATTTGTAATAAAATTACTGTTATGAGATCTTATAATAACAAGAACACCACCAAATTCATAAATTTTCTAGGCAATGAGCACTGGAATAAGCTTGGATAAAACTTGCACATCATTAATATGCATTCTATATTTAGGAAAAAAATTCAGTACTTTTAGACATATCTTTTCTTTTTAAACATATCAATGAACAAAGAAAAAACCATAGTTCATGGATAATCTAGGATTTTACCACATTATGCAAACCTAAAAAACAATTAACACAACTTTACGACAGGATCCGGGATATATTGATTAATAAGTTTTTACTAAAAAGTGCCGCTCTACTCCAAATGAAGTAATAAAAACAGCTAAGAAATTTCATGCAATAACTGAAATCAATAAATCCGACAACAAAATAAAAACATTGTGGCAAATTATTAGCAATAAACTTAAAACACAAAAATTTGAGGTTCCGTAATACACACTGCAAATTATTTTAATCAATATTTCTTAAACATTAGTAATCCCTCATTATAAACCCCAAGCTCAAGACATATTAATTACCTCACGTTGCTAACATGATCTTGAAGCCAGTTCGTGAACTGGAAATATTTATCATTATAAATGCTCTAAAAAACTTTATGTCCTCTGGCTCTGATAACGTAACAACCACAATGGTCAAAAATTTGTCATATATCTCACAAAACCGTTGTGTATATTATATAATAGTTCTATTGAAACAGGTCAACTCCCGGAGTATTATAAAAAATCAACAGTTACTTCTATATATAAAAAGAATGATTCAGAACATATAAAAAAAACTATATGCCAATATCATTATTAACTGTGTTCTAGTGCTTATCCACAGTGTTTGACAGTGTGGATCATAATCTATTGATGCAAAAACTAGAGTGTTACGGAGTGCGCAGCATAGCTCTTAATTGGTTCAAATCATACTTACTTGATCGGACTCAGTATGTTAAAATACCAAGCGAAATAGTTGTACTCTGTCGTACATAAATTCAGACTGAGTCACTTTATCTCAAGGTGTTTCTCAAGGATCTATCCTTAGGTCATTACAAATTCTTAATCTTTTTCAATGAGTTACCTGTCTACGCCCCTAACGCAAGTTTTACAATATATGCGGATGATGCTTATTTGGTCGTAAATATCTTAATATTGAAAATATGCTGAACAAACTTATCTGTACTTTTAAAGGTATATAGTCCTGATGTATGGTAATAACTAAAATTTAAACTTAAACAATACACACGTAATTCAATTTTATCTGAACTCTAGTAGCAAATGTAACCTACTAACTTAATCTTAAACTTGAATAAAAGATTATTACTGTCTCAGATGATTTTGAAAAACACTGAAATTTACTATGTCTATTTTATTATTTTTATAATATTATAATATGTTGATTATTCGCACACATACCAGCGGTCTTTGTAATTCAAAAGCAAGGGGTTCGTATAATGTACAAACTGGAGCCTAGAACCACATGTCATGGCAAGTTTAAGGACCTTAGATTATTAACTGTGCCATCAATTTACATTTTTGAAATTATAAAATTTTTAATTAATAATTTACATAAATTGAAGTTTATTAATTCAAGTTCCACAGCAAAGCAATCCAACAAACATCTTTGTATACTCAAACACAATACAACGTCTTTTGAAAAAGGTACAACCTAAATGAGTAGTTGAATCCTTAATGCACTGCCTAACGTGATAAAATCAATGTCTGTTAAAAAAGCACAAAGATTTTTAAACATATATAATTTGAAAAAGAGTTTTACTCAATAGACAATTACTTTTTAGATTGTCTCAAATTGTTTTAATGCATATAAAATATTTTCTATTTATGTAATTTATATAGTTTGTATTTTAAATTAATTATTTTCATGTATGTTATAGGTAAGGTGAAAAACCAAACCTTATCTGAACTCTCGTCTATCGGTATATATAGTTAGGTCTATTCTATTCTATTAAAATACATCATCCCAAGAACGTTTAACATTGGAAAAATTTAACGACACATTTAGTTTTCCAACGGCTCAATTTTTAAAATCTTATTAACATAATTAATTTTGATATAATATTTACCCTTCATTAATTAACTCATAACTGGCTTAAAAACCAACAATTAGTATGTTTAATTTGGTCTATAATAATGGAACGGTTTGTCTAACTTTCCTACATTTTTTATTTATTTCTAACCCATCGTTAATTAACACTTAACTGGCTTAAAAACCAACAATTTGTATGTTTAATTTGATCTTTAATAATGGAAAGGTTTGTCTAACTTTTCTACATTTATATTTATTTCTATTTCTAACAATCTTAGCCACATCATTATTAAATTGAGGTTTAAATTTAAAAGGAAAAAAAATAATTTAGTTAAATCATACATATCTACCAAGTGTAAGTTTTACTTTAGATGTAATATTTTTAAATAGACTAATGGCATTATTTAATTATTGTTTTGAAATTGAATTATATTAAAAGGACGATTCTCTCTCTTTGTTATATCTCATGTAACGGTCTCGGTAATATGAAGATTATAAAGTGCTAGGTTATTTGATTTTAGACTCGAATTTTTAAGTTCAACTATGTAAACCAACTATGACAGCGCTCAGATTATCAATAGCAATACCAAAACTATCATAACTCTCGCAATTCTATTTTCGATCTAATATAGACACAAACAACACAAGAATCCATTATTTTATAATTTAAAAACTAGTAAATAAACAACAGAAGGAAATCTTAAAAAATATATCCAGTTTAACAATTATTTAATTAAGTCACAAACTGAACTTCTTGTATATAAAACAGCGTTAATTTAATTAATAAATGAAGAAAGTGCAAGCTCGAGCAATATTGATACGTGGAAGCATAAGGATAAGAAAAATAAAATATATTGAAGAAAAAATCACCCCTAATATAAAATTCACGAACAGAAATATTGTAACAATATGAGCTATCTCATTTGATGCTATGTTGCGTTTAGGTGAGATTGGTTTCGTGTAATTTGACACTCGAGACCACATGTGCCATTAAGGCTGAGTGTGAGATCTTTTGGTTTTGGAATATAGGACATTAAATTATAATAAGAGACAGTTATAGTTAATACTCTTAGAATTCCAACAAGATTTCATGTTTGCGTTATCTGCAGTGCCAGAGTGTCAAGACTACATAACCTAAACACTTGAGACATCTATGTCCACCCCGATGTGTGGGGAATGGATTCCTGATGTGGGTATCGTACCCAGGACAGCAAGTGTTTTAGTGGAAACCATCAGTCTCGTCCATCGACTCATCGGGTGAAGATGTAGATCTTCACATCACGCGGTGTTCGCGTTTTATTTAATTTTAAATTTGATTAGTGAATTAATTATTGTAATTTTTGAAAAATGTAATTTAAATAGTAATTCTGTTTCCATCCCCATATTCAATTATAACGTTTCGTGTTACAAATAGTATAAAAATATTTGTTATTTATGTGTTAAAATAATTTCAAGACTGCATCCATTCCTTTCGTATTACAATTGGTGCAGCCCAGTAAGATTGACTTATTCGCCCAGCTCTGCTCGTGTTACAATATCATCGCCAAGAAGACAAACTTAAGTTCAACTTACTAAAAACTAGAAAATAACTCAAAGTTACAAATTCAGAACTACAGACACTGAAAATAATCATCAATTACCTTGAACATTTTGTATGTAATCAACTAGATACTTAACAAAATAATTTGAAATTCTAAAATAAAAAATTAAAAAATAATAATTAATAATTACATTGAAATCTAGAATATTAATTAAAGTATTAACTGTTGGAAATAAAGCCCATGAACTCCAGTCACAAAAGCGATCATCATAGTTCGATGAAACGTTGTTCAATTTCATTGGTTATACTACGAAAACTGAAGCCTAACCAATTCTCGTCGTTCCTTTTTTAACATATTGTCATTCAGGACAGATAAAATTGTTCTTTTCTCTATGGCTCTGCATTTCTTTTCACGTTTATTGCCTACCAGGAATGATTTATTCAAGAGTGGAAATAGTAAATATCGTATTTTGCACTTATTTTCTCCCTTTCCTTCTTCATCCCATCTGTTTACCTGCTGTGTTTCATGAACATTCGTCTGGTCTTTCAGCGAAACTAATATTTATTGCTGCAATATACAGAACAATGTATACTTAGAATGAATTGTAATCCAAATGTTCACATTATTTATTTTAATTTATTTATGATGGGATTTTTAATATTAGAATTTTATCTTTGTGTTATAAAATGGTGCTGGCTCTTATCTTTAAAAGTAAATATTATATACTAAGGTTATAACATTAACTGAATTAAAGATTGATTTTGTTGATAGATTCTTTGTTGTATATAATGATGTGTTTTTGCTTCGGAAAAACATTTCTAATATTTATTTAAATTTGAAGTAAAAATATAACATGAGTAACCCTTCATTATTCTATGTAGTTGTTTGATTTAATATGTAGTAAGTTCACAGTAATATATGTCAATGTAAATTTCACGTGCAGAAACACACAAAAAATATGAATTTCTCCTGAAATAGAATATTTCTCTAATAGTTTAAAGTTCACTCTAAATAAATAATTGAATATGTAAGGACAGATATTATGAAGAAGGTAATAAATTTACTGTCATAGTAAATATATTTAAATTTCAAAGTCGAATCAATTTTATTTATTTTATGTCAAAAGTTCGTCTGCCATTTGAATGAATAGATTTTATTAATTTTGTAAGCGTCGTTTATAAAACCGGCTATAAATGTGATTAATTCCAATGGTTACTAATCTGTGTAAGTTATTACAAATAATTATTTTCTCAACGATGAAGACTTCGCAGGACTGTACCACATTTTACTCTTAAATAATAGAATTTCAAAAAATGTTTATTAATTATTTTTTTGAGAAGAAAGTATATAATACAGATTCGTTATATTTGACCAAAAAATTAATTTCTTTACTTATAATAAATTTAATTTACGCTTATCTCATGATAGGAAAATACTACATTATTTAGATTCGTTGGATACAATGTTTAATTCTGAACATGTATTGTATTTCTGTTTTCGTTCTAAAATTAATTGGAATGAGACTATCACCAAATGAAAATGTTGGCATATAACTTTATACAGGGTGTTTCATAACTTCAGGTACATTCGTCAATGGTATATGCTATTTGATATGCTGATTACGAATCAAAAAGATTTTTTTTTTAAATCGCAAAATTATTTTCCATGTTTCTCAGTCCAAAATTTTTCGTTGCCACTGCCACTGGGTAGATGATTATGTTAAAGTTATTAATTAAATAAAATTCTATTATAAATAAGTGCCAATAATTGAATTGTGTAATTATTCTTTCGTAGTACGTCAGTAGGTCAATTTATTGTTTCTTTTGTGAATGATACATACATAACAGTGTAAAAGAATTGGTGATTTATTTTAAAAGTGGATAACGCGAAAGAATTTAGTGATAGTGAATTAGTGGACATAGTGCTAGCATATGGAGAGGCGAGACAAAATGCGAGACTAGCGGAGCGTATTTATGCAGAACGTTTTCGTCAAAGACGGCATCCTAACCACCGTATGTTTGTTGGAATTACATAACGCCTGCGTGACACAGGATCTATGCGACCTAATCGTGGTACAGAGAGAGACCTTCGCCAAGTAAGAAATCGTCACTTTGTTGAAGATGCAATTTTAACGCCGTCCATGCTGACCAACAGTTAGCACAAGAAGAATATAACGACTTTTACTTGTTCCACATTCCAGTGTTTGGAGAACTATTTGGAATCATGGTTATCATCCGTATCATTTTCAAAGAGTACATGGACTATTACAAACTGACCATCCAAATCGTCACTTTGTTGAAGATGCAATTTTAAACGCCGTCCATGCTGACCTACAGTTAGCACAAGGAGAATATCACTACTTTTACTTGTTCCACATTCCAGTGTTTGGAGAACTATTTGGAATCATGGTTATCATCCGTATCATGTTCAAAGAGTACATGGACTACTACTAACTGACCATCCAGCTCGGGTAAATTTTTGTGAGTGGCTTCTACAACAACATGCCCTATATCAAAATTTCAACTCGCACATAATCTTCTCTGATGAAGCAAATTTTACGAGAGACAGAGTTTATAATTTTCATAACTCACATCACTGGGCGATAGAAAATCCGCATGTTATTGTAAGAAGCAATTTCCAGCAGCGATTTTCTTTGAATATCTGGGCTAGAATCATAAATGAAACGTTACTTGGTCCCTATGTTCTATCTAATAGAATGAATGGTGCAATTTTTTTATCTTTCTTGCAAAATAATTTGCCGGAGTTATTGGAAGATATTCCCTTAAATGTACGGCAGCTTGCATGGTTACAGCATGACGGTGCACCACCGCACTTTACACGTAATGTGCGGCAATACTTAACTCAAACCTTCGAGGATCTCCGGATCTAAATCCATTAGATTTTTATTTTTGGGGCTATTTCAAATAATTAGTTAATGATAACCAGGAAGCTCCTGAAACTCTGGAACAACTGAGGGAACGGGTTGAAAACGCTGCTAATTTTATGAGACATCATAAGTCCTTCAACGAAGCTTGCAGCGTGTTTTTAATTCACCGTGCTGCATTAAGTATGGCAGAGAATGGCCACAATTTTGAGCAAATTTTGTAAAAATTATTCGAATTGTATGTGTTTTATTTATTTTGACATGTCAATTATTTTGAATACATAATTATCGTTTCATTAAAAATAATTAAATTTTGTTTGTTTATTTTACTAGTATTATGTAATTTAAATTGTTGATTACCTACTTCATTGTTTGCATTTAATAGGAAAACGAATCCAGTGCAGTACTACAAAAAATGTTTTAGGTAAACAACCCTTAATTTTTCGAATTTAAAAAAAAAATTCGTTTAGATTCATAATCAGCATATCAAACAACATACAATTAACGTATGTACTCGAAGTTATGAAACATCCTGTATAGAAGAAACCTACTGGCGTGCTACTTGTCATGCAACTAGTATTGTTTAAATTCAATTTTCAGTCAATTCTGATTGTTTAAAAGTTGTTTTAAGTTCAATGTTTATTATTAATTATTAATTTCAAAGTGTCGTATAAATGAAATAATGAAGTGTGCTCTAATTTGAATTGTATTAATTTTATCATTTCGTATACTGTAAAACTGACAAGTTAGACTTTATACATAATTAAACAAGCGTAAACTTTGATGCACGAGCTGTATACGTGTTAAACCCAGTGATTCTAAAACTTGATGATATAGAATTAGAAGAAGATATGAAAATTTGTTCAAATGCCAAGTAGAATTCATTTGTGATAAAACAATCGTGCGTGCAGGTTTATGTAAACACATTTAAAAATAAAAATACTTTACTACTAATGTATGTAGTTTGACAGAGAATTCGTTACGAGTTGAAATAAAAAAAAATTGATTTTGTTATTGAGAAATACAAATTTATAATTTTTATCAACGGCAATTCATATTCGTCTAGTACAAAGAGTAATCAGGAGTAGTTATAAAATCTAAAAAAGTGAAATCTGCAGATACAAGAAAAGAATGAAAGACATGATTAAACCGTTTTATATATATATATATATATATATATATATATATATATATATATATATATATATATATATATATATATATATACATATATATATATATATATATATATATATATATTTTAATAAGAGTAACATCTGTTCAAAGTAAAAACCTGTTGGAATTACAGTAAAATTTTAGAAACAAGATTGTAAATCTATGAAAAATTAAGTGTCAGCTAAATTGGGACAAAAATACAATATTACAATTAGCACTTTGAAAAATCGATCAATAAAAATAGTAAATAGTAAAATATGTAAAAATAAGTAATTATAAAAATTTGACTTCTAATTCTTCAACTGTTATTTCACTCAAATAACAAAAAGAAAACAAATTTTCTGTGGTTGTTGTACTAGATGTCGAATCTTTTTAAAAATTAAATATAGGTGGAACAGATGTTTAATTTATGAAGATTTCAGTTTAATAAGATGATACAAATGCCTACAAGTTGGTCACAAAGCGGACATACAAGTAGTAACTGTGAACAAAATCATAAATATGCTGAGTGTACATCTAAAACTGAATCGTGTGTTTGAAAGCTAACAGAGAATTAAAGTTGCATTTAAAAGTTGATCATGATACATATACAGCATTTTTAAAGATAGTTGAAAACCAAAAAAATAAAACGAAACAGGTATAGCAGATATAGGGAGACAATAGTTATCAACTATCCTCTGCTTAACAAAATTTTCTTGTAAACAAAGCAAAAATAGATTTCTTTCTGAGTAATGAAAAATAAATTGTAACTGTATCATACTCATAATTTTACGAACCGTAACAATATTTACCACAATCTCACTAACCGGAAAAATATTCTGCTGTGCTCGGGTACATTTCGATCTCTGTCACTAATATAGAGCCAAATAAGTGAATAAATCTTTACTCCCAAAACTGTAAATGCGTCCTTAGACGCATGTGTGCGAATTATAAAAAAATACTACAAATATTGATCTACAATTTTATTTTTGTGTGTAAATAAACATTTATCCTGCAATGATAATGCTATTGAAATGTGGTACAAATATAATGCTGGGTATTCTGCATTGGCTGAATATGAAAAAAAATTATTGAATTTAATGTTTTTGTATTGAAACATAAATATAACTAATAAATTGGCAAAATATTTATCAGAAAGTATAAAATACGTGCACGATGTGCATAATCATAATATTTGCCAAATTCATCATTTGTGTATTCCTGCTCTAAATAAATCAACATTATTATTATAGCAGAAATGTAAAGAGAGAGAGAGAGAGAGAGAGAGAGAAATACGAGCGTAGCGAGAGCTGCAATTTATCGAGGCCTGCAAAGATACTTTCTACCAGAGGTATATTCGAGATACAAGATGGAAAGTAAATGGTAATTGATTTTTAATTGTAATTATCGTTGATGATAGTATCGATCTGTGTTCAGACTTGTTTGATAATTGTTAGATTTATTATAACTGTAAGTTTTTAGTGACAACACACATGATTTTCGACAAGTGTTGATTTGACATTAGTACGCCTCGAGTGTAATTTTTGGAATTCGTTCATTTCGTTTGTAAATTCACACGTGAGTTATGTTTTACTAGGATTAAAGTTTTGTATAATTGTGATCCGAAAAAAATCACGAGCGGGTAATTTTGTTGTGTGTAAATTTAGATATATGTTGTATTTGTGTTGTTTCAATTTCAAATTCATGGTACCCGTGCACGTGCTTGTATAATTTTGCCCAAACAAACTATATTTCTGTATTTATTTATTAAACATTTTAATTGCTAATATTCAGTTTTTCATTTAACTGTTATGTTTCTAGTATAATAATATACATATGAAGTATAGGAGAATACATAATGTTAATTAACATTTATTAAACCACCGGTTCTTAACCTATGGTCCGCGGATCCCTGGGGTTGTCCTCATAAATAGTCCACGAAAATAATATAAATATAATATCTTCACACAACTTGTATTTAAGAAATATTATTATCATTATTATTAATAATATTATGTTTGAAAGCAAAGATGGCTGGGCGAATATGTATCGAATAAAATGTAAACAAATTATGAATATCAGTCAAGTTATTTAAAAAAAATGTAATTGTACATTTTATGTAATTTTCTATTTATATTTTTCGTCCTCAAAATGGTTCAGGTAGGGCATGAAAATGATAAAAAATAGAGTGAGTTTTCCTTTTTAAATAAATAGTTTAAAATTCAGAAATTTGTATAATTTTATTCATTATTATTATTGTTGTCATTATTTTAAATATTGGACATTTTTGTTTTTTTTATTTCCTTCAAAATTACTTTTAAAAAAGTTGGTGGTTGATAGCGATTCGGAAGGTGATTTATTAAAAAATATTTATTTGAGAAACAGGATAGCAAAGCGTATTTTGATTAATTTGAAGATACTGAGTTTTACACACCTAACAATTACCGAAACTGCTCGGCCACGTTCCCGAAAAAGACATTTTAATTACGAGGCTACAGATGAGCCCATTTTAGACCGAATGAACAAATTGAAAATAATTTTTTTATTATTATTTACTTGACACGGCTATATCGAAATTAAATGAGAGATTCGAGTTGCTAATGGATCAGAATAATAATAATAATCTATTAAATAAAGAAAAGGCTTCAGAATTCAATGTTTTTATAAAATATTTATTTGTGGACGTTTCGAGCAAAAATATTAGCTCATCATCAGCACCTTAAAATATAAATACAATAATTATAATATAAAACTAGCAAATTAATCAAAATGTCAAACCTTTAAAAAACGTAAAAATATAAAACAATATTTGTAAAATGTCAATAATAACAAAAAAGAAAATAGATACATATGAAAAATAATAATAGCAAAAACAAAAAATAATAAATAATTAAAATAATAATTTCCTACAAAATTTTGAGCATATTTTAACTTATTATACATCATCAATTTGATAATTAATCGAGATATCGTGGTGTAAATTTTTATGTAACGTTTAGAAAATAAGTCCCCGACACCCCGGCGCAGAATATGCTTAAGACGGCCCTGGGCATAACAAGTAAATAGCAGTAAATAGCGAAAACTCTTTGAGAAGCAATTGTTAATCTTCGTTGTCAATTAATAAAACTCCCTCAAAAAAATGAGGATATTATTATGGTTTTTTTCCAAACTGCACGAGTTCCTTTAGTTGTAGGGTCAATAGATTACACTCATATTAAAATAAAATTCCCAGGTAAAGTTAAATCATTATTACCATGGTTCATTTTTATAATACTACATGACATTTTGAGGCGGTTAATATGATGAAAATTACAGAGATAGAAAAAAATTCTTTTCTCTAAATATACAAATTTATTTTTTTTTAGATTTTGTTGCGCGTTGGCCTTGGGCAACTCATGATCAGACAATATTTAATAATTCTGCATTTAAAGTTAAGTTTAATTCAGGCGACATAGATAATGGTATTTTTTGGGTAATTCAGGATACACTGTGACATACACATTAATTCATCCCCTTCTATCTCCTGCTTGACAAGTTAACCGTTTGTTTCATGAAGCCCAAATAAGCAATAGGATCACGGTAGAGCGATTTTATGGAGTTTGAAAGAGACGCTTTATTATTTTAGGGCAACGGATAAGGTTAAAAATTGATAGAGTTCTAACGAAAATTATCGCTATAGCTATAGACACGAAAGAAAATATTCCTTCCGTAGATACAAATATAGCTCACAGATATAATAAAGAAATTACTGAAGAAAATTTAGAATAGGCAGTAAATAACGACGGCGGCCATGAAGCCGTACGAAATAGTACTATATTTTAGTATATTATTATAATTTGTATTTAGCAAACATAATTGTATATGTAACTTTAAACTTATAATAATTATAATTTCTTGAAAGTTTTTTCTTTAATTTCAATGTTTTGTTCTTAAATTTGTTTAATAAATATTTCTTGCTTTTTGTTATCATGTTCTTCTTTTATAAGTTTTTGTTGAAGAAGTGCCTAGTCTTTTCTAGCATCAGCTGAAGTAATTTCATAATAAAAATAAGCGAATACTGTATCTATTTAAATTACTTGATGATATCTCCAAAACAGATGACTTTGGCTTCTTTAATTGAGGTGGATTATAAGAATTCCAAGATTCTTTTGTATTATCTTCAGTAATACAATTTTGTACTGGCTGTTGCAGCTGATATCTTTCAACATCTATAACATATGGCTGTAATAATAGAAAATAATTACTTTAAATTTTACTAATCTGGTGAGACCGATAAGTTTGAAAAAAATTATATATTTGTTTACGTCTGCTACATCATTAGAATTACTAATAGTACACTGGTATTGCACATAACATTTGTTGGTGATTATTTTAGCTGTACTTCTTTTTGCTATGATTGAATGTTATTTAGTTTTGTATCTAAAACAGTGTGGTGACCGCGACACTGCAACATAGGACCTAAACATGTAATATCAGAATTTTATAATTTCCTGCTTCCCTTACTATTTTAGAGAAAAATTCTACATTAAAATCAATAAACAGAATTAATTTTGCATGTTTGATAACGGTAGAAATTAAACTGAAAATGTTGAACATTAGCTAAAAATTGGGATACCCTTGAACATGAAACAAAATTGTCAGAAGAAAAAATAATTTTGAATTATAAATTTGTATGTTAAATTGCAGTAAAAGATATTCTCTTTTTGAAAAAGTGTTGATGGTCTTGAAAAGAACTGTTGTTTTTTGTTATTATCAATAACATTAAATATTTTTATCATATTTTAAATTTAATACAGAATAAACTCAGATTTATGTTAAATTAAGTGCTCAAATAAATCTCCATTATTTGCCAAACAAAATCCAAGTCTGTGATAAAACTTGCGTTGCAAATTGTTTCATTGTCGGTTTGTAATTTTTCTGCATTCCTCCACAATTTTTCGTGTTTTCATTTGCATGTCAGTTTGGTAGATATTATTTTTTAAATGTCCCCATAAAAAGTCATTTGGGGACAAATCCGAGGATTGCATCATCAGTTTACTTAGCACCGCATTTTAACCAGTAATTTGGAAAAATTTATTTCAAAATGTTCTAATTTCATTTGTATGAGCAGAACAGCCATCCAGCAGAAACCAAAAATATTTCTGGGAATTCAGTGCGCCATTAATAAAAAAGGTCATATAATATCGGAACCTAACATTCCAACCTAAACGTTAACACTTTCACGATACTGAAAATGGTATTTAAAACTAAATGTTGACTTTCTTCATGTCAATTACGAATTTTGGTTCTACATTAACACTAAATGTGGATGTATCAGCAAATAAAATATTCTTGATAAAATTTCTGTTCGCCTTCGTCATTTCCATTATCGTTTCGCAAAATATCATGCGGTTTACTTTATCGTATTCAAACATTTCTTGATTGCGAGAAAATTGAAAAGAGTTTTGTTTGTTTTTACTTCCTTGTACGAAATAAAGGAAGTATTGTAATCGCGAAAATTTTAAGTTTTCAGATTTTAGCGGAAATATTCATTTTGACCATCTCTGAATCCATTTTGACTAATTTCGTCGTTACGTCTGTACGTACGTATGTATCTCACATAACTCAAAAACAGTAAGCCGTAGAAAGTTTAAATTTTGTATTTAGGACTGTTATAACATCAAGTTGTGCACCTCCCTTTTTGGTCATATATATAACTTCCGGAAGTGGTTCTTTACTTGAAGCTTATAATAGATTTTAATGAAAAAACTATATTAAAATATAATCCAAAACTTTTCAAATTTGGTATATAAGACTACTATATCAATGGAAATAAAATAATAGATTTTGGTTAAAATGGACTAACCGGATACACTATATGAAGCTGCTAATAGTTTTTCTTGAAAAAAAATGATATTATTTTGATTTTAGACATATATGCTGGGAATAAAATTTTAGAGAATTAAATTCTGCGTCTAGCACATTAAGAATGATTAAACTAGCCTTTTGTATAAGCGAGATTTGTAAATTATATATTTTTTGTTTTTTATAATTAAGTTTGCTATGGATTAGAAAAAAATAAGTAAAAAAGAAATACCTTAATGTCAGTGTCAAATTACGTCAAATATATGCAACAAAAATATTATGTATACGCGTATAAGGAAGTAATGTGGTGTCCACATAAGATTTTTTTCGATATTTTAAAGGCCGTGGCGTGATAAATTCCTAATCCTAATGCAATTTCTCTTAAACTCACATTAGGATTTTTTTCTGCTGATAGATAAAACGTGAATCATTTGTTTAATTTTATTTCATTTCCAATGCTATTCTTATTTTTTAACTAATGTTCAACATTTTCAATTTAATTTCTGCCATTATAAAGAATGAAAAATTAATTCTGTTTATTAATTGTAATGTAGAATTTTATGCTCTACATTTATTTCTTCCGGTGTCGCGGTCACCACACTGTATATAAATTAATATAAATCTTACTTACGATTAAAATCAGAATCAAAAATACTAGATTGTTCAGTAGCAGACAAAAGTATCAATCTTTAGATTTTTTCATATATAATATTTGTTTAAATTTTTGCTGGTTCATCTCCCGTTTTATACAATTTTTCCGTTGTAAATCTATTTATTTTCTTGTTCTTTAAAGTGTCGTACTTTTGACGCAACTGTTCAAATGTTATTCATACTGTAATACCGACATTAAATTAAATTGGTTGCTTGTGAATATACTTTTATCTACCTTCCTTACCTGTGAAACGATTAGTATAATTGTCACATAAAAATTCTACTCAAGTAATTATCAGCTATAGTATTCATGTTATTACGAAATAATTATATAATATTTCGATTAAGTAAAATGTTATCTATAACTATAATATTGAAAACGAAACAAATTCCAATCAAACTACGATAGAATAAGGAAAAAATATTTTAAACTGTCTAATTTCATTTGTTATCCCTAACAGAGGCTGGTAATAATATATATACATATTAAAAAAAATGTAATTAATAACGTTTCTAAGTTCCGCAGAATTTCGGCCTCCAAGTCACCCTACACGGTATATTATAATTTTAGGAGGGCGGTCAGCACAGTTAGTAACCATAGACGCGTTTCGCTCTTATTGGAGCTCATCAGTATGGTATAATCTGTCCTATAATTATAATATACCTTGTAGGTTGACTTGGAGGCTAAAATTCTGTGGAACTTAGAAAAGTTATTAATTTGATTTTTATTATGAAACTGATTTCAATATGTATTAGCAACTTGGACATTTGTTTGTCTTTTTGTTTTATTTAAATTGCTCATAGAGAGCTTTTGCTTTGTCTTGGCAGATGGTATTATAGTTTCGATAGAACTTCTCATGTCATATTACTGATTGTTAGAGTTTTTATTCTCTGCTAGCACAGTTTTCGTCACAGCTTCTTCAGGTGAACTTGTTCGCTATGAAGAAGTTTGTTATACCATACAGATGAGCTTCAATAAGAGCGAACCGCGTCAAAGGTTACTAACTGTGTTGGCCGGCCTCCTAGAATTATAATATACCTTGTGGTTGACTTGGAGGCTGAAATTCTGTGAAACTTAGAAAAGTTATTAATTAGATTTTAATTATGAAATTGGTTTCACTATGTATTAGCAACTTGGACATTTATTTGTCTTTTTGTATATTATTCAACGAACGTATAATATTGGCTATTGGAATATTTACTACTCATGAAAATGAAGTTTACGATACGAGTAGTAAAGTAGTGCTCTAATTTATCTAAATGTCGCTACACGCAAGTTAAATTTAATATATACAGTAGAACCAATTTCTTCTCGCGGATAACCTTAAATGCGCAAAAGCATGTTAAAGTATCCTAGTGGAGAGTTTTCTCGGCCGAGTGTATTTCCTATACCAATCCTATACCATTACTTTGCTGCGATATTTAACTGAAAATTTCAATTTTAGATCTAGATAAGTTTGACGAAAATAATAATTATAAGAAATTATATGACTCTCATGTCAACTATTAGTTGTAGTGTTATACAAACTCAATATTATTATGATTATTATTCATGGCTGTCGCTGCGTTTTCATAACAACCATGATATGATTGGCTATACCCCATAAATAATAAATTATTATTCACGGCCACGATTAATGAACTGCATTATCCATCAAGAAATATTTAATTAGGAAAAATAATTCTTAGCCTTGTTTGTTTGATTATTTGTTCTTCATAAATAAAAAATATATAACATATGAAAAAAGTTCAGAACTCATATTTAATTATTAAAACAATTTTTAAATTTGTAAATTTTATTTAATTCGACGTTAATCAGCAAGCAAGATTAAATTTGAAGATACAAAAACCGTTGTCAGTTCTAAATATATAAACGGTCAATTGTCAAGAGAAGCTGTTATAATTTACAAGAACAACATGCAGATCTACGATGGTTGTGAATTTAATAAAACTTGGTTTCCATTAAACGAACAATTATAATTACTTGTTTAGTTATTACTTAGTTATTTGTTCATAGTTACATACATTTAGTTATTTTCTATTTCCTGATGAAGGTAGACATTTAGCGTACCGAAACATTCAATTAAATAATATTTATGAAACAAAAAATTATGTTAATTATATAAAAATATACAATTATTTTATTATAATCCGTAAGGATAAATAATATATTTAATATTATAATCCTGCAATATCAATAAGCTTGCATAATATTTTCATAATTATAAAGTATTTTACTAGAATTAAAACTGCAAATTACTTTACAAATAAATATATCTAACAATCTAGTTTAATAATAATTAGGTATAACAAAATTGCATTAATAGCCTTCTTGTAATTTCATTAGGTTTTATTTTTTGAATTCTTCTTCTTGAATTGTGTAATTCAAGCGTGCTAATATCTGTTCGGTATAGCGTATACTTTTTCCATGCTATCAAGGTACCCGAAATCTACTCGCCAGTTATAATTTTTGATTTTATATTGAGATATTGATGTTAAAAACATAAAATTGATATAGTATGCATGTTGTTTAATTTTTTTTTTAAATATATAATACAACAATCTTTTCATTTCAATTATTTCATAATCATATGTTTTCATGTAATTAAATAATTGTTAAACAAAAATTCTGTTTTTATACGCAACCATCTATATGTAGCATGTTAACCACATATTATTTTGATTTTATATATTTACCGATGCTTAATGTTTTGTTTATATAATTAATTATAACGTCGATATTTTATTAAACTTTAACATATACATGTACTCAACCTTAAGTAGTCACAGACTACTACCTTGTTTAAATAAGCTTTTTAAGTATGTAATTTTCATCTATGCATTCCATTTAAAAATAACTTGTCATATTCATATGACGAATTTCAAAAATAAATGATTTCATTATCCCTGGTAAAATTTTTATTTGAAACTTTTCTCTTTTTTGCATTAAATTTATTTGAAAACAAAATTCACATTCCACATCTGAGAATTTTTTTTTGACATACAAAAACGTAGTTAAATTGTTCAATGTGATAATGATAACTTTTGTTCTACTTTAACTGAAATCCGAACTCAATATCTTTTTTAACTATATTCATTACAGACTTCTCTAGTATAGCATTGTTAATTCTTCTATAACGTTATTACATTATATATGGCTATGCGTATATGATAATTAATGATTTTGACGTTGAGCTATAATTAAAATTATTATACCTTACTGCCGTTGTCCAGCTCGGCAAATAGAAATTTTGGTAGATGCTACAATTTTTCCATTAATGTCAAATTTCTCGACCCTTAAATAGTAGATCGATAAATGTTGTAATATGTCAATAAATATTTGATATATGCTGAGATCTAATCCAAATCAAACAAACAATAAGCCGTCATCAAAATGTAATTTATTACCAAAAATTATCAATTTACGTGAAATATTATAAAATGCGATTACTTAGAAATATTAGGGGAAAATGGGTAAAAATTAATTAAAACTTCGTTGAATCTTTACGAAATACTGTATTTCTCGCTAACGGTATAAAATTTAAAATACCTTGACTAATAACAATAAGCAGTTCTTGTATTTCTTGCAAAAAAAATTATTACGACTTATTTTTCAAGCAACTGTTTCTACTCTTGACCACTGAAACATTATTCTCGTGATCCGGCTTGTCATTCTTGATTTTGACGCATGCCCTCCGGGGAAATTATATGAATAAGAGGCAAGAGACGAGCAATTCGCACGCGACAAGAATGTTCGCAAACATTACATGTTCGTCGCATTTTAATGTCAAAGAGTACCTCATCAAAAATTTATTCAGATATTTCAGTTCCACAGCTCGCGAGATTAAATGCCGGTGAAGTAGTCCACTCCCTGTAAATGCAAAGTAGAAATCTTTTACGGAAGTAAATTTTACAAGAATAAGATTATCGATTTATCCATATACAGGCTGTTTAATGAAACACTTTAAGCATGGAAATCTGGAGAACTATAGGTAAAATGAAATTCATTAAAAAAACTGTTTATAGTCATATGTAATATCTTTATTTTTTTCATTATAGTGTGTTTCTATTTTACATTGTTGAAAAGAGAAAAGCATATTTCTTTGTATTTGTTTAAGCTCCGTGTGAAAATTAAAGTTTCTCAAAGGATGTACTATATAAATTTTTTTAGAACTGTTCTGAATTGAATATTAAAAAAGCCGTTATAATATGCAAGTTAAAATCTTGTATGAATCTAAATTTTCACTTAATCTAGTTATATATATATATATATATATATGTATATATATATATATATATATAATATATATATATATATATATATATATATATATATATATATATATATATATATATATATATATATTTATATACATATATATATATATATATATTTATATACATATATATATCTATATATATATATATATATATATATATATATATATATATATATATATATATATATATACATATATATATATATATGTGTAACACGAAAAGTGAAACATAGGCGTTTAACATGGCAAATCAGTTTTTCCGTGCGCATTGCTTCCCTAATTATTTTAGGAAAAAATGTTTCAAATAAATGTTGTACAGCATAAAATTCTACATCCGAATCAATAAACAAAATTCATTTTGACTACTTCATAACTGCAGAAATTAAATTTGAAAATTCACGTAATTTCAATTGAATAGTAATAGCCATGGAATTAAAAACAAGAGATGAACAAATGCGTAACGTTTTATACGTCAATGTCAGAATAAACTGTCAAAATCATTTTTACGTACTAAATATTTATTTTCTAAATAAAAATTTAATAATAATAAGGCAAAATTTATTATTTAAGAATAAAAAAAATAATAAACTCGATAAAATATTTAAGGTAGGTTGTTATTAAATATTTAACAAATTAATTAATGTAACATAAATTAAATTCAATATAAACATCAACAAACTAACTATTCTTAAATAGTCCACCGTTTTGAGCTTAACAATAACCTAATCTGTTGTAGAAGCTTTCTCGAGCATTCCTTAATTGTCGATTATTTATTTTCTGGCATTCTTGTAATATAGCATTTTTAAGTTCTTCTAAATTCTGGTATCTTTTTTTATAAACATAAGATTTTAAATGGCCCCATAAAAAAAATCGCACAGATTTAAATCTGGCGACCGTGCTGGCCAGTTAACTGGTCCATTTCGTCCTATCCAGCTTTCAGGAAATACATGGTTTCGATATTCCACAACTTCTCTAGTGCTATGTGCAGGGCAGCCATCATGCTGGAACCACACATTTTCTTTGTTTGTTTCAACAATTTGTGGTCCAACAGCATTAATTAATAAATTCAAATATGATGCTGAATTTATTCGTTGAATGAAGAATGGGCCAATGATTTTATCACCAAAAATTCCTGCCCACACATTGACAGAATGACGATATTGTGTCCTCGATTCTACAATATTATGTGGATTATTTTGTGACTAGTACCGATAATTATGACAGTTTGGTTTGCCATTCATGGTAAATGTGCATTCATCTGTGAATAAAATAACACTTAAAAATTCTCTATTACAATTTGATTTCTCCATCTTTATTTCACAGAATGAGGCACGCAGTTCAAAATCTCGTTTCAAAATATTTTGGTGGTTTTGAAATTTAAAAGGAATGTATTTATGTTTTTTGAGAATTCTATGCACTGTCATAAAATTTGTATTTAGTTCTCTGGAAATTTCCCGCACACTCATTGTTGGCTCCAGTTCTATTAAAGCAAGAATATTTTCTTCATTGTTATAAATTCTTTCATTTATTTCTTTCTTGAAATTTAGTGTTCCTGTCTTTTCAAACTTTACTATAAACCTCTGAATAGTTGCCGTACTAGGAATATCATGATGCTGCCAAATAGCGCTAATATAGTCACGAATTAGTCGTAAACTATGGCCAGAATAATGCCATTTAATTATTTGCAACTTTTCTTCATCTGAATAATTATTCATTTTTGATAATAATAAACCCTAATATTGATTTAATATCACAGTTGGTCAAAATAAATACTAATAATTTGACGTATAAAACGTTACGCATTTGTTCATCTATTGGTTTTAATTCCATGGCTATTACTATTAAATTGAAATTACGTGAATTTTCAAATTTAATTTCTGCAGTTATGAAGTAGTCAAAATTAATTTTGTTTATTGATTCGGATGTAGAATTTTATGCTTTACAACATTTATTTGAAACATTTTTTCCTAAAATAATTAGGGAAGCAATGCGCACGGAAAAACTGATTTGCCATGTTAAACGCCTATGTTTCACTTTTCGTGTTACACCCGGTATATATATATATATATATATATATATATATATATATATATATATATATATATATATATATTTGTGAAACAACAAAATCATGTCTAATTAAGCAACTTTTGTCTAATTCAACCGATTTCGTATTTCCTATAGTTCCCTAGATCCCCTTATTTAAACAGTTTGATTGTACACTTGTGGATTCATATAGCATACTAGTAAATTTGATATTTTAAATGATTCAAAAATTTTATTTAGGATTATATAAATTAAGTACAATACGTATACTTTTTTTGAAAAATATTATATCTAATATAAAAGAGAACATATTGGCCATCATCCACAATTTATTATCATAGCGAAAAACAAGGCATATTTTTTTACAACATGCACACAAATTTTATGACTATATAAAGTTGCTTTTATAGCTAAACCGACGACCATCTTCATTAACATGACCCAATTATCAACATACATACGTGAAATTTATTATAGTAAACATTTACGTTGTTAATTATAAAATGCAAATGAAAACTAAAATAATTTTCAATCTATGTAACTACCAGTTCAAACTTTGAGCATACTAATAGAAACAAATATGTCATTAGTTTTCTAAAGTTTGTTTTAGTGTATATTATTTCAGGTATTGTCATTGTTATATACATAAATGTTTCAAAATTAATATAAAACATATGTTGATCAATTATCGAATTATACGTTTCCAAGGGACACTGGAGAAAACTCTTCTGTAAAGAAAATATGGAAGTAATTACTTGACACCAAGTCTTGTTTGGCAGAATTTCATTTGTCAGTCAGTTAACCAGCTAACTTATTTAAAACATTTCGTATTCGTAAAATTAGCGTAAAACTAACTGATCCATACAGACTATACATTAGTGAGGTAAACTGAGGAAAATGAGTCAATCAAATGATGCAAATTTTTGCAGCAAGCGTAAGTTATATTTGCCAATGCTAATATGCGTGTAAAAACCATGACTTTTATTTTAATAATGTTAGAATAGCGGAAAAGAAGAACAACATGTAGCTTGCTTTCCTGTGGTCTTTTGAGTATGTATGCCCACATCTCATTCTTGTAATTCGTATTCTCTTGTTTATAGGTTTTTTGCCGAACAGCTTCCATGCTGTTGGTATTGTTGTATTTAATGTTTTTATTTGTTTATTAATTATTCTGTATTAGTGTTTCACGATACTTCGCTCTGTTTTTCTGATTGTCTTCCTGTTTTTTTTTGTCATTGCTCGTCCTTTCGTTCCGTAAATTATTATTGGTGTGATTATTGTTTTGTATAGATGTGTATCCGCAAACTTTGATATTGTCTTTGTTACCCTGTTGGCCGTTTTGGTTTTTTCCCTTACTATGTTTAGTCTATAAAGCTGATTATTTATGTTTTACCCCAAGTATGTCGCGTTACTAACTGACTTTAGTTTGTGGTCGACTATGATACTGATGTTTCAATCTGCAGTACTTGGCTGTAGTGAGTCTTTTATTAATATTGTGATTTTCATTTATTTCCAATCCCATTGACTAGATGTTCGGTTTTATTTTATCTAAAATTTATTTCAGCTCCTTTTCATTTTCGGTAATTATGGTGAGGTCGTCTGCATATGCCAGTACTAGCGGTAGTTGGATTTCTTGTGTGACTTCATATGTTCATATGTTGAAAGGCTTCTATTGTGATTGTGATTATTTCGTCTAGGACAATATTAAACAGTCGTGGAGATAATAGACATCTTTGTTTTACACCTTTTTCTTTATCTAGGAATCTTGTTTTTTGTCCGTACCATTGAATGGCTGTTTTTTTCATGTATTGTTGCATTTATGATTCTGTTTATTGGGTGGTGTGGTATCGTTCGCTGTGTCAGGATTGCTACTAGGAGACATTTGCTCAGATCAAAGGATATTGTGATTGCCCTCTTTTCTTCCCTTGAGCGTTCGTCGGTTAGTCGGTTAATAGTAAATATATGGTCGTCTGTGGATCTCTCTGTTGTAAACGCTATATGGTAATCTTGGGTTTTTATTACCTCATCTATTTTCTGGAGTAATAATTTGCCGTTTATTTTATAGGTGTTGCATCTTAATTAAATCAATCTGAAGTCAACTGTGGATTGTGGCCTTACTTTCTTCGACTTGGGTACCTGTATGGTATGTCAAAATTTTTGGAATTTCATTTTTCATCCAAGCTTTATTGTTGTTCGACATATATGGCATCTTCTGGTGTCAGGTATTTCTTTCCAATATGTGCGTTCAAGTCATCTAAGATCAATGTATTTTTTTTTTTTTGTATTTCGTTACTTCGTGTATTACATTTTGTTTTCTTTGTGGAGACATGCATAATAATTATATTTATTTATATTTGTTTACAGCCTTATTTTTGTGAAACAAGTGTTTTCTGAGACAGTGATAAACTTATGGTTGGTCATTGGTATATCTTTCTGTGTTAATATGGCAATTCCTCTGATTGTTTTCTGATTTTTATTTCCGTTTAAATAGCAGTAATAATTGAATGTGGATGTAATATCTGTATTTAGTCGAGTTTCTTGTAGACAGGGAATTTTTATATTGTATTTTTGTTTTGTTTGGTCTATTGCTTTTTAAATTTCCATTCTTGTGCGTCCTCTTACATTCCCAGCGCAGATGTTACCAAGGATGTAGGTTTTATCATTTCCTGCTTGTATTAATGGTTGCGTTGATTGTTGTTGTGACTGAGATTGATTTATAGATGTGTCTATTATTTTATTTAAAGTAGTGATTTCTGGTTATGCTGTTTGTCATGTTCCTGTACTCTATTTGCAATGACCTTCTACTTGTTCCTGTGTCTGCTTAGAAAGTAATAAATGATTCTCTTGACTGATAAATTTTATTGTTACCTGTATTTCATTGCAAATTTCTGAGATAGATTCAGTGCCTGCCCAGAATCCAGGTGTGCTCAAATATGTAAAAATTCTTCCATGTCCATGTTCCATTTGCGAGTTTGAAGCGTGAATTTCATTTATCGTATCCTGTATTTGATGCTCAAGCTTTCTTGGAATTTAATAAATGTGTTATGTTGCTATCTCACTACATTGGTAGCCAACAAATAATGGCTTGATTGGATACTTGTGTTGAACAACTGATGTGTGATTGCAGAAAAAGACAGCTTCCATCTCCTGGTCGCCAGTTTATTGTTCCAAAGGATATTTTCCATAATTCCTTGCTGTAATTATTCAATATCTGCTAGATAAAGACACATATAATGCTTAGGGTAACTCTAAATCATTTTCCAATGATCGTATGCCACTAGTAATTGCGAGAGTAGTTTTCCGTAATGTGTGTATGTTATGTTACCTTGTTCTGGAGGTAGAATCAAAACTGTAGCCACTTCTTGACCTTGATGATATTTAATGTTTCCATAACTGATACGTAAATATTATTTAGCTAGGCATTATATAACGTTAATTGTTGGGTTGTGTAATGAGATGTTATCTAACAATAATGTTTTTCATTCTTAATATTAAACTCCTGAAATAATTGTTAGCGGTTACATATACCCACATTTTTTAAATAAAATATTATTTGTACACTGGCGGACAAAAATATTGCATTTTTTTTTTGTTAGTTGTTCTTTAATTTATTGTTTACTTTTATGTATTTTAATTACTAAGTTTCTTATGTTTAAGTGTCCTATCTATATAAGTACTGTTTTAAAATAAGTAAATTTGTATATAATAGAGTAAGAGCAGATTTGTAAACGATTCAATCAAATAAGGTGATTTTGATCATAAAATTTAATTGAAAAGAGTAACAATAACGCCAACATAACATAATTTTAAATTAACTAGAAGATAAAATTAGTAACTTGTATATTCTCCTGTAGCTCTAATTATAATTTGCATACTTCTGGGCATACTTCGTAGAAGATTTTGAATGGTTTCTTGCGGAATTCGGTTCTATTTATCCTGAGCTGCGATTCTTAATTCTTCAATTGAGGTAGGGGTTGACTTCGAGTCCGTATATGGCGTTTGAGGATGTCCTTTAGATGCTCTATTTGCATCGGGACGTAATGGTAGCCAATCTAGCGACACCATCCCGACATCTTCAAGGTACTGGAGTACTGTTGCAGCCACATGTACACGGGCATTATGATGCATTAAAACAAATTTATTGTATTCAATCAAGCCGCCATATGGTAGAACATGTTCTTGAATGATGTTGCGGATATACCAATCTGCATTTATCCTAAAATTTACCTCAATGAACTCCGTAAGACTTTCCCAACTGATGTCATCCCATAGCATAATGGTGATCTCGCTAAAACTACCGTTTTGCGTAAAATTATATTTAGCATATTGTTTCCCAACTCTTCTACACACTCTATCTCGTCCATCTGGCTTCTACAGTTGTATCCTTGTTTCGTTGGTGAAAAGTACTTTGCTTCCTAATTCTTCATCCAATTCAGCATGAGCTCGTGCAAAGCTGGGGGACTTTGACTGTGCGCGTTTTGGATTGAAACCAATTGATTTTAGTATTCTTCTTCCTATTTTTGCGCTTATATTGACTTGTCTTGCATTCAGTAATTAATTTTTTAGTTGCGGAGCCATAAACGTAAGATTCTTTAAAGATTTAATTTGTAAATAACGGTGATCCCTTTTCATTGTACACCTTTTACGTCCTTGTCCAAGTCGCTTCTGTATTCTCCAGTCTTTTCGTACTGTTTTATTATGCGAGAAACAGTCTATTCATGTATGCGCAGCGTTTCTGCAATATCTTCTTACCTGCGACTCTCATTATTTATTTAATGTAACAACTTTAACAGAAACCTACTCATTCAAATGTGCCATTTTACTACAGAACCTGCATACAATGCACTACAAATTTCATTTGGATAATGTAAAACTAAAGATCAGATATAATGAATCAACAAAGTATACTTTTAAACATTATCAGATGATGGCACGTTTGTAACATTGCGCTAATTCATTTATAAATAATAAATTTAAACCTTTATAGATGTCCATCTCCGACCGTTATACGCAGGATACTACAACAAAAGACATTGGGTAATAAAAATAAATAAATATAACAGAAAATTTATGAATTTTTTTTTAATGCAATATTTTTGTCTGCCAGTGCATGTCTAGTCTAATGCTAACTTTCCTTTTGATGTTCATTGTTCTTTTATACCGGATTGCTAAAGTTTTGCAGATTTGTTAATTGGGAAATATATTGTGTTGAGTTTAGGTCAGTTACTACTTATAAACATGCATATTAAAATGGGATAGATGGTTCAGTGGTATCGAGTCGACCTGTGGATCTTGAGAACCCTGGTTCGATCCCCACAGCCGACAACAATTTTCTCCAATTTAAAAATCTACCCCTGTGGCTCCCTCTCCACTAATATCTTTGAGGGCCGTGATTTGACGGCTGGTAACCGCACTTCACGCGACAAAATATATCACTTACCGAGATCTGCTTAGGCAGAGTGCCACACCCAGTAATGGGTAAAAGGCGTGATGATATATTTATTTATTTTTTTATTTTATTTATATTAATATTGTTATTGCAACTGATAGAGATTTAAGATTTAGTTAACCTTGATTATATTTTATTTTAAATTTGTAGTTAATTATCAAACTGGTCAAGATGTAATTGGATTTGTATCTGTATTTTGGTCAGGTTAAATAAACTATTATTATTATTATTATTATATAGCACATTGTTTGCATACTTTATAAATTTATGAACTATACATGAATTGCTTACAATTGTATGGATTTACTTTGAAGAAATTACAATGAAAGTATGGATTTTTTACCAAGTATTGAGTTTGCTGCAGTTTCATATCTTGAAGCCTTTGTGTTGCTATCAGACAATCCAAGTTGCTGTATACTTTTTCCCTGTTTTTCCTTTCATTTAAATTTTCCAAATTATCGGAAACAGCCACTCACTTATTTTTCTGCGTTTGTTATCACTTCCATTAATTTGCACGTTTCCTACTTTATTGTCGTACTGGAAGATATTTAGCTTTAAGGTATAGATTCACTTTAATATCATTTAATTTTAGACATAAATTAAATAACGGTTCAGATAAAAACTACGCACACTCATTTATACAATTATTGATGGCAAAAACAATTAATTCCGTATGTGAGACCTTCCAAACACCTTACAATTTGATACCAAACGTGTTAATTTTTAGAGCACTTTAACTAAAATATTTGCTTGAAAAAATTGCTTGATTTTACTCTACAGTATAACCGAGGACAAATATTTATATACTCTATAAAACTTGCGAATTTGATATTTCGTTTTTAACACGTTGACTGCCACGGCAATTTTCAGAATTCCGGTCTAAAAAGCCAATTTCATTTAATCATTTTATATTATTAAAAACTCTAATTATATTACATAGTAATCATCAAAAAGCATAGAAAATGTATTTTTTTAAAAAAAAAGGTCTTACGAATAAATTTTTTATAATTATATTTTCTGTTTATTTATTAATAAAATTTCTGTTCATGTAGCCAGCATTGATTTTTTGTTCTCTTCCCAGAAGCCATCTATCCATATTAGCACTGATATGTTACGAGTTTAATCGTAGCTGCGCGAAAATGGTAAGTAAACACAGTACGAGATAACTCGTAGTCGGCGTCCTAGCAAAGAACGCAATCTACCAGTTATCTCGTAGTTGGCAGTCAACGTATTAAACTATGATCTTTCTAGATATACAAATTTTTTTTTCTAATGTTATATTAGAAATATGTAATTGTAATAAAAATGACTCCTCATTCCTCTAAGATATGTAAAATATTTCAAAACTATTCTATTATTGATCGACAAACGGCAAATAGGCGTAGATGTATTTAAAAATTTCAAAAACACCACAATCTTAGTTGCTTTTGCTCCAAAAACGCATGTTTTGATTGTACTAAGTCAATAAAGATTAGTGAATACAAATAAAACAATACTATTATAAATAACTGACATTTCAACATATCCTAATTACATAATTGTATTTACTAATGTGCTGATTTTTTTTTATTAACTGACATTCCATTTAGATTTTTTTAAGTGTTTAGTGAAAGTGATTCATAAAATTGTACTTTTAATATCAAAAGTATGAGCCGTTGGCACCTGGTGAAACATTATGAATAAGAGTAAAGAACGTAAACACTTGATGTAGTTTCACAAAATTATTTATTAACAAAGTTGATCGATTTCGGCTTATTAGGCCATCTTCAGAACGTTGACTGTTGCGTTCTAAATTAAAGGTAACTGTAGATAAAGGAATATTTAACAGTCTGTGTACATAACAATTTAGGGAAGACATTTTAATATTGTTAGGATGGTTTGAGTGTGCTGGTATAATGGTGTCTGTATAAGTAGGTTTTCTATAGATTTTATATTCAAAAGATGATTTTAACCGTTTAATAGTGATGTCAAGGAAATGTATCTGGCAATCCTCTTCTTTTTCAATGGTAAATTTAATGGCTTTATTTTGACTATTGAGAAGTGATACTAATATTTGTAATTGTCTGTCAGAGCCTTTATTCTTATTGTACTTTTATGCAAATTATAGGAGACGCAAAATGTGTAGTACAGAATATTGCACTGAGCGAAGTACATATTATAAAAATTGAAACTTGAGTGTCTTTAAAAGGTGACATTTTACATTATTAACCTAGGTAAATAATAATTCATTACTAACCATTGCTAATCTAGCAGTAAATTAAATTCATGACTAAGAAGGAGGTAAATAATGCTATGTTTGTAGGTTAGTAGTGAAAAAGAATTTATGTACTGAAAATAAATCTTGAATAGACAGCAGAACATGAAATGAGTTCTTGTTCGGTGAATGATGGCTGACGACATGCGAGGTTTAGTATTATAGATCGAAGAGCAGCATGGAAGTTTCTTCCTTCGCAAAGACTCTAACGTTTGAGTTGATTGTGACCAGCAAAATTTGAAGAATTGCTGGTTTTATGATTCCTGAGAATATTTAATAAATATCACAAGCAATTAATTGTTTTAGACCATGCATTACTTACAATGTAATTTATATATATATATATATATATATATTTATATATATATATATATATATATATATATGTATATAAATTGTTTAAAAAATAGAGCTGTATAACAATAAATTATGCTGTATATACAAAGCGATCATCAAACGTCTGGCACCAAGAATATTTTGTTTGTTTGGGAGTAAAAAAAAACTGTTAATGTGAAAAGTTAAACTGCGCAAAGATACTCATAACATTAAGAATTTTGTATTAGTTCCGGAAATGGGTACAACTTTAACTTTAAGATAGGATTTATATTTAACTTTGCAGAATGTACATAAAATTTACTTCCCTATAACAGCAAACTATACAATCATTTTAACCACTGCAAAATAGCGAATTTATTTTCAAAATATGTATTACGATTAAAAATAAAACAGCAAAAATAAAAATATTTACCTACATTACTTTTGTTATTAAAAGTAGTGACACAATTATTTGTTATAATAATTATGGCTCAAGTGCATTACATAAATGAAGAAATGGTTGATGTTTTTTTATGGGATATCTGAAAAAAAACCTCCGCCTAACATCTTCACAACTATGGAAAATACAGAAATGAATGTTAGAGCTACGAGTACCATTAGAGATATAGAAGATAATATCTTGCAAAATGTATTAATTTGTTTATTACGTACGAAAAAAAAATAAATTTAAAAATAACGGAGGCTATATTAATCATTTGCAAAATAGTTTTACAAATAAATAGTTGATATTATAAACTAGTTGAATTAAAACTATTATATTTTTAAAAGATTGTAAATCTAATATTATATACACTCGAAAAAAAAAAGATAACGATTTCCTTGCTAGAATTAACATTGTCTCCATTCCCGTTAAAACTGATAATGCTACAACATTATTTCTATGATTATCTTATAAACCCCTAATAATGTATACTGTAATTATTAGGTACATGCGCAACAGCGCAACGTAACGTATTTATGTACATTTGAAGCATTTGAAAGAATATATCATCCCAAAACGGCACGGTCAGAAATAAAACTCTGCAACCTATTTCGTGTGTTAGGCGTTTATGTTCACAATGGCGATCCAACTGTGAGAACGCTCAGCTGAACATAGTCTTTGGAAATAAGACGCTGTAGGTTAGGTATACAAAGACTGACAGACCAGTCTTCAAAATAAGCTGGATCCTCAGAACAAAAGAATGTTTCTTTTAAGTTTGGTGTAATTGAATACTCCTCGGAAGAAAAGTATACTATTGAAACCTAAGAACATTGATTTAATAGCTTTTTGCGAAACAGTAAATATATGTTACGGACAAATTAGATTGCAAGCCTACTACTATTATTAAACGGACTTTTTTATCTTTAATTTTCTATGTGAAACAGTCATTACTTTTCTGTTAGCTACACAGGAGAAGTTTTGAAGTAAAAGTTTGAGGCGTGGTTGCACCAATAAATGCCTTCATTTTTATTAACTGATGCAGACTTAAAATTAAGAAAACTATAAGTATTGCACTGAAAATACTTTAAACTAATAATGCGTCATTTGCTAATATACTACTAGATAAAAGTTAGTATTGTTTTCTAATGGTGTTAATTTCACTGGAGTTTAAAAAAAGTCAAATCTCGCGGAAAATTTATACAAATCCTAAATTTTTAATAAAACAGCAGTAAACTTTGTTTTCAATACGTTTTCATATTGTAAATACATTTTTATGGTTTCAGAATATGAATTAAAAACACAGGAGTATGCGTACAAAAAAAATCCCGATAAAGAAAAACATGCCTTGGCCAATAGTAAAATATCATAACATTCTAGAAAAAAAGATAAGCCTAAACGGACACAGCTAGAAGACAATAATAATACTTGGAAAGAAACCGGCGGTGGACTTCATAAACAAGCAGACTAGATGAGAACAAAGAACGTGCGTCGACAAATAGAAATCGATAATTTACTCCATTGAACAATGTATTTAATAATGCAGCCAATTATTTTAAAACGGCAATCACATATTGAGTAAACAAAATTTTAGTAGAGGGAGTACGTATTGCACAAAATTCAATATCAGTTTATTTAAATTTTAAAGTGTACAATACTATGAAGTAATAATAAAATTACGATATAAGCTTTTTCAATATTTTTTCGTATTTCTAATTATTGTTAAATGAGTAGCAAGCATCTACTTTCAAAGCGGATATTAATTTATAACATATTCTACCATCAACTGATGCGGAAATAATCCGGTCAAAGCAAAATAAACTCAACAGAAAATTATCTAAAAATTGCAACATCAAAGCTGCTGCACTGTATTCGGCAATACTAAATAATAATAAATCAAAAACAAAATACTTAATAGAATCCTATCTCAAATAAATAAATTATATTTTGAATTAAAAGTAATTAAATATGAGATTTAATTAGTATTTTTAAAAGTAAATATTTATTGTAAATCAAATCATTTCAAATTAGAGTAGAACAAAAATGAGCTTAACTTACAATTATTGCAAAAGAAAAAGGAAAGATTAATAAAAAACCATTAGACTATAATATTTTTTATTGTGTTTTATGAAAATGAAATTAAAAATTTATTATCCCGCCTTATAGCTATTACTGGGTAGATATTTTCATTTGCGTGAATAGCGGCTACGAGCTGGCAAATCACGGCTCCTGAAGATATTAGTGGAAGAAGAGCCACAGGGGTATAATTATAAATGATATAATTAGTATATCAAATTACGAATATATGTTATTAAAGTTTCGTGCAGAGATAAGGAAACACCCTATAATATATATATATATATATATATATATATATATATATATATATATATATATATATATATATATATATATATATATATATATCTAATAATAATAATAATATAATATATAGCATCTCTGCCCGGCACGCGGAGGGTCCCTGGTTTGAATCCAGGCGTCATCCGAATTTTTTTCTGAAATAAATATAATTTTAAATTTATCATCATCACTGTACTTTGAATCATGACAAAAATTCACTTATATATCAATCAAGCCTTCCCTGAATTTTTTTTCGTAAAATCTAAAATAAGATTTTTCTTTCTGTAAACCCAATCCAGGAACATAATGTATATGTATTATGTGATTAAAAAACTCGTCTTTTTACTTTTATTCATTTATATTTTGAACAGTTTATGGCTGTTTTTTTTTTGACAAAAACCGATTATTTAATTTCTCTAATATAAAATTATAACCTTAACAAATCTTACTTTGATATAAGTATATTTGAAGAAAACACTTAAAAATGCATGATTATAAACGTCAGATATAAAGATTGTCCGTATATTGGCGGATTTTAGCCTAAACCGGTGATACCCAAAGTAGTCTATATCGACTCCCGATGATAGACGATGTGCATTTCGTATAATAAAATAAAATATTTCATACCAAAGTCTATAACTACGATTTCAACTGAATATACACCACAATATAACATAGTGACTTTTATTATCAAAATTTATTTTTTATGTATATAAATTAATATATTTTTAATGGATGATTTGTTTTATAGGTAGGACCCGAAATGAACACCTTTTCTAGAATCCTAAGTCCGTTATCGACGCACAAAAAACTTATACAGAATAATAAAATAACATACAGGAATATTTAATTGACCAGAGTTCACAAGATCCCAGCTCAGTGGCATTGCGTCGAACTGTGGATTTGAGAACTCTAGATTGATTTCCACAGCCAACAAATATATTTTTACCATATGAAAATTATCTTGCGGCTGCTTCTTTACTAATATCTTTCGGTGCTTGATTTGACAGCTGCTAAACGCACTTTACAGCCAAAAATATATCATTTTTCAAGATCTGCTACAGTATAGTGTACCTAGTGATGGCTGAAAGACGTGATGATATATTTATTTATTGTTTACATTCAACAATTAATTATCTATTATTTATATATACACCAAACATAGGCAAAAATAAAGCAAGTGAAACACAAATTTACGCAAAAAATTGAGTATTATGTGATTATACCTTTAAAATGGGGCTCCTCCATAATATATTGTTTGTAGTAGTCACATATCTTGTATAACCATTTAACAATTGGTATTTTCCATGACAAACAATAGTAATCAATGTTAATGATTAATTTGTCTGTTCTCTCAATATAGAGAAAACTCTACAAATTACACTAGAGAAACAATGTATACGATTACATTATATTACTATACAAAACACAACAGTGAATTTTCATTAATTATCTTTTTGCACCTTTATGACATCACACGGTCAATTTATCGATTACTAACTGTCGTATATTGTTGTTAAGCATGTAGCTGGAAGTATACAAATAATACTTCTCTGCTTGTACAACAATAAATGTGCGCTGTCCCACAAAGAAATAGTACAACATTTATTACCCACTGTAGCGCTCCGTATCAAAATATAAATGTCGAGAGTAAATGTCATATGTGATATCTACATATTTCATAATTACTTGTTACGTAGTTGGACCTAAATCCAAAATCATTTACGAGTATTATGTTACGTGTATTTTTGTTTTGGCTTATTAGTAAGATCTCGAAGTCTATAAAAAATAAAATTTCAATTAAATAATAAAGTACAGTAAATTTAGAAAATATAAAAAATATGTATAGGTTCCTCGGAAAAAGTTCAAATATGATCTACACAACTCTGAATAGAGACAAGTAATATTAATCGAAAGGAATAGATTTTCAATAACAGCAGCAGAAAATACATGAAACCTGTGTAATAATAAACATAAACTAAATATACAACAATAAATAAGAAGAGAATAAATTAGGAGAAAAAACTGTAATTTCAGATATAGGCAGATAATAATCATTGACATACCATCTTTTAGTACCGGATACAAAGAACGTGGGTCCATTATTGAGCATCCTGAATTTTACTTTTTTATATTATTTCATTATCGTATATAAAATGCATATAAACTTCATCGAAAAGTAAAAGACAAAGTGGAACCTCAATGAACAAAAAAAACTAATTTCCGCATATAAACCATCAGTGAAAAAATTGAATTTTTTTTATGTTTTTTAATAAACTTTGCTTATTTGTTTAAACAAAAAAAATCGCGTGCATTCTTGAACTTGATTATTATTAGTTAGTAAAATTATTGTATGATGAAATAAAAATCATTAGAATGAATTTTTATACTTCCATAACAGTTTTCTGCGTCCATGCAATCTTGCAATAATAATCAAATGAAAACAAGAGAAAATTACAAACAATAGTAACAGTCCAACTTGGAAATAAAGAGAAGCTAATACTGGATGGACGATGAATGAAGAGAATGCCATAGAAATGAAAATTTAATTGTACATATAATCAAAGACTGTATTCAAGACCTTAGAAACCGTAAATCAGCCCTGCCAAGTCTTCACGAGAAAAGTCTGGACATTGTATAGGTATATAAAGTATTCATGATTGTATTGCATATTTATGACAAAACAGTACGAACAATTGTACATTGAAATGATGTGTACTAATAAGTAACAAAAGTTTTTATTTTTAAAAAGGTAGAGGGTTTTAAGTTTTATTTTTATTGATGTAGGCAAATATTTTCTTTTGGACTTATAAACGCTACTGAAGATATATTAAAACATTTGTTATTTACTGATAATCATTATAATCTTTTACCCCCGACCAGATGTGCAAGGCGATTCCTATGGCATCAAATCCGAAACAAAAATAGTACTTTTAATTCGCTGTGTCGTTGGTAAGAGGGACAGAATTAAAACTAGCTCTTTTCCTCTTTTTATAACAACGGCAAATAAGTGCTAAGGGAAGAAAAATAATGGAAACTTCAATCTTTCATTTCCTTATATAACACTTTTACATTATAAATTGCCACTTAATATCAAAGAATTACTATTTAGTTGAGATTTAATTACTTAAATAATTTTGATAATCGGAGAGACCGGTGAAATGCCAAATGATTTATTGCGTACTACGGTCACCGTACAATTAAATGAAAGCTTGTACTAATAAATGCAGAAGGCTGTAAAGCTGAAAATATGTAGCACAGTGGGATGAACCATCACCATGCACTCTAAACGATGGAGACATCCTGCCCCAATATCTAGAGTTGATGATATGACTTGACTCTCTCCAATGAAGTATCCTTGTAACAATATTATTTTATTAATTATTATTTATTCTCAAAGAATTATTACTTCTTTAAAATTTAATTATTTTTAACGAGATTTGAATTTTTTCGCCACAAATTAACTTCGGGAATTCGGTACCATAGAACAGTTTTATTCTCAGTTGATTCGAGTCATTGACATATTTTACGCGAGTCAGCTGAACTATAACCAATAAATAGTGACGACAGAAAAAATTATTTCGGGTTTCAGCAAATTAAAATTTGCAAATAGAATTTAATTAGCAAAATATGTTGGTGAATTGCTCTCACGGAGTTGGTTTGGTTCTGAAAAATAATACAATAATAATAATAATAATAATAAAATTGTCCCGCGTGGTGGCCGCGCGGGTTGAGGGCCTAACTCACGACTATAAGGTCGTAGGTTCGGGTCCCGCTTGTGGCGGCCATACAAAGGACATATCAGCATATGACCTGAGTAGTTGGTCCGATATATAAATTAAAAAAAAATAATAATAATGTACAATTTACAAATATAAGCTATATATAAATAACATCACGCCTTTTACCCATCACTGGGTGTGGCACTCTGCCTAAGCAGATCTCGGTAAGTGATATATTTTTTCGCGTGAAGTGCGGTTACCAGCCGTCAAATCACGGCCTCCAAAGATATTAGTGGAATATAAGCTATAAACAAAAAATTCTAAAATTCATCATAATATCAAATTGACCTCAATTTTTTGCTCGTCAGTGTATTTGGGCAAAATAAATCATGAAAAGTCATTGAGTGAACACCTAAGTTTATTTTGAACAAACGGATTATTTGTACAACAAATAATAATATTGTTATTAATAAATTAACAGACTAAATGTATCATTATTTATCAGCAATAGAACCCAAATGCAAAACATCATTTCTGAGAAGGTAAATACGAATTTGTTACAAGGATTATTTATTTAAGTTTTCTTTTTAGGATAGCGAAGAAAAAGATTTAACCAAATTTTGACACTTATGTGTTTCCATAACGAAAATAAGTTTATGTTGGTTCTTTTTTTGTAGAGAATAATTTTCTTAAAGAACACACTCACTGTTGATTTATTTTAGTCGTAGCAGAAGGTCACCAAAAAGTATTCTGATAGAAAGCTCGAAATTCTCAGAGACCAACAAATATCAGAGAGCTATTCTGTAGTTCGAAGTCCGGCTTCTGTACCCGACAAATGTAGTCAAAGACAAAAATTACTTCATTTTCTATACCGTAATTGACTAGTGCCATAAAAACATATTGTGTAAACAATGATTCTCATTGGTTTAGTTGTACCAACATAGCTGTCAACTGTTCATCTAATTGGTTGCCTATACTGACTACATCGCACAGAATTTTGAGTAGTTTTGATAGTTTTTTGACAGTTGATACGATGTTCTTTACGAAAATATGTGCTAATAAATAAATATTAATTAATTTGAATCCTATTCAAGTACATTGCTTTTTAGATTAAATTGAAAACTAAGTGTACGACATTAAAAGATAATACTCTAGAAATATTTAAATATATCAGCTAAAAAGGCATCCATTAATATTCTAATTTACGAAAGGTACGTCAAAG
The DNA here is from genome assembly GCA_947425015.1 of Pterostichus niger. NCBI lineage: Eukaryota > Metazoa > Arthropoda > Insecta > Coleoptera > Carabidae > Pterostichus > Pterostichus niger. Next base: position 29,284,939 of record OX380337.1, on the reverse strand, counting down.
AATGACTTAAAATACTGTTTACTTATTTTTAAATCCTTTTTCTGATAGGATTAAAAATTCAATAGCATCATTCAGGATACAATTACTGAGAAATTAAATCTGATGAAACAGGTACTTACTTACATTTCTAACATTGTTTCTAACTTAACTAACATTTTTAATATTTGTAGCAAAAAATAAAGTAATTAATATTGAAAAGCTCAAAAATTTCACTTCGCCACATAATTTAAAATATTTATAATACCCGTAACAATACTTTTAAATATTGAAATCGCAAAGAAAATAGTACATACACCGCGTATTTTTTGTGTATTGTGTATCCGGCTTCGTCTTGTGGTTCAATTTTACACTTCGGGAAACAGAAACATTAACTTTTCTCCGTTGGTATATAATATTGTAATATATGTGTAACTTTAAATGCTTTTATTTGACACAATATAAAATAATGAAAATAACTTTGAAAAATCATGAGAATTTGTCGGAATTTGAACCCAGGACCAAGTGAGCTACAAATACTCGGCGAAGTATTAATGATTTTTCGTGCAATATTTGGGAAAAAATAAAGTGAAAAAGGTTGAGTCCATTTGTTACAACTAAACTTCTAGTACGCATTGGGTTTTTCTCTAAATGAACTTTCTGTCAATAACTTATATCTTATAATAATATAAAATAAGTACATTCATCTAAGGTTGAACATCGCCATAGATTGCTCCGCTTTTATTTATCTGTAACTCTAACAAAATACAAAAAATATATAATCGTAGTATAGTCTGTAATATAACAAATCCATATATCCGTATTAACTATTCAAGTAAATAAATTTCGTAATAAATGAAGGCAACAAGGCTTTTAGTTCCAGTTTAATGCCTCTTTACAGTATCTCACATAATAAGCACTTTAACCATTGTTAATTTGAGCCAAATAAATAATTCAAATGATTATGGGTTCAGTGATGGATACACTTGTTTACATAGTTAAATTGTTATGCATATTCATAGTTACTCCGGAGGCTATACATGTAAACACTTCTAAAGTTAAATAGATATTCGTAATTTATGATGAGCATACTTCAACGATAATGGTAATTGAATTATATATTATATACAGTGTTTATACTTTTAAAGGCTCATCATTAGCAACTTGCAATGATTGTAATAAGACAAAAATATGCTATTGCATTTTTTACTATCGATTACATTTAAAATGATAGGAATATATATATATATATGAATTGTAATATATTACATGAGAAATACAATGGAACTTAGATCAAAAATATAAATACAAAAAAAAAACACTGCATCTAATGTGTATCTACTTGCTCATTTGTTATACAAACGAAAAATGGCTTTTCAAAAAGAAAATTTGGGAGTGTGGAAAATAGCGAAACAAAATAATTTTTATTATAAAGTTTGACAGTTACTGAAATTTAAAAGTCAAATGGTTGAAGAATAACACTGAAAGTTTTACTTAAACTGTGAACTGTTTCAAATATGGAAATATTTTATAAGAATTATAAAATATTATTTATAAAATGGCATTACGCGGGAAATTAATTGAATTAAGTGTGTGATATATTTATTGCCTTTAATCGTGATTTACATATATCATCGACTGTGACCATTTAGTGTAATAAAACCATGTTTAAAGTGTAAAAAACAAAATCGGAACCAAGATGTTGAAGGTAATGAAAATAAATTAAATGTATTGCTAATTAATGCGGATAATTCAAATATAGCTAGACAATTAAATCTGAATGACACGACATAATATATTAAAAAATCAACAATTTTATTCTTAGAAGTACCGTAAAATGGGGCGAAACCGATCATTTTAAAGGATTTTTCACAAAAATTGTCTAGTAGTGGAGCGTATAAAAATCTGAAAAAAATAATATATAACCTTTCAACCTTTGTTCGAATTTTAAGATAGATGAAAAATTTTTAAACATCGGGTATATATTTTTTTTTATATATCATATAGTGATCGGATTCGCCCCGTTAGTTGGGGTGAATCCAATCACCTACTTTTTGCCTCTTAGATCGGATTTGTAAAGTGATAGGGTGAACCCGATTACAATTTATAGTTTTAAAAAAAATTTTGTACATCTGTTACAAAAAATAAACGCTCAAAACAGACAAAAAACAGGAAATGATTATATGATATGATATAATACAATTGAAAATAAACTAAATTATTCTATTTGTAATAAATAAATAATAATTCTTTAGAGAGATCAATATTAAGAAACTATACATCAATTTTTACATAAAAATAGTAATATTATTACTCTACATCATAATCCTTTACTTGTTGAAAGACATATCTCCCTCGCCTTATATCTCTCCCAGTCACTTTTCTACAAATATGATCTTTTCCAATTTCTTGAATGTCGGGAATGTTTGGGAAAACTAAATAATTATCCTTGGAATTTACGTTCTTTCTCAAAAAAATTATTTTGTACATGCCATTGGCAATAATTTCTTCTACTCTCCCTATATAATATCGGAAACGCTTGTTTGTAGGAAATTTTGCCAAAACGAAATCATTAACCAGATATATGTTTTCATCGTTCGATTGAACTTTATCATTTTCTTCAACATTGTTTCCATCTATTTCTGTAGTTATGTTAGTTGAGTTTTCTAATTTTCTAACGCCTTTCTAATGCTGCAAAATCCAGATTTTACCTCCCGAATCGCATTTTGCAAGTACACTAGATTGTACTTCATTTTAGCTGTGGGTCCGCACTTCTTTTTATATGTTCGCGGCATGATCGGTTTCACCTTGAATAATATAATTTTAAATATTTATCCCCAAATGATGTTTATAATTAAAAAAAATTCAAACAAAAATTATACCATAGATTACTGAATAATTAAGCGACATAATAAACTTATAAAAACATATTTCGTACTAATTGATTCGGCTGCACAGTAGTTTGTTTACAAGGTTTAAAAAATATATAAATTTTAATGCGTAATAAAGAAATTTTTATTACGAAACTTACTTTATGTATCCCTTATTCAAGTACTCTCGATAACTGATTCATAACTGACTAACATAAACAAGGGCGCTCGCGGTCAGTACCCCCACCCCTTTCTGCCGTAGAACGGGATTTCACAGGAATACTACGTATGATCGGTTTTGCCCCGCTATCTCGGTTTAGCCCCATTTTACGGTACTCAAGACACCAAGATATTTATAAACAAGATATAATTAACAGAAATTACATCTATGAAACTATAATGGCAAATCATATTTAGATAAGAATATTTTTAAACATAATGGCTGGTAGCACATGCTCTGTTTTTGGGTGTTCTAAGAGCACGGTTTTAACATGTTAGAGATAGCTAAAACACCCAAAAACACTGCTCTTAAAATAGGCTAAAACAGAGCTTGTGCTACCAGCCATTAGTTTTACGTCTGAATCTATCTTTTTTCATTAAATGGTGAACCCAATACACAAAATGTTAGATGTTGGAAAGAAGAAAATCCACATTTGATTGGTGGCCACTCACACACAGTATCCAGAAAAAGGAAATATATGAGCTGGTATTTATAATGTAATAGAAGCAAATATATATTTAGATTTAACTACAACATTTTATTGGTCCAGAGTTGGAATACAACACTGGTGAAAATGATACTGCCTTGTTCCAGCAAGATGGCTGTCCTAATACTCAGTAGTATTAATGTAAAAACAAAATATTTCATCCAATCTTTTCCTAAGTCTTGGATAGGTCGAGGCGCCTCAGCGAGATACCCTGATTTGGCACCTAACGATTTTTTATAGCCCTATCTAAAAGAGAAAATGTATAAGCAAAATCACACTAACACATATCTATTCATAAAAAATTCAATAAGACAAGAATGCGACAAAATAACAGCGCGACAATTAATTGCAGTCGCCAGGAATTTTTCGACAGATTAGACCATTATTTAGCTGTGAACGGACACATTTTAATATTTATATTAATATATTATTCATCAAGTTTTTATTATTATTATCATTTTTATGATTATTATACTCGTAAGTGGCTCAGTGGTATCGAGTCGGCCTGTGGATCATGAGAACCCTGTGGCTCCACCTCCACTAATATGTTTGGAGACCGTGATTTGACGGCTGGTAACCGCACTTCACGCGAAAGAATATATCACTTACCGAGATCTGCTTAGGCAGAGTGCCACACCCAGTGATGGGTAAAAGGCGTGATGATATATATATATATATATATATATATATATATATATATATATATATATATATATATATATATATATATATATATATATATATACATACATATATATATATATATATATATATATATATATATATATATATATATATATATATATTTATATAATATTATTATTATCATTATGATTATTACTGTCATTAATTTATTGTTATTGTTATTTTGAATAAAATATGACAATACACGTTCAAGGATAATTTATTTATTTAATGAACTTCAAATTTTAGCTATTTTTTTATATAAAATCAGTATTTCGTTTGCTTGTTAATCTTACATAAAAACAATTGAGCAACAAGTTAATACTCATTCAATGTAGTTTTTAATACTTAACATTTTTATATGTACACTTTTGGTCTAATTTAATTAGGGACGCAACAATCATATTAAAAAAGTACCATTGTATATCCTATTTAATATATTTCAATTCTACACCCGGTATATATAATGTCCCTCTATTGCCATCTTTTATTGCTCGACGCAAAAACATATATTTTCCTAATGAAAAAAGTTACTAGTCCATGCTACAAATTACAATATACGATTATGCAGAAATTATTTGATAAGACAAAATCGAACCACAAATTTTCGCCCTTATATAGTCATTAAATTTTAATATTTTTTTTTTATTATTAAATTTTCTTACTAATGTTGTCTAATTATAACAAGGTCGTACGTATTTTAGTTCTCGAAAGCCTAATGGTGCGTCATGGATTGAAAGTAGGAGTCGTATAAAAAAGGTTTCCTAAATAATGGTATATGTTAAACTTAATTTAAATAAATTAAAGCAAAGCGAAGTTATATAATATGGATGAATTGATACTGTTGCTTAAATTATATTCTTATAATTTATTAAACACGGTTTAAATTTAAATATTTTAAAACAGTACAGGCATTTATTTATTTTATTTATTAATTTTACGCTCCTCTATACGATAGAAACTTAATCCCAATAACAGTACAGAGTCTCGACTCAACGAGCCGCCATTTAGTAGTTCATATAATTTATGGGGATCTTCGGATTCTAATGCCGTGACGTTAACAACATCACTGTAACTCCAGCAAGTTACATATGAGTTGGAGAAATATTTTACATTGTTCTCAAAAATGTGTTTCAATTTTGTAGAGATACAAAATTATTCATTAATATTAACAGATTTATGGAGTAAAACTTAATTACTTTATTCTTAATGACAAGTTAGAAAATCCGTATTCAATTTCTGCAACATCATGACTTCCCTAGATTAATAACAGTATCACCTCAACACATGTGCTGGTGAAAATGACTCGGTGTTAATCCGGGCGATTGCGGTTCCTGCTGCGGTGTTGTGTTATTTATTGCCTGATGTGAGCGCGGTCCCTGCTGTTGTGAGCAAAAGGGCCGGGTTCCGGGTTCAACGGTTGAGTTGTGGGTCACGGAATTGCCATGATATTACAGTAAAGAGTTTTTTAGTTATATTAATTTTATACTAGTCGGGCGGAATGGATACGAATAAAGAGAGGTTATTAAATTTATTTGGCTGTACATACAACAACATTCAGCCATTACGATAAACTTAAAATGTAATTTATATTTCAAGAGAAACTAGTAAGTTTTTAAAATAGAACATGTAATTCGTATGAATTGATAAAAACAATAAGTTTTGAATTAGTTTAGAAAAACACAATTTTTCCCGAATTTTTATTTTTAGTTTTAAAGAAATTTTCTATTCTGCACTGGAACTCTTATTTTTTTCTTTTTCATATAATACCAAATACGATCAAGTTCCGGAAGATTTTGGAAAGACAATGGTCAATAGAATTTATTTATTCTGAACTTCAGCTTGTCAAAATGCTTTACAAAACACGAAAGGATTGCGAAAACTTTTTGCAAAACAATTGAGATTAACTCGAACATCATATCTGACACTTCCACTTCACATCTTTCTTAAAATGAAAAGTTTAGAACAATAAAGTTTCGTCACTTCTTTCCTCAACTTCTTGTTGACAAAAGTTTATTACCAGAAAATTTTCCAATTATTGAGTATGCAATTAAACACTATTCCAGTTTATTTATTTTTTACTTATACTAATACGTAAACATTCCACATTCGTCTATTGATCATTCGTCATTCTAAAATCCATCTACTAGTTATGAATCAGACAACTACATCATGTATACATGTTTTGTGTTGAAACTTTTATTTGTATTCTAAAATAAATTTAATTATATATATATATATATATATATATATATATATATATATATATACATATATATATATATATATATATATATATATATATATATATATATATATATATATATATAGAATAATTAATGTTTTACTTATTTTTTGTAAATCAAATTTATGCAATGATCTTTTATTACAGTAAAGAGTTTTTTAGTTATATTAATTTTATACTAGTCGGGCGGAATGGATACGAATAAAGAGAGGTTATTAAATTTATTTGGCTGTACATACAACAACATTCATCCATTACGATAAACTTAAAATGGAGTTTATATTTCAAGAGAAACTAGTAAGTTTTTAAAATAGTATTTGTAATTCCCATGAATTGAATTAAAAAACACAATCAGTTTTGAATCAGTTTAGAAAAACACATTTTTTAACAAATATTTATTTTTAGTTTTAAACAAATTCAATCATCTGATTGCTAATATTTTCTTTTCTAGAAAATCATTTATAGTAAGAGTTGAAAAGCTGAATATTACATTGAAATTTTTGTAAATGCTTGAATGAAAAAATATCGATATTTGACACATTCAAACCCCGATGACATGGAATGAAGGTAAAGTTTAAACTAACATGAAATTGTATCGATAATATTTTATGATGAATTTATTAATGAGGAGTCTGTATTTATATCAAACGTTCATTCAGTATATAGTGAAGCATGTATGTCAACAAGGACATTGTTTAATCCAAGGATGTAACCGGGGATGAATTTCTACTTTAGTGAAATAAAATTTTCCCCTGGATGTAATATTAATAATATGACTTTACTTTTTCGTAATTTCAAGCATGTAAAATGTTGATTGCAGGTGGTTATTTCGTAAATATTTAATTTTTATTATAATTTCAATTTTTAATTATCGAAGTGTTTCATAGATATGAACTTTAAACTTTCGTTTTCCTCCTCGATGAAAATTCCCTAGATTCTACATTGGACTAGGATAAACTTAATAAACCTTCAGTATGGGAATTAATAAACATATAACGATGTTTTTCTTTGTTAACTTTTAATATGAGAAGATTGTTTCGCATAAGTATGCGCATCGAAAACAAGAGTAGATGTATTGATTACATGTTTTAATAAATGAATACTTTTCACGCCCAACATATTTCTAAAATTCGTTTTCTAGCTCCCTAGCTTCTAAAATTAAATCAAACTTTAAATATGGCTGAGATCGCTTCATGATCAACATATTGGCCAACCCTGATACACAGAGAAAAAGTAAGGGGTTACATTTATATGACAAACTGATGAAGAATACTAAGACTATTTTAATTCACAAAATTAGTGATGGTTCATATTTTAGTATCACTGGTATTATAGTTGTTTCGTAATATATTAATAATAAAATTATAATTATAAACACTACAATTGTCAATTTATTCATTTGTAGTGTGGACAAAAAATATTTTTTTTGTTTTATGATCAGTACGCTGTTCATTATACCGGGTGTAACACGAAAAGTGAAACATAGGCGTTTAACATGGCAAATCAGTTTTTCCGTGGGCATTGCTTCCCTAATTATTTTAGGACAAAATGTTTCAAATAAATGTTGTAAAGCATAAAATTCTACATCCGAATCAATAAACAAAATTCATTTTGACTACTTCATAACTGCAGAAATTAAATTTGAAAATTCACGTAATTTCAATTTAATAGTAATAGCCATGGAATTAAAAACAAGAGATGAACAAATGCGTAACGTTTTATGTCAGAATAAATTGTTAAAATCATTTTTACGTGCTAAATATTTATTTTCTAAATAAAAATGTAATAATAATAAGGCAAAATATTTTTTAGATTTAATATTTAAGAATAATAAAATAATAAACTCGATAAAATATTTATGGTAGGTTGTTATTAAATATTTAACAAATTAATTAATGTAACATAAATTAAATTCAATAAAAACATCAACAAACTAAATATTCATAAATTGTTAAATTAGATGTTCATATAGTTCACCGTTTTGAGCTAAACAATAACTTAATCTGTTGTAGAAGCTTTCTCAAGCATTCCTTAATTGTCGATTATTTATTTTCTGGCATTTTTGTAATATAGCATTTGTATGTTCTTCTAAATTCTGGTATCTTTTTTTATAAACATAAGATTTTAAATGGCCCCATAAAAAATCGCACGGATTTAAATCTGACGACCGTGCTGGCCAGTTATCTGGTCCTATTTATCCTATCCAGCTTAGTTTAGATATTCCACAACTTCTCTAGTTGTGCTATGTGCAGGGCAGCCATCATGCTGGAACCACACATTTTCTTTGTTTGTTTCAACAATTTGTGGTCCAACACCATTAATTAATAAATGCAAATATGATGCTGAATTTATTCGTTGGATGAAGAATGGGCCAATGATTTTATCACCAAAAATTCCTGCCCACACATTGACAAAATGACGATATTGTGGCCTCGATTCTACAATATTATGAGGATTATTTTGTGACCAGTACCGATAATTATGACAGTTTGATTCGCCATTCATGGTAAATATGCATTCATCTGTGAATAAAATACTACTTAAAAATTCTCTATTACAATTTGATTTCTCCATCATTATTTCACAGAATGAGGCACGCAGTTCGAAATCTCGTTCCAAAATATTTTGGTGGTTTTGAAATTTAAAAGGAATGTATTTATGTTTTTTGAGAATTCTATGCACTATCATAAAATTTATATTTAGTTCTATGGAAATTTCCCGCACACTCATTGTTGGCTCCAGTTCTATTAATGCAAGAATATTTTCTTCATTGTTATAAATTCTTTCATTTATTTCTTTCTTGAAATTTAGTGTTCCTGTCTTTTCAAACTTTACTATAAACCTCTGAATAGTTGCCGTACTAGGAATATCATGATGCTGCGCTAATATAGTCACGAATTAGTCGTAAGCTATGGCCAGAAAAATGCCATTTAATTATTTGCAACTTTTCTTCATCTGAATAATTATTCATTTTTGATAATAATAAACCCTAATATTGATTTAATATCACAGTTTGTCAAAATAAATACTAATAATTTGACGTATAAAACGTTACGCATTTGTTTATCTCTTGTTTTTAATTCCATGGCTATTACTATTAAATTGAAATTACGTAAATTTTCAAATTTAATTTCTGCAGTTATGAAGTAGTCAAAATGAATTTTATTGATTCGGAGGTAGAATTTTATGCTTTACAACATTTATTTGAAACATTTTTTCCTAAAATAATTAGGGAAGCAATGCGCACGGAAAAACTGATTTGCGATGTTAAACGCCTATGTTTCACTTTTCGTGTTACACCCGGTACATATATATATATATATATATATATATATATATATATATATATATATATATATATATATACTGCTTGTAAATGTTAGATATTGAAACTAATGTTCCTCAAATTATTTTTGTTGCAAAGGATAAAAATAACTTTTTTGTCTTTGATTTACAGACTAGACGCTGCCTACCTTGTTGTCTTGACGAGTTTCCTCTGCTACTCGTTATCAAATAATCACTTTACTCACTTATCACGTTATATGCGCTATTTTAAAATCATAATTAATTGTTAGGGGATAATGAGAGAAGACGAATTGCGAGTTTATACCGCAATTCACAACACATTTAGGCACATAGGCAATTAATTTTACATTGTATTCATATCCGCTTAAAGGCTTTGAATTTATAAGACTGCCTTCATCAAAGTAATGCAAGGTGTGCTAATGCTTAGCCAAGTAATAAATGGTTCTAAAGTTATATATCTTTGCAGTTAATTTCAATGTAGCCATTTGTTTTATTGCTATATATAATTTCGAGAATTTCAGAAATGCGAGGTTGCGACATAATAGTAATAATATTTTTTATGTTGATACATTTGTAATTATAGCAATGTACTTCTGAAATATAATTTTTCCATAATATTAAATAAGAATCGCAAATACACCTACATAGACCCAAGATGATTAAATAATGTTAAATTAAAATGACATAGATACATAACCTTATGCTATAATGTCCCATGAAAATTGTGTTAAAGTAGTACGAAGCTTCGAAACATTCACTGAACATTTATTTAACAAATTCATTATGCAATCAATATTCGACAGACATTCCTATCCAAACTCACTCATTTCGTATTACTTATAATCATTAATCCTTTCATACAATTTTCAGTTATATTCATTCATTTATTCCTAAGTCATCCACGTAATCTATCACTCTCATTTTTACTAATATACACCTGTTTCACCAATCTTTAATTCGAAATATAATTAAAAAATCGGCTGTTAAAACTCATACCTTATGATTAGGAATCATTCCAAACAAATTATCTATCACATTCAGCAAACTTATCGCACAAAAATTACATTCACTAGAACCAGCTTTGCCTTAAATAATGTAAAAATTACAGCACGGTTTAACCATCACAAACCACTTCAAACCAATCGGAATCCTTACCATTCCTCAAGCGCATCACTGCAAAAATAACATCACCCTCATCTATCTCATTCAAAACCACTCACAAAGTCTCCTGCATTTTCATTACAACCATTCGTTCTACTTAAGTTACCATATAAATCCTTAAAGTATTCACACCATTTATTCCTATATTTTTAACATCTGATTAATTCCACAGTAAATTTCTATCTCTCAATTAGTTCATCTCACCAAAAACATTTTTTTATTCGTATTAAAAATAATTCATCAATCTTTCATGCAAAAATTCATCATAAAGCGGCGCACATTCTTTCATAACTTTCTTAAATACTCTCACAAACATTCATCACATACACTTTTTTAAACATTCTTCACATTTAAGAACTGTATCCTTAAATTTTAACTAAACATCATTTATGTTACATTAAGAATTAGGATCATATTCAGGTATAGATGCATATTTCTAGAATCCTTGTCCTGCAGCGTACTGGATTTCACACAATCCATTTTTTCAGTACCTCTCACTCTCATTGACCAATGTATCCAAACATATATGTGATACCACCCTATAGTGGTGATTCGTTTCCAATGTAGCATCATGCGTCACACACGAATCTACAAATAAACTTCCTAATCGTTCATCGAACAAAACAAAATTAATTATACTTGGTCTATTTTCACTCACATACTCCAATATATACATGGATTATATGTCATTACCATAGTAACAGTTAAAATGATTGACAGCAATGTATTAAAGCGATTTTATTATTTGTAAACATGGGAATAATTACATGGATTATAATAATAATCAACTTCAATGAAGAAAGTATTTCAAATTTAAACAAATAGGAAATTTATTTTAATTTATTTAATTTATTTATATAAATATATGTTGGGACATACAACCATTAATAATTGTAATAATAATAATAATAATCTTTCTTGTCCAGCAAAATCTCATTAAAAGGTCAAATATCTAAAAGAATGTAAACAAATTAATAATTGATATAAATCGACAATACGAAAACAAATTATTAAAATATATCATCATCTAACAAATCAGCGTTCGCACACATTTAATGGAGTGGGCAGCGCTGTGAAACAAATGTACGTACGGTAGGGATAGAGATGAAAAACTATCGGTAATTTCAACTATCGATTGTTCGATAGTGCTATCAGTAAACTATCGATAGTTTTAGTTACTACACGATAGTTACTAAACGATAATTACTAAACGATACTATCGATAATTTTTTTTCTTTTAATTACTTATCGATAGTATTTTTCTTACAAAAGTATAAATATTTTTTTTTTCAAAATTAAAAAAATCTTTGCCTATACCTACAGAGTTTAAAATCAGTGATTAAATTTGTTCCTTTTTTGAGAGAGAGGAAAAATAAAATTTATAATTTTGTAAATTTTACTCTCATCCCCTAAAATTTTAAACTGTTGTTGTTGATCTATATTAAGGGATGTTTGCTACATAATTCCTGTGAATATGGTTTTGTTACAGATAATATTACCCGCTTTAAGGTATGCACAAATGGGAGAAATAGAAAATAAGAAAATATACAATAAATGTCAAAAATTAATTTCTTTAAAATTTAGGCTTAATAACAAGATTTCAGAAGTAACAAAACCTGATGACAAATGAGAAAAATAAAAATCAAATGCAAATATGTACTTCTATCCCTAGGTATATACCATTTCTTACATTAATTTATATTTTTGTTGAGATCAAAATATTAGAAAAACTAGTTGCAATTCGAAACACCTTTTATATTAATTTATATCAAATAAAATAAAAGAAATATTATCTTACCTTCAGTGTTAGAATAATATTCACTGCAGCACAAGCTACAATGAACATCAGAGAACAAGCGAATGAAAATAATCTCGTACCTGTCACCCTGTAATAAATTTCTTAGAAATCTCACTTTGTCTTTCATCCCTTGAAAGTCTTCCGACAACCAATCGATTTACAGCTAACATTTGTGTACAGTTACTGTATAATAACGATATTGAATATAATTTGAATTATATCATTTAAATGTAGATGAAATCTTTATAAGTCATATTTCACACGTTAGCTACCACGTGGTCCGCAAATAACAGACGTATTCGAATTGCTCCGGGAACATAAGGTAATTTGCTTGTCATTACTCACAGCCCTGCCCGTATTATAAATTTATTATTTATTTATTTTTATTTTTAAATTATTTTATTTTAATGATAGTTACTAAACGATAATTCCAAAACGATAGCTACTAAATGATAATTACTAAACGATAGTAACTAAACGATAATTACTAAATGATAGTTATTAAACGATAGTTACTAAACGATAGTTACTAAATGGTAATTACTAAACGATAGTTACTGAACGATAATTACTAAACGATAGTTACTAAACGATAATTACTAAACGATACTATCAATAGTTTTTTCTATTTATTACTTATCGATAGTACTTTTTTTAACTATCGATGGTTTTTCATCTCTAAGTAGGGCGATGAAATATCCGAGCATGTCGCAATGCCAGCCTGTGAACATGGAACTACATGCGAGAAATGTAGCATCAATGTTGTTACGTAGCAGCATCCATAAGATTCTTGCACAAATTATGTCTCACTTAGAACTTGAAGATAACAAAAATAATGACACTGAAGAAGAGATTTTAAATATAAACCTCTTTACGGATAAATATTTGTCTATTTTAAATGAAATATATTTTAGAAACCTTTTATGAATACGACCCGTATGCAAACATTGACTGGCATGGTAAGAAAACCATATTAAACTGGGGTATGGAGTAGGTGGCTCAGTGGTATCGAGTCGGCCTGTGGATTTGAGAATCCAGGTTCTATTTCCACAGCCGACAAACAATTTTCATCAAATTAAATCTACCCCTGTGGCCCCCCTCCACTAACATATTTGGAGCCAATGATTTGACGGTTGGTAACAACACTTTACGCGAATAAATATATCACTTACCGAGATCTGCTAAGACAGAGTGCCATACCCAATAATTGGTAAAGGCCGTAATGATATATTTATTTTATTTATATGTGCTTTAATTTTCTGAGAACATAAAGACTTTAAAGCTGATAAATCTTGATCGTTTTACATACCTTTTTTTTTTTTTTTTTTTTTTTTTTTTTTTTTTTTTTTTTTTGTCCTTGGTGGGGGAAATGCTGTTACGCACTTTTGTGTGGGACTCGTCTGTCATTTGACCATACCCACTAAAACCTACCACCAATATACATGGGGTTTGATGCAGCCCGTAGAACTACCTCTCGGCATTACTTTCCAGGCTGCCCCCTCTTCTACTCAGCTGGGTGTTCCGCTGAGGTCGTCTTTCTCCTTCATTTCCATATCTTTATAGATATGATGTCTTATAAGCCCAAGGATTTACTCCTTCTCCTTCTCGTCTGCTTCTTTCTTTCGCAGTATTAGGTTTGCGAATTGTTGGACTGCGGCCCATTTTCCTTCTGCTGACAACATCAATAGGACTATGTTGTCCGGGCTAATGTCTTCCTCTAGTTCTTTCTCCGCTATTGACCTCTCTTCATTCCATTCTGGACAATAGAAGAAGGTATGCTCGGCGGTGTCCTCCTCCAGGTGACAGTAGAGGCAGGTCGCCGAGTCCCTCCTTCCTATCTTTTTAAGATAGGCTTCGAAAGAACCGTGTCCGCTTAGAAGCTGAGTGAGGTGGAAGTCTAGTTCACCATGCTTCCTATCCTTCCACCCCCTTATATCGGGGATCAGCCTTCTAGTCCACTCCCCTGTGGTTCCCGTGTTCCATCTTTCCTGCCAGGCACCGATTGTGGCCTCCTTTATGGCTTTGGCCTCCTCTTTTGTTTTGCGGTACGTTGCCGCTCTCTCCTCAACCAGCAGGTCTATAGGGATCTGTCCCGACAGGACTTGTGCTGCCGCTGTCGATACAGTCCTATATGCGCTGCAGATCTTTATCGCCATTTGCCGCTGCACTCGCTCATATATTAGTCTATATTTTGCGAGCTGCCTGGTCTTGCTCCAGATCGGGGCTGAGTACAGCAGTATGGAGTTTACCACTGCCCCCAGTATCCGTCTCTTTGTTGCGGCTGGTCCTCCAATACTTGGCATGAGTCGAGAGAGGTTTCGCACCGCCTCCCCTGCCTTTTTGGCCGTCCGTATGACGTGCTCCCTCATCCTGAGGTCCTTGTCAAAGTACGCCCCCAGGTATTTAATACAGGGCGACGTCTCTATCCTCTGGTCCTGGACTGCGATGTCCATTTCCAGGAGTGTCCTTCTACCGGCCAAAATAACCGCCTCTGTTTTTTCCGGTGCCACTTGCAGGCCCTTGTCTTTAAGCCATCTGATGGTGGTCTCAATGGCTACTTCCGTTTTAAGTCTCAGTTCGGCTTCAGTCCATGCTGTGACCACAATGCCGACGTCATCTGCAAAGCCTATGGCTGTTGCTCCCTCTGGTAACTCTGTCTCGAATATCCCATCATACATGATGTTCCATAAGAGAGGTCCCAGCTTGGAGCCTTGTGGAACGCCACATGTCATCGGCAGGTTCTTATTGCCGATTTCTATACATCTGCCTTGCAGGTAACTCCTTGTGACTCTCACCAGATAGTCACTGATGTTCTTGGCTCTCATTGCCTTTATTATTTCGTCCCAGTTTGCACTGTTAAAGGCGTTTCTGATATCGAGCGTCACAAGTACGGAGAAACCTCTCGTGTTCCTCGCCCTAGTTCCTCTTTGGAGGCGTTTTACATACCTACTCTAATTATAAAACTAAATGCTCTGCTGGCAGATGCACAGATATTACTTATGTGTTCACTGAAATTAATGTTTAACGTAAACGTAACACCCAAATCTTGAACTGAGAGTTTTTGAGTTAGATGAATACTACAAATGTGATATGAATGGATAATATATTTAAATTTGTGTGTATAAGAAACTATACAACATTCATCAATATTTGCAGAAAGTTTATTTTTCATATATCAGGATATAAACATAAAATATACTATAGTAAAGTTATATATTATATTTATATAAGCCAGAATTGGACTGGAAAATTAAAACAACAATGCATTAATAAATAAGAGCAATAGTAATGGGTCTAAATTAGCCTTGAGATACTCCGTTGACAATATGGCAATGAATAGGCAAGAAGAAAAATATATAAAGTACATCACAGCTCCTGCCAGTAAGATATGAAGTTAAAAGTTTTAGAAAAGCCAGAGAGGCAACAAGGGCGCTGACCTTAATTAGTAATAAGCCATGATTAATAGCATCAAAGCACGAGAGAAATCGCTATAGATTATATCAACTTGTCCGCGATTACCCGTAATTTCTGAAATATATTGATAGAAGCTAGCAAGATTACTCAACGTCGACCTTTACACGCATGAAGTCATTCTGTTCAATTGAAATCGGAGATCTCGTATTTTGAAAAAAAGAGAATAACCATCTCAAAATGCCTAGCAAAATTATTTAAAATTGATATTGGTCGATAATTAGTGATAATTTAAGAATACGAATTAAAAAATATATACATACGAGCCCTGTTGCTTTCACTCCACTAATAACTTTGCAGGCCTTGATTTTACTGCATGGGTAAATGGCGTGGTGATATATTTATTTTTTTAAATATCTACATTAATTCATATCACATTCCTAATTAATTAACTAATTTTATTTCGTTCTTAATGATGAATAGCCACCTAATTCGTTAAATGTTTTTGAAATACAATTTTGACGAATAACAACTAGACGAGAATAATACGTAGAAAATAGAGTTCATATTTAAAATAAATCTTAGAAATTGTTACGAAAAATTTTGTTTACATGATTATATGTAAGTTACAACATTTGTATTGTAGTATTATCCAGCACCCCAATATTTTACACGATATTCGTTAAAAGGTTTATATTTTCCTGTAAAGTTGTTTTCTATATTTCACGCTGCTGCAGTGATTAAACTGTCACACTCTGAACACGTGTAGCTCGATACCAATAAACCTTTCGTGAAATATTGAAGAGAACATAATATACTTATTTTTTGTAAATGCTGTACCTGTGGCGGGTTGCATATAAGGTGAATTTGAGATTAACCCTCGACAAATACGGTAAGAGGCGCAATAATATAATTTTTTGTAATAAGAAATGATATTTTTTAAAATTAATTTAATTGCGCGCTGCGCTAGTCAATCATTGAAGCCTAGACAGTGAATAATGCCGAAATCGCAGAATAAAACTGGCCATATAGCAATAAACGGAAAACAGCACTCTAAAAAGACATATATAATATGACGAATTGAGGATAGAATATTCTTTTGACCCACTGTCATTTGAACTGTCTTGCATTTGTAGATAAATATTTGTATATTTATTCGTTACGTTGTTTCTATTGTATTGAATAATTGTTTACGTAGATTTAGAATATTTTTGTATATTATGTGTGTTTGTATTTGTACTTATATACGTAGTATTACCTTGTATATTTATTAAAATATAAATTGACCTTCCCATAAATATCCTCATGTGCCGTCTGTGGTGTATTACACATTGGAGCAGGAAAATATATTCTGTAGAAAATGCGAGTTGTATTCTATCTACAGCATCGTAAATTATTGAAGAGTGCTTTTAAAAAAAGCTCGAGACCGCAGTACATTGTATTTCCCAGAAGCGAAATAAATTTGTGGAGTTAAAATTTTGTACTATCTACGAGTAGAATCCCATGGATAAATTACATAGTCATGCTGCCTAATTACGTCTTAAAACAACGAACAAAAAAAATTAAATGTACCTAGTATATCTTTATATCTTTATGCCTAAATGCTATAAGTTTTATTATTGTATAGCATTTGCTGTGATTTGACGGCTGATAACCGAAGAAATATACCACTTATCGAGATCTGTTACGGCAGAGTGCTATACCCAGTAATGAGCAAAAGGCGTGATGATATATTTATTTATTTATATTAGCCTTGAAAAATAATAAAATAGCGTAGTTGAGCATTTAACTGTTTTATGTTCTTCTCTATATGCCATTTAAAATCTATTAAAATTTAAATTGGCTAGAGTTTATTTTTATGTAATTAGTTACTTGTTATAAATGGAGGAAAGTGCTAATACCTGAAGCTAGTGAATAAATAAAAAAATATGTTTGTGCATCTCAATATTTCATTTGATAATAAAACGAAATAATAATAATAATATACTCATAATTGACAAATGCAGTGATAAAAAAAAATCTAAATTTATATTTAAAATTATAATATTATGTTTAGTTTAAAGTTCATTATTCATTGAAACAAAAGGACATAGTTTTAAAGCATTCACAGTACAGTAGAATATTGAATTAATTTTATTCAACTAAATCTAAAGTAAATAGACCACCTATACCGCTCACATTCTAAAATAAGATTTCTAAATTTGTATCCTGCATTTGTATACTTTTGTGAACCAACTTTCATTATAGCTACTTCCCTTTTCTGGTATTTTAATTTGCTGTATCCCTGGATTCATGGCCGGAGTGATGGTTGCGTGTTGTTGTGCGGGACTTTTATTGAGTGTTAAGTAGGTACCCGTTGTTAGACTCTGTTGACTGCTTACAAAATTCTCTTCTCCTAATATGTATTCTTCAACGTGTCTTGACGTTGTGGCTTCTGCGGGTTTGAAGTTTTTAGTAGTTTGCTTAATTTCCGATGGAGATTCACTTGATGCCTTTCTTAGCCTTTTATTATTATTTCTTTTCCGCTTTTGTCGTTATCTGTAAGAAAGATGTTCGTTTATATATATTCCCGTATTTCAGCACTTTTCAATTTCAAAAAATTTCGTTCCTGATTTTGTAAAAAATCAGATAGACGAGCACTGGTCTTGTAACATTGCCATTGTCATCACTTCCAATACGGAACACCTTTTCAATATCCTTTCTTTCTACCATCGTTTGATTCTGAATATAACAATAATAAACCTTATTGATTCAGTCACAGATTCATCATCCAGGTAACTAATAAATGAAAATAATGAACTATACATGTATTTAGGTATTTATAAACTAAATGCTAGGTGTACAGTTATTTGTGCAATGTACCTACTTATATTTATATAACAGTCAATTGCTGCGCTAATATTACGAAATAATCTAGTTATACTGAATCAGCATTCTCATTATCGTTGCAGTGCTTCATTCTATTTATTTGGCCATTTATCAATATTTAATATAAACATTATTTAGGTCAAACAGTTATTACATATTAGAAACACAAATTTATCCCGAAATCACACGAGATACACATAAATTGCTTACATCTGAATTTTCTATTTTTATTTCTATATGAATTTTCCATGTGTATACTGCAATCCAGATCATAGGCGGCATGATTAATATCCAATTTGATTATCACAGACTTATTTTCAGTTCTCATATTGCAATACTTCCTAGTTGCATTCAAACAGTGAGTGCGGTCCTGCACATTTAAGGCACGCTAACTTGCTAGTGTATTCTCGCGCTACATGATTGAATCCAGTACATTTGAAGCATCGCAACAATTTGAATATATCTCAATTAACATATATATTCATCAAAAAGTTGCACCATCTGTGCATAAAACAACATGCGCGTATATTATCACACATCGTTTATAAAGCGCACAGTTGCAATTTAAGAAAAAGTTATACTAAATTTAGTTTTACAAAAATATTTTTCTATATTTTGATCTCTGTGTGTAGGGTCAAGGGTTAGGAGTTAAAATAGCCTTTAATTAACTTTGTCCTGGGCTGTTCTATGCAATACTTATAAATTTATAAAAATATGCGTCGAAATGACAAGAAATATCAACTAAATTTTACCTACAAGCAATTCTATTATTACCTTATAATATTACACATTTGTTTTTTACTAATATGATTGTTGTTGTTTTATATATACATATATATATATATATATATATATACAGGCTGTAGAATTGAAATGTGGCGTATAGGGATTTCAATGTAATTTTTTAAATATTGCTGTATCTCTTTACCTATTTAGAGCAAAAGCGTAAATACAAAAATTGTTCAGAAATTAAAAACGCTTCCTATAAAGTAAATTTATTTATTACATAAATGTGAATAGTTCACGAGATATTAATTAAATGAAATTCAAAATTTATTCAAATTTTTTGTAGATTGCGTTTGAAAATTAAACAAATGAACTGAATATTTGACATATTGTAAAAGAGTTTGACATTTGTTTGTTACAGTGTTGTAATATTTGTTGACCAAGTTTTTGAAGAATATTGTAATATATACCAGGACCAACTACTAGGTCATATGTCGATATGTCCTGTGTGTGGCCGGGATTCGAACCCATGACCGTAGGGTTGTGAGTCAGACCGCGAGACAAGATTGTTGTTATTAGCCCCTTATTAAGTAATTGTTATTTATTTTAACACTTTTTCTTGACCAACTATGTAAACCTTGACAACGAAAAATAAATACCTAGGAAGTTTGTTGCTAATATTGCTTCTAAAACCTGGATAAAATATTGATATATAAGTTACAATTTATTTAAAGTAAAACTCAACGAGAAACAAATATGTACATTGTTATAAATGTATTTAGAACTTTAGTAATATTTGGATATCCAACGTAGATTGTTTTTCTATTCGGGACTCATACTATTTTGTCATTAAAAATATTCCCAAATGTCGATTAATACCAAGAAACCATTATTTATAAAATAATGATCATTACTAATTGGGAGATTACGTTTTGTATTTGAAATGAAATTATTGAAGTATATATTTATGAAGCGAAAACCACTCTGCATCGAATTTCTATTTTCAAGTTGTCTTTACAGGTTTACGTATCGAGATGTTACTGAATGTACTTTAATAATCGAATTTGTGGTAAGTATCTGATTTTCGTTAGGCATTCATGTTACGCCAAATTCGATTTAGTTGTCTGAGTAAAGTGTTTCTACACGCAGGCCAACCCTAATGAACCTTCAACGGGAGAGGAAATTGCAATTCATTCCCTTTTTTGTCCCTCAGAGAACGTAGAGGCAAGAGGCTGCTAACTAGTAATAGGATTACCGTTTGTTTCCATTGCCTGCTTGACTTTTACAATTTAAATTACATTTAATTAATTTACTTTTAATTTCAAAAATGTATGTACACAGACATGAGAATGAGATCAGTTTTATAATTTAAATTAACCTCAACTAGCATAGCTCGCGCATATGAACTGTTTAAGTGGAGGGGAATATTTACGATTGTAATTCGTTGCGATTTTTAAACTCAGATTTTTTTCTTTCTCTGATAATAAATTAATTAGAAAACAATTTAATTTTACCAACTCATTTATTGCTTCTACTTCTTAACATATTTTTTCCTTGATTACTTTCTAATGAAGACTTCGTTTGTTACGTATAATAAATAGACTTAATTAAAGACGGATTCAAATCTAGCAATCCTTGACCTTTTTAGGTTGCGCGGGGAATGCGCAAGCAGATTGTGTTGGAAGCTAAGCGAGGAACATTCAAATGACTTGCGCATAAATCAGTAGAAATGAATCCTCTCGGGATTTGGGCGGAGAACAAAAAGCATCGTGCAATTGTTCCTTGGGTTAAAATTTGGAGGGGTAGACGTTTGAACTAAATAATAAGGATTAATTGTTTTGTGTGTTAGGATAAGAGTAATCGAGGAAAGATTATATATTAGATTAGATATCTAAACAGAATACATCAAAAGTTTGCTCATTATAACAAAATTGTATTCATATTCTCTATTCAGCATTCACACTTCTTACTTTGAAATTACACCAATTTTTAATAAAAATATCTGAATGAGCTGTGATTTGAAAGCAACGAAAATTATCACAATAATATAAAATATGTTTATCAATATTTATCAGCCTGTATTATCTCTCCAAATATTTCAGTCCAAATCAACATCAAAATCTAAAAAAAAAACCTCATTCTTATTTCTATATTCTTAAAAAAACCATAGCCATGATTTACCAACCATAAAATTAAAATGAGAATCATATTAACGACAAAAGTCTTTGCGTAATATTACATCTGTCGGATTGCACGTAAGAAGAATGAAAAAATAGAACGCTGGAAAATATTAACATCGTTGATATAAACTAAATAAGCATAAGATGTATTCAAATATGGATAATGTCGTAAACAAAGAACATGAAAAATCAGCTTTAACGTAGCTGCTCCAATTTAATATGTTAACATTTCTTGTTTTTATTAGTTATTGTAAGAACTAGAAAGCAGCAGTTATTTTTTAATTAGCTAGAGCGTAAAAATCCAAATGCGAACAAATTAGCAGCGATGTAGTTGCCGAATTATTGTATTATTAGTTTTTTAATGCTGTGTGTCTATAAACATTATTTTAGACAGTGAATATAGTAATCTCGATCAAATCCATCTCATTCTTCAAATCTATTATGGCACATACACGTGGTTGTTCCAATTTAAATTATTTTCTACAGAAAAAATATTACGCACATAAATATCTACAATCTATATAATTCATTATGACAGCAAATTTACAAAACACTTTCAAGATAAACGGTTTACACATGTCTTCTTTTAAATTACATGCTGGTGGCCAGAACTAGAAGCTAATGAATTATAGTCGAATCTGATGAGCAGGAAGACATTAATTAACTCGCGGTTTAGTATCGGGCTGTAAGTAAAGTAAAAAAAATTAAATAGGTTTGTAATCAGTGATAGAAGTAGCCATAACGAAAGTTTGTCGATTAGCTATGCACCATATAATTTTGTTTATTGGTTTCACCAGAAGTTAGCAATTTAAAAAATATATATATTGTCTTGGTCTACTACATTTAGAACTTATGTGTACAACATACATACATACTTACAAAACCACTTAAATTAAAGTCAGATTAGTCGCTATGAAATGTATGCATGATGTCTTTATAAAAATTAATTATTATTTATAATACTTATACCGTAGCGATCACTCATGTTGGTCATTCGGGCAAAGCTGAAAAGACAAATATATATATATATATATATATATATATATATATATATATATATATATATATATCTTACCAGATGATACTTTTTATGTCACCATAAAAAAGTTTAGAACCAATATTACTCTTTATAATTCAATTTGATTTCATCATATGTTTAGTATTTACTTAAACTACCAATTAAATATCTATTGTAAATATTCGCCTTAAATAATAATATCACTGCAGATTAATATCATTTGAAGTTTTTCAGTATATGAAAGGGTAAAATGATCGAGGCTACCTATAGCACATGTAAAGTTCCAAGTTCAAATCCTGACGCTTCCCAATTAATCTCTTTATTTCAGTTAGATAAATACCTATTATTAGAATATACAAATGTTTTCTTTGTAATTCTTCACAAATAATGAAACTTTAATGAATAAAAGTTCTTCTAATCCATTTTTCTAATAAAATAATATAAGAACAAGTAAAGGCATAGTTATTTAAAAACTAGATATGTAACAGAGAATATTAGTTTATTATTAAAGAATAAATATTCAGAACGGGGCTGTCGTCGTGCTTCGACATTTAAATACATATAACTCTTAAACGACTGCGCGGCCCATTATGAAAGTTGGCATGGAGTATAAACACAATTTAAGCTTTCTTTTAATGGACTTAAAAAATATATAAAAAATGCGAACTTTGTAAAAATCGAAAAAAAAAATTCATTTGTTTTTTTTTACTGATTTTATATTTATTTTTAAATCCAATTAAGAAGTTAAAAAAGTCATTAAATAACGTATAAAACCGAGTGGTTAATTTATTTTACCATACCTTCTTAAAACTGAATAATGGCATTCGAAGAAGTACATATATCACGGTCACTCAAATCTTCAAAGACCGATATTTTGTGAATCAGGCTTGCCACTAAAAAAATATGTTGTATCTGAGTCGAGAACATGAACAGGTATAACATACTTAAATATAACTGAAATCGGAAACTTTAACCTTTTTTCCCTGCCCGCTTCACGTGAAATGCCTCTATGGTAACATTATTTTATATGAAAAACTTAAATCTAGACTGTGGTTGAGACGAATATTTCTCAACACTTCCACTTCGGCTTCAGTGTAAGTTTCTTCATGTCTATCAGGCCGAGATTATATCTATGGTATTCAAACTTCGGCCACGATAATGCTTTCGTCATGATATCTGCCGTCGGTTCTGTTGTAGGGATGTACTGAATTTAAACATCACCAATTCTCGCAAAGAAATGTCTTCGTATATCGATATGCTTCGAACGTGCTCGTATTTCTTGTAATTTTGAGAATTTGATAGCACTGTGATTGTCAACTAGCATCAGAGGTTTTTTATTTACTTTAATCATGGTTTCTGCCAGCCGGTGTAACCACATAATTTCTCGTGCAGCATCACTGGTAGCTACATACTCTGCTTCCATTGTTGAAAGGGTAACTCGTTGCTGACGTTTGCTGCCCCAATGGATTGCTGTTCCATTTAACATCATTGTCCAGCCACTGGTGCTTCGTATTGTTTGCAGATCTCCGCCGAAATCTGTATCCGCAAACGTTGTTATGCGACTTGGATTTGACTAGAAAAAATAGTCCAATAGTAGACGATTTTTTTAAATATCTCATAATTCGTTTTACTTGCTGCCAATTATATTTCTTATAGGAGTCAAGATACTGACTAACTCTGCTGACTGCGTATGCGATGTCTGGTCTACTGCCAACCATCAGATACATCAAGCTTCGTACCGCTTGACGATATGGAACATCAGGTTTTTCATCGTCGGTGAAATCTTCTTTATTATCTGTCGTCATTGGTGATGACACAGGTTTAGAATATGTCATTTTGAATCTTTCTAAAATTCTTTATAAATATCCACTCTGGTGAAGAAATATGAATCCATCTTCAAACTGCTCAATTTGAAGACCCAAATATTCATTTAAATTGCCTGATTTAATTTCAAATTGTTTAGAGCTAATATTATTAAGTTGTGTGATTATTAAAGGTAATCATACCTGTAGTTTTTGACTAAAGTTAATTTATATTATGACAGAAAAATTCTGATGACGCCTGGATTCGAACCAGGGACCTTCCGCATACCGGGCAGAGATGCTAACCGCTACACCACGTCATCTGTGTTCGAAATATGGCATCAACTGAATTTTTCTGTCACAGTGTCTAAGCGTAGCTTCGTTCCGAGAGACTCCTATATAGGCATTGACAACCGGGTTCGTCTACAGTGACACAGTTTTTGATTATGAGGGAATCATACCCAAGCTTAGAGCTAATATTATTAAGTTGTGTGATTATTAAAGGTAATCATACCTGTAGTTTTTGACTAAAGTTAATTTATATTATGACAGAAAAATTCTGATGACGCCTGGATTCGAACCAGGGACCTTCCGCATACCGGGCAGAGATGCTAACCGCTACACCACGTCATCTGTGTTCGAAATATGGCATCAACTGAATTTTTCTGTCACAGTGTCTAAGCGTAGCTTCGTTCCGAGAGACTCCTATATAGGCATTGACAACCGGGTTCGTCTACAGTGACACAGTTTTTGATTATGAGGGAATCATACCCAAGCTTAGAGCTAATATTATTAAGTTGTGTGATTATTAAAGGTAATCATACCTGTCATAATATAAATTAACTTTAGTCAAAAACTACAGGTATGATTACCTTTAATAATCACACAACTTAATAATATTAGCTCTAAGCTTGGGTATGATTCCCTCATAATCAAAAACTGTGTCACTGTAGACGAACCCGGTTGTCAATGCCTATATAGGAGTCTCTCGGAACGAAGCTACGCTTAGACACTGTGACAGAAAAATTCAGTTGATGCCATATTTCGAACACAGATGACGTGGTGTAGCGGTTAGCATCTCTGCCCGGTATGCGGAAGGTCCCTGGTTCGAATCCAGGCGTCATCAGAATTTTTCTGTCATAATATAAATTAACTTTAGTCAAAAACTACAGGTATGATTACCTTTAATAATCACACAACTTATTAATATTAGCTCTAAGCTTGGGTATGATTCCCTCATAATCAAAAACTGTGTCACTGTAGACGTACCCGGTTGTCAATGCCTATATAGGAGTCTCTCGGAACGAAGCTACGCTTAGACACTGTGACAGAAAAATTCAGTTGATGCCATATTTCGAACACAGATGACGTGGTGTAGCGGTTAGCATCTCTGCCCGGTATGCGGAAGGTCCCTGGTTCGAATCCAGGCGTCATCAGAATTTTTCTGTCATAATATAAATTAACTTTAGTCAAAAACTACAGGTATGATTACCTTTAATAATCACACAACTTAATAATATTAGCTCTAAGCTTGGGTATGATTCCCTCATAATCAAAAACTGTGTCACTGTAGACGAACCCGGTTGTCAATGCCTATATAGGAGTCTCTCGGAACGAAGCTACGCTTAGACACTGTGACAGAAAAATTCAGTTGATGCCATATTTCGAACACAGATGACGTGGTGTAGCGGTTAGCATCTCTGCCCGGTATGCGGAAGGTCCCTGGTTCGAATCCAGGCGTCATCAGAATTTTTCTGTCATAATATAAATTAACTTTAGTCAAAAACTACAGGTATGATTACCTTTAATAATCACACAACTTAATAATATTAGCTCTAAGCTTGGGTATGATTCCCTCATAAACAAAAACTGTGTCACTGTAGACGAACCCGGTTGTCAATGCCTATATAGGAGTCTCTCGGAACGAAGCTACGCTTAGACACTGTGACAGAAAAATTCAGTTGATGCCATATTTCGAACACAGATGACGTGGTGTAGCGGTTAGCATCTCTGCCCGGTATGCGGAAGGTCCCTGGTTCGAATCCAGGCGTCATCAGAATTTTTCTGTCATAATATAAATTAACTTTAGTCAAAAACTACAGGTATGATTACCGTTAATAATCACACAACTTAATAATATTAGCTCTAAGCTTGGGTATGATTCCCTCATAATCAAAAACTGTGTCACTGTAGACGAACCCGGTTGTCAATGCCTATATAGGAGTCTCTCGGAACGAAGCTACGCTTAGACACTGTGACAGAAAAATTCAGTTGATGCCATATTTCGAACACAGATGACGTGGTGTAGCGGTTAGCATCTCTGCCCGGTATGCGGAAGGTCCCTGGTTCGAATCCAGGCGTCATCAGAATTTTTCTGTCATAATATAAATTAACTTTAGTCAAAAACTACAGGTATGATTACCTTTAATAATCACACAACTTAATAATATTAGCTCTAAGCTTGGGTATGATTCCCTCATAATCAAAAACTGTGTCACTGTAGACGAACCCGGTTGTCAATGCCTATATAGGAGTCTCTCGGAACGAAGCTACGCTTAGACACTGTGACAGAAAAATTCAGTTGATGCCATATTTCGAACACAGATGACGTGGTGTAGCGGTTAGCATCTCTGCCCGGTATGCGGAAGGTCCCTGGTTCGAATCCAGGCGTCATCAGAATTTTTCTGTCATAATATAAATTAACTTTAGTCAAAAACTACAGGTATGATTACCTTTAATAATCACACAACTTAATAATATTAGCTCTAAGCTTGGGTATGATTCCCTCATAATCAAAAACTGTGTCACTGTAGACGAACCCGGTTGTCAATGCCTATATAGGAGTCTCTCGGAACGAAGCTACGCTTAGACACTGTGACAGAAAAATTCAGTTGATGCCATATTTCGAACACAGATGACGTGGTGTAGCGGTTAGCATCTCTGCCCGGTATGCGGAAGGTCCCTGGTTCGAATCCAGGCGTCATCAGAATTTTTCTGTCATAATATAAATTAACTTTAGTCAAAAACTACAGGTATGATTACCTTTAATAATCACACAACTTAATAATATTAGCTCTAAGCTTGGGTATGATTCCCTCATAATCAAAAACTGTGTCACTGTAGACGAACCCGGTTGTCAATGCCTATATAGGAGTCTCTCGGAACGAAGCTACGCTTAGACACTGTGACAGAAAAATTCAGTTGATGCCATATTTCGAACACAGATGACGTGGTGTAGCGGTTAGCATCTCTGCCCGGTATGCGGAAGGTCCCTGGTTCGAATCCAGGCGTCATCAGAATTTTTCTGTCATAATATAAATTAACTTTAGTCAAAAACTACAGGTATGATTACCTTTAATAATCACACAACTTAATAATATTAGCTCTAAGCTTGGGTATGATTCCCTCATAATCAAAAACTGTGTCACTGTAGACGAACCCGGTTGTCAATGCCTATATAGGAGTCTCTCGGAACGAAGCTACGCTTAGACACTGTGACAGAAAAATTCAGTTGATGCCATATTTCGAACACAGATGACGTGGTGTAGCGGTTAGCATCTCTGCCCGGTATGCGGAAGGTCCCTGGTTCGAATCCAGGCGTCATCAGAATTTTTCTGTCATAATATAAATTAACTTTAGTCAAAAACTACAGGTATGATTACCTTTAATAATCACACAACTTAATAATATTAGCTCTAAGCTTGGGTATGATTCCCTCATAATCAAAAACTGTGTCACTGTAGACGAACCCGGTTGTCAATGCCTATATAGGAGTCTCTCGGAACGAAGCTACGCTTAGACACTGTGACAGAAAAATTCAGTTGATGCCATATTTCGAACACAGATGACGTGGTGTAGCGGTTAGCATCTCTGCCCGGTATGCGGAAGGTCCCTGGTTCGAATCCAGGCGTCATCAGAATTTTTCTGTCATAATATAAATTAACTTTAGTCAAAAACTACAGGTATGATTACCTTTAATAATCACACAACTTAATAATATTAGCTCTAAGCTTGGGTATGATTCCCTCATAATCAAAAACTGTGTCACTGTAGACGAACCCGGTTGTCAATGCCTATATAGGAGTCTCTCGGAACGAAGCTACGCTTAGACACTGTGACAGAAAAATTCAGTTGATGCCATATTTCGAACACAGATGACGTGGTGTAGCGGTTAGCATCTCTGCCCGGGATGCGGAAGGTCCCTGGTTCGAATCCAGGCGTCATCAGAATTTTTCTGTCATAATATAAATTAACTTTGTTCAAATTGTTTGTTCAACTTTTTCAACAATTTTTCGCCGTCGCATTTATTAGTACTGGCTACTATATCGTCGTCCACATACACTGCTAAAATTTAAATATTTTTGTTCGTCTCTCGTGTACACGGATCTTCATCACTCTGTTTCAGATTTTGATCTTTCAGAAAATCTGTAAGCTTCTTACACCAACATTTCGGCGCTTGCTTGAGTCCGTAGAGTGATTTTATCAATTTACATACTCTTCCCGTATTGTCGTTGAAACCATCAGGTTGGTACATATAAATATCTTCCCCTAGATCTCCATGCAAGAATAATAATAATTTTATTTACGTAATCCACATTACAAATAATTAATAATAAATAATATCACCACAGTAAATATAAATACAATATAATTTAATAAGTAGTATCAAATAGAATATTATTTGGCTTTAAAATATTGCACGTCGTTATTGTTGGTAACTGTTTCATAGTTGTAGTAAGAGTTATAAATAAACAAGTTGTATATTAAAACTATAAATAGTAAATAAATAATAATATTTTGAAATAGCATTGACTAATTACCATTGTACCATTCTACCCGATTGCAGTGCAGCATTACAATCTAAAACATGGTAACGACCGATGTTCCTTCGTTGGCAGTATCTACATTCGCAATCGTCATCAATTTCATGGAAAGCTTGTTGATTACAGCATATTTTAAAGTGAAAACCATGTACTGTCATTCTGCAGATTTTACTTCTATTTTTCTGGTTCGCTTGTCGCCAGGAGGTGGAGTTGAAGGCTGGGTCGATAGTAAAATTCTGCAATACAAAATGCCAGTTTTTCTCTTCTCTCTCGTGATTGTATTTCTGGAGCTCTTCGTTGTTGAAATTGTATTCGGGTTTCAGGTCTTCTATAAGAGTTGACCATCCGATGATATGGTGACATAGCGTACTTGAGGCGCTTTTGTGTACCCCAAGGACTCTTTTTATAAAATATGCTTTTATTTTATGTAGCTCTTGCAGGTGCTTGACAGTTAACAATGTTGCATAATATTCAAGAGCGTAGATTACTATAGGTTTTATTTTCTGGTGGAATAAGATATATGCATTTTCAATTGTTAATCTGTTTAAATTTTTTAAGCTATTCATAGCTCTCGTAGCTTGTAATTTCTTGTTTTTGATATGTTGTGTTGTTGTCATTTTAGTTTGTAATGTCATTCCTAAGTATGTATACGAATTTACTATCTCGACTTCTTCATTTTTGTATTCAAAATGATCAACTTTAGCTAGTCTACCTCCTTTCCTAAATTTCATCACCTTTGCTTTTGCTAAGTTTATTTTTAGATTACTGGCGTCGCAGTATTGTGATAGGTTGTCAAGTCCTTTGTTAATATCTTTTGCTGATCTACTGTACATTACCAAGTCATTCGCAAACATTAGTATATTCAGTTAGTCTGTTTCTTTTTTGATTTGTTTCGCTGTTTGATTATTAGTAGTTAAAAGTATATTGTTTTTACTCAATATGTTGTTAATGAGGGTTAATAGTCGGCCGCCTAGTTTGAATTCTTTTATTAACTTTTGATTTACTAAATTTCGATCGACGCTATCGAAAGCCTTTTCAAAATCGACAAAACAGGCATACATTTCCCTTTCTTGTTTGGTAATTCTGATTTTATGTCGTTTATTAATTTACCGATCGGTGTACTAGTAGATTTTCCTGGGATAAATCCGTGTTGCTCGTCAGGTAATTTATCTCTGAGATTTGTCATCAAACGGTTGTTTATTAATTTAGCTAAGCATTTGTATGCTGTTTGTTGGAGAGCTAAACCTCTATAATTATTGGGGTCAGTCACACTTCCCTTGCCTTTGTAAAGTATTTGCATGTTACTGTTTTTCCATGATGTTGGTATTTTTCCTTCTAGTAGGCATCTGTTGAAGAGAAGTTCCCATTCTGTCTCTAGTATGCATAGGCTTTGTTTTATTTCTTCATACGATATTAGGTCTGGTCCAGTGGCTTTGTAATTTTTGGTTTCGTTGAAAATCTTCATTATATCTTCTCTAATAAACAAATCGTCGCACCAGGTTTCGTAATTGTTACTGTTGTGGTGAAACTGTAATGTTTCCTCATATTTGTACAAATTGCTGAAGTGTGTATGTAGCGAGTCTAATGTTATTTCAGTTGCAAATTGCGGTCGTTTTTTCTTAAAAAGATCCCATTGTAAATAACGATTGTCAAATTTTTCTATTAAATTATTTTCTGCGTGGATTGTCCTTTTGTTATTTATTAATGTTTTGTATTCTCTTCTTTTGTTGTGGTAGTTTAGGTCAGAGTGGTTTAAAGCAATGACTTCTGCTTTTAATTTTCTGCATTCGTCATCAAACCACGGTTTATGGTAGTGTTTTCTCTTTTTAACTGTTGCTTCTTTTATAATTTCATTTATATTTTTGGCAAATTGGTTTATATCTACAGAAAATGCTGTTTCCCAGATATGTGTGTCATTTTTAAGGTGCAGGAGCTTCTCTAGGTTCAACTTTCTAGATGATGTTATTTTTGAGCATTCTTTTAGGTGTTGTACTTCAGCGCAGACAGTAATAGTTTGATGTTTTCGTAATATTGCCTTATTTACATTTATTTGTTTTACACAGCTAGCTAAGTTTGTAAATATGAGGTCTATTGTGCTGTTTCCACTATTGGATATGTAAGTATACTCCAATTTTTTATTTAAAAGAGTGAAATTTTCGCTTTCCATAAAGCATACTAAGGTTAATCCTCTGGTGCTATCGTTGTCAATTCTGCAATTAAAGTCGCCTACGATGAATGCTACTTTGTTTTCTTCTATTAAACCTAGAATTTCGCTCAGATATTCACATATGTCATTTACATCAAAAGTGGGGTTAAAATAACAGTTCACAAAAATTGACACATTTGTGTCTATTATTATAAAATTTTCTTCTTTTTTAATTAATTTTGGCGTAAAATTGGGTTTTACTGCAGTTAGAAGACCGCCAGCTGGTCTACCTTTATTTTGGCTTGTCTTTGCGGTGACAGTAAAGGTCACATAACCTGTCAAAATTATTTCTTCACGAAGCATTGTTTCTGCTAAAAATATAAAATCGCTGTTGTGGAAGACATTTATTTCTGGTGAGATATTACATACGCTTTTATAGCCCTCAATGTTCCATATAAATAATTGAAGCTTGTTTGACATCAGCTGATTTTTAAATTTTTTGCCTCCCCGCCTTCCTCTTCGTGTTTTGCGCCGCTTTTTGAATATTTTTGTTCTTGAAAGTATTATTTTTAAGTCACTGTCAATTTCTTGTATTTTAGATCGTACCTTTAAACTAATTATTTCCAATTTACTGTAGCGGAAAAAATCGGCTGCCATGCTGGCGCTCTGACCTTCATGCAAGAATGCAGCCTTGACATCAAACTGTTTTAAATGCAATTTATTATTTGCAGTTGTTGCTAATAACAACCGTATTGACTCAAATCTTACAACGTAGTCAATTCCTGGTCTTTGTGCAAATTCTCGAACAACCAATCTGGCTTTGTACCTATCAATAAAGCCATCAGCGTATCTTTTGATACGTAAAACTCATTGATTCGTCAAAATACGTGCAGAGGATGGTCGTCAGTCAGTCCCTTAACCAGCGCGGCCTCACGCGGGACTTCCATTGCAGTAATTTGACAACATGATGCTTGTGTTGATGAGCTAAGCGTTCATGCCAAAATTGTAGGTCATTTTTTTACAATGGCCACAAATACGTGCTTCGGCTTGAGTACGCGTAGGTGAATGTTCGTCATCTGACCATGACGTTTGCCCTCCTGAATAGTACATCCGTATGAGTCTGTTAGCCACCATCATTGACCAATTGCTGCTGGCTTATATCCTGCATCAAGTGCTCTTCCTACTGATATCAAACTTTCACAACAATCTGGAACGTGCAATAACCTTTGAAAATAATGTTTTGTATTTACTCCATTTATTTCAGTTTCTACGTCTATGCGTCCAAATTCAATGGCTTCCATAAATGTCCCATTTTCACATCTGATTTTCTGTACTTGTATGAGTTTTTTGTATTCAGTAAACCAGTCTCTGTAGGCGCGGTGGCCGAGCGTGTTAAGGCACATCTCTTAGCATATTGTGACGTCACCCGAGCCAAGGTTCGTCAGTTCGAATCCGCCTGTCGACAATGTGTGATTTGTCGTAAAATATAAAAATACAGTTACATTATTTATCACACTCGGGCGCTATAAGCTAGTCACTTATACGCCTTAAATAATCTGACTAAAGAAACCGGCAGTACGGCAGTGTAAAAACTGCGGCTCGGTGTGCCCGGCCCCTATGTTCCGAAACGGAATGATGGGACTCATCATCAAACCAGTCTAACCTGCTGGTCATGTGATCTGATGCACCTGAATCGGCATACCAAGTGTCATTGCTCCCACTGAAATCTGATGTCCTACAAACGCTGATCATTTTGCCTGTACTTGCTCCATTGGGTCCTTTTGATTTAGGTTTGTGATTGATATTTTTTTCTGTTCGCTGTCTATGCCAATAGTTGACTGAAAATTGACCGACCTTGCTGCAGTAATGACAGGTTTTCTTTTTCTTTTGAGAATCTACAACGCTGTTCTGTTTCTGCTGCTGTTGATTCTGTCTGATTATATTAGCAGATTCAGATTTTTTGTAGGCTTTTGACATATGTCTGGACGCTGCAAATGCCAATGTCGTTTCATCTTCGCGCATCTTCAGTCGACGTTCTGTGGCAACTAGTCTTTCAGTTAGAAGCGAAACTGTTTGTGCTATTTTTTGTGTAGCACGCCAAGCTTCTACGAAACTGTCATATGAACTTGGTAAATTTGATAGAATTTTGGCAATTATTGTTTCTTCAAATGTAGGATTTCCCAAATCCCTGATATGTTTTTGCAGATTCTGAATTTTTGTAATATGCGAAATAATGTCGTCTGCATTATTCCAACTTGCCCCATAAAACTTTATTAATAACACCATTTTTCTATCAACTGATGACAATTCGTATGCCCTTTTCAATTGTTCCCAGACAAGTTTAGCGTCTTCAAGACCTTGTACTAATGTAAACGGTTTTTCGTCTAACGATTGTACAATTATAGAAATCAATCTCCAATTCTTCTCATTCCAAGCGTCATCATTTTCATCTGTAGGCTTCTTGTTTTTTCTATCTATGTAGCCCCAAAGATCATGGCCTCGAATGTAACATGTCAACTGGCACTTCCATGCCTGCCAGTTTTCTTCGCCAGTTAACTTGGGAAAATTAACTCTATCAATATTAATAACCACTGTTATACAATATATATATATATATATATATATATATATATATATATATATATATATATATAATGACATGTATTGAATATTTTTTCTTTAATACTAATAAACTAATATTTCTGCTACATATCTAGTTTTTCAATAACAGATTATGGGCTCAGCTATATATATATATATATATATATATATATATATATATATATATATATATATATATATATATATATATATATATATATATATATATATCAATCAAAATATATATATATATATATATATATTTTTAAACTATGGCAACATTATTTTATATGAAATACTTAAATATAGACTGTAGTTGAGACGAATATTTCTCAACAGGTATATTTCCAAAAATATTGGAATCAGGTAGAAGTTAATTAAATGTACCTATTAAAAATATAGTGAGCATACAATTATTTTCCGTTTTAATTAACAATCTACGCAAAAACAATAATACAATCTAATTTTGCGTTTCAGGGCAACGCAAGTATAGCTGACAATATAAGGATAAAAGAGATACTGGAACGTGTCCGTTAAGTGTACAGTACACTCATAGATATTTGGTTATATATACGGAGTCTGGCGAAAAATTATCAATTATATAAAGTGACTATACAATTTTTTTTTTAATTTTGCCAACTTCTGGTGATAACAATAAACAAAATTATATACTAAGTAGCTAATCGACAAACTTTAGATATGGGTACTTCTATCACTGATTATAAACATATTTTATGGAAACTTTATTTTATGTTTTACCATAACTTCACCATAGAAAAAGAAATGAACTAAATAAGGTTTTCAGGTTTCAGCGTTCGTATTAAATTCTTCCTTATTTAATTTCTCGCTACAGTTACATGACGTATCTCTTAGAATATTTAATAATATTACTTGGTAAAATATAAATAACTAATCGTCATAAACAAAGTTAATGTAAGTTATTGTCAAGAATCCTACTCGTACATAAGGAAATAAACATTTTCGTTCTCAAGTATAATTTTTTGGAAATTCGCAGTGTATCAGAGTTAGAATCTTATATCTGTGAATGGACTGCTCGAGTTCATTAAAGCAGCCGATCCCACGTAATGCACAAGAACAATAGTTCATCAGAAGCGATACAATTTATCTTGGTGCTTTAGAACTGTTCTTGTGGTCAGTACACGAAATTTCATTTTGAATTTAATTTGGTTATCTGCTGTGTTCAATTGTATCGCGGTTTACGGTCGCTGCAAGAATACACTGTTTTTATTGTAGCTGGTCGAATGTATTGTTCTGTTTTGTTTTACTTCGACATTTTCTTTTCGAAACATTGGTTATATATATATATATATATATATATATGTTTATCGGCTACCGAATGGTAAGTTAACTACTAATTGGTACAAAAAACCTATCTCCAGTTCCAGATATTTTAATTATCGATCAAACCATCCAAAAATAACCTGACCATTGCAGCAGCAAACTTAATTATATACATAACATATTTAGTGATGTCAACAGAACATCTTCTAGAAGTAATGCACAAGGTTAGTAGGATTATACAAGATAACAATGATCCAAGGGATCTAACAAATAAGTAAATTAATAAAATTATATTTAAACCTATACAGCAAAATAACAACGTGATTAAAATGGTATGTCACCATACTTTAAATTACCGTCAGCAGATGGTGTAGCAGGTCAGCTAAAAAGACTTATCGAAAAAAGTTTCAATATTATAATTACCAT
Organism: Pterostichus niger; assembly: GCA_947425015.1. Lineage (NCBI taxonomy): Eukaryota > Metazoa > Arthropoda > Insecta > Coleoptera > Carabidae > Pterostichus > Pterostichus niger. Next base: position 29,248,889 of record OX380337.1, on the reverse strand, counting down.
TAAACAACAGAAGATCGTAAAAAATATTTGTAGAATAAACTGAAAGACATGATTGATAATGAACATCAGTCAAATGTCGTATATAAAATAGAGCGCAATGATTGTGGAGCGATTGAGGTACGCTCAATCAACGCGACATCCGCCTGTCGTATGACAGATGCCTACCGAAATCACCATCAGAGTACAAGCCCCTAGGTCTCTCCGGTGAGAGGAGGTCTACCTAAGACCTCTACTGATTAAGCGACACAGTGTCCGAGCAGGTAACCACTGCTCACCCGGCGATGCCGTTGATTACCTGTATTGGGCGTCTACGTGTCAAGCCTTATTGTCTACATCTACATGTAGAAAATATGTAAATAATTAAGCAACAATGTAGACAATATGTAAACTATTCAAAGGTCAAACTTTATATAATCTCAAAATAAAATTATTTGCTATGAGCTACAAGACAAGTTAGAACTAAAAGCTGCAGAAAGAAATTTTCTGATTTTCAGAGTATTTTATATTTATTACAATGCTAGGCCTCCGGTAAGGTGTTAATTATGAAAAATTAACATTTAAGGGAAGAAGAACAACCAATATTCAGCACTTTGTTTAACATGCGAAGTAGAAGTAAAAAATACGGCGGAATCACGCTTGCGATCATATTTAATTAATTTATATTTAATTTGTCAAATTTGTGGTGCATATATTATTTGCTGTAGAAATATATGGCAGGCGACGAATAACAATTACCAAAGTTTTCCAGAATCAGTTTCGAACACAGACTTTGAGACAGATAATGAGGTAATGTATTATTTTATTTTACATATATTTAGACTTTCTAACAACAGTGTCATGGTATTTTTAGAACTGGATTGAAATGCAGGTGTCTCCAAAAGACGGATGTCTTCAACTTGTACAATACTCAACGTCAACTTGTACTAATAAAAAACTTCCAATTCTTCAAGTGAAACTTTGAACTTATTTCTAAATTCTTCAACACCAAAATCGCATATAAGTTCAAAAAATCCATATCTTTTTCTCGGCCTACAGAAAAACAAAAATTAAAAATTTTGTGTATAAATTGTCGTATAAGGAGCAAGTAGACTTAGATGAGGCATTGGCAGAATTTATATTGTTTTAGGTATAATATATTTTATAATACGGTTGAATCTAGACATTTAAAAAAAGTTACGTCCCGCTTATGCAAATAAACTTCAAGATAGAAAGTCATTGTGTTCAGGCTTACTAGATAAAACATATGACAAATGCATAGCGAGAGCTCGTGATTCCCTAAAAAATGATTCAGTGTTGCTAATTGACGGGTGGAAAATTTCTTCTAGTAATTGTAAAACAGTTGTGTGCATGTTACACTCTGCCATCGGTCATCAAGCTTTTTAAAAAGCGTGGGATTTATCTAATGATTTTAACTGGAGAAAAATTTTCGGATATTATATATGACTCAATCGAGACAGCTAAACATATGTATGAAACGAATGTTTATGCTGTAGTATCTGATAACGCCAGGTTAGCCACATTATTTGGCATAGTACTTGTAGCAGTCACACTACTAATTTACTTGCAAAAGATGTATTGAATAAAACTTGCACGTAGAAGGTTATAACAGTAATAAAACAGTTTAAACAAGTACTTTTAGAAAAAAAGTTGTTGAAAAAAGGCGGACAACGAATTAAAATACCATGTAATACCAGGTGGTGTTCATATAGAGACTCATATTTGTGTTTATTGAAAAATTTACCATATATGAAGATAACAACAGCTGATGCATCGTGCAAAAATTCAAACAAGATGTCACGAAGTTAATTTTTGACGAGAAATTTATAGAAGAAGTTTCAGACAATATAGATCTGTTCAATCCAATTTGTGAATTAATAAATATCTGCAAGAAATTTTTTTGTTCAATTGCGGATGCAGCTAATTTATGAATCAATTTGAAATTACAAGTAAAATTTTAAAATAAGTGTAATACATGTGTTAAAGCGTGTCAAAATATGGCATTAAATATAGGCTTTAACATTTTTGCATTCATTTTATAAATAAATAAATAAATATATCATCACGCCTTTTACTATCACTGGGTGTGGCACTCTGCCTAAGCAGATCTCGGTAAGTGATATATTTTTTCGCGTGAAGTGCGGTTACCAGCCGTCAAATCACGGCCTCAAAAGATATTAGTGGTGGAGGAGCCACAGGGGTAGATTTTTTAAATTGGTGAAAATTGTTTGTCGGCTGTGGGGATCGAACCAGGGTTCTCAAGATCCACAGGCCGACTCGATACCACTGAGCCACCTACCCCATACATTCATTTTATGATAAAAGCAAACTAGAAAAGTCATCTAAAGACAAAATTAATCTATTTTTATTTAAAAATGTAGATGGGGAAGGGATAGAAGAGTGAGATAGCTTCAAAAATAAAGCTGGGTTATTTAAAGTCGTTTACATGAAAGAAGTTGAAAAACCATTAGTATTCTGGAGAATGGCTGAAATTAATTTTCGTAGAATTAGCTGCGATAGCTTTAAAATTATTGCAAATACCAGCATCATCCACACAATTAGAGACGGTATTTTCCAATTTGGCGCATAGCTACTCATCTTTAAGTAACCATCTTACATTTGAAAAAACAAAAAAATCTCATGCATTAAGATTATTGGATTACACTTCCGCCTTAGATGATGAAGCAAATTAAAACAAGTATACCCTTAAAATGCAATATACGTATGTTTATGTGATTTGAACTGATTTATTAATAATGAAAGCAATTATTTGAGTCAAGAGTTGAATTTTTATTAAAATATCGACAGTCCTGTGTTGTCTTCAACAGTTTAATAATAATGCTTTAAGTTTGTTAGTTATCAAGATAATTATTTTAAAGAATTTTACCAAAATTGATATTAATCTAATGAATGCAGCATGTAGCACCAAGATTGTTGAAAATGCATTATTTGAATGAAACCAAAATAATTATTTTTAAATTGTAATAAAAACAATATTTATTTTCAGTGATTTATGAAATTAGCATTTATTATACTTTATGTCATAAGAATTTTATTTTATTTGTATATATTTATAAATTTAATTTTTGTTATTTAAATACAGTAATTTAGATAATTTATTTTATTTTAAATATTTTACCCAATATATTTCTTATAATATTCTGTAAGTTTTTTTTTTTTTTATTTTGTTTCTTATATTTACAACTAGCTACTAAAGCTAACCAGCAAATCTGATCTAGTATAAGTATGTACATCATGTGCGTGAGGTTGCCATCCAGTGATGGTTCCTCTTAAAAATAGTTTGCTTAATATAGAATTATAGTTCTAGCGGCTTTTTCCTGTCGAGTCTTCTTACTTCCTCTGAATTGTTTAGAAGGTTGATGGCCAGATTATTTGGATGGTTGTTGAGCCTTTTTTCATATTTTTCTGTGAAGATCTTTATTTGGACTTGGACTGTTTTTACCTTTAGGTCTTGGTGTAGTACGTCATTTCTAACGTACCATGGGGCGTCCGCAAGGGTACGTAGTGCTTTATTTTGGAATCTCTGAATTTTGTTAATGTTAGTTTTCTTTGCACAGCCCCATAGCTGAATTCCGTAAGACCATACGGGTACTAGCATTGTTTTATAGATTAAAATTTTGTTTGTCATGCTTAGCTTTGATCTTCGGCCAATTAGCCAGTTTAATTTTTTAATTTTTGTGTCTACTTGTTTTCTCTTTGCTTGGATGTGGTTGCTCCACGTGAGTCTCCTGTCCAAGTGCATGCCCAGGTATTTGACATTGTTCTTTTCTGGGAGAGTCTTGTCGTTGAATTTTACTTCTGGACAAGAAGCTTTTTTTAGGGTGAACGTTATATGTGCGGACTTACTTTCGTTTATTTTGATGCGCCACTTGTTAGCCCATTTTTGGATTGTGTCGAGAGATTCTTGTAGTTGTCTGGAGGCTACGTGAGGGTTTTCGTCAGACGCCAGTATTGCAGTATCGTCTGCGTAGGTTGCTATGGTTGTTTTGTCGTGTTGAGGTAGGTCTGCGGTGTATATAAGGTATAATACAGGACCCAGGACGCTACCCTGTGGTACGCCAGCGTGTATGGGGTATATGTTGGACTGGCTATTTTCGATCTCCACTAGGTAGTGTCTATCTGTTAAGTAGGATTCTATTAATGAGTAGTACTGGTGTGGTAGATTTAGTTTTAGTTTGTAAAGTAGCCCCGTGTGCCATACTTTATCGAACGCTTGTTTTATATCTAAGAATACCGCTGAGCAGTATTTTTGTTCCTCAAGACATTTCTCTATTTCTTTGGTGATTCTGTGTATTTGTTCTGTCGTAGAGTGCTGATTCCGGAATCCAAACTGATGTTCCGGTATCGTATTACTGTCTTCCAGCTCATTCTTTAGTCTTTTGAGTATAAGTTTTTCTGCTATTTTGGATAAGCAGGGAAGCAGGGATATCGGTCTATATGATGCGGGGTCGTGGTTAGGTTTATTTGGTTTGGGTATTAGTATCATTTTGGATAATTTCCAGAGAACGGGGTAATATTGTATCCTTATTATAGCGTTTAGTACGTGTGTGATGACGGTAAGCGCTTTCTCAGGCAGTTTTTTTATTATGTTTGGAGTAATTAAATCTTGTCCGGGTGCTTTTTTAATGTTGAGGAATTTTATTTCTTCCTGGATTTCTTCAATTTTGAATTTTTTAATTTGAGAAGTTATCTGTAGTGGGGAGTCTAGATATTTGGTTATGTTGTTTTCTTCCTCGTCAGTGATAATTTTTGTGTTGGGTTTAAATGTATTTGATAAGTGCTCTGCAAATAGTTTTGCTTTATCTTCGTCTGTCCTGGCCCAGGTGTTGTCAGGTTTTCGGATGGGTGGGATAGCTTGTTTGGGTCTTTTCAGATTTTTCGTTGCTTTCCATAGGGTGTAGTCATTGTGTGCTTCTGCTGACAAGCTGTTAATGTACATTTGTAGAGACTCGTTTTTGAATTCCCATATCATTGTTTTTAGTTCCTTGCTCAGTTTATTTAAAAGAGTCTTGTCGCTGGGTAATCTATGTAGTTGCCATTGTTTTCTTATCCTTCTCTTTTCTTCTACTTTTGCTTTTATGTACTGTGGGTAGTTAGTGACTGTATTGTTAGAGTCTTTTTGTTTTGGCGTAGATATCCGTGCTGCTTCCTGTATTTGTTTAGTTAGAGTATTTACTGCCTTATCGATATCGTCTTTTGTTTTTAGAGGTATATTTCTTTTTATTTTTTCGTTGAGATACTTTTGGAATTGGTGCCAGTCTGTTTTTTTGTTTGTCAATGTGGGTTTGCTTTCTTTTCTTATAATTGTTGTGCTTAGTGTGGCTATAATGGCCGAATGATCTGAGGAGAAATCGAAACTCTCATCTATTTTTATATAGTTTGGGGATATCTTATACAGTATGAAGAAATCTAAGGCATCAGGGATTTTAGTAGGATCCGTTGGCCAGTAGGTTGGCTTTCCTGTGCTTGCTTGGTCGTATTTTTTGTTGGTCATTGCGGCTTGTAGTTGTCTGCCTTTAGGGTTAATTAATCGGGACCCCCACCTGGGGTGTTTAGCGTTGAAATCCCCGCCTGCTATAAACCGGTTGCCTAGGATTTCGAAGGCTTTTTCAAATTCTTCTTGTTTTATTGCATGCTTGGGTGGGCAGTATATAGCAGATATGGTTAGGTTGCCGTTATTGTCCTTGATTTTAACGTTTGTTCCTTGTATATAGTTCTTTTCTATTTTTTCCATCTCGTAGTGTGAGATTTTTTCTTTTATGATAACGGCTGTGCCGCCATGAGCCGTGTGATCAGGATGATTTGTACACTATACTTTATACTTTTTTATGTTAAAGTAGTCTCTTTCCGTTAGGTGCGTTTCGGATATCAGTAGGATATCTATATTTTGTTCGTGTACGAATAGTTCGATTTCTTGTTTGTGTTGTTTTATGCCGTTGGCATTCCATAGAGCTATTTTTATCAAGCTAGTCATTGTTAAGTTTGTTTATGAGCGTGGTGAGTAGATTTATGATCATTCCGTTTTGATTCATTAGTTGGCTAAAAAGTGTTTCAAATTTGTTGAGAAATTTTTCAAGAGATGCGTTATTCGGGTTGTTATTCTGAGTTGTCTGTGAGTAGCTAGGAAGGTTTTGTCTGGTTTGGTGAATGGGTATATTTTGATTATGGTTTAAGTTAGGAAATTCAGTATTTTTCATTGTGAATTCTCGGTTCTCCGGTTTGTTGTCTCTGGAGGTGTAGGTGGGTTTTCTTTTGTATTTTTGTAGTTCCTTGTGAACGATGCAGCCTTTGTAATTGGCTGGGTGTGGTCCGTTGCATAGCACGCATTTTGGTGTTGTGGTTTTTTGTTGACGACAGTTTGCAGTTGGGTGGTCCCCTGCACACTTCACGCAGTTGTAAGGTTTTGTGCAGTAAGACTTGGTGTGTCCGTACCCTTGGCATCTTGCACACTGGGGTATTTCTTTTCTTTTTCTGGGTTCTTCGACATTGATTTTTGTTCCTAGGAGTGTTTTGATTTCGTAGATTTCCTTGTTGTTCTCGCTTGGCTCTTGGTCAACGTAGAACATTGGCAGAGGCTTTTTGGTTTGCCAGCTGCGTATGTTGATGATATTACGTATTTTGAAACCTTTGTTTTCTAACTCTTCTCTTATTTCCTCGGTGTGATTGATTGATGTAGATTTTTTATTACTACTCTATAGGACCTTTCCTGTCTTGGTTGGTATGTGTGGAATGCTATGTTGTGTATTTTTAGTTGTTGGACTGTATTTCTATAACTTGTTGATGTTGTTGTATTTACTTTAACTACATTGTTAGACAGGGTTTTGCATGTAAACTCTTTGCTGTCAGTACGGTGGTGTGGATAGCAATACGGAATTCGAATCCGGAGATCCCGGGTTCGAATCTCACTCAAGCTAAAAATTATATAAACTACTACACTGCGGCTCGGTGAGTGCGGACCCTGTACTGTAATTGGGATTAAGTTCCTGTTGTACAGCGTAACTTAAATAAATAAATAAATAAATAAATAAATATATCTTTTTATGCTTGATATCATAGCTGTGTAGTCTTCCACGTCTTGAATGTAAATTGGTGGAGGTTTAAAATCTTCTTTTGACTTATTTTCGTTTCCTGTTTCTTGGTTTGTGGTGTTTGTTCTCTTTTGAGTTTTAGAGGTGGTTGCCTCGTTATTCAGTAAGGAGTATCTATTGCTGGTTTGTATTCCTGGTGTTTGTAGGATTGATGAAGGATTATTGCTTCTTTTGTTTGTAGTTGGGTTTGTCTCTTCTCTTGCTCTTTTCCTTTGAATTTTTTGCCACGAAAATTCTTCTGTTTGTGTGTTTGTGGTTTGCATAGGTGTTTCTTGTGTGTTTGCTACTGGCGTTTTAGGCATATAGTAGGCGTGGTATGGGTTTGGTGTTTGTATGGGTGAGTTATCTGTAGATATGTAGTCCGGGCTACTATTAGCTGTTAGGGTATCACTGCCCGGTGAGAATGTCCTTTGGATTGGGATGACTATTGGTGATATGTAGGTATTTGTTGTGGTGGTCATGGTTGTGTGGACACATGTTGTGGTTATGGCGGTATGTGGCAGGCACTCTGACAGTACCGCCACTATTTTCTGACATTTTTAAGGGAGTTGGATTGAGCACTCCGAGTTCACAGATTGTGTAACGAGTATAAATATTAATTAGTTGTACGACTAATTAGTTTTAGGTATTAGGTAATTGCACTTCATAGCACAGCACAGCACTAGCACTCGTCGCACGTCCGATCTCTTCAACTGCTCGAGCACGACTCATATTCTGTAAGTTAAGTTAATTTTAATATCTTCATAGTCTACACAAAATCTTAATATATAATGTGACGTAGAACAAGTCATTGTTTACGTATAAACAATGATGTATATTAAGTGACGTAGATTACGTGCCCGCACGAGTCCAACCCATTGACTAGCCTGAACTACCAGAGCCTCTCGTTAGGGCCGCTTGAGGACTTGAATCCAACGGCGGTTTACTCGAAGTAGTAGAGTCGTAAAGTCCATAGTATTCAGTACTGCACAAGTGCAGAGTTACTACTTCCTCTGCTCGTCGATCCGTCAGTCATGTACTAAAATAACGCCGCCGCGTGTAGGCTGCTGGTTCGGTCTTGGGTGGGTCGCGACAGAAGCTAGCGTCCATCTAACGTCCCTGCACTTGCGTGCTTCGAAGCCCTGTTAAAGTACTGGCGGCGGAAAAAAATATTCACATATGACTTACAAAAGAGTTGTTATACATAAAAGAAGACAAAGACAAAATTAACAACAGAAAGGGCAGAGTAAATCTGATTACCTCTTATCTACGATAATTTAATATTTCAGTAATGGTTTCTTAATATAATTTTGTTCATGCCGCCGGACTTTAACTGGTACGGTAAATATTTGATTTTTGTGTTGGTATGATGTGTTTCGTTGAAATGTATTGCGCGTCTCGTATTTTCATGCTTCCTGTTGCGATTTATTCGATGAAGTTAATACATTGTTTACCTGTAAATGAAAATGTAATTTTTATATAAGTTAGTGACTATGAACTAGGTTCATTTATATTTTTACTTACCTGTGACCATTTTGTAAGATGTTATTTGTAAAATTTATTAATATTACTATTATTATACATTTTTTTACCGCACTGTAGCTCTGGAGAATGGCTTATGTGGGTTCGAAACGTTGAGATACGGATCGATACACAGAAAAATTTTATTCTTTACATGCCATTTCCGAGCTAGAAAATGTAACAAAATTAATTTGTTTTTTTCTTTTATATATAATAAAAATTGTATCTCCATGTTTAGGATGTTCATCCTCAAAATTAAATTTATTTAAAAAATGAAATATATTTTAAGAAAAACTTCATTTATATTGTTTATTTTACAATAAACTTTGAATCCAGCAATTTTTTACGGATGATATGGAAAAATGTCGTTTTCGCAGCTAAAAACTCTAAATATCAGAAGAATCGTATTACGAGTATCACTTTATCAGAATCTTTTTTCATTTATTCTCTTAAATAAATAAATATATAATCACGTCTTACCCACTACTGGGTGTGACACTATACCGTAGCAGACCTTGGTTAGTGATTTATTTCTTCGCGTGAAGTGCGGTTACCAGTCGTCAAATTACGACCCCGAAAGATGTTATTAGAGGGAGGCACAGGGGTAGTTTTAATGTGGTGAAATTTATTTGTCGGCTGTGGGAGTCGAACCCAGTTTCTCAAAACCACATTTTCCATGTACTCTCTTAAATAGAGAAAAATTAAAAATGCAAAGACTTTTAATCATCATTAAATTTATATACAGGATGGTGACTTGGCCGACGCAGCATAGCGATTACAATGACAATTTTTGAATGTGCATTTATTTGCTCCCCTAATTATTTTAGAGCTAAAGTTCTTAAAGGTTTTCTGCAGAGAAAAACATACTGAATCCGAACATAATTTTGTTTTCAATTTTTTTTAATTCTGGAACCGTAATAATCAACATTATAAATAATTGTATAGTGATAAAAATCACTGAGGCCATGGAATTATTAAAACAAGCAAGACATTTCCATTTGTTGTTTCTATTTGACGTATGAAATTATAAGTAATATTTTTAAACTTAATTAAAACATTAAAATTAGTAAGGTAAACAGAATTTACTTTTTTAACATAACAATCAACAAATACATAAAATTATAACAAAAAATAACAATCATAGCAAATGTTCGAACAACTCACCATTTACCACTAAACAATGGCCCAACCTTTCGTAAAATTCTCATCTGACATTTGCTAATTGGTATTGTGATATTTTATTCGACTTGTATACGATTTTTAAGATCATCTAAGTCTTGAAATGTTTGCCCAGAGTAAATCTTTGATTTTAAATGTCCCCAAAGAAAAAAATCGTCGGTAGAAAGATCGGGGGACCTTGCAGGCCAATTAATAATAAACCTCGTACCAATGATCTTATTATCAAAATTATTATTTAAAAATTCACGGACATTGCGGCTGTTGTGTGCGGGGCAACCATTCATCTGGAACCAAATATCTTGGTTTTCTCGAGCCGGACCTATATCCTCTTCCAATAACTGCATAAAACGCTCTCCATTTAAATATTCATTTATAATAAATGGTCCTAAAATGCGATGACCAAATATTCCTGCCCAAACGTTAATTTTTTGGGGATATTGGGTCCCGGTTTCTACAACATTGTGTGGATTTTCAGTAGCCCACACTCTACAATTTTGCACATTTGGTTCATTATGGAGTGTAAACGTGCAATCGTCCGTGAAAACAATGTCTTTCAAAAAAAGGCAAAACGCATTTCTTCTCTCCAAATCATTTTCTTGCAATTCTTGATGAGATTAATATTTATAAGAGTGAAATTTATACTTTTTAAAAATTCGCAAGCCAACGTTTTTCGCAATTTTCCTTAAACTTGTTTTAGGATCTTCCGTTACTGCAGCCAAAACATTGAAGGTGTTGTAATTTTCCTCATTTTCACGCAAATTCTGTACGTCTTTATTACACACAATTATTTAGTACAGTTTCTTTAGTTTCAAATTTTTGAACTATTCTGTCAACCGTTGTACTAGCTGGAATTGGCCGATTCGGATATTTAATATTTAACACTAAACAAGGCATTTACTTGCCAAACACTATTTCCAGCATAAAAATACTTAATTATTTTAACTTTTTCTTGTAATGAATACATTCTTATAAGAACTGACTTTAAAAAGTTACAAATGTCAAATAGAAACAACAAATGGAAATGCCTTGCTTGTTTTAATAATTCCATGGCCCCAGTGATTTTTATCACGATACAATTATTTATAATGTTGATTATTACGGTTCCAGAATTTCAAAATTTGAAAACAAAATTATGTTCGGATTCAAGATTTTTTTCCTTTAAGAACTGGTGTTTCACAACTTAGTGCACAAAATTAAAGGGTATATTCTGTACGACGTGCTGATCGTGAAACAAAAAGAATTTTTTTTAAATCGCAAAACTATTTTCCATGTTTCCCAGTTCAAAATTTTTCGTTGCCACTGCCACTGGTTGGATGATTATGTTAAAGTTATTAATTACATAAAATTCTATTATAAATAACTGCTAATAATTGAATTGTGTAATTATTCTTTGGTAGTCATTGTTTGTGTTTAATAGGAAAGCGAATCCAGTGGAGTACTACAAAAAATGTTTTAGGTTAACAACCCTTAATTTTTCGAATTTAAAAAAATCTTTTTGTATCATGATCAGCACGTCGTACAGAATATACCCTTTCATTTTTTGCTCTAAGTTGTGAAACACGCTATATATATATATATATATATATATATATATATATATATATATATATATATATATATATATATATATATATATATATATATAATTTTATATAAAATACTTTTATAATCTTCTCTTTATCGAAGTGAAAATTCTAAAATTATTATAAAAGTATCGAAATGAAAATTCTAAAATTAGTATTAAAATATAAGGTATTGACTAATATATTATCTATAATTTTACAAGCAGTTATAATAATATTATGGTTGTGTTACTGCTTCACAAACAACTTACATCGAGTTTCAATGCCTCTTATTCATTACTGAATGTGACACTCTGCTGTTGCAAATATCTATAAATAATATATTTTGAGCATGAAATGCAATCATTCCCAAAGATGTTAGAAGTAATTTTAATGTTGTCGACTGTGGGAATCGAACTTTGCTAATAATTAACTTTGCAGAAAAAAATACATTATTATAATTTAATAATGATATTATCATTACACTTTGTAACAACGTAATCAATATAGGTCAAACTTATTTGTATTAACAATACTTAATATATTATTCCCTGAGGTTTCCAAACTTCGAACAAGATAGACGTGATATTATGTATTCATAATCTGAAAAATATCTGTGTTCTAAGCTACGAGAATTATAATTTGACTTTTGCTATTTATACATGACCCAGTTTATACAACTCTAGTCCACAAAAACGTAGAGCGTAAAAAAAATGTCATATTAAGAGTTCATATCTTCTCGACGATAGGTCGCTGGCTTTATATCAACTATTATTTATAACCATCATCATATTTCACACCGTAATTTATTCATGAGTTTTTAGGGACTACAGAAATTATAAAGTTCTGAATGCGTGTGCTGCGTACGTGATTACCCAACGCCGCGAAGGTGATAGCGATGCCAGTGTTGGATCTGCGAGACTATTTTCTTACGGAACATGATATAAATAGTCATTCGATGGTGGCATGCAGTCATTTAGTTTTTATTTTTAATCCTACATGCGTCGGAAAACTATCTTGTAAAATGATGAAAGAAAATGTCGATAGCCGCAATAAACGTAATTAATTTTATTCAAATGCCATGCATCAATAACTTAAAATGGAAATAACAATGCGGTATTTAACTGTAAACGAATTAAATAAGGATATTAAAAATTTTACTACATAATAATAGTAATAAAAAAAGCTAAAAATTGGTTGTATTTTTAATATGATAATATGTTATACATTGCCAATACTGTCATAAAGTCATTGTGGTAGGAAGCTGCATAAAGTCTGTCTCTCTCTCTTTTCTCTAAATTGTCTCTTTCTTAGTTTATACAAATCTATGACAATTTCTAATTTTTTTTTACTAATTTATAAATCATTCAATATGAAAACAGAATTTATTTTCCTTGCTTGGAATCATTATATAAGAACATCCAAGTATGGAGCATACTCCACATCATGTCTATGTAACCTTAACGAGCGATTCTTAAAATCGCGAAGCATAAGACAATAAATAGATTGTCACTTACGAATTCTATAATTTATAATTAGCGTAATATTGAATACTAAACACAACTGCAGTATTACAATCCCTTAATGCTCTCACTTGACGAACAAAGGATAAATGCGACAGGTACTTACATATAATAATACAATGTTTCTATTTAAAATAAAAACTTCTATTAAAATTTAAAATAGAAAAAAGATACAAAACTTCATTTATCAGTAAATTATTTTTATTTAAGCATTACAATTACCATACAAAACTTTTCTGTCAGTATATCTTTATCTGATAAATTACTAATAGCATATTTATCATTTTCTAATATTAGATTTCGTATACTTTAGCCGATAGATACTGACATATTTGATAGCATGCTCAAAAACAAAATCAATATTCTAAACTGTACGTATGTAAACTTTCAGAGACGCTTTACGTTTTACGTCAATCTATACGCCAAATCACAAGTTTAAAAGTTTACAAAATGTTCACATCTAAATTTTCTTCTAAAAGTTATAGAACTTCTGTAAGGGAAATAAAACAAAATTACTTATTTTTCTTGCAGCAAGTTTAATGAGGCACGTATAAGATAGATCCAAATTTAATTCAAATAGTGGATACAAAACGCATTGACATTTCAATTAATATTGCAAAAAAAGTTAATAGATCAATATAGTCTTTTTTTTTTAAATTGTGAGTTTTATCACTTTTTATTTTATCTGGTTTTGATTGACTGCAACCAGTTTTCTAATCCAATTTTTATATCTACCTACATGAATTATATTGGAAAATATTTAATTGACAACCATAAATTGAGAGCATCCTTTTTTGCTTCTTCTTGTATAAAATTGATTTCTATGTAAACAAATTTTCAACACAAAAATCTAAATAGTCAAAAATCCTAAAAATACATGTATTTTTTAATTTTGCCAAGAAATTTTTTTTAAATATCGAAATATGTAGGGAATCTATAGGTTGAACTTGACTTGTAAAAAAATTTGTTTGAAATCGTTTGAAGTCTGCAGGAGGTGTTGGAAGAACGAAAAACGCGAATGGTCAACGATAGAGTGAATGGCATACAAACATGTATCCTTATGAACCAAAGACAGATTAATTACCAAAGAACTCTCTCCAAGATTTATATTTTTTTATGAGTTTTTAAAATTTTTGTCAATGATACAGACTAGAGATGAAAAACTATTGATAGTACTATCGATACATCGATAGTTTAAAAAAGTACTATCGAGAAGTAATTAATAGAAAAAAACTATCGATGGTATCGTTAAGGAAGTATCGTTTAGTAATTATCGTTTAGTAACTATCGTTTAGTAATTATCGTTTAGTAATTACCATTTAGTAACTATCGTTTAGTAACTATCGTTTAGTAACTATCGTTTAATAATTATCGTTTAGTAACTATCGTTAAAATACAATTTAAAAATAAAAATAAATATACATGTAATAAATTTAAAACACGGGTTGGGCTGTGAGTAATGAGAAGCAAATTACCTTATGTTATTTGCGGACCACATGGTAGCTACCGTGTTAAGTATAAAGATTCCATCTACATTTACATGATATAATTCAAATTATATTCAATAAAGTAATGTTACAGTAGCTGTGAATCAATTGATTGACGAAAAACTCTAAAGGGATAAAAGACAAAGTGAGATTTCTAAGAAATTTATTACTGGGTGACAGGTACGAGATAATTTAAATTCAATTGTTCTCTGATGTTCATTGAAGTTTGTGCAGTAGTGAATATTATTCTAACACTAAAGGTAAGATAATATTTCTTTTATTTTATTTGATCTAAATTAATATAAATGGTGTTTCGAATTGCAAATAGTTTTTCTATCTTAATCTCGACAAAAATATAGATTAATGTAAGAAATGGTATATACCTAGGGATAGAAGTACATATTAGCATTTGATTTTCATTTATCACATTTGTTATCAGGTTTTGTTACTTCTGAAATCTTGTTATTAAGCTTAAATTTTAAGGAAATAAATTTTAAACATTTATTGTATATTTATTTTCTATTTCTCCCATTTGTACATATACCTTAGAGCGGGTAATATTAACTTTAACAAAACCATATCAACCAATCCATACAAGATTTATTTAGTATACATCCCTTAATATAGAGAAACATCAAAAGTTTTAAATTTTGGGGGTATGAGGATAACATTTTAAACATTATAAATTTTATTTTACCTCTCTCGCTAAAAAGGAACGACATTAATCAATGACTTTAAACTCTGTATAGGCGCACATTTTTTAAATTTGAAAAAAAAAAAGATTTACAATTTTGTACAAAAAAAAAATACTATCTATAATGTAACAGTCACGGGTTCAAAGTACTAGATTTTCATGAGTTTACATTATTACCGTGACTGTTGAAATCGCTGACAGCGGGCTGGTGGTTTTCCGCTGCGGATATGAAAATGCAGCGGAATATTGCCAGCTTTTGCTGACGCCGTCCACCTGATTCGATGCAAGTTTGGGGTCTTTTGCAAGAACGAAAAGCATTCTCGATTCGGTTACGCAAAAGACCGGAACGCGCGGTTCGGCTAGTGCTTTTAGTTTAGATTATTTTCTGTATTTTAATTTCATTATCTACAATTTTGTTACCATTTACTTTTACTCAATTGTTTGCAATAAATCTTTATATTCTCAACACCGTTTGTGCTTGTCTGATTCGAGGATACCTTCCATCTTACAGTGACATCGAGAGACGACGCAGTGACGCAGGTAAGTATAAATTTATTTACTTTGTTCAGTCATCCCGTATAATTTGGTACGTCGACGGGGGTTGTGCTTCACTGCCACACCCTTTGTTACAATAAGTAATTAAAAGAAAAAAGAACTATAGATAGTATCGTTTAGTAATTATCGTTTAGTAACTAAAACTATCATTTAGTAATTAAATTGACTATCGATAGTACTATCGATATATCGATAGTTTACTGATAGCACTATCGAACAATCGACATTACCGATAGTTTTTCATCTCTAATCAGACACAGTCCCGATCACTTAAGCTCGTCTCTCTGATAGTCGACCAACTAGAAAGATAAAAAGGCAGCTATCTATTAGAAAGGCATTCAGTTTTTTAAAGTTATGCCTTATAAAACACAACAAAATAATAATAACGGTTCCTTAGTCGTTTTTAAAAATTGGTAATATATTTAATAATCTTCTTAAATTAATGAATCAATTCTTACATCGATAACAGTTATTTATGTAACAAGTGCGCGAAATAATATATTGTCACACGAGTTGAGTTTTGTACTAGACAAACGACTACTACAATATAGCTTTATGCAAGTATTGCATACAATATTTTTTTAAAACCATTATAGGATGTTTTAAATTAATAATTACTAAAATGACATTTTATTACGACAATTTTTAATACATATTTTTCGTAGCAACGCTTACCTATATAGCAACCCAAAGTTTCCAAGGTGTGCGGTAACAATTAAAAAAAATGTTATTTAGTTTTCTGTGACAGATACACGTGTATTTTTTCAGTGTAATTTTACTGTAGCAAAAATGAGCAAAGAAAGTTATTTCGACAGTATTTCACCAGACATTTCTGCAGTTGCAATATTGCTGTGTCAAATTTGTTATCAGAAAAATAATACGCTTAATATCACAATTTTCTTTGATGGTTTACAAGCGAAAATTATCATCATCATCTGTGGCGCTACAGCCCGAGATCGGGCCTGGACCTACCGGACACACCGAACCGCAGTTTTTACACTGCCGTACTGCCGGTTTTCGTAGTCAAATGCTACATTATTTAAGACGTATAAGTGACTAGCTTATAGCGCCCGAGTGTGATGAATACATGTAACTGTATTTTTATATTTTACGACAAATCACACATTGTCGACAGGCGGATTCGAACTGAAGAACTTTGGTTCGGTTGACGTAACAGTATGTTAAGACATATGCCTTAACACCGCTAGGCCACCGCGCCTGTTACAAGCAAAAATAATCAAGATATATACAGAGACCGTTCTTTTAGCGTACTTCTGTAGTGAATCTGATAAATATTGCTCATCTACACTTTACTCCCAGTATTTATTGTTGAAAACTATTCTAAGTGTTAAAAATAATATTGACAAGCAAATTTACTAAACTCATTTTATTTTCGAACAGAAAATCAAATGGATATCGACCCAAGAAATCAAAACTTTTTACAATTTATGAAATAAATTAATTTATAATAGAAACTCGAGATGATAAATTCTATTTCATGAAAGTATGCCATTGGTTTTGTGCGTAATCTTCGATTTTACTGGCGCATGCCGAAGAGAGGAATTAATAAAAATATCAATAGATGATATACACGATCTGGTTTTGCATTAATAATACAAATTTAATATACGAAAACAAAGACAGAACGTACATTTGCAATTACTAACAATGCCATTTATTTAATAGTCATATATTGAAAATATGCCAGTCTGAGACCTACGAATTAATTATTTTTCTTGTAGCAGCACATGCACAAAACAACAAATAAGTTACTAAAATATTCAAAATTTCTTTTGTAATTGATAAGTATCCGAAGCTACCAGATACTATACTTTGTATAGGGCATTCATTTAGCAGAACTTCGCTTGTGGAAGCAGGAGGTGACATTATAAGTCATACGACGTCCATTGAATTGCTGAAGGCTATATCGAAAATAAATTGGAAGTAGCCAAAAAGTTTTTTAGAGAAAATTTAACAACGTAGACATTACTGGTGATGATCAAAATATTATTCATAATAAAATTACCGATGCAAATAGTTCACGCATTTATTTGTTATCAGCTGGACAGTCGATAATGTTTAAACCTTTGTGATATTGTATGTTTAAAGGAGTTTGGGAATAATATTTTGTCGCACTGCTGCATTATTCCCGCTCTGATGCTATAATTAACTATTTTGCACATACAACTGAATGCGCACAAGCCTACATTCTCAAACCGTTTTCTAAAAGCTTATTTCAACCACACTAAAATTACTTCATTTACAACTACTCCACTAAAATAATTGCGGCCCGTAATTTAAAGACTGGTAATATTTATCACTTATAGAGATCTAGAGTGCTTTACTAAAAAATATTATTTATTTTTGGAGGAAGTACCTCAGTGGAACCGCATCGAACTGTAGGTTTTGAAAACCTTTCGTCGATTCCCACAACCGACAATTTTCAGCAAATTAAAATTACCATTGTGGCTTCCCCTCCATCAACATCATTTGCCACAGTCATGTCTCCCTATTCTCTTTCCGATTAGGTGTATAATAAAGTACCAGCCATTTTACTTTTTAATAATGTAACATATGAATTTTTTTTCATGATTTTAAAACAAAGAAATTTCATCAACTAGCTTACATGTTGCTGTATAAATCATGTTATATGAAAGAAATTGCTAAGTTGATAAATAAGCGAGATATTTGCTGGATCTATTAAAATATAACATCCTGTATATCTTGTTTGAAATTCTGTATACCTGATATATAACTCTTATTTAGACATGGCTTTATTAATTTATCTCTCAGTCTTGTAATTCTTCAGATGACCCAAAATAAGAATTAATCTGTATACATACTTCACTTACTTAAAAACAAGTGCGTATCCCGCGTTACGGAATTTATTTTGCATCAATCACAGTAACATTTTTATTTCATAATAACAATAAATCAGTAGTCATTATTGTCGATTATTGTTATTTCGCTAACCATTGGTATTACAATAAAGTGTTAAATAGGAAAATAAACCAACACAAATTAAATATCGATGTTGGTCGTTCTAAAGAAAAACGTGGTCGAGTAGAAAGTGGCTACGTACTGAGTAATAGTTTTGAGTAAGCTCGAGTATTAGTCGATACTACCCAGTTTGGGGATTACTTTCCTCGGAACTACAAGTTTGGTACTGAGATTCTTGGGAGATAGTTTGGCTTTCTCTCCTCCCGAGCTCCCACGTGGGGATTCGATTCAGTCCCGTTGCTGCTGCATTTCTCACCGCCCCCGCCTGTCATCCTCCGGAGGGCAGATCAACAACCGAGACCATTTTCAACTCCAGAGAGTGACTCGTCACCTCGTGGCCTACGGATTCAACCCATTCCGGCATCCAGGTCACCAGGCTACCACCCTTCGTCCCCGCGTCGAGTTTGAGAAAGAAACCGCAGATAAGTGCTTTCATTTATTGTACTCTGTAAAAGAACTTTAGCTTTGTTATTTTATTAGGTCAAACATTTAGTTAGTTGTTGGCTCGACATTCACTGTCGCAGTTATTAAATTTAATTTATTATTTTGTGAGGGACTGTGGTAATCCGAACTTTGGGGTTTGTTTTAATATCTGGTACACCGTTGGTACCTTTCGCGTTGCACTGTTTTGCGTCAATCCCTAATTCCTCATACCTGTCACGCTTCCCGGTTGATCAACCTACGGACCGCGTCGTCAATACGTTAGGTGTACGTTGAGTGTGTGGGCGTGGGTGGTCGCGCGCCGGACAGTCCAAAGTGAGTCATAGTACTTAAAGTAAGGGTTGTACGAAGTTTGTTCCTACCGTGGTTTCCCATTTGTTTGCGAGCTGTGTTCACTACCCAGTGAATCGTCGTTGCCTTCAGCCCCGTGAACATCTACGAAGTGTACCGATTTAATACTAACCAGGTAGTTAAATTTATGTGCTATTTTATTTCGACGCACTGTTACCCGTCTCCACTCCCGATATTTTGCGTCCCCACCGAAGTTCAGCTGAAGTAATCACCGCTTTCTACCGACCAGCACAATTTGGTTTCGGGTGAGTAGAAGTCCTAAAATTGTGTGGTGCCCATAATTCTTCCAACCCCCTTCCCCTTCTCCACTGAGAAGCTGGCACCACACCCTACGGGTAGGTTTAGTGTGAAACCTATTCTACTATTACTATCCTGGTCAAAATAATTTCTACGTAGGTCTGCTACATAAGATTACTAATTTTTATCTTAATTTCGTGTAATACGTCGAAATTATTTTCGCAAAGATAGATTGTTTTGTCTTATTTTTGCAACTAAACACTCTGCATCAACATATATGAAGACGAAAGCAATAATATAATATTTAATTAAGCAACTCATATAGAACATCGGATGCTGTACATGAAAATTAGTTTAGTAAATAACAATAACACTAATAAAACTAGTTGATAATGTTATATTAGCTCTGTAAACCAGTAAAATTGTTACTATTTTATCACACTTTACTTTTTCTCGATATTTCAATATTTTTCTGAAAAAAAAATAAATATTGCGTGATGCCGATAGCATGTGCATCGGCCCTGCTGAAAAATCTTATGAAATCTATTTATTATTATTTATAGACCGACAAGTTATAGTATACTTACTTACTTAGTCCTAAAACCCGTCTACGCTTCCAGGTGTAAGGCTGGGCGTGGGATTAATCTTCTATCTTTCTTTTCTATATTTTCTTTCATTCTTCTCTCACTTTGATTAGTGAAAATGCTTCTTCAAATTTAACTCCCCTCTTTTCTAATGCTTTCTTCATTTCTTTCGTCCAGGTTTTCCAGATCTTACTCTTTGCATCTTCTTCGTTCTATTTGCTGCTCAAACTTTTCTTATTTTTCTCCCATTCTTTGGATATGTACCCAGATCTTAACTGTTCTTCTATTATTTTGTCTGTGAGTTGTGTTGGTAGAGCTCTCATAATGTCTTTATTTCTTACGTTATCCATGATTATTTAGGAATCGCATTTTAGTACTACTCAGTCTAGTACATTGCTTTTTTGTTGTTGTCCATGTTACTAAACCATAGGTCAATATGGGGATAGATATTTTGTTTTTAGTATAGTTGTAGTTTAGCGTCTTTAGTTTTTTTTTTTAATAAGACATTCTTAATACTGTTGAACATTCTTCGTGCGATTCCTGTTGTTTCGTTTATCTTTTCATCCAATCTGCCAGTACAGGTGATTGCTGTTTCTAAATATTTGAATTTCTTGATTAGTTTCAGTATTTTACGTCTAATCTGATTATGTGCTTTTCCCTACTTCTTCCTATAATCATTGTCTTGGCTTTACTGAGGTTTATTTTTTTAGCTTTTTCTTACCGATTTCTAAATTTTCGTTTAGCCTAGTTTTGTCCTTGCCAAATATGACAATGACATCGACAACTCGTAACAAGTCTCTAGAATTTGTATACGTTCCATCTTCCATTGTCCACTGAGTATTGTTTTGCGTCTTTTCTCGCTTATTTTATAGCTTCATCCAGAACCAATGTAAAATGAAGTGGGCTTAGAATACAGATAGCCTAACTCATTTTGTTGTTTTAAATAATTGTGATTTTTAATTCTTTGTTTTTATGTAGTATTTAGTTTTTTTCTATAGGCTCCGTTTCCTTTTCATTTTGTATTTAAGTATTTCTCGTCGTCTTAGGATGCTTCATATGTCTTCTCACTTAATTGCCTCACTAGGCTTATAGCATGTTGTACCCCTCTGTTTGCCCTAAAACCATATTGTTTATCTTCTATAGTTTATTTTATTCATACTTCTTCTACCGTTCCGTGTTTATTTTTCTAACTTATGGTTTCATTTACTCATTCTTGGAATTACTGTTTGAATTGTATATTTTGGAGTTTGTAAATTTTAATCTTATTATTTTCCGCTTTATTTCTATGCTTCTGCTACTATTCCATTGTGTTTTTTAAAGTCAATGGAACTATGTAGTGGTTAATGTCTATCTCTGCTATTCTATAAACTCTTATGTCTCTCACTATCGGTCATGCTTCTTTACAAGATTGAACGTAGTAGATTATGAATTTTATATTTCTACTTGTCATTTCTTTTGTTATCTTATGTATTTCTTTCTGCTTAAAATATGTATTATGGGGTGGTACAGTGGTATCGAGTCGGCCTGTGGATCTTGAGAACCCTGGTTCGATCCCCACAGCCGACAAACAATTTTCATCAATTTAAATCTACCCCTGTGGCTCCTCCTCCACTAACATCGTTGGGGGTCGTGATTTGACGATCGGTAACCACACTTCACGCGAAAAAATATATCACTTACCAAGATCTGCGTAGGTAGAGTGCCACACCCAGTAATGGGGAAAATGGCGTGATGATATATTTATTTAATTAAAATATGTATTTCCTATTATTAATTCGTTTTCGACACAACTCGATTATTCGTTTCCATTTGTGTTATTTTTATCTTTTCCTTGTTTTCCCAGGCGTCATTCTATTCCCTTAGTCTTCTTACCTCTTCTGCCATTTAGGTCTCCCATTATTATTATTTTCTGTTTACTGTCATGAACCTGTGTTTGCAGTTCGTAAATGAAATAATCTTTTTATCCTTACTTGCATCCTCGTTAGGCTCACTACCCGTTATATTCAATGCTTCTATTGTTCAGTCCTGAAGAAAGCAAATTTAATTTTGCAAAACAAAGTGGTGTTATTATTCACATATAATTTTTATAATTTTCAATCGTTTTTTATTCATTTAATACACCGACATTTGAAACAAAACTTTTAATTTAAGCGCTAACTTTCAACAAGTATTTAATAATTTCTACTTTCGTGTTTCTTTTTTTGATGTATATTTTTTGTGATAATTCCACTGTTTCGGTCTTTGATACAAATGCAAGTACTGAACTTTGTCATTGTTGAATTCAGAATAAAATTCCTTTCCGCACAAAATAAAAAATAGGTTTTCAGTAAGACCGTGTCATCACTTACATCGAGAACCACTAATCTAAATAATTATTGTTTCGCTCATAAAATAGTCTTATAAAATAGAAATTTCACCAACTTCGTAGCTCCTATACTTCTCGAGATGCGCTATTCTAAACATTCTGTTTCTTGATAGGGTTCCTACAGCCATTGTCACATCCCGCATTTCGATTCACATTCGTTCTGTTTCTTCAGTCGTCTTCATCTATTGCTTAGCCATGCATATTTTTTTTATTCATACAAGTATTTATAGGTCTTCCTCTGTGTATTTTAATTTGTGGAGCATAATTTAGAGCTTTTTTAGGTCATCTGCCTTCTCCCATTCTTATTACGTGACCATACCACATTCATTGTCTAGACTCTATAGTATCTACGCTTTTCGTCCGTAGTCTAATGTTTCCATTTAGGATATGTTCCAACCTTGATACCTTTTATACTCTTCTTATATCGTCAATTTCCACCGTTTATAATATTAATATCAACACTATAAGAACATTATTCATGCACTTTATTCTCTTAATGTTTTATGTTCTGTTGCAATCAATTCTCAAACGTATATACTATCAGAGCCGTCTTAACAGGATTAAGTGCCCTAGACTCAAATAATTAACGTCTTATTCACATTAAATAAAGCACTAATAAAATAAAACATATACTTAATTGATTATTTTTCACTGCAAAAAAAAAATTTAAGATATATCAACATCGTACAATTTTTAAATTTAATTCAATAGTATTTTGTTATACATTAAAAGTAGTTTGATTATATTTATAAAAGCATACATAATAGAAAAAGTTTTGATAATTTATAGATTGTAACGAAACAGGAGGTAGGTAGTGCAGTGCCAGTCGAAGGTCAGTCGTATGTTATGTGATAACAATAAGGTCAGTGTTTCGTGTTTTTAAGTAGAGAATCTATTAATTGAAATTCTGCACTTATTTTCACTTAATGTATTTTTCGGTTAATAAATAAGTAACTAAGTTACAACTTTAATTTTTTGCGAAATTTTCTTTCTGCAAACCTATTTATAATTATCGAGGGATATGTATCGTATAAAAACATCTAATATTTATACCATACGTAATCATATCCTATAAATGTTGTACACAAACGCACTGTTAAAGTATTGCTACTAAATACAATTTACAAATAGTAAAGTATTCAAACAAACCACAATGTATTTCTAAAAGTGAAGTAATTCGAAATATTAAAGAGAGATAAACAAAAAAAAAAATTAATATTAAATTATGATGATTGTAAATTGTATGCATGACATAAGCACGCGGACTGCGTACTGAGTATCTATATAATAAAATGCCAGTTATGCAGCCGAAAGTAATATTATTTGTTTTCAAAATAATTTTTAAAATAAATATAAATTATTTTACTTAGAAAAGTAATTAAACAATTCAAGATTAAAAATGTTATTAATAATATTATTAATTATTTTCATTGTTATATTTATAATAACGTTTTTCTATATTTTAATACTGATGATAAATGGATATTTTTACGTCCAAATGTGAAAAAAAACACAATATTTTATCATTTTCGGTTTTTAAGTGCTCTTACATCGCTGGAATCTTAGAGCTATAGCCTATTTAGCGCAATAAATAAGTCATTGAAGAAAACTTTGACAGAAAGCTCGATAACCTAAAGAGGAGCAACATACATCAAAGACTCAAGAAGAATTGAGTGTTTGTGTAAATGATCAACCCAAATATTACAAACTGCTTTTGCCCTGATGAAGATATGTGTAATTAATTTTAAAAAATGTACAATTGATTTCCTGCATATTCCTTCATATCATGTAGCCAGCCGCTTATTGCATTAATCATAAAATAATTAGTATAGCAAATATGAATAACCCCTTTCGCAAGAGTTATTATTTGATACACTAAATATGAAACGCACTATATAGAAATATTAATTCTGTGACATGACTAATCTTTCTGCAGTGTTGTACGTCCTTCACTATTGTATCTCCGACATTCCTGCGGGTTCATAATTAAAGTCATAAATATCATTTTTGTCAGCGGCGGCTGTGGGAGATGAAAACAAGTAAGCGAAGTAAATGATACAGGAATCAAGGATCTAGCATAGCAACAGGATTTTAATAAATCAACCGACAGCTGTAATCTGAAAACGACAATGTTGTTTTTCTACTGAATAGTAGCTTACGAATAGCTAGCGTGGACAGCACAGACATAGTGACATCTATTATACTTAAATTTATAAAATAAAAACCTAGCATAATGTGAAATAAAACAAAGTTATATATTTTGGTGATAAAACATTTAACTTGATATTAAACACAAACAAAAAATTAGCAAAATGAATTTGTACTAATTTTAGGAACAATAATAATTTTTTGTAGTTATCGTTACTGCATTAATTATAATTATAAACAATTTATATCTTAAGTTTACAATATATGTACGTTCATATATTTTCATCAATATTTTATTTTATTTTTTTATTTTAGTTTGTCTACTCTGTAGAACAGGAATTTTATCCCAATTACAGTACAGGCTCTAGACTCACTAGGCCGCAATAAGTGTGTTTTTAATTTGAGTGGGATTCTAATTTGAGATCTTTGGATTTGTAAGTTGTAACACTGAAATTATTGCTATGAACTTATGTCTGACTTTTCTCACATATTTCTTTTGATATCCCTGAGTAAAATTCATATGTTCACTGACTATTCATCTTTATTGTGCTCTGTTAGGTGTGACGAAATATGTTGTTCCTATATTTATTTCTACACAAAACAAAACAAATTAAGAAATTAGGACAAAAAGAACGGAGAATATGATCAGACGCAAAAATGTAATGAATTAGCTGGGGATAATAAATTTAATTTTTTTTTCACCAAAGCCAAAATTTTATTTAATAATAATTATTTAAAAAAATATGTATTTTTTTCGTACGTAAAACTGCATTTTTCGTCTTTGTGTAATAAATAAATATTTTAACATTGATAAATTATGATTACTTTATACATATTTTAACGTTTATTACAATTTCGGGTCCGGTGTAGTTTATTATTAAATAAAACACGAGAATTGAAAACACGAACAAAATATTTATTTGAAACGAAATTAATGTAGTACAACTACTAAGACATATATTTATATACAACACGTATTTATATTCACATTAAGCAACGACTTGCACTGTTCACACTTCAAATACAGAAATAATGTTGCTGGCCCAAATTCTCCCTTATATACTACAACAAGATATTCTAGAATATTCGAGAGCTTCTGGAACACTGTACAAGCATCTGTATTGCGTATGAGACAGCGGTAAATGCGCTGCAGACTACGATGCGTCGACTGTTCCCAAAGGAACAGAGCCGTACTCGCTACACTGCCCCTTCCTTAAGAATGTTTCGTCCGGAAACTTTTCTGCGCCATGCCGATATCTGCACGTTGATCGCCGCGAGCACTGTGACGTTTGGTGGAAATAACAGTCCACAGTTCTTTTCACTACTGTTGAACCACAGGGATTATAGCTGCACACCAGAATCTCAATTCCGGTATTTTGGAAAATAGTTTCCAGCATGTTTCTTACAATTCTCCAGCTCAATTCATCAAGGCCACATCCTAGCTTTGGTACAGCTAGCTTTAGAATATCCAGATCGACCAGCACACCTCGTAGATCACATAGGGCGTTCCAGATGGCGCGATAAGTTGGTTTCTCGTGGGACAGATGTTTGGTTACCAGGTAAAAAATGCTTCTGTTCCAGCTCGACTGTTTGTCGGCTATCTGTAGCACTGTGCCGACAGATGGATGTTGTTGCCGTAATTCTTCAAGTTGGCCGAACTTTTTCTTGAAAACCACGGCGATTCCTCGGGACATCTGTAGGTCTTATGCCACACAATGCGCCAATGAGTATTCTGTAGGCACTCTGAATAGGTCTCCCTGTTGTTCTTCGGTCACACCATTTCGTACTTTATGACTCGTAGAATGGGAGGCCATGAACTCGTCAAAGGAGGTTTCTGGGTCTTGTACATTAATTCGTCAAGCTCGAGCTTCATTGGAGTCGCCATCGTTGTTGTCACCAGCGAAAGGAGCCAATCGATTGAAATGAATCACTCTTGGTTTTCCTCCAGTCCTTTGCCAGATTCGATAAATGACGTCATTTATTCGCTTCAGTACCTCGTAGGGACCTTCCCAGTTCCTAGTTCTGTAGCTTTGGGGACATTCCACGGCGACGCTATGGGTTGTATACCACTATTCTCAGTCTTGAAATCACATTGGTCTTTCATCCTGTCACTAGCGCTCTGAATGTTGGAGCGTAATTGCTCATGGATGTCGTTCATCTTCTTCCGAAGTTCGGTGACGTAATCTTCGCCAGCACATAAATTGATGTTTGTCAGTTGGTACTGGCCATTCTTTACTGATCGGATCTTCTGATTGTCAACGGTTATTCCGTTTCCGGACACAATATGTCCCAGGTACTGCACTTCTTTGCGGAAGAGATGACATTTCTTTAAGCTAAGCTTTAAACCGGAACTTCGCAGTCTCAGGAATACCTTCTCCAGATTCTTCATGTGGTCGTTGAATGTCCTTCCGACCACAATAATATCGTCAAGATAGTACTTGCAGTACCGTTTCCATGAGTCGTTCAAACGTGGCAGGGGCATTGCAGAACCCGAACGGCATTACTATAAATATCCACAGTCCGGCACCGACAGAAAACGCAGTTTTCTCTTTATCCGTTGGTGCCATTCCAACCTGCCAATATCCACTTTTCAAGTCCAATGATGAGAATATTTTCGACCCGGTCAGTGTATCCAATGTGTCATCTATTCGGGGCAACGGGTAACTATCTTTCTTTGTCACGTTGTTGAGTTGACGATAGTCCACGCAGAATCGTGTTGACCCATCTTTCTTCTTTACCAACATCACTGGTGAGGCCCACGGACTGCTTGAGGATTCGATGACACCTTCTTTTTCCATGTCTTGAATAATTTTCTTAGTTGTCACTCTCTTGGCCAATGGTAATCTTCTCGGTACTTGGCGGATGGGGCGTGCATCGCCGGTGTTTATTTGGTGCTGGACTATGTTGGTTCTACCCTTAATTCCACAGCTGTTGTCGAAAACGTCTTGATATTTCGTTATTATATTCCTCATTCTGATATTCTGATCCGGGTTTAATTCTTGGCAAGATCTTGACAGTAGATTGGTCAGTTCTTGCGGGAAGTTTCTTTGGTGGGTTTTGTGTAACGGATGTTCGTCTGATAATCGATGTTACTGATGAACAGTGTCCTAAGATAATACCCTTCTTTAGAGTAACTAGATATTAATTCACATTTATTACTCCAACTGGTACTATCTTTCCAGTATGCACGAGAGATTTTCCAACCAGTATTCCTCGAGTAGTCGTTTCATTATGATTTCCAGCTTCTAACTTCATGGTACATCCTGTTGGAAGTTCACGTTCCAGGTGGGCATTCACAATCATTTCATTTCGATTTAACACGACCGTATCTTCAGCTAAGTTTACACGTAGTCACACCCTCGGTGATGTAAAATGATCTCTTCACCATTGATCTTAAGTATTGCGCGTTTTAAATTTAGTTCAACGCCATTTGCGTTCATGATATCCATGCCGAGAATGAATTCATCTTCAATGTCAGCTACCAGGGCTCGGTGTTTAATTCGTGTATTTCCGATGGAGATAGTAATGTCTGCTTCGCGATGGATGGTAGCCGCGGCTCCTGTTGCTGAGCGCAGTCGCCATTTTGTTGATTCAATCGTTATCGGTTTCTTGAGAGTATCAGGTCTGATGATGGTTTTTGTCGCAGTATCAATCAGCAAGGCATGTGGTTTCCCGTCGATCAACCCATCCCCAAACATGCTATTTAGTCTAGGTTGTAGGGATGCGCATGTCCAGTTAGCATCAGGGCATCTTGATGATGGATCGATGTTCGCCCCCTTGCGTCGACCCGCTTTAGTTTTCCCGCTGCCTTGTTCTTTATTTGATCCCCGCAGCGGCTTCGCACATGCCCTAGCTCATCGCAGTTCCAGCATCGAAGTTTTCTCTTCTTTGGCAACATCTTAGTCATGACACGCCGTGCTGTTTCCTCCATAGACTCATTATGATTCTCCTCCACGCCCTCTATTGTGCGAATATTTCCGTGTCGTCTTGAAGCGTGTTCTGCCTCCTCGAATTCCAGTGCGCTAGCCAAGGCAACGGACAGGTTACTCGAACGAGCCAGAATCAGGGCCCGCTTGGTTTCTTTATCTCGGAGACCATCAATGAATCCTTGCACAGCCAGTCGTTCCAACACACTATCTGGGGTGTCAGGATATGCTAGGCGAACTAGACGAGCGATATCAGATTCAAACTCTTTTAGACATTCATTTGATTTATGACAGCGATTTATCAAATGCGAGTGATACATTTGCTGCAGATGTGCGTGTCCATAACGCATTTCCAAGCGTTTAACTAGTTGACGATAGTTCTGCCGTTCTTCTGGAGGAATTGTTTGCAATATATCCACTGCCTCACCACGCAGCGCAATTATCAAGATCTCAAATGATGACCACCCATTAAATACTGCCGCAGCTTCGAATTGGGCGTAATAATTAGGCCAAGATACCTTGCCATCAAAATGTGGTGGTTTCATGTGAAATCTACGCAGTGATTCTTTCCCCTCTGTCACTAAATCATCTACTTTTCCGTTATTCAATGGCTGGTCACTGGATGGCATTTCCTGAATCAAGTCGTTAATTTGTTTGACATTTGTCTGTTCATGATTCAATGTTGCTAATCTTGCCTCGATTTCTTCAATTTTTTCATTAAATTTTTCTTCAAAATTTCTGGAATGTTCTTCAATTTTTTCAAACTTTTGTTCAAATTTAGTTTCCAAATTCGTTTCCAAGCTCCTGAAACTTTCTTCAAATTTAGCTTCCAAACTTCTGGAATTTTCGTATAATTTAGTGTCCAAGCTTCTAGAATTTTCTTCTAATATGGCTTCCAAACTTCTGGAATTTTCCTGCAGTTCTTCCTTCAGAGTTTTGGAATTGTCCAAAAGTTCTTTCAGATTTTTGGAATTTTCTTCGGTATTTCTGGAACTTCGTTCCAATTTGGCTTCCAAACTTATAGAATTTTCTTCAAAATTAGTTTCCATAAGTTCTGTCAGATTTTTGGAATTTCCTTCGGTATTTCTGGAACTTTCTTCTAAACTGGCTTCCAAACTTCTAGAATTTTCTTCAAATTTATTTTCTATAAGTTCTCTCAGATTTTTGGAATTTCCTTCGGTATTTCTGGAAGTTGTTTCAGATTTGGTTTCCAAGCTTCTAGAATTTTCCTCTAATTTTTTGTACATGGAGTCCAAATCGCTCGGAATTTCAAATTCGTAAGTATCCACCAGCTTCAACCAAAAATTGACGAAGTCGCTTTTGCAGTATACTTTTCTTGCCTGTAGTATCCAGATCACGTTCTTCTAATTCTCTCTTGGGATCGGTTACTTTTAAATCACTAAGACATATATTTATATACAACACGTATTTATATTCACATTAAAGACACTTCAAATACAGAATGAATGTTGCCGGCCCAAACTCTCCCTTATATACTGGAACAAGATATTCTAGAATATACGAGAGCTTCTGGAACACTGTACAAGCATGACGCAGAGCGAACGGGTTCGGACTTGTCTCTGTATTGTGTATGAGACAGCGGTAAATGCACTGCAGATTACGATGCGTCGACTGTTCCAGAAAGAACAGAGCCGTATTCGCTATGATATGATATTATTTATTTATATGTTACTCTACATTGTATAGTAAAATTCGAACTCCTCAGACGCAATCATATGCCGTAAATGCTGTATTTCAGAGATATTCCTATTTTTTTAATTGTAACAATAAAATAGGAAATATTTTTTTATTAGACTGATTTTTTTTTTGCCATATAATACCTAATTTAATTAAAAGAATTGATGTAAATTATATCAGAAAACTAATGTATATGTCTCCCTATGCATTATTTGTTTAAATATGTGGTATTTTACAATCATATTTGAGATCGAAATGAGATTTTTGTAATTTAAATTAATTATTGTGTCTCATAGTATTTTAATATCATAAGTTCTAATAATAATTCAATCAAATATTTGCTTAAATTATTATAAAAATAGAAAGTTAGCATTCATCATAAAGTGGCAACCATCGGTAGATGGTGTACGTTATGATGATAGTGTAGTGCCTACTTTAGGTTATTCGGATGATGTAAGCGGTTAATTGGAAAATCTATTGAGAAGAATGATTCCAAGTATAAAAGAGGTAGAAAAATGTAAATCTGTTATTGAATAACGATAAATGTAATATGTTAGTGTTTGAAAAGAGCGATTTGGTGAGCGATATCAATGTGTGTTTATAGAGTATGTTATCCAGGGATGAACGTATTAGTCGAGAGATTGAAAGAAGAATATCTGCGAGTTGCAAGGTATAAGATGTTCTTGAAACTTTTGCTCGAAACGTAAATATATGAACAGATGTTCGATTGAATTATTAGGATGTATTAGTGCCTACTTGGTCGTTGATTAGGAAACATGAACTACGTACAATTGCTGAAGAAATGTGGTATTTGCGTGGTGTATGTGGATCTACTAATAGTGTCCGAAATACGTTGATATATGATTAATGTAAGATTAAAAAGAATGTTGTTAGAAGTGTGAGTATAATTCAGTTGAGATGGTTTGGGTCTATGAAACGTATATCGAATGAAAGATTGGGGAGACAGGTGTATATTAATAAAATATATAAAATAGCTTATATGACGGGAATTTTGAATGTTGGTTAAACGAAATTGGTGTCTCTAGGTTTGAACTTTTGGTCACGAATAATTGGGGGATGAATATGTTGAATTAAGATAAGCGCAGGATTTTTATTTTAGATTCGTTGTTTAGTTATTACGATATAAAGTTAAATTAAAATTTTATCTCAGTACCTAACTGAAATTGTAAGGTATTGACTTTCAAATCAAACATAATAAGTTATTCTCTTCCTTTTTATCTTCTGATTCATTTTCAGTTCTTACTATCGAGTGCGTGGAATTTATTCTAAATAACATGCTCAAACCGACGCTCCTTTTGTTTATTATAGTTTTAGATTCGTCCTTAATAATAATATTTCTTTATTATTCAAACAGGCAATACACCCAAAACAAGTAAATGAACAGAAAAATACAATAATATAAATAACATAATAAATTATACAAATATTAGTTTAGCATATCTTAAAATTTTAAAATGTCAAGTAATAAAAGTATTATTAAGCCGCCCAGATAATCTTGGAACACGAAATTTAAGTTTAAACAACAGATAAGTAGCGTATTTAGAGCAATTGTGTGTGCCTACTTGAATAGATTCAGATAGAACAGGAAAACAAGAAAAACGTTTAAATCAGATGTACTTAGATACGTACGTTGTAAATTGTCCAATTTTAATTTATGTATATCCAACGAGATTTGGTATTCAAGCTAAGATCTAATGTAAGTAAAATATAAGGTTTGTAGGGCTGCTATATTTGTAAAAATTTTACCGTATCTTATTAGCCGAAATAATTAAAATATTCTGCTACTAAGTAAAAGCTAAGCACTGATCAAAGTACACACTCAATTCTTTCATCGGGTCAGAACAAGTTAAGTGTTTGGAATCAATTTCATAATTGAATCAAATGGAAAACCTTTCCCTGATGTAGGACATAGTTTGACATTTACTTATGTTTATGGATAAATTATTAGTTACACACCAACTTGAGACAATATCTATATTATTTTGTAGCACATGGCAATCAGAGACAAGATTTATTTGGTTTAAAATTTTCTGATTATCTGCGAAAAGTAGAGCATTACACGTTAAGTTTTCTGATACATCATTGACGAAATGAAGGTAATAGGGGTCTCAAATTCATTAAAAGTTACATATTGTAAACGGTCCTGCAAATAAGACATCAGTAAATTAATCAGATAATCGTGAAAAAAAAACTTGAATTTTATCTATCAAAATACCATAGTCAATTTTCTCAAAAAAAGTAGGTATAGATGACATACAATTGACTTAAGGGTGAAAATACATTCTTGGTGAAAGTACACAAATTAGTTGTAGTTGAACTTGAGGCATAAATTGTTTAACTGTAGGAGAAATCTGGTCGTATAATATAATTTCTAATAATTACACAAAATCGCAATTGGTCTAGTTTTTATTGAGAGACAAATCACCAGATTTAAGAATTGGATACACTTTCGTAATTATCCAGATATAAGGGAAACAATTAGTCGAAATAGATTGTTTAAATATGGAGAGTAATGGTTTCGATAAAACCAAAGTACAGTCTTTGACCAGCAGACACGGTATTTGATTTTAACTAGCAATTAAAGAATACTTTAGTTTATGAACATCTAGAATTAAATTGTTTTCAGAAATTGATATTGTTAGAATTTGTAAACTGTTGAGCTCAGCGTGTTGAAAGTAAGAGTTTAGTTGGCATATACACTACTGACATAATTATTGAAAAGCTCTACAATTGATTGCGGGTCTTCACTAATTGTATCGTTTAACTTTATGATACCAGAAATTGTACATATACCTATTTTGTTTCGTATAAATGATCAAAAGTGTTTAGGGTTTTAAATTGAATCTCCCGTATCAGAAACATATTTATTGTAAGACGTTTTAATTTGAGATTTAATTAGGGAACGAATTTGTTTAAATTTCTCGTGAAAATATACAGACGTAAGCTTCAAATTACGAAAAAAAATTTGGGATACCCAGATCGGGTAACGCTTTTTATAGTGTACGATAAGCATTAAATATAGTAGATAGCTATTTAAAAAATATATTACAGGCATCATTAACATTATCAGCTTCAGAAACTGGTGACTAATCATAGTGTTAGATAGCATAATATAATAACGACAAATTTGCTTCTTATATTTTCATGAATTTCATTAACTCGTTACAATCAAAGATTTTACGTTTGTTCTCAGGTAATATTAAGGTTATTTTTAGGGCCGGGTAACAGAGATCTACACTAACAAGAGCTAGATCATCACAATTAACAGTACATTAAATGTTACTTAAGAAAAGGTCTAATAATTTAGGATTGTAATTAAGAATAACATTACTTTGAGTTTAGCCAGTAAAAACTTCGAAATTTACTTGATGTTCACACAACATATCGTTCGAATGAGCTAAAAAATGATTGGGTATTTTAAAATCACTCATTAGGTGGCTCAGTGGTACCGAGTCGGCCTGTGTGGATCTTGAGAACCCTGGTTCCAACCCCACAGACGACAAACAATTTTCACCAAATTAAATCTACCCCTGTGACTCCCCATCCAATAACATCTTTGGGGGCGTGATTTGACGGCTGGTAACCGCACTTCACGCGAAGAAATATATCACTTACCTCGGTAAGTGCCACGCCCAGTAATGGGTAAAAGGCGTAATGAAATATTTATATTTATTTATAAAATCACCCATAATTAATAAACGCTTATCATCAATAAATAGCTGTGTATTTTAACAAATCAGTAATATCTGATGTTTGCGGTATATATACAACAAAAATAATCAAACCAATATGATCTAAGGAACATTTACAAGCAACAATAGCAAATGGAGAAAACTTGCTTTGGGGTTTCCTAATATGAACATTTATTTAAGATCGTTTTCGACGGCAAGAAACACACCGCTACCACGCATGTTAAGAGCACTGAAAATTCTGTTCTTTCTGGTGACGTTTTAAGAATCCGGAGAAAAATTTCTAAATTAGAGATGTCCGGGAATAACCATGTTTGACTTAAACCAACAAGGTCATATAAATATTTTTCTTTTAAACTTCGTATATTTTGGTAATAGAGACGAAAACAACTTGAGCGGGCATCATTTACAGACGCGGATCGTTCCGTGGAAACCAAAATTTTTCACAAGTGTTCCAAAATAGCTATAAGGATGGTTCTTGCAAAGACGATATTTAATCATGCGGAACATGCAGTTTAAACGATGCATAATCAACAGCTTGGACAATTTTCTCACATACATACTAGAACACCATACCTTTAGAGACGAGAAAGTCAAAAATATCCACAAGAGTTGCTTCTTTATTGGCAATTCGACTAACATGCAGACATATGTTTGTCGGTGCTTTGGAGAGTTTGTCCTCAGTACTACACTGCACTAATGCAGAGTCATAGATGTTCTGCTGAAAGCCGGTGATTTGAGTGTTGGTAGAAACTACAGCTAGTTTATTAGTCACGACACGGTTACTTAATTATTCGTGGCCTTCGCCTAGTTTTTAACTGTAGATTCAGAGGTTTTAGAGTTTGCTATCGAAGATACTGACACACTATCCCGTTTAAGATCAATATTATTGACACTTGGCGTTATTTTACTTGAATAAATATTAACAACACTAATAGGAATGTGGGAGGTTGAAAGTTCAGATTAGCTACAATATTGTTCTGTTTTACAATAAGATCTTTATATGTATATTAATTTCACTATTTAAGTATATTAATTTCACTATTTAAGTTACTAATTACTCAGTTAAATTCGTCAGCAAAATCGCTTAGAACACTTTCCAGTATTATTTTAATTTAGCACTAATATCCTCAGAAGAATTTGATTCGATGAATTTTCTCGGCATTTCGAAAATAAGAGAGGAATGATGAGACACATTCACACTCAACGGCGGACAAAATAATAAAGATATATTTGCAACCAAATTTTATCCTAGGACACTTAAAAAAATTAAAGCAGCATACTTCAAGTCTGAATTGATTTAGATGCAAAATTTTCATCACTACCTGGAACTTTTATTTAAAACATTTTTGTCTACATTTGGGAAGCAATACGCACGGAAAAACTGTTTTTTTTTTATGTTTACCCCTATGACCCACTCTTCGTGTTACGGCAGCTATATTATGTAACAGAAAGTAAATAATAATTTTGTTTAATAATTAGACGAATTTTACGATGTACAATTAAAAATTTTATGCATACAGTATATACATAGGACATAGCTGTCACGGTTTAGTCATTGTAAAGACAAAATTAGCTGAAATATTAAGTATATTATGAATGGTATATTGAGTAATAGTATTAATTAAATATTTCAGTAACTCTGCTAATTTTATAAAATTACCTACAAATTTGTTAACAAATGGTTTATACCAAAAAATATACGAATAATCTCACTGAAAAAGGGAAACAGTGAATCGCTTCCCTTGCTTCTATGGATACTTCGATATTAGTCTAATGACACAATGAATGGATGGATTTTATGTGATCAAAGATTTTGAGTGTGACGTAAAAATAAGCTTATATGAACAAAATATGAATGTAGGTACAGTGAGGATGGCGATAAGATGAGAATGTTTGACAAATTTAATTTAAATAAAAACCCCTACTTATTATACATCATTGTGAAGAGAAATAAAATTAAAAGCTGATTCCGCAAAAAAATATACAGGGACTTTACTTTTCAAAATCATAGTTAAATATTACGAAAAAAAACATAGTTTGTCCTATTTTGTAGACCAGATTCTGTTAGACAAATTTTAAATTTAACTTTTTCTTGTATCTTTAATATTCCAGCAGATCTAAGCTGGACAATGAAGTATCAACCTGCCTGTATGTGTATTATTGGTATTTAAAATAAGATATTATTTCTTTTAATTGGAATTATTTGAAAATGTTACTTGCAAACAATATTTAAAATATATACAATAACCCGTGAAACTAACGATTTAACTAACCACAGATATTATTCATCATGTCTACTAATTAAAATATTATTTCATTTATTTTTACCCCTTTGATCACAAAGAAAATCAGACGTATTTACTTTTGAGACTAATTATGCGCTTTGATGTTACCGAATTAGATACATAACGTAACACGTGAACTCTCTGCTGCAGATTTACACTGAAAAGTTGGCCATAATATGCTTCTTGATTTTCATGTTTATTAGTTGAATTATAGCTAATGGCCACTTAGTACATAAAACAGATTCTGATATTTACTTTATTGGCTGTTAACTTTTATACTGGTACCAAGTTACTCGTTTCAACTTTCATTAAAATACGAATAAGTTTTGTACGTGACTATATGTGACTAAAAGCTGATATTTGCTACTGTACTTTCTAATAGCTCAAATAGAGTAATATTTTATCAGTATTATATAATTTTCATTTCATTATCAAAAATGAATAATTCGTGGCGAAATAAATAGATTTATATTAGTTGAATGTACAAAGATAGTTTCCATTGAATTGAAACTCGATTCATAACTAAAAACAATCATCGAAATTTCCCATGAGTTTAGATTGTTTCTCCAGGGATCCTAAAACAATTTCCATGTTCATTGACCCAGAAATAATACATCTGTAATTGATAGAATTAATCAATTTTATTACTATGGTTATCATGCAAATAGTTTGCGCCAAGTATGTTAATTTTAATATAATTTCGAAATCTATGAAGGCATAACAGAATTTGTTAAAATCAGAGACTTTCTGAATTTGAAATAACATTAAAATGAAAGATTCAGGGATCAAATCTCAACGAATACTCATGATTTTTAAAACTTTGTTGAAAATCTAATTTCGGGTTTGACTATAATTTAACCTCTACTTATTATTTATTACCTATAATACACATAATAAATATTAGACAAGGATCAGTAATAAATATTGAAAAATGTAGAATGTGTCTTGATTACATAGTTTAATTTACATTCTCCATGATTTTTAAATTAAAATATAAATATATAGTATGATTCCAATTTTAAAATGTATAAATTCAAAATTAAATAATTTTTTATAATTAACATATTACAGAAGTAAATTATACATTTATATCTGATTAACGTTTTACAACATTTTATTTTTTAAAGATCAATTCACGTTTCTATTTTTTTTTGTAGAGAAGTGGTAATGGAGTTCGGGATTGAAAAATATTAATTTATATATAGGTAATTTACATATTTCGGGAAATTATTTATTAGATTTTCGATTTCTTTGGTCGTTATGGGACATAAAAAAATATTTTTTATATAAATAAATTAAATAAATATATATTCACACCTTTTACCCATTACTGGGTGTCGCACTTTGCCTAAGCAGTTCTCGGTAAGTGATATATTTTTTCGTGTGAAGTGCGGTTACCAGCCGTCAAATCACTGCCCTCAAAGAAATAGATGAAGATTGATAGTCGGCTGTGGGGATCGAACCAGGGTTCTCAAGATCCACAGGCCGACTGGATACCACTGAGCCACCTACCCACCTACCCCATTATATTTTTTATAGTAATAATAATTTTATATAAATCTTTGATATTGCAGCTATTTGAGAAATAACATATTCAGCTACATTAGTAAAATACAAATTCAATTCGATAGGTGTTATATTCGATTCTAAGGTGATTCGACTGTTATTCTCTCCAATTTTTGAGTTAATAATAGACCACGTTGATTTAACTTTGTTATTACAATTATTTATGAATTTATAGATTTTTTTTTTATTTTGCATTTCGTAAAGCTGGTCTATATTTACATTTTGCTTCTCTATATAAAGTTTTAATAGTTGAATTAACATAGGAAAGTTTTTTATTGAGCATAACATATTTTTTCATAGTAGCTAATCCATTATTGTACCATTTATGTAGAACCACCCCCTCGGACCAGAATTGCGGATCATCAAGCATTTCTTTGACATAATAGTTGCCACCTATCCTGAAACAGGAATTCATCCCTTTGGATTGGATTACATTACATGTGATGATTTTCTTTTCATTTGACAACTTCAGCTTGAGATACTTTTCAATCACAGATGTTATTATGAGTATTATATTTAACCTCAGTTGCCTGGAAGTTTTCTACAGTTTTATTTTTACCTATTATGTTATGGTTATATTTTTTTCTAACTAATTTAAATCCATCATAATCTATTTTATTATAATAATATTTAGTATTATTGTTACTTGATTCTTTTATTTCAGGTTGGTTATGAGTATTTAAAGTTTCTTTATTAATATTTATTTGCTTATTTTCAGTAACTGGTGATATCTTGTTTCTTTCATATTTAAATTATTATTTTTTTTACTTGAATTTTGTTTGCGTAGCATAACATGTGGTGACTTAATTTAAGTATTACTTTCAGTCACAAGGTCGTTTAACGGCTCAGTACATTAAAGGTTTTTTTTATATGAAATAAGATATTTTTTCCCGAAAGAGAACTTTTTTAGTCTAATTCTAATAACAGTTATTTTATTCAGTAAAAATATTCTTTCATATTTCTACGACATTCTTATCCAAATCATAGACATTTTTACATACACTGCATGTCTATTTAACAAATTTTGCTGTTTCTTGTATTCCAGCGCACTTAAAATGTATAACACTGTTACACTGTTTACATAATACGCATTTAACAACTTTTCTGTTGCAGATTTTACATTTATTTTCCTTATTAGCTTGGTATAACTTGGAGCGATTTTCAACTATGTTTTCATGACCCGCCATTACTTCTTACCTTAAATCATTTCCACAAAAACATGTGCAAAATACGAGATGTGACAAAGAAGTAATGAGACAACTCGTATACGTAACAATAAAAAGTTTTATGATCGGACTTCGTACAATTGTCGTCGACGTTTCTTTATCTTTGACACAACGTTCAAGTTTCATAACACTAGCTTCATTACTTTTTGTTCTAGTCATTTAAATTTTGCGCCGGAAAATGTTGAAATGAGAAATTAAATAACGATTTAACTTGAAATTTTTTGAAAAATTGAAGAAGTTTGCTACTGAGTTTTTCGAGCCCACGAGTTTATTGTTGGGATACAAGGTTTATTGAAGGCTGGGAAGATATGGAAGCCCAAAAACTTCAATAACTGATGACATTGTAAAGATCAATGACGTTGGTCGAGAAAATCGACGAGTAAGTATCAGAATGATATCAGAAAGGGTGCCTATAGACAGAGAGTGCAAGAAAAATTCTTTACGAAACATGACTAATGTCTGCGCCAAGTTTGTTCCGAAAAATCTCAATCTTGAACAGAAAGAAAATCACCAGTTTTTGGCCAAAAATCTAAACACAGTGCTGGAACCCTATTCTCCAGCCCTAGCACTATATGCGTTTTTCTATTTCCAAAAGACAAAAGTGTGCTGAAGAAGGAATGTGTTCAGTCTGTAGATCCGGTGAAGGAGAAAACGGTGGGCTTGCTTCGAGACTTGACGCAAGAAGAGCTGTAACACTGTCTCGAAAAGTAAAAGGCTCGCATGCGGTGGTGTATAGTTGCACAGGGGCACCGGGAGGAAAAGCGGGCTCCGGGTAAAAAAATCGGGCCCCCTTTAACTTTGAATATTTATTAATTAAATATAAGATAGAAAAAAAAATATTTATAAATATATGTATAACAACAATAAGAATTATTAATATCTAAATAAAGTTATAACAATATAAATAAAATTAAATACAAAATTCTGATAATCAAAATAAAATAGAAAAACTATATTATAAATGAAACTTATATTATATTCTGTTTCGCGAAAGTTTCTATTATAACATTAAAGTCCAATTTTCTTGCCAAAGATGTTTCAATAGCAAGAGTTCTTAAACTCGTTAGTCTATTTTGGCACATAGTTGACCTTAAGACATTTTTAATTTTTGTTAGTGTACTAAATGATCTTTCGGCTTGAACAACAGTTACAGGAAGTTTACAAAAAGATGTTAAGAGGCTGCAGCCACAATCGCGGGAAAAAATTTTGGCCGGGACGTGCGGTGGCAGGTAGCAAGTAGGCTGGCCCTGGCACGTTCCCCTTCCACTATCTGATGAAGCGAAATGGGTTGTTCGTACAAAATGCACTGACACTGACACACTCACGTTTAATTCTGCAAGCAGTTTATTACTCGGTCATTGTAGATTGAGTTATGAGCAAATTCGTTTCAAAAAATGTTTAACGTTCGGAAATTTAGGTAGGTATATGGCTAGAAAATATCATAACCGACGTAAACTTTCAAAGTTTATAGAAAATACACAAATTTTTCCTCGTCTTAGAACTTTTTTTCGTGTTTCTAGTAAACTAAAAAGCATACATAGTTTATATTTTGTAATAGAATTTCAGCAACTATCCAACATGTAAATATGTTGAACAAGATATTATATTGTTAATAATTAATTATTTATATATTTATTTATGTTGTGCGGCGCATTTGGTTATTTTGTATAACAAAAGCAGCATGCTACAAAATCACGTACCGTTTAGAATTGTAATTTACAGCGAGTAAAACATGAAGGAAAATTCAAACTTATTTTTAGTGAAGAAATATTGTCTCCAACTTGTATAGATTAGGAGTATTCATGGTTATTTTTACAAATATGCATTTATTATGTTATAATACGTACACAATACACATTAATGCATATTAAAAAAGAAATTATATTATAACATGATTAAAATTAAATATTATATTTGACAAATAATATAAATAATAAAATAGGTAAACATCTGACAATGTTAAAAT
The DNA here is from genome assembly GCA_947425015.1 of Pterostichus niger. Taxonomy (NCBI): domain Eukaryota; kingdom Metazoa; phylum Arthropoda; class Insecta; order Coleoptera; family Carabidae; genus Pterostichus; species Pterostichus niger. The sequence goes on along the minus strand of OX380337.1, from coordinate 29,207,777 downwards.
CTCAGTAAATAATAACAATATTAGTTAGGTATTCATGCAAATAAATATTTTATTGTAAATAGGTACTCATATAATTGGACTATTATTTATTTGATTTTGTAAATGTTCTGATTGGTAAATTTATTGATTGACGCGGATCTAGAATTTGGCCAAACCAAGAAGTTGTCAATCGTTTTGATCTGTGTTGAATCCATTTCTGATTTGAACTTTGTCCAACAGTTTCTCTTTCAATTTTAATTCTTTGCTCATCTGACACTGAAAGTTCATCAAATAGATTTTTCTTCATTCTTTCAAATATTTCTGGAACCATATCAGGAGTACCAGAAGCATCTTCACCATAATCAAAATTTTGTAGTTGTATTACTTCTTTCGAACGTTTGTGTCTGTATTTTTTATGTTTTTGATTACTCATCCGTTTTGCATCTTTTTTCATGGCATATTTCTTCACGTGTTTACCAGGACTTATTGTGCCTATTGATTTATAGAGCGATCTATAATAATTTGATTTTAAATTATATGTTATCGCTGCAGCTTCACATCGCATTTGGTAACTTCCTTTCAAAGAAAAGTTTATTCTTTTACCACCAATGAATTTGGCTACAATACTATTGTAATGTTCTGAAGCAAATTCGTTTCAAAAAATGTTTAACGTTCGGAAATTTAGGTAGGTATATGGCTAGAAAATATCATAATCGACGTAAACTTTCAAAGTTTATAGAAAATACACAAATTTTTCCTCGTCTTAGAACTTTTTTTCGTGTTTCTAGTAAACTAAAAAGCATACATAGTTTATATTTTGTAATAGAATTTCAGCAACTATCCAACATGTAAATATGTTGAACAAGATATTATATTGTTAATAATTAATTATTTATATATTTATTTATGTTGTGCGGCGCATTTGGTTATTTTGTATAACAAAAGCAGCATGCTACAAAATCACGTACCGTTTAGAATTGTAATTTACAGCGAGTAAAACATGAAGGAAAATTCAAACTTATTTTTAGTGAAGAAATATTGTCTCCAACTTGTATAGATTAGGAGTATTCATGGTTATTTTTACAAATATGCATTTATTATGTTATAATACGTACACAATACACATTAATGCATATTAAAAAAGAAATTATATTATAACATGATTAAAATTAAATATTATATTTGACAAATAATATAAATAATAAAATAGGTAAACATCTGACAATGTTAAAATCTCAGTAAATAATAACAATATTAGTTAGGTATTCATGCAAATAAATATTTTATTGTAAATAGGTACTCATATAATTGGACTATTATTTATTTCATTTTGTAAATGTTCTGATTGGTAAATTTATTGATTGACGCGGATCTACAATTTGGCCAAACCAAGAAGCTGTCAATCGTTTTGATCTGTGTTGAATCCATTTCTGATTTGAACTTTATCCAACAGTTTCTCTTTCAATTTTAATTCTTTGCTCATCTGACACTGAAAGTTCATCAAATAGATTTTTCTTCATTCTTTCAAATATTTCTGGAACCATATCAGGAGTACCAGAAGCATCTTCACCATAATCAAAATTTTGTAGTTGCATTACTTCTTTCGAACGTTTGTGTCAGTATTTTTTATGTTTTTGATTACTCATCCGTTTTGCATCTTTTTTCATGACATATTTCTTCACGTGTTTACCAGGACTTATTGTGCCTATTGATTTATAGAGCGATCTATAATAATTTGATTTTAAATTATATGTTATCGCTGCAGCTTCACATCGCATTTGGTAACTTCCTTTCAAAGAAAAGTTTATTCTTTTACCACCAATGAATTTGGCTACAATACTATTGTAATGTTCTGCAGCATTATTTGTCATGTTACGTATTAAACTTTCGGAATTACAATTGTACTTGCTACTCGATTTAAACAGAGAAGAATTTCTTCATATAATCCACTATCCTTAAAATCCAAAATCCTGTTTTTTTCTCCTGATTTGTTTCCTCTGCAGTAATAATTTTCACAGTTATCATGATCTCCAAACACATGATGAATACTGTTTAAAATGTCTTTATTTAGCAATTGAACTTTTTGTGAAAAATTTATTTCCATGCTGTTTCTTTTGTTTACTGCACATACTACAGCATTTCTCAATCGTTTTATATTGTTATTTAGTAACTTTCCTCTGCAGTAATAATTTTCACAGTTATCATGATCTCCAAACACATGATGAATACTGTTTAAAATGTCTTTATTTAACTTTTTGTGAAAAATTTATTTCCATGCTGTTTCTTTTTTTTACTGCACATACTACAGCATTTCTCAATCGTTTTATATTGTTATTTAGTAACTTTCCTCTGCAGTAATAATTTTCACAGTTATCATGATCTCCAAACACATGATGAATACTGTTTAAAATGTCTTTATTTAGCAATTGAACTTTTTGTGAAAAATTTATTTCCATGCTGTTTCTTTTTTTTACTGCACATACTACAGCATTTCTCAATCGTTTTATATTGTTATTTAGTAAGTTTCTCTGAATTATTGGTATATTTTGCTTTCTGGAACTGATTTTTCTCTGGGTAAGAGCACGTAACTTGGTACAATAGTTTCGCAAATAAATGGTTAGTACATTCTATTTTGTGGACAATGGGATTAAATCCAAATGGTCGATGTTCTTGCAGTTTTCTAGTAACACTGCTATCACCATCACCCACCAAATACGCATATTTAACTCCATGCATTTCAATACTTTGATTGAAGCCCTCTAAAATTATTTCAGCTTCCATACTTCCAGATGATTTGTTCCAATTTTTGAAACATTTATGTTCTTTAACTTCAATCTTTTTACTTTCAGCTCTGCTGCAAACACAACAATATTTATTTTTTATTCCAATATATAAAATTTTTCCTGTTCTATATCCAACAATACAGCCAACACCCGAAGCGGAGTCATAATTTACGTTATACGATCTTTTTGACCATGCTCCATCTGCTATAACAGTAATTAATGGATAGCCATCAGCATCAATATTTCCCTCATCTCTAGCAAATTTTGATTCCTCCTTCGCAGCTTCCTCCATAGAATTCCATACCACATTGTGAATATGTTCAGCTAATTCATTTTCATACGCTGTGTATGTCTTATTTGTCATACAAGGGATATTACAAATGGAAGTTAATTCCTCAAGTTGTGAAAATCCGCAACCTACTGATGTTATACCAAGAACAGCAGCTCTATTTATATCCATATCTGTAACACCTTCAGATCTTATTTGCTTACTTTTTTGACACATTTCGCATTTTATTGTAAATGTACTAAAAAATCCGTCACGCTTTTCTGTAATAATATTTAAATTCTTCATGGAACAAGAAAATAAAGAATTATGGTCAAACGTTTTTAATTCATTAAAAAAATAAAATATGTCCACAAATCTCCTTTCGCATGCATTTTGTTTTGCGGCGCTCTCCTGTATTACATTCTGAAAATATTTTCATTGTTAGGTATTTAAATAATAATTACATTAACTATTGCTTTACAAACTTTTCAATAAATTTGTTACAATAAAATATATTTCAAGAAATACTTTTTCTTGTTATAACTAATAAATGATAACTAAAAATGTACATAAATAATTACAACCAAATAAAATTGGTAGAAGATTGTTACGTTTTTGACACGTTTGCAGAAGAATTATGAATCCCGATAAGAATGCGTCTATTTTTATTTTGTCTATATGTATTATTGCTTTTCGCTCAGCAGAAACATTTGTGCTCAATGTAGCATTGTCTCTGCCTACATCGGCTTGTATCGTGATTCATTTTAGTTGATTTATCTAATTTTATATTCTTTGATTTCTTGTGTATTTAGATTAGAAGCGATTTTAGAGAGTAACATTTCTGAATTTATTCATATGGGTGCATATTTGTAAATTATCGATAGGCATACATACCTACTTTGAAATAGAAAGTTTAAAAAAATATACATACGGATAATTCATTGTTATCAACGTCAACTTCATCTGATATTTCATCGCAATGAAATAATTTTTTCCTACAAACTGCCACAGTAACCTGCTCTGTATAAGTTTCTGGTTCCTACATAATTATAAATTTTTAAGGGTATAAGTAGTACATACAATGAATAAGAGATAAAACCTACCAAATCAGGATTATCCGCAGATAACTTTAATTTAACTGCACGCACTTTTTTTAATTTTTTTTTATACTTCTTCTCACTTTTGAGTGTTTTAAATTTTTCGTATTTTTTCTGCCCATGATAAAAAATAAACAATAAGCGATAAATCAAGATAATATGTAATAATATCCTACGATTATAATTGTCACTACACAGTCCACAAATAATAAAAATGATAAAAGTTTTAAATTTGTTGGCGAATGCATTATTCTTTCAACGCTCTCTTGAACAGATGAAGCTCCACCCCCTACAGTGTTAGTGATCCAATCAAAATATAAGCCATTAATTGCTGGAATAGTGATCTACGCGCTCTATCTAGCGAGAGTGATATGAACTAAATTGCACGATATCGGCATGTTTCAGATGCAAAATATTGTTGTTATTAACGCAAAAATTGAAAATGTACAAAATAAACTGTCTTCAGAAATGTATAAACTTACGAATTGTATAAATAGATATGAATTTTCTATGTTTGTAAGTGTTAAAACCAATGTCCGAAAATGGTCAACTTGAGATTTAATTTATTTAATTATAGCAATCAATATGCCAAATTCTATCCTATAGCGTACTTTATATATAGTTTCTTATATAGTATATAAAATTTGAACAGTTAATTTGTTAATTTACAGGCTCTGGATTAGCCGAAAATTTGCCTGTTTCAAGATATATACATATTTGAATTGCATATTAACTCAATATTAAGTAAAAAAATAAAAAAAAAAGTTCTATAGCGCACTAAATCTATCCTTTAATATTCATTATACAAAATTTCAATAACCTAGGTTGTATAATACAGCTTCATGACTAGCCAGAAAATATGGCTTTTCGAGCTGCAGTCTCTTAACGCAACAGAAATATTTGGTAACAAGATGAAAAGCTGCTGCTTTTTTAATAATTGTAGAGGTGAAAGAAGTGGTTCTTCAAAATTGCTTTATCCTGTAAATCTGTGGGATTTAAATTGGAATACTTCCATAAAAACCCAAAAGTCATATCCAGTTCTTTCACTGAATCATAACGCCTTGTCATATTACCAATAACACAATCTAGAATTTTATAAAATACTTCACATTTAAATTTATCTTCAAAATTTGAATATACATCTTTTGCAGTCTCTGGTTCATCTACAAAAGTTTCCGTATTCTACGTCTTTTTTCCGGCATTATGATTGAAGATTCTATATCTAAATTTTCAGCCACAAGTCTACTTTCAGTTAAAATTTGATCCCAGTTTTCTTTTATTTTTTTTAAATTTGATACAAGGCTTTGAATATTCGCTACATCTACTTCAATTGTTGTATTTCTAGCCTGTAGAACAGCATTCCTATAATTGATAGCCGTTAAAATTTTGAACCAGTTAGACGCTTACACAATACATGGAAATGAATTAATATATAGTAAAATTCCATTTAAATCTGAACGATCTCGAGTAAAATTTAATTCGAAAGCTTGCTCAATTGCGTTTTTTAATCCTGGAAGATGAGCTGCAAAGGGCTTTACTGCATCTATTCGAGCAGACCAAAGTGTGTTGGATAAATTGTGAAGAGAACAACCCACATTTTCTTTTAAAATTTCCCATCTTTGGGGGCTGGAGCTATATATGTTATATAGGTTTTGAATTACACCAAAAAATGTTTAAACTTGTGGGCAACATTCAGCTGCATGAACACCACACAGATTCAAACTGTGACAAGCACATGGAGAAAATGTAGCCAAATCATTTTTCTTCAATATATAACTTTGCGCTCCTTTACAGCAACCACTCATATTACTGCCATTATCGTAACCCTGACCACGACAGTTACCAATAGGAATATTGTGTTATTCTAGAGTATTTAAAATTAGTTCAGCAATCATTTCTCCCGTTTTGTTATTACAATCGACAAATTCTAGAAATCGTTCGTGAATCTCAAACTTATTTATTTCGTTATTTAATCTGCCGTATCTCAAAATAAATACTGTTTGTTCTATATGCGCTGAATCTGGTGTTGCGTCAGCAATAATAGAATAATATTTAGAATTTTCAGATTCTCTCAGTATAGCATTTGTCACATTTTGAGCACAGCATTGAATAAATTCATTTTGACTATCCAGAGATAAATAATGCATTTGTAATCGATTATGTTTTGCTGGAGATTCTCGAACTTTATCTAGATGAGATATCAAAATTGGATCATAAAGACTGATTAATTCCAAAAGACCTAAGAAATTTCCATTTCCTAAATCGCCAATCATGTTACTTTTACCGCTGATAGCTAAACCTCGCTCCCCCAAAAATAACGTAACATCTAAAATTCGGTATAATATTTGTTTCCACATTGTTTCCTGTTCTTTTAAACTATGATAGAGCATATATTTTATAGTTGAACAACTTTTAAGTGTTCTCTCTAAATTATGCCATTCAATGTAGCAGTTTTTATGTTCTTTGCTATTTTGGTGATCTGGAATTTTATCATACAGTTTTTTCCATCTTTGTGGAGAATATCTGGATTTTATTGCAAATTTCGAGCGAACTGAAATGGACACCTTGCTAAAAAGTCGACAAGGAAAGCAAAACAATGCTTCTTTGTTTTTGCTCCACACTAACCAATCACGGGAAACTTTTTCGCCATTTATTAGAGTAAAATGTAATAAACTTTTAGGAAATGTATTACCACATATATCATTTGGAAGTTGTAGTGGCCACTTTTCAGGTCCTTTTTGAACAGCTTCCTCTATTTCTGCTGGTGTTGGAAAATCTAATATTAATAATCCTATATCTAATATCAGTCGGATTATTCGTATCTTCGGATTGCACACTGGTGTTAACGTTAACTTCAATTTCTTTTTCATGTAAAAAAATATTTATTGCAGTGACTTGCTTGAGGAACATTTTCATTCAATGCAATGTTAATATTTTCAGCAATTTCAGTTGAAGAATTACTATGTACTTCTTCGATTATTTCAATTTCATTGCTGTCCGCAGTTTTAGTTTTTTCTTCGGTAATATTTCCAGAAGTAGGAGTTTTACTAATTAATGTGAAACCAATATTATCAAGAGTTTTTTGACCTCTTGCTTGGTTTTCTTCCCTTGCAGCTTTTTCTTTTCGTTTTAAAGCACCTGATTTATGGCGGTAACTCATTTTCAATGTTTCAAGTGTATTTTTTGTTATCTGCTACAAATTTATGTCTGCATAAGTTTGTAAGGGCAGAATCTACAAAAAGAGTTAAATGTATTAATATTGTTAGAAACAGATGTTTTATAAAACTTTATATTCATTTACAAAGAACTATTAATTACCTTCATATATGTATGTTATAAATACTCCTTCGTAGTACTGAAGTCTTCAAATTTAAAATTTAGTGTGCGCACTAAAATCGAGGCTAAATATGGTAACAGTTCGGTAAGAGTTAATTGGTGTATTGTATACTCACTGTATGACTATCTAATATCTAGTTGCATATTCGATAAATGCAGGGGATACCAAAACAGCACTACGCACAAATGTATAGAGCCTTTGCCTATGTGTGTTGTATACAATGTAGTAATATAAGAAACAAAATTGCAACAATGTAATAATGTACTTTTGAATAGTGTATAAATTTATTTAAAATTTGCAACTGGGGCCATTGATCAAGCATTTCGTCATTTAGTACTTTATACAATGTAATAAATTATTGGGAACGTGTATCAGACATTTCGTTATACATGTTTTAGTAAAGAATATAAAAAATTGGTGAAATAGGAGACAATTAAAAGCAATTTATAAAATAGCATCACATCCGGGCCCTTTGAATTCCACGGGCCCTGGGTATTTTACCCACCCCCCTCGTCGGGCCTGACTGATGCAGCAGGAGAGTGTATTTTAGGAGATAAAAGTTACATTGTATAAATCCCAAAATTATATATGATTACTGCGTCTATCTCGTTACTTTATTATCATACCTCGTATATTCACACCGGTATCTTTTATTTTAAATATACCAACTTGTTTCATAGAAATTTTTTTCTCTCAGATGAACTTGAAATGGTCTCACATGAAAGAACGCACTATATTATTGGAAAATAAAATCAACAAAGTATAAATAGAAATTAAATGAACCCACATTTTTATTTAGTATTTTGTTATTATTAAATATATACATGTTGCTTATTTAATGGAAATATTTAGTTTGTTTATTTAAATTTTATAATTTTCTTGACTGTCAGTTAAGCTTTGACAATAAAAGTATTTTGTCATATTTGGTTGTTTAATTTATGTCTCGATTTTTTAAAAAATTAACAATAAAAATTTCAATTCTGTGAAATTTAAATCTGGAAATCGCTGATCTCTATCCAATAAAATATTTAAATTTAACAACATATTTTACAATAGTTTTCAGTTATTTATCAATAAAATTAGTCTTGAGTACATAAGTAAAACAACTATTTACTAATTAAAAAAGTAAATTAAATAAAGAAATATGTACTAGGTATTAAAATACAAAAACACAATATGCAGTATAAATTAACGAAAAAATATAGTTTTTAAACATAAAGCAAATGATGTCATTGTCACATAATAGTACATATATATATATATATATATATATATATATATATATATATAACAAAATATAATTTTACATAAACAGTAGTATTGCTTATCGAAATGCAATTTCTGTAGGAGTAAAGAATCAACTTCACTTTTGCATTTATACAATTCCAATGTTTCTTTATATTCTAATAATTTCTGTTGAATTAATTTCTATATTTGATTTAATATACATACAAATTCTATTAAAATCAACTCTAATCCTAAAAAGTGAAACAAAATAATTATTTTTGTATGAATGTTTTTTTTGTTGTGCGTGAGAATGATACTTTTAGCCGAGACCGCAGGTCGCGACAATAAAAGTAATTCGAACGCGCCAAGAAACAAGAATTTTGCCCACGAAATACAAACAACATTTTTTCTACAACTGTAAATGAAGTATAATTCAATATTTATTGATATATTTAAGTAAATTGAAGGAAAACAATCAACAATAATATTAATTTGTTACTATTGATGTGTTGTAACTAATGAGACCTGACAACAAATAATTTGGGAACGTGCGCGAAATACTAATTTTGCGTACTAGAATACGAAACAGTGCGCAAAATGCCCATTTTGTGCACTAGGCTGCAAAATAATGCGCAAAATACGCGTTGTCATGGTAATGTAAATGATGAAAAAATCACGTAATTCGCGTATTGATATTAGTGAAAAAAAGAAAATTTTACAATTGTAGAAAAAAAATATTTTGCTGTTGTATAAATTTCAACATTAAATATATAAACATAAATATCTTCACTATCAAACTCACTCACTCAAAGATGACAATGGAGATGAAATCACAGGAATAATATTTTATGTACAATCTGACACGTTATCACTACGCCATCCTATTATTTTAATTAGAGTCCTCCGTTTACATTTATTTTGTCCTTAGTTTAAAGTATAATAAGTATTTAGTAATACAAATTGAGTAAAATAATATCTGAATTTAAAAATAATAAAAGTAGATTTCGCAAAATAGTCGATCAAATTTTGTATGAATACTCTTTATTTTCAGAAAATCTTGTTTCCACGATCCCGTCATGTTGCTTTTGAAAACAAGTGACAGGAGGTAGATTTAAAGTTTTATCTGGGATTTTTGCTTTAGATCTGAGACCCGCTAAAGGCGACTTGGGACGTATTAAATTGACATAAGAACATTCGACGAGAATAACTGAAATAAATGCTGTGCCTGCAACAATTCAGTACCTACCAAAAATAACCATTGATGCAAATATCGATATCTCAAGCTCGGCCATTTACTGAGTGGTATATAATTTTAATTTTATTTATCTCTGAATGTTATTTGTGTTAACAAACTATATAAAAGTATTGTTATTATTAATAAAATAGCAATGTCTCTTTTTATTTTTACAGATATTTTCTGTAAATTTCATCTACCCAAGTTCGGTTTTATTAATACATTTCTTTAAAAATATTATAATGTTATATGCCCGCCATTTTTAATTTGAGAAATTCAGAAATATATTAGGATAACATATATTACTGTGCTATAATTTAATTATATTACATGTATAAATATAACATGATATATGTTAAGAAGATTTTTTTTGACGAATACTTGAATAATTGCTGCTGTAAAAATAATTTTAATTTATTAATTTGGAAGTTATTTTACATCTGTTCTTGATGTATTATACGTGAAAAAAAATTATTCTTAATATGAAATAATTATTTATGATACAAGTGTGTGAAGAAAGGCTTTTATGCATTAGTTGCTAAGTGTAAGGCATAAGTCAATGATGAGTGCCTTAATCGCAAGGAGAACATAAAAGCCCTTTACATACTCGCATCATACAATATTTAATCTCCGAACTAATTATAAGAAAGAAAATCAACACAATTTTTTAGATAACCTTTTTAGATTTATATTGTGTTAGAAATAATCTTTTAACACACAAATACATATATACTGAAAAGGAATAAATAATACAAGCGAGTACAGTCACCTTTCAAACATTATATTGTCAACTAGCTCGTATCACAAACACTCGGAATACTGCCCGACTCCATCAGACGTACCCGCTATTTATAACGTCACGCTATTATAAATGTCTTATACAATCTTTCATAACTTAGATAATAATAATAATCTTACATACGGCCATCCTAAAAATTCGATATGTCCTCATACCGCACCCAAAATAACATTTCAACTAAAATTTAATTCAATTCATAAATAGTAGCAATATTAGTCTAAGTTACACTATCTTTGTACGATTACGTTGCTTCAATCATTATCCATTTTGGCCGCCACCAATTGACTGATCTGAAGAAATTATGGCTACAACCATTTCTTTCAATCGGCTACAACCAATTGCTTCACTTAACAAAATATGGCTATAACCATTTCTTTCAATCGGCTACAACCAATTGCTTCACTGAACAAATTATGGCTACAACCATTTCACTCAATCGGCTACAACCAATTGTTTCTTCATTCTTGATTGCTTTTTGAGGCTTCTTAAATATTTTACTTCATATCGATCATGAGGAACACGTGTAATTTTGAATGGACCCTTATACTTTGGCAACAGCTTTTTGCTTGTTCCTGTGTTTGGTTTACTTGTATATAGAATCATTACTAATTCACCTTTTTTATAAATCTTTGCTTCTCGCCTTGTTTTATCATAACGTTCTTTCATTTTCTTTTGGTCTTTCGTAATATGCTCGCTTATAGTTTTTCTGAGTTCACTGACATCTAACCTGTCAACGTAATTTTCAAGTGTATTAAGAAGGTAAGCTTCGGGAAAGGTTATTGGCTGATAACCTAAAAGTGCTTGGGCTGAAGTAGTATTTATGCCTTTATTAAACGACGTATTTATAGCACTCTGACGCTGCTTTACATTTCCGTCCCACATTATACTATATTCCTGAAAGATTGTAGTTGCTAACATATTTAATATTGTTCTATTATATCTTTCTCACTAGCCGTTAGACCTTGGAGTGGCTACCGCGTTTAAAGTATGCTTGATACCATATTGTAACGTTTATTACAATTTCGAATTCGGTAAAATTTATTATAAAATAAAACACGAGTAATGAAAACACTAACAAAATATTTATTTAAAACGAAAATAATGTAGTACAACTACTAAGACAATATTTATTTACAACACGTATTTATATTCACATTAAAGTATTTAGCAACGACTTGCACTGTTCACACTTCAAATACAGAATGAATCTTGCCCGCCGAAATTCTCCCTTATATACTGGAACAAGATATTCTACACTATTCCAGAACTTCTGGAACACTGTAAAAGCATGACGCAGAGAGAACATGTTCGAACTTATCTCTGTATTGCGTATGATACAGCAGTAAACGCGCTGCAGGCCACGACGCGTCGACTGTTCCAGAGGGAACAGGGCCGTACTCGCTACAATATGTTTCACAAAATTTCGTGAAACTATACGATGTGAATGCTGTGCCACTGTCACTGATAATTCTGAAAGGTATGCAAAAAATACATACGATATCTTGTAAGAGTCTAATCACAAACTTTGCTTCTGTCGCTTTTACTGGTTTAATTAAAGTGAATATAGTGAACCCATCTACAATCACGAATAAATACTTGTTTCCTTTCTTACTCTTTTCAAACGGTCCTAAATGGTTAATGTGTAAAATGTGGAAAGGAATAGGTACTTTTTTATAGAGTTTAGCTTACCTACATTTTTTCTAATACCTACCGTCTTTATAAAAAACACAGTTGAGACATCCTTTGACATATTTCGTAATAAAACGTCGCATTTTAGCGAACTTTTCCTTTATTCTTTTCAATGTTTGTTCGATACCGGGATGATATACTAGATCATGCCATAATCGACAGATTTACCATCTAGCCATCTTCGGTACCGCCCATAGCTTCAATCCTGAAACTTTTCTGTATACTTACGATTCCTTTAATTCATATTCTTCAAAATACATTTTTGTATCATCATTTATAATTTTACTTTCTAATATATTTCGTATGCGACTCAGTTGGTGATCTTACAGTTGGGCGGCAACTATCCATTCAGCTTCAGATATATCTATTTAAATAATTTCCAATGGTAAAGGATTTCTGCTCAGGGCATCAACTTGGCTCATACACTCGCCAGGTCTGTATTTAATGTCAAATGTACAGAGATGTGCATCTACGTGTAATCTTTAATTGTCTACATCTACACGTAGACAATACGTCGACAATTCTAGCGACGTAGACAATGCAAACAATGTAGATAATGCATCTGACAGTTGTAAAATTCAACATAACCTAAATTTATTCCTTTGTAACTATTACATGTATTCGTATTCATGAGCTGGGGTCATTATCGGTCTTTATATAATAAAACTAATAAAGCAAGTGCTCGTACATTACTAGACGAATGTCTGTCTTGGGTCTTGGGCGAACTGTCATATTTTTAAAATCGATCAACGCGCCATCTCACCAGACGGAGTTTTCTTTAGCGCTATTTTTAACAGTAACCAGTTGACAAATTTTCAACGTTTTGCCCTGCACAACTAATTTTTTTTCATGTAATCCCTAGAATAAAAATAAAAATCTCTAACATTTAAAATTCCCTAGTTCTAGGGATAAAATTTCTAATCTGACTTAAGTGAACCCAGGTGTTTTCATTGTCTACATAGTCTACATTGTTTATATGAAAAATGAAGACGTAGACTACATGATTGTTTACACGTAGAGAATGGCGTAGATTACTTGCAGTAGACTACACGCACATCCCTGCAAATGTATACTCCTGTACCTTTAGCCACCACCTTCCAACTCTCGGTATTAAATCTGTATTAGAAAATGTCGTTCGCAATGCTTTGAAATCGATAATGACTGCCGTCCTACTAAATAGGGTCGAAAATATCTTAAACTGAATACAACGGCCATTGTTTCTAACTCATATGAATGGTACTGCCATTGATCTATGGTTGTTTGTTTGCTGTAATATCCAATTACCTTTTTCTTGTCAGTTTCATTTTGAATTAATATTCCTCCTAAACCCAAAGCACTCGCATCCGTGTGCACTTCTGTCGATAAGTTAGGGTCAAATATGGACAGTACCGGCCTCGTAGTACGTTTTTACTTCCTTGTACGAAGTAAAGGAAGTATTGTAATCGCGAAAATTTTCGGTTCTGAGATTTCAGCGGAAATACGCATTTTGGCCATTCCTGAATCCATTTTGACTAATTTCGTCGTGCCGTCTGTACGTACGTATGTATCTCGCATATCTCAAAAACAGTAAGCCGTAGAAAGTTAAAATTTTGTATTTAAGACTATTATAACATCTAGTTGTGCATCTCCCTTTTTGGTCATTATACATATAACTACTGGAAGTGGTACTTTTTTTTTTGTGGCTTCTTGGCGGTCATATGCCGCCATTACGCCCTGATCCGCGTTTTAGGTCTTTTTGTCAACAGCAACGCGGGTTTTTCTCTGGACGGTCACCCATCCAAATACTCCCCACACCGTTGCTTAACTCGCGTTATCGCTTGGATCAGTATCAACGAGTTGTGCCATGGCCGTTGACAAAGTGGTACTTTACTTGAAGCCTATTATATATTTTAATGAAAAACTATATCAAAATATAATCCCAAACTTTTCAAATTTGGTATATAAGACTACTATATCAATGGAAATAACATAATAGATTTTGATTAAACGGGACTAACCGGAAATGATACATTACATGTAGCTGCTAACAGTTTTTATTGAAAACAATGGAATTATTCTGATTTTAGAAATAATTGCTGCAAATAAAAGTTGTAGAGAATTAAATTCTGCGTCTAGAACATTAACAATTATTTCATTAGCCTTGTGTATAAGCGAGATATGTAAATTTAAAAATTATATATATATATATATATATATATATATATATATATATATATATATATATATATATATATATATCTTCTTCTCATGGCACTATAGCCCAAATTAGGCCTGGACCTACCAGACACACCGAGCCGCAGTTTTTACACTGCCGTACTGCCGGTTTTCGTAGTCGAATGCTACTTTATTTAAGGCGTATAAGTGATTAACTTATAGCGCCCGAGTGTGAGAAATACATGTAACTGTATTTTATATTTTTACGACAAATCACACATTGTCAACAGGCGGATTCGAACTGATGAACCTTGGTTCGGGTGACGTCACAGTATGTTAAGAGATGTGCCATATATATATTTAATTAAGTTTGCTATGTATTAGAACAAATAAATAAGAAAAATTTTAATGTCAGAAAAAATATCTATAGTTTAATACGCGTACAAGGATGTCATGTGGTGTCCAAATCAGATTTTTTCTTGTTAGTTAAGTGATTTGTTCAACAATTTTAGCATAATTTTTAACGTATTTTCGAAAGTAGCCAGAAAGTCCCACGAATTGTCGCACTTGTTTAACGCTCTTTGGTCTTTCCAAATGTATAACAACAGAGATCTTATTTTGACATGGTCTGACTCCAAGCTTCGCTTATTTCCCTTCCAAGATATTCTTGATATTTTTGTTTCAAAAAAACGACATTTTGCCGGGTTTAGGGTTAAATTATGAGTTTTGAAAGCTTTTAATACTAGTAGCAAAGATTGTATCCCCTCTTCTACAGACTTTGAAGGAATTATAATGTCATCAATGTACGGGAAT
The DNA here is from genome assembly GCA_947425015.1 of Pterostichus niger. NCBI lineage: Eukaryota > Metazoa > Arthropoda > Insecta > Coleoptera > Carabidae > Pterostichus > Pterostichus niger. The sequence goes on along the minus strand of OX380337.1, from coordinate 29,192,397 downwards.
GCTATATTATTTTTAAGATTTCCGAGCACATTATTAATAAGTCTCTGGAAGACTGCTGGAGAATTAGACAAACCAAACGGCATTCGAAGAAACTCATAGTGAGAATCGGGCGTCACAAATGCCGTTTTTGGTACCGATTCCTCTTAAATTGGTACTTGGTGAAACCCGTAAGCAAGATCAAGTGCACAAAAATATGTATTATCACCTATTCGATCAATTTGGTCTTCTATAAGAGGGAGGGGGTATCTATCTTTAAAAGTAGCATTTATTCGCCTGTAATCGACACACATTCTGTATTCGCCATTCTTCTTTTTTACTAACAAAATGGGGCTAGCATATTGTGACTGAGACTCTCGAATGATGTTATTGGCTAATAGATCGTTTATTATCTTTTCTAGAATTTTTCTCTCAGATATAGATATTCGATACGGGTGACGCACCGTTGGTTCTTCAGTAGTACATCTAATGAGCATAATCGCAGCATCGGTTTTACCAAGCTCCGATAAACATGTAGCTAATAGTTGTCTAAATTCCATCAATAAATTATTGCATTGTCTCATTAAATCGGCTGAAATTTCACCATACTTTACATTTAAGTCACTCGGAGCTTCTATTTGACAATAGGTTAAAGCTTTTGCATCTTTTGTTTTTCGTAATTGCCGTATAAACAACTTGTCTCCTGTTTTCATCAATATTATATCAGGTAAATTAAGAAAATCGCATCCAATAATACATTCTTGTGACATTTCATAATTATCAAGGACTAAGATATCCAATTTAACAACTGCTTTTTTAACAATATTAACTGAAAATCCTTTTAATACCGGAAAATCATCATTATATTTTAACTTATCTGCAACACTTTTACGAATTATCAATCAACGATATCAATTAAATACTTAATTTTTAATCAATAAATATGCACAGTTTTTACGTAAGGGCTCACATAACTACTTTTATTGATCTCATTGACTGATTTAGATGAACCAGGTTTATTCAAATTTAAAGGGCAGTGATATTGTTTGTGACCTAATCTTTTGCATTTGAAACATTCTATCTTGGGTTTAGGGCATTGTTTAAAATAATGGTTACCTCTACAGTTAAAGCACCGAATATCAGAATCTGATTTTTTAACAATTTTTCCCGAGTTCAAAATGTTGCCAACACGTTTGAATTCTGATGATATTACAGTTACCTATTGTATTTAAAAATGAATATAACTCACCAGTTGTTTTAAATCTTGATGACCTGGCAGTACGAGAAATATTTTTGTCAGTGATACCATAAATTATTGCATCAATAAGCTTGTCTTCACTCATTTATACCTTTAATGCTTTAAATTTTTCTAATTTATTGAAGCAATACTCAATCAAATCTTGATTTGGTTTAGTTATATAATTGGCGGCCTCTTGTAACAATTTTCCAAAGGGCTTGGGTTTGGTAAATTGTTTCATTATATCCTTAATATCATTCCAACTAGTGTAACAGGTATCTAAGGAATCATACCATCTTCTTGCTATTCCTCGCAATCGATTTGCAACTAATTTCATTACTTCATGCTCGCTCCATTCATAACATTCCATTAATTCGTCCACTCGTTTTATCCAGTGATTCACAGATTGACTTTCTTTTGGATCAAAAACAGGAATAACATTCTCATCATGTATATTAACACTATGTTTCTTTTCTGTTTTGTATAATTGTTAAATTTTTTTTAGTCTTTTTATTTCTCGTCTTGGTCATCAGAACTTGAGTCAGATGACGAACTTTTCGAAGTTGAGGAATAGCATTCTCTTCTTTTGGGTTTTGATTTCTTTGATCTAGATCGGCCCATACTTTTATCCCACTTCTGTCTTGTTAGAAATAATCTTTTAACCCTCACAAATACATATATACTGAAAAGGAATAAATAATACAAGCGAGTACAGACATCTTTCAAACGTTATATTGTCAACTAGCTCGTATCACAAACACTCGGAATACTGCCTGACTCAATCAGACATACCTAATTTAAAAATGTCTTATACAATCTTTCATAACTTAGATAATAATAATAATCTTACAATTGTTAAATTTGTATACTTGTTTATGTTACAAATTATACTATTACAATCAACAATAAATTAATTATTTCACACCAGTAATACTGAAACATTGCAATTTAACGGCGTATAATCACAAAACGGACAAAATCACTCAGTTTGATATTTGTTTGTAGTATTTAGCTGCAACGTTTTTTTATTTATTATGTGTCATTGCTAGGATATTTGTTAATAAAAATCGTTTAATAATAAATCTCCCATTTAATTTACATTGGTCTTTTACATATGATTTGATATTTTTACACACAATCTATTTAATGTAACACTTCACACACAATAATTTGTTTAATACTGTGTTCATTTTATTATGTGATCATATAAACAAATTTTAAATATCTATAGCATTAAAAACTAAGGTTATTCACAAAAATTACACTTTTCATCTGTTTACAAAAAATCGGAATCGTATTTTCAGATTTTATAATTTCCGATCGAAATGTGGCAAGTATTAGAAACAGTTCTATTTACAAATAGTAAACATCTGTAGTAAATATGAAGACTTGTAAACACTACGAACTACACGTAGTACACGATTAAGCTTTTTGTTCCACGTGGTTTTGTATCGCGAGCAATAACAATCAATTGTATGTCGTTCAAACCTTGTTAATGACTGAATAGTTTGATAATACTTAATCTAAATTGTTCGTATTTTGTCTAATTACATTTAATTAAACGTACATCATTTCTGAGTACGACATCATTCACATACAAAAATCGAATATTATTTTATTTTTCGAAATGATCTTTCATGCTAGGTGTGGTACGTTGAATTAACATTTTAAACAAATACAATTACTATTCGCAACGAAACCGGTAATATTAATAAAAGTTTACTATAAATTTTCCAAATTGACTGCATTCGTATATATTACACAATTTATACATTTTAACATTTACATTTATATTTAGATAAAATAATATGTCAGTTATACAAGAAAGGTCAAAATAATTCATTAATAATATTACTTATAGTGGTATATAAAATAGTTTTACTATAATTTTATGAAATTTTTATGTAGTTGTACATTTTGTTCACAGTTTCATTTAAAATTTTAAAAAATTTAAACTTGACCAAAGGAATCTCTGATTTAAATATTAAAATAAATAAATATATCATCACGCATTTTACCCACTACTGAGTATAGCTTTCTTCCGAGGCAGTCTCGGTAAGTTATATACAGGGTCATTCTAGGAAGACGAACCCCCCCTTAACTTTTTTATGATAAGAAATAGAAAAGTTTTCTTCATATAGAAGTTTTAGTATATTAAATATACTATTTTATGACACGTATACAAATTTTTTATAAAGTCAAGTTTACATGATACGACTATAAACTTTTATTTTTCAAATGGAAACCTAGAATTATTTTATTAAAATAAAAACCGCCATTTTTTTCTCTTTTCAACGATGTATTACAAGTCATAAATGTATATGAAAAAAATCGAGATAAATAAGATAATTGGGAAATATCAGATATTATTTTTATTCAACTATTCCAGGTGGCTATGCGACATTAAACAAAATGTAACAAGGTAAAATTAATGACAACAATGCAGATATTTATTTGTTACTTGTTTCGCGTGTTTTGTCATTCATTTTACGTTGTTACATTTTGTTTAATTTCGCATAGCCACCTAAACTAGTTGAATAAAAATAAATTCTGACATGTCTCAATTATCTTACTTATCTCGATTTTATTCATTTAAATTTATGACAAGTAATACATCGGCGAAAATAGAAAAAAATGGCGATTTTTATTTTAATAAAATAATTCTAGGTTGCCATTTGAAAAATAAATTTATAGTCATATCATGTAAACTTGACTTTATAAAAAAAATCTATGTGTCATAAAATAGTATATTTAATATACTAAAACTTCCATTTGAAGAATTTTTTTCTATTTCTTATAATAAAAAAGTTAAGGGGGAGTTCGTCTTCCCAGAATCACCTGTATTTTGCGCATGATAGTAGTAGATAATACAGAGGAAGCTATTGGTGTAATTTTAACGTGGAGTGAAGTTTGTCGGCTGCGAGAATCGAACTCTGGTTCTCAAATCTACAAATCGGCGCCTTTCCACTGTACTATCTATCCTACTTAATTAATATTAATTTCCTATATACTATTTTTTGAAATAACATTTTGTATATGTATCTATAAAAAATTCTTATAAATACGGTCATTTGTAAAATGTGTACCAGAAAAGTCTCAATATTTAAAAATACGTACTGTCCATAGAAACTACAGACGTATCTGGACCGAATTGCTCATTAGGCAAACTAAGCACGGGGTTAGGTCATAAGTGAAAAGAAACTCAAAAATTAGCTTAATTATAAATTAAAAGTCTCTATTTGTTTTTCTTTTTTAAAAACAATGGTATACCTAAATGCAACTTTGTACTGTTTATTTATTCTAAATAGTTTCAGTATTTTCGTAGTAACAAATAATAGAATTAGGACTGCTATAAAGTCTAAACTAAATATAAGTTGGCAAATATTCTTGCTAATGTGACAATTATATATATATATATATATATATAGTATAAGACGTAAAAAGGGTTTTGTGAGGACGTCTAAATTATCTAATTATCCACCGCCCATATACCCAACTTGATGTCGGCCAGCAAAGCTGCGGTTAGTAGTCGGCAGTAATAAACAAAAACAGCGTCGCACCCGAAATAATTCCAAAGCTCTTGCGGTCAATACGAAGAATCTAATCATGCGTTAGGATCGTTATGACTGGGGGAGAATAAATGAATGGTTGAGCATAAAGCTATGAGAGGAAGTTTGATTACTATGATTTAGTTTGCATCTATTTGATTAAAAAATGTTTTGTTTAATGGGATATTAACTAAAGGAGCTAATGCCAGTATTTATAAAAATGAAAAAGTCTTTTTCCTATTATGCGTTCATAAAGTAGTTATTAAGAAACACAGTTCCGTATCGAAAGAGCGTTCATTACGATACGCAGCATTTTGTTTTAGACGATTTGTAACATCGAATGACATACTGAAACTGTCAAGCTGAGACCATCAAACTATCAATATAACCTCAAAATCTGAACAATTGCATAAATGTCATCAACAGTCACCAACCACAACATTTTATATACAAATTATTCTAAATTGGCACGGTTTTTAAATATCACAGATATTTTGAAAATTTTAATTTATAAAAGACGCTCTATAAAACAAAAATAGTATACTTATTTTACATGACTTTTATCTCACTTATCCTTTAGAAAACTTGCCTGCGGATCGGTTTCTAAATTTGAACGTGTGCGATAAAAACATGTCTTATAAAACTCGTTCTTTAATATACTATTGTTTATATAACAAGTGCATAAAGTCTAATTATATACAAGTTGCATATAAAGCTTTACGTTCGACCGTCGTTGGGGTGATTTATTTTCTTAAAATATGATAATGTGGAAAATTTAGTCGTATCTCAAAGTGTGCTTTGTTGTTGCATTTGTTTCAAAATTATTTACAATTATTTGCTGCAAATGTATCAAAAAAGATGGCAAAAAGTGTTTATAATATTTTAAAACTCGATAAGATGTATTTTAACTTATATATATTTTTATATTGACAAGTCCAATTTTTTCATTTTATTGTATTATTTCAAAAAAGTGCTATTTTATGAAAACTAAACAGTAGTTATGATGCAATTTGATGATGAGTCCCATCATTCCGTTTCGGAACATAGGGGCCGGACACACCGAGCCGCAGTTTTTACACTGCCGTACTGCCGGTTTCTTTAGTCAGATTATTTTAAGGCGTATAAGAGACTAGTTTATAGCGCCCGAGTGTGATAAATACATGTAACTGTATTTTTATATTTTACGACAAATCACACATTGTCGGCAGGCGGATTCGAACTGACGAACCTTGGCTCGGGTGACGTCACAGTAGCTAAGAGATGTGCCTTAACACGCTCGGCCACCGCGCCTACATGATGCAATTTACCATAATAGTAATTTATGCACCCACGGCGTTATGTAGTTTTAATACCCAGAAGGATGAATGACGCCCGAGGGCTTTATTATCTAGTAACTACCGTTTTGCATATTTTTCACTAGAACAGGTAAAAGTACTTTTAATTTATAATAATTATAATTATAGTAATGGAAGGATTTAGAAGATATTTTAGTCATCAATGTTGACATTTCTCGTTTTAATCGTTTGGTGCTATTTAAAAAAAGTCAAAATGATTAGTATTAAAGTTGCTGAGGTTTTTATTTAAAACGCCGACATGTGACTATACAAATTTGTTTTAACACGTTGACTGCCACGGCAATTTTCAGAATTCCGGTCTAAAAAGCCAATTTCATTTAATCATTTTATATTATTAAAAACTCTAATTATATTACATAGTAATCATCAAAAAGCATAGAAAATGTATTTTTTTTTAAAAAAAGGTCTTACGAATTAAATTTTTTATAATTATATTTTCTGTTTATTTATTAATAAAATTTCTGTTCATGTAGCCAGCATTGATTTTTTGTTCTCTTCCCAGAAGCCATCTATCCATATTAGCACTGATATGTTACGAGTTTAATCGTAGCTGCGCGAAAATGGTAAGTAAACACAGTACGAGATAACATGTAGTCGGCGTCCTAGCAAAGAACGCAATCTACGAGTTATCTCGTAGTTGGCAGTCAACGTGTTAACTAAATAAATTTAGTATTTAGGATTTTTTTTCGTGAAGCAGTGATTGTGCGCAAAAAGAGAACGCATGCGGATTGAAGAGATAAAGATAGTACGCTCGGAAAAAACAATTAGTGTAGCAAGTTATACTATTTTCATTTTATACTGGTGGGATCGGCATAAAACGATTAAACGTCTCTGTCCCATATAACTACAATGAAATCTATTAGTGCGGCTACCACAAATCGCTTAACGATGGTCACAACAGATAATTTTTTAAGGGTCGTATTCAGCCTAAAATTATTCTTGTTTTTTCCTATGATTGACCATTTAAAAATACCAGCGAATGGGACTGCACAACCCTGTGTGAAGCCTGTGAAACCAGTTATAACGGGTCATATTTTGAGTTCCTTTGTAAACGTAATTGCGGTGCATTTAATCGGTTTATGCCGAGCCTTCCAGTTTAAAATTAAAATAGTGTATTTTTAATTAAAATTTTGTTTTCTTCTTTTGATGATACTTAAAAAGATCTATAATTTTACTTTATATCTGCAGATAACATATTGGTACCATTCGCTAAATATATTTTATCCTTTTTCATAGCATTTAATTTAGAAAAGAAAATACATCCATTAGTCATGGGACTAGTAGCCCCTGAATATATATCATAGCGTTGGAAATTTACTATTCTTTTAGCTATATGTTCATGAAAATTTTTTTTGTTTATTATTTTTGAAATAACGATAATCCCGCTTCAAATGGTTTCGAACAGAAATAACAAGTGCGATTTTCCTTTCTAGTCTTCAATTCCTCAAGCATTATCTTGTTTTCTAACATGAATACGCTAATCATCGTCTACCAACAAAATAGTTGTTGCTTTCGCTAATCAAAATAACGTCAAAACATTGTGAACACGATTAGATAAATATGAGGAAATCGGTTGAATTCAGGGAGTACTGCATCCTAGTTGAGATAGTCTGGACAATAACATACCGTAATGTAATTTATCACATGCCTTCATGAAGTCAGTATAAACAACGTCGACCTTGGCCTTGATTGTCGAGACCTTCTCAGATATACTGCGCGAAACAACACAAATTGGTTGTAGATAAGCGACCTACAGTAAAACCGTGTTGATATGGTGACATTAAAAATTTTACTTGTGCATAAGTTCGTACAAAAATTCTTTTAAAAGTTTTGGTTAGATTAAAAAGAACAGTAATAAGTCTGTATTTTTTATATCAGCTTGATTACCAGATTTAAAAATAGGTCTGATCCCAGTCATTTGCCTAGTCTGACGAAAAGTATATTCGTTGATACCCAAATTAAATAATGTCAATAATAGTTTTGACAAGTAGAAGGAAAAATCTTTTATAAACACACTGGAATTTGGTCATATCCAGCTGATAGTTTGTTATTTACTTTGAGGATAGATGTTTGTATTTCTTTTTTGGTGATTTCAGCAATAGTAATTTGGGAGAGGTAAATGCTGCTCAATAATTCATAGTTACGTTGAGTAGCATTATCATTATAAACGCTACTAAAGTAGATACAGAACGCATTAACAATATTAGTTGAATTTGTTAACGATACGTCATCATACTGCATTATACCATAAATTCTAGTTTTGCCTGTAGGTGTCTCGCATACGTAACCAAAAATTATTTGGGTATATAAATTTGATTAAATTGTATATGTCTGGGGAGTCTTTCAAAAGATCTATATTGAAATCTCCAGAGAGTACAATTCTATGGTTTGTATATTATCCTGTTGTTATAATTCAAGAAATTGATGTAGGTTATTAAAATATATATTAAGATGTCCGCAGGAAGATCTATATATGTACGAGGGTCGTTCAATAAGTCCTTAGAAAATCCAAGAGATGGTGCTCGTAGTATCGAAAATGAATTTTTTCCAGTAAGCAGCACTCCTAACTAGTCAACTGTTAGAGTTTTAGCTTTAGCCGTCACGTAGTTTCATTGTTGTTTTCAATTGTAGTAAAAAACTTTTGATTGTTTATAATAATTGATAAAAGTGAGTTTCGAGCGGTGATTAAACATCTGTATTTAAAAGGCTTAACGCCGAAAGAAATTAAAGCTGAGTTGGATGAAGTTCATGGCACATCTGCTCCTGTGTTTGCAACTGTTTACAATTGGGTGAATGAGTTTAAACGCGGCCGTACATCCACAAAAGATGAACATCGTTCCGGACGCCCTGTAGAAGTGTCTACCCCTATGATTGACCAAATCCACGATATGGTTTTAAGTGACCGACGAATCAAAGTGCGCAAAATAGTTGAGGCTACAGGCATATCACAAGGCACAGTCGCTTTAATTTTGCACGAAAAATTAGGTGTGAAAAAAATCTCGGCAAGATGGGTTTATGGCACATCTGCTCCTGTGTTTGCAACTGTTTACAATTGGGTGAATGAGTTTAAGCGTGGCCGTACATCCACAAAAGATGAACATCGTTCCGGACGCCCTGTAGAAGTGTCTACCCCCGAAATGATTGACCAAATCCACGATATGGTTTTAAGTGACCGACGAATCAAAGTGCGCGAAATAGTTGAGGCTACAGGCATATCACAAGGCACAGTCGCTTTAATTTTGCACGAAAAATTAGGTGTGAAAAAAATCTCGGCAAGATGGGTGCCGCGGTTGCTCACAGTGGAGAATAAACGCAATCGTGTGGTGGACTCTGAGGCTGTTTTGGCGCTTTTCCGTCGTAATCCTGAAGATTTTCTGCGTCGATACATAACTGTGGATGAGACTTGGATACATTACTACACTCCAGAGACAAAAGAACAGTCAAACAGTGGATTTTTAAAGGCGAACGGGCTCCGAAGAAGGCGAAGACGGAGAAATCGGCTAGCAAGGTTATGGCAACGGTCTTTTGGGATGCACGCGGAATCATCTTCATCGACTATTTGGAAAAGGGAAAAACGATAACAGGAGCGTATTATGCGTCGTTATTGGACCAGCTGAGCGAAGAAATAAAAGAAAAACGTCCTCATTTGAAACGCGAAAAGGTCCTTTTTCATCAAGACAATGCACGTGTGCACACCTGCGCAGTTGCGATGGCCAAAATTATGGAATTAAAGTTCCAATTATTGCAACATCCACCGTATTCACCAGATTTGCCCCCCAGTGACTTTTTCTTATTTCCAAACTTAAAGAAATGGCTTGGCGGACGAAGGTTTACGTCCAATGAGGAGGTCATCGCCCAAACGGAAGCCTATTTTGAGGAGCTTCCGAAATCCTACTTTTTGGACGGCTTAAAAAATTTGGGAAAACGATTAGAGAAGTGTAAAGGGAGATTATGTAGGAAAATAAAAAAAAATCTACCCAAAAAAAGTGTTTTTTCTACTTTTTTCTAAGGACTTATTGAACGACCCTCGTACTTGTACATTTATTTTTGTGACGAAATGTGCTCCTCACAAGCGGAATTATAACAACTATCTAGATCACGGTCTTGTAAACGCTATTATCTCGCGAACCCTAACTCCGAGACCCGCGAGTCTTCAAAATCAAACGCAGTAATATCAAACACATCCGAAAACCGCGAAATGAACCAGGTCGCGAACCGGGTAATCCAATGTACATTTTTAACGAAACCGTCCCATATACTAACATGGGAAGAACGAATTACAACACCCCGGGACTTGTTTAATTAAATAAACAGTATATAAACCGCGCTGACAGACAGTCAAGAAACAGTCACCAGTGTACCGCCTTATAACAGTCCGAAGTGTACCACCTACTACAGCATCTCCAAGTAGACCGACGACACCGATTGCATTTTATGTACGGCCCTGGAACAAAACCTAGTTTGATGGTATTTAGAAATCTGGACGATATGGACACGTATGGACCTTCTTTGTTTCGGTAGGATGTGAAAGATATTAAACAGTGCCTGACACCTTCCGTGGCGGAGTGAGAAGGGAACCCACGCCACCTTTGGAGACGGTGTGAAGATATTACACCCACCTTAGACCATCGGGGTGCCGGGACAAGAGGACAACTAGAGATTTTCCTCAATCGAGGAGACTCTGCCGGGGTCTCCACTCTGACTCTATGTCAGTAAGTTCAAAGTTACATCACCTTCCCCACCGTCACTATCAGTGCTAGCTTATGCAGGCACGGGTGACACCTTCCTATAACGATATGCAGTGCTATCGGCATCCGGGCACGCTATCACCCTCCAACCTTCACAATCAGTGCTAGCTTATGCAGGCACGGGTGACACCTTCCTAAATCTATACGCAGTGCTATCGGCATCCGGGCACGCTATCACCCTCCAACCTTCACTATCAGTGCTAGTATATGCAGGCACGGGTGACATCTTCCTAAATCTATACGCAGTGCTATCGGCATTCGGGCACGCTATCACCTTCCAATCTTCACTATCAGTGCTAGTTTATGCAGGCACGGGTGACACCTTCCTAAATCTATACGCAGTGCTGTCGGCATCCGGGCACGCGTTTCACTTTGCAACTCACCACACGGTGCCATCGGCAACCGAGCAGGGGTGAACCTTCCTTCTTTTACCCCGAATATTATTTATATGAACTTTGGGCTTGGTGACATACGTCAGTTATTATTATTTGATATGGAATGACTGTCACAATCATATTATTCTATTACTTATATTTATTTTACTGATCAAGTATTCCTTGCTAATTGTTTGCGATACAACACTGGGCACTAGTTACCGTTGAATGAAACCACCCAGATGGGCAATGGTTACCTATAAAGGAAACTTAGGAAAACCTCCCCATAATGGATAATGGTTACCTAACCACGTTCCCTGGGGATAAACTCGGATGAAATGGTTGAACCACGGCTAGGACTCAGTGGGGACGGGGGTGAGTCGGAGGAGGGTGATTAAATCACAACCGGCCTGAGTCGCGACCGGTTCAACAGGAGTAAAACGGCCGACAGAAATCGGGATACTTCCCAGGAAGGGGATACGAAAAGGGCGTCGAATTAATAGTCTACGAGTGAAGCAAATTAACTGATATATTCGGCGAATTCAGTGGATATTACAGTAAACTGATAGCTTAATAACAGATAAAACTCTACTGGAAACCCAATCAAGATAAGGATAAAAAAAACAATGCTGAAATAAACAAAAGGTGGGGCGCTGGGCCCCACAGTAGTGACTAGGACTGCGGCACAGTCAACACCTAAATTGGTGCTAGAATTAATTGGCGTAAACCGACAAATGACGTTTCGTTGGCCAACGGTGCGTACTACGCGACACGACCGGCTAAACGTGACTACCAAGTCACAGGCCCTAATGACTAACACGTTTCACGAACGACACACCTTGAAGGTAAAAATATATAAATCAGAATAATCAAAATAACAACAAAAAAATAAATAAATCTGGCTTAGCTGTGTTGGGCAACCAGGCGCTGGCGGGATGTGGTAGCAGCGGGGTAGGCTCGGTTTACCAACTGTCGCAACGTCACGTATCGTTCCTCAAGTTATACAGAAAATTTCTCCTTACGATCCACGTCCGGACAACCAATCAACGATGGAGTGGCAAACAGGACAGAGGCACAAGCCTGAATCCTTGGCAATCAAGCCAAAAAAAGAATGAGAGGAAGAAAAGAAGCCTGAAAAGAAAGGTTTGCGATTATTGCCACGTGCGAGGGTGGGACGACACTGCATTAAAAAAAGCCAATGTTACCAAAACTGTACAAATAGCTAATGTCACTGGATAGCAAAAAGGCAGATTTTATCTTAACAGTTAAAGAAAAATGTTTTACCTGAATTCTTGGGCGGTTTTAAGTTCAACGAAAAATATTGAAATCTGTAGCGGAATTTTTAATCCGGAACAATCCGACGAATAAATAAAATATATTTATTGTAATAGTGCTACTTTCTTAAATCTCACTAATGGTATTCACAAAACGCAATTCGCAAAAATATTTAAAGTAGCACACCTTTCCGACATCAAATCTAAATTCTCAATCTCCGTTAGAAGGAAAAAACGCGTTTAAAGTTAAGAATCCGTTAGAATCAGCAATAGAAAGTAAGTTTGCGCATTATTAATCGGGAGTTTTATTGAATCTAATTAAATGCAGTGACAATCCAAGATTCTCGCAAATGACGCCTCATCGCGAATTCCTGAAACGCAACCCGGCCAAGAGGGTTGCCTGAGCCAGAAAACATAGATAGACAATGTAACATTGATTAATTATCGTATAATAGAAGATTTAAAAACAAAATTAATAGAAAATAAGAGTATATTTAAAACAATTAGAGGTGTGAATTTCGTTAATAGCCGGGCACGTCTACATATAAAGATAAATAAGATTGAATATATTTTAGATGTTTATGTAGTAAAGAATAATAATTTTTGGTATGACTTATAATTGGGACTAGATGCAATTAAGAAGTTTAAATTGATTCAAGATGAGAATTAAAAAATGTATCAAAGATTAGAGAAGAATGATAAAGAAATCATTTATAAAAAAGAAAAAGAAAACTTTCAAATAAACTTTGATGCTATGATGTAACTATCCTACCTTATGGATGAGGTGCCGGCTTCTCAGTGGAGAAGGGGGGGTTGTAACTTTTTGAGAGGGCGCCACACAATTAGAGCAGTTGCTCTCACCCAAACCAAATTGTGATGGCGGCGAGGACGTGTCGGCTTAACCTTCGACGGAAATTCTGTGCGAGAGTGAGAGATCGGGAAAGTGCAGGGTACGTAATGACTCGAAATAATCTTAACTACTGACTTATTATTAGAAAAGATAATACATATAAATGCTAGTAAAATATAAATACTAAATTGTGACAAATAAAACACCGTAAATAAATAGGTACTGCACTTGACGTAAGGTCATTCACGAGGTGTACAAAAACAGTAAAGTAAAATGGGAGTACACAGCGTGCACGAACTTTATATGACATAAGACAGTTATATGACTCAAAATACCCACTTTGAACCGTTCGCAGCGCGACCACCTACGCACCGACACCCAACGCACACCTAGCGTTTCGACTACGCGATCTAAAGGTTGATCAACCGGAGAGCGCGAGACAGGTATGGGGAATCAGGGGTATACGCGGAAACAGTGCAACGCGGATGGTACCAACGTCGTACCAAATAAATGAAATCCAAGATAAAGTCCTGAACACCTATGTTCCCTTACAACAAAATCACGAAACTCTAGTGAATGGCGCAGTAAACTAACTAAATGTTCGAAACAATAAAAATAATAAATCTACAGTTCTTTTACAGAGTACAATAAAAGCACTTATCTGCGGTCTCTTTCTCGCACTCGACGCTGGAACGATGGATGGTAGCCTGGTGACCTGGATACCGGAATGGGTTGAACCGGAAGTCCACGAGGTGACGAGTCACTCTCTGGAGCTGAAGATGGTCTCCGTTGTTGGTCTGCCCTCAGGAAGATGAAAGGCGGGGGCGGTGAGAAATGCAGCGGCAACGGGACTGAATTGGATCCCCACGTGGGAGCTCGGTAGGAGAGAAATCCAAAACTATGTCCCAAGAATCTCGCTACCAAACTTGTAGTTTCGAGGTAAGTAATCCCCAAACTGGGTAGTATCGACCGATACTCGAATTTACTCAAAACTACTACTCAGCACGTAACCACTTTCTACTCAACCACGTTTTTCTTTACAACGACCAACAATCAACCGTCTCAACCTAAGTCACGGATCTAAGTAAAAGGAAATCCAACTCGCAACCGGATAGTCGGTAATTGAAGACAAAGACCGAGACAGACCGATAGGTGAAGAAATGAGAAAGATAAAGATAATAAACAACCTGGTGGTAATAATTCCAAATCGGAAGAGAATTTAGAAGGAATGTAGAAGAGAAAGGTCGATGCCTTTGAAGAAAGGGAAGAAAGAAAGATAATAAAGCAGGCAGAAGAAACTATGAAGACCAAGGACTTGTGTACGAACGACCATCTGGGATAAGCAAATTTAGGGATAAGGAAAAACAAATGTATAGGAAATTATGTAAATGAAATAAATTAATAAATGACTACTCGAGTTTTAATATAAAATAAAATAAACTAATTCGCAATCCGCTTAACGCCGCACTGTAAACTAGCCTTTACGAAAATAAATCGCGCGCGTGAACCGACAGCGGTAAAACAATAAGTTACGCTAATTAAAGACTGTCAATAACTAAATTCACAATTAATAATGAAAAAAGGAGAACGGTAACTTAAATATAGAATAGGAAGGATGAATTTAAATAGGAGGAAACAAAAGCTAAGTATATATCTAATTTAATGTAATAACGAGTGAAGCTAAATTACAAGAAAATAAATTATGTTTTAGGTTAGTGGAATGGGAACGATAATAAAAAAAACAAAGGATCAGATTGGAACGTAACAATGCATACATTGATGTTAATAAATTTGAAGATAACTTAGATCATTTAGATGAAGAGAAGAAGAAAAAAATAATGAAATTAATTAACAAATATGAATCAATATTTGCAAAGAATAAATTTGATGTTGGTATGGTTAAGAATGAAGAAGCACAGATTAAATTGACAGAAGAAAAATATATAGCTAAGAAACCATATAGGTGTTCTTTACCAGATCAAAAAGAGATTGAATCACAAATTACTAAATTATTAGAAGCAGGTCTTATAGAAGAAACAAGTTCACCTTTTGCATCACCAGTTACTTCAGCATATAAGAAAGAAGATGGCAATAGATCAAGATTATGCATAGATTTCAGAGAATTAAACAAACTAGTTGTATCTGAACCACAACCATTTCCAAGGATTGAAGATATCATTGTTAAAGCAGGTGGTTTACAGCATTTGATATAAATTCTTCATTTTGGTCAATTCCATTAAGGAGAACAGATAAAGAAAAAACAGCATTTGTAACACAGAATGAACATTGGAAATGGGTGTGTTTACCATTTGGATTAAAGACGTCATCAGCGATTTAACAAAGAATTCTTGCAAATATTATAAGAACAAATAAAATGAGTAATTTTTTTATCAACTATATTGATGATATACTAGTTTTCTCTACGACATTTGAAGAGCATCTAAAACACATTGAATTATTGATGAGTGCGATTAAGAATGAAGGTTTTAGACTAAAACTATTTAAATGTAATTTTGTTAAAAATTCTGTACAATATCTGGGACATGTAATTGAAAAAACAAGATTAGACCATATAAAGATAATTTAATATCAATAAGAAATTTCCAAAGACCAAAGAATAGAACTAATGTGAGACAATTTTTAGGTAAAACAAATTTTTATTACAAATACATTGAAAATGCAGCTAAGAAACTAGAACCATTATATAATTTATTAAGAAAAACAGTCAAGTTTGAATGGACAAATGAATATGAAAAAGCATTTTGTGAAATCAAAGATTATTTATGTTCAAGTCCTATATTGGCAATATATAATCCAAAGAAAGATGTATATATTCAAATGGATGCAAGTGGAGCTTGTTTAGGAGAAATTCTTAAGCAACCACAAGAGGATGGTAGACTTCATCCAGTAGCATATTTTTCAAGAAAATTAAATGAGAGAAGCAATAGTATATTGGCAATACTGGTTAATAGGTATAGAATTTACATTAATAACAGATCATAAACCACTAGAAACATTAAGAGTGGAAGCAAGAACAGATGAAGAATTAGGGTATTTAATGCATTATTTATCACAATATTCTTTCAAAATTATTTATGCACCAGGTAAAGAAAATATAGAAACTGATGCATTATCAAGAAACCCAGTTTTAGAAAGCATTGAAAACAATGAAGATATATTGAAAGTTGTAAACATGGTGACATTAAAAGAGATAATTGTTGTCAAAGAATGATAGAAAATTAAATCAAGAATACAAAGAAAGTGATTAGGAAAGTTGACGTTAGTTTCAAAAATTTAAAAAATAAACAACGAATTTACGTGTCTCAAGATTTTGGTTTAAAATTAATTAAAATGATACATCAATTTTATGGCCATATTGGAGTAGGGCACATGATTAATAAGTTGAGACCTTATTATTATTTCAAGAATATGGATAAAATAATTCAGCAATACAGTAAACAATGTGAAATCTGTATAAAAAAATAAAACAAGAACAAGTAGACCAATTGGATTATTATCAAAACTAGGTCCAGCAATTAAACCATATCAGATTATGTCAATTGATTCTGTTGGTGGTTTTGGTAATAATAGATCAGCAAAGAGATAGGTACATGCACATTTTAGCAGATCATTTTTCAAGAGCAGCATTCATTTCAACAACAAAAGGTTCATCTGCAAGAGATTTTATAAATCTAATTGATAAAATAGCATGTAAAAATGAAATGAAGATAATTTTAGCAGATCAGTATACTGGAATAAACTGTAAAGAATTAAAAAATTATCTAAAAAGAAAGAATATTTCACTGGTATTTACATCAGTTGATTGTGCAGAATCTAATGGATTAAATGAGAGTCTAAATCAAACAATAATAAATCGAATTCGTTGTAAAATTAATAGTAATTGTAAAAGAGCATGGCCTAATATTGCACATGAATGTGTAGATGAATACAACAGAACAACACATAGTGTTACAAAGTTTTCACCAAATTATTTACTATATGGTACAGAACAGGAGATTATACCAAATGAGATTATAAAAAAACGT
The DNA here is from genome assembly GCA_947425015.1 of Pterostichus niger. Lineage (NCBI taxonomy): Eukaryota > Metazoa > Arthropoda > Insecta > Coleoptera > Carabidae > Pterostichus > Pterostichus niger. The sequence continues at coordinate 29,174,989 of OX380337.1, read as the reverse complement.
GATTTAAGTAAAGATAGAGAACAAGCATTGTTGAATTCAATGGAAAACTTCGAAAAAAATAAAGAAAGAATTGATAAGAATAGAAAAGAATGGAAATTCAAGAAGAATGATTTAGAATATGTTAAAAATAAAAATAAGTTAAATAGAAACAAATTAGATGAGATTAGAAGTGGACCATTTATAATACTAAAAAAAATCTCTAATAAGATTTATGAAACCGATGATGGAAAGAAACGTAAAGAAGCAAATTTATTTCACACTTGTAAATTAATACCAGTTAATATTGTTAATGAATAACATTGTCATCTATGTAAAATTTAGAATACGAGTAGTTAAAAATAAGCATAACAAAATTTACATTTAAACCAGGGTTTAAAACTTGGGGAGGGGAGATATAAGTTTGTAACCTGTATTATCAACTGTTCATTTGTTGCCACCAACTACTGATTTGTTTGTTGTCAAATTTTGTTTTATAAATAATATTAAATAATTTATGACAGATAATTAAGGACATTTAAAATTGATTCTTTAGGTAATAATATTGTAATATAATACTTTTTATATGTAATTAATGTAAATAAACATTCTTTAGTTCACTGAGAATTCAATTTGGTGTCAATTTGGTGTCAATTCTACACAAGATACCAAGAACGGAATTACATATATATAAATTAGGTTCCGATCTACGCAAGTTGATTTTTTAAAAAGAATTTATTTTACTATTAGCAACGATGTTGCTTGGTAAAGGTTGATTCTAAAACTAACTTACAATATCTTACAAGAGACTAAGCACAAACAACTACTCAGCATGAACATAATTCCTACAGATAAATATTATACTACTAAGCATTATTATAGGGGAGCTACGGCAATATAACTTATATATATTACATTTATAACACTTATTTGTTTTTATATAATTCTTGTAAACATATCTATCTATGCTTCAGATAGCAACAATGAAACTCATATGTACCTATTAATTTTCATAACAACTTGAAAATGATATTGTGGCAGATTTATTTTCTTGTTTACAATTTTATTTATTCTTGGATCACATTTTATGTTATCATATTTATTTTTTTGTCTAATTACAAATTCATAGATATTAATAAGGTAAACAAGATATTACTCTACAGACTTAAGATATAATCGTTATCAACCTTCATCTCGACAAAAAAAACTATTAACAAATTAAGTGGCCGTTGTTATAGCGACATCAGTCCAGATGGCTACTCGTATTTTGGATAGTTTACTAAATGAGATATAGTAAAAAATGACTGTCTAGGCGAACAACCTATATCACAAGTCCATCGGAAGGATCTAAGGTGGAATAGACAAGTATCTTTTTGTTGATATTTGTCCGACTAAAAATTTGAATATAAATACAGAAAGCAAAATATTGATTGGCATTCTGATATTTTAGCCGAAAACCGAAAAACATTACATATTGGAATACAATGATTCGTTTGTTAATTTCTGGTGGGTTCAATTCTAATAATACAACTTTAAAAAGATATTTATATTTTACAAATTTGACTCGATTATAAAAATATCATGTTTACTTGTCTTATTAATTTTTTTAGTGTATTTGGCCGCAATTTTTGTGGTGACGATCGCACTCACATGCAACCACATCTGCACACAAGAGTACAATCCTATTTGTGGTAGAAGTAGAAGTGGAGAACTCAAAACATTTACTAATTTATGCGAGTTTAACAGTGTACAATGCGAAAATCCTTCTGCCGGTAAGTAATACGAATCCTGTTACAGTGAGTGTAGTTTGAGTATTGAATGTGAGATATTTATTTATTTATTTTATTAATCGATCCAACAGGATACAAAATCCCAATTACAGGACGATTATACAGAAAACAAAAAATAAAAGAATGAGTTGTCACGAAAGAAATAGACAGAAATATAAGAAAATATACAAGTAACTTAAACAGAGAAATAATTAATTAATAAACGCTTAAATCTAGGTAAGGAATCGCCAAATATGTCAATGTCAATGATACATGATATATTATTATATGCTACACAGAGTTGTCTTATAGGGGATTACAATTCATAATTAGTCCTAGCTCTTTTGCAATGAAATAGTGCTTTATTTCTTGAAGTGACCAGTGGAATATGAAATAATATTAGCTCAAGACTACATGCATCATCAATATTGTTATTAATTAATTTATATAAGTAGAGAGATGATTGTAAAGTTCTTCTGCTACTTAATGACATTAAGTTCACTTCAGGCAATAAATTAGAATAGTCTTGGTCCCAACTAGGATATTGTCCATGCAATTTAAAATAACAATATTTCATAAATTTATGCTGAATAGACTCAATTTTAGCTACGTATCGGTTATAAATTGGATTCCAAATTTGTAGACAATATTCTAGCTTAGAACGGACAAATGCGCAATATAAGCTTTTAAGTGTTCTTATTTTACAGAAAGACCGACAGTTTCTAATTACAAATCCGAGATTTTTGTAGGATGTTTTTACAGTAGTCTCAATGTGTACATTAAATGATAATTTTGTGTCAAATATAATCCCAAGATCTTTAAACTGAGTTACTCTCTCAAGCGAAATAGTTTCCATTTGGTATGCATAAGTGTAAACATATTTTTTAACTAAATAACTCATTATCTTGCATTTGCTGAAATTAAAGAATAATTTTGAATTATGAGACCATTTTAAAATATTGTAGATGTCGTTTTGTAACAGAATACAATCATTAATTGAGTAAATAGTTTTATAAATTTTTATGTATCAGCATACAAAAGTATTTGAGAATGTTGAATGGACTCCACCACATCGTTAATGAAAAGATTGAATAACAGGGGGCCTAAATTCGAACCTTGGGGCACACCAGAAGTAGCAATGAACGAGTTTGATTAAAAAGTTATTAAAATACACAGTCATTTCACGATCTGTAAGGTAGGAATTGAAAAAATGAAGAAGATCATCGCTGAAGTGAAAAAATTTCTCAAGTTTTTCCAGAAGTACACTGTGATTTACACTGTCGAAAGCCTTTTTTAAATCAGTATATATCACATCAACTTGATAGTTGTCACGTATAGAATTAAGGGTGAATTCAGTGAAATTCATAAGGTTAGTCACGGTAGATCTACCGGACATGAATCCATGTTGATGGCGAGAAATATGTGTGGAAGTTGAGTTATATAAATACTTATATAGAATTGATTAAAAAAATTTTAGAGATATTAGAAAGTATAGTAATAGGACGATAATTTGCGATATCTGTATTGTCACCAGTTTTGAAGATAGGACAAATGAATGATTTTTTAAGAATAGAAGGAAAGCGATTAGATATATGTTATTCATATTATTAATCAAGTATAGTTGTTGAGAGATATTATTACTGCTATTGACCTATTCTACTAAATTATATCTTTTTTAATTTCAGTCTGGCTTATACTGAAAGAAGGAACCTGAATGGAAACTTATTCTGTCAAATGCAGTCAAATCTGCACTCTGGAGTATAACCCTGTTTGCGCCAGAAACAAATATGGAGAACTTAAGACTTTCTCTAACTTGTGTATATTTAATAGCGCCCAATGTGAAAATCCTGCTGCTGGTACGTTTATAATTTATTATTAAAGCTCATCAAACCTTCGTTCAACGAAATGATTAAAACATTGATCGGAACCAAACATAATATAAATAAATAATTTGAACTCTTGTAATAATTTTAAAACAGTGAAATAAATTATTATTTTTTTATTAAAGGCTGGCTCAGATTGAGGGATGGAGCCTGCGTGGAAATAAGGGCAGTAGAATGCAGTCAGATCTGCACGGTGGAGTACAATCCTGTTTGTGGTGAAAACAAAAATGGAGAATTCAAGACTTTCTCTAATTTATGCTTATTTAACAGTGCTCAATGTGAAAATCCAGCTGCTGGTAAGGTAATATTATGATTCTTAAAATTATGTGAAGCACTAAAATTAGAGCAGCCGTTCACAAAATAAATAATTGGATTAACTGTGATAGATGATAAATAGAGATAATTATTATTTTCATTATTACAGGTTGGTACAGAATGAGATATGAAGCTTGCATGGAAACAAAGGAAGCCAAGTGCAACAATGTCTGCACTGATGAGAACTCCAGACTTTCTCTAACTTATGTGAACTCAACATTGTTCAGTGCGAGAAGCCTACAGCTGGTAAAAATTTTATTTATTGTTTTTTAAATTTATGTTATAGCAAACTATCTTTGAAATCTAGTTAATATTAAATTAAATAAAGTGAAACTAATATCCAGTTTGTCCATTCAAAGCCAGAACAATGGGCCGATAACATGTGATATAATTTTTTTGGTGTGCATAGTTTTTCAATTAATTTTACAGGAAAATGTTTTAAATATACTTAAGCTGTAGAGAATAAAAATATGGATTGTAAAAAAATTCATTTCTGCGCTAAGTTAAATTTAATATTTATATAAAAAGTCTATAATTATATTCTCTACAACTTTTATTTGAAATATTTTCCTGTAAAATTAATTGGGAATCAATGTGCACTATAAAATTGATATCACATGTTATAAGCCGATGTTCGGGTTTTGGATGGATATATTGCATAACTGTACCAGTGAATATGTCACAATAATGTCTTTTTTTAAAATTTTTATAGGTTGGTTCAGACTAAAAGGCGGCGCTTGCGAATAAATTTGAAATATTTAGTTTTTACATAAGACTGAATTATGTTGATATTACTTGTAATCTTTTATTTCTAATTTTTATAATTTTTATTAAGATAGATGTGATTAAATAAACAATATGTTTTTAAAACTATAATTGGTTTCTTAAAAAAAATTACATACCTACATATTTCCAATAAGAACATTTATTTTAAAAATTACATACTCCTAAAGGTTAATAAACTACTTGAATAAATTTACAGTTCATACTTGTAACTTGTGATTTATTCACCACTAAGATTTATAATTGACATGACATTATATTGACATAACGGTCTGTGATCTGTAGAATGGTGCTCTAGTATTAGCTTTTGTAAAAAGGTGAATAAATACATAACATAGGTACCTGTATCATAAACTATTTAATAAAGTTCCTATATATCTCCTACTGTTTACATACAAAACTTCTTTTATAAAACGTATATTGTTACTTTCAAACCAGATACTGATATATTCGTAAATTAACAGCGTGATTCTCAAAAAAAAATTACTAACCGTGAATTTTGCTTTAGTTAAATTAGCATAACCATACTCTACAAAAACCCTAATAATGTATTCCATCCTGTTACCACTTGATTTTCAAAATATGATTTGATTCACTTTTTAAAACCGGGTTAGATTAAAGTTAGGTAATAAAAACTACAAAAAAAAAAAAGTTAGACTAATGTGAATTATTTACTAACTGAGCTACCAAATACAATTCATCCAAACAATTTAAATCAGTTGTTAAAAATTACAATAGCGAAGATTTTTTACATGATTGAATATTAGAGAAATATATATTTGTTTTATTGACGAACATTCTGCTTTTGCCCATAGTATACTCGTACCCTTTGGCTAATAAATAAATATTAAATAATAATAAAATTCTGCAATACAGTATCAGTTAAATGAATAGAAATATAGCATTTTCTTGCCAACGATACAATTTAAAATGTGCGTATCGTTTTTGCTGTTGAAAGGTCCCAAATTATTTTAGACAAATATGCTTCAAATAAATGTTCTAGATAATTTAGCTTACCATAATTTCTACTTGATTAGTATACAAATAAATAAATATATCAACATGTTATTAATGATACTAGCACTCTGCTGCAGTAGATTTCAGTAAATGATATATTTTTACACGTAAACTATAATCACCAGCATCAAATAATCGTCCCCAAAGTATATAGCTATATGAATAAAAATAAACATTTATAGTATAATTTATTTTTATCATTATTATAATTTAGTAAAGTTGCTTGTTGGTAGGTTTTTGTTTAAGTTAAGTTTAATTTATTTTTGCTGATGAGCGGAAGATGCTGCTGGCACGAGAAAACAAAATGGACTGACTGGATATTTTTAATATGTCTTATGTAGACGTTACGAAGGGACAATTTTAGGATGAAGAAGGAGCCATAAAATGAGGCATAGTATGGAAAGTGAAAGTTTAGAATGAGAAGAACGTAAATATTTACAATACATAGAAAAATACAACAAATATATAGGATAAATACAGTGTATTTTGTGTATCTATGTGTAAGACTCTAGCGTATCCGATACTGTTTCTAAAGAAGCTATAGAAGACGAAATTTCTAATATTTAACATAACATTATTTCAACATGTTGAGGTAAATATGAAATGCACTAGATATTTCACAAACAAATTTAAGTAACCCTGTTCAAAGCAAATGTCAATAGCATATTGTTATACGAGGCGGAAACATGCAACAAAAATACAAGCTCAAAATATTTTATAACAAATTCTTAACAATTATATGTAACATTTAGGTACTGATCAGAAAAAATATCACACGAAAAGTTTATTGAATTGACAGAGAAAAACACCATTACAAAAACTATTAAAAGTCAGAAATGGAGATAGATTAGATACACATATTGCAAATTGTAACAAAATAAGCTCTAGATTTCAATATAGCTGGTAAAAGAAAAGTTCAGAAGACCAGTACACACATGGAAGTGAAATAACAATAAAACATCCTGGAAATAAGAAGAACAACACAAGAGAGAGCAAAATGCAACAAATTCATCACAAAATTATAGAAGGAAATGGTAATAATTAATAAAATATGAACTCTCGTAAATGAAACCACAGACAAATAAAAAATATTATTGTGTTAAGTTAAAAATTGCATAGGACTTGTAAGTCTGTCAGAATACACTTTGCAGATTCATTTGCAAGGTCTATGAAATGAAAGAAGAAAAATATTTCAATCACTAAAATGAAAATAAATTACAATTGGAATAACAGATGAAATTTTCCGTGACAAAAAAGATATCAGAGAGGCCACTCTCATTCAACAAAATAGCAATTTTATGTTTTTATAAATATTATTTGCAATATCAAATATACTAAAGTATCAACATTGCTAGATTTTCTTCCTATCGAGAAACTAGCAGATATTCATTATTCATTTTACAAAACTATTAATAATTTGTGTGAATGTCACCGCTGACAGTTTAATCCGGGATCATCCTATACACATAATATTAAAAAAATCTATTTCAATCAACTATACCATCTACATATCATGACAATATTTCTATTTAACCAGTAAAATAATACCATTCTTGCACAAAACATCCCCATTTACTATAAAATATCCATATCCCATCGCAGTCCAGAGAAGATTGAATGTAAATCGAACATTTAAAACATGTTATATCTACACATAGACGCTGATTGGAACGTGACATATGTGACAGGAAATACTACCGGAAGCGCTGTGGACGCATCGTTGCTTCCGTGATCGATTCCTAGCGTAATCACTAGTCTAATTTATCTTTCTTCAACGGATCGATAATATCTGAACATTGTATAATTCAGGCCGAGAAGATAATGTTGACATTGACATTTATAAATGATTTTTGAATTTGGATTGATCTTTGGCCTTAATCTATATTATCTGTCTAGAACTTTGATAGAATGAAATTCATATGAAATTATAAAAACTAAATAAGTTATACATATATCATATTAATTTAACAGTAATTACAATAGCAGCATAAAATATAAATACTTGCAACACAGCAATAACAGTAGAACACATTATCACACAATGTCACAAATACACAGTTCAGAGACAGATGTACAATATTCCAAATACCCTTCAGGCAGCACTAACAAACAATAACCAAAATGTAATAAAATATCTCAAACATATACAAATCTACAAACAAATATAATTAATACCAAACCAATGTACAAAATCATATTTATTATAAGATAATATACTGTACCAGAGATTAGTGACCTACGCTGTCGAAATCTCTATAATTTCTCTAAATAAAAAAAAATATAAATAAATATGAAATCTAAGGATATCTGCGTCTATCAAAAATTGACAAGGGGAAACAACTTATGATCTTATATTCACGTTAAACGTAATCCACCGTGCCGCGCGTTTAAACGCATACAGAATAAAAAAAAATCAATGAATAATTTATACATTTAAACAGTATAAATATGTACTTATTTTAAAATAATAATTAAGTAATGGACAAGTATTTATTATTTTAAGTCTAAATTAGAAAAATTCATGCAAAACAACGTAAATATGAAGTAAAATTGAAATCTAATTCAAATAACTCAAAATCTGTTCCTTTTTTTATATTTTATACAAATTAATATTCCCCATGCATTCGTGTACGAAAATAAAAATTTGAACTTGTAACAAAAGTAAAAAAATATTTCAAAAATTTTTAGAATTTTTTTTCACTTTTTATTATTTTTTATAATTTATATACAATCTTAATAATGTACTAAATATGTTGTACTTTTTTCAAAATTTTTACATATTTACAACTGTTATCGTAATGAAGGACTCCATGTCAGTTTGTGATAATTACGTTAAAGAAAGGTTGGTTGTAAGAAATTTATAATATTTTAATTATATACTTTGTGCCAAAGTATATAATTAAAATATTATAAATTCAGTTTGTTTTCTTACAACCAACCTTTCTTTAATCTATTTACAACTGTCTTAAAATGTCTCTAAAATGACTAAATTTTCAAAAATTAATATTTCAAAAACTGACCTTTTTATTGTTTTCATGTTTGTATATGTTCTGAGTTCTGGAGACTATTCATATCTTTTCGAAACAAACAATTCATGCCATTTGATCTTTGAACTTTCGAGGTAATAATAAAACAAGTAATTTTAATGTAATTTTAATTTTTTACTAGTAACAGATAAATTATATTTCACAAATATAAATTTTATAATAAAGTACTAATATATTATTATATTACTTACTATTTTTTTGGCAATACAAAAGGTTGTAAGAACCATAAAAAATAATGAAACTTACTGGAAATTTAACAATTCGTTTTATTGACAACATGCGACATGAGTAGCTGTGGGTAAATTATGTACTACTTCCACGACTCTGTTATGTTTGCGTCTCTTGTCCCACCGGTATGACGCTACATATCCCTAACTGTGCTGACGCCACGCGCACAAAGCGATTCAATCTCCTACATTCGTGCGCCGTATGAAGGTGGAAATATTATTTTAAATCAAAATATATTTTATTTCGGTTTTTAAAAATATATATTTCTAATTTTGTATGTTGAGCTGACTAATTATCCCGTTCTCATTTTGCACTAGAAAATATGACTAGAAGTCTGGAATTTCATGTCAGACATGTGGCAAATAATCTACAATACCCATAGGAAAAAATAAAAAATATATTTTTGTCTTGAAAGAAAAAAATATAGATTTAGTAATTTTTAAAATTCCTTTGTACTATTTTACTTATAATTTATATAAATTTATATTTGTATTAACGAAGTTGACTGCAAGAAGATAATTTAAGATTTCATCCTATATCCCAAATAATATTCTTGATATTATATTTTCACATCCAAATAATGCAATATATAATGCAACTATATCGCAAAATATGCAATATTTATACCTACGTATTTTCAAATTAGGTATAACACTTCCCTAAAGTTTTACTTCTCCAATTATTTTAGAAAAAACCTTGAAACATACATTTTGTGGTATCATATTCTGCATCTAACGCAATAAAAAAGTCAATTTTGTATGATCTGTAACGCCAAAATTTGATAGGCAAATGTAAGAACTACTCAATAAATAGCATAGTTAAATATGGAAGTCAAACTAATTTGCAATGTTTGGTTTCTATATATATGTATGTATATATATATACAGGGTGAGTCTGGGAAGACGCCCCACCCCCCTTAACTTTTTTATTATGAGTAATAGAAAAAAATGGGTCATATGAAAGTTTTATTATTTTAAATATACTATTTGATGGCAGATGTAGATATTTTTTATAAAGTCAGGTTTACAAGATACGACTATCAACTTTTATTTTTTAAATAGCAACCTATAATTATTTTACTAAAATAAAGACCGCCATTTTTTTCTCTTTTCAACGGTGTATTAGTTTTTATTAATGTATCTGAAAAAATTCGAGAAAAATAAGAAAATTGAGAAATACTAGAAATAATTTTTATACAAATATTATAGGTGGCTATGTGAAAATAAACAAAATGTAACAGTGTTATACAACTTAACAAACTAAAGCAACAAATTCAGTAACAAAAACAACTTAAAACAAATGTTTCTAAATTACGACCATGTTCTGTAATACAAAAATTTAAGCGTTGAACGTGATGTGTTCGAACATCTGCCAGCATGTTTCGCGAAATATTTTGGAAAGCATTTCGAATACGCTCTTTCATGTCTTCTGCATCTGTAGGTATCTTCTGGTAGACAAGATCCTTGACGTATCCCCAAAGAAAAAAGTCCATAGGCGTTTATTTTCACATAGCCACCTATAATATTTGTATAAAAATTATTTCTAGTATTTCTCAATTTTCTTATTTTTCTCGAATTTTTTCAGATACATTAATAAAAACTAATACACCGTTGAAAAGAGAAAAAAATGGCGGTTTTTATTTTAGTAAAATAATTATAGGTTGCTATTTAAAAAATAAAAGTTGATAGTCGTATCTTGTAAACCTGACTTTATAAAAAATATCTACATCTGCCATCAAATAGTATATTTAAAATAATAAAACTTTCATATGAACCATTTTTTTCTATTACTCATAATAAAAAAGTTAAAGGGGGGGGGCGTCTTCCCAGACTCACCCTGTATATATAACATATATCTAAATGCCCGTTTCGATATCTCCCTTCCCGTTTGTCTTTTTTTAAATAATACCGCCATTTTTTTTTATATATTTTGAATTGTATTTTATTCGCCTATACGGACATATGAATTTTGTTTTAGTTTTCCGCGACGTTGCCAAGTTTTACCGTTTTTACTCTAAAGAAGACTAAATAGACGCATTTTTTATGAAGGTGTACTGAAGTTATTTTAATAGTAAATTTAAGATTTTGTTTCTAGGCAACTGTAACTATGTTATTTGTTTTGATATCTTTTTTACAATCTAATTATACAGTGTGTTCAGTAAAGCGAATCAAACTTACTCCAATTCAAATGACTATAACTCGTCATTTCCAAATGGAACATCCTATATTTTATTATTCTGTTGTGTGTCTTTTTGTATTACCTTTAATATTTATTTCGGGTGTCCTATGCCTAAAACCAATAATTTCGGAGTTATTCACCATTTTTCACTAAATTTATTTATTTAATTAAAAATTAAATTTAGTATACCTTGGATATTGTTTTGTTTTAATAAGAAACAATTATGGCAATAATGACAGTAGTTTCAATAATTATTAAGTAAATTAATTTATTAATATGCATCTCTCGCAAGAAGAACTTAAGAATATGGTGTACGCACTTGGAGAACGGAAAGAAACCCTTTTTTAGCATCAAGAATTTATGCATAACGGCTTCCAGATCTGCGTTTTTTTTTAAAGAGGAAGGTTTCAAAGAACTGGTCATGTTCAGTACGAAAAAAGAGAACGGGCCAGAAATGAAGATACTGAGTATATTGTGCTCGCAAGTGTTGTTGAAGATCCTCATACAAGCAAGAGAAAAATCAGCCGTGAGTTAAATATAAGTCAATATACCGCTTCAAGAATTCTTCGTAAAAATAAATTTCATGCATATCATGTCAGCATGTTGCAACAATTAGATGAACGTGATTTTAGAAATCATCAAAATTTTTGAGAATGGGCTCATGAAAATTACAGAGAACATGACTTTTTAAATTTGGTTTTATTTACAGATGAAGCAATCTTCCACAATAATGGACAAGTAAACCACCACAATTTTCATTACCACGACACCGTAAACCCACATTTTTTAAGACCATTAGACCATCAGCACAGATGGTCTCTTAATGTATGGGGAGGAATATTAGGGGATCGTAGTATTGGACCATAATTTTTTAACAATCACATTAACGGACAAAATTATTATGAATTTTTACAGACTGATCTTCTAAACGATTTAGAAAATTTACCCCTCAATATTATCTTGAGATTGTGGTTCCAGTACGATGGTGCACCAGTTTTCGGATTAGGAACTATTTAAATGAAGAAGTTTTCTAATAGATGGATTGGAAGAGGTGGTTGATTGACCCGCTAGATCTCCGGATCTTACAAAATTGGATTTTTTCTTGTGGGGCCATGAAAAAGAGCCGGTTTACCAGACAGCACCAACTACACGAGAAGATATGATGGAGCGAATTCGTAACTGTTTTGAAACTGTCGACTCGAATATACTACGAAGAGTAAATTACTAATTTATAAACCGTCTGCAAATATGTTTCCGTGCAAATTGCGGTTACATTGAAAATCCTTTGTAAATTAAAACAAAACAATACACTATAAATTAAAACAAACAATATCCAAGGTATACTAGATTTAATTTTAAACTGAATAAATAAATGTAGTGAAAAACGGTGAATAACTCAGAAATTATTGGTTTTAGGCATAGGATACCGGGTATCCGGATTAAATATGAAAGGTAATACAAATAGACACACAACAGAATAATAAAATATAGGATGTTCCATTTGGAAATGACGAGTTATAGTCATTTGAAATGGAGTAAATTTGATTCGCTTTACTGAACATCCTGTATAATTACATTTAAAAAAAAATTACGTCAAAACATAGAGCATAGTTACAGTTGTGTAGAAAAAATTAAAATAACTTCAGTACACCTTCATAAAGCAATGCGTGTATTTGTTTTTTTTTTTAGAGAAAAAATGGAAAAATTTAACAACGTCGCGGAGAACTAAAACAAAATTCATATGTCCGTATAGGTGAATAAAATACAATTCTAAATATATAAAAATATATAGGCTGTTCTATTTTTTAAAAGACAAACAATTTTCGCAAGGCTGTCACGCAACAGCCTGCATATGTGAAAATAATTTTACGTTATGCTCCTCGAGTAGACGAATAAATTTATGCTGTATTTCTAACAAGAAAGGAGATATCGAAGACGGGCATTTCTATGACATTTGTATTTTATATAAGGTTTGTTTTACTATTTTATTTATATGTTGGTTTTTTACTTTATATTGTATTATAACTGAAGAAGAGTGAGTTGTACTCGCGAAACTTCCTGCATTTGTATTATCATATTTATATATAATATATTAAAGAAGTGGATTCTGAAGCCTTTATTTTATTATACAATTATATTTATTGGATCCTATAGAAACTTTATTTCCTACAATAGTATTTATTTTCAACGTAAATTTTATTACATTTGGCGGATTATTACAATGTATTCGTGCGGTTATTATTCCCTTAGGTTTGTGTCCGAGGAAAAAAATGACAGTTGTGATCTTGCCAATAGATGGCTATGTTCTCCATACACAGCTAACTTCTATATAAACTTAGTTCAAAGTCATTCATAAGAGCTGACAGCAGCACTCACCTCGAGACAGAAACAAATTAAAATTGGGTATCGTTTAACGTTAAGTACATACGTATTAAATATCCTTCAGAATAAAATCAGTACATAAAGTATCCATATTTAAGCCCTCCAATTGGCTGAATAGTATATATATATTTTTTGGGTAGATACTGGGAAAATGTTTTTTTTTTTCATTAATAGTTGGAAATTTTAGTTTTTTTATTGAATTACCGTCAATCTTAGTTAAAATCTAATGAAAACTGTAGGGGTCTGAGGAACAAAAACAAATTTATAAATATCCAAAAAACTAAGCAACGAAGCATCCGGGTGACTTAGTAACTGAATAATTTTGTGAACAACATAAATACTTATACCCACATAATTCAAAATAGGATTTATTATCTTGAAACTATATCCGGGATTTTCATATACTATTACATAAAAGTATATCGACTCTCAGAAAGACTTATAAAGAAGAATTATAAAATATTCGTTGTTCAACAAATTCAGACAATCGCTTTGCAATATAAGAGTACTCAAATTTTCTGTTTTGCAACAACTGAAGACGTATAAAAAAGGTCGCCATAATTATAATGTATGTAATTAATCTTCGTTCCTATAAACCAATTAATCCTTATATATTTTAAGTAAATAATAGTATATTATACAACGACGCTATAATGGATGCTCTTATTCCCGAGGATGAAGTTTGCAACCCGAGCGAGCGGAGAGAGCAAGGGTTGTAATCATCCGAGGTAATAATAGAAATTATAGCGAGTTGTATACTATACTTTATATACGACTAATTTAATAAAAATTAGTCAATTTTTATATTATTTATTATCTATTAATTTTACATCAATTTACCTAATAAATTTACATCTAATTGAAATGAGTAAATGGAGTAAAAAGACCATAATGAAGATTATTTGTATTTTTCACCTAAGTCAGTAAAATATGCCAATAATACATTTTCTGAATACGAATTTGTCTTCATTTTAATACGCCAGTCCATAAAACTTTGGTATGCTTTGTCATAGAAATTTTTAGACTTTTGCGGTAATAAACCATATGTAGTAGCATCAGCGATTTTCGTTATTTCTGGTGGTGTAGAAGATATACTGTCTTCTGTAATACTGTCCATTTTTTCAATTACAGTTAAACACAATAATTTAACACAATTTGCAAGACCGTTTTTGACAACTTCTCAACGATGATTTCGTTTTGTGTGTTTCCGATTCGTTAACAACAGGGAACTTAGCAACGAGCATGTTTAATTTAAATATGAGTCGCTATGGCAACACTGTTCCCATGGCACAATAAAACAATGATCCATGTTTTAAGCATTTTGATTGGTTCACGAGCGGGAATAATGACCATTATTCCCGACTTATTATTCCCGGCGGGATTAATATATAGCATTATATAGCAAAAAACGCATATATAATGATAATATTATTAGTTAGTCGTATATAAAATATTATATTTGTCTATAATTTATTACTTTGAATTTATTTAAATAAAAGCAAAATTTGAAGTTTAAAAAATTAATTCGGGTGTTCAAATGTATGTAGGACCTCCGTCCTATTCCCATCTTTTGTAATATATTCAATCAAAATTTTTCAGCGAAATATAACATAGTTTTGGAGAAAAATAATTTAAAAAATGTTTACACTTGCATACGCGGAAAAGTATTGATTGCATAAAGACGAAATAAAATAAAGATTATTGTATTTAAAAAACAACGGTCTGTATCCCTTTATAACATATCAGAGGAACATTTTGAAGCTTTTATGATGAGTGTCGAATCCTAAGTTTTGATTAATATAGATTCTGAATAACTTATTAATTCTTATTCTCAAAGTAGTAATTTATTATCTGATTTATTTATGCCTTATTTATAATTTTTTTTAATTATTATAATTTTCAATTAACTATAACATAAATAATGCGGTTACATTTTAATACTACTGTAATATAATGAACATGTAAGTACATACATAGAGAACCGATTAATCCCTCGCCCGGGGCGAAATAATACAGCCCTGAGTAAAGAATAAGTGAACGAACTATGTATGCCAAGTAATATTCTTTATAATTTCTCAATTTTTACTAAATAAAAAAGCATAAAATATATTATACTAAATTCAATAATTGAATTGTTTTCAGTTTTGCCGTCTTTTACTTTTTGGGTTAGATGTAAAAACTACAAATGTTTGAACTACTATATTTTAAATGCATCCATTTTATTTATGACGCATCCAAATCAGGATCAACGCTGGCGTTAGTTGTACTATACTGTTAATGCAATCTGTAATTAAATGAACCTTTATTCCATTCGCATACGATGCATCGAGTTTGTCGACAGCTTGGCAAGCAGAGAATGAAGCACAAATCTGATTTAATGAATTTGAAATTTTAAGACAAATTGCTAACAGAATTGGTGACATAAAAATGGTATAGTAGTTAAACGTGTAGTTTTTAGAAAACGGCATTCTCGTTATAATCTTTAAACAGTGGTTCCCAACATTTTACAGCAATGAAACCCTTTTTCAAATACCATTTAATTGCGTATTATATTTATATATATATATATATATATATATATATATATATATATACATATATATATATATATATATATATATATATATATATATATATATATATATATATATATATATATATATATATATACAGTATACCTACGCCGAAAATGAGTTAAAAATGTTTTTACTTTTTCTGGTGAGACACCTTCATATACGAAATACTAAATACTAAAAACTACACCCAAGAGAGGTGATGTAAATATGGTGGTGTGAATAGCGTTACGGCTTTCAAATTTAGGGGAACTTCGAATCCTATTTAATCTAAAAATATATGCAGTACCACACTGTAGCTCGATGAGTCCGGAGCATGTACTGTAATTAGGATTAATTTCCTATTAAACAGAGTAACAGAAATAAATCATCAATCTGGATTAACTATGTTAATATAATTTTTTACTTACCATTGATGATTTTCTCCTGAGGAAAATCAAACGTCGAGATAGATTATATTTATTTTTAAAAAGATTAACATCCAGAAATATTTTAGTGGGGGCCTCAGGTTTCTAATAGAAATATCCTGGCTCGGGTTTTATATGAAAAATCTTTGAATCAAATCTAATAAATAATACATTCTAAGTTTAAATCTAATATAAACTATAATTTGTTGTAATTTGCCTGCCTTTATCTCTCAAAAGAGAAGCGGCATTTCTGCATTTGTTTCGTTCTGTGAGAATAATTTAGTAATGTTCATTGTTTCTATTCTTGTTCATAATTAATTTTAGAATTAATATTTTTATATTAAATAATAACAATAAGAAATTGATAATTGTTCTTTTTTGGCAAGATGCATACCTTTTTTTTATAAACAAAATCTCCAGATTAGTATTGACTAAAAGATGACAACTGTAATTTTAACTGGGATTAATTTACTGTTGTGCAGTATAGCAAATAAATAGCGACATAAGTAGGTATATGATTTATAGAAGATTTTGGTATAGTAAAAATATGTATACATATATATTTATCCCTCTTAATAGTGTCTAAATTATTTAAGAGAAATAATTTTTGTTATTATTTATTTGAAATATTGTTTTAAAATAATTTAGAAATATTTGCTACCGGGCAACATTTTTTTATGATGTCAATTTAAAGTTTTTATGAAAATTAATATATATATATATATATATATATATATATATATATATTATAAAAACAGTAATATATATATATATATATATATATATATATATATATATATATATATATATATATATATATATATTACTGTTTTTATCTGCTATATAATTATGTGTATAAAAATTACATCAACGCGAATAAGTGTTTGGCAAGTAACACGAAATCTTTATGAATAAAATTACGCAAAGAATTTACATGCTTTTACTCTAATAATAATAATAATCTGGCAGTAGCTGAGTCCAAATAAAAAGTCAATATTACTATTATCTTTAGTTAATTCTGTTTCTTTCCTCTACTTATCGATAATCTTGAACCTACTTCAATTTCATTGATAGTCTATTCTAAAATAACGTAAACAGAAGATAACTCATTACAGATGTAATCTGTCACAGCAATCAAATTATCTCGAAAAAAGTAACAAGCTGTTGTTATGGCGACATCAGAAACGATAACTAAATTGCGTAACTTGATATAAGAGGTAAATAGTAAAAACTAACTGTCTAGGTGAATAGCCTATATCGCAAGTCCATCAGAAGATACTTTAATAAATATGTATCTTTTTGTTACTATTTGCCCTGGTAGAATTGTGAGTATAAATATTGAAATTGAAATACTGATTAGCACTCTGATTTTTTAGTCTAAAGCCGAAACACATTACGAACTGAAACGTGATGGCTTGTTTAGTGACTTATGGTGAGTACACTTTTAATAGTACGAGAATAAAATGATATTTCTAGGACATAAATATGATTTGATTATAAAGAATATAATGTTATAATTTGTCTATTTGTGTTTTTTAAGTTTTTTTCGCTGCATTTTGTCTGGCGACGGTCGCAGCCACGTGCAACCATATCTGTAATCAAGAATATAAACCTGTATGCGGAAGAAACAGAAATGGCGAACTCAAAACTTTCCCCAACTTTTGCGAGTTTAACAGCGTTCAATGCGAAAATACTACTGCATGTAAGTTCTTTATGAATACGAATCCTTTTAAATTGGTGTAGTTTGAATGTAAAGTATTAAACACATGCTATGAATTAAGTAATTAGAGGGTCAGAATTATTTTAGTGCCATTAACCTGTTCTAGTAAATTATTTTTTGTCTAAATTTAGCTTGGCTCATACTGAAAGACGGAATATGCATAGAAACTCATTCTGCAAAATGCAGTCAAATCTGCACTCTAGAGTTCAAGCCTGTGTGCGGCAGAAACCAAAATGGAGAACTCAAGACTTTCGGCAATTTGTGCATGTTTAACAGCGCTCAATGTGAAAATCCTACTGCTGGTAAGTTTATAATGTTATTATTATTACAACAACCAGTTTTTAAACTAAATGATTGGAAGCAATCGCATGTAAATAGCTATGTGAAACCATTGTGATAGTCTTAGAACAGTTGATTAATTCAGTTTATTTTTAATTAAAGGTTGGTTCAGATTGAGGGACGGAGCTTGCTTGAAAACAAAAACAGTTAAATGCAGTAAAATCTGTTCTATAGAGTACAACCCTATTTGCGGCAGAAATAAAAACGGAGAACTCAAGACTTTCGGCAATTTGTGCATGTTTAACAGCGCTCAATGTGAAAATCCTACTGCTGGTAAGTTTATAATGTTATTATTATTACAACAACCAGTTTTTAAACTAAATGATTGGAAGCAATCGCATGTAAATAGCTATGTGAAACCATTGTGATGGTCTTAGAACAGTTGATTAATTCAGTTTATTTTTAATTAAAGGTTGGTTCAGATTGAGGGACGGAGCTTGCTTGGAAACAAAAACAGTTAAATGCAGTAAAATCTGTTCTATAGAGTACAACCCTATTTGCGGCAGAAATAAAAACGGAGAACTCAAGACTTTCGGCAATTTGTGCATGTTTAACAGCGCTCAATGTGAAAATCCTACTGCTGGTAAGTTTATAATGTTATTATTATTACAACAACCAGTTTTTAAACTAAATGATTGGAAGCAATCGCATGTAAATAGCTAAGTGAAACCATTGTGATGGTCTTAGAACAGTTGATTAATTCAGTTTATTTTTAATTAAAGGTTGGTTCAGATTGAGGGACGGAGCTTGCTTGGAAACAAAAACAGTTAAATGCAGTAAAATCTGTTCTATAGAGTACAACCCTATTTGCGGCAGAAATAAAAACGGAGAACTCAAGACTTTCGGCAATTTGTGCATGTTTAACAGCGCTCAATGTGAAAATTCTTCTGCTGGTAAGTTAATATAATGATTATTAAAATTATATCAACCAGCTATGATTCTATAAAATGGTTATAACCATTCACTGACTAAATAACTGGATTCAGTATGACAGTCTTAACAATTATTTTTATTTTGCTATTAAAGGTTGGTACAGGCTGAGAGATGGAGCTTGCATGGAAATGAAGAAAGCCAACTGCAACAATGCCTGCACTGATGATTACACCCCAGTCTGCGGCAGAAACAGAAACAGAGAACTCAAGACTTTCTCTAATTTATGTGAACTCAATATTTTTCAGTGCGAGCAGCCAACATCTGGTAATATTTTTATTTATCTCTTTAAAGTTAATGTATTTTGTACAAAATAGCCACTAGCTAATATTAAATTAAATTAGGAGAAATACATACATAAATGTACGAGTGAAAATATCACAATAATAAATTATTTTTTGTTTTACAGGTTGGTTCAGACTGAGAGACGGCGCTTGCGAATAAATTTGAAATATCTGGTTTTAACACAAGATTGAATTATGTCGATATTACCTTTTAGATTTTATATTTACTTTGTAAAATTTGTATTAAGATGTTTCTTACTAAATAAACAATATTTTTTTTTTACAATTTAATAGCGTTTTGAGAAGATTTTACATACTTGCACCCTTCTAATAAATATATAAATAATTGATTTAATATAAAGAATTAATAAATTATGCTAAAACTGACTTGATAATTATTAAATATATCTGTAAAGATCTACTAATTCAGAGCTATTGCATTTACGCATTGTTATAATATTAAAGTATATAGAGTGGTCTATTTAACTGCCGCACATAATATGTATTATTTCAACAACATGATAGGGTAGTTTAAATTTGTCAAAATAAGTGACATTAATGACTTTTTTGAAGATATTAAAGAAGCTTGGGAAGATTTTTAGCATTGAGCGTACACAAGTTTTAGACTGTATTTAGACAGAGATAATCCTTATCAAAATTATAATGATGAAATGTTTCAGGTTAAATATAGATTTTGGAAGTACGGAGTAAATTTTATATGCAATTTAACGTTTGGAGGCAGACTAAGTTCGAAATTACAAGTACTGTTCTGCGTTATTTTGAAAAAGGACAGTATCTAGGTGATGCAATAGATTCACATGGATTTTCCTATTCAATAATGAACCGAATAATTATAAAAGTGGCTATGACTATTGCAGAAAAAGAAAGAGATTTATAAAAACTCCAGTAAATTACGAAGACCAGCAACGATAAATGAGAAGTTTTTATGCTATTCCGAGATGTCCATCAATAATCGGGATCATAGATTGTACTCATATGAAAATTAAGAAACCTACCGCATCAAATGCTACCCGTCATAAAAACAGAAAATGTTGTTTCAGCATAAATTGTTTCTCTAATAGAGTAGCTCGGTGGAGAGGTAGCTCGCATGATTCCCGTATTTGGGATGAATGCGTGCTGCGTAGAAGATTTGTAGATGGTGAAATTGAAAGAATCTTATTAGGAGATAGTGGATATGCGTGCATGCAATATTTGATAACTCCACTTTTGCACCCATCGACGATAGCACAAGATATAACTGGGCACATTATCCGTACAGACAATCGCTTTGCAATATAAGAGTACTCAAATTTTCTGTTTTGCAACAACTGAAGACGTATAAAAAAGGTCGACATAATTATAATGTATGTAATTAATCTTCGTTCCTATAAACCAATTAATCCTTATATATTTTAATAAAATAAAATATTATATTTGTCTGTAATTTATTACTTACGAGATTTAATTGAACGTTCATTTGGCCAATGGAAGACCAATTTTCGCGTTCTACACATGGGGTTTACAAGTTTGTTACATATTTCCAAAATTTCAATAGTTGTAATGACGATTTTACACAATATTGCTAAATTAATAAATAAAAACCACAATTAAGATAATGAAGATAATTTAACAGATTAAGATCTCATTGGCCACATTCAACAACAAAATTTAAGAGGAAATGTTATCACGACGCAATATATTTATTTAAATTTTAATTAATAATAACATGTTTAAAATTACTCTAATTTTGCAAGATATATTTTAAAATTATAGTTACATATTTTGTATTAAAAATAGTTATTAATTTGTTCAATAATTTTTCTGTTTTTAGTTTACAATATTTTTTTTGTGAGCGGGTTATTATGTAGTTGTGTTGAGTAGAATTTTTGTGATGTATTCATGTATGTATGAAATGTTTGTTATGTTGTGTAAATCTTTGATTCTAGTGTATCTGTCTGCACTATTAATTAAGCGTAGATATTTGTTCTTAGAATCGTTATATCGGCTGCAGTGCTGTTTTCGTCGCAGAACACCAGACTGGGACTGTGTATGTGATTATGGGGAATGATGGTGGTGTATAGGAGTTTTCTATTTTTCGGAGACATTTTACTATTTTTATTTAGGAGGGAGTATAAGGATCTGACTACGAAGGATGCTTTGCGGACTGTGGCTTTAAAATGGGTATTATCCGTCAGTACGGTGGTGTGGATAGCGATATGGAATTCGTATCCGGAGATCCCGAGTTCGAATCACACTCAAGCTAAGAATTATATAAACTATCACACTGCGGCTCGGTGAGTGCGGACCCTGTACTGTAATTGGGATTAAATTCCTGTTGTACAGCGTAACATAAATAAATAAATTATAGTGGAGTCGGGTCTCAAGCGTCATACCGAGGTATTTGACGTTGAGTTTGGAATGCATGGTGTTGGTTTAGTTTGAGTAGAATGTATACTTTGTTATTTATGTATTTGCGTACGAAAATTATAGTTTCGATTTTATTGTTGTTGATGGATATTTTCTATAGGCGCCAGTAGGGTTCAAGGATGTCAATATGGTTTTGGAGTTGTTTGTTTGCAACTTCTGCGATGAACGAATGGGCATAGAGAGCCGTATCGTCCGTGTAGAGTACCGTTTTGGTTTTAGGGAAGGTCGGAATGTCATGAAAGTATAGGTTAAAGAGCTACGGACCTACGCAACTGCCTTGGGGCACACCCGCATCAATAGAGTTGGGGTAGAGAGAGTATTATTAATTTTGATATTAAAGGATCTGTTAGTCAGGTAGGAAAGTATGAGTTTGATTAATATGGACGGGATTTTCGGTCGAATCATTTTGTAAATTAGTCCTTCTAGCCATACTTTGTCGAAAGCACTTTCGACGTCTAGAAGTGTCATTACTGTGATATTTTGCTTATTGAACTTAGTAGTTATGTCTGTCACGATTCTCATTACTTGCTGGACTGTGTTGTGTTTGGGACGGAATCCAAATTGGAATGGAGGGATAATTTGGTGTTTTTGGGTGAAAGTTTGGATTCGGTGAAGGAAAACTTTCTCAGCGACCTTTGACAGGGTGATGTGTCCGTAACTTGTGGATAGTTTGAGATTTTTATTTGATTTATACCTGGGAACAACTAGTGCAGTTTTCCATGTATTTGGAAAATACTGAAACTCAATCATAGAAATTATGATATGTTCTGGATGTTATCAGGACCTGGCGCCTTCTGGTTAGGAAATGATTTTATGATGAAGTGTACTTCAATAGGTTTAGTTAGGTATTTTGAAAGGATTTTAGGGTTATCTGTTCTGGGGTAGTTATGTAGGTTTGTGTTGTGTTTATTACGTGTAATTGTTCGGGGGTGTGATTTATCTCAAGTGTATGTACATGTTGAAAAGGTTTAGCTATCGCTGTCGCTTTCTGTTCATCTGTAAATAGTGTATTATTTTGAACATTTTTCTGAACGTCATTTTACTGCATGCAAGTATACATTTTTTTGTCAATAATTCTGAAATAGAAAAATATACATAATTTTGAATAAAATAATATCGTGTCAGTTTTGCTCAAAGTTATTTTCATTACTATTTATTCATTAATAAATTATTAAAAACAAAGTGATTTTCTTGAATATCCGTGCGTATATTTTTATTAATGTTAAATGGAAATACCAACCCTTAAATATTTATCCCACATACCACACTAATATTACTCAGACCCGCAAAAACATAGATACTGTTATTACTCGCACTAAACCTGCTCATTCAATGTGTATATCCCGTTGCATCCCAGTGAAGATTGAATATCTATAATTGAGATATTTTAGCTATATATCAAGTGCTAAAAAATCTAAAACTATAAGAATACATATATTCAGATGTCCTGATTTAAATTTTTACAAAATTCGTTAAATTAACGACTGGACGAGTGAACAATATTAGTCCATGAAAAATCATTAAAATAATTATAATGAATTATTTAGGCATGAACTAACGTTCTTTGTTTTTAATAATCTAATAATGAATAAAAAGTTACAATAATAAATTTGTGTAAAACTATCTTAAAGGCGTTTGACAAGATACATTCTTTTGTTCAGAATTATTGAAATAAAAATATGTTTATTGGCATACAGTTCAGAATAATGTATAAAATAATGCAAAATTAATTTAAAAAGTGCGCAGCGTAGGTGCACTTTGATATTTACTACTGTTGATTGTGTTTGTTACAGACTTTCTGTTTGATTTTCATATTATTTATTAGAAAATGTCCTTACTTACTTACTTTTAATTGAAGAATACTAGAAAAACAAACATACAAAACTCGGGACATTAGAACAATTAAAAGAAAAAAGCCAAAAACAACAATAAATAATAAAATAAAACAAAATTTCGTTAATTGAAAACCATATAAAAATTCCATAAAGAGCGATGCAGATGAAGAGGAGAAGAACTTTTTGCATTTATATTATTATTATTTCTATATTATCACTCCTTCAATATTTTCATATTTTAAATGGAGTTGAATGACCCCAGAACATTGATCTTTTTTCTTATCTACAGCTGTGATTTTTACAATTACGGATAACAATACTGATAATTTTAAATCAAATTCTTCTAAGCTATCAGTGCCAGCACTATCAATTTAGATTTTAAGCACTTACAATCACAATGTCTGATTAACAGTTAACTAATGCGATGCATTGTGCGCAGACGCAGATACAGAATTTTGTACAAAATTATGTACTCGTGAAATACAGTACTGCAAAACAATGTACAAAAACCTTTTTAATTTTTACTTCCTTCTGCGAAATAAAGGAAGTATTGTAATCGCGAAAATTTTCAGTTTTGAGATTTCAGTGGAAATATTAAATTTGACCATTTCTGTGTATGTACGTATGTATATCGCATAACTCAAAATCGGTAAGCCGTAGAAAGTTGAGATTTTGGTATTTAGGACTGCTATAATATCTAGTTGTGTATCTTCCTTTTTGGTAATTATATAACTTCCGGAAGTGGTACTTTACTTGAAACCTATAATAGATTTTAATGAAAAACTATATTTAAATATAATCCAAAACTTTTCAATTTTGGTATATATGACTACTATATCAATGGAAATAACATAATAGATTTTGGTTAAAATGGACTAACCGGAAGTGATACATCACATAAAGCTGCTTAGAGTTTTTCTTGAAAAAAATGGTGTTATTTTGATTTTAAAAATAAATACTGCTTATAAAATTTTTATAAAATGTGTGCGTCTAGCCCATTAAGAATTATTAAATTAGCCTTTTGTATAAGCGAGGTATATAAATTTAAAAATTACATATTTCTTGTTTTTTGTAATTAAGTTAGCTATGGATTAGAACAAAAAATAAGAAAAAAATTAAAAATGTAATGTCAATGTCAAATTACGTGTCATATGCGATAGGACATACTGCCATAAACTGCGGAAGCATCACTGCTTTCATAATCAATTTCTAATGAAATCACATTGCTATTTATCTTTCTTGAATGACTTGACAATATTTGAACATTGTATTCGCGATTCAAATTAAGATTTATGTATATGCAACCTGCATTGCAGTGACGTCATGTCGGGGATAAATTATTGTCTGGTGTTTTCATATGACCGTAGCTGTCATTCACTTAGTAAATCTTGTTTAACTTGATTATTGTTATTTAACAAGTTGTTTTGAATTTAATTATTAATAATACTTATTACAGGTAAGTGTAATATATCTAATTTGTACTTGATACATATAACTTTCATAAGTTTATTAAGCATGTAAATTTAATTCTAGGTTATCATGAGATTACAGTTTCAGCAATATTTTGAATATTTACGTGCACAACACAATTCGAGATGTGTTGCAGAAGAACAGGAAATTATCAATGCAGGGCACATTATTTCATTTTTCATACTGAAAAGAGCATACACATATATGCTCTATGTGTGCAAACATCTGCCTTGAACGCAAGTCCACATGAAGTACAAGGAGTATTAGTTATACAAAATGATCAACCAAGTATAAATATATCCGTGCAAAAAATGGCTTATTCATGTAAAGCTGGACAAAGTGGAAGATGTATACATGCATCTGCCGTTCTTATATACTGCACTAGGTGTATTTTTTTATTTTTAATTTTATATCAATAAATAAAACTTATCAGGAGCTAGAGATTGTGACTGAGATTTCGCAACAACTCCTAGAAATTTTGTGTTTTCGTTTCTTAAAAATATTATTTCAGAAATTGTAATATTTTATTTACTTATGGTTAAAAAGCTGTGTAATAAAAAGCCTTATTACTTAGGTACTATTTTATATTTATTATGACAAAAAATTTCGTATTCTCGAAATCAAAATTCACAACCTCTATCAATAACTAACGATTTATATTTTAGGGATTTCGTAACTCAGTGCCTAATGTTAACGTGACAATTAAAAAAAAAAAAAACATAGTTTCTTCGGATTAAATTGATTAGACTTGCAGAATCCCTTCGTTTGTTATAGTCTTAGATTACACTTTATTTTGTTGCTTGGGTTTGTTTTCATTTTAGGAATGATGTGTCTGAACTAAATTTAATTTCCCAAACTGATGTGAAATGTGTTTGGACATGTAAAAAACAATCAGTAATTGAAAACTATAATACTTTACCATTATTGGAAATTCCGTGTTATAAAAATATTCGTACAAAAATTAATTTTGAAATGGATAGTTTTCAAACGGAAAAATTTCGTGAAATTTTAGGAAGAACTAACCCAAACAGTGCATTATCGAAACATAAGTACAATTTTCTTTTATTATATACATATATGTCTATTTGAATTTTTTAGAATTGGTAGAAAAGTTATTATTATGCAAACAAATAAGTCCTCTTCAACCAAAAGTACCCCTGGATTTCAATATTTTGAAGAAATTTTAAATCATAGTGTGCAGTCTACTATTATATTACATATTTCGTCAGTTTCAGTTGAATCAAAGGAATGTTGTAAAAGTGTATTTTCAGAATTTTCAGCTACATCTATTTTCTCGCCATGTTTTGGAAATGTGTGATATACTATATTATCTTTATTTCTAACTGATTTGCAACCAAATACACAACAATTAACATTGCTCTTACTAACTTTTGGTTGTTTTTCCATTTTTTATGCCAAACTTTTTAATAACAAAGCAGTAAAATTTTATAACAATAAACTTTACACGTCTTCACACGCAAAGAGAGCGATGACAGTAATTGTATCCCCGACGCGACGTCACAATTTTTAGTTAAAAATTTTGCCGCATGGTGCGTATCGCTTCGCTTGAATCGCGAATAATTCAGGTCGAGAAGAAAATAATGATATTGATAGTTATACTTTGCCATTTGATAAGTAATGTCCGAAATCTTTCTTAGAAATATCTATCTAGAACAATGAGTGATTAAAATTAGTATGAAATTAATTTCTCAACTACTTAAATAATCATCATCTGTGGCGCTACAGCCCAAATCGGGCTTGGGCCTATCGGACACACCGAGCCGCAGGTTTTTATACTGCCGTACTGAAGGTTTTCGTAGTCGAATGCTACATTATTTAAGACGTATACGTGACTAGCTTATAGCGCCCGAGTGTGATAAATACATGTAACTGTATTTTTTATATTTTACGACAAATCACACATTGTCGACAGGCGGATTCGAACCGACGAACCTTGGTTCGGATGACGTCACAGTATGTTAAGAGATGTGCCTTAACACTGCCAGGCCACTGCGACGTAAATAATAAAAAACCTAAATATCCATATTAAATTAATATGAATTTAATAAAAGTTTTAGTAAAAATAGCGGAAAATAGTCATAAATATAGGAGATCTGCAATTTTGAAACAAATAACCCGAAGAGGGAGAAGCGCCTTATGATCTTAGATGCTAGTCAGTAAACGAGTCTTTAGTTTAATACTCTTGATGGACTTATGCATTTCTTCAGCTCATCAATTTGATAACTATGCACCTCATTTTTTGTGGTAATGCAAAATTAGTGTTTCACTAAAAGTTAATAAATATAAAACCAAATATCATCACGCCTTTTGACCATTGCTGAGTGTGGCACTCTGCCATAGCAGCTCTCGGAATGTTATATATGTCTTCGCGTGAAGTGTGGTTACCAGCCGTAAAAATGATGGCCCTAAAAGATATTGGTGGAAAGGGAGCCACAGTGGTAGTTTTTAACGTTGTGAAAATTATTTGTCGGCTGTGGGAATCGAACCCAGGTTCTCTAATCATACCTATCCCAAAGAGTTGGAAATTTGAATTCTAATATACAGATCAAGAGTTATTTCTATTTCAGAATACACATTTCCAACTTTTTTTGAAAAGCAAACAATAATTTTTTCCACCCAAAATTATCGTTGAGCTAAATATATTTACTGATTATCATAAATAAGCCCCTTCTGCCTCCAGGTTATTTACAAAAACGCAGATATCCATGGATATCATATTAACTATTATTGTCTACTAGTATTATTAAATTAATTTGCCCTTAATTCCCTAAGTTCATTATTTACTTTTTCTCTTATTAAATAAAATACAGAAGAACAGAAAAGAATGATCATTAACGAAGTCATTGAGATATAAATTTCATAAGAATTTCATTAACTCAATGTTTTAGATATTTATAGAAAAGATAAAGGACATTATTTGTTAAAGAGCAAAGTATAAACAATTTAATTATTTAATTATTATCTTCTCAGAAATTTATATGTTGTAGAGTCGTCCAAGCCAGATAATTGGCGTGTTAATTACGTCAGAAATTTATTACAGAAGCAGTGATGCGTCCACCGCGCCTCTTGATGGGAAAAAGGGTCTAAAACTTTCAGGATATATTAATTTAGATGTCCTGATGCTCAAACAAAAAGATTATTTTGCAAAATTCCTGAAATTAAGTACAGGGTTCCTGCATTGAACATTCTTAGTGGCATAGATCGACGAAAAATTGTCAATAAAAATTATAATTTATTTAATTATCTATTAACAATAAGCATTCAACAGGACGATGTCCCAATTAATGAGGGTATATAAAAAAATTACAAAAGTTATTGAATTATACATCTCCGAAAAATCCAAATAGTTTGTTTATAGATGATTGTAAATGATCGTTGAATATATAAACTGAATAGATATTTAGATATTACAATCACTCGAGAAAATAAATAAATTTATAATATATACAGAAAAGAAACTTATTCCGATACCATAATTCACTGCAGTTCAAAACAACAGTAAAGTACAAAACTAGCAGCATTTCATAACATGATCCATAGACTAATTAATATACCGCTTTCAAAAAAAGATTTTAATACGGTATTAAATACAATACATCAAATTGCAATAAACAACGAGTATAACAAAAGTTGTGTTGCCAAAATTTTACGTAAATCTTATTTACAAACAAGAAAAACTAGAAGCAGATGATAAAATATCTAGAAAACTACCCTACATAGGCAATTATAGTGTAAGAATAGCTAAACATTTAAAATCACAACAAATTCATGCAGCGTTTTACAATAAAAATAATATAAAATCAAATTTAGTTAATAATAAAATTTAAAAAACCGACACAAAGAAAAATAGTGGTGTATATAAGATAGAATGTAACAATTGCGACTATTCCTGTTAGTAAATCTACTAGGAATTTTGAAACTAGGTTCAAAGAACACCTAAACAGTTGGATACTAGATAATGTATAGATAGATCAAACGTCGCTAAGCACCTAATACAAATAACCACAGTTGTAATCTAGGTAATTTCAAAATATTGTATAAGGAAAATAAAGGATTGAAAATAGATTTACTAGAAGCGATGGAAATAACCTAATGAACGAACAATCAGATTTTTATTCGTCCCCACTTCTAACCATCTTTTAATCCTGTATTCTAACAATTTAGATACAGCCTGTTAATCCCTATCATATATATATATATATATATATATATATATATATATATATATATATATATATATATATATATATATATATATATATATATATATATATATATATTCCAGCACAGATCACTCTTGTATCATACTGAAGATAGTGTACAAACCGAAATGTACATAAATATAATAATGAAATTTAATTCAAAACAATAAAACTTAGTGTTACCTTTGTTATTATATTCGTTGAATATATCAATATTGTCATTATCAAAATTATTAAAAATTGTACAAATACGCCTTATAGGACAATTTAACTCATAATTGGTTCTTAAAGTTTTTATGATAAATAAAACATTATGTCTAGGGTTACAATAACGTAGTCCAGTTGAAATACAAAAATACAGAAAAAAACAATAAATTCGAATCGTCAATGGCATTTTTTATAAGTTTCAATAAAAAAATTAAAGAGTGAATGTTCCAATGGTTTTCAAGTGGCAGTATTTGAAACTCATGAATAGAATCACTATAATGAAATTACCAATTAGAGATTTAAAAAATTTGTACCAACAATATCTTACAAATTTTCTAACTGCGGTTTTATATAGTGGATACCGCAATAAGAAACAATATTCCAGCTTAGCACGTACAAAACAGTTACACAGTTAAACAGAGATATAAGTATAGTAAGTTTTTTGAAATTGCGAGTGTTCTGAATAAAAAAACCGAGGTTTCTAAATGAGGATTTCACTATATCACCCAAATGACACGAAAAATTTAATTTCGGATTAATCTCTACTCCCTAGGCTCTATTGAGTAACCCGATAAAGTTAAATTTTGCATTTGATAGTCATATATGATAATAACATGTTTCATAGAGTAAGACATAATTTTGAATTTATTAATATTGAATAATAATGTTGCAGAGGAAGACTACGCTAGAATAATATATATATATAGATATATATATATATTTATATACAGGGTGTTTCACAACTTAGAGCAAAAAATTAAAGGGTATATTCTGTACGACGTGCTGATCATGAAACAAAAAGAATTTTTTTTTAATTCGAAAAATTAAGGGTTGTTAACCTAAAACATTTTTGTAGTACTGCACTGGATTCGCTTTTCTATAAAACACAAACAATGCAGTAGTTATCAACTACGAAAGAATAATTACACAATTCAATTATTAGCAGTTATTTATAATAGAATTTTATTTAATTAATAACTTTAACATAATCATCTACCCAGTGGCAGTGGCAACGAAAAATTTTGGACTGGGAAACATGGAAAATAGTTTTGCGATTTAAAAAAAATTATTTTTGTTTCATGATCAGCACGTCGTACAGAATATACCCTTTCATTTTTTGCTCTAAGTTGTGAAACATTCTGTATATATATATATATATATATATATATATACATATATATATATATTAATTACTTTGAATAAATAGATAATAATGAATTATTTGATCCCATAACTGATAACTGAATAACAAATAATTTAATTTTTCTACGATTGTTGTGAAAAGTTGAAAATTATGGTCTCATTTATCATTGTAAACTTTTCCGTAGAACAATTGAAATATTACTTTTTCTTTGGTAACGCGTGTTAAAGATATTAAATGTGCGCGGTTTTAGTGGCAACGCGCTTACTTCAATAGTTACCAAGGATACGATCAAAACAGAAACTTGTCATATTGACCGAACGAGTTTATTTTCAGTGCGCAAATAATAAAGAATCATTTTACGCTCTTAATACACAAATATATTTTTTAATTTATTGTAGCAAGTACTGTGTTATGTCATAAAATTTTACAATTAAACACAGTATTGCATAAATTTGTTATTGCAACTATTTATTCAGAAATAAATTAATAAAATTAAGAAATTTTGTTGAATACCTCATACTCATTTCTTTATTGATGTGATGAAGTACAAAAGATTTAAAACAAATAAATTTTTTGTTATTCAGCGTTAGCTACGTGATTAAGTAATTCATCTTTTGATTCGTTTACTGTTCTTACGGAGTGTTTAAGCAATTGTGTGGAATTCATTTTTAAAAACAACCGTCTCTTCCGTCCTTTTTTATCTTTTCGATTCATTTTCAGTTCTTATTATAGAGTATCTAACTGCAATTGTATAGAATTTACTGTAAAAAACAAGCGCATACCGACGCTTTCTTCCTTTTTTATCTCTATATATTTGTTGTTAGTGGAGTGAGCGTAACTGAAACAGGTATATAGAAGCGATTGGACGAATGCGATTGAAAGTTTGTTGCGTGGTGGAAGATTTCGAGTGTGAGGAATATTTGAACTTATGTGGAGAGAACGTGAATGTAATTAAAATACCTATTTCAACGTAGGTAATGATTTTATTTATATATTTATTTATATTACGCTACACAATAGGAGCTTAACTCCAATTACAGTACAGGGTTCGGACTCGCCGTGCCGCAGTATACTAATTCATATAATTTTTAGTTTGAGTGTGATTTGAAATCTGGATCCATATTGCTTTTAGAAAATAATAAACTTGTTTCAAACGTATATATTCTAGAAATTCGTCAATAATATTATTTAATAATCTTGAACGGTTTACCATTTTAGAGTGATTATATTAGAATTTGATCTTTCCATACTGTATTGATAATAATAATTTTATAATATAAATTTATATAGTTATATGAAGACCTATGTAAATACACTGACGGAGCTAGCGGCCGAATCACGTCAAAATTTTCCAGGGGCCCTGTTTACTCTTCCCCTACCCTAAAATTTTTCAGGGAAAATGTTTTTTTAATTCCATAATTTTTAATTTACATTTTCTTATTTTGTAACCAGCGGTTTATGTTCTGTATTTTTTGTAGAATAGTATAAATATTTTCAAACATCAAGTCAACCAGCCAAGCGATCGCTGAAATGAGATGTTTGTTTTTCCTTACCGTGCGTAAGCTATAAGATAAACTTGTAAAGACTTACAAAAATTATTCCACAAGTTCATAATAAAGTAAACTGAAACATGTCCTCTTGGTGTAGATTGGTAATACAATT
The DNA here is from genome assembly GCA_947425015.1 of Pterostichus niger. Classification (NCBI taxonomy): domain Eukaryota; kingdom Metazoa; phylum Arthropoda; class Insecta; order Coleoptera; family Carabidae; genus Pterostichus; species Pterostichus niger. The sequence continues at coordinate 29,142,190 of OX380337.1, read as the reverse complement.
AAGAGTTCATTTATGTCATTGTGTTAGACGAATTAATGTCTAAAAAATATAAAACGCAATATAAATATTAAGTTATTTTAATGCGATCCAAAAAGAAAAATACTGAAATAACAGATTTCCATCAACTAATACAGCCTGTATAAGTGAGATATCAGCTAAGGTCAGTGTTAATGGAGACAGTAATTCTAGTGAAAATAACACAAACGAAAATGATAATTGACGTTGAAATCGATATACGTGATATACCGGTATTTCCAATTTTATAACGAGAAGAAAATAAATTCAGTGTCTCTGGATCTAATTTGTCTCAAACTCCTAATCATTTCACCCGATATTATCTCTATATCCACAACTAAAACAATAAGAATAAGAACTATTGTTGTTTTAAAAAAATGCGTGGTTAGAGTAGAGCGTATTAAAAGACAATGGTCTGTATTTCAGGTATCCACAGAAAGCGGGGCAACTCTATTAACTTCTGTATTTATAAAGATACCTAGTTGAAAATTTACTTATATGCGTAAAAGTAACATATATGGCATCAATTTTATCTATAAATAATAAAAATATCATTTTTGGTTTAACCGAAGTGGCATCAAGTTTCTTATTTGAAATGGAACAGTCTGTTTATTTTTATATTTTTCAATTCTACCTAAAATTCTAAAAACAATGATGAGCTACAAGTCAAATTTAAAAAATAATACAAAATAAAATCAAATTAAAAGTTGGCTGCGACTTTATTTAAAATAATTAAAATGTCTGGTACAACAAGCTTTATTTTTGGATGTTTTAAGAACACGGTTTAACACGTTAGAGATAGCTAAAACACCTAAAAACACTGCTCTTAAAACATGCAAAAATGGAGCTTGTGGTATCAGCCAAATCTCTAAAAGTTAACAAGTGGTTATTTTATTAATTTATGGGGAATGTAGAAAAAATGCTAAAGCTGTTCGTCACCTTTACGCAGAAAGATATCCAGAACATTATTACCTAACACGAAAATATTTTTCTTACAGAAAATAGAGGAAGAATTCTACGGGTGGAACTAATTATTATGGCTTTTGTGGAAATAAATCAAACCCTTCCTATATTTTATGTTTTGAATGTTACGATTCAATTGTTTTATATAAAGCCACAGCCTATTTTAGTTCTAATTACAAATATTTTTTGTATTATTATTTACTGAAAAATTGGACTTGCGGCACATCGCTGTATTCAGAATTGAATGTAGAATTGAAAAATGTAAAACTATATAGAGTATTTTATGTAACATAACAAAATTAAAGCCACTTTCTGTTAAACCTGTTAAAAATAAGAATGATGCCACATTAGTTAAGTTTTCTCGTAATTCTCTTTATAAATTTCTGTGGATATCTGGTACACTGAAGATTTTTTCATGATGTTAATTAAATATGCAGTTCTATAAATGACGGGTTTCACAATTGTAATGTCTGACTTCAAGAAAAGACTTGTTCAACATGATAAATCAGAAAAATAAATAATGTGTAGGTACCATAAAGTCTGCAAATTATTTAAAATAAATAAATAAATAGATCATGGGAGTAGTTATAAATTTGGTGAAAATTGTTTGCCAGGTGTAGGAATCGAATTCGGGTTCTCAAATCCACAGGCCGACTCGATACCACTAAGCCACTTACCCAAAAACTTTGCAAATTTGATAAATCAAACACAAGTGTTGAACAATTGTTCAATGAACAATATCAAACCGAAATACGAAGAAGAAATCAGATATTATATTAGGATATTAGGTAAGTATTTATTATTCACATGTTCCCAAGATATAACGCAATGTGGTCATGATGAAAATTTGGTGAGTTTAAATAAGAAAATACACCCTCCAAATAATACGATTTCCCGAAACCCTCAAAATAGACCCCCGTTTCAGCGATAACCTCCTTATTCAATCCTAATCTCTTACCACCGAGTGATTTTTTCAAATTTGGAAATAAATAATAACCGCAGAGGAGCAAATCTGGAGAATATGGTGAGTGAGGAACTAATTCGTACTGTAATTTATAGAGTTTTGCCATTGCGACTGCGCCTTTGGGAGCCGCTGCATTGTCCTGGTGGAAAAGCACGTTTTTCTTCGCCAATTGCGGCCACTTTTGATTTCAATCAGCGATCGGTTCAACAGCTTTGTATATTATTACGCCCGTGATCGTTTTGCTCTTTTTCAGATAGTCGATGTGAATGAAACTGTGCACATACCAAAAAACTGTGACCATGATTTTGTTGACCGATAGACCCAACTTCGCCAACTTCGAATTCGATTCGCTAGTATCAGTTCACTGTTTCGACTATTCCTTAGTGTCTGGTGTTTTGTGATGCATCCATATTTCGTCCACGATTAAAAAACGGCGCAAAAAAGTCTTGTTGCCGTTATTCCTCCTTCCAAATTGTCAGACGTTGGCGTTTGTTGTCGATTGAGAGCAAATGCGGCACCCATCTGGCAGAGAGCTTCCTCATTCCCAAATATTTATACAAAATGTTAAGCATCTATTCGGTTGAAAAGTTCGCAACCTCAGCTACTTCGCACTTAGTCACTCGTCGATTGTCGATTATCATTCCATAAATTTTATCGACCATTTCTGGCGCGGTGACCTCTTTTGAACGGCCTGGACGGTCATCATCAAAAATGCTCTTACAACCATGTTTAATTTTTTTTTTTGTAAATTAGGTGTTGATCTCATCGTTCGTTTTCTTTTTACCAAAAACAAGTATCTAATCATTGCACGATATTCAACTATATTATTTTTTTTAATTGCAAAAGTTGTTTGCTTTCATTGACTATCAAACAAACTAAATAACGCAACCGGTTCAATATTTTACAGAAGTCTTTTGAAGGTACTAATGTCATTAAGTATATCACAAGGATATGATAGTGCTTTTGTGATCAGTAATGTGGCGTGAAAAAGTATATTAAATATATTGTACCACATGCAGTATATATCCATTGTATTAATCATAAGTTAAATTTAGTTGTTTTAAATTGTTCCAAAAAAACGCAAATTCTTTTCTATTCTGCAAAAATTGTATACATTTGTGCCAAACGCCACAGATCGTACTTTATTTCTAAATATTCAAAAACAAATATATTTAAAAAATCAGACTCGAGAATTGAAAATGATATGCGATATACGCTGTACAGTTCAATTTAAAATTTGCAATGTGATTTAGAAACTATTGAAACGATTTTTGTAACTTTTAATAATATTATTTCAAACAGTAACTTAAACAATAATACGAGTGAAGCGACAGTTTTGCTTCTACAAATTGATAAATAAATATTTTATTGATATGTACTTTTTACAAAATTGAGAAACAAATTTCAACTATGTCTAATAATTTGAAACTCCCAATTATTTATTACATAAAAATTGTAGTTTAATTCAAGAAATAATAAATGAATTTCAAAGTTTACAAATAATTTAAATGAATGAATAAGTGAGTTTATGTAATCAATTTTATCTCTAGACTTAGGCAAAACAGACTTTTTCGACAAACCAAAAATGATAAAATCTCTTCCAAAAAGTTTACAGCAGTTTATAATAAGTTTATTACATGAATTTCTCCAGATGCAAACAAGTAAATTGTGATATAGAGGTCCAATACAAAATATAAAAAGTATATTGTTAAAATTAATTCCTATATTAGAGAAAACTATAGTGGAATTAAAAATGAGATTTAAAAAATTATGCTATTTTCAATTGATTACAAGCTTTCTTTCTAAATAAAAATTATTGAACACAAAAAACGAAACTAAATAAAATAAATTTTGTCTGTTTAGATTCAGCAATACGACTTATACCTCACATAAACTTTTAGATATTTAAATGTATTTATGATTTCCTAAAAAAAATTGATAATGATATGATTGATGCTACTAGTATCAACAGCATCGTATGAAAAATTACTTTCGTCTTTAAATAGAATAAGAAACTATTTAAGATCAAGGATCACGAATAAAAGGCTTAATGATATTAGCATTATCAGTATTGAAAAGAATATATCAAAATTCATAGACAAAATTCATAACTAAGATATAAATACATTTTCCAACTGTCATAAAAACAAAAGAATCAATTTAATGGATAAAATTATTCTGTACATTTTTATATGTTTTATAAAGAATACTTATGTTTTATTTATCAGAGATATTATAATTCTTAATTATTTTAATAGACAAATATTTTGATAAAAGGCATATACCCCCCTTAATTTTTCTATATACGCTACTGCTTCTACTAGATTTCAGAGCCTAGCGCCGCCACTGTGTAAATATTTTGAAAGTATTGATTCGAACCGGGTCAAACCGGTTTCCATGGTCTATTTGGTTCAACTGCCCATTTCTACATGAACGGTTCGTTTCGGGAAATGAGCTGGTTCAGTTCGGTTTCGGTTTAAGTTCCGGTTCGATTTGCAGCGCTGGAGTAAGACGTTTGTACTGTTATATTCGGAACACCAGCAACATCGGACATAGCTAATTTCATTGAAATGCGCTAACGCTTATTATGGCCGTTTCATGCCATTGCTTTGTCGTGAGTTTTTCACAGATTTGATACGACAAGTAATGCTATAAGTTACATAAACAAACTTAAAATATTGAAGTTTGTGAAAAATGAAATGCATTTACTGGAATTGAATATTTTATTTATATATTCAATATTATTATGTTAGATTAGGTTATGTTAGTTACGGCGTATCTCGTCAGAGGCTCTAGTTGACGGAGCTGCTCTATAAATTTGAAACTAGGAATTTTAATGATATATCAAACGGCCATAATAAGCGTAGCGTAATTCTATTTAATTGGCTATGCTTTGAAATAGGAAAACTATTGCTTTACAACTTACGTATTTCCACAGACAATATATTTGTTTACGAAACTAGACTGTATATCACTAAAAAAAGATTTATTTGGTCTTAAGAGAGGTGCACAACCGACAATTGACAGGGAAGCAGTATATAAACGTAAAACAAATATAATTGTCAATAAAGTGTAGTTATGGTTACATTACATTTTAATAACTTTCCTTGTAGCTGGCCATATTATTTTATGTCTGCATACATCCAATTTAAAAAGTTCAGCACCTAATACTAATTTGAATATTTAATAAATGTTGCTCTTTATTTGAAAGATATAAGATTAACCCTTGTGTAGGTACACGGATAATATTTTATCCGCTAATACACGGATAGGTACACATGTATTTCATGTACTTCTATGTACGAGTAATTATTAAGGTTTTATGGTATTTCTCTAACAATCATAGCACAAATTGTTGTCTCCAATTATTTTAAATTATATTTGAACCATTTAATAGAGATAAATTTACCGAATCGCACAAAATATCGCGTATGCTCAATACGCAAGACCAGAATAAGAATAAACATATTTGCGGTTATAGTTAAGTTTTAACAAAGGTATTACCATTTGTATCTTACATTGTGTTTTGTTGTGATTGTGCGCCTAATCAGTGTTATTGTTGAAAATTGATAGCAGAAGAGAAGTGTCGGAAGCAAAATTCGGAAATATAATTTTTTTTCTGTAGTATTTTGCTGAAATACATTTGCAGTCTGATTAGGACGATAAAAGTAATTATGTTGATGATCATTCTGACGATAATTGGCTTCCTGTGTCGAAACGGTGTTCAACTAGAACTTAAGTAGATACTAATGATCTAGATGCAGATAAAGAAATTATTTCTGATGGTTCTATTTTAAGGGGAAAAACAAGAGACAAAATAGATAGTATTTAATGAAAGTATCTTTGTACTGTAATTTCTGCTATATTAAAAAACCGATAGTATTCTAAACGTTTTATATGTTTTTAATTTTTTTAACAGTAGCAATATTCTTTCGCTTAAATTTAATTTTTTTTTAAATATACTACTGAAGCTTGATTTAAATAAATTCCCACTGCGTTGAAAATTCACATGAAATACCGGTAAAGGTAGACAAATGTTTATTTTAGTTTAATAGGTCATTAACTATACTTATGTAATGGCATGCTTTTTTCTCATATTTTTTTATAATTTCATTGCAATCACAATTCTCGGCAATTTATTTTTTTTGCTTCAATTTGATTTTAATCAATATCTTCATGTGCTAGAATTTTTTTTTAATAGTTATTCGTCAGTATCACATTTACCGCAAATAGTGAAGGTGATGAAATTTGTATGTATAATTTATTTTATTTAAATTTTCTTGTTCAGTTTTCTCTTTTTAATGCACTTAAACTCTCTTACGTTAAAGGTTCTTAGAGGAAGATTTTGGCTTGATATAATACCAGCTTTTAATATGCTTATTTTTGATTTCTATGTAGTTGAAAAAAAGACATTTTAGATTTTATTATAATCTACATAAACTCACCGGGATAAAAGCAATTTGGTAAATAGGAACAGAACCAACGTTCATAAATAGTGAAATACTTTTACCAATTTTCAATGCTACAGCTCAATTTTATTTTTCGAAAAATAATGTAACAATATTCTTCGCAAACGTACATTGAGAAATAGAACAATATCGCGAAAAATACAGTTTTAAACTATACAGCAGTGAAATCGATATATAACATTTTTCCTATTTGTAAGCTTTCAGAGAAATCCGCTAGGCGTCAGCAACTTCGTTGAATATTCCGAATATTGGAACTGAATTTAGATTACTATATCATATTTAGGTTCAAATCATACAATTATATTTCTTAAAAAATATAAAATTTTCATATTTTACACCAATTGAATAATAATAAAGCGTTTCAGTTTCAAAATACATAAACAAATTAGACATTTTTCTCTGCAGATATATCCATTCTGTAATTTATACTATGTATTATTAATTCATAATAATTATACTAAGCACCGTAATTAAGAGAGTGTATCTCCTAAGAAAGCTGGGAGGCAGAGGTATCCCGCTGATCTAAAAGAAGTGTTAAGAGAAACTCGCCAAACTTCGCGATTATTTTCACAAGAAGACCACCATCAGATTACATGCAGCAGTAATAATAAATGATAACTCCAATAAGCCTTGCTACAATCAACGATTATCAAGAACCAATGATTACCAACGCCAGTCTAGTTGTGAAGTGCTAATCAAAACCTCTCCACTGCAGGTATTCCGGGCTACTTAATCAAACCCATGTAAATAAGAAAACGTTGCTGTTTTGAACATTTTCAATTTCCAAGGGTAAAACAACAGAGAACATCAGGAGTTGCACACCTATTGCAAATGAGTTACATCGAATATGAGAACAAACCGCGATCACAATAGTTCTTTTGATAATGTGCGCGATCGGAGAAACTCGAAATGATTAATTACGTAATGTGAACAGCATATAATTACAGGAAAACTTATACTACAAAATACAGAAGACTGTAAAGCTGAAAACATGTATCACAGTACAATAAACCATCACCACTAGTACTGTCATCATCCTAGGACCTTCATCGTGCCCCCAAAGTCGATGGAGACATCCTGTCCCAATATCTGAAGATGATGATATGGTTCGACCATCACCCTCATCAACAAAATGAAATATCCTGATAACAATATTATTTTATTAATTGTAATTTATTCTCAAAGAATTACTATTTCTTTAAGATTCAATTATTGTTATCTAGCTTTAAATTTTCCCAACACAAATCCTGGGGAATTCGTTACCCTGGAATATTTTAGCGAATCACTATCATGGAATTTATCCAGTTCTGAAAAATATGAATTGGGAAAAAATAATAAAAAGTCACTGAGTATATTTTTTAACATATAAATTATTTGTATAGCAAATAATATTGTTATTAACAAATAAATAGATGATATTTAACAGTATTTATCAGATATACAACAAAAATACAGAACATCAATTTTAGAAAGGTAATTACGATTTCGTTGCTAAGATTATTTCTTTCAGTTTTTCTTTTAGATTAGAGGAGCACAGATTTATCTAAATTTCGGCAGTTGTGTTTCCTTCTTAATAATATTTTGTGTTGTATCTTTTTGTTTGAGACTGTTTTCGTGGCCGTAGTAGAAAGCAAAATTCTTTAAAGGAGGCGCCACACTATTATTCATTCAAAGTCCTCTGACGGAAAGCTTGTAATCTAAAGGGGATCAGCACACATCAAAGATTTAAGAATGATCTTATGTTTTTGTGTAAAGAATAATTTTCTGAAGGCAACACAGTCACCGTTTATTTACTTTAGTTGTAGAAAAATGCTACCAAATAGGATTCTGGTAGAAAGGCTAAAATTCTCTGAAAACCAGCACACATCAGAGACTCGTGTTAGAGTGGACTCGCCCCAAAACCTTCGAAGGCAAGGACTCAACATAGAGTAAATTGTAAACTTTTATAACCTTTTATGCTAGACAGATGCAGGTAAATGAAGAATATGACGGCAATTTTCGCTACCGTGTTTGGCTTTCGTCATAGAAATATATCATACAAACAGTTTTTTACATTGGTTGTATCAGTACATCTGATTGGTTTTCGAAAGCAAATACATCGCACAGAGTTATAAGAAATTTTGTTAGTTGACACGATCAAATTTACTTCAACAGGTTATAGTCAAAAATACTAATTATACTCATTCTTTTTCAGGTTCAATGCTTTTGGATTGAACTAGAAACCTAGTGTACGATATTGAAAATACAAAACATATGGAAATATATTAATAAAAAAAGGATAAACCTAATATGATATCCAACTTTAGGTACATCAAAGAATGACGTCAAATACTGTTTACTTATTCTTAATCCCATTTTCAGGTACTATCTTTAAAGGAAATATTAAATCGTAATAGGATACAATTACTTAGAAATTATACCTAATGCAACAGGTACTTAACCTTTTGTTAAGGTACGTACAATTATTGTTTAAAATTTCAAATTTTGTATCACATTTATTAATTTTATAAAACTTTGTAGTTCTGAAGATGGTTATAAATTAACCGAAACGTTAACGAAAAATATCATGAGTTTTTGATTATTTATTGTTCGAATACAGACTACCTTGTTCCTCATAAGTGTATAATAATTTTATAATTCTCTGATAAATAAACTTTTCGTGTATAACGATGGCTTAGTACACACAAGTGTTAAGTAAAATTTATCTGATTTTGCAGAAATTAAATTTAAATGTTTAAGGTTTGCAAATTTGTATTAATATATCACTTTTATCTCACAAAATATTTTAAAAATATATTAAAAAATACTTTGTGAGATAAAAGTGATATAATAATACAAATTTGCAAACATATATACATTTAAACTTAATTTCTGTAAAATCAGACATATTTTACTTAACACATGTGTGCACTGAGCCATCGATAATAGACTTTTTGCGCATCTTAAATCATTTGCTATTTTTGTCCAATAGTTCTAAGTCTCCTAAACTTGTTAAATGTAGGATTATAATTGACAAATTAAATTACTTGCATTTGATTAATATTTAGTTTCATATTATTTTTATCAAATCTTTCATGATTTTTCAGTAATTTTTTTATTTATTTTCATTGGGGGATTTACAAATGGTGTATTGTCTAAAAACAATAATAAATCTGTTGTTTATAAAATTAAGAAGACCATTTATAATGATCAGAACCTTATAATAAATATAATTTTTATTACAATTTGTATCTGTTTTCTTTCTAAAACTAAGGTCTGTGCCTTGAATGCCATAGTTGTTGAATTTAAGTAATAGCACATTTTTTAGAATGCATGCAAATGCTTTAGTTAGATGTAAAAACAAAACAATAATTATAAGTTCTTTATTATCCCATGTAAGAAATTTCTTTAAAAATTATAAATTTATTGATTTATTTTCAACAAATCCATGTTGTTCTCCATATATTTATGCATACTTTTCCATAAAATAAGAATAATACAATTGAATATATCCGTTTCAAATATTTTAGAAAATTAACGTAAAGAAGTCAATAGCTCTGTATTAAATTACGAGTAGAGTCGCCTTTTTAGAAAATGGTTTTGATAATAGCCCGTTTCAAGTGATTAGATTAAACTCCATATGCAAAAGATAAATGTATAATATAAATTAATAAAATAATAATACGCGAGAAGTGCGGTTACCAGCCGACAAACTACGCCTTCCTCCTAAGATCTTAGTGGAACAGAAATCTCAAGAGTAATTTTAATGTAGAAAAATTGTTTGTTCGTTGTGAGACTCGAACCCGAGTTATCAAATCTTCAGTCAGATACCACTGACCCACCTGCGCCCTAGATTTATATTATGATATAGTATATTTATTTATTTATGTATTATTCAACAGGAAAAGATTCCCAATAACAGAATAATATTACAAAATTACAGAATAAGAGTACAAAACAAATAAATAATAAAGAATATAATGAACAAATAAAAATAATTACAAAAAATATTACAAGCAGGTACATATTAGTATTAACAACTTATAATTGTAGAGAAATAAATTTCTTTAAAAAATCTAAACAAATTTAATAAACGAGTATGATACAAGATAGTAGGTATTTAAAGAAATAACAAAATTAAAGGCACGTTTACAACACCGCTAACAATTCCGTAACTTTCCTTTTAAAAGAACAAAAATTATCAGCCAAATCCAATTGCGAACAATAAGTGTTGAAATTCCTGCACATTGAATTTATCGGACAATTTTGGTGAAAATCGTACGACACTAATTAACGGCCAATAGAAACACTTATACGAGCATGGGTTACCTAGCAACGTCAAGATTTTCTTGGAAATTTTTCATTCCTAGACCAACCTAAGTGAAATGAATAAGTGGAAATTTTTATGTCAAATTTGACAGTTGGACAATATAGTGAAACGTCATATTGAATGTTTAGAAATTATAGTTTTATTTTAACGGTCAGTATAATCAAGAAAGCAGTAACTAACGCATATTAATTAAAATTAAAAACACAATTGTTATAAGTAATGCTTCCTTTATAAGAAGAATCTGATAAAGTGTTAGCAGTAGAAGAACAAATGATACTACCAGATTTCATTCCTCATGCTTTCTATTATATTTTTATGATGTTCTGCATCCATTTGCAAATAAGGTCGAATAGAATGCGCATTACTATGCCCTGTAACTTTGATGAGCTGTTCTTATCCGACACCTTGCTTCGCCAAATTCGAGACCGCACTTGCTCTAACAGAATGATTGGTGATTTTAACTTTTTTTGTATCTATTTCAATCTTCTGAGCGGACTCAGATATCCAGGATGAAACCTTATTTCACCAAAACGTGACATTTTGCTCGAATTTTTCAGTAATTGTTTTTGTTGTCAATAATTTTATTACGTCGCTATAGTTATACTTGTATTCCAACTTGGTTATTTCGAATAAAATTTAAATATTAATTTATGTATTTTTGCTTTTTGTAGAGGTGTCGTTACGATTTTCTTACCGAATCTACATTCGAGCATTAATTCATATCCGGGAAATTTTTTGTCGTGCATTCCAACAACGTAATCGGGCCCTCGTGTTCCACTCGGGCCGATTAATACGTTGTTGAAATGCACTCCTAAAAATTTCCGGAAAGAATTAACGCTCTTATGATATTATAAGTGAAAATTAGTTCTAGCAAAATTGTACAAAAAAGTAGACGTATTGCGGGTGTTGCAAGGACGTATGTAAAAATTCAATAGACCTAATAATTCGGATACATCAATCATTCCATTGAGCAACTTAAAAATAAACAAAATTTGTTGTTTGATTCGACGAGTCGACAAGCGATCTAATTTAAACTCATTCAATAGACAATTATAATCTATGTCAGGCCAACTACCATTGATACGGAAAAAACAGTGTTTACAGAACTTTTTTTGCACATTCTCGAGTGCTAAAATTTGGTAGTTATAAAAAGGATGCCAAATAATACATCCGTATTCCAATTTACTGCGAATCAAAGCAAAGTAAAAATAAAAATTTTATTTTGCTTCTTTTACTTTACAAATAAGGTTTTTAGAGATTTCACTTATTTTTTATTTCAAGATTGGTTAATGTCTTTTAAGAAATAATCGGTATTCAGTTTGAATCTTCTGTACAATGTATTTTCATTATTCGCAATTTAGTTTTTTTAACAATTTTAGGTCATTTCCCGGTTTGTTTCTTCTCCAAACCGGAAAATAAATAGCCTCTCAATTATAACGTAGGTACCGCGGTAGTAAAATAACAAAAATTAACTAACGGGGAAGCTGCTGCTCAGAGAGAAAGAGATGGTCGAATATTTACTGGGCGCCACGTAATCCGCCAAGTGGTCCTTATCCTCTAGGCTACGATAGTATAAGGGAAAACATATGCACAGTTGACAACCGAAGCTAGACTTGCAAGTTCGCAGAATTACTATATTAAAACATGCCTAAAAGCCAAAATAATATTCAACAACAAAATGACACAAAAGTGTCCGCGACAACAACAAACTGAGTGGAGGAGGAAAACAAAAACATTGGAAGAAAACTAACACGGTCACCAACAATCATATTGCCTGAGAAAATGAGTGCTAGAAGGGCTCTATCCGTCCAGGTCAATCAACTTACAAAACGGATGTGCTCGCGTACAACTGTGGGGAAACACGGCGTAGACGCAACAAAATCAAAATCAAGTACAAACAAAGAAAATTTGAAAGAACGCTAAATGCAAAAGAATTAAAGGCGTAAAAGTAACTAACATTTATGTTCACACAAAAGAGAACAACACAAGACACTCAAAAAAATCAAGTAAATAAACTGAAAATTATAGTTGCAGCGGGAAACTAAAAAATCTAACTTAAATGTAAAATAACCAGTCTGAAGAACTTTAAAAATAAAACAAAATAAAGTTCGACCGCACTAAGCACGAAACTTCACACTACCGCGACAGAGAAACTAATTTATTTGTGCTACCATTTATCAGCCTCTCGCACGACTCCTGCAGGTGAGCTAGTATAGGCGCAGGGGACGTGGACGGCAGGACCAGATGTACAGAATCGCGAGAAAATTCCCCGTACAGGCGGTCCGAGTGGAAGCGCAACACACAATCCCACTCGCGGAATAAATTTTACCGAAATACAAAAACTCCGACTAAAGTCGGTAACTACAAACTACGAGAACCGAAAACCGATAATCAACCGTCGTCATCTAGACTCCAACTGCGACTCGTGTCATCTTGCAAAATTTCGCGTTTCTCGCGAACGGTTCGTATTTCGCAGAAAAAGAAAGAATTGAAAAAAGATGAAATGAAATGAAATGCGAGATAGAAAAACGAATGAAAGACAATATGCTTTATTAACGGTGACACTAATTAATTGAAAATGTAAATAAATAAAAGTATCATCTATCACAAACAATAATTGTACAAATAACCTGAAAACGATAAATGTTTAACTGAACACAAGTATGAAGAAAAAAGAATTTACGAATACATAGAATAATTACTAAGTAGGGTTAAAAAAATCTATAATATATCGAACCCGAGCTTTTAAATCTACAGGTCGACTCGATACCACGGAGCTACTTACTCCTTTTCATTAATATTCTATTAATTTAAACTCATTATTTTCATTTGATTTATGGGATTCATTCATAGTTATATGAAGGTTTCCATCTTCATCAATTTGTTCATTTTCAGACAGTAATTTGTCCTGTTTCTTTATTTTTATCAGGCACATTTTTAGAACTGTTAATAGAACTCGTTAAATTAGATCTAAATTTACGACCATCAATTGAAATTGAAGATTCATTGTGACTTCTGAGTTCAGCTATATCCATTTTGGTTTCATCACGATGGTCAATTACACATTTTTTTGTTTGCACCGATTAGTGCTTTCTATTTATTTTCACATATTTGAATGGTAGTATTTATTTCATTTGTTAAAAATTTAATAATTAGTGTCACTATTCGTACATAAATAAGTGATTTTTTACAAGTATTGCAGTAGAATTTTATTTTATAACCTTTATTTCCATAGGCTGGCGTTTAAAAAGCACAAAATTTACCACCGCACAAAAGAATCCAAAAAAACAACGATACTAATAAATGTATCTATGGTATAAGAGTATAACATCGGGGAATAACTTCGACCCAGGTACTTCCTTCTTTTTATGAAATAATAATATTACTTATTCATTTTAAGTTTGGTATATTTTAGTAAGAAAATATGAGTGTATTTGAATTTTTGATACTGTGGGGCAGGATAGTTTTTATTTTTATTAATATATTAAAATAAAATTTTTAAAAACTAGATTATTCAAGTAATAAATTTTGTATTGTTTGAAACGCTAGCCTTAAAAAGTGTGCAAGATAGGTGGAGACTACTTGCACTCTCCTTCACATTTCAATATTTTGTGGCCTGGTTTAATAACTGAATTGTTCTGTAAACAGTTGTTGAATTTATTTCACATTACTAGACGCTATCTTATAAATAAATAGTATTTAAATACTGTATATATTGGATAGTAAATTAAATAGATGAGTTATGTCTCCGGTCATGTATTATTTAAATTTTCGGATTAGAATAAATTTATGCATGGTAATAACTACAAAGATTTTAAACAGTATGTATTAAAAGCACTAATTTTAATTGTCATTCATCCAAATCAAGATTAGCCATAGTTTTAATTGTACTATAGTGTCAATGCAATTCGTATTCAACTGATTCAGCATTAATTTTGTGCTGCAGAATTTACATTTAATCTCTTTTAATTACATAGTATCCGTTGTCTTATATATTCCACTCGCATACAACGTAGTGCGATTGTCGGCTGTTTGGCAAATGGAGAGTGAAACACAAATCTGGTTTAATGAAATTAAATTTGTAAGACATGGATTAGAGGTCTGTGCATTGCTACCAGATTACTAATAGAACTAGTGACACAAAAATGGCTAGGTTATCAAGTGTATAGTATTTAGCTTCTTTTCCAACGCACAGAATTTCTTGTCAGCTCATCAAAGTTCAGAAAACAATAAATTATTATATATATTGTGGGGATCAACTCCACGTACATCATTAGATAGTCCATGACACTTTTATTTTTGTTGTTAATTTTTTATGTAATTTTTTTGTATCTAGTCTGGCGAGGTTGGGAGTTGCTAGGAGAAAAACATTATTATTATTATTGTTGTTTTTTTGGTTAGTGGTTGACGTTAGTGGAAAATAAATATAAATCTTCAGAATGTCACTGGTTATTTTATTACTTCACTCTAATACGCTCCTATATATATATATTTTTTTTTTTCTTCACTAATAATTATTTGCAAAGTACTTGATTTTTTCATTATTTACATGACCATGACAACGCGTATTTTGCGCATTATTTTGCACCCTAGAGCGCAAAATAAGTATTTTGCGCAGTTTTGCATCCTTGTGCGTAAAGTGAGTATTTCGCGCACGCTTCCAAATTCTTCCATTAGTTACAACACATCAATAGTATCTAATTCATAATATTGTTGATTGTTTTCCTTCAATTTACTTAAATAACTCAATAAATATTGTATTATTCTTTATTTACATGTGGAGAAAATGTTTGTATTTCGAGGACAAAATTCCTGTTTTTTGGCGCATTCGAATGACTTTTTGTCTCGACCTGCGGTCTGGACTAAAAGTAGCATTCTCACACGCAACAAAGAAACACTCATTTTGCGCACTTGATACAAAAATAATTATTTTTACTCTAAAACTTTTTTAAATCAAAAATATAATTAACACATAAATACTTTAATTTATTGAATTTTTTATAGAAATCAACATAACTAGAAATATTTCTTCAATAAAGTTAAAAACATTTCTTGCAAGTGTTTTTTGTATTATTAATAAATTAATTAAATTTAGTTTTATTTAATAAATATTTGAAGAACATGGTGAGTTTTACTTTAAATATTTATTTTTTATTCTATATTGCGAAATGTTACTTTTGCATTCGTGAATGCAAAAGCATTTCGCAATCGAGTATCAAACAACGTTTTTTCGAAAACTATGTCCCAAAATTAGAAATAATGTAATGAGAAAATTTTAACATTTAGGATTAATTAATGTGACATCAAATGTCTCCATGACAACAATGTATGTAATATAATTGCTATTAAATCTGGTATTCTCTGACCAGCAATTGACAGCTGGTTGGCAATAGAAACCAATAAAACCGTCTAATTTTTTTATGCGATTTATTGGGATTCGCATTGCATTTCGCATTGAATTTCTCAAGAAACTATTCCAGTACACCAGTTAGCGTCCTCAAGTGGGATAAATATGAATAATTGCTCATTTTGAACATTAACCTTAACTTCTTCTTCTTTTACCGAGAGAACCCTATTTCTTTTATCTTTTGTTCTAATGAGGAATAAATGGGCGAAATTTGATGAATGTAAGTTTGGTACGTGGAATGTTAGGGGTATAAATGGAAAAGAAAATGAATTGGTGAATATGATGCGTGTGTATAATGTAGATGTTTTGTGTGTGAGCGAGACAAAGCGGAAAGGCTGTAATGAAGAAGAGGTAGATGGATTGTTTTGCTTGTGGTCGGGTGTTGCAGAGAATGAACGGGCAAAACATGGTGTAGGAGTGCTTGTTAGTGAAAGGATGAAACCGTTTGTAAGAGATTATAGTTGTATTTCATCGCGAATTCTTTGGCTGAGACTTAAGGTAGGCTTTCATAGAATCTTCGTTGTGTCAGTTTATGGCCCAACTGAATCCGAAAGTGATCTTGAGAAAGATCAATTTTGGAATTTGTTAGATAGTGTGATTGATTCGTGTGATTCAGGTGAAAAAGTTATCGTATGTGGTGATTTGAATGGTTGGGTGGGAGTAAAGAGAAGCATGTCTGGGAATGTATTGGGTAAATATGGTGATGTGAGAGTGAATGAAAACGGTAGGAAAATAGTATCCTTCTGCTTAGAGCGTGATCTTTTCGTTTCCAACTCTGTCTTTAAACATAAATTAGCTCACTTGTATACATGGGAGAATGTGAGGGAGAATAGGCGAAGTGTGATTGATTTTATTTTGTATGATGAACGACTAAGAAGTTTAGTTGTGGATACGCGTGTGAAGCGTGGGGCTGAATTGGGTACGAATGATCATTATTTGGTGGTGTCGCGTATACGTCTGGATAAATGTTGGCGAATGAGGGTAAAAGGCACCGAAAAAATGTTTCGTGTGAAATCTAGTGTACTTCAGAATGAGGATATTAGAGATATGTTTGTTGAGAAAATAAATGAATCTTTGCCTGTATGTGAGCCTAATTTTGAATGCAGCATAAATGATGTTTGGATGAAATTTAAGGATAAAGTTCTTAAATGTGCAAAAGAAGTTTGTGGTGAATCCAGATTAGGCTCTTGTCCAAGGAATGCATGGTGGAATGATGAAGTGACAGAAGCATTTGAAGAGAAAAGGAGAGCGTATTTGCGATTTCTACATGTAAAAGATGTGCCTGGAAGTTTACGTGATGAACGTTTGCTAGAATATAAAAGGTTAAATAAACATGTTAAGAGAGTAGTGAGAGAAAGTAAGGCGCGTTTTGATGATTTGATGAGTGAAAGAATGACGAATGATTTTACTATGAATAAAAGAATGTTTTGGTTGAGTGTGAAGAGATTGAGAGGTGGTAATGTAGGGGCGGTAAAAGCGATTAAGAGTGCGAATGGTGAGTTATTGTGGAATGAATTAGACGTTAGAAATAGATGGTGTGAGTATTTTAGAGGCTTATATGGTAGCGTAAATGGATCGAATTGTTGTAGTGAAAATTCAAGAGAAAATGTTAGAAGTGATGAATGGGATATAGATGAAAGTGATGTTAGTTTTGCATTGTTACGTTTGAAGATTGGTAAAGCTCCTGGTTTGGATGGTATAACGAATGAGATGTTGAAGTATGGTGGTGAGAGATTATTTGATTGGTTAGTTTATTTATTTAGATTTTGTTTGAAACTGTGTGTAGCTCCTGATGATTGGAAACGTGCTATCATTTGTCCTTTATTTAAGGGCAAAGGTAGTTCGAGTGATTGTACTAATTTCCGTGCGATAAGTTTGTTGAGTGTGGTAGGGAAGTTGTACGGGAAGATTCTTATTCACAAGGTACGAACCTTAACAATCTCCAAGTTGAGTAATATGCAAGGTGGATTTTTGCCTGAGAGAGGGTATGTAGATCAATTGTTTTCTCTTCGTATGATTGTTGAGAAATCACTTGCTAAGAACAAAAAGGTGTTCTGTGGCTTTCTCGATCTTAAAAAAGCATATGATAGTGTTCATCGAGTTATTCTGTGGGATGTACTTCTAGAGTACGGTATAAATGGTAATTTGTTGGGAGCGATTCGTGCATTATACGAAGATAGCGAGGCTGCGGTGAGAGTTGATGGTAGATTGAGTGATTGGTTTTCTATAGATGTTGGCGTGAAACAAGGTTGTGGGATGTCCCCGTGGTTGTTTAATTTATATATGGATGTGTTGTTACGAAAGTCGCTGAATGGGGCGGATGGTGTACGTATTGGTGGCAGTGTAGTGCTTGCGTTAGCTTATGCGGATGATGTAGTTGTAATGGGTAAATCTGAAGAACAATTGAGAAGAATGATTCTAAGTATAAATGAAGTAGGAAAAGGTTTAAATCTATTACTGAATGTTGATAAATGTAAAGTGTTAGTGTTTGAGAAGAGTGATTTGGTGACTGATTGCAATGTTTCGGTGAATGGTGTGAGATTGGGTCAAGTAAATGAGTTTGTATACTTGGGGAGTATGTTTTCGAGGGATGGACGTATTGATCGAGAGATTGAAAGAAGAGTATCTGCTGGATGTAAGATATTGGGTGCTCTGGGAACCTTTACTCGGAACGTGAATGTATCCAGAGATGCTCGATTGAGTGTTTATAATGGTGTATTAGTGCCTACGTTGATGTATGGTAGTGAATGTTGGGTATGGATGAAGAAACATGAACGGCGTATAACTGCTGTGGAAATGAGATATTTGCGGGGTGTGTGTGGATATACTAGAAGAGATCGTGTCCGGAATACATTGGTGTATGATGAATGTGAGATTGGGAAGAATGTTGTAAGAAGAGTGGAAATAAGTCAGTTGAGATGGTTTGGTCATGTAGAACGTATGTCGAATGACAGATTGGTGAAACAGGTGTATGTTGGTGAAATTGAGGGTGAAAGTTTGCGTGGACGGCCTAGGAACAAGTGGATGAATATGATTGAAGGGTTGTTGCGTGAGCGAAAGTTTCTGAGCGTGAAGAATAAACGAGCTTGTATGAAAAGAATTATGAATGTGGTTGATGCAAAAGTGGTGTGTCAGGATAGGAATGTTTGGAGAAAATTAATTGCGGGATAAATATGATGAATGAAGACAAGCGTATGATTCTTGATTTTAGATTAATTGGTTAGATGTTTCGAGTGTTTACCTGCAATTGCGTGAAGACCATCTTCAGAAACAAGCGCAGTGTACACTAGCGAATGGATGAATGTTTGTTGTGTGTTGATGGATTTTGGTTGTGAGAAAATAAAGAGTTTGTATGGAGGAAGTGTTAATGTGGTCGAATCGAGTATCGTGTGTCAGGATGAGAATGTTGACGGGTTCGTGCTACCCCATTTAATGGGATATAGCGTGATGTTATGTATGTATGTATGTAAATATAAATTTTGTTAAATAACATAAGTATTGTTTCCAAGCAGAAAAATAAAGTGACAAATTTTATTAAATTGTGAGCCTTTCTTCTATCAAAAAATTGCAGGATGCAAAAGTATTTTGCATCCTGCATGCAAAAGTCTTTTGCGTTCTGTAGACAAAAAACACTTATTTCGCATGTTGATAGTTGTTATGTAAATTTTAACTTTATATGACAGTTTTCGAAAAAATATATTTCTCGATCTTACAATTTCGTTATGATATGGTACTCACCATTTGTAGATAAAGAAATCTTAGTTCTGTGCATACCTACCTAAAATATAAAAAATTGTTACTTTATTAATTTTTTTTATTTATTTCACTCTTGCAACATTTAATTATTTGAAATACTTTAATAGACATATTGTGCAATGTATAATAATTGAACAATGAAAAATAGTATTGCCCAGTTTAAATTAAAAAATAATTAATAATAAAAACAAACAAATTTTTATATTTCAAAAGACATATAATATTTTATTTTATTTTCTGGTTAATGAAACCAAGTTAAATTACTGTAACAATAATTTCTTAAGGATTTTTGAATACTTTACTGTAATAAGTTATTTTGGTAATAAGAACGTAACATATTGTTTGTCAATTTCTGGCATAATTCTAAACAGAGATTTTATTTATTACTTCTACTTTATGCTGGTATGATGAGTTTGTCTTCTTATTTATTTTTTTGTGACGGAATACAAATTTCTGTGTGAATTGTTCTCTTGCTTTTATTGATCTTACTTGAAAAAGATGATAAGACTGGTACTATTATAATATCATTGCACAGTTTGCGGTATATCTCAAAACGATTTTTATAACATTTCTTAGTAAACAACGAATTTTATAAGATATATTATTTTCGCATGCATCCAACGTTACCGGACAAGTGCAATAAGTATTATAATAGTTATTTACGATATAAGTATCGTAATGTAATATATTACGAAACGAGATGGGAATATCTTGTTCTTTTTTAGGTTTCTTTAGTTATTGGTATCTTTGGAGCTTGTCGTAGAGAAGAGCTAACTTATTTAAAGCTGGCAGATATTGAAAATAAAGAAACTTTGTTTAAGATTACGATACCAAAAACCAAAATTATTAGAGAATTTGTAATTACTAAGGGAAATATTACAGGGTATGACTGCTTGGATATTTTCAGAAAATATTTTCACCTTCGCCCAAAAGCTGTACACCACGATCGTTTTTTCCTATTTTATAAAAATGGGAAGTGCATTTCTCAAGCCGTAGGAATAAATACTTTAGGGCGCATACCAAAAGAAATAGCTACGTTTTTAGGTTTATCAAATCCGGAGAGCTATAAAGGTCATTCCTTCAGACGATCGTCAGCATCGCTGCTGGCAGACGCAGGTGCTGATATGGATATTTTAAAGCGACATGGGGGGTGGCAATCATCAAGTGTTGCAGAAGACTATGTTGAAACTTCTATTGAAATTAAAAAGAAAATTGCTACTAAAATAATGGGAGAAAATGAAATATTAAATAATCAAAACTCTAATACTAATATTAGTTGTGTTGATTCAACTTCGGCTGGAATTAATATTTCTGGCTGTAAAAAATGTATAATTAATGTTTATCATCATCATCATCTGTGGCGCTACAGCCTAAATCGGGCCTGGGCCTACCGGACACACCGAGCCGCAGTTTTTACACTGCCGTACTGCCGGTTTTCGTAGTCGAATGCTATATTGTGTAAGGCGTATAAGTGACTAGCTTATAGCGCCCGAGTGTGATAAATACATGTAGCTGTAATTTATATTTTACGACAAATCACACATTGTCGACAGGCAAATTCGAACTGACGAACCTTGGCTCGGATGACGTCACAGTATGTTAAGAGATGTGCCTTAACACGCTCGGCCACCGCGCCTGTCAATGGACTTATCTACTTATCTACAAACAAAAATTAATGTTTATGTAAACAACTAAATTCCTATTGTCTATTTTCACTTTACAGCACTAGTGCGCTAAAATAGCTCATTACGATTTCAGAACAAATATCATAAAGTTTGACATTATTAAACGATAGTAGATAAAATGAGTTATTTATACTATTTTTTTTTCTATTTTGCGTCTATTATAGATTTTTCTTTTTTTAATCTGCGATATTTTAAACCGTGTCAATTTTTGTATATGAAATGTTGTAATAGGTAACTGTTACTGACATTTATGCAATTGTTCAGGTTTTGAGATTATTTTGAAATTTTGATGAGTTGATAAGTTCAATATGTAATCCGCTACTAGCAACCGTCTAAAACAAAATGTTGCGTATCGTAACGAACACTCTTTCGATACGCAACTGGGTTTCATCATGAATTCCTTATGAAAGCAAAATAAAAAAATAAATTTGCAAGTATGCATGTAACAAATTTTCATTGATACATGATATTAACCAAATGGTAAAAAAAATTACGTCGTTTCGAAATTGTAACTGTGGCAAAGTAGCACACAACGATGTTATAAACGTATATTTCCCAAAGTGAAACTTCCCAATAACTAATCTTTACGTAGTTGTGAAAGAAGATAGAATTTTTTAATATTACATCCTGAAAGTGCTTGCATGGCACTTTTATAATATTACTACTTGGCAACATCTAAGAACACGGTCGGAATAGTAGAAGAATATGATACTAAAGAAAACATAAGAATTAAATTATGGTAAGTAAATTATATATATACAGGGGTATATACCGGATGTAACATGAAAACCTGACCATAGGCGTTTAACATGGGAAATCAGTTTTTCCTTGCGCAAAAGTGGCCAATTGATTTTAGACAAAAATGCTTGAAATAAAAGTTGTAGACCTTGAAATTATGGATCTAAATCACTTTTCAGATTTTATTTTGCACGTTTTGTAAGCGAAATAATCGCATTAATATTTTATAAGCATTTCTACTTTATAGTGATAGCCATGGAATTGAGACAAAATTATAAACAAATGTATGACGTTTTAACTGTCAGAAAAGTTTAGTTTGATATGGATTTGTGATTTATTTAAGTGACAAAGGTGATTGTTGTTATATCATTATTGAAAATGGATAACTATTCACATGAAGAAAATTTACAAATTATTAAGTGGAATTATTCTATTGAACGTTTTCGAAGAATACGTGATTTAATCAGTATTATTTGGCCGCACCATAAGACCTTTACATTTAATAATCAAGTGGAACAGGAACAGGGACGTGTGCATGGAGATAGAAATAATAATAATGAAGACAATGTACTAGCATTAATAGAAATTGAACCAAATCTCGGTGTACGAGAAATTTCAAAAGAACTAAATATTAGTTTCAAATACAAATACTCGTACTATTCTTATAAAGTACAAAACCACCAAGAAATTTCTGGACACGATTGCGAACGACGCGCAACATTTTGCGAATAAATTATGGAAAAGCCCAACAATGATAGAAGGTTTTTAAAAAACATATTATTTACAGATGAGTGTACATTTACGCTGAATGGCGAACTAAATAAAAATAATTTTCGACACTGGTCTCAGAGAAATCCGCACATTGTTATTGAGTCCAGAACACAATATCGACAATCAGCAAATGTATGGGCAAGAATTTTAGGCAATACAATTATTGGTCCTTTTTTATTAATCGATTAAATTTAAACAATTATTTAGAATAGTGGGACCGGAAATAGCCCACGCAAATAATGAGTATGTGTGGTTCCAGCACGACGGCTGTCCTGCACATAATACAACAGGAGTTGTAAATTATCTGAATGATACGTTTCCAGAAAGTTGGATAGGGCATGGAGTAAACTGGCCAGCACGGTCTCCAGATTTAAATCCCTGTGACTTTTTTTTATGGGGACACTTAAAGTTTTGCGTTTATAAAAAAAGATTAAATGCCATCCTAGAACTTAAAAACGCTGTTGTAGGCGAATGCAACAAAATCAATATTAGACAGTTGTGCAATGTTAAAAATGTTTCTACAATAGATTAGGCTACTGCTTAGCACAAAACGGAGGACTTTTCGAACATCTTTTGTAATTTAATATTATTTCTAAATAAATAAAATAATTATTTGCGTAAAAATTCTATTATTTATTATAATAAATATTAAAAAATTATAAAATAAAATTATGCATTTTCAATAATGATATAACAACAATCACCTTTGTCACTTAAATAAATCACAAATCCATTTAAAACAAAACTTTTCTGACAGTTAAAAAGTCATACATTTGTTTATCATTTTGTCTCAATTCCATGGCTATAAAGTAGAAATTCTTATAAAATATTAATGCGATTATTTCGCTTACAAAACGTGCAAAATAAAATCTGAAAACTGATTTAGATCCATAATTTCAAGCTCTACAACTTTTATTTGAAACATTTTTGTCTAAAATCAATTGGCCACTTTTGCGCAAGGAAAAACTGATTTCCCATGTTAAACGCCTATGGCCAGGTTTTCATGTTACACCCGGTATATACAGGATGGTGACTCGCTCAGCTGGTCATAGGGATTTAACATGGGAAATAAGTTTTTTGTAATTTCCTGCTTCCCTAATTATTTTATGCAAAAACGCGCCAAATCAAAGTTTTAGGGCATCAAATTCTGCATCTAAATCAATAAACAAAATTACTTTTACGTACTTTGTAACGACAGAAATTAAATACGAAAATGTCGAAAATTACGTTAAAAATATTGATGGCCATGGAATTGAACAAAAAAAATAAATTCCCCACGTTTTATCTGTCAAAATATCAACGTTTGACGTTGTGACAGAGCTATAAATAAATAAATAAAATGAATCTTCATAAACTTGTCACATTTTACAAACGAGTATCACTATTTCGCATATGCATCACATGATGAGGGACGCTAATCAAAAGCTTTCTGCGTAATAGATATATACAAATAAAAATATAAAGGAACATACATAAATGCTTATTAAGATTATCCCGTGTTCTGTACGGTAACCAGCGCGAATTATAGCTATCCAGAAAACCAATTTGAGATGCCTTGAATGAAAAATGTAGGTTGATACCAAATTACACTAAGATCCATCAATATTTGTGCCTCTTTGAATTATAACAATTAATCAGGTACATTAACAAGGGAACATTGTTTCAGTTGTTGCTTAATAGTTTTTTGATACAGCAAAGTTCTTGTAATTGAAACACCTATTCCGTAGCTACAGTTCGGTATAAATACTATTTTATGAAGTGAGTTGAATTTAGCAGATACAATATCGTAGCATTCATGTTAAAGGAAGTGAGCACACACAGGTCAATTTTCAGCGTAGAAATTTTGACGGTACAACAGCAGTTTGTAATCTATAATTTTTTTTCAATTTCCATAATTGGCAACCTTAGGTAGAAACTACATCACATACATAACCAAATAAACATGAACATGAGAGGGATATTAATGTACGAGAATATGAAAAAAACATTAGATTTTGTTTATAAAATTACAGATCTTTTCAAATAATATAACCATATTAATTGTTGTTAAATGAATAGTCGGTAAATTATAGTATCCATAATTTTTAGTAACGCATGTACATGTAAAGCGCATACATATTTAGGCGTTGAATTTATTTCTTGTGGGACGTGGAGTAAGATCGTATTCCGTGAAATCTAATATTTCGAGTCAAAGCCCGTCATAAGTATTTGACACAAGATTTAACGGTTTTGAAGTAGAAAATTTTCAATTTTGTGATTTTTTCACAAGATTAAAAAAATGTTAAATGAAAATTAATTTAATTTTATATTTTTATAATTATTTTATCATTGTTTCCATGAAATACTACAAAATAGCACTATATTGAGTTCTATATTATATTTATATCAATAATAAACAATAGTTTTAATATCGAGAAAAAAAGGAGATTCATTATATTGATTTTAATAAAACGTTAAATTCCTGTGTAAAATACCTTGCTGTGCTATTATGAGCTTTTGCAATATCAGTACAGGAAAAGTATCTTGTTTTATATTACGTTTATATTAGCTAATATGGTTAGTTTGCTATTTTGTATTCTTGTAAAAACAAAAATTGTTTAAAATTTGTAACATAATTATTGGATTATTTAAGTTATAAATATTTTTAATGCGATATATTGCTGAACCTATTTTCGTTTATATGTGAATGCCGCCACCCCAGTCAGTAACAACACGTCTCTGGAGAACTGGCTGAACTGCAATAGCACTCCCGCCATATTGCTGCAGCCAACGTTTCATGTCCAGCTGCATTACATGGCATTGAAGATTTGTTGTGACAGTATTTTTCTTCAGAACAAAATAAATATTTATCTTATCAATAACAAGATAAAATTTTTATTATATGAAACCTATGTTCTAGTACCATTTGAAAGAAAAGTAAATTCATTACATATATTCAGTAGTTATGCAATACGAGCTTCGAAAATAACCGAATATACAAGTAAATAATTCGTAGACTGTATATTTAGGTCATTTTTTAAGGTCGAGTTGTATACAGGGTGGTGAATCGAATTGCGCACCATAGCGTTTTCAATGCTATTTTTCAAATGTTCAACTATTGGCTTCCGTAATTATTTTATGCAAAAAAGCTTCTAATAAAAGTTTTAGGGCATAAATTTCTGCATCTAAATCAATAAACATAATTTCTATTACATGCTTTGTAACGACAGAAATTAAATATTAAAATGTCGAAAGTTGTGTTGAAAATACAGACAGCCATGGAATTGAACAAAAAATAAATAAATGCTTGGCGTTTTAACGTCAACGATTGACAGATAAAACGTCCAACGTTGTCGTTTTGACAGATAAAACGCCAAGCATTTATTTATTTTTTGTTCAATTCCATGGCTGTCTGTATTTTCCACACAACTTTCGACATTTTAATATTTAATTTCTGTCGTTACAAAGCATTAATAGAAATTATGTTTATTGATTTAGATGCAGAAATTTATGCCCTAAAACTTTTATTTGAAACTTTATGCATAAAATAATTAGAGACGCCAATAATTTAACATTTGAAAAATAGCATTGAAAACGCTATGGTGCGTAATTCGATTCACCACCCTGTATAATAAGATTATTCAATTAATAAAACATCTAAATTTCCATAAAATTTTCCCCGTATATCAATAATATTACCTGTATATTATTGATACAATTCATTTGTTTGTTACCGAAATACGCAAAGATTTGTATTTCGCGAAACACGTTAAGTAACGCAATAATTAACATTGGTATACAGTATAACTAGGAAGAATTAAGCTACAATATCTGATTGGTTTACTGTGTGCTGAATTGTATAATCTTATAAAAATACATGATTTTCAGTGCCGAAATAAATATGTATTTGTTACGATTATTACTAGCGATTAGGAAATTGAGATCTGATTAGAATTTCTGGGGTAGCTAGATCATAAACTATTGGTTTAACGACAGATTGTATTTTACATGAAATATTTTAATTGGAAAAAGATTAAAGTTCTAGATTTAAAATTATTATCCATTCATATTTCTTAAAACAATGGTCCCAGCATTTTTGTACTTCTATATGTAAAAATAATTGAATCTATCTATATCAAATACGAGTAATATTTCAGAAATTTCCATGCAGAAAATTTTAATACTTGTATAAAGATCTGCGTACTGCAAAAATAGCACATAAAGAGAATAATTGACGTGTGCAGAAACCTGAATCTTGAGACCTAACAATACTTCAAGAGTATGGAATGAATGAAAGATGCACCTTTCAATTAAAGTTGCTATCGAGTTCGTATAGTAATTCGTAAAAGCAAACTTCATCAAAAACCTATAAAGTGTTTTATTTTTTCCTCTTTTATAAAAGAGGAAGATCTTAGTAGATGCCATAGTTTTACATAGAATACGATTATGTTTATTAGCCAAATATGAATAGGTGTCATAATATATTACAAGTAGATAAAAAATATTTATCATTGGTGATCAAAATAATCATATGCGTTATAATAGTAAATTTTCAATTAATCATTATTTTAATTTCTATATACGAGTATAATCTGGTATTTTATCACATATGATATGTCATTTTGAAGATTATTGTGACAAAATACCTTAGTAACATGGGTCCTGTATAAAAAATACCGTTCTGTGACCTGGAATTTGTAAATTATTTTAAATTCTTCTACCATCTTTATGTATATCATTCACTTTCAAAAATTGTAACAAATTTTCTCTAACAAATACTAATAAATAAAAATATACAGTGATATTCTTTACCTAATATGTTATATTATTTTACAAAAGAAAGTAATCAGTTTAACATTACTTCTCAAATATACAGAGACAAGTGATGTGGGTCTCTAGTTTTTTAATAAAATGTGAAACAGTACTGAAATGTTTATTTATGAATATTAAACTTATTACTTCTTCAATTTTTTATGTACTGCAGCATATAAAATATGCATATAATATATTAATTTAATTATAGAAGATAAACTCGAATTAGCCATTCAGCATAATTATTTTAACTTACAATGAAAATATAATTTTACAAATATATTTAACATATTGCATAAAATAAAATATAACTGTACTTAAAACATAAACTTTATTTTTAATAAATAAAGGATAAGCCAAATAATCAAACTTTTCTTAATATGACAGATGACATTTGTTCAAATTTACCTCAAATCTAGTATGTTCAGAATTGTATAAACCTCTATTTTCAATCTTTTCAGATATAACGCTTTTGGAGTCTATATTAGAAATAATTTTTATTCAAATATTCTAGGTGACTATGTGAGGGTAAACAAAATGAATCAATATCAAACAATTAAATTTATAATAGTAAAGCAGATATTTATTTGTTACCCGTTTAACGTGTTTTTCATATTAATTTTCATTTATATTAATCTAATAATCGATAAACAAACTGGAATCCTAAGAAAGGCAAGAATAAAGTATCTTGAACGTTTTCCTCGGTGTCATCAACCCAGTTATTGTTTATTTTCACTAAAAATATAAAATTGTCTATTCAATGCCATTATTGAATTTCGCATCAGGCATCGAAAAACATTACTAGAGTGTGCAAAAATTTTGAGCATATTTTAAATTATTATACGCATCAGTTTGATAATTAATCGAGGTATCATGGTGTAAATTTATATGTAACGTTTCTAATATAATGGTGCTATTCTGTAATTTTCTATACCGCTACAATTCTGTAAATTTGAACAAAAGCGCATAGATTTTTATTAATAAATAATTTATTGCCACTTAACAATCAAATATGTGGCACTTTTGTTCAGATTTACTGATCTGTAGCGTTATACAAAATTACAGAATAGCGCCGTTAATCTATGCTTTTTATTTTCCATCAGCATCAATAATTTTGGCTTCAGAAAAGAATGTGCCGGGTGAATAATGCAAAAATGGGTTTAAATTTATAATTATGTAAATAATTAGCTAAATGTCCCGCGTGATAGCCGCACGGGTTGAGGGCCTGACTCACACCCTAAGGTCGATATATATATATATATACTTTGTTTAACAAATACGATTAAAAAGTAAAGGAGCACTTTCCAAATGAGCAATTATTCCATTTTTCACTGTTAGTGTTAAAATCGGACATGTTGTATTTACAGGAGCATCATTTACGGTCACGTAACATGCTTGAGTGTTTCGACTATTTCACTGTTCGTGTTCATGAAAACACATTAGAAAAGGGCTATCAGAGACCAATCATCGGGGTCCGCAGTCTCCGGTTGGCGTAATTAGCGCCCGGATACAACCAACATTTCCGGACTGCGCTAGAGCAGGGTGGGATTGCCGTATTGGATTGTGAAAAGGGTTTTTCAGAAAAAAGATCTCTTGAAGGAATAACTGAAATATACAGGGTGTTTTTATACATATGTAAAAAACAGTAATGGGTTTTTTTTTTTTGAAATTCGAGAAAATACACGTCTCTTTATTTTAAGTGTACATTTTTGGTGTTTCTATTAATCTATAATTATAAATATTAATATTTCTAATAATATTTTAGTAATTTAATTATAATTATAAATACTATAATAGTCATTTTATACATTATGAATAACTATTTATTTATTTACAAAAATACAAAATAAATGCATTTTCTCCTATTCGGAATACTATTGTTAGTTGTACTTGCATACGTTTGTTCATATGACTTGCATACGTATAGCAGTCAAGAATACATTCATTTATTAGAATTTTTGAACATTTTTATTTAAATCAATTCGCATACCCAAATATTAGCATGATTTCGAGAATTTATCCTCTATTCATTGTATGCTTGTCGTTTCTATGGAAATATAGTACATACATTTTCACACCTCACGGTTACCACAAGCAACAAAGAGATATGAATGTAATATTTCACGGGTTGTTAAGTTAGTATCATACTAATTGAGAATTGTCACAAGAATAGTGAAATAAATATCGTAGTTGAAGAAAAAGCACAGTGTATATATTGTATTAAATGTCCATTTTTCACTCGTATAAATTGGAGCATTTGCCGCTGGGAGATGCTACAACTTTCGAAGTCATAATAAATGAGTACCATTCCATGCTTGTTATACAATACGAGTATATTGTTTTTACTACGAACACAGTAAATATTTTATTATATCTTTACTACCAAGGATGTAATGTACGGCAGTAAATGAAAATTTAATATTATAGTTATGGTAACAATATATACGTATCATTACATATAAACGCAAATAAACACTTGACAGATATGTATATTTCAAAATATTTACGATATTTGAATTTACTTTCGTTATTCGTGAAAAACAGAACAGAAGCGTTGCCACCTGTATTGCGAGGAAGTAATGTTTTTTTTTTTTAATTAAAACGAAACCATGACTTTATAAGATTTACTGTATTTGCATAAATATTACTCAACAAAATATAAACTTAATTAGGTTTATTTTTTTCTTTAAAATTTTTATACTTTTGTCCATTGATACCTTTATTGTGTAAGCATACAAATGGCAACAAAATTATTCTAGTAAAAAGAAGAACACGAGGTAGATTCATTTCTTTTTAACATATTGCTTTTAAAATATGACATATCTTTTACATTTAATCATTGAATTAATAAACGGTAATAAAATTTATATTCTTCTTGGAAAAAAATACATGACATGATATAATGTTATTAACGTTCCATTCAAAACTAAAGCGAAAAAGCAAACCAAACTTGATCATGATAAATCACATATATATATATATATATATATAATTAATTTATTATTAGGCTGTTTATTTTTTTTTTAATTAAATCATCATGTTTTTACCTATATCTGAGTGTGGAACTAAGCCGTAGCAGATCTTGGTAAATGATATATTTATGCGTGTGGATTGCGGTTACTAACCATGAAATTAAGGCCCACAAAGGTATTACTGGAGGGAGAGCCACACGGGTAATTTGAATGTGGTGAAAATTATTTATCAACTGTGAAGATCGAACCCGAATTCTCTACTTCATAGACCGAGTTGATACCACTGAGCCACCTACCTTATGTTAAAAAATATGTTTAATGTATTAAAAACAATCCTATCAAGCTCAATAAAAAATTAAAGAATGTTTTTAGTATCATGTACATTTTCGACTGCACCATATGTATTTGATTTATGACATAACATAGCAAAATTGGATTCCTATTCCACTGTCAAATCAAAGTAAATATTTTTATATATAATTAATTAATTCCTTTGCATTTAATGTATTTTCTTTTATTTCTCTTAGGATTCTTCTAAGCCTTGAGATATTATTAACAACCCTCTTTTTAACAAACTTGACAATTTGATAATTTTAAATTACATTGTAAATCAAAGGCAACAAGAAAGCACAATTTGAGATACAACTGAGTTTTTCAAATTATTATATTTTATATATATATATATATATATATATATATATATATATATCATCACGCCTTTTACCCATCACTGGGTGTGGCACTCTGCCTAAGCAGATCTCGGTTAGTGATATATTTTTTCGCGTGAAGTGCGGTTACCAGCCGTCAAATCACGGCCTCCAAAGATATTAGTGGTGGAGGAGCCACAGGGGTAGATTTTTTAAATTGGTAAAAATTGTTTGTCGGCTGTGGGGATCGAACCAGGGTTCTCAAGATCCACAGGCCGACTCGATACCACTGAGCCACCTACCCCACAAAGAAGAAAATAAATCTCTTTTAAAGTAGTCGAACATAAAGCTTAAATCATAAAACATCACTTACCGATTTTAGTACATAAATTACTATTTTCACCACCATAAAACTACCCCTTTGGCTTCCTCATCACTAGCATCTTTGGTGGCCGTGGTTTGAGGGCTGGTAATGGCAACTTCACGGAACGAAATATATCACTTATCGAGATCTGCTACAGCAGAATGCTACACCCAGTACTGGGTAAAAGGCGTAATGATATATTTATTTGTGGAGTCGTGATAGTGTTTTATTGAGTTATGATGCGTGTGGGATGAGTGGTAAGCGAAGACTGTCCTGGTTAGAAGGAAAAACATGGTGGATTTGAGGGTGAACAAAGAAGTTTGGGATGTAGGTACTTGAAAAACAGATGTTGTTGAGTTCGGAGAAATCGGGCGAGGGTACATAGCAGGTAGTGGAGAAACATGAAAATTGTACAGAATGTTGCTTAGAAACTACAGAAAGTGAACGAATATATACAGAGTGTTTTGCTAAGACTATTACAGAATATATATACAAGGTGTGTGATTATTTGTGCTATTACAGAATATATATACAAGGTGTGTGATTATTTGTGTATACATGTGTTTTTACATATGTGTGTATGACTGTGTATGCATGTGTGTGTATGTGTGGTGTTGTACTGGCCGCCACATGACCCCCCTGCTAGTGATGGAGTCACTAAAGTCCAGCCTGGAGACGATCAGGAAATCGAACTCGCCTGCCGGATCGTGTAGCGTACGTCGATGTTGTGTTGACTGGTGGCGGTGCTGTTTTTGTAGCAGGTTCCTTGCTACTCGCGAACGCTGTTGGTGGCAGCGCGGGAGTTGCTCGCTGTAGATTTCCTGCTGTGGTCGGAGAATTATCGCTAGTGGATAGCAAATAGGCTGGTTTGAGCCTATCTATGGAGACGTTGACGTGTTTTCCTTTTACATCTACTACGAAAGCCTTGGTGTTACGTTTTATCACTTGGTATGGGCCATCGTATGGATTCTGCAGCATGCTTCTCACGGCGTCGTGGCGAATGAATACGTATTCAGCGGTGCTGAGATCCTTGTAAATGAAGGTGCGCTGTTCGCCGTGTCGTATTATGGAAGACGGCCGAAGTTCCTGCAGCTGTTGTCGCAGGTTCTTCACAAACTCGGTGGGATTCTCGGTATTCTCTGTTTGTGGAGATAAAAACTCACCGGGAAGACGTAGAGGTTGTCCATATATTAACTCCGCCGAAGTTGCTTTCATATCCTCACGCCAAGCACAACGTATGCCTAGCAGGACAGATGGAAGAACTTCAGTCCACCGGGTCGTTTCGTGGCATTTGATGGCTGCCTTTAATTGTCTGTGGAATCGCTCCACCATTCCGTTAGCAGCTGGATGGTATGCAGTGGTGCGAATGTGAGTTGTTCCTGTCAAGCGAGTGAGATGCTTGAATAGTTGTGACTCGAACTGTCGCCCTTGGTCTGTAGTGATCCGGTGGGGTGCGCCGAATCGAGCGATCCAACCATCGAAGAAAGCTCGAGCAACTGTGGCAGCTTCTTGGTTTGGCAGCGGTATTGCCTCGGGCCAACGTGTGAAGCGATCGACACACGTGAGGCAGTATCGATTCCCTTCAGACACCGGCATGGAGATGATGTCCAAATGAATATGTTCAAACCTGGATGCTGCTGGAGTAAAGCTTCTGACTGGTGCCTTGGTGTGTTTGTTGACCTTGGCTCGCTGACATTGTAAACAAGCGCGTGCCCATCTCCTGCAGTCGACGTTGACAGACGGCCAGACAAAGCGTTGAGTCACGAGCTTTGCGGATGTTTTAATGCCAGGATGTGAGAGTTGATGTAATGATTTGAATATTGCCTGGCGGAATGGTAGTGTGACATACGGACGGGCTGTTGCTGTGCTTGTGTTACAATATAATGTCACATTGGTTCCTGGCAGAATCACTCGTTTTAGATTCAAGTTGGATTCTTCTTCCAATAACTTCTGCAGCTCTTCATCTTCAACTTGTGATTTTGCCAGTGCTTCATAGTTAATGGCTGGTGAGGTTACTAGCTCATCAACTCTGGACAAAGCATCCGCCACAATATTGCTCTTCCCAGCAATGTGCTGGATATCGGTGGTGAATTGTCCGATATAGTCGAGGTACCGGAATTGACGTGGTGAACATTTTTCAAGTTTTTGATGGAAAGCGAAGGTGATTGGTTTGTGATCGGTATAAATCACAATAGTTCTACCTTCCACCATATGCTTGAAATGTTTTACTGCCAGGTAGATCGCCAGCAGCTCACGGTCGTATGTTCCGTATTTGGTCTCTGCAGTGCTCAACTTCTTGGAAAAGAAACCAAGTGGTTGCAATTCGCCCTGAATGTGTTGTTGCAAGGCAGCGCCGACGGTGGAGTCCGAAGCATCGCTCACGATGGCTAGAGGCGCCTGTGGCTCAGGATGAGCGAGCGTGGTTGCCTCGGCCAAGTTGTTCTTGCAGGTCTCGAATGCGGCCTGCGCTTCTGGATTCCAGGTGAGTGGAGCTTTCCCTTTGACTTTGCCTTGCAATAAGGCATTCAGAGGTGCCTGTGAACAAGCAGCCTTGGGTAAAAAACGTCTATAAAAGTTTAACATACCCAAGAACTGTCGTAGCTGCTTCGCGGTTCCTGGTCGGGGGAATTCTCGGATCGCCTTGATCTTGCCTTCTGGTGGTTGTGTGCCGCTGCTGGAGACTTGGTAACCCAGGAATTTTACTTCCGGTGAGCCAAATATGCATTTGGCAGGGTTGATCAAAACTCCATTGTTTTGAAGACGATCGAAAAGTTGTTGCAGATGGATTTTATGTTCTTCTTCACTGGATGATGCCACCAAGATGTCGTCGATGTAAACATAGCAGAATTCCAGTCCACGGATAACTTCATCCATGAATCGCTGGAACGTCTGCGCCGCGTTTCGCAATCCAAACGACATACATGGGAATTCGAACAGACCAAATGGTGTGGTTATGGCTGTCTTTGGAATGTCTTCATCTGCTACCGGTATTTGATTGTACGCCCGCACTAAGTCGATTGTGGAAAAAATGTTTTTGCCTTGTAGTGATTGGGCAAAATCTTCAATGTGCGGTACCGGATATCGGTCGGGGATGGTGCGTGCGTTGAGTGCACGGTAGTCGCCGCACGGACGCCACTCGTCGCCATGCTTGGGCACCATGTGTAGTGGAGATGACCAGCTGCTCTGTGAGGGGCGGATAATGCCCATTTGACGCATGATTTCGAATTCCGTGCGCGCCGCACGAAGCTTGTCTGGAGCGAGTCGCCTGGGTTTGCTGGCAACCGGTGGGCCGGGCGTTGTCACGATGTGATGTCTCGTGTTGTGCTTGAGCAGCAATGGCGTGCCGCTTGGACGTGTGAGGTTCGGGTAGCACTGGAGAAGATCGTGGTATGGTGACGTACCGCTGACAGTCCTGATGGTTGGTTGACTGCATTCTCTCAGCTGACCTCGTATGTCGAGCTGAGTAAGTTGATCCCAGATTCGCTGGTTATGGATGTCAACCACCAGGCGGTAATGGTCGAGGAAATCAACGCCAATGATTGGTTTTGACACCTCTGCCACAACAAATCTCCAAGTAAATACGCGACGGAGTCCCAGGTTCAAATTAAACGTGATTGCGCCGTATGTCGCGATAGACGAGCCATTTGCCGCACACAGTTCGTAATTGGACTTAGTGCGTGGTCCGCGAACCAACGTTCGTGGAAAGACACATATATCGGCACCGGTGTCGATGAGGAATTGTATCTTGGTGGTATAGTCTGTGACAAATAGACGGCGGGATGTATTAGGGCTCATGTCGGTAGCCGCCATCAACGACTGCCCTAAGCGTTTCCCTGCTGGTGTGCTGGCTGATACGCTTGCTGTGGCTGCTGATGTGCCTGCTGATTTGTCTGCTGATGCGGCTGCTGGTGATGGATACACGGCTCCTCGCACTTCCTGGCGTCTGTGCCGAAACGCCAGTGGTACCAGCAGATGCCTCTGTGACTATTTCGCCTTGATTGAGAACGCGACCGTGAACGAGTGCGGCTTGAATTGGGTACCGCATCTCTCGAGGGACGAAAGTTCAGTGCAGAAACTTCTTCGCGCCATTTTTCCATCTCACGGCGCAGAGACATAGATAGTTGCGCAAACTTAATGTTTATCATGGCCTCTATGTTGTCTGGCGTTACCTCTGCTACGTGGTGTCTTGCAGTGGAATCGAGGATGGCGTCGGCGAGCTCTGCAATTCGGTCTAGCTCTTCGTCTGTTCGCGTAGCTAAGATGGGCTGCATGTAAGATGGCAAACGACCTAACCACAGTGTCTTGAGTACGGTGTCGGGTATTGCTGAACCAGCTAGTCCGCGAAGATGTCTCAAGAATTGTGAAGGCTTCCGGTCGCCCATCTCTTCGTGCTCAAGAAGTCGTCTTGTTTTCTTCTCTTGTGATTCACTTAACCGTCGGGTCAACTCTTGTTTTAATTTTTCGTACTTGCCCGTTTCCGGCGGGTTTAAAATAATTTCGCGCACTTCTGTTGCGTGCGCGTGATCGAGAGAACCGAGAACGTGACCGAATTTGGTTGAATCGTTAGTAACTCCGGATGCTTCGAAGCTACGTTCAACTAACGCGAACCACATTTCGGGATCGGCTGGTGAAAATGGCGGAATTTTAACCGCGACGCGGTCGATTCCCGTCGTCATTGTACTAAAGCATGATTAAAACAAGTCACTGAGTTAATTTCCACTTAACAAGTCACTGAGTTAATTTTCACTTAACAAGTCACTGAGTTATTTTTCACTTAACAAGTCACTGAGTTATTTTTCACAGACACGTGTTAACTGCGAGGTTTTTGTATCACTATCACTAACCACGATAAATTAAATCACGTCGGGGTCACCAATTTGTGGAGTCGTGATAGTGTTTTATTGAGTTATGATGCGTGTGGGATGAGTGGTAAGCGAAGACTGTCCTGGTTAGAAGGAAAAACATGGTGGATTTGAGGGTGAACAAAGAAGTTTGGGATGTAGGTACTTGAAAAACAGATGTTGTTGAGTTCGGAGAAATCGGGCGAGGGTACATAGCAGGTAGTGGAGAAACATGAAAATTGTACAGAATGTTGCTTAGAAACTACAGAAAGTGAACGAATATATACAGAGTGTTTTGCTAAGACTATTACAGAATATATATACAAGGTGTGTGATTATTTGTGTATACATGTGTTTTTACATATGTGTGTATGACTGTGTATGCATGTGTGTGTATGTGTGGTGTTGTACTGGCCGCCACATATTTTATATTTTAATATCTACTTTGCAAACGGCCATGGCACAACTCGTTGATACTGATCCAAGCGATAACGCGAGTTAAGCAACGTTGCGTGCGGGGAGTATTTGGATGGGTGACCGTCCAGAGAAACCCGCGTTGCTGTTGACAGAAGACCTAAAACGCGGATCAGGGCGTAATGGCGGCATATGACCTAAGCAGTTGGTACGCCAAGAAGCCACAAAAAAAAAAAGAATTTGGCTTTAATCCATTTATTTATACTATATATTCAAATCTTAAAGTTAAATTTGTATATTAAATTTGCTTGAATTAAAAATTAAATTTAAACATTTTAAATTGATAATAGTGATACTATCAAAGTCACTTATAATTATGAAAACAAAGGTGTGTGTATAATCCAATTTGTTGCCTCAATGGTGCTTCAAGTCAATATCTTTGCACGCTTGGCTATCCTTGCATGCAACTATTTTATATAAAGACAGAAATTTCTTTACGTCTGTCTTTAGTCCTTATGCCAGACATTCTGTCTCAAAGATGTCACTATCAGTGTAAGAGTATGCTACAAAACGTTTTAATAGTGTTTATCCGACCATATAACTGTCTGTTTGAACAAAAGGCATCGTAAACTAGCCATGAGTATCTGATGTTGACGCTGTAATAGTTCGGACGATGACCCAACACCCAATGCTGAAATTCGAGATTCTTGTCATTTGCTCATTGTCAATTTTAATTTAACCTCTTCTAAAACGATATATTTTCTTCATTTCTTTGAATAATTTAAACTGAAATTTGGTGAATTAAAAAATTCAATCAAATTTTTGACGTGTGAAACATATCAACAGTATTCAGGATTCAGGGAATTATATCCAGGACCGGATCTAGGAGACAAATTGGGGTGTGCTAGACTTTAACATACCGACTCTTTGAAGGGGGCTAAATTTATTAAACCCTAAATTTAAATTAGACAAGACTTCACATTAGATAATAAGAAAAGTTTTAAATATATTTTTAGATAAGCCCTTTTTACACCAGAAAATTTATATGATTTTTTCAGTTGCCTGTTTTGGAAATTTTATATAAATTCACATTTTTAAATGGTAATTTTTTCGCTAAGCTTGGTTTGTTCCATTTTAATTTTACAAAATTAATTAACAAATTATAATAAAAATTAATTTAACAACAAAAATTAGATCAATAAGCAACTTGATTCACGTTAATAAATTGTCACCAAAAATTTTTGAAATATGGTAGAAAAAATATGAAGAGGAATAAAAATTCAGAACCTTGTGTTTTTTTATTCCACACTGTTATTATTTAATTACTCGTATATTACTACTGGTTTCGGATGTAATTTTTTATTATTCATTTTATTTTTCAAAATGTAACTTTACGTCACAACAATGGACAACTAAAACATATCTTAATTCTTCGGTGTAAATAGGGCTTTAGTATCTATAATTGTTATTTGGAATATTTCTCTCAATATACTACTATATTTGAATTAAAATTACTTTAAAAAATCGCTATTTCCACATTTTCAGTCATATCTTTTTAAAAAACAAAGCATCATTAACTAGGCCTACTACAGTGACTACTTCAGTCTAATTTAACTAAGTTCGTAGTTCTTGTGGTTTTCGAAATCTCAGGCACCTTTGTCATAGTTTTTAAATGTCCATTTAAAAGTTATGACGGTATGACACTAAATTAAATATGG
Source organism: Pterostichus niger (assembly GCA_947425015.1). NCBI lineage: Eukaryota > Metazoa > Arthropoda > Insecta > Coleoptera > Carabidae > Pterostichus > Pterostichus niger. The sequence goes on along the minus strand of OX380337.1, from coordinate 29,103,366 downwards.
TGATACTATTTCACTCTTATGAGGTAAATGTAAGTCAGAAATCAGATTATACATACATAAATAACATCGGGTTATATGCCATCAAATAAGGTAGCCCTGAAATATTCACAGAACATCCATTCATTAGATTTAACAAAGAATCAGTTTTCGTCCCACATTTTCATCCTGGCACACCATCCTCGCTTCATTTACTCTCACGTCCCCTCCATACAAGCTCATTAATTCTCCACACTCTAAATCTTTCATCACGCAACGACCTTTCAATCACATCCATTCGCTCCTATAACACCCGTTCATATATCTTTCACATACGCCCACTCTTGTAACAACAACTCTAAAAAGAATTGCAAGTTTAAAGTTTTGAAAGTAAATTCCACACAATTGCAGTTAGACACTCTATAATAAGAATTGAAATGAATCAAAAAGATAAGAAAGGACGGGAGTGTTTCTGTGCTTGTTGCCCTTCAGTGATATTAATTAATATTAATAAGTCGTCCACGTAACCCTTCACCCTAAATTTTAACACCATACACCTGATTAGTGCGGAATATAATGTTATAAATTGCAACAATGTAAATATCTACTGAATGTTGTTAGTTTATAAGCCCTCTAAAATATTGCGACAGCTGTGTTATATCATGGTTTACTGGATAAATACTTGGTTTCAGGATTTTAATTTAAGTACATCGCGAGTTTAAATCTCGGTAACGTACATTTTCGTTTAATTCATTATTTCAAATTTTATTATTATGACTACACTTGTTTAATAAATAAAGATTATTGGTCATAAAAAAAGGAAATTATACATAAAATGTAACGATCATATTTATTATTTCTACGCAAAAAATCTAAGTAAATAAACGTAATCTAATTAGAATTAGAGTAAATATTAAAAAAGGCCTTTATTTAGAGCTAATCAGTGGCTTTAATATTGATAACATTTTCAGCGAACATTGCAGTTGCGTTGGAGTGATCATAAGGAAATTGATAACGACAATGCAATAGTGTACGACAATGTGTAAGTTAATGACAATAAAGCGATAAGAGATACATTTGTAAATTTTATATTTTAATAGTTTGTTGAAAAATCCGTCTCTATTTATTTGTTAAACTAACTTAAATAAAATAACGGCTGATTTCCTATCGTCATATTATTTAAAATTATTATATTGTCATTTATATTTATAAATATTCCACAGTAAATTAGTTCCATATAGCACTAAACTTGTTCTATAACCACTATTATTATTATTATTATTCATTTTATTTTCTCTTTCCAGTTAATTACATAGTGATGTACAACGGCCACTTAGGGCAAGTAAGTATACCACTTCAAATTTGACTTAAGATAAGTACAATACTGTAGTTGTATGATACATTTTATGGTTTAATTTTTATTTTATTCCAGGGTTCTCCTGGTTTGTGGTTAGATGACGGCTACTTCCGGATTCTGATGTTCTGCCGTCTGTTGTCTGCAGTGGCTCTCCGCTGGTTTGGTAAGTGCAGCTAGTCGTAGTAACTTCTAGATGTTATATTAAGTGTGCTGCGTACTATTCTACATGTATCTAACAGCACGCTTTTTTTGCAATTGCATAAAGGTGTTCCTTGGTATTTTTATGGTTTCAAGTGCAATAGTCGTCTCGGAATTTCTCCTGTTGCGCCCAGGATAATTGGAATAATTTCAACTTTTTCAATATTCCAAATTTCTCTTATTTCTCTGGCTAATTCAGTGTATTTGGTTATTTTAGTCTTTCTTGTTTCCTCTAAGTTAGTTGAGTGAGGGACTGCGATATCAATAATTTGCGCATGTTTTGTTTCTTTGTTTAGGTACAGTATGTCTGGTTTATTTTGGCGTATGTGGGAGTCTGTGTAGATGATTCTATTCCAATATAGCTTTTTCGTATGTGTTTCTAGTACGTTGTTTGGGTTGTACTTGTAATAGGGTAGCATCTCTTTTGATGGATCTAACTCTAATGCGAAATGCTGGTGTATGATTTTTGCTATATTGTTATGTCTTTCTGTGTACATTGTAGCGGACAATTGTTCACAGCCACTAATTATGTGTTCGATGGTTTCTCCTTCTTTGTTGCACATGCGACATTTGTCCTGGATGGAGTAGTCCTTCATTATGTGACGCTTATAGCTTCTGGTGTTTATTATTATTATTATTAACAAGTATATAGGAAAATTGGCAAATTTACGGAAGTTATCATAACGCAGTCCAATACTGTCTCTGGGAAGCGGTTTATTCTGCATCTTTCGGCTTTACTAAGAACTAAAAAAGTTAATTTTCGGTGACATTCAGAAATATTCGTATATATTCGACACGCTGAACGTATAGTAGAGGTGTATTCACTGCTCACGTCATTTTAGAATAACTGTTAATATAAAAAAAATTATTTAAAAAAAATACATAATTTGAAATGTATTAATATTTACGAGACAAAAATAAGATTCAATAATAATTGTATAAACAATGACTTATATAATTAATTAAAATTATTACATACATTTATACATATTTCAGTGAAAAAATAACAAAATTCTTCAATCAGGCCAACAATGAAAAATTTATTGTATTTCTTGTGTTTGATATTTTGGGAAAAAAAATATTACTTCGTTATGCATAAATTTAACTTTAAATTTATCATCATCACTGTACATTCAGTCATGTCATATGAATCAGTTCGTGGTATGATTTCCTTTAAATCAGATATGTGTCGCGGTAGACGAAACCCGTTGTCTTGGGATCGATGCTGCGTTAGACATTATGACAGAAGAATTTGGTTGACGCTATACGTCGGACACAGGTGACGTGGTGTAGCGGTTAGCATCTCTGTCCGTCAATTCAGGCGTCGCCCGAATTTTTCTGTCATAAATTTAATTTTAAATTCGTTATGCATTTTACCAATTATTGAGTGGAGCACTCTTCCATAACAGATCTCGGTAAGTGATATATTTATGTGTGTAAAGTGCGGTTATCAGCCGTCTAATCACGGCCCTCAAAGATGTTAGAAAAGAGGATGTCACAGGGATAATTTTAATATTGTTAAAATTGTACTTCGGCTGTGGAAATCAAACCCGATTTTTCAAATACTTTGTCGCGATAGCACAAGGCATCTAAATTTAATTTAATCTAATTTTTAAATGTGCTGAAAATCAGTATGTCAACAGTTCAGATTCGAATTTAGGTTCTCAAATCCACCCACCAATACTTTGCCAGTAAGCTATCAATTGTTAATCCCATTATGTAAAATGGACAACAAAATTCAATTTGCAAACCAACAATGAATTAATTTAGGTATTGTAATCCTTAAATTCATTTTTCAGAAAAAAAAATACAATTCAACAATTAGACCAACAATGTTGCAATCGTAAGTAATGTAGACATACCTATCTTACGTATTCGTTTTCTACTTGTGAACTAATATTAGAAACGTTTGTCGAAGCTTACATCGGAAAACTATTTTCAAATTTATTGCTAAAAAAATAAGAGTATATGTTATTTGAAGTACTAATTACAACGCAAAAATTATTTTTCCTATATTCGCAAAAATAATTGCACATTGCAAACATTTTCGTGCCACTGGACAGGTAGATTACAGTCAAATATACAAAATAGTAAACAATAAGTTTTATTTTATTTCATTAAAATTATGTTTCAGTTCATTAAATTATATTTAATTCAAATGTACCTTTCCGTCTTAGGCTTATTTAACGATATATTACCTACACTTTACGTGAAATCGTTAATATCAAAAATGTTAATAATGAAATCACTAATTACTAAAACTGTTAAAAAATATCACGATTTACGGTCACATACAACGCAGCGAGCTATATTAACTACACACTACAATTCTTGCTAAAGTGAATTTTACTACTTTATTATTTCTGCTACGTCTTCAGTTCGCTGCTGAAGTTCTACCAGTGTTTCAGGAGCGTTTTGATTATCATACACCACATATTTTAAGTGGCCCCAAAAATATAAACAATTTAAATGTTCTCGCATATTAAGGGTAAAATGAGGTGTCTTACCGTTATGTTAAAAATAATTCCAATAAATTACGTTGCAGAAAAAAAATCACATCATGTACATTCATCTGATGTGGTAATAAAAATGGCCCAAGTAAAATCCCATTTACCATTCCAGCCCAAATATTTAAAAGTATCTTGGATGACCTGCATCTCTTCCGCGGCGTAAAGTACCAGTATCATGAAGGTTTTGGGTAATTCTCACAAACATGTGATGAGCAAAGATGTTGTCTCAGGGGATAACCATAAATTATATAGTATAGTGAGTGTAGTCTTATTAATACATCTGATTTATTTTGTGTGTTTTGTGAAAATAATGATAATTTCTCCCAACATTAAGAAATGGTTTCATTGAGAGGTGTTTGTGTATAAAGAAATTGTAATAACAATAGAAACCGATCAAAAAATGAATTTCTGAAAATTACTCCAAACCCAAATTCATTCATTTAGATTCAAATCAGATACGAAGAAATATGTTTTACCAGAGAATTTTTTCAAAATGAATATACTTCTTCAGAATTATATACCTTACGAGTCAAAAATAGATATACAAATACAAAATATATAATATCCGAACAAGAAGATTATACGAGTTCTCGCGATGAAAATAAAATGATGAAGAACAATATCTTATTTCATCAAAGAGATCAAATCATCAACTCTTTTCTTTACCATTTACAACAATCCCTAAAATTTATTATTTAATATCCACCAAACATTGCAAAAACCCCACCAAATTAAGACTTAGACAAAAATTTAGAAAAATAGAACACTACTGCTAAATGGCAAAAAAAATACACTAAAAAGTTTCAACATACTTTCTACAATAAATAATCTAAAGATATACAAACATTGATTGATATGGAATTTAATGATAAGAAGCATACAGAATGGTAGAAACATTAAAAACTGTTAACCTTTTCATATTTTTACAAATCACCGTCACTGTATAATTTTATGTACGAAAAATCGAATGAGACATTATTTGCACCAAGAACAATACGGAACTGGTTCATATTTTTCAATCTAAATCCCGGTATAACAAAAAATTGCTATTATGTATGATTCCGAACAAGAATGTACCTATCTTAATGTACCTATCTTAATGATGAAATGAGTATAAAAAGTAATTAAAGTTTAGTTATAGAAAGGGTTTGGTTGAAGGATATGAATATATTGGTTACTTAAAGAAGAACAGAAAACGTAGCCATTCACGCCATAATTTTCATGGGGTGCAGGCTGTTCCGAAATTGGAAATTCATATTATTTCTCTTTAGGTCTAGTAAAAGCAAATATAATAAATATCCACTAATGTGGCGAAATGGGATTCAATATTAGAATTGTTATTTGCGATCAAGAAACAAATATTCGATCTTGTTATTCTAAATTGGGAGTGATAAAAGAATATCTTTATTTCATGTAAAATAATAAAAACAAAAAATGCAATCTATGTTTCTTCTCAACTCTTTAAATCAATCAGAAACGTTTTGTTATTAACAGATGTTTTCATAGATAGACAAAGAGTATCATGAATGATAATAGTGATTTATATAATATTGATACACAATGCTGCACCCTTGCACTCTTTGTAAAAAATTACAAAACAACATATATTTCCAAATACATTTGAGCGTAAACCTGTTTAACTAGGTGCTCAAATATTTAGCCCAACTATGGTAGCAGCTATTTAAACAGGAGTATAAACCGATAGCTTTAAATCTAGTTCAGCTTAAAACGCCTCTTTTATTAAAAAAATGATTCCGTTTATATGTTTGTACGTCGAGAAGAATAGACGTGTTCAAGTGCGGCTACTATTAAAAACAGCTGAAAGTTATTTACAATATCTAAACTAATACTTCTCACTCAGTTAAAGTATATCTGTTCATAAAATTACAAAATTTAAATATGGTTCGTGGTGCTAGAGAAGACGCCAACCTTGTCAAAAATGTGGTTGCGGATTTAATAAAATCTGAAGATTTTCTCTCCGCTTTGGCAAAGTCTCTGTCAGCGACCATAGCCACGATTGTAGCTGAGAAAATGGAAGCAATCATCTCGATTCATGATGCCAAGATTGAAGAACTTCAGGCGCAATTAAGGGAAAAAGATGATAACATCCAAGAACTCCAGACAGACCTCGATAACTTGGAGCAGTACTCGCGTCGAAACAACATCCGAGTGTTTGGTGTCAGTGAGTCCAAAGGTGAAGATGTCGAACAAGTGGTATGTGACTTAAATAAATTTAAAAATAAACTAAATATCAACGTAAAATGTAATGACATTGATCGTTGTCATCGTGTCGGCAAACCAAACTCGAACAAGCCGCGAGCAATTATCGTTAAATTTGTATCTTACAAGTCCAAACAAGTGATTTTTAAAAACAAAAAATTGTTTCGCGGTTCTGGTGTCTTAATAAAAGAAGATCTGACAGCGCTTCGGGTAGACCTTCAAAAGTTTATAGGAACTAAAATGAATTATAAAAATGTATGGTCGGTAGATGGCAACATATTCATATCTCACAAGAATGACAAACATAAAATTACAAATAAATTCGATTTCCTGAAACTACTTGATTCAAATACCACTCTGTAAATAACTATTATGTCTGCTATTTGCAATTGCTTTGTAGCCTAGCTTTATAATTCCGTTTATTGTTTTCTAATTTTGTTTCATTTTTAACATTGTTATTTTGTTGTTGTTACAATTCAATTTATAATGCGTTCATTATTATTTGGACATTTAAATGTACGGTCTCTTTCTACAGGTTTTGATTTACTAAGTGAACATGTACGTAACGAGAATTATGATTTATTTGCAATTACCGAAACTTGGTTATCGGATAATACTAATTCAGATCTTTTTCAAATTAATGATTATTGTCTTGTAAGATGCGATCGTGATACTAGAGGAGGTGGTGTAGCGTTTTATGTTAAGAATAATTTAAATTATACTGTTTATAATGTATTTAAGACAACTTATGTCGAGCAACTTTGGATTAAAACTGTATTTAATGGAAAAAAACTTGCCGTTGGAGTAATTTATCGTCCACCTCGAGAAAATCTGGTAGAATCAATTAATAATTTAGATAATATTTTATCTGATATTTTGCCGGAAGTTGATGATGTTTTGATTTTGGGAGATTTAAATGTTAATATGTTAAATATAGAATCATCCGGTGTTGGCATTGTTAATGATTTTTTTGAATCTCATGGATTATCTTTAGTTGTTAACGAACCAACTAGAATTACTAATACTAGCTCTACTCTGATCGACTTAGCAGTTTATTCTAACCGTGATAAAGTATGCAATTCTCGCGTTGATGACATCAACATCTCAGATCACAAATTGCTTCACATTAAAATTGACCTGGACGTACCTAAGCCCAGTTCGAATGTTATCACGTACAGGGATTTTAATCAAGTAAATTTAGAATCCTTTAATTACGATTTGTACAATATTCCGTGGCATAAAATATACAATATGACAGATGTTGAATCAAAACTTAATTTTTTTAATCTAAACATGACTAATCTCTTCAACAAACATTTGCCTTATAAAACTGTAAAAATACGACATGGCCGCACTCCTTGGATGACTACCGAAATAATAAATCTCATTAAAACAAGAGACTCAATCCTCTCTCTTTATAAAACAACTAAAAACGTATGTTATTGGGATCAATACAAAATATTAAGAAATAATGTAACCTCCTTAATAAGAACAAGTAAAAAAGCACATTTACACCAATTGTGCCAAAATAAAGACCCTAAAACTCTTTGGAAAAATTTAAATCATTTGCATATTAATAATAATAAAACTAATAAAAAAACTATTCCTTCACATCTTAGTTGCCCTGATGAAATTAATAAATATTTCATTGAGTCAGTACAAAATTTAGTTGCTAACTCTCAAAATTCAAATGAGCTTAATACTTATTATAATACTAACTCAGACGTAAGCGTGAGTGAACAATTTAATTTTCACTTAGTCACCTGCGAACACATAATGGAAATGTTTTACTCATTAAAATCAAACTCGGCTGGTTCTGATGGATTTTCCTTAAAAATATTACATTTATGTTTTGCGTATATATCAAAATATATCACACATATAATTAATTTTTGCTTAATAAATAATGTTTACCCTAATGCATGGAAAACCGCGCACGTAATCCCCCTTGCTAAAATTAATACTCCCAAAGAATACAAAGATCTCAGACCTATCAGCATATTGCCAACGTTATCTAAACTCATTGAAAAAATAATGTATCAACAAATAACTGACTACCTAAATAAATTCAATTTAATTCCTAAATTTCAGTCCGGATTCAGAAAGGGTCACAGCACAACTACAAAAAATAACTACTGGTGTCCCGCAGGGCTCTATTTTAGGGCCTCTTCTATTTAGTATTTACATTGCAGATTTTCACAGACATTTAAAACATAGCTCATATCATTTTTATGCAGATGATACTATATTATACAAATCCTTTAAGAAAAATGACCTTATTGCAAGTTGTGATCAAATAAATCAAGACATCAGTTATATAACAGACTTATCACTCAAACATCAACTTCACATCAACCCCAGCAAATCGACAGCTATTTTATTTTGTAAAAGGAAAGACAGATTATGGGCAAAGCAATATTGTAAAATAAATATTCTTGGTACAAATTTAAATATATCAAGCTGCATAAAGATCTTAGGCATGATCATAGATAATGAGCTACGTTTCAAAAAACATACTAATTTAGTAATTAGCAGAGCATTTGGTTCTCTAAAATTTTTATACTCCATGAAACATATCCTTTCTACTGCATTGAGGAAAACTCTTGTGGACTCTCTAGTTTTATCTTTATTTAATTATGGTGACGCTGTGTACGGTCCATGTCTAGACGTTGCATCTGCAAAACGCATTCAGAAGGTACAAAATTCTTGTATCCGGTTTGTTTTGGGCATACGTTCAGGTCAATCTGTCTCACATGCTTTTTTAGAACTTAAATGGCTAAATATGGTAAATAGGAGAAAGCTACACCACAGTTGTTTAATACATAAAATCATTAATAATGGTCTACCTGTGTACTTAAATGAAACACTAAAAAGAACCACAAATCTACACACCTTCAACATTCGAAATAAACACCTTCTATCTATTCCAAAACACAACAGCAAGTTTTATGAAAGGTCCTTTTCATATAGCTCTGCATCACTCTATAACTCATTACCTAATTATTTAAAAATAATAAACTTCAATAGATTTAAGACAGTATTACGCACTACTCTACTCAACAATAATAATCCTTAAATTTGTATTAGTCTAATTCTCTTATGTTATTGTTCATTTGTTCTTCTCAACCCCATGTATACATAATGTGTAAACGTATGTTATAATTGTTATTATTTAGTTGTAAACATGTAAGATAATTATGTACTTCTCGATATACATATTTCTGTATCTGCTGAAATAAGGAGGTTAAGTGGAAGAGCAGCTTTTAGCTGAACTTTGCCTCAAATAAATGTATTATTATTATTATTAACCCTTTTCGATCTACATTATCAGAAAAATCACTTGGTAAAAAACCCTTGCGTAAAACAAACTTTTCTTTGAAAATTGTTTAGTGCATACGAAAGATGGAGAAGAAAGGCGAAACACATATCTTACCAATGGTTTTGTACAGAATATTAAGTTTATTTACTGATGTTAAAGATAATTATATTATAACGAACAGATTGCATCAGGACTGTTTTGAAAATAATTTTTCAATTATTTATTAGAAATAAAGGAGGATAAACTGCAAATCCTACGGCAAAACAATTTATACAAACATTTTAGCAAACTATGCACATTAGAATTTTACAACCCATGGGAACAAGTAACTGTGAAATAAGTGAAGATGATATAATTGATATTTTTTTTGTACCTCATTTTGAAATAACTAATACTGTTAACAACAATGACACAGACACAGAAAATACGAATATATTAGACAGTGATAAAGTGACTATAATAATGAATATTACACTGAACAATTTACAGACAGAACACCCTATGAATAATGTGCGATAAAGTACCTACTTTGCCGAATATTTATCATACCTATAGGTGTTTACAAAAATTTGACTGTGAAAATTATGCCAAAAATTAAAATAAGTGATATACTTAACGATAAAAATAAAATGAAATATGTTGTTAAAAGACTACGGTTGAATGGCTGAATGAAGTATTAATAAAAATAATAACCGATTTATTAGACGTATTTTGTATTTATATAAATAGTAATCTTCATAAAAAAATTATAGCAGAAACGTTACGTAAAAAGTATTTTAATTAGGTATCTGTAAATAATTGCTATTGGCTAACTAATAATAATGAGTGTTTGAATAACAAATTATTTACAATACATGTATTAAAATAAAATTACTCGTATTATAAGAGTGGACATCAACAGCAAGCAGAACGGAAAAACTGTTTTCCTATGATAAACGCTTTTGATCCACTAACAATAACATCCATAAAATGACGATTGCCCACTCCATTTACAGACATGCAATCCCATAACATGATTGAGGCTAGAAATTTGACATTACATTTAATCTTTTTTAAATATTTTTATTTTCTTTCGAAGGATTCGTCTCCTTTCCTCTTCAACACAGACTTCAAAATGCGGCTCGTTGTTCCGTATGATAGCTAACTTAATTTTGCGGAATATGACCCATTTCAATCTATTTCGTCGTTGTACAACCATAAACAATGTCATTTATTTTGCCTCTTAGATTTTGTAACATTTCTAATATGTTCTGAATTTTATAAAAACTCACTCTATTAAGGCCATAATCAACTATTAGAAACACTCTTAAAATTGTTCTTGCTGATAATGATCTATCAAGTACAATTTTTTACTTTGTAGCAATTTCAGCAGTAGTAGAACAATTCTCTTGTCTTGTTAAAATGCGATAATCTGCTGGCAATAATATTATTCAACGTCTTCTCTACTTTTTTCAATTAACAAAGCCAGTCTGTTTATTTTAAATGGTCAATCGTGATAAATTTAATTCTGCTACTGTTTTATATGCAAATTTATAATTATTTCATAAATAAATTATTGCTTTTCTTAAATCAACAGATAAAGGCTTACCACGAGCTATAATTGTTAGTATACTAAAATATGTTACTGACAATTGTTTCAACAAGTTATTTATAGTTGTTATGTAAAGGTCTTTGCGATGGAATTGTTTCTTTTGTAGCTATTCATTTCTTAACAATACTCGAAATAGTACAGCTATTATGAAGTACCTTTGAATTCATATAAAATAAATATAGCCGCAAAAATGGATTTATTATAAGAAATGTGAAAACAAAATTAATTTAACTCCTCGTATTATGAATTTGGGCTCGTAGAATGATGTGTCAGGATGAAAATGCTTGATTGATTCTTTGATCAATCTAACCAGTGGATGTGTTGTGAATGTTTCAGGGGTTCGTATTACCCTATCATCATGGTCTCGATGACACCAGGTAGGTATATGATATATCATCAAACTTTTACCCATTTCTATGTGTGGCACTTTGCCGAAGTAGATCTAGGTAAGTGATATATTTCTTAGCATGAAATGCGATTACCAGCCGTCAAATCACGCCCCCTAAAAATATTAGTGGTGGGTTAGCCACAAGGGTAGATTTAATTTGGTGGAAATTGTTTGTCGGCTGTGGGAATCGAACCCGGGTTTTCAAATCCACAGGCCGACTCGATACCACTGAGCCACCTACCCCATGACTTAAATTAGGTTTATATATATATATATATAATTTCACATCATAATTGTTTGCGAGCATGTATGATTTGCAAAAAACTAATTTTCAATATAAATCACTCATGGCGCTACTTTCGAGGGACACATAGTATATATACAGGCTGTTTCACAACTTATTTGAATTTATTTTAACCCCACATAATGCTCAATGTACTGGTTAAACAAACAGAATTTTTCAAAAATTCCCAATATTAATTGCACTCTACATAAAGTAAACTTTTTTATGCCATTGGTTCAAGTGTTATTTCTAATATATTAATAACTAAATTATAATACTACTAATAGGTATTTATATGATTTGTGTAATAAATAAATGGACTATTAATATATCAAGCTGAGCGTAAAACACTACCATTTATAAAATTTTGAATGTGCGATCGCATATATTACACCCTTTTAGATGCGATCATGACCTCTTTTTACTTAAAAATAAGCTATACACTTTTTTGCACGGCATTGAAAAAAAAACTTAATCGAAATAAAATCCCAATAGTAAACACAGGTCATGTTACAATTATTGAGGATGTTCCCTGCGGACATAAAATAATAACAGGGTGTAAGGAAACAATGATTGATTTCCGTTAAAGACGACGTTACTAAGTTACAATGTATTCTCCCTTGCGTCGAAGTAGGGCAAATTGTAGGGTGCAAATTCCGAAGCCAAACGCTACAGTAGAGCGGAACAAAGCGGTCATCCATGTAATCTTACATTGCAAATTCAGTATTAACGGACGAACAAGAAAGAAAGACTGTAAGTACAGTAAAATTTCTTCTATATTTAGAGTTCGGAATTTAGACTCCTAAAATAAATAGGTACAAAATAAAAAAATTCAAGTTTGTTGTGTAACAGTAACAACTAAAAATTATTTTTCATGAGCATTTTATTTATTAAATATGAAAATAGTTATTTGTGTATCTAGTGCGCAAAATGCCTGTTTAGCGCATCGAGAGTAAAAGTTTGTATGATAGAAGCTTGTCGAGTTTAATTACTATTAGAGCGTATTTTTCGTGCACGAGCTGTATAAACTGAATTTTTTATACAACTGATAAAAGAATGGCATTGTATAATATACATTTGTCAAAAATATCACTTTGGGAAGAATGCTATTTTTTATCGTTTACCTTCCATAAGATATGTTGGCGTAACATAAACGATGCATAAAATGACCTACTTCGCACACTGACATTAATAAGAAAAGTGATTATATTAAGAAGTAAACTATATTAATAAGTAATTAATCACATCTTTTACCCAATACTGGTTGATACATTCTGCAACAGTAGATCTAGAAAAGTGAAGTACGGATACCAGCCGTCAAGTCACACCCTCAAATATGTTGGTGGAGGGGACACTACAAATGTAATTTTTAATATAAAGAAAATCAGTCAAAAGTGAATAGTGGCTTCCATGCGTCCGCATAATTAGATCTGAATAATGATCCAAACAACAAGGATTTATTGTAATTTTTTGTTCTGTAAGGAATTAACCTATTGGCCCAATACAAATTAAAATTAGTTAACGTATTGCCTATTGTTCAAAAATGGATCTTATAATAAAAGTGATACAGTGTAATACAATGTTAATTGACCATGAAATAAATAAAAGACTTTCAAGAAGAAAAGAAATGCTAAACAACAAATTCATTTACGTACCAAGCAGGGATATAGGTACAAAGGAATAAAATTTATTAATTCAAATGACGATCAAGGTTTTCACTGAAATAGTATATGTGCCATTAAATACGAGTATATAAAATTGATTCGAATTTATTAATTTAAATACATTTACTATGGAACTAAATGTATTCTGTCCTTTATCAAGCCGGGCATTAAAATCAATTTATTTTTCTCAAAAATATATATATATATATATATAATTTGACTGAATATTTTCGCTGTTATAGAGTGTCTTATTTTTACATACATATTTTTTTTAATTAAAAACGTTATTTAATTTTGAGATAATCGAACACAAAATTTCAATATCTTGACTTCCTGAACCGGAATTTAATTCTATTACATAATGCTACTTGTTTCTTCATTTTTAATGGTAATACATAGAGAGTGGAAAGTTAAAAACTGACCATGTACGTGGGAAATCATTTTTTCCTTGTGCAAAAGTGGTCAGTAAATGATAGACTAAAATGCTTCAAATATACAATTAAATTCTGCATGTAAATCATTTATCACCTGTTATTTTACATGTTTCGTAACCAAAATAATCGGATTTAAAATTGTATCTAAATTACATTCATAGTGATAATCATGGAATTGAATAACGATTAAACTGGCAAGAAAGTTCAGGTACTGACCTTTCCTGACCGGTAAAAAGTCATGCATTTGTTTCTTATTTAGTTTCAATTCTACTGTTTTAAATCCGATTATTTCGGTTACAAAAAAGTGCAAAATAAAATGTGATTTCTGACTTAGTTGCAGAATTTAATTGTCTAAAATTTATAATTAAAACATTTTTGTCTGATACGTGATTGGTTGTTTTCTGTTGCGAGTTCAGCTGTTGCTGAAAAGAAAAATACAGCGGAATACTATCAATGATTTGCTTACACCATCAATCCCATTCGATGAACATTTTGATGTTTTAGAGTAAAATAAAAATAATTACCAGCCGTCAAATCACGGCCTCCAATGATGTTAGTGGAAAGGGAGCCTCAGGGGTAGATTTATTTTGGTGAAAATTGTTTGACGGCTGTGGGGATCGAACCAGGGTTCTCAAGATCCACAGGTCGACTCAATACCACTGAGCCACCTACTCCATCAAGTAAACGAATTCATTCTCAATTCTGTTACAATGAAAACCAGAACTCGCGGTTTAGCTGGAATTAAATTAAATATCTATTTTTATATAATATTAGTAATCCTTAAATTCTTATTATTGTATCCTTGTAATATATTTTGTTCAATCACCTTTATATAATATTCTAAATCGCTATCGTTAAACTGTGTCCGTGTAACTTGAGCCCACCTTCCCTTCTTACAGCGTATCGTAGAACGACGCCGTAACACAGGTAAGTATAGGGTTATTCATCTTATCTAGGCATCCGATACAATTCGGTACGTCGACGGGAGTTATGCGTTAATCCACAGTTACAAAAGAAAAAACTGATTTACTGTATTAAAAATGTATAATTTTATATCATAATATATAAGATCGATAAGTACCATATAACGTTTCGTTTTGTTCTTCACCATTTAAATGTTAAAATTATTTTAAAGAAATTCGCCAACCTCATAATTTCTCTCATTTAGTGTTAAATTGTCTTATTATTAACTTTCGTCTAATATCACTAATATCGTAACTTAAACACCTTGTTTAAGTTTAATACAATTTTGATAAAATACACCGCATAATTCTATACCTATATAATGATTTTAAACATATTGTCAATTCTAGCTTTAAATGAATATTTTCAAACAATACGCCTTTATTCAAACTACACATATCATTTTCCACAAAATTTAGTCATGAAATATCAACAAAAAAATGCAAACAATAAAAAAACGAAATGGGTTCATTCAATACAAGCGAGCACGAATATAATGTGAAATTTATTTGTGTCATATACATAATTTTAGGTCTACCGGAAGTGCTCGACGCTCAGCCTGTCCAATATAGTACTCCAACCAGCGAAGCATTTCCGGTAATAAAATACAGCTATATGCAAACGTTAAAGTCTGAAGCTGAACAAGATGGCGGATAGCAATGTATCGGATGCTGACATTCGCATGAGATTAAGACGTTGTTTGATCGAATAAAAAACAGTTGTTAATATTTACACAAATATTTTAATAAAATTAAAGCATTAACATAACAATAATAATACTTCATGATTGTTTAGAGGTTGTACTTATGTCTCGTCTCAATTTTTCTTTCACTCTCTTTATAAGTTTTCGTTAAAAAAGACGACTTTTATGATTATATTTCCGCTTCTCATGTAAAATTGTTATTCGTATCATTATTGTTTTTAATAATTTATTAATTTTATAATTCAAATTTAAACGCAACAATTACAAATAAATTTGATAGGAAATATTCCACTCTTAAGAATGATGTACAAAAGGAGCATAAGCATGACATTTAGAAAGGGGAAAGAGGATAAATGTGATTAAAGATTTGTTACGTCTTCGACAGATTTTCACTATAAGGAATAAATTGATTTTTGAGAGGAATAATGACCGTGAATGTAGTGAAAGTGGTGTGTCTGGATAGGTATATTTGGCGAAGATTAATCTGATGAGTAAATGATCAGTGAATGTTTGAATATTCACCCTATCCCATTTAATAAGAAATATATACATACATACATAAAATCACGCTATATCCCATTAAATGGAGCAGCACGAACCCCTGAAACATTCATAGAGCATCAGTGCACATAAACATTCTGATCCTGACACACGATACTCGTTTCGACCACATTAACACTTCCTCTATACTTTCTTGTCTTTCTTTCCTCACAACCAAAATCCATCATCACGCAACAAACATCCATCCATTTGCTCCTGTACACCTGTTTCGTAAATCTTCACTTACGCCCACTTCTCTAACAAGGAATCTATAAGAAATGAAGGCAGCATCTTTTGTGCTTGTTTAAAAATACATTTAACACAATTGCAGTTAGACACTGTATAGTAAAAACTGAAAATGAAGGAAAAAAGATGAGGAAGGAAAGGAGTATCTATCTGCGCTTGTTTTTGAAACTGAATTCCACACAATTGCAGTTGGACACTCTATAGTGAAAACAGAAAATGAATCAAAAAGATAAGAAAGGAAGGGAGCATTGCCTGCGCTTGTTTTTGAAGGATATAAGATATATCGAGATATTATGTATACTCAAACTCTCGGTCTAATAAAAAATAATAAAATCATAAAAGAAGAAATTCTTAAAGAAATTAATAAAAAAATTATGAAAATGAAAACGACTACAGTTATAGGCAACACTAGATATCGGGATTAAAGTAACGAATTTTAATTATTTGTGTGAACTATGAAAAGACTTACTTCAGGTCACTGTGAATTCAATGTAATAATGTTTACTTAGTTGGAAGGATTATAATACAATGTAATGTAACAAAGTCTTGTTAAAATTAATAGTATGTTGAATAAAATTCAAATTTTAAAATGTGTTTTTTAATGTTTGCGATTTCAGAATATCAAACTTCAACAACAATGATCAATCTACTTACTTTAATATTTAACAGAATAATCAAAATTACTAAAATTAGTAAAAATTAACATTTAAACAAAGTAAATTATTCAATTAAAAAAATCTGATGTGGACACCACATGACTCCCTTGTACGCGTATTAAACTATAGATTTTTTTTAATTGCACATATTTGACATAAAATCTTTTATTTTTTATTTTTTGGTTTAATCCATAGCAAACTTAATTAAAAAAAAAATATATATATAATATTTAAATTTAGATATCTCGCTTATGCAAAAGGCTAATTTAAACATTCTTAATGTGCTAGACGCAGAATTTAATTCTCTAAAACTTTTATTTGCAGCATTCATTTCTAAAATTAAAATAATACCATTTTTTCAAGGAAAACTGTTAGCAGCTTCATGTAATGTGCCACTTCCGGTTAGTCTATTTTAACCAAAATCTATTATGTTATTTCTATTGATATAGTAGTCTTATATAACAAATTTGGAAAGTTTTAAATTATAGTTGAATATAGTTTTTCATGAAAATCTATTATAGGCTTGAAGTAGTAAAGTACCACTTCCGGAAGTTATATATATATATAGTGGCTTAACACCCCTCTGGGGTTGCGCCGCTCAATGAGCTTTCTAGATCCTTTCCTTGGAGTGGATCAGTCTCCATTTCTTTCTTATTTCATTTAAATTTTTTCAATTATGTTCCTCCACGCTATCCTGTCTTTCGTTTTGCTTTTCCAATTTTTTATTCCCGCTGCTCTCAAATTTTCTTCTACTTCGCTTAACCATGTCGATCTGGGTCTGCCTCTTCTTCTTCTTCCTCCTGGTGTCCATTCCGTTATCGTTTTAATTATATCCTTTTCTTCAGCTCTCCATACGTGCCCCAGCCACCTGACTCTCTGTTTCTTTATTTTCTTCACTATATCCTCTCCTTGCAATTCTTGTTCGATTTCGAAGTTCATTCGCGCTCTATATTCATTGTCTGCTGTTTTTATCGGGCCTAGTATAGCTCTTACTATTTTTCGCTCAGATATTCTCAAGTTTTCTTCATCTTTTTTTGTCATTGTCATTACCTCGGCTGCGTACAATGCTATCGGTCTTATTATCGTGTTATAAATTCTCATTTTTGTATCTTTTGCTAGGATCTTGCTATTTAGTAGTTTTTTGTTGGCATAGAACGCTCTATTTGTTGCCATTATCTTCTCTTTAATTTCCATTTCTCTTTCCCCTCCACTTGTTAGTGTAATGCCTAGGTACTTGAAGCTGTCAACTCGTTCAAATTTGTTATTACCTATTTTTATTTCGTTTTCTTCAGTCTTTTTCCCGATAATCATTATTTTAGTCTTTGTTTCATTTATTCTTAGCCCCATATTATTTCCTTCAACTATTATTTCTTGTAAAATTTCTTCCATTATCTTTCTGCTTTTTGTTATGATTGCAATATCATCAGCATATGCCACTACTTGTCCTCCTCTCGTTCGAAGTGTTCCTTCTTTATTTATTTTCTGCAGGACTTTCTCTAGAGCCATATTGAATAACATTGCTGATAGTGAGTCACCTTGTCGAACTCCTTTGTTTATTTCAAATTCTTCAGTCTCACCTCTTTGTGTCCTTATACTGATTTGTGTGTTTCTCATTGTCATCATAACCAATCGCCTTAGTTTTGCTGGTATTTCTAATTCCTTCATTGCTTCATTCAATTTTTCTCTTTTTATAGAATCGAAAGCCTGTTTAAAGTCTATAAATAGTATTTCAATGTTTAGTTTGTACTCGTGGGATTTTTCTAATATTTGTTTTATAGTATGTATTGCATCTACCGTGGATCTTCCTCTTGTGAAACCACACTGATACTGCCCAATGATGTTACCTGCTTCATTTATTATCCGTCTTTGTATTAGTGTAGACAATATTTTATATGCCGTATTCAGTAGAGTAATACCTCTATAGTTTTGGCATGTTTGCCGATCTCCTTTTTTGTGTATTGTTACTATCTGTCCTGTTTTCCATTCATTCGGCATCTTCTCCTCATTCCATATTTTCTTGATGAGCTCGTGCATGTTCTGCTGTATCGTTTCGCCTCCGTGCTTTATCAGTTCCATGTTTATGCCATCTTTTCCTGGTGTCTTTCCATTTTTGCTGTTCTTTATAATTTCCTTAATTTCTTCCAGTGTTGGTTCCGATATTATTTCTTCCTCTTCTGTTTCTTGTATTTCAATTTCAGCGCTTTGCTGTGTTTCTGTTAATAGCTCCTTGAAATGCTCCACCCATGCCTGCTTATACTCTTGTTCATTTTCTGCTATTCTACCATTCTTGTCTTTTATGCCGCATGCTTTACCTTGATGTGTTCTAGCTTGTTCGTTTATTTTTTGGTAGAACCGTTTTGTATTTCTGTTTTGCCCTTCCTCCTCTATCTCTTCTATTCTTTTATCTATCCACTCTCTCTTATTTTTTCTTATTACTTTGTTGGATTTATTCCTAATTCTCTCATACTCTTCCTTGTCTTCGCTTTTATTTGATTTAATCCATTTTAGTCTTGCTTTTGTCTTTTTCTTTACTATATCATGACATTCTTCATTGAACCATTCTTTAACGTTGTTTTGCTTATCTTTTCCTACCCATTTTTCTGCCGCTTCATGGATACACTTCTTTATGTTGTACCACTTGGCCTCTGTCTCGTGCTCTCCGTGGCACTGTTCACTTAGCTTCTTATCTAGTTCTTCCATGTATTTTTTATTTAGTTTTTCGTCTCTTAACTTTTCTATATTCCATTTATGTGCAATTTTTTTTCTTTCATTTGCTCTTCTTATTTTATTTTTTAAAGTTGCTATGACCATGAAGTGGTCCGAATCCGCGCAGGCTCCTCTATAGGTTCTCACATCCATTATTGACGATTGTTTTCTTCTTGTCGTTAGTACGTGGTCTATTTGTGTTTGTGTTTTTTGATCTGGAGATGTCCATGTTACTTTGTGAGCTCTTGGGTGATTGTGCTTTGTGCTGCTTATTACTAAATTCGTTCTTGTTGCTAGCCTGCATAGTCTTTGTCCGTTGTCATTTGTTTTCTCATGTATTGTATATTTCCCGGCCACTTGCTTTACGTATCTTTCTTTTCCTACTTGTGCGTTGAAGTCCCCCAGTATGATTATCGTGTCTTCTTTTGGTATTCTGTCTATTTCATCCTCCAATCCTTCGTAAAATTTCTCTTTTTCTTCGATCAGCGCATTTTCAGTTGGTGCATATATGTTTAGAATTGATATATTAAGAGGTTTTGCATTCATTCTACAGTACACCATTCTTTCGTTTATTGGTCTAAAATCAATTACCTTGTTTTTGAATTCCTTAGAGATAATGAATGCTACCCCATATTGCCCTTGCTTTTTGCCTCCTGAGTAATGTACATCATAATTGCTTTTATTAATAGTACCTTGTCCGCTCCATCTGGTTTCCTGAATTGCCGCCACGTCTATCTTGTATCTATTTAATTCCTCAACTATCTCTTGCATTCTTCCTGGCTGCAACATAGTCCTAACGTTCCAAGTACTTATTCTAAATTTCGTATTCTTGGGCTTTCTCTTTGTTTCTTTCTGCTTATATGTTATTTTTCCATGTTTGCTCTCAATATCCTTTTGCGTTGCCTTTGTTTTTATTAGTTTGGGTGTGTTTATGATATTTGTATTTCCCATTAGTTTTTTGCCTCTATTTCTACCAGCCCGTGCTCATCTTTATCCCATTTATACATTACGCTTCAAAGTTATATAATGACCAAAAAGGGAGGTGCACAACTAGATATTATATACCGTTTTTGAGTTATGCGAGATACATACGTACGTACATACGTACGTATAGACGTCACGACGAAATCTGAGAACCGAAAATTTTCGCGATTACAATACTTACTTTACTTCGTACAAGAAAAAACACTCGGTATCAATAATATTATAAAAATATGTGAGACCGCGTTAAATATTAAAATAATATATAGATAAAAATTACTCTGCACAGCGTGTAATAGAGATGTCGCGATCACAGCTCTTCAAATTCAACTTATAGCGGAAAGGAAATGTACCGCGGAAGTGATAAAATAATTAACAAATACAAAGAAATCGAAAACGGCATTGAATATACAGTGGGCGAGTTTGGAAACTCTCACTTATAAATACAGCGGAAATAAAAACGGCTGATAAAAGAGAAAACAAAACAGTTCCGCCGCGTGGTGAAATGGAGATACAAGATAGTACTCATCTCATGTGGATGCGACGGCCTGGAGATGACAGTGGACAGAGTCTGCAGTACGGGGTGCAATAGATTAAAACGGTCTTTTGAACTTGAATGCAAGAATGTGTAAAAACAATGTACGACCCTACGTATAACCTTACCGCAAAGCGTTTCGATCAATAAAAATTCCAAATCAATCCCTAATTGATTTTAATCATAAGTGTACTAGAGATGACAAGCATTAAAAAAATTAAACCTATGAAAACATACATAGCAATTTATTTTTTTCGTTTTCTGTAATGTCGGCTATTGTTATTGGATAACATTTTTAACGTGTATTATTAGTTAACAGATTCAATTATAAAATACGCTCAAAAATTAAAAAGACACACACACTCTCCCATATGAATAAATTAAAAACGAGAATAAAAAAATATTCAATAAACCAAAGATTTTGTGTTATAAGTACATTGTTAAGTGTTTATTTACAGGAAATTTACACAAATAAATGTTATAAATAAAATTTATATAAAAAAAACATAAATCATGACATTATGGTGTTAAAAGTTAGAACAATAAATGTATAAACGGAAATAAGTAAATTATATATAAAATAAACCATAAAACTCATAGTATGTGATTATATTTTGTTGAGTTCGAAATCTTCGAGAGAAATTCTTTATAATTTTTTTAATTCGTTATAGAAAATACAGCATTTAGAATTTATGTGTTTAAAGTTCGAACACGAAATCAGGATTCATTGAGATCAAGTAATTAGATTCAGCTAGGGCTGAATCAAAATTCAGATAAAATAACAAAAGAAATATCAATGTAAAAACGAGAGTAGGTTCTCTTCAAAAGACATATTCCGGCAACTCTAAAGATGTGGCCTCTAATGCGTGAAAATTGTATATAATTTTTAATTTATTTGTTTTATTAAAATGAAACATGTGTAATTTTATCAAAATATTAAATACTTATTAATATCTACTTTTCATTTTTACAACAGTGTTAATTTTCCATTCGCTACAGAAAGATCACTATTAGCTTAGTAAGACTCAAAATTCTTTCCTTTTCTCCCTGAATCGTTCTCTCCTTTTTCAGATAATTAATTCTTCTCAACTTTCATCATTGAAGTCCTTCAAATTATCTCGTTTATTACTGTTGAAACTTGCCAACTTGTCTTACTCTAATCTGAACTGTTTTATATAGTGGCGTGTTTACTTTGAAACGGTCCGGAACATTCAGAATGCTAGTGTTCCCAGTTTGCGCATTGTATTTTTTTGGTATACGTTTTTATTCGACGAAGTTGGGAAGTTGAGGTCCTACGTTACAAGACCTCCCGCGGGAAAATATCGTTCATCCATTTCTATTCTATGTTGATAATGTAGAAATGCAAGAGAGTATATTTGAAGAAATCAGTATTTAGCTGTCATGCTAATTACCGAACTACGATTAATTTCAATGATCAGTCATGAACTCATGACACTCATCTTTAAATACAATGGCAGGTAGTTAAAGCTGGGTTCCAACTTTATTTTAACAGAAACCGAGCATCGGAAATATTGATGTTACAACATTCATAATAATACAAATAAATATGATGACATGAATCATATGACACAAAATTCATAAAATAGTTATTTGTGAATTTAGAGCGTAAAGTGAGTCTTTGTTACTCTCGTGATACACTTATATTTTTTCTACGATTGCATCTTAAAATTATTAAAAAACGTATACGTACTGATTATAAAGTCGTTCTGTCAACTGTCAATATGACAAGTTTCTGTTTTATTTGTATCCATGGTAACAATTAAAATAAGAGAGCATTTAATATCTTTTTCGCGGTTGCCATTGGATCAGCGCGCATTTAACATTATTTTCGCGTGTTGTCATTGGAGACGCGCGACAGAGATATTTTTCGATTGTTCCACAGAAAACCTCAACTTTACGATGACAAATAAAAGCGTAATTGTCAACTTTTCATACCAATCGGAGAAAAAGTATATTTTTTACTACATTAGAAATAATTATTTATTTTTTTATAGATTTATTAAACATTTATGATTGTTTACAGGTAGTGTCGTAACCAAAGAGAATAATTTGCAACATTATCATGTCTAAATTTCTGTTTCATGGTTTTAGCTAAACCCAGTTTAGAACTGAGCTCTTACTATTACTTGCCAATGGGCTATACCTATTGTTTTTATTGCTATTTCTTTTTATGAAACTACATAATAAACAATAAAAAATATGTGAAAACGTTGGTTTAAAATCCCTGTATTTACAAGAGATATGATTTTTTCGAGTTTTGAATCGCGGTTGTGACGTCACATGTTTCAGTGATACTGCAAAAAATATACGATTAAATTCTTCAAAAATAATTGGAATATCATATTTTATAGTAATTGAAATTAAATTATTTTAATAAATATACAACATATACATACCATAAACAGTTTGATATATCGAAGACGTTAGACAAAAAGTAGAAAGGAACTGTCATATATTTACACCATTTCTCATATTTGGCTTCCGTTCTCTTGTCTATATGTTAGGTGTTTATTTGCTCCAGAGAAGCTGTTCTTTTGTCTTGTTTTGTGATTATTTAATTAATTTTTCACTTGAATATTAGTTTCTGTTTGTCGCTATGATAGTGATCGGAGCATAATAAGCGGGCATTATGAGTCATAACGCCCGCGCGGGAATTATGATTCATAAAGCCTGATCTGGTCATATTTTAAGTTTTAATTTAATTTTGTTTTAACGTATATATATATTAGGGTGGCCCTTATTTTGGGTAAGTTTGAATTTTGTCGGTCTCCACCCGAAATCTGGTTTAAAATCACAAAAAAAGTAATAAATAAATTTTTTGAGATTTTTACTTTTGCCTTCAGCTCCCAAATCACTGCTGAGCAGTGACTATTCAAAATGCAATAACTTTTTAGTTTTTCAATATTTTGACACAATTCCAAGCGGGCATTACACTAGATGGGATAACGAATAGAGCGATTACAATAAACAATAATTTTATATAATTGTTTATTGATAAACAGTTTTAACATATTTTTATTTTATCATATTTTTAGCCACATATATTTTATCCAAACAATGATTTAAACCTCATCAAAAAACTGCATTCTTATAAAGCTATAAATCCCTAGTTAGCTGATGTCGCACTCAAAAAACTATCGAACCATTTTTGGTATTTGGCCCCTGAAACAGCCGCCATAGTGTTCTTTGATGAAACTATTTCTGCGGAAATTAAAGAAAAAATAGTTCAAAGCATTCAAAGTGAAGAGTCTGATTTTGACGAAAGTGATCGACTTCCGAACCGATTTAAAGTAATTAAACAGGATTTTCTTGTCATTTTGGATAATGAAATAGATTTTTTTATAAATCCAAAATCGAAAGCTTTTTTCAAATATTCGGCATTGATGATTTATTTTTGGATGTGAATGTTTCTGAATGGCATTTGAACTAAAATTATCTGTCGGGATTGCAAATTGTAAAACGGTTAAGGGTTGTGAATGATGTGGCAGAAAGAGGTATTAAGATCATCACAGATTATAACAAAAGAATCTCTGACAACGAAGAACAGAAACAATTTGTCCTGTAAATAGTCGAGAAATATAATCAGATATACTCGAGTGCTACAAAGGAGTCATTAGCGAAACCGATCGCCGAAAAATTAAGTATTGCGTCTTATGTATTTTTTGTTGTAATATATTTTTCCTGTTAATTAATTTTGTAGAATAAACTTTTTTGCAAACAACCTATTACTGAGAGCTACTACTACAACCCATTATTAAGACATGAATAAAAACGACTTGTTATATACCTAAAAGTTGTTTTTAACACAAATAAGTTATACACATTTACAAATAAACACTATATTAAAAATATGATAAAATAAAATAAAAATATGATAAAAATGTTATAATCAATATGAATATTATTCAAAAACAATCTAAAATAATCAAAAATAGTTTATAAAACAAGATTGTTGGAAAAGAATCAGTACTGTGAATCACATTTTGCGTATTTTAAAAAATTCAATTTTCGTTAGATTTTACCAATCCGTTTAACAATAAACAATCATATAAAATTATTGTTTATTGTAAACGATCGATTCGTTATCTCATCTAGTTTAATGCCCGCTTGGAATTGTGTCAAAATATTGAAAAACACAAAAGTTATTCACAAATAACTATTTTGTTGTTGATCTTAATTATTAGTGGTATCTAATGTTAAATGTTATACGTAAATTTGGAAGAATCGATTACACAATACTTAATTTATTTACTGACTCCTAAACCTATCTTCTGAACTGTCAGATGATATTATTGATATTAATATTAGTAATATTGTATTATTACTATTACATAATAATAATGTGTATACTATATGAATGTTACAGATGATGATGCTAAAGTAAGAAAATAATGATAAACAGGCAGAAATAAGTCAGAGAAAACAACATTGACCTAATCTGTCAAAACATTAAATTTCTTTGATATTTACCTTTGTTTTTTTTTTAAATAGCATCAAGCAATTAAACTACAAATATTAACATTATCTTCTTCGCATTCTCTGAAATATCTTCTAAAATATCAAATTCTTTCTCCATTATCTTCAAAAATAAAAAATATAATGCAACTGACCTTTAAAATGAATAAACAAATTTAAGAAATAATTTCGCAAGCCACAGTTGAATAATACTTTTGTACGCATTAATCGTAACTATTATAAATTAAAAGTAATTATACATATTGTAGTGAAAAATAAAATTGTGTACGCACTACAGACGTTCCTAGATGAAAATGATCTCGGGCACCAATCTCTCGGGCCAGAGGTCTTCGGACTGGATACAGTTGCCCTCTGTGTATTATTATCTACTTAACAACCTTGATGCATAAATTACTATTCTGATATTTTATTTATTTATTTATGTTACGCTGTACAACAGGAACTTAATCGCAATTACAGTACAGGGTCCGCACTCACCGAGCCGCAGTGTAGTAGTTTATATATTATTTTAGCTTGAGCGAGATTGGAACTCGGGATCTCCGGATTCGAATTGTAGAACAATCAATAACCACATATGACAGATATTACTGACAGTTCAACGAAGTTGGTTACTTTCTCCTCCGCACATGTCTAGAATTTTCCACGCAAAAAAAATTGCGAATGGGAACGCTTTAAGTCATTATATTTTTAATTTCTTATACGAGCTTTGGAATAAAATATTATTTTTAACTATGGCTAAAGTGCAGAATTAGTATACTTATCATGACAAATATAACTACCCACCACTTTTGTTAACAGTGATTCTTAATTTTTTTTATATATATATAATTTGACATTTCTAACTACTGATTTTATTTTTTTATTATTCTTCAAAAAAAAAAACATAATTCTGCATAACTTTGTTAAAAATATCTTATTTAAAGCAAATAATATACTATAATATTACTGAGCACCCTTTTCTACTAGTAAGGTTTTACTTGAAGTACTAGCTTTAAAATTATATACAATTCAGCATAACATTAATTCATGAAAACAAATATATATTATTTGAAAGAGATCAAGTCAGATCAAGTGTTCTGTAACTAACTTAACATTTAATTTAGAGGATGTTTCACCTTGTTTCTTTTTCATTTAGTGTTATTTAACGAATTCATTTATAACATTATGAAAAAAGTTACATTTCATTAATGTTATCTTATCCCAGCTTCCCATTATTGTGTACGAGTAACATTATAGCAGAGCAGTTTGCTGTAAATGCTGTACGAATATTTTTTCGCATGACCTGTGTTCAATTATCAAATCACTGCGTCCGCAAATATAAGTTACCGCTAAGCTCTTAATATTTGTATTTTATTAATATTTATAAATAAAATAAATAAATATATCATCACACCTATTTTTTTGTCGTAGCAGATATCGGTAGTTCATATGTTTTTGTGCGTGTGGTTTCCAGTCGTAAAATCACGACCACCAAAGATGTTAGTGGAGTGGGACCCCCAGAGGTAATTTTAATGTGGTATATAGTTTGTCAGCTGTGAAAATCAAATTCGGGTTCTCAAACATACAGGCTGTCGTGATTCCACTGAGCTGCCTTTCGCATCATTTACTGATGTACCTAGTTAGAAATTATTTTTAAAAAAAAATATGCCCAAGCCCTATGTTAAGTATTCAGTCGAAGAATCGGGGATGTCTTTGACATATACCTACCAAAAATAAAATTGAAATAACGACTAAGTGATAATCAAAGGCCAAGCCTATTTAATTTATTTGGTAACGGGTATAAACGGAAACCAAAAGCCCCGCATTCAAATTTCGCCATTAGTCACACAATTTCTGTTTAAATCATAATTTAATTTAATATTATTACATATAGTGTTTATAATTAATTTACTTTATATATATCTGCTTATATAGAATTAGCTTAATATTAAGAAATAAATACAACCTTACATTTGTTTAATGAAGGTGATTTTCATGAAAATCCTTTAGGTAATTATTAGAGGCTGAATCAGCATATGCTAAATTATTTGTGTGGCGATGATGGTCGATAAATTCACCGGCATAAGTCGTTCCGTGCGTCGTTTACCATTTTCCGACACTGCTTTGCCTTCGTCTTCCGGCGGAAGTCGAATTACCCGGCGACAAAGAATGGATTTGAACCAAATGGTTGCTTTTTCATTTATGTCACACTGCTTTATCGCCGCACCTCGCGAGAGCGAACCACATTCAGCAAGATCCGTGCGCAGCTCTTGCAGCTCAGGGGATGTAAATCGGGAAATGTGAATTTGTTATCCTGGATTATGTATGTAAGTGACATCGGACAGATGAGTGTCTTGGAATCCTTTAACAAGACTATTCTATAAAAGATAAATTTAAACTTTTACCGACAGTGCTTATCGGGTTTTTTTTTCATCATTTTCTATATTAAATATCATATTTTCACATAATAAAAATCTTTTTGCCGACGGCACATTCAATTATTTGGCAATAATGATTCAGAGTTGTTAATATAAACTCTGAATGTATATCTAAATAATAATGGTATATGGGTTATACAGGGTGTAAAATAAATAAGGAATATTTCATTTATAAGTAAACAAATAAATATATCATCACGCGTTTTACCCATTACTGGGTGTGGCACTCTGGTGTAACAGATCTTTTTAAGTGATATATTTAATCGCATAGTTATCAGCGGTCGAAGCAAGGCCTCCAAAGATGTTAATGGAGGGGAAACCACAGGGGTAGTTTTAACATGCAGGCGCGGTGGCCGAGCGTGTTAAGGCACATCTCTTAGCATACTGTGACGTCACCCGAGCCAAGGTTCGTCAGTTCGAATCCGCCTGCCGACAATGTGTGATTTGTCGTAAATTATAAAAATACAGTTACATGTATTTATCACACTCGGGCGCTATAAGCTAGTCACTTATACGCCTTAAATAATCTGACTAAGAAACCGGCAGTACGGCAGTGTAAAAACTGCGGCTCGGTGTGCCCGGAAGCCAAAACCCAACTAGGGTTAGAGAGCTGAAGAAGAAGAAGAAGAAGTTTTAACATAGTGAAAATTGTTTGTCGCCTGTAGAAATCGAGCCCGGGTTTTCCAATATACAGGCCGACTCGATACCACTTAGCCACATGCTCCTAAAATTTCGTTACGTTTTTTATTTTTATAAATAATGGCGAAAGAATTTGTAATTTTAGCAGATATTTTAGTGAGACCGAAAAAGATAATGTTGACATTTCTGATTTGAATTGTATGGTGCAATTTAAAAAATTCAAAAGGATAAATTTCAAAGAAATCCAAAGTTTTGACTGATTTGGTTAGGTCAAAGATTTTCTCTGTTATATTTTTTTCTGTACATCATAAATTTTTGTCGTTAGCATCAAGATCTACAAAAAAAAAAATAATAACTTATTTGTAATATAAGTATTACACTTATTACAAAGAACTGGCAAAAATAATAATTATAGAATACTTATTTTGCTTACATAAGTTATATAACAATACTATGTTAATTATAATTTGTACATTGTTATTCGTTTAATATAAAAGCTTGAATGCCACTACTACGTAGTTACGGACTGCATACGACGTTTCTTTATCCGTGACTCTAGAAACGAGGAATGCCTGCTAGAAGTTGGAAGATTCATCAATCAAAGTATCGTATTCTAACAGGTTACAAATAAAATATTTTTTTTCTGCCCGGAATAGGTGCAGTTTTCTTTCTGAGTGGATTTCGGATTACTGCTGCTGGCAACTCTAAAATGAGTGATCAATTTAATTTGGTGAAAATTGTTTGTCGATTGTGCGGGAATCGAGCAAAGGTTTTTAAGATCCACAGGCCACCTAACATATATAAGTATATATATATATATATATATATATATATATATATATATATATATATATATATATATATACAAATTATGTAATTGCATTTCTCATAAGAACAATAATAATAAAATGCGCAGTTAGATTTCCTTATCATATAGTATCATATTCAAGCATCATGTTCATCATGCTGCAGTTATCTGTTGTAAGTTAGTTTTTAGTTCAGTCTTGTTACACTCGCCTAAGTAAATACATGTTGTATTGTATTCCTCAAAAATTAATAAAGTTTTTTTTATTAATAATTCAATACTGAATTATCTAATTGGCGCAGTCGGTAGGATAATCACTTAAGGGTAAAATCTACAAATTTACTCGTCGATTTTAATCGTTTAATTGTGATAACTGCAAAACATAAATTCTGGTGGCCAAGACTTGCTGTCTCTGAAGTAAGAGTCACGTCTGGCATAATACAAGAAAATATTCATCACACGGCAAAACAGTGCCCATCAGGGACTACTCAAACGTCCCATCAGACAACCAGCGATTGTTCCTGGGGACCTGCTGTTCGCATCCACCGCTCAAATCGACACAACGAAGAAAAGTGACGCCTTGCTGTTCCATCCCGGATCACGGCCCACATCGTTGCAGTCCAACACAGAAACCAAGCACTCCGTTCCAGATGTACGAAAACATCCCAATTTTACTTCTCATACTGTAAGTAATATTACACTCTATGTTCTCAAGCGAATACGACACGCCTGAAAACGATAACGGCACAGACGACGTGTACGCTCTAATTAATCAATTATCCAATTGTACATTACGACCAAGTGTATTACAACAAAATTCTAATACAGTCAATATGACTACTACTACCATGTCTGAGATTGAAAATCTCGTTAAAATAATTCCAGAATATAATGAAAATATTAATATTTTAAGTAATTTTATAAATAAAGTAGATCAAGTTTATGATATATTACGACCATTAACTCTAAGCAATATTCAAAAACTCTTTTTATTCGGTTTAATTTCAAATAAATTAAAAGATAAAGCTGCAGAATACTTATCTACTAACAACTTCCAAAACTGGGAAGAGCTTAGAGAATATTTACAAGATAACGTTGTAGACAAATCAAAAGCAGAAACTATTCTACTCGAAATAATTTATTGTAATGCTAAAAACAGTCCCGAAACAACTTTGAGTACTATTATAGAATATTTCAATAAGTATAAATCTAAGATACTTCTTACTAATTATTCACAAGACCAAAAGAATGCTATTATCAAGGAAAATCAAAAGGTAGTTGTACATCATTTCATTACTTTGCTTCCGATGTCAATTAAAGCCTCATTTGTTGTTAAAAACCCTGACACTCTCGAAGAATGTGAACAATTACTAAGAAATGAATTTAATTTTATGAAATTCGGAAATTCCCCCATGGTGTTGAAAAATAACGAACCATTTAAAAACAACAACCCACCTCAAAAATTATCTGGGCACCAATTTCCACAAACAAAAATCCAACTAAAACCTAGCGGTCCAAACTTCCAAAAAAATTTTGCCCCTCGACAAAATTTAATTAATTATCAACAAACTAAACGCGATAAACCAACTCAAATGAGTTTACAAACAAGAAGTACTTTACCAATGTCCACGCAAACAATAAGACAAAATTACAATTGCGAAGTTAAAGAAACAAATGACGAATTGAATGAGTCTGATAACGAAGAAGTAGCGGAAACAGAAAATTTTCACGAGGTTTTCGAACCCGAGAATACTACGTAATGAACGCATTTACAACAAATCTACCAACATTAAAAATAGATCCTTTCATAATTCTCTTAGATACCGGTTCAACTATAAATTTCATAGATCCATCACTAGTAGAAAAATTAAAATTAAAATTACACGATGAACAATTAACGTTTAAAACCATCACTGGCAAAACTACTTGTAAGTACTATGTAAATTTTAACATTAGAAACACCCCTACAAAATTCTACGTTTATAAATTCCACAAATTATATAATTTATTGCTAGGAATTGACGCTTTTAAAAACTTGGACATCCTTTTACAAATTAATAAAAATTCAGTAATTATAAAAAACAAAGAGTATAAGTTAACTAATCCTGACAAATTACAAGAAGAGTCTAATATGTTAGAAATTCGCAATAATCATTTAAATTGTTTTGAAAAAGATAAACTTAATCAGATAATTAACGAATTTATTGACTTATTTCCTAATGAAAATGAAAGCCTTACACATACGAACATTATTCGGCCTTAAAAATGCCCCCGCCACATTCCAAAGGATGATTAACACAGCACTCGGCGATTTAGTAAATAAAATCTGCTTAGTCTATTTGGATGACGTAATAATTTTCGGCAAAAATTTAGAAGATCATTTAAAAAATATAAAATTAGTCTTTAACAAATTAAGACAAGCTAATCTCAAAATTCAGATGGACAAATCAGAATTTTTAAAGTCAGAAGTAAAATATTTAGGTTACGTATTAACACAAAATGGAGTCTCAGTAGATCAAGACAAAATTCAAAAAATCAAAAATTTAACTATTCCAAAAACCAAAAAAGAAATCAAACAATTCCTTAGAATGCTCGGATGGTACCGTAAATTTATTCAAAATTTTGCACAACTAACAAAACCATTTACCAACTGTTTGCGCAAAAATAATGAAATTGATTTGACAAATTTAGAATAGGTATCAAAAAGCTTTCAAAGATTGTAAAGACGTTATAACCGAAAATTCTCTTCTACAAAATCCCGATTTTAATAAGGATTTCATTCTAACAACGGATGCGTCAGACTACGCTATAGGCGCAGTTCTTTCTCAAATTCATGACGGAATAGAAAAGCCGATCTCTTATGCGAGTAAAACTTTAAACAGCGCGGAACTAAATTATTCTACACTAGAAAAAGAACTGAAAGCTATCGTGTGGGGAGTCAAAAATTTCCGACCATACTTATTTGGACGAAAATTTATCATAAAATCTGATCATCGCCCTCTTTCGTGGGTATTTAACATGAAAAATCCAAATTCCAAATTAATTCGCTGGAAAGTTGAATTGAGCGAATACGATTTCGAAATTAAATATTTACCTGGTAAACATAATGTTGTAGCCGATTATTTATCCAGAGAACGTGAACCATTCAAAATTATAGAAAAAACAGGTGCCGTATGTGAAACAAACATATTCGCACACTGTATATCACGGGACTTACAATTTGGAAAATGTCTAGCGAAACAAGTAAATAATAATTTTAATTCCAAATCATTCTGTATAAATACCAATTACAAAGATAGAGATATTATTTTCCAAAATTATCAAGATAAATTCATTTGTTAACTAAAGATAATTTTTTTGATAAACCGGCCTTAAAAGCATTAGATAAACCACTTAAAGAACTCAGAGACTACTTAATAAAAAATGAAATTTTTGAAATAAATCTTCCAAAAATTTGGTTGTGGTTGCGATGAATTGAAATGGAGCGATGTAAAACGAAAATTGGAAAACATATTTAGAGACACTAATATCAAAATTAC
This sequence comes from Pterostichus niger, assembly GCA_947425015.1. Classification (NCBI taxonomy): domain Eukaryota; kingdom Metazoa; phylum Arthropoda; class Insecta; order Coleoptera; family Carabidae; genus Pterostichus; species Pterostichus niger. The sequence goes on along the minus strand of OX380337.1, from coordinate 29,070,199 downwards.
CATCTGGATATTAAACGAAAATAATCATTTAGATAGCTCGGAGAACGTAACAGTTTCTTCCGATTCTAACCAAACCGTACATTCTGACAACGAAAATGAAGTTGAAGGAATTAAGTATTTAGAAAAGGAAAGAATAAATATAGCCTCAAATCAAATAATAATATCGAAACACGAAAATGATACAGACATACAAATCCAAAAATTATTTAATAAAACAAAACAACGTATAACAATAAAACTCAATGAAAACAATTTAGACGAAGAAATAATAACGTTTATAAAAAATTTCATTATACCTAAAGCTAGATACTTTGCAATTTTTCAAGATAATTTAGACAAATCTATTTCCAAAATTATATAAGAACATTTTATAAAAGATTCTATAAAAATTATTTCTGTAACGAATATAGTACAAGACGTTGAAAACGAAGATGAACAGTTTAATATAATACACGAATACCATCATGGACTCACGAATCATAGAGGAATAGTAGCCACTTACCAAGCCTTAAAAGAAAAATATTACTGGCCGAACTTAAACAAAGATATAATAGAATACATTAACAAATGTGACGTTTGTAAAGCAAATAAATATAATAGACAACCTATTCAACAAAATGACAATTTAACACCTACACCAGAGAAACCTTTCGATATAATTAATATTGACATTTTGACATTAAATAAAAAGTATTATCTAACATTCCTCGATCAGTTCTCTAAACATTGCCAAGTAGAACCATTAGAAAATAAAGAAGCTAAAACTGTTGCTAAAAAGTTAGTAAAATATTTTGAAACATATAAAATTCCGAGAAAGATAATTTCCGATAACGGAAAAGAATCCAATAATATATTAATAGTACATTTGTTAAAACGAAATAACATTCCAATGCATTTCATTTGTGTTAACAATCCTAAATCAAATGCAATTGAACGGTTGCACTCTACTCTAATCGAATCCCTCAGAATCATGGAAAATAAAAGTTACTTTAATAATAAAACCCTAGATGAACAAATTCAGTATGTTGTCATTGGATATAAAAATTCTAAACACTCCATCACAAAATTAACACCAAACGAAATTATTTTTGGTACAGATTACCTCAATAATTTATCATATAATGAAAATAAAGAAAAGGTCACTCAACAAGTCCAACAAAATATCGAAAATGAAAAGAAACGCAGACATAAACCTAATATAAATCCCCAAAAACTTCCCAAAGAAGTTTGGTTAAAACAAAACCCAAGATTAATTTCTAAATATAAAGCCCCTTTATTTAAACGAATTAAAGTAAAAAAATATGATAAAATTTTAAGCAAATTAAAAGTCTGATCTTTTGTTTCAGACAATGCGTCTCTGGACAGCTTCAGAATATAACAAATAATAATGGATTCTTACTATTTGAACTCGGTGAAACAAAAATTCAAACATCCCAGAGCATCCATTACTACAATTATAACATAACTCCTATATATGAAGAATATATCAAAATAACTAAATTTAAAAATTCAATTATTGAGCAAACTAAAACTAGTAAACATTTTGAAACACTTATTAACATTTTAAATTACTCTTATAACGATTTGAGTGAACAAATAGGTAAATTATTCAACAAAAGAAATAAAAGAGGAATTCTTAACGGGTTAGGCTCTATTATCAAAACGATATCTGGCAATTATTATAAAAACTATTCAAGGAATATTTATAATTGAAATAAATCCTAAATGTTTAATTAATGACTTACAGTTTACAAATATTAACGATAACTTTAAAGAAATTCAATTTGATGATTATCAAATAACACAATATAACAAAATATTTAATAAAACAACTTATAAAAATTTGCATTCAATAAATATTTCGAAACCTATTTTTGACAAAATACAACCAATAATTGATACAAAAAGTGACCATTATAATAATTATAGAATATATGTCCTAATTTGTACTATTGTAGTAATGTTATTAATTAAATACGTTGTAAAAGGAAATCTAATTGAAAAATGTAAAAGAAAGAAAATCCAAAATTTCTGACATAGAAATGAACACTTTAAAATAGAGTAAAATATTACATTATTATTGTTCATATTTGGAAGGGAAGAATTATGTAATTGCATTTCTCATAAGAACAATAATAATAAAATGCGCAGTTAGATTTCCTTATCATATAGTATCATATTCAAGCATCATGTTCATCATGCTGCAGTTATCTGTTGTAAGTTAGTTTTTAGTTCAGTCTTGTTACACTCGCCTAAGTAAATACATGTTGTATTGTATTCCTCAAAAATTAATAAAGTTTTTTTTATTAATAATTCAATACTGAGTTATCTAATTTACATATATAATTTAATCTAAATAATTAAAAAAAAAAAACGTTTCGAGTGTTTATGTGAAGGAGACGACATTTTGTTTAAATGCCATGAAAAAACTAAAATAATCGTGTTGAATAAATGCAATTTTACAGATTTTAATTGTCATAGATTTATTGGTATTAAAAGAAACAAAAATAATAGTGACGGCTGTCATTCTTGCCGTGATATTTTAATCATGTTTTTTGTATATCTCAGACCATGTACTCCTTACTAGACCGTAGCAGATCTCGGTAAATGATATATTTTGTGCATGAAGTGCGGTAATCGTTCAACGATCTAAGTGGAGGGACAGCCGACAGCCCGATGTGTCGGCACTGAGCTATGCAAAAATTAATTTCAAATAACGACAAAATATGTATTTTAAATGTAAAATCTGTAGATGAATAACAAGATATGTATTTTAATGGCAAAAATTGTAAATTAATAGAAAAATATATATTTTAATGCTTTAACGGCAAACACTGTAAATGATAAATATTAAAGTCTGAACGCACGGTCTGTAGACTCAAGCCGTTATTTTCAAGAAATTAAAAATTAAAGGAAAGAGATGATTGCCATCAGAACTTGAACGAGGGTCTCTGCTTCGTCGGAGAAGAGTGATAACCGCTACACCATGTTGACTGTGATTTATCACTGTAATACTATTAGTTTCTTGATAAGCGTTATCGTTGGTGTGAGATTACGTATTACTGCATTTAAACACCGATAACTAGTCAAATTATAACACGGTTATATCGAGCCAGAATTTAGTTAGTTATCAGTTATCAGTAGTGATACGTAATCCTACACTAACGATAATGTTTTACAAGAAACTAATAGTATTACAATGAAAAATCATAACAGCCATGGGTGAACATGATCTAGACGTTATGACACTGTTTTAGAAATGCAGAGATCCGAGTTCGTGTCGCGGTGGCGATTATGACTTTTCATTACTTTCTAATTTCTAGAAAAACTATGCTATTGACATTTGAACTCCTATCATACCGTTATACCGAGTTTTAGTGGAACTTTAGGTTGGTTAGCTTTTCTCGCACTTTCCCCTAATCCTACTGAATTCACGCTCCACACATTCAAGCAGTTATACTCAGTTTTATTGCCACTTATTTTTAGCTTAGAGTTGAAGCTAGAAATGTAATAATAAAAAAGAACATAAAATAAGATAGCTATTGTCGCAAGCACAAAATCGTATAATAATAATAATAAGCTTTACGCTAATTTTCACATACAAATAATAGATATACTTAAAAATAAATGCAAATAATTAAGTAACTGAATAGCATGAAATCCTTAATTCTACTGTTACATACTGAAAATAAACTCCTTTTTTAATGCCATTAGTTATGTTATTAAAGTTTTGAATACATTTCGGAAAAACAAAGTACCTCTTTACATTTTCCACATACAAATTCATTATACACCTAGTATTATATTTATGCATATCTTTATTATACGTAATGTTGTCTGGTAAATATTCAGGTACTAAACCATTAACAATTTTATATACAAATATTAAAGCATTATAGTTAATAGTCAGAGAAACATCAAGCCAATGCAGAGAGTTATTTAATTCCATCGTATTTTAATATACAGCGCAATACTTTGTTGTGTATTTTCTGCAATTTTTTGTAGTTGTTCTTTAGTACAAACTAATAAACGTAGTTAAAAAAAATGTGGTAGTCCGATACAATTATATATTAGCAGTTTCGCCTTAAATGTAAATTTTTTTATCTAACCTACATACAAAATTAACATTTAAAGAGCTTGTATTAATAACTCTGAACAAGCCCTGTCAAAATAAATTAATTTGCCGTCCGCAAAAAGAAGATTATTATGTGGAAATGTGATATTTAATATAGATAACGATATAAAAAACCTGAAAAACATTATCGGTATGAGTCAAAATTTACCTATTATAGAATAATTGTGTTAAAGGATTCCAAGATGGATAATACGAGTCCATCCATCTGTCCAATGTCACTTACATACATAATCCAGGATAATAAATTTACATTTCCCAATTTACATCCCCTGAGCGTCTTCCGCAAATAGATGTATACTGTAAGTATTTAAACAATTAGGTATATATATATATATATATATATATATATATATATATATATATATATATATATAAGTGTAAAGTATATATATATATACTTTACACTTTACACTTACCGAGATCTGCTTAGGCACTGTGCCATACCCAGTAATGAGTGAAAGGCGTGATGATATATTTATTTTATATATATATATATATATATATATATATATATATATATATATATATATATCTATATATATATATATATATATATATATATATATATATATATATATATATATATATATATATCTATATATATGTATATATATATATATATATATATATATATATATATATATATATATATATATATATATATATATACAGGGTGAGTCTGGGAAGACGCCCCCCCTTTAACTTTTTTATTATGAGTAATAGAAAAAAATGGTTCATATGAAAGTTTTATTATTTTAAATATACTATTTGACGGCAGATGTAGATATTTTTTATAAAGTCAGGTTTACAAGATACGACTATCAACTTTTATTTTTTAAATAGCAACGTATAATTATTTTACTAAAATAAAAACCGCATTTTTTTTCTCTTTTCAACGGTGTATTAGTTTTTATTAATGTATCGGAAAAAATTCGAGATAAATAAGAAAATTGAGAAATACTAGAAATAATTTTTATACAAATATTATAGGTGGCTATGTGAAAATAAACAAAATGTAACAGTGTTATACAACTTAACAAACTAAAGCAACAAATTCAGTAACAAAAACAACTTAAAACAAATTATTTTCACATAGCCCGTCAGTACGGTGGTGTGAATAGCGATACGGAATTCGAATCCGGAGATCCCGAGTTCGAATCGCACTCAAGCTAAAAATTATATAAACTATCACACTGCGGCTCGGTGAGTGCGGACCCTGTACTGTAATTGGAATTAAATTTCTGTTGTACAGCGTAACATAAATAAATAAATAAATAATATTTGTATAAAAATTATTTCTAGTATTTCTCAATTTTCTTATTTTTCTCGAATTTTTTCAGATACATTAATAAAAACTAATACACCGTTGAAAAGAGAAAAAAATGGCGGTTTTTATTTTAGTAAAATAATTATAGGTTGCTATTTAAAAAATAAAAGTTGATAGTCGTATCTTGTAAACCTGACTTTATAAAAAATATCTACATCTGCCATCAAATAGTATATTTAAAATAATAAAACTTTCATATGAACCATTTTTTTCTATTACTCATAATAAAAAAGTTAAAGGGGGGGGCGTCTTCCCAGACTCACCCTGTATATATATATATATATATATATATATATATATATATATATATATATATATATATATATATATAGAGTACGTTGTGACATCCAAGCCAGATTTTTAGTAATCGTTGTGACTTCATATATAACGTTCTAACTTCCGTGGACGGAAGTCACTACGAATTGAAAAGATTTTTACAGCAATAGTCTTACAATATCTTCAGGAAGTGATGTTTAAAATTTTTGTTGGAAGTCCTTTGGACTTCTCATCTCCGTAAAACAATCTTTTAGTTTGGTTATGTATCACTGGCGCTAGTGTCTTTCATATATGTATGGTGGGCTGTACGTAGTTACTTCCATGTTTTCTCTTTTTCTCGCAGCTTATATGCTGTCTTTGTTTTATATGTAACAGAAATCAACAAGCTGCAATTTTTGTTATTTTATGTAATTATATTGTTATTAGTTTTAATTACTTTCTTGAGAACTATTTCAAATTATCTTCTATGTCTGAAATTGTTTCATTAATTTGTTACATATTAAAATCTAATATATATGTTTAAACATGTTTGATGGCTCAGTGGTATATATTTTTAATCATTTTAAAACTTGTTTAAGTTTCACCATTTAAACAAGTCATATAAAAATCTAATAATCAGTTTATTATAATTGTATAATTCCAGTCGGTAATGTGCTAGCCATATTAGTTTATTGTACTCGTATTTCGATACTCTTTAAAGGTAAAAATATATTGAAAAAGGAGGTCGGAGGACGGTTTTTTACACGAATCTAATGCTTCCTTTGCTCCTTACATGTGCACAGTACTAGGGTTGCCAACACAGAAAATTAGTTTTTCGTGATTGTACGTAAAAAAACATCGGGGAAGGTAAAAAAAAATCTGGACGCCACTAAAAGCAGTGTAATAATTAATATTATTTATTATTATCCTTAATAAGTCTTAAAATGGAGTATGTTTTCTTAAATTTATCTAGTTATAGAGATAAAAATAATAAACCTCAGGTCCTGAGATCAATTGCGTTGGCGTATAATTTTATGTAAATAAGATAGGGTTTCGTTGAAGAAAATATAGACGATACCGCCAAACCGTTGATCTTTGTAGTTGTTTCGTAGGCGCAGCAACGAACTACACACGTATCGAATTGTAATATAATTACCGAATAGTGATATTTTGTCATACGCGTAGTGAGTTACAAGTGTATATAAGTGTGAATTATAAATAATTAATAGTTTGCATAGATAACAAATTTAAATCATATCATCTAGAGGTCGTTTATTGGTCTAAATGGTTATTGGAAAAGGTAAGTAAGTTAATAATTTTAAATTACATCCTACTGTTAAAATTAAATTTATTTTTGTAGAAAATAAAAATGATTCCAAAATTAAAAGTAATCCAAAAAAAATTCTAAAGAATAGTAATATAAATGTTGAAAATAGAATTATCGTAAATAAACATGAAATTAGTCCTGAAGAAAATAAAAAAGAGGAGAGTAATGTAAGTTTTGTGAACGCAGAAACTATAATCCATTTCCTAAAGCCTCACAAATTGAGATATGAACATGGGCGCCGACAGGAGGTGCACGTGCAGCCCCACTGGCTTCAAAAAAAAAATTTATGTGAAAAAAATATGTAGTTTACTATAAAAAAAAAATTAAGCATGAGATTCGCACACTTTTAAAAATTTTAAGTTTATTCTGTAAAAGTTCAGAATTAAAATTTCAAAAAATGAAATAATTTGTAAAAAATAATTTTCAATTATAAACGATTTTTCCACTTTCATCTGGGTGCACCTCCTGCATAAAATCCTGCCAGCGCCCTTGGATATGAATGTGAATTTTGGACATTTATAGTTAAATGTGTGTAATAGTTATTTAAGTATAGAGAGCCGAAAGAGAAGGTTTACGCCTGTGGACGAAATTTGATCCAAGTGTATAAATCTCTTTCGGCCTGAGGAACGTACAATGTTTAACGCACCACTGCAATCAAATTAAATGTAATTTTTAAGATTAAAAGCTTGGTACTATGTAAATATATTATGTGTGAATTATGTGAATTTAGCTTTCATTTACATACCGAACAATTTTAATTTGTGAATATGTATATAGAATTTATGTAAATATTCCAGTAAAAAATTATCGAAATGAAAAAACTCTACCAAATTATTCTTTATACGTTATTATTCGTTTTTTGAAGATTTACTCAGAATTACATACATAAAATGGATCTATAAATAACGTGTATTTTAGAATACAATATTTATTTTATTGTAATACATAATAATTAATTATAAAGTACATACATAATTTTTACATTTTAAAAAGATAGATACAAGTATTTATTTTATTTTTTTATATTTTAGGTTATTTTTTTTATTCATATTTTAGCTTATTTTTTTTTATTCATTTAAAATTTCATTAATTTTTGATACCACTTCTGGAATATCAATTTTTTGATTATTTGTATGATGAACGATATTAAAATCGTTAATATCAATAACGTACATTTGATTATACGTAATATTACGTGTCGAGAGCCTCTCAGTCAAGGTGTTGTGTGTCGGTTAAATTGCCATACGTCTTTTAGATTTCCAACACAGATCTTTTATATCGGTTAGCAAAATATCACATTCACTTGGAATGCTAAAATTAATATCTTCGCTGTTTAAAATTTTATACTCTGTTTTATATTTTTCTATAAAATCTTTTTTTCCGCACCCCGGTGGCGCATAAATAATTCATTTTGGTTCATACATATAATATTTTGTAAAATATTTAGATTTTATGTTAAAATTCAAAATATTGTTAAGTTCACTTCTGTTATATTTAGTATAATTTTTCAAATTAATATCATCAAAATTGCGCACAATATAGTCATAATATTCAAACGAAACAAAATTATTATCTTTTTCTTGTTGACGACACATATTTAAACACTCATTTAAAGTCACTTTGCTTAACCGCACTTTATATCTTGATGTTCTTGATCTCTCCAGAAGTTCAATTGACGAAAATCTTGCAAGTTCCGGTAATGAAGAGATGATGGCATTTTTTGCCGAAATCATGTTTGTTAAACTTGGTTTACAGGTTCCAACTCCACCATACGTTATTTCCCATAAATTAGTAGTAGTTCTAGATAGTACCCAAGCTTCAATGAAACTCAGACTAACTGGTGTGATATCGCTTAAAATTCCTTCAACTACAGGCGTATTTGAAGGAATTGGTTCAGGAAATTCAGCCATTATACAATGGTGGAATATAACTAAAATATAAAGAAAAAATATATTAGTACTTTTCCTTCTTTCTATAAAGAAACGTAATATAACTTACCGAGAACTAACAGAGCAATCATTATTTAACTTACTTTACTGTCAAAGGTAATGTAAGTAACTGATGAGATGACTGTGAAATATGAATAATATATTGTGCTTTTCTCGGCTAAACATAAACAATTATTTTTCCTGATATCTTCCTCATGCGTCACAAGTAAACAAAGGGACTCATAGTACGTATATAAGAATAGATTTTAATTATTATTGTAGCTGTTATCTCTTTTTAAGATGATTAAAGTAGTCAAAATATACAAATTCTTTTTCATTTTATTCCACACTCATTTAATTATCGATAACCAAACATTTACATACTTACCTCTATTTGTGAAATTATGACTCAAAACATTCTATAGGCATTGGACAACTTGTAAAAAAAAGTATTTTAAATTTATCTTTTTTTTAGATCTTGCAGGATTTAAATATTAATGAGAAGAACAGCGATAAAAGTATTTGTAGTAATTGTAGTTCTTGTTCTTGCATATCTGATTCTCAGTCAGAGTCTAACATGAGTGGCGAAATTTCCATTGTACCAAACATTATTTTGAAAAAAAATCATGATGTAGTTCCAGATATATATGATTTTCATTCTGATAGCATTGATTATAATGATGCTAACATAGTCAAGGATATCCAGGAACCTGAATACTTATTAGATATTACCAGAAAATCATTTGAAAATTGTATTTTGAAAAAAACTAATGATGACATTTTTTTTAAATTTGCCTTCCCAGGAGACTGAGAAGATAAATGAAATCCGAGAACATTATAAGAGCGATACGTTAGAAACAAATAATAATGTTTCTCTAAATATTGATAATTTTTATTCTGATAGCAATGATAATAATGACGACAGCAGAGACAAGGACTTCAATATATCGGAATACTCATCTGATACTACCAGAGACTCATTTGATAATTCGCATGAAATTAATAATGACATTTGTGAGGCTGAACCTAGTTGTAAAACATCTACCTAGTCACATTCTGAAAAAATTACGGTATACAAACAATTTATTTGTTAGTAGAAGTAATAATGTAATTTAATACTAATTAAAACATTGTACTTTATTTTATTTTTATTAGAGTCAGAAAAAACAAGGAAAAAGATGCAATGTAAATATTGTGAAGATGATATAGACACCAAAAATTTCTCTCGTCATTTAAAAAGAAAACATTCAGCTGAAAAAGAAATTGAAAAAATATTCCAATATCCAAAAAATAGTAAAGATAGGAAGCTTGCATTGGGTCTCTTGAGAAATGAGACTAATTTCAATCTTTATACAAAAAGAACAGTAAGGCCAAATCGAAAACTTAATATGTTAACACATTGGTCCGCTGAGGATAATAAATATTATCCCTGTGCATATTGTAAAGGATTATTTGTTAAACATTATTTAAGACGTCATATAAAATGTTGCGAAGCATATAAGATACATGCTGAGAATAAAAATTTAACGAAAAACCACATTTCTCGTTCTCATACAATTACTGCCTGTGCAGTTGATCCTACAAACGTAATATCAAAGTTGAATATTGGCCTCAATTAAAATTATTCTCCAGTACTATTAACTATTAGAAAAGATAAAACACGAAATTGAGTATGATCCAAATCTATAAAAACTGGGTCGCTAATAATTTATCATTAAAAAAAAAATATTTAAAGTTACAAATTGTCGCCATGTCAAAATAAAATTTATAATTATAATTATTATTATTATATATATATATATATATATATATATATATATATATATATTTGAAAATTTTGAATTGTAAATAAATAAATTATTTTATAGTACTGTACCGAGTACGGCCCTGTTTCCTCTGGAACAGTCTATACGACGTAGACTGCTGCGGGTTTGGTGCTGTCTCATACGCAATACTGTAACGAGTACGATCCTGTTCTTTCTGCTTAATTAGCGATGTGTTGAAATACTCCTACAATGTACCTGTGATATGCTTTTACAATGTTCCAGCAGTTCTGGAATATTGTAGAAGTACTTGTTTCAGTATAAAAGAAAGAATTTGGTCCGACAAGATTCAGTCTGTATTTGAAGTGTGAACAGTGCAAGTCGTCGCTAAATACTTTAATGTGAATATAAATATATGTGTGCTGTAAACAAATATATGTCTTAGTAGTTTTACTACATTTTTTCGATTTAAATAAATATTTTGTTAGTGTTATCATTGCTCGTGTTTTATTTAATAATAAATTTCACCGAACCCGAAATTGTTATAAACGTTACAGTACGTAATTTTAGGCAAGAAAGAGAAAGAACATTGTTTCACTCAAATATCGTCCCGAAACCAGTGTTAGTCGCCCCGCTGTGCATGTGCTTGGATTGGGGTCGCTAAGCCAGCCGTCGGCTTTCTTTAGAAAGTCTATAGTAATTTTTTTCTAGCCCGAATACTTGAGTCGTGTCCAAGAAAATTATCAAGTGAAATATTTATCGTTAACATGTGTAGAAAGAAATCTGAAACCGTTGTAAGTTAATCCGCAACCTAGAAGGTTGTAAATTATTGGACACTTTGTTTAAAACGTCACAAGAGTAAGCTAAGCGAACAGATCAACTAGGAGAACAAAAAAACACAAAATTTTGTAGGAAAATGATAGAAAATGGTCTCCATGGTATGGCAAAGTGATGACGCAGGGTTAGCATATTGACCAGGATTAGGCAGCGCCGGTTTGCTTAAGTAAAAGAGACGAATCTTCGCTAAGCGTGTTTAGGAAAGAACTTTGTGGGTGTGTGGAGCCGCAATTTTGACATAGTTACAGATACGCGATTTGTTAATGTTTTTTAGGGGTGTTTTTCTACGGTAGAAGTAGTAATTTTGATTTGGAGAGGGAAGTTTGGGTACGAATCGAGGAACTAGATTCCGATCTCATTCAGTTAAAGACTTCTGCTCTTGTGCTCCGGTTTTGATAAACGATCGCGTCCAGATTAATCTGTGATTGTTGAGCGTTTATAACTATCCAACATCTCGGTGAAAGTGTGGCCTCTAAGCGGGCTAGAAGCTTTGTTTTTGTGCTCTGGTTCTGATATTACGATCGCGTCCAGCCGACTTACGACTGTCACCATATTCGGCGGGATCTAGATCAGGTGCTCTGACTTTGGTGAACTGATCGCGTCCAAGTATAATCTAAAATTTGTTGAGCGGGTACGATTGTCTAGCATATTAAATGACGGTGCTAATTGATCGCGTCGGGTTTGACCTAAAATTGTTGAGCAAGGACACCTAATCATTTTTCGGCAGAACTCTGACTATAAGTTGTGAAATTGAAAACTTGTTCATTGCAATATTAAAATCCAACAAATTCATTATTGCGAGTTCGTTGGTGACACTGAAACTATTTCTGCTGACTAACATCAGAATTTTATTATTATAGCCAAAGTGTTGCCATTGAGAACTTCGGTTCTCCGTAATATTAAAATCCAAATAATTCATTATCACAAATTTGTTGGTAACATAAACTATATCTGGCTCGCGCTGGAAAATTGTGATATAATAGATAAAGTGGGAAATCAGCATTGACTCGCACAAGCGGGAACTACAAAACCAGTGGTATTGTATCGGTCTTAATTTATTTATATTAAATACTGTTCTAACACGGTCTTTTCCAGTCAATACATGTGATTTCAGATCATTTAGACAGACGACACCGCCCGAGACGGGTTCCAGTACCTGCAATTGCAGCCGTTGTCCGTCGCGCCTTCCGAGAACTCCTGGGGAGCCATAAACTTATTTGTCCCATCTTTTTGCGAGTTGATTACCATTATGTCTTGATTATTCTTGCGTGGAGTTAGTTGAGGGGCACGAGTGTTGTGTTCGCGGTTTGTTTGAGGATCGGGACAGTGTATTACGTTTGCTAAACTTCTGTAGGCCTATACCTTAGCTAGCTATGTGGGGTACTCGACTTAGCGATATAGTCCAAATCTAACATTATTAATTAAATCTCGTTCGGCACCGAGGATCTGAAGTAGTTAAATAGTCCCGCTTGGCTGAGGATCCGAAGTAGTTAAACAGCCTCGCTCAGAGCCTCAAGGTAAGAGACGTGTCGATGTTCGAGTAGGCGAATTACGGCTATTTAATAGTATCACCAACCACTGATCTAGCACAGCTGTCATTAACACAATAGCGGAGACGGCAATCGTATTACGTTGGCGCGTATCGCGTTTAAGTAGTTAATATGCACTGTGTTTCAGCGAATGTCTTTGCATTTGAGTTAAACCAGCACTGTTCTGATTTTTACTGTTTAATACATAAATAAAACTTGTATGGTAATTTTATTTCATTACAACTTCTGACATCCTAAATAACGACTTCAAATTACGAATCCTTAAGAAAAGCAGTTTCAGTAAAGTAAATTCAACTCAACACACCATAGGGTATTCAACTGACAATCACAAAGCCTATTAACTTCTAAATATTTTTAATTTTAATTAGCTATTAAATATTTAAAGAACTGCTGCGTTACTATATGTATTTATGAACTATATCAGTGGCGGTTCATGGATGATTTTTGTGGGAGAGCTGAAAAACATTAAAATAAAAAATCATTACGAGTTGAAAAAACGGAATTTTTATTGACATATTTTTATTTAAACATATTTATCATAATAACATCATAAATATTATACATATAATAATAAAACACAAGTATATACAAGCTAAAATGCGTAGTACTGACTGTAATATTTGCAGCTCACGATGTACATATCACAAAAACTTATATCACGGGTGTGACTCGGTCTGCACTGACTGCAGCCCAGATGAGTACGCACTCGCACTGACTCACACAATACACACATACAGAGCGCCTTTCGAGGTACTTAGTACCTACAATTCAAAAATAAATATACTACGAACAGAAAAAATATATTTTTGTAAAATAATTATATAGTAATGTAATTGCTATAATAATTATAAAATTTTGGTGGGAGAGCTGCAGCCCTGCAGCCTTTATGAGCGAGCTGCCACTGAACTATATTCTTGATACTATTACTCTTGAAGATGAATATTAATATAACAGAAACGTCGATAATATGAATGATTGCTTTATTTAAATTCCAAAATCTGACTATATTTTATGGTATGAAGAATGAATCTTATCGTAGTAAATCACACCGTATGTTACCTCTACTCGTACCGTACATTTATATATTTATAATGTTGCACAAAGCTAAATAAATCACATAAATTATGACTTTTCGATTTTACTTATTACAACTGATATCAGAAACTCGCTATTGAGACTTGATGTGTATATATAAATTTAAAAATCCAGCTACTTAGTGGGATTTTACTTTTCTTGCAGTAGTGCCACTGACAATCATTTCATGTACTATTAATATAATCTGAAGGCACAGTTACTTACCTAATGATAGAGATTTTGCAAAAATAAAAATAAAAAAGCGAAATCAGGAAACAGTAGAATTTTCTGTAGAATATAATCGAAATTGGATCACCTGCAGATCTAGACTGTGTCGATTGCATTTGTGACAAGAAAAATTAATTATTTCTTTTTGGTTCAACGTTAAATTGAAAGTTGTTTATAAGATGATAAGCTGCAATTTTTACTTCATTCTCATTCATATTTTTGCCAGCATCAGGATCTCGAGCACCATAAGAGATACAAAGTTGGCTAGATTGCCAAAATAATGTCATTTTAAAAAACTTTTAATGCCGTATTTGTTTTTCAATTTTATGTTAGCTAAGTAGATAAAAATAAAAATATAAAATCACCATTTTTTCTTTAAATAATTTTAATTTAACTCGTACACAAATTCTCTGATGAATAGAACACGTTCTAGTTTATCAGATAATTTTCGAAACAATGTGATATTTAAAATTTTTTGTATGATACTATTATTCTGATTATTCGAAAAAAATTTCTTATCTATATCTTATCTTATCTTATTCAATATTTAGTGTAATATAAAATGAGTTTAATATTATGCTCTTTATTATACAGCAAGTACGTATGATAGACTGTATATCAACACATCAATTAAAAACCTGTAATTTTTTAAAGATAAATCAAAATATATCCTATATATTATATAATTTAATACAATTTCGAATTAAAATGAGTAATTTGTTAGAATTCATTTAACAAATAAATTAAAAATATTTTAAAATATATAATTTATAATTACAACTGTTTTACAGAAGCTCAGGTCATTATAAACAGAACCTGGATCCTTCACTGTGTAGGATATGAAGTAGTTGAAGTAGAACAAAGCATGATGTGTCATTTTTAAAACCGCTTTAACATATTATTATTCTTACAATATAGTAAAATATAAAGCCAGTACGAGATAGGATAGGATAGGAAACAAAAGTCTAAATAGATGTAAATTTTGTCAATTTTCAGTTTTGTTCATAACTTTTACCAATGATATAGGACTTTAGTTTGCACTTTTTTATGAAGAAAATCCAGGAGTACTCAAATATTACTACAATTTGCGATAAATATGTATCAACTGTTAATTTCCATAAGAAGCTAATAATAAACTGACACTGTTAAGTAAATTGTTTCTTGTTTTTTTAACGACATACAATAATTGTACTTTATATTTAAATAACTGCAAAACTTTAAAGAATCATTTTATTTTATATTTTTTAAGAATACCATAAGCACTAGATTTTGGATCACCAGTGTTTTATTTTATTTCCCGCAATGATGTTGCAGGTTCTTCAATAACAGACTGCAAAACTGTGTTTTATTTGTCATGATCAACTTCTCTTCCATCTCTTTTACAAATGCATCAAATTCAATTAAATTACTTTTGATTCTTCTAAATAATGTGTAATTACCTTCTTTCGGGATATAAAGGGATGGACAGTCTACCAGCATCTCATGAATTACTTCGGCAAAGAATGTAACAAAATTTTTCCATAATTTAATCAAATAAAAATGCTCTGCAATTAAATAAGTATGACAGAATAAACTACTAATAACAAAACATTGGAGCTCTTTTATTTTTCATAGCCTACTTATTGGAAAATGTAAATAATAACAAAATTAAATAAGTCTTAAATTTTTTGCAGTTATTTTAATAAGAAAATACAAGTGTTTTATATTTATAAAAAGCGAAAAAAAATAATCATAGTATCATAGTATTCTATTAGCGTCATATAAATAAGAGTTGGTACATATTTCTCGAAAACAGTATATGATAGGAAATTTTTGAGTACCTACGCCTGGAAATTCTTTATTAAAAATATCTTTGTAAAAGTTATGAACAAAACTAAATATTGACAAAATTTGCATCTTCATCAATATCTAGTAATGAGGCAACTTTTGTATAATCGTATCTCTTACCATTCTAGAGAGCCTAATGGTGAGCAAGTTAACTATGTACTTTCTTAAAAATGACTTAATCTTTCCAAAAGTAAATTCGAAGACCACCAAAATATTTTCTCTCTAAGGGTTGCCTGTTACATATAGTTCTTAGTAAATTCTAAGTATTTAATTATTTTTGTTCTTAAAAACAGAAATTATGATGTTTTTTAAAAATCTTTTAACAATTTTGTTAACGATAATTTAAACCACTCATTAGTGCACCAAAACTACTCGTAATCTTTATTATTTACATCATATAGAATATTTTACTGTGTATGCAACGCTGTTTAATTATCAGCACATATTTTGATATAATGGTGGGTTTTATTGCCATGAAGTAATATCGAAACAATAAGAACAGAAAGAGGGGCGTATTGGAATTTTTCCAATGTATCCAAAATCGCACAAAAAAGTAGTATATTTCACCTTTTTATTGACCATCAGATAAAATTTTCAATCACTATCACAAAATGAAATTGAAAAAAAAAATGTAACAAAAAGTTATATTCAATATAATTTTTTTCTATAATTTTGATGCGATATTTTGTTTTTCTGTAGTTAATTTTTGAGAATTTTGTTAGAAGATTGACGGCGTGGCCCTTAATATACCTATAATATTATTTCTAATAAGTAGCAAATAATTCATACGAAAATTTCATACAGTATTGAGCGTAAAGTACATAATATGAAAATCTCTTAAACTACGTCGCAACCAAGAATCTCACATCCATCAACAAACAACACAAAGTTTAATGCTTTACACTTGAAGTATTTTAATGTAAGTAGTTGAAAGATATAATTTAATTTTAACTAAAATACCAAACTGCAATTTGCTGGAAACAAATATTTGAACAAAGTAAAATGTCAAACTACTTTGGTATAAATTGCGTATTTAATAGTGAATCATATAATTTTTCTTACAAAGAACTCAGAAAGTCGGATATAACTGATTAGAAATATTTTTTTAATTGTGTTAATTAATTTTTCTGTTCATGAAACATACCTAAAAATACAATATATAATTCACAATTACCATAACTAAGAATTCATTAGTATTCTGGTTACATCATTAATTAAATGCCAACGCGTGAACCTGGGTCGGGAACCCAACCTCACAAATAATCATTGTCAGTCTAATGCTGTCCTTTCTATTTCAGGCCGCGACCTTTTTAATTCACCGTCGTATATAATACATTAGAGAATCTATGAAAGAAAGAAAATATAAAATTTTGCAATTTGCATATATATATATATATATAAAGATTTTTTTTATATATTCGAAAATTTAAGGGTTGTTAATCTAAAACATTTTTTGTAGTACTGCACTGGATTCGCTTTCCTATTAAACACAAACAATGAAGTAGGTAATACAATTCAATTATTAGCAGTTATTTATAATAGAATTTTATTTAATTAATAACTTTAACATAATCATCCACCCAGTGGCAGTGGCAACGAAAAATTTTGGACTGGGAAACATGGAAAATAGTTTTGCGATTTAAAAAAAAATTCTTTTTGTTTCATGATCAGCACGTCGTACAGAACATACCCTTTAATTTTTTGCTCTAAGTTGTGAAACACCCTGTATATATATATAAATGAACAATTTTCGAATAAAACGATATTTTTGCAGATTTCTAAATTTAAAATACAAAAAAAAAATTAGAAAGAGATAGTAATACCGCAGACTCTCGGGGTTTGCGGCTGCATTATGAAATGATAGAAAAGATAAAAAGAAATATGCACAATTAAATTTAAATAATGAAACTGACAAATTTTAGAGTTGCATACATTTAAATATGATATAAGCTATTTCAGTACATACGAGTATATTATTCTAATTCACTGAGTGAAAAACGGTTTGGCGACTTCAGAAACCGAACTCAGGTTCTCAAACCCACAGTCTAACGCGTCGTCATTGTGTTTTATGCCACATTAATTAATTTATGACTTGTCTTCTTACTATATTTCTATATTTCTTCTTTTTGTACGTATTTAAGTAAAATTATACTTTCGGGTAGTACCTTCATTCCGATCGCCTATAATAAAACTGCATCATCTCAGACGATACTATATATGACGCCAGTAAAGATACAGGTAAGTGACAAATTACTCTAAGAAACAAAACATCCTCTTGCCACGTTTATTATATTGGGCATGACCGAGATTACAGTTACACCAAAATTCAAACTAATTCCGTCGCACAGTCGACGGCCAACAAAATCTCAATCTATACTATATTAAAATGTTTTTTGGAAAATATTAAGGTTTTATTAATTGAAAAATTAGAAAAATAAAAATCGAATTCCCTTCTTCAGTTATATTGTAAAATTATCCTTAAAATTACGAATTAGGCATGCTTTAATATTGAGCAGAATTCAACACCCTTATCTAATTGAAAAAAATGCAAGATGTTTCTATGGTTACTAGATTAGATCTCTAAGCTAAATTTGAGTGCTGAATTCAGCTTATTGTAACTCAGACATTTAGTTGATTAAGAGTTCGTATTTTATAAGACCACTTACGGATAGTTGCACTACTTTTACAGAAATTTTGAGGATTACTTAAATGAAAATTATAGGGTAGGTGGCTCAGTGGTATCGAGTCGGTCTGTGAATCTTGAAAACCCTGGTTCTATCCCCACAGCAGACAAACAATTTTCTCCAATTTAAATCTACCCCTGTGGCTCCCCGTCCAATAACATCTTTGATTGTGATTTGATGGCTGGTAGCCACACTTCACGCGAAGAAATATATCATTTACTGAAATCTGCTACTGTGGAGTGCCACAACCCCTAATGGGTAAAAGGCGTGATGATATATTTATTTTATTTATTTATTTTAAAATTATCAACTTAAATGTTTGATAGCAATGCTAAGTTACTCATTTGTTAGTTCATCTTGTTACGATATTGTTCATTTAAATAACATAAATGTAAATAACAACAAAGACAAAATTAATTGTCATTCATGCACTTGGTGAAACTAGGTATAATAAAAAATATTAAATAAAACTCTAGGCAAAGTCTCACAAAATTCAGCCTCCGAGTCACCTTATGAGGGCATCGTCAGAGGCCGGCCAGCACAGTTAGTAACCATGGACGCGTTTCGCTCTTGTTAGAGCTCATCAGCATGGTATAACTCACTTCTTCACCTAGAACAAAGTTCATGTGAAGAAGCTGGTGACGAAGAACTGTACCAGCAGAGAATAAGATCTCTAACAAACGGTAAGATGACATGAGAAGTTCTGTCGAACCAGTAATGCCATCTACCGAAAAAAATGAAAAGCTACGCAATAGCAATTTAAATAACAACAAAGACAAAATTAATTGTCATTCATGCACTTGGTGAAACTAGGTATAATAAAAAATATTAAATAAAACTCTAGGCAAAGTCTCACAAAATTCAGCCTCCGAGTCACCTTATGAGGTAATAGGAATGAAAGGACTACTCGATAGTATAATGTTACATAAATAAGTAAAAAAAGAAGAAATATAGAAATATAGAAAGAAGACAAGTCATATATTAATTAATGGGGCTCAAAACTGTGGATTTGAGAACCTGAGTTCGATCCCTAATACTACTGAATTCTTAATTGTGGTAATTGTAAATTATATATGATATCTTTAGATTTTACAAAAAAAAGTAACACAATTCATAGTTATTTACGCAATATGTGGGATATACTCGTAGACAAAATTATTGCACGCATGTGAAAGTTGCACAACGAGGCCGTAGGCCGAGTTTGTGTATCACATAAGCGTGATAATCTTGTAATATCCCACGTATTGTGTACAAAATCTTGTCTACGACCATTCACAATTGTGTAAAATTGTTAAATTGATATGTGTTTATTCGAAGAAAATTGCCTTCAGATATAGAAGAAGTAGCGTCAAATGTTATTTTGGGGTTCGTTCCACAAAAATCTCGAATAAAATATGAATTGGCGTATGA
Organism: Pterostichus niger; assembly: GCA_947425015.1. Lineage (NCBI taxonomy): Eukaryota > Metazoa > Arthropoda > Insecta > Coleoptera > Carabidae > Pterostichus > Pterostichus niger. Next base: position 29,049,854 of record OX380337.1, on the reverse strand, counting down.
CAGGTATTTTTTATAACATCTGGAGATATTGATGAAGTGAATCTCGTAGAAATTGTCAGGAAAAATATTAAACTTCGACCTGAAAATTGTACAAAACTGTATACTGGTCACTGCTTCAGGAGATCATCAACAATATTTCTGGCTAACTCTGGAGCAGATCTATTGACTTTAAAAAGGCACGGTGGTTGGAAATCAAATTCTGTTGCGGGTGGATATATTGAGGCTTCCGTTGAGAATAAAAAGAAAACGGCTGTTTAAATTTTGGGAGAAAAAAGAAAATGTACTTCCATCCTCAAATACTAATATATCTACGAGTATTATCTCAAATAATAAACCATATACGTCGACATCAGGCGTCAATTTATATAAATTTTTATGTAATTTTCTTTAGTTTTTTCGTATATTTATATTAAAGCACGAGTGCGGTAATATTACGAAAAGCGCACACGTTCTGTAATGTGAGTCATTACCTATATGGAATAATTGAGATATGCAGCAAATATCTCACGGTCGTAGATAAAAAAATATTTCTAATCAGTTTTATCCAATGTTGTGAAATAATAATATAGGTACATTAAGGGCCGGGCCTTCCATCTCCGAACAAAATTCTCAAAAATATTATAATCTTTAGATTTACCGAAGAAAATGCTTCAGTATTGAAAGATACAGTAATACAATTTTTGTCCGATTTAATATTCCATGAAATCATTTAAACTGAGATTGAACAATTTAGAAGATTGGGAAGACCCTCCTCCAATTAAACTATCTCTATACTGGTTGAACTCTTGTCGAAAAATTTAAAGTGGAATATCTTACAGAAAGTAAAAACACTAAAATGTGTGAATCACGAGCTTAAAGTGTCTTTGTTCCTCTTACACTATTACTTGCCTTCGACTCGTGCTACAGTTACTGTGTTCGAGTAACAAAGAATCACTTTACGCTCTTAATACACAAATAACTACTTTGTTTGTTCCACAGAAAACGCCCACTTTACGATGACAAATGAAAGCGTAATTGTATCTTCGTCCAAAAATAAAATTTTGTATGCATAACGGACGTTACTAGATGATAATAATCTAGGGCGACACCTATCCCTCGGACCTTCAGACTGACTACCATCGCTCTCTGTACATATCATCTACTTAACACTTTTGGTGCATAAATGACTATTTGAATTCTTTTCTGAATGAGTAGTTTTACTTTGTCACTAGTGATTCACAATTCACGTGATTTCATCATTAGTCACTAATTAATTAGCTAAATCAGCGGCGCATTTGATCTTTGTAAAAATATTCTAACTCATGTATATTCTTTTAGGTTTTAATTTTTCTGTTTGGGAAATTTGACTGAATTCGAACCACGTAGTTTAGGCTGCGTGTAGCTAAGCCACACATTTTGTTTTCTTAGCCATGGTGCATGTTACCACACAGAATTTCGCTACAGCTAAGAAAAATTTATTTTATTTATTCTTTTGATTATTTCCGTTTCACTATTTATTTGTCTTCAGAGTTTGTTTTATCTCAAGTAAATTATATTTGTTATTAGGTTTTCTTAAATTTTCGGAAAGTATTTAATAATCGCTTATTTTAATGTCTGCCTGTATAATCTTATCAATTTTGTTTGCTTTCAATTATCTAATGCTGTTGTAGGTCGTGCCTCTGTCATTTAGACGAGTAGGGGCTGACTTTCTTGAATATTTTTTCAACCTTCGGTAATCCTCGACGCCTACTGCGAATGACCTGCTCCATTACCATATATTATAAATTTATTAAAGTCTAGTACTATTTTGTAATTGCGGTTTTAATTATTATTTGAACTATGTTGAATTTTAATTTATTATAGTTTACTTTACATTAAAGATATCTTTTGCATTTATTTATACAAGACGATAAATAGATATTTTGTCGACAAGTGAAAGATGTTAGTTCACATGCGGCTGAAAGAGCGAGTGAGCTATTTTTCACTAGTCGCCATCGTGTTAACAATGTTTGTTGTTTTGTTATTTGTATGTGTTATTATAAAAAAAAGTTTAGATAAAATTCTATCTTATCTACAGTTGATGTGTCTTTATCTACAAAAATTAAATACATAAAGCGTGCTTTTAACATCAGTTACAAAGTAATTTTTTTTTTTGTATTATTTGTCATTTTAATATTCATGCCAAGTGGAAGGTTTTAAGTTTACTTCACGACCTTGTTACCGGGATATTAGAAGGTTACTTTTGGTTGGGCGTAGGTAGAGATCTACTGGCATTCACATCGTACTGCTTTTGACTACGGCCCGCGGTCTCGCGAGCTTGCTGTGGTTCAACAGGATTTGCCTGATATCCTGTTATTAGGATCATAGCAATATTAAATATATCCTAAAGCGTCAGCCAAATATATAACATTTACTGAAATATCCACATATTTAAAAAAAGTTTTAATGCAGTGATTTAGCGGTTGATGATCACTCTTCACATGTAAAACTATTACTTACCGATATCTAGTAAACTGGCATGAATAACACTTTGATTTTACATTGCAGATAAAATTTTGAAGTATCACTAGAAATATAAATTTCCGTAATTAAGCAGATATTCAGCTTATTTTACTGTATATAACAAAAAAATTCTATACAGGTTATACTTGCTAGATGTATGATTTTTAAATATTAAAATGTCGTAAATTAATTTCACAGGATACGTTTTCATCTTTCTGCTGTTGTTAAATCAGAAACCATTCATCTAAGAAGAAGGGACGTATGAAAAATGGAAACTTCTGACTGCCTTCATTTAATATCTTTCTTACAATACTGAGAGATCCGCGCTGCCTGATTACATGGATGAACAGCAATAAAATCTAATAGAATACATGTTTTTATCTCTCGAGAAATGAAATCAAAGTTTTATAGACGATTCAAATGCAGACAATTCTTCCGAAACTTAATTTTGTTGTTACAGTATTTGCTGTAAATACGTACGAGTTTTCTTCATAAATTTTATTTTTTTGACTAGTTAATTGAATTAACTTTAGTTTTTAGTCATAAGTTAAAGGTCGGCAAATCGAAGCTCTTTATATATGCGTATATGTGTAAAAATTAGAATTCCAAATTTTCTTTCATTATATATTAAAATGGATATTTTCACACACAACTTTACTTTATTTAAATAATTTTTTTGTAAGGCAACACATTTTCTTGGGTTCTAAAGTTAGTAAAGGGACACAATGTTATTAATTCTGAACAAATTATTATGTGTGATGTAACAAAATTAAGAGCAACCGAAATAGATTTATATGCATTATGTTTGCACACAAGTGAAATATCGGTTTTACCTTTTACCACATTATACAGTAATATTATCATACCTCTGTATTTACAATTGTTTTCTGAAAAATGCAAAGAACAGTCTCATATATGGGAGTTTAAGATTAAAATTAATATTTAGTTCATTAATCCTATTTTTTGAAATTTATAAAAAGTAAGAGTTCTAAGTTTTGATGAGTGCGATGCACAACTAAATAAACAGAAAACTGCTTCTGTTTTCGCGGAGAAAACTCCATAATCGAGCGAATAATAACAATTAAACAACAAATATGATATGACAGCTCATGGATGACATACCTCACTTATGTAAACAAAAGATTGAGTAACAATGTTGCCGGATGGTGTACACAATTGTTACTTGCAGAAGACGGAACTACCGCAGCGCTATTCAACCTTCGGTGTTAAATGACTTTGCGACACCAAAAACTGAATGTGACAGTTAGAAGTCAGATTAGGAAAGTGTACTCGTTTGACAAAGAAGTACAAAGAAACGCTATTAAAGTTACTTTTAGTAATCGCCCCATCTTAGTACATTTTGATGAGCACTGTTTTTTTTATCTGCTATGACCGGCAAAAACTCCCGAACTCGCAGTATCTATGCGCGCTCGAATTAACTTTCGTTCTCTTGTGTTGAACTAGAAGGCTGACGTGTATTTTTTTAATATCAAATTTAAATTGTTTGTTAAATAGTTATTTAACGTAGCTTCGGTAATTTTCGTACTGTCCTTGATTTTACCACGTATTATTTTATAGTGTTGCGGACAAAATGATATTTTTCTCTAGTTTCGTTTCGTCTCGAGATTTCTCGACATTTAAAAATTAATGCGCGAGACAAGATTTATATGTCGAGATTCTCGATTCTAGACAATTAGCTCGAGATTTCTCGACAGCTTTTTGGGTTTATTTCAAATTTAAACACAATAGTAGCCTGATTTAAATCATCATCACATAACAAAAAAATGCTTATATCAATACTTTCAGACAGTGGCGCACACAGGATTTTACTGAAGGGAGTGTCCAAAAATTTATGGATATTATTATTATATTAATTTGTTAGGCATGCACATCAATAATTATAGAAATATGTATATTGATAGTCTGACTGAATATACTCATGTTTTTGTAGCTCCGTATTAATTTTCGTCTCAAGTGCTTATGTTTATAATTTGCTCTGCAAATCCTACAGTATCGCAATCGCAATCTTGTAAAGAACTCAGTTTTTAACATTGTAATTACAAATAAGTGATCCAGTTTGATATTTTTTGCGCAATTTATTCCCAATTATCAGTGTTCTCAATGTGCAAGTTTAAAACGAGTGCTTAATTAATCTGTAATCAACTTGTGTCCTTGGAAATGAGTTTTTAGTCTTGCGGGTGTTAAACATCAATCAGCTGACTTTTTTTAATCATGTCATCGACCTGAAATAAATAGCACCGCAACAAACAACATAAGTGTCTATCGTCTAGGTCGCATTTATGATCCAGCCAATCCTTGCACTATTAAGGTGATCTGCTCTAGTAAGGAAGATGCAACTTGCTATGCTTAAAGGAAAGGACAAAATAACTATTGCAGATATTAGATTCAGTTCAGATTGCAAACCCATGCAATTACAATATTTCAAGAATATTAAAAAAACAATTTGAGGACCGGGTCAACAATGAGAAGTTTAATCTTACTATTACATTCCAACAATTGTCCAGCAGATTATTCCTCGCAAAAAACATTGTAAATCCAACAGGCACTAATTCATCTATTTCTATATATTATCAAAATGCTCGTGAAATCAATTCGAAATTAAACAATTTCTATCTTAAATTACTGACTATGATGTTGTGGCCATAAGTGAGTTGTGGTTAAGTGCAAATTTAAATAATTTGAATTCTCTGACTGTTCCTATTCAATCTATCGTGCTGACCGTGACTTTCAAGCTTGTAGTGTTACTCGCGGGGGCGGCGCAATGTTATTAAACAACAACAAATTAAAGTCTTCCTTGGTCTTCTTTAATGCCAGTAAGCATCTTATTCTCCATAACATTGACATTATTGGTGCTAAAATTTAGTATAGCTTCACTTATTTGTAAATTTATGTATTTACATCCCTCCTAATTGATCAATTAATTACCATTATTCTGTATTTCAATTTTTTTAAACACTCACGTATTTAACTGAAAAAAATATAATCATCGTAAGTGACTTTAATATGCCTGATTATAATTCTAAATGTTACAGATCTAATTCTGTTAACGCATTTCAGGATTTCTTGACTTTTTTTAATTTGTCTCAAGTTAATAATATATCTAATCTGAGTCATAGATTGTTAGATCTTGTATTATCTAATTTAGATTGTGAGATACTCGTATCACATGTTGATGATCTTATTTTGAATGAGGATTTGGATCACTCTGCGCTCTTGTGAAACGTAAAGCTCAATTTTGTATCTAGTAGTAAAATGTTCTCTGCCAATGTTTGCGCAAAAAGTTATTACTTTAGAAAGGTCAACTATATTAAACTTTGCTCACTTTTTAACAATTATGACTGGATCCAAATTTGAGCATTTACTGACGTAAACAAAGCTTGTGATTTTCTGTACATGGTTTTGTATTACATTTTTTTATAAATATGTACCTTTAAAAATATTTCATAAACAATCATATCCAAAAGATACACTAAAGACATATTTGGAGATATAGGGAAGAAAGCCAATTTTCTGCATCTCTCTAAAAGTAATACCAATAATTCTTACTTTTATAATAGATATAGACAGTTACGATCAAAAATTAATGTAGATATTAGAAAGTCATATAACTCCTTTCTTAAAGAATCAGAATATACTTTATTAGCTGATTCTTAAAAATTTTAGAATTGCATAACCAGCAAGAAAGCTATGACTATACCAGCTAGTATGAGTTTCAATAGTATCAATTTACATAATCCTACTGAAATAGTTAATACCTTCGCAATGAACTTTAACAGTATTTATCAAATACCAACAGATGATTCGTCTCCGGATGTTTAGCATTAAAATCAATGATACCTTTTCTTTGAAAGAAATTTCATTAGAAAAAGTTATAAAAGCAGCACGTAATCTTAAAGCTAAACATCCGACGCGTTCTAATTTAATTCCTAACTTCATGATTAGGGATTGCGCTGATTCTTTATCTTTGGGTCTGGTACATATTTTTAATTCTAAGTCACCAGACATTTTTTAATACTTGGAAAATGGCCAGAATTGTTCCAATCTTTAAATCTGGAAATAAAAATGATATAAAAATTACCGCCGTATTGCCTTTTTATATAACTTCGGGAAATTGCTTGAAAATATTTTATTTAATTTCATTTATTGTAAATTCCAGCCGTACATATCTATTAAGCAACACAGATTTGTTAAAAATAGGTCAACTGCAAGAAACTTATGTAATTTTATTTAGTTTACTACGCAAGTGATTGTAGTCGTGGACAGGTTGATGTAGTTTACACCAATTTCTCCAAGGCATTTGTTTGCATTGATCATCAAATAATTCTTGATAAATTTCATTCATACGGGTTTTCTACACCTCTAATAAAGTTGATTTTCTCTTATCTCTCAAATATAACTTTTCAGCTCCCTCAGGGGTGCCACAGAGGTCCAATTTAGGGCCTTTGTTGTTTCTTATTTTTATTAACGATACCTCCTCTATATTTCAAAATAAAAATTTACTTTTCGCTGATGATTTAAAGCTATTTACTTCGATTGAGAGCATCAACGATTATATATCTTTACAACAAGATATATTTATAATTTAACTAACTGGTGTACTAAGAACAAAATCGTTTTAAACACTAGCAAATGCAGAATTATGACTATTACTCGTAATGTAGCATAGTGTGTTATATATAGAATTCTAGGTCTATGAAATGCCACATTATAATGAGGGCGATCACATTCCGTCTAGCGGGGATCGGACCGTACAGTCAAGTTATTAATGCATGGTGCATATTTCAGATGTTCGCCCGCGTATTCTATGACAAATGACAGGTAAAAAGTAGAGTTATAGGATTTAGTTTTATTTTGTAAATATGATAAAACATTATCATTAGACTACGGCTTCAAAGAAAATACATTTAACATTCTACTAGATTTGAAACTAATAACGATTTTACATATTTCCCATTGACCAGAGTGGAAAAAATAAATGAATACAAACTATTTACAATAAAATTTTGTTGCATTAAAATTTTCTTCAATATGATCAAAACATTTCACAGTATCTTGTTTTGTTGGATGTCGCCTGAGAAACGATGCAGTTCCAACCATGTTTAATTTTCCTTATGTAAAATTTATTTAGGATCAAATGCGAAATAAGTAATTATAATACAAGTAATTTAAATTGATTCCGTGAATGTTGATATCACTTTTTTCAGGGTTAAGTTATAGAAGAAAACGTGCAGAATGTTTGTACACAATCAAATTCACAAACTGCTGAACCGTCAACATTAGGGCAAATAATTTTAATGTCGCATTATTTAATAAATAAAAATTAATAAAGATGAATGTTTTGTTTCACATGTCTTCTGATATTACTTTTGATAAAGAACATACTCGTACATTAGGAAGAAAGCCATAATTTTTAAACAAAAAATTCAAGGTGTATTAATAAACTACTTATTATTAAATTTATGTACAAATAATTATTAGAAAACGGCTCAAAAATGGACTTGACTTTTCAAAAATGCCATTCACGATTATAATTTAAAAATTATGTATGGTCCTCTATAACACATAAATTTTTTATTCCATTTGAATTTGGAACTTTTGAAAAAAAAATATGCGTACAAACGCTCCAAAGTAGTCTTTTTCGGATATTTTAGTTTTTTCTTCAAAAGTTACAAATTCAAGCTGGATAAAAAATATATGTGTTGTGGACGACCTTATTCTTAAAAATACAGAATTATTAAATAGAAGATAAATTCAAAGTAGAATTTTTTTTATCTTGATCTCTTGTATTTAAATTTAAATTTTTTTGTTTTATAAAAATGTCACATGCTTTTTAATCCACATATCAATAAGCAGAGGCGTAGGAACCAATTTTTTTGTGGGGGAGACAACATTTCTTGCCTCGCTCTTCCCAACACAAATAAATTAAAACACTCCGTTTAAACACATTATATTTCAAATAAATAGAATATCACATATTCATACAGATATTGAATCTCTGTCAAATATTTTCGAACATTCAAATACAACATCTATGAACAATACTAATGCGACTAGTGTTTGGTGTTAAATGAATTTGAAATTAAAAATTGGATTGTTGTGACCATGTAATAACAATTATTATCAACAGTTCTTTCAAAATAATTTTATTTTGCGCCAATTTTCGGTACTGTCGGTAAATAGCTATTTTAACGACCCATTTTTCTTCATTTTTATGTTAATTTTATATATAAATATAAAAAATTACAACTGTATAGTGGTGGGGGGAAATACAGTCTTTGTTCGCCCGTATGAAATGTAAGGGGTAACTACCTCCTATGCCCCCTCCGGTTGCTACGCCCCTGTCAATAAGTAGAATGTTCTGATATTATGCTGCACTACTTGTTCCTTCATTTAGATGAGAATAAGTATTTAAATATTTTTTTAAGTTGTTTTAAACTACTTTCCAAAATACGTATTTTACACAATTGATGTGAGCCTTGTTGTATAATCAGCGCAAAATATTAATATCAAGATTGACAGCTGTCATTCATATTGATATTTTTCACGATATAGATACACAATGTACATGAAAATGAATGAGTATTTCAGAATTTGTGGTTTGAGATGTGTCTATTTTTTTTTTTCGTAATATATTTATTACACTAATATTCAAAGGAATCAGTACGATAAAAAAGGTTTTATAACAAAATATTTTTTCAACTTTAGCGGAGCATATTACATTAGTAGAAATGTATTAGTTATGATCAAAAAACGATGTTTTTAATAAAGTTTTTAATTTAAAGTACAGAAAATAATTCTTATTCTAATCTAAAATATTTCACAAGAAATATAGGAATTATTTATTTATATTTTTGTTTACAGATTGTAAGATGAATGATAAAATAAACGTAACAAATATAACTCGTCCATACAAAATTGAGAATACTAAATACATAAATTTATAATCACAAATACCTGTGGTCAAAATTATTTTCATATAGGGATATATACTAAAAGCGCCTACATCTATGAGATTGCATGTGTTTTGATCAATTAATAGAAGCATTTGTAAGTTTTCAATATATTTTAGGACTACAGTACATAAAAATGAGTAGAAAATCCATGAGAACTGCGATTCTGAAGTCTGAATATTTTAGTTGCTATTCCTATATAATTGATTGATAGCACAAGCTCCGTTTTTGCCTATTTTATGACCAGTGTATTTGGGCGTTTTAGCTTTCTGTATCATGTTAAAACCTAAAACACTCAAAAACAAAGCTTGTGGTACTAGCCATCAAGATAATTTTATACAAAAGAAAACAATCAGAAAATATACATCTATTTGTAATCGCTGCAATAACAGAATATGTTATTAATACGATGAATTTGAAGAACATAGTGCTGCAGTCTTCTTAAACATAGATCGCTTGCAATAGTGGCACTATCTCAAGCTCTACGGTATGCTGATGTCAACAAATGCAGCTGATTCAGCAATCTGACACAACTTTACCCAGCGAGAATATCTCCAAAGTGACGTTCTATCAACTTGACTGTATATCATTTCTACAATGCAGATTTTTCAAAACCACCACGGTACGGTTGTGATAGTTCAACTAGATAAAAAAGTTGCCGTGATTCAGTAGCACATCCAGGTGAAGTGGATGCGTCCCGAGAAACTAAAAATGACATGTTTCGCTACCGACTATGCGACACACAAATCTACATAATTACTATTCTATTATGAGATGAAACTATACATACATTTTTCGTATCATGTTCCTAAACAAGATCTTGAATTGTAACTTAGTACCAGATTTCACATTGTTTTTTGACTTCTATAATCTCTGTCAATGTTCATAGGGTGTAAATCGTGTTCGTATAAGTTTGCTTTGCGTTGCCATTCCCGCTGACAATTAGTATAGAAAATATGTAATAGATGGCGCTGATTATTACATGAACCAAATGAATCGACAACAAATTTAAGATTTTTTTAATGCAATATATAAAAACCATATTTATATATCCCTTTAATTTTAACTACGTGAATGTAAATATGATTAAAAAATTTACAAATACTACACGGAAACCAATGCAATAAATTTTATTATTTATTGCTTTTACAATTACATTATATCAAAACTAATATTATATTTTACCAATATTATATATATAATTAAAAGAGTGTAAATTATGATTTATTTTATCAAACGCAAAGCAAACTTATACGAACACGATTTATACCCTATGAACATTGGAGTGGAAGGTGTTGTCGACACTATGGGTTGTCGACGCTATGGACTTGTCGACATTTTGGGATGTCGACGCTGTGGTTTTAGACGTAGTGACATAGACTCCTTTTTTGTACACATTTCTTAACTACAAAAAGTCACTTTTTCGACCAAATTGAGTAAATTAATTCAGGATATATAATTATGTACAATTGAAATACAACTGTAAGTAATTTTTGTTTATTTTTAAACATTTTATTAATAAAATATGTTTTATTAAATTTTATTTGTATTGTGTAGAAATGTCTGTAGACATGTCCTCTGATTTGAAATAATGCTCTTGAAAAATTTAATGTTTGTATAGTTTTAAAAAGCGCGCCAATACTCCTTCCACTATGTTATATAGAATTTTGCAGATTATCTGGGAATGATCAGACGTACATTTTTTCAAGACCACAAGACACCCTATATACACGATAACATTTTGCCGTGAATATAAATTTAGGCCAAATGTTTCACCTTAGAGAAGTAATAATTTAAATATGAATAATACATTTCAATATTAGTAACACCCTGTTCTACAAAAATTGATAAAATGTTTTGTTATAAAATATATTTTATCGTACTGATAACTTCGAATATTAGTGTAAAATATAATAATTTTTTAGCTACAAAGCTCACATCAATTGTGTAAAATAAGTATTTTGGAAAGTAGTTAAAACAACTTCAAAAGAATATTTTATATATATATATATATATATATATATATATATATATATATATATATATATATATATATATATATATATGTGGTGACTTGGCCGACGCAGCATAGCGATTACAATGTTAATTTTTGAATGTGCATTTATTTGTTCCCTTAAATATTTTAGAGCTAAAGTTCTTGAAGGTTTTCTGTAGAGAATAAAATAATGAATCCGAACATAATTTAGTTTTCAAATTTTGAAATTCTGGAACCCTAATAATAAACATTATAAATAATTGTATTGTGATAAAAATCACTGAGGCCATGAAATTATTAAAACAAGCAAGGCATTTCCATTTGTTTTAAATATGTATATATATATATATATATATATATATTCATTCTCCGCTACTCCTATGTCTTCTTCTTCCTCCCTATTTATATTCCTCCCATGCTCTTTAATTGCATATAATTCTTCAAAGTGCCTCCTCCATTTTTATCCTTGATTTTTACCGTGCCTTTTTTTTCCTGTCTTCATATATCTAAATAGTGCTGAATTGTTTTTATTCCTGCATTCATTTTCTATTTCGTCCATCTTCCAAACCATTGCTGTATTTTTTCTACTGCATAACTTTGTGGTTTGCGTTATTCTTTGTCTGTATTCCATCATTGTTTCGTCGTTCTTTATTCTCAGCCATTTACTTCTTGTTTCGTAATTAACACGATCTTAAGCAATCTTAGTAAAAAAATGTTTTATCCTCCATTTCTTTTTATATCATGTTACTTCCTTAGCTGCTTCTTTAATACTACGAGTATCTATGATGTCCATTCTTCTATATTATTGTAGTAATTAATTCTTTAGTAAACAAAAAAAATTCTACTTTTGTTATTTGCAATTTGTTCAATTTACCTAAAATATACATTTTAGTACTATTAGATTCTTGCTTATTTAAAAAAAAAGCAATATAATTAATATAACTTAGAATTACAGTATGTAATAAGTATATGTTATATTAAATTTTTTCTAACTCACAATAAAATAATACTCACAACTTTGAAAAATTATTCACGCTCACGATATAAATATTTAAAATAGCTCACAATCACGCGGGTCACGACTTTTCCTTCAAATCATCGCGCTCTACGACTTACATAAAAATACTATTGTGTCAGAATGGTTCGGATCCTAGTATAAATTGTAGGCCCCCTGTACTGTAAAAGTTAAAAATAAATAAATATATCATCACGCATTTTACTCATTACTGCGTGTGGTACTCTGCCATAGCAGATTTCGGTAAGTGATATATTTATTCGCGTGAAGTGCGATTACCAGCCGTCAAATCACGGCCGCCAAATATGTTAGTGGAGGGGGAGCCACAAGGGGAGATTTAATGTAGCAAAAATTGATTGTCGGCTGTAAGAATCGAATCCGTGTTCTCAAATCTACAGGCCGATTCGATACTACTGAGCCACGTACCCCATTAACCATATTTACTACATATAAAATATAAATTTTAAAATCCGTCAGTTATAACTGCATTAATTGCAGTAATATGAGGTGTGTTCAAGAAATACCTACGTAGACTGTTTGAATTGCGCGTGCCCAATTGGTTCCAGAGAAATCCGCTTGATGTTGCCATGTAACTTCTAAATAAAGTATATTTTGTTTTATAACGTGAGTCTACGTATTTTTTGAACAGAGTTCGTATGCTCAGTGGTACCGAGTCGGACTGTGAATTTGAAAATCCGGGTTCGATTATTAGAGCCGACATGCAATTTTCACCATATTAAAATTACGTCTTTTGCTCCCCGCCAATAATATCTTCGGGAGCTGTGACTCAACGGCTTGTAATCGAACTTCGCGCGCATAATTACCTAGATCTGCTTTGGCAGAGTGACACACCCAATAATGGATAAAAGGCGTGATGATATATTTGTTTCTTATATTAGATTTTAGTTTGCATTTCCTTAAAATACTTCTCATGGAGAATTTTCTTTAAAGTCGATTTTTTCTCGCTTAAAGAAGTAATTGAGACAACACGTTTGTAATTTGTCAACATGCATTTAGAGACATAGCTATTCAAAATAATGTATCTATAATAAATTAGGAAAAGAACATTTATTCATTCTGATTCGCGTATTTCATTCCTTTGTAAGTATAGAAATTTGGTTATTAAATAATAAAATTTGCTAAATGTACGAACGTAATTCTTCCTTATCTTTTCGCAAAGAAAGTTAAACTTTACCTCTTTAGAACGCAGCCTCAAACCCTTTGCGCAATTTAATAAGCCAACGATCGAACTGATATGTATGTCCAACTAAATTTCTATTTAAGGAAGTCACTTCGTTGTTTCCAGATTGTGGTTAAGTTAATAGCATTTTTGTTATCAGTACATGGTTTTATTTTCTGCATTAACTTTTTAAAAAACTGTTAATATTATGATTGAACTGTTATATCTAATAAAATGTTTTACGGTGCCTTTTATTTAAGTTTAATTTACTGATTTATAATTTTATTATAATCATATTTGTTACCAGTAGAGTATATAATCCAGTAAATGTATACATTTGCCTGCCTAGACAATGTACAAAATAACTAAATTCATACATTGCATTCGCAAGCCATTATATTTGTTTGTGGCAAAAAACATTACTTTGCCAAAATTTTACATTTTGTCGGTGACTAGCGTGGACTACATGTTACCGAACCTTAATAGCTAAAACAGAAAAAACACATTAGCCATCACCAACCTCAACTTCCCCTGTATATTGTACCATTGGACGTATCATCAGCTCAGTGACAGCGCCAAGGATGGCGACGGTCTACCCTAAATTTTAGGCCATCCACTTAAAATGTTCGAATAACATTGTTTAGATTTAATATAAACATTTTTATTTTTTTAAAACGAACGTGACTAGCAGATATAGGAAACAACTAATTTATGTTCTTGTTACATTGGTCATAAAGACGTCATAATTCAATATGCAGTGTTAATTTTAACAATTTTGCTGCTTAAATATTAAAATAGGTGTAAGACAAACGATGATCGATTTTATTCATAATATAAAACGAAGTGATGGCTATGATGAAGGAAATGATAATGATAGTAAAAGACAAAAGATAGATAAGAACTGGGATGATAATGAATCTGAACTTGTAAACAAATAAATTTGAATGAATAAATAGCAGCGTCTACCGCATCATCCTCTTTAATTTAGTAAATACCTATGTATTTGCTTTTTTTAATAAAAAAAAGTGCGCAGAATTTTAATTATGCTCAATGTCAAATAAAATAAATAACTAAACAAATTCAATAGGTTATTTTTATGTAGCAACAAAATTATGCTAAAACATTTTGCATTATTTATAAAGATTATATATATTTTTCGTTGTGCAGATTAAATTAAATGTATATATATATATTTAACAGTCTAAGCCCCGTCCTATAATTGTGAAATTCATATCTTATAAAACCCGAGAATCTGTAGTTAAGCTACGAAAAAATCTTAAAGGTCACAATTTAATGATTAAAGAGGACTTAACAAAAACCAGATTAGAACTTTATAAGAATGCAGCTAGCAAATATGGATTTAGAAATGTATGGTCTAAAGACGGTTTTATTTTTGCTAAAGTTTTTGGGTCCATAAAAAGAGTGATGACACTTGCTGATATTGTGTAAATTAACTTTCTGTATATTTTTTATGTTGTTTCATTTGGAGCGTTGACTAATGCTGGCGTTTCCATTGCATAGTTACTTTTTGCATCATATAAGTCTTAAATAGATCAATTTAACTTAATTTTTTATTTCTCTCAGCTGATTTCTCCTAAAATTTTATTAAATTAACAAGTCACAACACCGAATTGTTTTAATTAGTAGTTTCGACTTGTCACAATAAATTCAAACATACAAAGGTCTCTACACTGTAAACTTAAACATTTATTTTATATTCTTTTTGACTTATATTCTTTATTATTTACTTAATTACTCATTTTTTACTTCTACTTAGCTCTTTATAATGCAGATATATTACCAAAACGTTAGACGTTTAAATACTAATCTTGAACATTTTTATAACAATAATTGTAGTAGTTCACCACAATTTGATATCATATGTTTAACTGAAACTTGGCTTAATAACAGTGTACACTCTGCAGAATTGTTTACGCCAAACTTTAATGTGTATAGGAAAGATAGAGAGGGCACTACTTGTGACAAAAGACGCCCGGTGGTGTGTTATGTGCTGTAAATATTAAATTTAAATCTGCAATGGTAAATATTTATCCTCATACTAACTCTCTTTCTGATATTTTATGTGTTAAAGTATTTCTCTCTCCGATTACCTTTATATTTGTACTAGTTATTTACTGTCCTACACCTATTTCTATTGAGCAACATAACTATATATTTGAATGCCTAGAAAATATCTTTCCACTTTTTAATAACAATTATTTTCGGTGCCTTAAACATTACTAAACTTATCGATTTTGTATTTAATGATTACCATGATAACATCATATTAAATTTGAATAATTTTGTCTCGTTTCTGAATGCACGTCAAGTTAACTCAATTTCAAATAGTTATGATAAACTACTTGATGTAATCATTTCTAATACGTCATGTATTGTCACTCAGCACCTTGATCCTTTTGTTGATGAAGATCCCCATCATTCAACCCTTTTATTAACTTCTTCTTTCTCTTCACCTGATAAAATTTCTCGTTCTACTGTGAATTAAAATACAATTTCATATAACTTCCGTTCTGCAAATTTTGAATTATTCTATTATTTATTGTCTGAAGTTAATTGGGATATTCTTACTTTTTATACCGATGTGGATGCAGCTTTTACTCCTTTTTACGATATTTTATTTAACATTATGGATAAGTGTATTCCTCGTATTAAAAGAAAAACATCTTTTTTCCCACCTTGGTTCAGTTGTAAATTAATTCAGAACACAAAACTAAAATATAGGTTTCATAAATTATACAAACTGCATGGTCTAGAACGTGATTTGAACGAGTTTAAATTTTTGCGTGCCTTAGTTAAGAAAGACATTAAAACTGAATATGCAAGGTACTTGAATGACATTAAAAACTCGATCACCACTGACCCTACGAAACTTTGGTCCTTCATAAATAACAAAAAGCGTGTTTCCAGGATTCCGGGTCGTATGCACTTATATGAGCAGACTTTTGAAAACACTGAGGATATCCTCTTTTATTTGTCCTATCTTTAAATCCGGTCACAACACTAATATTTCTAACTATCGCCCTATTGCTATCTTGTCTAACATCTCTAAAATTTTTGAATCTATACTTTACAAATACATATATAGCTCAGTTCATAACCATATTTCCATTCATCAACATGGCTTCATTAAAGGTAAATCTACCACAACTAATCTTATGAACTTTACTGAATTCACTCTTAATTTATTATATGATAATAATCAAGTCGATGTTGTATATACTGTAACGTTTATTACAATTTCGGGTACGGTGAAGTTTATTATTAAATAAAACGCGAGTAATAAAACACTAACAAAATATTTATTTAAAACGAAACTAATGTAGTACAACTACTAAGACATATATTTATATTCAACACGTATTTATATTCACAACAAAGTATTTAGCAACGACTTGCACTGTTCACACTTCGAATACAGAATGCCTCTTCCCGGCCGAAACTCTCCTTTATATACTGCAACAATGTATTCGAGAATATTCGAGAGCTTCTGGCACACGGTAGAAGCATGACGCAGAGCAAACAGGTACGGACTTGTCTATTGCGTCTGAGACAGCGGTGAATCGTGCAGCAGACATGTCGACTGTTCCAGACGGAACAGGGCCGTACTCGCTACACTGCCCCCTCCTTAAGGATGTTTCGTCCCGAAACTTTTCTGCGCCATGTCGATATCTGCACGTTGATCCCCGCGAGCACTGTGACGTTTGGTGGAAATAACAGTCCACAGTTCTTTTCACTACTGTTGAACCACAGGGATTATAGCTGCACACCAGGATCTCAATTCCGGTATATTGGAAAATAGTTTCCAGCATGTTTCTTATAATTCTCCAGCTCAATTCATCAAGGCCACAGCCTAGCTTTGGTACAGCTAGTTTTAAAATATCCTGATCGAGCAGCACACCTCGTAGATCACATAGGGCGTCCCAGACGGCGCGATAAGTTGGTTTCTCGTGGGACAGATGTTTAGTCACCAGGTAAAAAATGCTTCTGTTTCGGCTCGACTGTTTGTCGGCTATATGTAGCACTGTGCCGGCACATGGGTGTTGTTGCCGTAATTTTTCAAGTTGGCCGAACTTTTTCTTAAAAACCACGGCGATTCCTCGAGACATCTGTAGATCTTGGGCCACACAATGCGCTAATGAGTATTCTGTAGGCATTTTGAATAGGTCACTCTGATGTTCTTTGGTCACACCATTTCGTACTTTATGGCCCGTAGAATAGGAAGCCATGAACTCGTCAAAGGTGATTTCCGGATCTTGTACATTAATTCGTCCAGGTCGAGATTCATTGGCGTTGCCATCGTTGTTATCACCGGCGAAAGGAGCCAAGCAATTGAAATGAATCACTCTTGGTTTTCCTCCACTTCTTTTCCGGATTCGATAGATGACGTCATTTATTCGCTTCAGTACCTCGTAGGGACCTTCCCAGGAGTTCTGTAGCTTTGGGGACATTCCACGGCGACGCTGTGGGTTGTATAGCCAAACCAGATCCCCGGCTTGATATCCACCATTCTCAGCCTTGACATCATATTGGTCTTTCATCCTGTCACTAGCGCTCTGGATGTTGGAGCGTACTTGTTCATGGATGTCGTTCATCTTCTTCCGAAGTTCGGTGACGAAATCTTCGCCAGCCAAATTTTCACCTGGCTTGCTGCCGAACTTCAAGTCGCAGGGCAATCGCAGTTCATGACCAAAGACAATGCTAGCCGGAGTCTGTCCTGTTGTTTCATGGACGGATGATCGATAAGCTAACAGGAACATTGGTAGATGACAATCCCAGTCTCTTTGGTGGCCGGAGACAACCTTGGAGAGGTGTCTATTGATGGTTCTGTTCATGCGTTCAACCATGCCATCTGACTGTGGGTGTAGAGCAGTTGTTCTTGTTTTGCGAATGTTCAATAGATCGCAGATTGCTTGGAACAGAGACGACTCGAAATTTCTACCTTGATCGGAGTGTAGTTCCAACGGTACCCCTAATCGGCAGATCCACTGGTTGACAAGTTCTTCAGCTACCGTAGCGGCTTCTTGATTTGGCAAGGCATAAGCTTCAACCCACTTGCTGAAGTAGTCCATGACCACTATGATGTATTTATTTCCCTTGTCGGATTCTGGAAATAGACCGGCCACGTCAATTGCGATTCTTTCAAACGGGCTCCCAACATTGTATTGACGCATTGGGGCTCTCCGACGTCTCTGCGGTCCGTTGCTTGCGGCGCAAACTACGCACTTCTTGCACCACTCCTTTACGTCCTCTCGACAATTAACCCAGTAAAATCGCTCACGCAGCTTCTGAACTGTCCTCGTTACTCCTAAGTGTCCTCCAGCAGTTCCATCATGAATCTCCTTCAATACCTCCGGTACTCTTTTCCTAGGGATTATGATCTGCATCGTTTTCTCTGTAGCCTCAGGACTTTCCAGGATACGTTTCAGTAGTCCATTCTCTATAACAATGGAGTCCCACTGCGCCCAGTACGATTTTATGGTTTTCGAGTGTCGTGCAACTTCTTGCCAAGTAGGTATTTCAATTCTGGATCGCCTTCTTGGTCTTTCACAACTTCTTCAGTCAGCCAATGGTCGTCTATCACTGTGTTCCGTAAGATTGGAGCGGACTTCTCTTCCACACGGGTACAGTGTTTGCAGTCTTCTGAGCATGGTCGTCTTGATAATGCGCCGGCGTTACAATGACTAATTCCGGCCCTATGCTCGATGACAAAGTCATATTCCTGTAGCCGTTCGATCCACCTTGCTACCTGCCCTTCCGGATTCTTGAATTGTAACAGCCACTTCAACGCAGCATGATCAGTCCTCACCAGGAATTTCCTTCCATACAGGTATTTGTAGAAGTGTTCAACGGCTTTAACTACTGCCAATAATTTTCGCCTGGTGACGCAGTAGTTACGCTCCGGCTTCGACAGAGTTTTGCTGAAGTAGCCGATGACCTTCTCTTGTCCATCTTGAATTTGCGATAGGACGGCGCCGATTCCGACATTGCTCGCATCTGTATCCAATATGAAGTCCCCGTTGGGTAGAGGATAACTCAGGACTGGTGTTGTTGTTAGGGCTCGCTTGAGGTTGTCGAAAGCGTCTTGGCAGTCTTCTTCCCACACAAATTTCCGTCCTTCCTCCGTGAGTCGTGTCAGTGGCTTAGCAATGTTGGCGAATCCAGAGACGTATCGCCGGTAGTACGTGCAAAGACCAAGAAAGCTTCGCAATTGATGTTTGTCAGTTGGTACTGGCCATTCTTTTACTGATCGGATCTTCTGATTGTCAACGGCTATTTCGTTTCCGGACACAATATGTCCCAGGTACTGCACTTCTTTGTGGAAGAGATGACATTTCTTTGGACTAAGCTTCAACCAGAATTTCGTAGTCTCAGGAATACCTCCTCCAAATTCCTCATGTGATCATCGAATGTTCTTCCGACCACAATAATATCGTCAAGGTACACCAAACAGGTTTTCCAAGATAGTCCTTGCAGTACCGTTTCCATGAGTCTTTCAAACGTGGCGGGGGCATTGCAGAGCCCGAACGGCATTACTGTAAATTTCCACAGTCCGGCACCGACAGAAAACGCAGTTTTCTCTTTATCCGTTGGTGCCATGCCAAGCTGCCAGTACCCACTTTTCAAGTCTAATGTTGAGAATATTTTCGACCCAGCCAGCGTATCCAATGTGTCATCTATTCGGGGCAACGGGTAGCTATCCTTCTTCGTCACGTTGTTGAGTTGACGATATTCCACGCAGAATCGTGTTGACCCATCTTTCTTCTTTACCAACACCACTGGTGAGGCCCATGGACTGCTTGAGGATTCGATGACACCTTCTTTTTTCATGTCTTGAATAATTTTCTCCGTTTCCTCTCTCTTGGCCAGTGGCAATCGTCTTGGTACTTGGCGAATGGGGCGTGCATCGCCGGTGTTTATTTGATGCAGTACTATGTTGGTTCTACCCTTGGTCCCACTGCTGGTGTCGAAAACGTCTTGATATTCCGTTATTAAATTTCTCATTCTGATATTCTGGTCCTGGTTTAACTCTTTGCAAGATGTTGACAGTAGATTTGTCAGTTCTGCAGAAAGCTTCTTTGGTGGATTTTGTGTAACGGATGTTCGTCTGATAATCGAAGTTACTGATGAACAATGTCCTAAGATAGTACCCTTCTTTAGTGTAACTGGATAATAATTCACATTCATTACTCGAACTGGTACTACCTTTCCAGTATGCACGAGAGATTTTCCAACCAGTATTCCTCGAGTAGTCGTTTCATTATGATTTCCAGCTTCTAACATCATGGTACATCCGGTTGGAAGTTCATGTTCCAGGTGTGCATCCACAATCATTTCACTTCGATTTAACACGACCGTATCTTCAGCTAAGGTCAGACGTACTGTGTCTTCTCCTCGGGGATGTAAAACGATCTCTTCATCATTGATCTTTAGTATTCCGCGTTTTAAATTTAGTTCGACGCAATTTGCGTTCATGATGTCCATTCCGAGAATACATTCGTCTTCAATGTCAGCTACCAGGGTACGGTGTTTAATTCGTGTATTTCCGATGGTAATGGTAATGTCTGCTTCGCCATGGATGGTAGCCGCGGTTCCTGTTGCTGTGCGCAGTCGCCATTTTGTTGATTCAATCGTCATCGGTTTCTTGAGAGTATCAGGTCTAATGATGGTTTTTGTCGCACCTGTATCAATCAGGAAGGTATGTGGTTTCCCGCTGATCAACCCATCCACAAAGATGCTATTTAGTCTAGGTTGTAGGGATGCGACATGTCCAGTTAGCTTCAGGGCATCTTTATGATGGATCGGCGTTCGCCCCCTTGCGTCGACCCGCTTTAGTTTTCCGCTGCCTTGTTCTTTATTTGTTCCCCGCAGCGGCTTCGCACATGCCCTAGCTCACCGCAGTTCCAGCATCGAAGTTGTCTCTTCTTTAGCAACATCTCAGTCATGACACGCCGTGCTGTTTCCTCCATAGACTCATTATGATTCTCCTCCACGCCCTCTATTGTGCGAATATTTCCTTGTCGTCTTGAAGCGTGTTCTGCCGCCTCGAATTCCAATGCGCTGGCCAAGGCAATGAACAGGTTACTTGAACGAGCCAGAATCAGGGCCCGCTTGGTTTCTTTATCTCGGAGACCATCAATGAAGCCTTACACAGCCAGTCGTTCCAACACACTATCTGGGGTGTCAGGATATGCCAGGCGAACTAGACGAGCAATATCAGATTCAAATTCTTGTAGAGTCTCGTCTGATTTCTGACATCTATTTCTCAGCTACAAGTGATACACTTGCTGCATATGTGCGTGTCCATAACGCATTTCCAAGCGCTTAACTAGTTGATGATAGTTCTACCGTTCTTCTGGAAGGATTGTTTGCAAAATATACACTGCGTCACCACGCAGCGCAATTATCAAGGCCGGTGCCTTCTCAGATGATGACCACCCATTAGATACTGCAGCAGCTTCGAATTGGGCGTAATAATTAGGCCAAGATACCTTGCCATCAAATTCTGGTGGTTTCATGTGGAGCCTACGCAGTGATTCTTTCCCGTCTGTCACTAAATATTCAACTTTCTCGTTATTTAATGGCTGGTCACTAGATGGAGTTTTCTGAATCAAGTCGTGAATTTGTTGGACATTTGGCTGTTCGTGATTCAATGTTGCCAATCTTGCTTCGATTTCTTCAATTATTTCTTTAAATTTTTCTTCAAAATTTCTCGAATGTTCTTCAATTTTTTCAAACTTCTGTTCAAATTTAGTTTCCAAATTCGTTTCCAAGTTTCTGGAACTTTCGTCAAATTTAGCTTGCAAACTTCTGGAATTTTCTTCTAATTTAGTTTCCAAGCTTCTAGAATTTTCTTCAAATTTAGTTTCCATAAGTTCTTTCAGATTTTTGGAATTTTCCTCGGTATTTCAGGAACTTTGTTCCAATTTGGCTTCCAAACTTCTAGAATTTTCTTCAAATTTAGTTTCCATAAGTTCTTTTAGATTTTTGGAATTTTCCTCGGTATTTCTGGAACTTTCTTCCAATTTGGCTTCCAAACTTCTAGAATTTTTTTTTAGTTCTTCCTTCAGATTTTTTGAATTTTCTTCCATGCTTCTAGAATTTTCTTCCAGGTTTCTGGAGTTTTCCATAAGTTCTTTCTTTAGATTTTTGGAATTATCCTCCAATTTTTTGTACATGGAGTCCAAATCGCTCGGAATTTCGAATTCATAAGTATCCGCTATTTCACCAGCTTCAACCAAAAATTGACGAAGTCGCTCTTGCAGTATACTTTTCTTGCCTGTAGTATCCAGATCACGTTCTTCTAATTCTCTTTTGAGATCAGTCACTTTTAAATCACTTAGATTTACTTTTCTTGAACCCATTTTAGTTTATTTGCACTTAAACTTCACTTATAATTCATAAAACACAACCCCACACCTGACACCAATTGTAACGTTTATTACAATTTCGGGTTCGGTGAAGTTTATTATTAAATAAAACACGAGTAATAAAACACTAACAAAATATTTATTTAAAACGAAACTAATGTAGTACAACTACTAAGACATATATTTATATTCAACACGTATTTATATTCACAACAAAGTATTTAGCAACGACTTGCACTGTTCACACTTCGAATACAGAATGCCTCTTCCCGGCCGAAACTCTTCTTTATATACTGCAACAATGTATTCGAGAATATTCGAGAGCTTCTGGCACACGGTAGAAGCATGACGCAGAGCGAACAGGTACGGACTTGTCTATTGCGTCTGAGACAGCGGTGAATCGTGCAGCAGACATGTCGACTGTTCCAGACGGAACAGGGCCGTACTCGCTACAATACTGATTGTTCGAAAGCATTCGATACTATAGATCATGCAGTGCTCTTAAATAAACTGAATAAAAACTTTAATTTTTCTTCTAATCTTCTTCAGTTTCTCTCTTCCTATTTAATCAATCGTGAAATGCGAGTTCATTACAACAATTATAAATCGCATCCGTATTTTGCCACATCTGGAGTTCCTCAAGGATCTAATTTTGGACCTTTACTATTTAATCTTTTTATTAATGATATTGTTGAATCTGTTCAGAACTCTGATATACTGTTACTAAAAAATTTCAGAGTAATTAACTCAGTTCGTGATTGCACTCTTCTTCAAAGAGACATTGAAAATATTCTAGCTTGGTCACAGACTTCCAAATTATTTTTTAACTTTAGTAAATGTAAAATAATGAGCTACTTGGTCAAAAAATTTGTCTACACTTATCCATATCACATGGAGACTATTTAACTAGAAGTTACACGGTATAAAGATCTTGGTATTTTATTTGACATCAAACTAACTTTCAATGATCATATTGGTGCAATTGTTAAAGCTTCATATAGAAATCTAGGATTTGTAATTCGCAATTCACAATCTTTTCATAAAATTGCGACTCTAAAGAGTTTGTATTACTTATTTGTTCGTTGTAAACTGGAGTACTGTATCCAAATCTGGAACCCTTTATACAATAAATATGTTAATGTTATCGAATCAATACAAAGAAAATTTATAAAATTCTGTTATTACAAAATCTATGGACAGTACCCCAGTTACGACTCGGAATATGACTATGTCAGTATGCTTTCGGAACTAAATGTAGTGTCTCTAAGTAATAGGAAGAAAATGTTATCCTGTTTATATTTATATAAATTGTTGAATGCTTACATTTATGATCCATGTTGTCTTGAACGTTTATCATTTATTATTCCACGCATTTCATCAAGAATTAAGCTAACATTTACCTGTAAAACTGTTAAAACTAATTATCAACTGAAATCTCCAATTAGACAACTCTGTAATATCTTTAACAATATATCGTGCAATATTGACCTGTTTGGTGACCAGTTACCTAAATTTCGGAAACTACTATTTGCTCATTTTGTTTTTTAATTATTTTAATTATAAGCTTTTTTTCTGTAATTTTTCTGTAATACTTATATCAGTTTCTAAAATAACTTTATGTTATTTGATCTACACTTATTTATTGATGCTTGATTTTGTTAATTTTTTGTTATTATTACTATGTTCAATTTACATTATTTTTGCCATCCGCATATATATTTATATTGTTTTCGTGTAATCGTCCTTTAATTGGAATCTTGGATCCTGTAGGATTGATTGTTAATAAATAAATAAATATTTATTAAGTATATGTATATGTATACATATACATATAAATATATCCGTCAGTACGGTGGTGTGGATAGCGATATGG
This sequence comes from Pterostichus niger, assembly GCA_947425015.1. NCBI lineage: Eukaryota > Metazoa > Arthropoda > Insecta > Coleoptera > Carabidae > Pterostichus > Pterostichus niger. The sequence continues at coordinate 29,024,949 of OX380337.1, read as the reverse complement.
AGTTCGAATCTCACTTAAGCTAAAAATTATATAAACTATCACACTGCGGCACGGTGAGTGCGGACCCTGTACTGTAATTGGGATTAAGTTCCTGTTGTACAGCGTAACATAAATATATATATATATATATATATATATATATATATATATATATATATATATATATATATATATATATATATATATATATATATATATATATATATATATATATATATATATATATATATATATATATATATGTTAGAGTGTCCGTTATTTGGGCGACCTTCGAATATTCTTCGGGACCCCCCTAGATCGCCAGACATTCCAAAAAAAAATGAGTTTCCCAAAGGGATTCAGTGTTTTTTATGATTAACCCGTGCCACCGAGCGGTTGAAGTTTTAAGCCTACCGGAATATAGGGGTATAGCAAAATAATTCTATTGTTAGCGTAAAATAGACATGCAGGATATGTTTTCCTATGAAATTGATGATTCTGAACACGAATATGTTGTCAAAATGTTGGTATCAGTCGAAGTTTTAGTAATAATTGCAAAATATGCATTTTTATGTTTTTTTGGGGTATAGACAATTTTCAAGAAAATTTTCATGAATCAATAAACAAAATTCATTTTGACTACTTCATAACTGCAGAAATTAAATTTAAAAATTCAAGTAATTTCAATTTAATAGTAATAGCCATGGAATTAAAAAGAAGAGATGAACAAATACATAACGTTTTATACGGCAATGTCAGAATAAATTGTCAAAATAATTTTTACGTACTAAATATTTATTTTCTAAATATAAATTTAATAATAATAAGGCAAAATATTTTTTAGATTTATTATTTAAGAATAATAAAATAATAAACTCGATAAAATATTTAAGGTAGGTTGTTATTAAATATTTAACAAATTAATTAATGTAACATAAAATAAATTCAATAAAAAATTTCAAGGTCAGATTCGAAAAATAAAGTAAGGCGTGTTGACATTTTGTAAATGTGTAACTTTAGGATTTATCGTATTGATGCTCCCACCCCCTCGACGCTTTTACCCGGAGTTATACATATATATATATATATATATATATAGTGTAAATGCAGTAGGTATGTAAAATCATTTCAAAACACTATTAACTTGTAATTAATGATATTGTTTATTTAATAAGAAACATCTTAATAAAAAATTTACAAATTAAATATAAAATCTAAAAGATAATATCGACATAATGCAATTTTGTGTTAAAACTAGATATTTCAAATTTATTCGCAAGCGCCGTCTCTCAGTCTGAACCAACCTGTAAAACAAAAATTTTTTATTGTGAAATAATTCATTCTTATAGTTATATATGAATTTCATTTGATTTAATTTAATATTAGTTAGAGGCGATTTTGCAAAAAAATACATGAAAAAGAAATTAAAATCTTACCAGTTGTAGGCTGCTCGCACTGAAAAATATTGAGTTCACATAAATTAGAGAAAGTCTTGAGTTCTCCGTTTCTGTTTCTGCCGCAGACAGGCGTGTAGTCATCAGTGCAAACATTGTTGCACTTGGTTTTCTTCATTTCTATGCAAGCTTCATCTCTCAGCCTGTACCAACCTTTAATAATAAAATAAAAATAATAATTAACACTATTTATTAAGTCTGTCAAACTGAATTACTTAATTAATTAATGGTTAATGGAAATGTAGAATCAGGGGTGGTTGACATAATTCAATTAATCATCGCATTAACTTACCAGCAGAAGGATTTTCACATTGAGCGCTGTTAAACATGCACAAATTACCAAAAGTCTTCAGTTCTCCATTTTTGTTTCTTCCGCAGATAGGGTTGTAGTCTATACTACAGATTTTACTGCTTTTAACTGTATTTGTTTCCATGCAGGCTCCATCTCTCAATCTGAGCCAATCTTTAATAAAAATTAAACTGATATTAATCAACTGCCCATCACAATGATTTACATGCGATTCCTTCGCAATTATTTCGTTTAAAGGCGGTTTGTTGTCATAATAATAAATTAATAAAATTATAAACTTACCAGCAGTAGGATTTTCACATTGAGCGCTGTTAAACATGCACAAGTTGCTGAAAGTCTTGAGTTCTCCATTTCGATTTCTGCCGCAAACAGGGTTGAACTCTAAAGTGCAAATTTGACTGCATTTTGCAGAATGAGTTTCCATACAGATTCCATCTTTCAGTATGAGCCAAGCTGATTAAACACAAAAAATAATTTAGTATAACGAGGAAAAAATATCTCTTTACTTAATACCATGTACCTAATACTTTACAATCAAACTACAACAATTTAAAAGGATTTGCATTCATAAAGAACTTACCGGCAATAGTATTTTCGCATTGAACGCTGTTAAACTCGCAAAAGTTCGGAAAAGTTTTGAGTTCGCCATTTCTGTTTCTACCACACACAGGTTTATATTCTTGAGTACAGATATGGTTGCATGTGGCTGCGACTGTCGCCAGACAAAATGCAGCGAAAAGAACTAACAAACACAATTAGACAAATTATTAAAAAATTATTCTTTATAATTAAGCCATATTTGTTTCCTACAAATATCTGGTTATATTCGTACTATTAGAATTGTACTCACCATAAGTTGGAGCCATCACGTTTCAGTTTGTAATGTGTTTCTGCTTTCTAACAAAAACTCAGAGTGCTAATCAATATTTCGATTTCAGTATTTATACTCAAATTTTTACTCGGGCAAATAGTAACAAAAATATACTAATTTATTGAAGCATCTTCTGATGGACTTGCGATATAGGCTATTCACCTAGACAGTTATTTTTTACTATTTAAATCTCTTATATCAAGTTACGAAACGCAGTTATCTTTTCTGATGTCGCCATAACAACAGCTTGTTACTTTTTTCGAAATGATTTGATGACTGTCACAGATTACATCTGTAATGAGTTATCTTCTGTTTACGTTATTTTATAATAGACTATTAATGAATTTGAAGTGGGTTCAATATTATCGCTAAGTAGAGGAAAGAAACAAGATTAGGTAGAGGTAATAGAAATATTTACTCATTTTAATTTGGACCAAACTAGTGCCAGGTTCTTAATATTTGAAAATATAGGCTGGTACTACAAGCCCTGTTTTTGCTTCTTTTATGAACAGTGTATTCGGGTGTTTTAGCTATCTATAAGATGGTAAATCCGTCCTCTTAAAATATCCAAAAACAAAGCTTGTGGTACTAGCCAATATGTATTTTAACCCTTTATCGAAAATGCTGTTTGAAATTGTGGTTCATTTTTTTTTACAGATTTAAAAGTTAACTTGACTGGTTGTATGAATAGCATATTATACATTTTTAATCAAATAATTTAATCAGTTCGGAACTTCTAGCATAGACTTCATTTTTGGCTATTTGCTTTTGGTTACATAAATATAAAATTGTATTACAGTATGTAAAATGGCATTATTATAAATAAAAAAAATTGCCCATACAATTAAGTTTATATTTATTCTTGACAAGATATTATTTTTGTTAGCATTTTTTGCATAGGTTCACTAAATTTCAATTTTAAGTTAGTTTCACCAATTTTTATTACAACGTCTCCATTATTTAATATCGTTTTAGAATACTTTTCAAATGTTAATATCATAAATTTTTAAATTTCTGTTTAATTTCAATATGTTGACGTTGAACCCATTGTGTAAAATTTGAAGTTCTGTTTTCATTATATTGCAAACATTTTTCCCAGTTGTTACCTCTACAATGAATTATGGTGTAATCAGTAAATAAGTGCATTTCACAACTATTTGAATGAAAGCATATATTTTGCGTAATTTTATTTATAAATGTTTAGCATTTCTTGGCAAACACTTATTCGCGTTGATGTAATTTTTATAAACATAGTTATATAGCAGATAGCAACAGTAAAATAGATACCTATTAATTTTAATAAAAAGTTTTTAAAAAGTGCAAATATTGCCCAATAGCAAATATTCCTAATTTATGAAATAAAAATATTTCTCTAAAATAATTTAGAAACGTTTAAGAGGGAAACCAAATTTATGCACATATTTTTACTACGTATTTATATATTTGCTATGATGCACAACAGTAAATTAATTCCAGTCACAGTCACGGTTGTCATCTTTTAGTCAATACTAACTCAGAAATTTTGTTTATACAAAGGAAGATATAATGCATTTTATCTACTGTTACCATTTAAATTATTTATAGTAAATTTTAAAAGCATTATGAACAAAAATATAACAAGCATATTTAAGCAAAACCGCACGTTCTAACAGAACAAAACAAATGTTGTAATGTCGCTTCTCTTATGAGAGATAAAAGCAGCATAACCAAATTATAAAGTATTTACGTACTCGACATCGAAAAGCCGAAGTCTAACATATTATCGATGCTACAGCAGCACTGGTATTGAACTGCAATGAGAGTTGTATGTACATTACGAGTAAAAAGTTATTTTTATTAAATATTTTATTTTTTAACGCAAATGTAATAAAAAAAAATCTTCCATATATTTAGTACATATCGTACATTCTTTTCTATATATTTATGCCTATTAATATACCCATAAATGCTATAAGTAGCATTACATCCGCAGATGTCAGTTTGAAATCCGAGCTCGTAAAGCGAGGATTTTAAGACATCTATGGCCTGTCATGACTCATAACTAGAGCTGACACTTTTATCCAAATGCATATTATATTTACTTATACATATTTCGATTTTAGCTTGCTTTCTGCGCGAATCGTAAAAAATATAGCTTATATTTAAATTTTTAAAATGCATATTTTGCATATTTTATGTTTTTAGCATATTTTGCAGTTTCAGACCATATCTTTGCATATTTCAATATATATATATATATATATATATATATATAAATATATATATATATATATATATATATATATATATATATATATACAGGGTGTTTCAGGACTAGTGTAACACACTTTAACAGCTTATTCCTGAGGTCATTTTGAGCCAAAAATGTCATATGAACATAGGTCCTATTCCTTCTAGTTACCAAAATACAAGAGGTTGAAGTTCTATAAATAACACGAAATTTTCAAATTTTTGTAATCAAGATTCTTTCGGAAAACAAGAGTTTTATTGAAAAGTCATACCTTATTTGTCTTAATTAATTTTATTTATTAATATTAACATGCATACGAGTTCAAGGCGCTCATTTTGAACACTTGCTGTAATTTTTTTAAAATTTGTTTTCTTATTTCATATCGTGTTAACCTATTCCATGTTTGGTTATGTTGTTCTGTATCTACGAGTATTTAATTGTGTCATTTTATGTTTTGTTCTCTAAATCGTATTCCTTAATATTAATAAATAAAATTAATTAAGACAAATAAGGTATGACTTTTCAATAAACTCTTGTTTTCCGAAAGTATCTTGATTACAAAAATTTGAAAATTTCGTGTTGTTTATAGAAATTCAACTTCTTCTATTTTGGTAACTAGAAGGAATATGACCTATGTTCATATGACATTTTTGGCTCAAAATGACCTCAGGAATAAGCTGTTAAAGTTTGTTACACTAGTCCTGAAACACCCTGTATATATATATATATATATATATATATATATATATATTTCTTTTTGATATTCATATAAAAGTGAACAAAACCTTACAATTTCTTAATAAAAACTTCTATGCATGTAAATAAGCCATATTCGTTTTGTTGGGTTTTCGAGTTCATGTGTAGACTTTAGAGCAATACTAACAAACGAACCTAGAGAGAACTTGACGGCTACCGGTAGATTCTACATAACTAGAGAATGCAATACCGGTCAAAAATTACAATACCGGTATCCCGGTATTTGCATTTTAAGAATCGGGATACCGGTACTAATACCTGTATTGACAATTTTTTTAAAATTTAACCTATTTAACATTTATTTACAGTAGGGTGTGGTGTGTGTGTGTGGTATATAGATTAAGGGAATGTCAAATTTAATCAAAAATAATCATTTTATTTTAATAATTATAAAATATAATAATAAAATTGAACAACATCAAAAAATAAAGATAGGTATGTAAAATAAACAACATAAACTTTTTTTTTGCTTCAATGGAATTAAAATAAGATTTTAGTAAACAAATATGATCGAGTGTGTCGTCATTTAATCTAGATCTTATTCTTGTGTATATTAGAGATGCGACTGAAAATGCCGTTTCTGATTTCACACTTGTTGGTGGTACTGTTTGTAAATAATCGTATGTTAATTGTAAATTCACGCCCTTAATACCTTCCTCTTCAAAAAATGTAATTTCCTTCCTGGTTAGTTGCTCATCTCCTTGCTTTTTGCTATTTGCTAACGAACAACTACGAGACAACTACGGATTGGCGATCGGCAAGCTAATACTTGACAAATACGCAACGTTCCACTGTTCCATTATTTGGGATTCCCCGCAAAAACTTTGCCACCTTTTCAATTACATAATTTTAAAAAGAGTTAAACGTTAAAGTATAAATAATAATAACATTCCGCTAAATAGTATCTTATACTTCAATTGAAAAAATACCGAAAAACCGGTATTTTTATGCTAAACACCGGTTGAATACCGGACAAATTATGTCTGGGATCCCGGTATTGCATTCCCTATACATAACCTAATATTTTTTAAGCAACTGTGCAATACGAATGTTACTAGTTAAGTAAACACCTATATTTTTGAATTAAATATGGGTAAAATAAAGAACAAACTAATTGAACAATGGATAAGAATAGACTGCATTGAAAATACATGAAAATATAGTTTATTATAGTCAAGCATGTTCCAAAACGGCAAAAATTAAATATATAGCATACACACATAATAAATATTAATTTGTTTTATACCAATCTTTGATTTTAGATTACATGTGAAAGAAAAAGTCAAATTGAGCAGCATGTACGGGGACAGAAGCATACTATCAACAAATCTAAGCATTCTGAACTTACGCAAACATTTTTAACTAGAGATAATATTAATAATAATTTAACTCTAGCTAACTCTTTTAAAAAGGATTTATGTGAAGCTTTAATTTGTGCCAATATACATATTTATAAATTAGAAAATGAAGTTTTCCGAAAGTTTTTGGCAAAATATACCAGCCAGCATATTCCATCTCAAACAATTTTAAGAAATACGTACGTAAACAAAGTTTACGACGAAATTATAGATAAAATTTGAGAGATCGGTATTTATGGTTTTCAGTTGATAAAACAACAAATAGTAAGGGTGAATATGTTGCTAATTTAATTGTTGGGGAATTAAGTGCTGATTGCTACAAGAATCCTTATTAAATACAATCAAAAGTTTTAGAAAAAAACAATTTTGCAACTGTATCACGTTTTGTTAATGAAGGACTTTTATTTTTGTTTAGTGGTGAATCATTTTCAAAGAATAAAGTTGTACTAATGGTTACGGATGGAGCATCATATATGCTTAAAGCTGGACAAACACTAAAAGTTTTTATCCTACCTTAATTCATTTAACATGTTCTGTTCATGGCCTAAATTTGGTTGCTGAGTGTATCAGATCCTGTTATCCCAAATTAAATATGTTGATTAGTAATGGTAAAAAATATTTCTTAAAGCTTCTTTGAGAACTGATGCATTTCGGAATATGTACCCTAGTGTGCCGTTACCTCCAAAACCAATATTAACTCGATGGGGAACGTGGTTACAAGCTGTTAAATACTATGCCGATAATTATACAGCCTTTAAGACAATTGTTGAATTATTTAACTCAGATTCTACAGGAATAATGGAATGTAAAGAACTTTTGAAAGATGTAGAAATAGTTGCTCAATTACAGTATATCAAAGCTCATCTTATCTCAATATCAAATGTTATTAAATCGTTAGAAGAAAAAAAATTGGAATTAACTACTAGTATAAATCTCATAGAAAATCTTAAACATAATTTGGAAAATGTACCAGGAGCATGTGGATCAAAAAAGATCTAAGAAAAATTAAATACAACGTTATATAATAATCCTGGATATACAATTATCAAAAATATTTCATTAGTATTAGAGAGGGAAGAAAAATATATTTCCGAATTAGATCCTAACATAACGAAATTACTGGCATATTTCAAATATGCTCCTATTACATCATGTGATGTTTAGCGTTCATTTTCACAATATAAAATAATTTTAACTGATCGCCGTTATTCCTTGACAAATATAAATTTAGAAAAATATTTAGTTGCTTACTGCAACAGAGGAGTACTTTAAATAAATATTTACTGGTACATTAATTGTTCAGAGTATTTTTTTCCTTGCATTCTCATTTAGTTTACATTCCAAAATATTATGTATAGATATATTTAAGTTATTTAAAAACTAATTTTACTCGTTTGTTAATTTAATGATAAAAATATTCTATAACTATAAATATAATGGCAGTTGGTCCGCCCAGAAGCCACAAATTAAAATGTACTTGATTTTTGTATGTAATTTTATAATAAAAATGTGATATTTATTTGCTAATAAATAAAATACAAAAATGCATATATTGACTTTTTTTGCATAAAATGACTTTTTGGATGCATAATTAGATAAAAAAAAATAAACATTTTATGCACATAATTTTCTAATTTTTATGCATAACAGTGTTAGCTCTACTCATAAAATCTGTGATTTGTTCAATAGTTTACCGGTTTCAGAATTTAAACACGTTGTCATTAATAAATATAATTTTTTGAATTTTGTTTTTTACTATGACTTCATTTATTCAAAAATATTATTTACATGTTTAAAAATAAAATTACATTTTAAACTTATATAACTATCAGCGTGTTATGAATTCCTGTTTACAGATAAACTTAGCTTCACTTTATGTTTTTTCATGTGTAAACTTAAATTAATTGTAGTGTATTTGTGTCAGTGCAGTGTACTTAATTATTATTCATTTATTTATTTATTATATTACATATAAAGAGCATTACGCTCACAATATTTCAAACAATACACTTATAACTAAACTTACATACTAAAATAATATGATACTTTGATTTTACTATTTTAATAATGTTTGTTTTAATTCACTTATTTCATAATTAAAACTTAGAAATGTACTATACAATTAAAATCACTTAATATAAATATAAATAAAATAAATAAGTAATTATGAAACACAAGTGTGTTGGTTGTGTTGTGTGTAAAGGGTCAGCTAATCTTGGAACGTTTCCTGGAAGATTGGAAGGGTCTGATAGGGAAGTTTATGTTTTAATTTTATTTCGGTATTGTCATATCTCAGTCTGGTAATGTTTTTGGTAAGTTCGCTGTCACTGGCGTAAGTTTGTAGGGTATAGAATTTTTGTGCATGTTGTGTAATGTAGTCTTGAATAAATGGTAAGTTCAGGGCCAGATTTAAGGGTGGGCCGGGTGGTCCATGGCCCAGGGGCCTCTACCATCTGCGGGCCCCCACCAAACATCAAGTAAAAAAGCTGGGAACAAAGACCAATACTTAAGACGCGAACATTTGATGTATTCGTGAATCATTCAAAAACATCTGCAGGATGCTTTTCCTAACGTCGAAACTGTGTTGAAAATGTATCTCGTTTTGATGATAACGAATTGTTCTGCGGAGAGATCATTTTCCAAATTAAAATGGTTAAAAAACAGATTGCGATCGGCAATGACTCAAGAACGCTTAAACGGTCTCGCAATTTTGAACAGCAACTCTGATATCTTAAGATCATTAAATTTCGACGATGTGATCGACGATTTCGCGATGAGGAAAACTCGAAAAGTACCTCTGTAAAATTATTAATACTTATGTACAGTAAATAATATATATGCAGGGTGGAACAGCGAAACCAACCACCGCCTATATTTTCTTTATTATTATAGTTACAAATAAATATTACAAAGAAAAGTTATAGAAGACCAAGGGGGACATCTGCTTAAAGAATAAAATAATATTTTAAACCAGTGGTTCCCAAGTTACAACACAAAGTTATATTTTTTCAAATAGGATTATCCATATTTTGTAAGCCTATTCGATAGAGTATTTTTTTCTGAATTCAACTATGTAATCATTTTATATCCTTACATAACAAAAATATTGAGAAAATTCAATTTACTAACAGAATAATATTCTCTGCTGGCACAGTTTGTCTTTGTTGTTATTTAAATTGCTATTGCGTAGCTTTCCCTTTTTTTCGGTAGATGGCACGACCAATTCCACAGAACTTCTCATGTCATCTTCCCAGTTTGTTAGAGATCTTATTTTCTGCTGGCACAGTTTTTCGTCACCAGCTTCTTCACATGAACTTTGTTCTAGGTGAAGAAGTGAGTTATACCATACTGATGAGCTCTAATAAGAGCGAAACGCGTCTATGGTTACTAATTGTGCTGGCCAGCCTCTGACGATGCCCTCATAAGGTGACTTGGAGGCTGAATTTTGTGAAACATAGCCAAGTGTTTACTTTATATTTTTTATTAAACCTTGTTTCACCAAGTGTTGGATGACAATTAATTTTGTCTTTGTTGTTATTTAAATTGCTATTGCGTAGCTTTCCCTTTTTTTCGGTAGATGGCACGACCAGTTCCACAGAACTTCTCATGTTATCTTACCAGTTTGTTAGAGATCTTATTCTCTGCTGGCACAGTTCTTCGTCACCAGCTTCTTCACATGAACTTTGTTCTAGGTGAAGAAGTGAGTTATACCAAACTGATGAGCTCTAATAAGAGCGAAACGCGTCTATGGTTACTAATTGTGCTGGCAGCCTCTGACGATGCCCTCATAAGGTGACTTGGAGGCTGAATTTTGTGAAACATAGCAAAGTATTTACTTTATATTTTTCATTACTAAGTATTTGATCGTAACGTTCCTTATCGGAATCGTCGAGATTACCGGTTATACTTTTAATTATTGAGCCAAGACCGTTGATCAATCCACGTTTTTTGCGATGTAGGTTAAGTAGTTGAATTTTATCATGAATGTGATTTAATAAGGAATTTAATATATTACGGTTATTAATTACACTATTATCAACCTGATAGAGATCGAGTTTTGAATAAAATGCGTTGATGTTTCTTTCAAGTATTTCGTATTGTTTGAATAGTTCTTCTAGGGGAATTTTGACAATTATGGTTTGAGTGTTTACCTGTAGTTGTTCAAGGCCGAGTTCGAGAATATTGATGCCAGGGTTTTGGTCATCTTTTGCTATTAATGTAATTCCGAAGGGAATTAATCTGGAACAGTAACACGAGGTTTTTTTAGTTGTGTTAACTTATGTTTTTTATTTTTATCATCGATTATTTGTCCGTGTTCATGTACAACTGTTTTTACGTTAATTTTCTTAAATTTAGGTTTCTCAATCTTGCCTGTGTTTCGTTTGTGGATTTTTACGTGTACTTGTTCCGGGATATGAATTTGTTTATCTAGAGGTTGAGCGTATTTTAATTTAGCCTTATCAAAATTTTACAATTGTGTGGAGTTCACCTTCAAAAACAAGCGCAAGGAGATGCTACCTTCCTTTCTTATCTTTTTGATTCATTGTCTGTTTTTACTATAGAGTGTCCAACTGCAATTGTGTGGAATTCAGTTTCAAAAACAAGCACAGGTATATACGAGTACCCTCTTTCTTCCTTATCTTATTTACTTCATTTTCAGTTTTTACTATACAGTGTGTAACTGCAATTGTGTTAAATGTATTTTTAAATAAGCGCAGGCGATGCTGTCTTCATTTCTTATAGATTCGTTGTTAGAGAAGTGGGCGTAAGTGAAGATTTACGAAATAGGTGTACAGGAGCGAATGGATGAATGTTTGTTGCGTGATGATGGATTTTGGTTGTGAGAAAAGAAAGAGTTCATATGGAGGAAGTGTTAATGTGGTCGAAACCAGTATCGTGTCAGGATGAGAATGTTGACGGGTTCGTGCAACCCCATTTAATGGGATATAGCGTGATGTTATGTATGTATGTATGTATGTATGTAATATTTTGCTGAACTTGTTGATTTATTTTAAATATAAATACATAAAACTGTAGAAATGTTACTCCTCATTTATTGAAACAACAGACGTCATTTTTTATCAAGTTAATGACACAATAATAATTAGTTAATTTTTTCTAGCAAAGTCATATTTTTACGATTACAGCGTTACCTGTTGGGTATACAAAAAAAGTTCCCGAATAAAACTAACATACTTTTTTAAGCTCTTTCCGAATCTGCAATAACAAATAAAGGTTCCCATTTAAGATTTTTAAGTCGACCACCTTTCAAGCAGCCCCCTAGGGGTGTGGGGGGCATCTTGTCAGAATCCGATGTCCCCCCCCCAAAACTATGAAGGTTTAAATTCGACACACTTGTTGTTAAGATGCATTCTTTTCGAGATATTCATGAACGTAACGTTATTTGGGACACCCTGTATATATATATATATATATATATATATATATATATATATATATATATAAAAATACACGCCTTTCTCGGTAAGTTATATATTTAAGAACTGCGGTTATCAGCTCCGAAGATTTTAGTGGGGGAGAAGCCACAAGGGTAATTTTAATATGGTGAAAACTATTTTTCGGCTGTGAGAGTTAAACCCGAGTTCTCAAATATACACTTCAACTCAATACACCAAATCACCTACCCTATACTTTAAATAGAGACTTAGGAAATAAGTTTTTTTTAAATAATTGGTGTCCCGCAAACTATTATTGTTCCAAATCGCATATGGTAGTGCTATACTTATCTAAATACCTTATTTATTACCTAATTATAATGTTATAAATTAAAGAAATTAAATAAAATATTTCCAGAAAATCGCCTATAATATAAACATAGCATTGTTTTAAATAGAATCATACATATACTTTATCTAATACAGATTATATAACAAGTTAGAGAAATTCATTAAAATATTTTAGCGCCACTGGCTCTCGGTATTGAGAAAATACAGTCCTTGGCCAAATTATTAGACGCACGTGGTTTTTATCCAAAATTGAATGATAAACACTTTATGAAATAACGTTATTGTTATTCTAATGCTTTATTTAAATATAGGTAAATTGTATGATCACTCACAATAAAAAAAAACTATATTTATATATTTTGATTACTGTGCATGTGTGTATGTACCTTGTTTGACACAGGGTGATAAATATAAAATTACGCTCCTCCAAAATATGTTTGAGATTTGTGTATGGTGTGTTAAAGTATGATCATATTACTCGGTACCGTATCTTGGCAAGTTATATCGATGAGCGTGTAAAAATACTTTATCTATGTCTTATACATAAGATCAGACTTACAGATCGACCATTATTCCTTTATAATAAATTAATTATTAAAGACTATGATTATACTCTTAGGGAAAAGGATTTATACTCCGTACCATCTTTTAATAAGGTCAAATATAGAGCTTCATTCTCTTACTTAGCTCCCATCCTTTATAATAGTATACCAAATAATCTAAAATCTTTTTCACTCCAGAAATTCCATAATAGTGTTAAATGTCTGTTTCAATGAACATAAAATGTATGTGTGTATGTAGCTTTATTTACAAAATCGTATAGCCTTGTCTAACTATGTTGGCAATTTTTCTTTTTGGGTTTTTTTTTGTACTTATCTGTATTGGTTAGGTGGAAGATCAGCCTTCGGCTGAACCTCGCCATTGGTATGTATGTATCAATAAAGTTATTATTATTATTATTATTATTATATGAGAATATGAAAAAAGGAGCAAACTGATTATTAAAATAAAATGTGTCTTCTTACTCGTTTAGCACATTTTTTAATCCGTTGCAGTTAACTGTTCATTACAAAAGAAGTAATTCTAAAACAATGCTTTAATAGTAATTAAATTTTAATTATAAAGTGCACGTAAATAAAGACAAAGTGAAAAAAAAGAAACTCCAGGTGCGTGTAATACTTTGGACAAGGGCCAAACGTATAAAAAGGTGCTGCGACAATTTTTTTTTAATTTGTCGTTTTTCTACTTTAACTTAATATTTTTCATGAAAATGAAATACTTTTCAATACAAATTTTAATTAATATAATTTTAAAAAATAGGTCACCCTTTTTTCATTATATCATTAAAAATAAATAATAAGTTTTTTTTATTGTCAATTAGCACACAACCTATTTATAACTAAATAAGAAAATTGTATGAAACAACAGATATAATATGAAATGAACTGAATATTATTTAATTCTATGTTAAAAGAAAGTGCGTGTAATATTTTGGCCAGGGACTGTATATTGTGATATTTTATTACAACAAATAGAATTTATGCCGTTATTGTAGGTAATAAGTTTACACGCATTGCTAAAAATTCGCACAAATATTTTACACAATCATATGCTTACAAGAGCGTTACGCAAACATGTTCCATCGGGAAACACTTTACAAATCCAAAAGTTTTAACGGATCACTTTAATTTTGCTAATAAAATTATAGCAAATACACAAACTTAATACAAGCTAGAATACAGAGACGAGACTCCTCTACATATAATTTGTCATTTGTGGATGCACATTAGCACCGCCGCCTTCACTACATGTGAAATTAAACAGGTTCGAAATAAGTAAATATGATTTGACGGTTGGTAACCGCATTTCACGCAAAAAAAATATATCACTTACCGAGATCTGCTTCGGTAGAGTGCCACACCCAGTAATGGGTAAAAGGCGTTACGATATATTTATTTTACTTTTAAAAAGTGTAATTATTACAAAATAAAATAAATAATAAGTATAATGAACAATATATAGATGGTACATGTTAGTAAATAAAAACACTAAGAACATATGTATAAAATCTAAAATTAAGATTAATTTAGAAAGATTCAGTAAAAGCAAATTTCAAATTACTTGCATTTTTTGTATATTCATTTGTAACTTCTTCAATGATATCATATTCATTTTTGTTTATATTATCCCAATAGGGACTCATCACACATAGCCGTTAAGCCGATCTTCGCAAACAATGGAACGAATCAATGTTTTGACTCTACGTAGAGTATTAAATGATCTTTCACATATGGTGGGGGGTAAACAGATTAGAATTTGTAATGCTTTATATATTGATGGATAATATTTACAATGTTCAAGAAGTTCAATTATAGAGGTTACTTGTGTAATATTTACAACTTCATTTTAAATCCAAATCTAATACTATGGTAAAGCCAAATCATAAAATGTAAATCGCGACCAAAAAGAGAATAAATTGGAAACCGTTGATTGAATTAGAAGTGAAGATAAAACATCAAGTGTTGAATAGTGCCGGTGGAGGATCACGCAATTGTTCAGTGGGGTTCAAGGAAGAAATGAGCCAGCATTTAAAAAACAGATTGGCTTAGTAAGAAATAGGCGATGACAAATAAAAATAAATTTAAAGTAGGGCCGTAACTAGAAGTAAATAAACATGGGAAAGGTAGGTACCTATAGCATATATATAGATATATAAGCATTGTTTATCTGTTTTTTTATAATTTATTAACAAATGCAAAACATAATTAACATAAGATAAATAAATATAATAACGAAATGCAAATCTTTAGTAACAAAAGGTACTAAACTATTTAAAATAATATTCAGAGAAATACAAACTACAGATACAATGGAAAGCCTTTAAAAAGTTGTAATTTTATTTGTTTTTTATTGTGAATTTTTTCCAAAAATAAGTCTAGACAAAGTTAAAAAAAAACAGGCTGAATCAAATTTAAAACTGAATAAGCCGAATATTTGACAATAGATATGTAATAACAACAAACAACCTTAGTGCATATGCAGTACTTGATCGAATAAAGTCGAGACGCGGCCGGGACGAGAAAAAACATGTAAACAAGCCAATCAGAGCAACCAAAGCAACGAGACACGAAAGGACGACTGATAGAGATCGTACGAATACAAAAGACAAAATTCACCAGAGGTGACTTACCGCACGTAAACAAATATGTAGCGCAAACCGTTAAATATCACTTTTTCTCCAATACCTACACTAATTTTTTAATTTTATAAAGTCGGTGGTGTGATCTTAATTTTTTTTTATTATTTCAGTTTAAATATTTTTACTAGAACTTAATTGTTCTTTATTAGGGCTCGACTTAGCCCAGTCCCTCTGGCTACTTAAACGAAAGGATACATACATTGACTACGATGATACACTTGAAGTGAGAAAAGTTTATTCAGAATTGAGAAAAAGAGTTACATATGGAGAGAGATTATGGAAATGGAGGCAAGAATTGGTTATTAGAAAAATATTATTAATGATAAAATATTTACGTGGAATAACAAAAGTAAAACATTGACGCAAAAAAAATATTACTAAAACAGGAATGAAAATTATGGAAATGGAGCAATTTATGATTATAGCTAATAAAAAAACAATAAGATTAAAAAATACAACAATAGGACAAATAATAAAAAAGTAAGCCACGTGGAATATGCAAGATACAAATTAAGAAGGAGCATTTAAAGTTCTAGACACAATCTTGAAAGCATACAATATTGAAGTAGTACCAATACTAGAAACCAAACAGTAGTACACAAGTATTATAAAGACGCGTGACTATATATTAATAGTGGAGGAAAAAGTAGATTCCCTAGATCAGAATTTATGGATAACAAAAAACGTAAGTATATTATATTGAAGTTCGAACAAATATCTGAAATGCTATAAAAAACAAGAATAAAATGAATCTACCACAAGGTAACTATAATTAATGTTCCTACCCTTACAAATGTGAATGATGAGAACGAAAAAATATACATATTTTATTATGATATTAAAAGAGCTCTAGATGAAATACCCCTATACGATATTAAATTGATAATTGGTGATCTCAATGCCAAAATTGAAAGAGAAAATTTATATAGTTTAATTACGGGAAGGCAGTTAATTTCAATAAACAAATGAAAATAGACATATGTTGATTAATTTTGCTCTAACAACTAAGATGAAGATAATGATTACAATCTTTAAAAGCAAAGACGTAAAAAACACGTAACGCTGATATAAAATATTAGAACCCAAAGATGAGCAGATGCAAATTCAGATCATTTCATGGTAAGAGTGATTATAGAGAAGAAACTACCAAGATGGAAAAGAGATAACTTTAGTCTGATGTACAGCAATTTGGAAATGAGGATAATCTGCTTCTGCATGACAGTGAGGCCAATTAAAAATTATTCGAATGAAATCATTCTGAAAATTATAAAAATCTTCAGAACAAAGATTATCGTAACTTGTACCACGAGGAGAAGAGACAAAATGTGGATACCAGTCGAAGATAATAAACTGGAAACATAAAAAGATCTAGTAACAGATTCAGATAAATTCAAAAGGTGGACTGAATATTTTGAAGAAATGCACAATGAAATTAAAACTGAAGAAGAAAAAGATATACTGGAGATAACAAATATTGTAAGAAATTAAAATAACAATTGAATCAAAGCACAAAGACTTCAAGGAGATAATAACAGTTCTAAAATGTATCAAAAACAAAAAAAGTCCAGGAGTAAATGAAGTTGTGGCTGTAATGTATATGAATGGAGGTTATTTAATATATAAATCATTATATAATAATAATTACTTGTCCCGATTCATAAAAAGAGAAACAGAGGATGCTGTGAGAACTTTCGAGGAATAGCACTTCTGGATATATTCTATGAATTCTTGGTAGGTTGTATAAAAATCGAGTACAAAAGAGGCTGAAAAAACCTTAGGAGACTATCAGGCGGGTTTCCGAGCCAACAGATTAACCAGTGATCAAATTTTCAGTTTAAAACAACAGTTTTGAGAAGAATTTACCAGTATACGTATTATTCAAAGACTTTAAACAAGCTTATGATACAATAAAGAAGATCAAGCTATATGAGGTAATGACACATAAAAAACACAAAATTGAAAGTAGGTACTTGTGTTGGGAATAATCAAATTACTCGGTCTGTTTGTTTTGACGACGCTAAACCAATCAAAGAGTTCGTAAATAAACCGACCAATCAGAATGCTTCTTTCATTTGTAAAAGTATAAAAAAGCGGATATAAACAAAGATTGTTAGTTGTTAATTTTCCCTCTGTAATTAACGGAATGTAATAAGGTGTAATCGAGTCAGATAATTTCGTTTTAGCAGATATTTATATAGTCTGTAATTTATGATTAACAAGAGCAATGTTTAATGTGTTTAAAGGCGTCTTTATCAACAATTACATTTTGTATCTTGCTTACACATTGACAATAAACATTGTTACAAGTATATTGAAAGTATAAAAGTCATTTCTCGCTCGTCAATGGTCGCACTGCTTCATCAACTTGTAAATGAAAAACCTGAATTTGAAATTAATCGATATCTCTGTCAGGGTGTTCCAGTATCGCCAGTTCTATTCAACCTTGTGCTGGAATGAGTAGGTTAGTAAAAGTAACATACGAAAGAAACAATATCCCATCACAGGAACCAGTGCCGAACTAGTGTGAATAACTTGGCTTTAGTTATACGAACAAAAAAAGATCTACAAGTAAAGTTTAACAGTTTAAAGTACATAGCGTGTATAACAGGAATTCAAGTTAGTGAACAAGAAACAAAATGCGTGCTGTTGCGAAAAAATAAAACATAGACAGGAATGATTTTAAATTGACCAAGGGAAGGGATGAAGTACAAAGTTTCGTTTATGTGGGTGTAAACATCACAAACAACAATAGCGAAGAAGAGAAAATTAAAATCCATATGGAATAGAGGTTGTAGCAGTGCAGATGCGTTGCTATAAATATTAAAGTAATATATATATATATATATATATATATACAATAAAATCTAATATTGCAGTACAATATTAAAAATTTTAGCGTAAATATTTGCTTTCTAAAAAGTTAATCTAAATTGAACTGCGCAAATTTCAATAATATTAAAACTACTAAATATTATAACAATTATTTGGCTTTACACAATGAAGTAGACATACAAAATTTATTTTCTATTTACTGAATTTGTAAACACTATAAAATTGTAGAAATATGCTGTCGGGTCACAATCTTAAAATTACTTTTCACTTGATAAAATAAATAATACTTTTCATCTAGCATAAATTATTACACAAAATAAAAACTTGTAACTTTTGGAACTATATGTGTATGCATTTGTTAAAAACATATTCTATGTATATAATGAAAATCGCACATTTATTATGTGAGCCATACGTTTAATACTTACGGAACACATATAAAATTGTGACGTCACATGGTCGTGGTCTATACTTTATAATCCAACAACTAATTGAAAGCACAATAGAAAATAAGGAAATTATATAATTTTGTTTCATAGATATAGCAAAGCCTTTCACTTGATACAAAGAGGCTACCTGTGGAAGATCCTAAACAAAAAAAAATCAAAACGAAATCATATGAAATTTAAGAAGCCCCTACTTCACGTACAAAAAATAAAACACCCCAAGTTTTCGAAATCACGGCAGAAATTAGACAAAATGTCTTCAATATAGGAATAGATAAAGTAATAAAGAGCTGTAAAGATAAAACCAAGCATACAACCTGAGAATACTATAGTTTAGAAGGAGTAAAAATCAGCCAACTACAGTAGTAGGTATTTGCAAACGATTTATTCCTGATGCCTAAATTAGAAGAAGATCTAAACTCGAACCTATAGATTTGGAATAACGAAGTAAAGAAAATAAAATTAGAAATATACGGTAACAAAACAAATGCAATGACAATAAAAAAAATCTAGAAGAATAAATATAAAAGAAACCTAAAAAAATAACACAAGCAAAAGAGTTTTAATATCTGGGAATTATATTATCGGAAGATGTAAAATTAGATACACAACTGGGTGATAGAATCAGAAACATAACCAAATTATATTTGTCCCTATTCAAACAAACCTTAACAAACTAAAAATTATCAACAACAATGACAATAATATTCTGCAACTCACTGTTCATACAGTTCTAACATATAACTCATAAACTTGGTTATTAACCGAAAAGCAACAAGAAAGGCTACAAATAAGCGAATATATTAAGATGAATAGCAGGTGTGACAATACGAAGTGAATACGTTAAGAAGAAATTAGGAGTCAAATCCATTGGACAAAAATAAGAGAAAACTCCTTACGATGGTGTGGACACCTAAACAGAATGCCAAAAAAATCTAGAAAATTTTAAGTTAAAAGAAGCGAACAGAGGCAGAGCCTAAAGAAATATAAATGGAATGGAAACAAACAAAATAACTCGCCAAAAATAGAAAGAAATGGAGAAAGAAAATAAAACAATCGAACGTAAGAGCTTGACACCAGCAAAAATTGGTACAAAAAAAAGATGGATAGTTCGTGACCGACCCGTTATTTGAGCCGATTCAGTACCGTGAACGAAGTGTACCGGATCGCTAAATGAAAAGCATCTGGGTCGCGGTTTAGTGACTGATATAGACCTGCCCGCTGTGTAATTTCTATTACTAAATGTGCGTTCTCCATACGAAGCGTTTCAGAAACGCGAAATTTCACGATTTCTTATAACATCAAAAGCAAGAGTACCCGAGCTTGCTTCGTTGCCGATAGAAAATTGCCGTAAAATAATATAAAACTAAAATTTTATAAATATGCCAGTGACACTTGTATAAGATATATTTTTTTAAATTTAAAAAGACGTGAATAAAGAGAGAAATAGAGAAAAGTGCAGTAACACGAACAAAGGATATCCTTTACAAATATTAAGCGAATCCCCAAAATACGTATCCCACAAGGCAGAGCGACTACGCCCAACTGGAGCAAATAAGCAACCGTATGCACGCGTATGAAAAGAGGGTTGCGGTAGCCCGTGGGCAACAAATTTCACAAGAGACACAGTAAAAGAATAATATAGGAACTTATAACTTATTAATTATAGGGTTAGAGTAATAGTGAACTAGTTTTTTAAAATTATTATCAAGAAGCGTTAATTTAATATTTTAAGAGACATCGAAATAATATGTAAAGTTAGTGGTAAGGAGTAGAGCTACGAAAAACGGAGAAATAGAAAAACTAATGAAAAATGAACGACATAGAAGTATCAACAAATTTATTAAAAAAAGAGGAGGACAGAAAAAAAGAGGAAAGAGCATTTAAAAGAAGTATATTATTAAGAAGATCATTCAAAAACTTAGTAAAACATACTGTAATACAGGAGAATTTAAAATGGAAGAACTACTAAAAAAAATACAAGAGACACTGGTGAAATTATCCTAAAATGTCGATGATATTATAAAGAGGTGGAAGATGGTAAAGAAGAAGTAAAACAGGGAAATGTAGAAATGAGAAAATAAATGGGAGATTTCTTTCAAGAGATCAGAATAAATGAAGACATACAAAAATTGAAACAAAATAATAGAAAAGACAAAGCGAAATCGAGACCCTGAAAGAATTGAAAAATAAAATAGAACAATTAGAAAAAGAAATAACTACGTTATCATAATAGGTCTGGAAAAAGCAGAAGAAAGAAGATAGAAGTTTAAGAAAAAGAATAACATGATTATAAAAGGAATACAACTGGAGATTAACATAAAAGCAATTCAAGACTTTCTAAAAGACAAAATAGGAGTTGTGGTGGCAGTAGTCAATACATATAAAATAGGAAAAACTGAAGAATGGCAGCATACAGTTGCAACAAGTGATTATGTGGGAAAAAATTAAAATAATGAAGAATAAAAACAAACTGAGCGGCACAAAAATGATAATGATAAATATATATATATATATGGGTCATTCTACATGAAATCGGACAAGAAAAGGTCGACCCTCTCAGATTTTTCTATAAATGCGTATACTTTTCACCTAAAACTAAGTAAGAAGTATCGTATTTGGCCCATTCTACCGAGTTCTATATAAATTCAACAATGATTCCAACTAAAACAAATTAATGATATTCTGAAAGAAACATTTTAAGCTATTCTGATCAGCTAACGGAAGCAAAATTTCAATTTCTCAAATACGTCATCTCACATTTCACTTAAATATCACCAAATTGTAGCGATAATATTTACTAACCTTAAGTTATTTATTTTTTCACTTCTTGTTCGCTTTTAAGTCTTAATATTATGAAATTGGATTAATAATATTTATTCCACTTGCAAGAAAGTAAAAATAGGAATAGGATATGACAAATATCAGTGTTCAACCTTATTATGAACACTTTCAAACAACGTAATGGAAATTATAAAAGAAATCAGCGTATTATAATCAGTATACAATTGAATATACCATAAAATATGAAATATTTTATAAAAAAGGTAACATTTAAATAGTACCAATTGAACATACATTTAATATAAATAAAATGAGAAGAAACACCAAAAATTATGTATTTTTATTTTGGCTTATTACTGGAATATCGAAAACCAAAAGTTGATTAAATTATCATTTTAGAAGACGATTTTATTATTTTTGTTTTAAAAATAAAACCAGGAATCAGAAAACGCAGAAAACATGGTTCGTATTGGGTTCGGGCTAAAAAAAATTAAAATACAATCTTGATTCGGTTTCAGAAAAATAATCTGTAAACATTTTAAATAAATAGCGGTCTACTGAATTACAATACAAATTGTCTTGAATTATTGCTAACAAACACGTCCAGACTTAATAATTCTAGAAGTGTCAGTCAGAAAAAGAAACCTAAAATTAAAGAGAAATAGGTACGTTACAACAAAGGCCAATCGACTAACATCGTAACATTTCATTGGTCACAAGCAATAAGGTTGTACGTGATTAGTTTGTGGCGGTCTCAGCCAATCACATGACCGTCCCTCAACAGTCGCACACCTCAGCCAATCACATGACTGTCCCTCAACAATCGCACACCTCAGCCAATCACATGAACGTCCCCCACCAGTCGCGCATCTCAGCCAATCACATGAACGTCCCCCACCAGTCGCACATCTCAGCCAATTGCATGAACATACCTCACCAGTCGCAACAATCAGAGTTCAGCCAATCACATGAACGTCCCCCACCAGTCGCACATCTCAGCCAATTGCATGAACATACCTCACCAGTCGCAACAATCAGAGTTCAGCCACAAGGCTGAGAGACCAATGGCACCTTCAGCCACTCTCAACCTCTGCTCAGCCGCAAGGCCAGAGGATTCACACCTCTGCTCAGTCGCAAGGCTGAGAGTCTTTGGCACTCTCATCCTCTGCTCAGACGCAAGACCAGAGGAATCACACCTAAGGCACTCTGCTTAGCCGCAAGGCCAGAGAATTCATACTTAGGCACGCACTCTGCTCAGCCGCAAGGCCAGAGTTTCCAGCTGTCCGTCGCTATCGCGCAATCACCGCCTTCGAGGACAGCACAGAAACCAGACGCTCACTAGCCGGACCTATCTATGGAAGAATCTTCACCAACTGTCCACGCCAGTGCAGCCCGTCTCACCGCTATCATCTGACGCCGTACAGCACCCTGGACCCGCAGTACCACGACGTCAACCGCAGCCGAGTCCATCCAGCAGACCCACGCCTAGCCGTGGTGCAGAGGGCGTACGCGGAGAAATTCGGCAATAATATTGTACTTGTAAAAACTATTAATTAAATAAATAAATGTTTATGAAAGTTACTAAGGCGTATCTGTTCTGATCACAAAATACAAAAGCTACACGCAACCCCATAAGTTGATTTAAACATGACATATCCGCATGTTTTGTCTTGGCTTTAACGGTACTCTATCTCTATGGTTTCCCATTTTTATACTGTGTTTTTAGTAAATATGTAAAAAAATGACAGAAAGACATCTACATAATAAAAAAGGTTTACTTGATTGCA
Organism: Pterostichus niger; assembly: GCA_947425015.1. NCBI lineage: Eukaryota > Metazoa > Arthropoda > Insecta > Coleoptera > Carabidae > Pterostichus > Pterostichus niger. Next base: position 29,001,196 of record OX380337.1, on the reverse strand, counting down.
AATATAGAACATGCAATAATTTAATATGTATATATATATATATATCAAACTATAATCTTATTTAATCGCATGCAAGTATAAAACATATATATATTGAAAAATGTTAGTTTAACGAACCCTATTTTTTATCCGAAGATAGTGGGTTTAATTCCGAATTGTATTCAAGTTAACAAAATAAATAGCGGTTCGAGGTCAGGTTCACATAAAAAACATGCATATGAAACGGTTTTCAGTTCGGTTTTCGGTCCCTAAATAAAAGTAATATTGAAATATAATAAGTTTCAACAGCGGAATACATTATTGATATCTTGAAATCTACAGGACTTCGTTTAATGCATGGATCAGTAGATATGAACGAAAATCCGTATACTCAGAAAAATATTAATTATCATTACTATTTCTCATTGTTCAATAAATCGTTAATTATATAATTTCAAACTACTGAATACTCTATAAAAGTATATATATATATATATATATATATATATATATATATATATATATATATGGGGTAGGTGGCTCAGTGGTATCGAGTCGGCCTGTGGATCTTGAGAACCCTAGTTCGATCCCCACAGCCGGCAAACAATTTTCACCAATTTAAAAAAATCTACCCCTGTGGCTCCTCCACCACTAATATCTTTGGAGGCCGTGATTTGACGGCTGGTAACCGCACTTCACGCGAAAAAATATATCACTTACCGACATCTGCTTCGGCAGAGTGCCACACCCAGTGATGGGTAAGAGGCGTGATGATATATTTATTTTTATTTGATATATATATATATATAAATTATAATGTTAAACAAATTAACTTTGTTTTTAAAAAGTATTTATTTTACTTTAGACGTTCCTACTTGTACAAATTCTGAGCTAAGACTAACTTAAAACATACAATAATATTTCATGGCTAAACTACAACTACATATAATGTAATATGATAATTCTACATAAAGTCACGTTCTTAAATATTAACTGTCTATGTCAGCACTATTCCACCCTATAACTCCTCCCTTATCAGAAAGGAGCACCTCCTGGTAGCTCAATTTGTTCTTCTTCCGGTTTTGAGGTGATGGTTGGTTACCTTAGTTTCCTGGTTTTTATCCATTTTATTAGAAAGTACAGTCCAATAATTATTATTAACAAATATAACAAAACAGTCCATACACTTGGCACATGGATGTTGATGGCTTCTTCTTGAATAGTTACTACAGGATTTAATGAAATGTCATCTAGTTTCACAGGGTTTAGGTTTATTGAAAAATTTGATAATGTCGAAGTTTTAAGTGCGAAATTTAATTTTGGTAAAATTATTAGTTGTCCTTGTTCTTTATTCAAAAATATAAATTTTTGTTGGTTGTATATTATTTCACAATTTTTATCATTTTTTATTAAATAGATTCCGCGAAAAGTTTTGATATTTACTTCGTCTAAACACTTAAGCGTTATTTTATCTTCGTGAAGGAATATTAACAAATATTTATTGATTTCCGGAATTACTTCGATATGGTTTTCTTTTATGTTAATTTTAGAATAGTGACACTGGGTAGAGGACTTGTTGTAAGATTTCTTGTTCACATGATGACTGATGGTGGTTGTAGAATTTATTGGGGCACTGATAAACCTTGGTCGCAGTACATATGTCATTTAGAGGCATTATTTCAGTATTAGATTTTAGAAAATATCTTGCACTAGGGATAATCGTTACAAATTCTGAATCGTATATTGTTGGTATAGGGTACAAGTAAAACAGTTCAAAGTCCTTTTCAAAGTTAATGCTAATTGATATTAAGTAAATTATTTGGGATAGTTCAACTTTACAGTCTACTTTTAGTAGTGATTCAAATTCTATAATATTCTCGGAGTTTGGTTCAGTAGGTAATTCTGATTTATAATGTTTAGAGATTTTTTGTAATTCAGATAATAATTCATTTGGATGTATTATACTGGGGTGTAATGTTCTCAATTTACAAAAGGTAATGGAATTTTCGATATCTTGTAGGATATCTAGGATCGAGTTGTATAGGATTATTAATTGATCGTAAATAGTTTTTGCAAAAAGAATATCTTGAATATGCATGTTATTTATTATTTCACTTAATTGTAGTATTTTGGATTTCAGAATAGTTTCATTATGTTGTATGTCCAAAATGGTATTATTAAAATTTGTTATAATTTGGTGGTTTACCGAGTATGCTAGTTTTAATTGGTTTTCTAAATTGTGTTCATTCTTTAGCATGTGATTTAATATTTTGTCATATCTCTTACCGTCTTCTGCATCTAAGTTACCAGTAACGGCTTTGAAAACTGATCCCAATCCATCTATTAAGCCTCTTTTGTTTCTATTTTTATTTGTATGAAATTCTATATTATCAATTTTGTTATTAATGTTCGTACGAATAAATTGTATTATTTTCACATAATTGTCAAGTTCATGTAAATATTTAGAGTTATTAAATATCGTTGCCTTTAGGTCATTATATTGGTTATCATATTGTTCGTAAAGGGGTTTGAGGTTGTACTAGTGGATGAGTGTGTGTGTTGTTTTTTCTAATTTAGTCGGGCCCAGTCTAATAGGTAGTAATCCAATATTTTCGGTTATGTTTTTGATGATCGATCCTTGTCCAAATATGAACAGTCTGGAAGAGTATTAAATTTATAAGTCTTTTGTCTAGGACGTTTTATATTAGAGAGATGGATTTTTTCCATTGTATTTCCGTGTTTAGTTTCTAATTTGGCAGTTTTTAAATTTTTATTAATTGATTTTAATTTTTCGGATTTAAATTTATTTTTTGCTTTCTGTTGTTTTTGTTTATTTTTTACGAAAATTTCTTTACGAATTTTTGGTAATTCTTCTCTGGTTTCATTACGTTTACTAATTATTTTTTCTTTATTTTGCAAAATTTTGTTATTAATAGTTTGATATAAAATTTTTGTTTTATTTCTATGATTTTCCATGTAGTTATTAACAAGCTGTTTATCAATATCTATATTGAAGGGGGAGTTTATTTCCAGGTGACCGGATATGATTTCTGATGGTTTTATTTTCGTAACAGAGTGAATTGTATTATTGTATGCTAAAAGAGCATAGTTTACTTTAGCTTCAATTGTTTCTTTCGAAAATTCTGCCTGATTGTTGAACAATCTAATGTGTTCTATGAGTGTCGAGGGGAAACGTTCTATTATTCCGTTAGATTGAGAATTTTGTGAACTAATGAAGTGGGTGTGAATTTTGTGTATGTCTAAAAGTTCTTTAACTACTGAGTTTCTAAATTCTAGTCCGTTATCAGAAATTATTTGCTCTGGTATTCCATGGTGCGTGAAATGTTTTATTAAGTTATAAGCTACTTCGATACCTTGTCCGGAGTTAAGTTTATACGCCTGTGCGAATTTGGAAAATGAGTCAACTACTGTTAAAAATTTAGAGTTTTCTAGTGTTATCGTATCTACGTGCACAATTTCAAAGGGTTTTGTTGCTGTCGGTGTTATATTAAATTTTAAATTTAGGGGTTTTCTGTCATATTTCGTAAGTTGACATATTTCACAGTTATTAATATACGTTTGAACCGTTTTTCTTAATTTTTGCCAGTAATACCTCTGTTTAATGCGTGCCTCTGTATCGTCAATACCTCTGTGGTTTGTTTTTCCCGTGTGGTAGTTATTTATGATTTCTAGTATTTCTTCTTCGTTAGAGACGTCTGTTAGATATTGTGTGCATTTAACCATGTGTATTTGTGAATGTGTGAAATTTTTCTGGAGAACTAGAGATAATTTTTCATATAATTCGTCTTCAAAATATAAATAATATTTAACTTTTGGTACGATATACTCTTTAAGGAATTGAATCATTTCTTTTTCGTAGTTTGATTTTGAAAATTGTACCAGCATTCTTTGTTTTGTGTTCTCAAAAAGTTTCAGTATTTTTGGTGAATTAGGGTTGAACTCTACTTCAGACATGATTATCTGATTTTTTCAGAAATTAACCGGGTATTCAGCAATAGGTATGCCGATTACTGGGTTCTCTTGATTAGAGTGAACTGTGACGTCACTATCGTTATCATTGTGTTGTTCGTTGTTTACATTTACAGTTTGAATATCATCCCCCACTTCGACAACTAAAGATTGATTATCATCTTGATTATTAGAATTTTTATTACATAATTCTTTATTAAAATTATCCATGAATTTTTGAAAATGGTTAATGTTTTCGTCTGAATCGTTTGTATAAATTTCTATGCGTGGGAGTGTACTATCTGGTAAGGTAAAGATTGTAATTAGTATGTTTGTTTTGTCGAAGATATATTCGTGCATTGATTTAACATCGTTCCAGTTTAGTTGGTCGCGTCCGCAAGCAATTCTGGGTAAACTTAGGTTTTGTATTTTATTTTTTAAGCAAAAGCTTCTTAATTGTAGTAGTGTATAAAAAATGTCTTGTTTTGTTGGTTTATTGTAGTAATTTTCTTTTGGTATTAGATATATTATAAAACGATTATTTTCTTTAAGATGAATTAAATTATGAAGTTGAGGGTTCTGAGAATTTAGTTTGTCAATATTTTGAAATTTGTTTTTAAATTGTTTAGCAATTCCTTTTGACATTTGTAAGTCCTTGCTGACGCAATGTGCGAGACTGTTGTCTGACGGTGCATTAAATAAGTTCCCAACTACTTCGATGATATTTGTGTGGGTCGGTTTGTCTGTTTGTTTTTTCGTTAGGTAGTCTTGGTATTGTGCTAGGACAGATTCGCTTTCGTACTGTTTTAATAAATTTTGAATTTTGTCATCGGGTTCTCGCGGAAATCGGCATAGGGCGTCTGCATTTGCATTTAATTTTCCTTTTTTGTAAATAATATCGTAATCATATTCTTCGAGTTTCAATCTCCAACGTATTAATTTTTGGCTACAATCCTTAAGGGAAAACAGCCACTGTAATTGTCTGTGATCAGTGCAAATTGAAAACTTTCTTCCAAAAAGATACGGCCGAAAATATTTTGTCGCCCAGTGTATTGCTGAAAGTTCCTTCTCGATCGTGGAATAATTAATTTCTGTTTCGTTAAGCGTTTAGCTAGCGTAAGCGATTGGCACGTCACTGCCTATCTTACCTTGTGATAAGACGGCACCGAGTGCTACATTGCTCGCAACGCATGTCAGGATTAATTCTTTGTCAAAGTCCGGGTATTGTAATATCGGTTCGTTAGTTAGTAATAGTTTACATGTCTCAAAGCATTGTTTATATTCTGAATTATTAATGTCAATGATCGCGTCTTTTTTTAGAAATTTTGTCATGGGTTTGGTAATTTTTGCGACGTCTTTTATGAACTTCCTATAATATCCAATAAGTCCTAAAAATCCCTTAATTTGTTTTGTCGTGGTAGGTAATGGGTAATTTAGAATAGCTGAAATTTTGTCTGGGTTTGGTTTAACGCCATGAGAGGTTACAATGTGTCCGAGATACGCAACTTCTTTTTTTAAAAATTCCGACTTGTCTAATTGAATTTTTAAGTTGGCTTCTTTTAATCGGTCGAATACTAGTTTTAAATTGATTATATGTTCGTCTAGGCTTGTGCTAAAAATAATTATATCGTCGAGATATACTTAGCAAATTTTGTTAGTTAACCCTCTCAAAACATTGTCCATGACACGTTGAAAAGTCGCGGGTGCGTTCTTTAGCCCGAAAGGCATTCGTAAGAATTCGAATTGTCCGTCTGCCGTGCAGAAAGCTGTCTTAGGTATGTCATTCTTTTCCATTTCAATTTGGTGGTAACCCTACGCGAGGTCCAGGGTGGTAAAATAATGACATCGTCCGAGTTTGTCCAGCAAGTTAGTAATGTTAGGTATGGGATATTTATCTCTGATGGTATTTTCATTTAGTTTGCGATAGTCAATGACTACTCGCCATTTTTGTTTCCCCGATGCGTCTAGCTTTTTGGGGACAACCCAAATCGGGGAAGACCATGGTGAATTAGAAGGTCGTATTATGTTTTGATTAAGCTTTTTATTTACTTCGGACCTATCTTCCTCTCTGTGAATATGGGGGTATCGGTATGATTTCGTATAAATGGGTATTTCATCTTTTGTTCTGATTTTGTTTTACTTGATTACTAAAAGATAGATTTTGATTTTCTAAATAAAAAATATTCGATTATTGTTTAATTAATTTTGAGATTGCAATTTCTTCTTCTTTATTCAAATGATCAGTTCTAATTTTTGATTCATCGAATTTAATTTTTTCTGTTTGTGTGAGGTTTAAATTTGAGTCTGCATTCATTGTATAAATTTCGTAATTGTCTAACGCTTCTACTATAATTGGAATTTTAAACTGATATTTAACTTCGCTTTCTGACAAGTTAATAATTGTACACATAGCTTCATAGTTTTTTGCTACAGTAGCACATTCAGGAATTAATAAATTTTTTGTTCTGATATTTGGAACTAGAATATTACCTTTTTCTTTGTTAACTTTTATTTTAATGATTCTTTCAGACATTGGTTGTATTATGCCATTATTATGATATTTTTTATTTACTGTTAAATTATTTGTGTTGGGGGTAGCTTTAAAATTATGATAATGAATTTTTATTTTACTGTGTGGAGTAATTATCATGTCGTTTACTGTGTCGATTGAAATTTTAAATTTTTTCATATTTTCTATGCCAAGTAGTAAATCAAATTGATTATGAAATTTAAAAAGATAATATTTTAACGCTGGTTTTGGATTGTCTTTGAGATTAAACACGTTTGAGATAGGAATTTGTGTACTGTATTTCTCGGTAAATGAACCGTGTGCAGTTGTAATTTGAAACGGGTCTTCACTGATAGCGTGTTTGTAGTGTTTGAATGCAATGTTGGGATTTACAAATGATTTCGTGCTTCCAGTGTCTATTAAAATTTTTAAATTATTTTTTGGAATTACAATGAATGGTAGCTTGCTTTGGTTATTTGTTAAATTCATTAATTGGAAGTATGAAGTATTTGATCCGAGGCCATTTCGTCCAAAAAAGAGTGTTCGTTTTGATCTGATGCGTTTGTTTCATTTGTAATTTCTGGGTTATCATCGAGTGGGTATTCATTCATCGTATAATCTTGTGTCTCTGGTTGATCTATAATATTGTGTTCGTCTGTGTAATTTACTATTTCTGATTTATGTTATAGAGTTCTTCCGCGATATTTTTTGGAAAGAATTGTCTGTTTTGACTTATGAAATTTTGTCTTTGAGTGGAAGGTCCGGATCTTGGAGCATTGAATTGTGTGTTTCGTGAGGATATGCTCATTGGTGTAGGTCAGGGGAGTGGTTGATTAGTATTTCTAATCATTGTAGGAAAGTTAGTTCTACGCTGCGCTGTTTGTTGGTTATTAAAATATGTTGGCGGTTTATTAAACGTGTAGTTAGTGTTCTGTGGTACACTTGTTAGTTGGAAAGGCCTGTTATTTCTAAAATTTTGATTATTTTGTTTTTGAAATGGTTTTTGAATAGGCATTACATTTTTAGATGGTTTGGAATGATTTTCGAATTGAAAGTCAATAGTAAGCATATTCAGAGCAGCGTTTAGGTCAGCAGGTGTCTTTGCTTTCATGAGTTGCCCTATTGGCTCTTTTAAACCTTTTAATAAAATTCTGAGGGCGTAATTTCTAAAGAAATCGGTCATTATTGCTGCAGTAGCCGGGTGATTTGTTACTACATACGATACTTGTAAGTTTAAAATATGTTGTATTTTATTGTAAAATGCAAATACCGTATCGTTCGCGCCTTGTTTTAGTTCCGTCATTTCTATTGTTAATGTGAAACAATCTCTTTTGTCCGCATATGCATCTATTAGTGAAGTTTTTAAGTTTTCCCATGTTTTGACGGAACAACTAGAAATATTTATCGCTGCTTCACCTTTTATTTTAGCTAATATTGTACTCATTAAATATTCATTTTGAATATCTTGTGGATCTGCTTGATTAAAAAATCGTTTTACTAATTTTTCACAGATTTCGATAAATCTTGGTAAAAGTTCTCTTTCACCGAAGAATTCTGGCACCATATCCAGATATTCTTTTTTTAAGACTGGGGTTGCCATGTTTAATATAGGTTGTCTTAGTATAATTGAAGGATTATTTAAGGTATTTGGATTTAAATTAAGATCGTCAAGATCTGAGTCAGATTACAGTAGCAGTATCAGTGACGGTTTCATATTCGTTGAAATCGCTTGATGAGTTCCTGGAACTGTAGTCTTATCTCGGTCGGTTGCAGGTGCCTCTGGAATCGGAGATACCGTCCAGCTGATCGACGCTGCAAGATTGACGTTCTCGTTGACTGATTTGCACTCAGCACAGTGAGGACGCTCAGGAACTTTAGTTAATTTGTTTTATGTTTGTCTTTTATTAAGATGCGTGTTAGTTAGTTATATACGTTAACTCACTACGCGCACGAAGTGTTATTTTCGTTAACACAAAAAGACTGTTCGTCGGCCAAATAAATCACAAGGGTGAACCAAATTATTTTCACTAATTTGTTAAGGCTAATCCTACCGACTGCGCCAATTATAACGTTAAACAAATTAACTTTGATTTTAAAAAGTATTTATTTTACTTTAGACGTTCCTACTTGTACAAATTCTGAGCTAAGACTAACTTAAAACATACAATAATATTTTCTGGCTAAACTACAACTACGTATAATGTAATATGATAATTCTACATAAAGTCACGTTCTTAAATATTAACTGTCTATGTCAGCACTATTCCACCCTATAACTTATATATATATATATATATATATATATATATATATATATATAGCAGATGTAGCAGATCTTGGTAGTTGATATATTTATGCGAGTACCAGTCGTCAAATCACGGCCCCCAAAAACATTGTTGGAGGGAGAGCCATACGGGTAATTTTAATATGGTGAAAATTGATTGTTGGCTATAGGAATCGAACCCGAGTTCTCAAATATACAGGTCAACTCGATACCACGGACCCATTGTGCCTGTACTTAAAACAAAAAACAATTTACTAAGAACGTTTGCAATAACAAAAAAGCAATGGTTTATTTTCATTTAAAAATATGTAAGCTAATGTCCTAAACATGTTATTCTTAAGCGATTTTTCTTAACATATCATAATGGTTATTGTGTTACTACCCCCATTAATGGGTCATGCGTCAAGAGACATCGCCGATTTCCTTAAATTACAAAATACAGAACTTTTCTTTGGGCACTGCTCAGGCAGATCTAATAAGCCACATTTTGAAAACTGTGGTCGTGACTTGTTGATCATAAAACGTCATGACGAGTGAAAGTCTCCTGCTGTCGCTGAAGGTTATGTTGAAGCTTCCGTGTAGAAAAAAAATGAAGTCTCTCAAATGCCTGTGCTTGGCTCTCAGCAAACTAATTTAAACATGTCTGGATATCCCAGCGCCTTACGGTTGCAATCTAAATACGACACGAATAAAAACATTAATTTTACGGGCGACAGTAATTTTCACCAAAATAATGTGTCAGCTAACTTAGCGGGAGTTAATAAAAATCCTCAATCCTCTAATGTAATAATTAATGTATATAATCATTGCACATTTAAAGTGCATAAAATAAATTAATATTTATTGTTATATAATAATTTAATTACTTACACTTCAATTCTGTTCTTGAATTTCGTATGACAAAACAAGACTTCTTCTTTTACATCGCACACCGTGCTGTACGCAATATCGATGTGACATAAGCATAATTATTTATTTGCGTTTAAATTTTCACTACGAACGTCAACACAACTCTAATCAACCTTATTTTTCTAACCAAACATCTGCGACATCTCTCAATTTTCCTATCTCTTCTTACTATAAATATATCATCACACATTTTACCTATTACTGAGCGTGGCACTCTTTCATAGCAGATCTCGATAAATTGGTGGAGGGGCAGCCACAGAGGTAGATTTAATTTGATGAAAATGGGTTGTCGGCGGTGGGAATCGAGCCCGTGTTCTCAAATTCACAAGCCAACACGATACCACTTAGACACCTGCCCCATAAATTGAAAATTATTCAAATATAAATATAAATAAAATTCTTACAATCGTTTGTGTTTGTTTATTTAGCGAAGTTTAACATTTGATATTTACATATTTACATCATGCTATTTCAGCAAATCACCAATCTTAAAATAGAAATTGTACTACGCGTTACAACACTAATGGATAAATTTGTTTTGAAGTATACATATATTAAATACAAGAAAAAAATTCAGAACCAATATTTTTCAATACAAAATTAAATCATATATAAATAATGATAATGCAGAGTATACAAACGAAACACAGCAACACATAGTCCACAATTAAATTACAGAATCATATTCCTATAATCAAACAACCACAGATGAAATTTACTCCTCCCAGGACTTGAAAACTAGCTTCAATCACACTTTTCCCAAAATATTTACATTACGTAGAAACCAACCCATCACGAATTTGACAATAGACGAAAAAGAAATACCATGAAATCCCAATGACAACGCAGTAAAATACCTAGGAACTCACGATGACATGTACGAAACAAACAGATCCACGCAGAATTTGGTAGTATACCAACGGCCGAATTAAAAAAAAAACATTTAAAAAAAATTATAATTCATCTCTGTTCATATGCAGACCATTACCATCTAGGGCAAAAGTCAACAACTAACAGACTAAAAAACGACTAGCCCAAGATATCCTAACATCCAGCGATAGTACATAGCATAAGTAAACACATGACGGAATGGCACCTTTCAACATCTAAATATTATGAACCTGTAATTAACATATAAATCGTTATATGAATAAAAATATGATGAATAATTGTTAAATATATAGTATAACACAGCCATGTACTTAGTGTGTTGAGGTGGTATTAAAGTAAAAGAAAAAAGTCGAATGAGCTATTAACGAGTTCTTTAGCTATTACAGCACCGTAATAGCTTTGTTATAGGCGCAAAATATATTTTCATTACGGCCGTTTAACATAAGAGAAATGTAATTGAACGATTTTTTCATAGTACGATAAAAATGTATACATGAATGCAATGAAAATTAATACAATGAATACAATGATTAATCTTATTAAACAAATGTTTTAAATACTATCCAACAACCATCAAGCTACATATTTACTGTAGCGAATCTAAAGGCTCAGATATCTAATGAAATCTTAACTACCTTTGTTACTATCATTTTGGAACATCTATTTCATGTTAATTTTCAACCCTTACTCTATTAGCAACTCCTTTGATAAAGTAATTCTAAACACGACAATGTGTGACTTTTGACGAGGGTGTTGTAATAAGAAATGAGATCGGTCGATTTTCAAGTACATAATATCCTATCGTAAAACGAACAATTCTTGTCTGTTTGTATCTCTCAACAATCTCGGAATCAGCTGAAACGATTTTGATGAAACTTGGTATTCTAATATTTTTGGCGTCAGAAAATGATCTAGATGATTAGGTCTTAACGCCCGGAAAATTTATTTAGTACGTAATTTTGAAATAAAAGTAGGCAGAAAATTCATGAAAATTTTGTTTTTCAAAATATAGGAATGTGAATATTTAAAGCAATGTAATTTGACTTAAAAAATAGATTGAGACCAAATTCAATACAATTTTGCAATTATTTTCTGAAATATTAGCGAAAATTGGGAAGAAAGTTCATAAGAAAAGCAGTTTCTTTTATTTATTTCTTGATTTCTTATTTTTCATTTTAAACTTTCCATCTCCTGTTATTTTCCAAGAGAAGATCGATCTTCCAGATATTTATAGATAACAATAGCAAATGAACTTCATCTCAAAAAAAGTTAATTGATAATATAATGTTAATAAAATTTTTATCAGTTCCGAAAAGTACTTGTTTTATATATTTGTATTACTGCTTTTCTATTATAAATTAAATTAAATTTTTTAAGTAGCTGATGATTCACAGAAAGTATCAAAATTTTTTGGTTTCAAGATATCCGAAGTCTTAAATTTAAATTACAATAAAATAAGTAAAAGAATAATAAATAATATTAACTGTAAAATATATTTTATTCTAAATATTCACTAAAAACATATTAATGGTTTAAATCGGTTATTTACTAAAGTTGCAACTAATGTAGAATTTCCCCTTTAGAATTTAATTTAAATATTTATTTTAATTATTTTTTAAATTTTTATAGAAACTCTGATTTAAAATAAATAATAATAATATTTTAGTTTTTTTTAAATGAAAATAAATTATTTGGTGGATATCCAATTGACGATCTCCTGTTTATGTAACGAAATGGTTACCTTGCAACCAGTAGTGGGTCTGATAATGATTTTTATTATCTAGATAATAGATGACAGATAGCTTATTGTAAATTATCTAGAGAGAGATAATAGAAATTTACGTGAAATGTAGATCAGATAACAGATAAGATATTAAAAAAAATCACAATTTGCCAAATCATAAATATACTTACATGGGACATGAAACTTAAAGTACAGATTTACGAGCATAATAATACATCTTTTATTTGAAAATAATTTGTTATTTATATTTATTGATACTTACATTTGCACATACCTAAACAGAAAACTATCTGTTTTTTCTGACTTGTTTAAACCACCAGATTATAAATTGAAAATAGCAGTCAACATCATGTGATGTATATTCAGCAATATTGTCAACACAAAGTAGCAAACTGTTAAAAAAAATGATTGTCAAATTTGCAATTTTTATTTTCAAATATACAGTAACATTATCTGTTAACTATTTGAAGAAAGACAAAAAGATAAGATATTAATAAGATCAATTGTTGTTCAATTCAGTACTTTTATTAGCAAAATCATGTATCTTTAAGCCCTTTTTTACAAAAAACTGTGCTTATTTATACGCTTTCTACACATTATAATTGTTTGCCGAATGTACAAACTCCACCTATAAAAGCATTCTTTTATTACGGAATTTGTTGTGTAAAATAATGCTTGTTTTTGCCGCAGATCATCTTCAACCCGCTCCTGCCTCATTTAACCCCCTTCACTTATTAGCATAAACAGCAGGCAGCAAGGTTGGCCCCAAGAGTGAATTATTGGTAGAACACAATTACCTTGCAGGATCACGGTCAACACCCAGTATGGCCAATGAGAATTCGAATGCTGGCGATCATGTCATTTGAAGAATTCTTACGCACATGGCATTAAGGCTATTTCACAGCAATTAAACTAGGCTTTTCCTTGATCTCTTGACACCGAAAACAATTTCATAGAGTTTCAAATGACGGAGTTTTGTTAGTTGAATTACCTAACTTAGTCAATATGCCTTAAACGATTTAGAGATTACTTATAATTAATTTGATGGAATTTTCTTATGAAAATATCATTACACATAGCAAATTTTTTGTATATAATAGCTTTTAAGTTGAATAATTCTCTGCTTAACATATTATGACTAAATTACAAGATATAAAATAATTGTAATCAAACAATCAAATTAGTCAAGGAAAAAGATCATTTAAGATTATCTTTATAGGTTAGAATAACAACAAAGGCGCATGAAGAAATTTATTTATTTGCGTTAATTATATTCGGCATTATAATTACCGCCTTTTTAATTATTATTAATTAAATAATTTATAATTCGCTTCTTTAATATTCAATTGTTTTGAATTTTACACGAATAAAATTGTCGCAGGAAATAACACAACTTTATCCGTTTCTGTATCTCTTCAAATAAAAAAGTTAGATTGGCAATAGCTATGGCAGGGTGCGTTTGTTCCAGTTGACTTGGTTAAGTTAAGGAACACTGCGTACGAGTAGTAAACGGATGGATGACCACTTTGCGGAAACTTATATCTTCAAATTTCACTTGCCGTTGTTACATCATGGACAAGGAGCTATCAAGGTCGCAGTTGAGCCCTTGATTATTATTATTAATTTCTAAATAATGGTGAATCATTTACGGTAGACAACCTTTAAAACATATAATTGTATTAATGAACTCTATTACATACATAAATCGAGAATGACATACAAACTTATAATTTAAATCTAAGTATAATAATAAGATCATATAAATTAACAAAATATGCTAATGGTATTCTATTAGCTAAATAAAGCTAAATAAATCTCGTTAAAACAAACCTTGTCCGTATAGGTATGGTAAATACACTTGAGAACACTAGCGTTTACCCCGTATTGTAATCGTAAACAGTATTCATCACATTTAAATTGGAAACCAATGCATTCTATATAACAATCATTTCATGCGGCAATACTTCACAAGAATTTTGTCGATTGATTTAAAAAAAATAGATTTTGCTACAACACAAATACTATTGATACTTGAAGATTGTTGATGAATTACCCTAATTCGAAATAACTATTGGAATGTTTTCGGTCAAATCAGACTTTCACTATTAAAATATCACGAATCACAACGTAAACTTGCGACTTGAGACCTTCTCTTTCACTCTACTATGTACCTATTTTTCACAAATTGGTAAGTATAAACAAATTACAAAAACAAAAAATAATTTCAATAAATATGTATTTAAAATCGAGAAATGCGATTAATATTATTCAATATGATAGGTTGAATTAAAATTGATGAGACAAAAATAAATGCTTTTTAAGTTAAATCAAAATGTACAATAATTTTGTTTGTCCATACATCATTAATCAATAAAACACATTTTGATAAGTGTTTGAAATGAACATAAAATTTTGGGCATAATAGTATTAAAAAAAAGCTTTTATAAACTTTATATGTGTACCGTTCAATAAATATGTGAAAACTGAAATTTGTACATTTATTGAAAATTACTGTGTTATTTGTTTGTTTTGCTATCAATAATTTTATTTATACTGCTATGAACGAAAGATAACATCAAATTTATATGACATTACATTATCGCTAAATAATTTGTAATAGTTTTATTTTATAAACAATAATATTATATTTCCATACAAATTTTATTATTGTGAAAATATTTATTGTTTTATTAATATTAAGCTCTACATGCGAAAATGTAACATCAAAGGAGTATTAATTAAATATATATTTTTAAAATCCTGACTATTTATGTATTATATATTCGAAATTAGTCTCATCAATACTATGTGGTCGTGATCCTATCTAAACTCTTTTGTTATGATCGAATTATTCTTACTTTCTTGACGGATAACGAAAAATGATTGAAGTTTGGTCGTAAGTTAAAGAGGCCACAATGTAGTATGTAAATCCAGTTTGTCCATTCTTGTTTACAGAAACTGATAGTTTGGACTGGCGAGTAGGTAAATAAATTTGCAATTAAAATTCTTATAATTTTCAATCTGTATCAATCACGTTCGAATTCAGTTAACATAAGGTCCTTAAAAATATTTTAAACTACAATAACTACAAATTCTGACATACGATGTTAAATGAATGTGGAAGAAGGAAAAAATTCTGCTCAAAAAAAGTTGTACCAGCCAACCTAATATGTTTAATTTACAATTGTATTTATCATGCCTACAAAATACATACGACCAGTGGCGTAGCGTGATTTTTTTGTTCACTTGTTTCGTCTAATATTATAGCTATGTCCGAACAATTAGACATTTCATTTTTTATGTATTGAATAAGGACGTCAGAAATTGCTTTAATTAAATCATTTTGTATATCTGGCGAAGTACCACGAAAAGCAGTTGAATTTTTTAAATGGTTACCAGCACAGGATCATAACTTCGCAATAATTTCAATATCTCTAAATAATTTCCTTTATTTAATTAATCTTTTTGTTCATTATGGCCCCGAAAAGGCAATTCCTGTTTTGCTAAAAAGCATATGGCATCTATTAATCTTTTTTAATATTTCACGATTTTTTCGTACCTCTTCATTATGTTTTGTAACATTAAATCTTCGAGTTTCAACCAAAAGCAGATTAATGCGCTGTTTTCCACACATTTTCATATTATAATGACTCTGAATATGACTTTGACACTTTTCGTGCTTTTGTACAGCAGCTGTTAAATGATTTAAATCGGAATATCTTTATTCCATACCGACTTTTCTTTAGAAAATAAGATACAAGGCCAACAATATAATTTATTTCTAATATTGCATCCAGTAAGCCAGGAAATACTTGAATACTGGCGTTCTGAAAAATGCTTTGTGTATTCTTTTTCATGTTTTCGATCTTTATAAGAACTTAATAATCCTGGTAATGGTGAACAAGGCTTACCGTTTTTAATAATAATATTTTTATCTTCAAATGATCTTAGTGAAAATAGTTTCTGTAGTAATTCATTCACAGAAGAAGGAGTGCAAGTAGACATTGTTAATATAGATTGTAGAAATTAGAGAAACAATAAGATTAAAAAATAATTTAATGAAGTCAACTCACAAAGTTTTAATTTGAATTTGTAATATAAATATAGGCAGAAAAATAATACTCGTATTTTGCAAGAGTCGTGTTCGCCTTCACTCGTTCACAGGCAAGATGCTCACTTTTTATTATTTTAATTTTAGAAGAAAATAAACTTTGTACTTCGCTAAATAACACAAGATATTTAACTTTAATGATAACAGATCACAATCGCACTATAAAGTACGAGAAAAATATTGCCAACCTAAAGAAAATAAATAATCATGAATTTGTCGCGATCTTCATTGATTTAATTTTAGTTCAAATTTTAAAACAGTATCTTAATTAAAGACATTTTTTAAAACTATTTGATTTAATAAACTTTTATAAAATAATAATAATAAGAAATGTAATGTGTAATAATAACGAAGAAAATAAATGTATTCAAAATATACAAAATAAATAATAAATGTAGAATTACAATACTTTCGTGCGTAGAAGAATGCATAAGTTAATAAAAGATCCATTTCTCCCACCATTAGGGTCAAATGTTCAGTTGAACACTCGCACGCGGTACGAGTGTACCGTGTATCCCCATCGTGATACTCCCACCCGCTCCCTGCATGACCTAATATTAGCTAGGCAGGTTGTTCGAATTTGTTTCTGAACCTAGCTTTGTGTTTGGTATACATATAATGTATTCTATTTCAAATTAGTTTTAGTATAAAATGCATAAATAAAAAAGATTTTTATTATGTTTTCACTCTGGGTGTGCGGAGAACACCTTGAACACTATGACGCTACGCCACTGCATACGACTTATTTACATTTACTTGTTAATTATCTATATAAATATAAATATAATAACCTAACTTTCTAGCACGTGCTGGCATCTGCTTGAGATACTCGTAGAAACATGGAAATTGTAAGTTAGATTCGTTTAGGTGAATAAGAGTGCACTATTTTCATTTTAAACATTTAAACTGCAGGAATCAGCATAAAATTCTTAGTTTAAGATTTGACTTATGTTAGAAAATTGCTAGATAAGAAAATATATTTATGTCAGAATAGTAATTAATTTAATAAAACTTGATCCGTTTTTATAAAATACGAGTAATATAATAAATATTTCATCACACCTTTCGTCTATTACTGGCATTCTGCGAAAGCAAATTTCGGTTAGCGATATATTTTGATTGTAAAATGCGGTTATCAGCTGTTAAATATGTTCATGGGAGAAAGTACAGGAGTATTTTTAACATACCTGTGGAGTAAAATTTGTCGGCTATGGAAGTCAAAATTGGGTTCTTAAATCCACATGCCGACGCATTATTAGTGAGTTATAGTTTTTACTAAATATTATCTTGTTTTGAAGAATAAAATATTTTAAAATAAATAAATAGAAGTTTTGTAAAACCTGAGCTTAAAATTTAAATAAAATTTCATCTTGTAACGTCCGACAATAACACTATTGTATAAAATTAAATTGTTTATTAAATGCAAACATGTGTCCAATACGAATATGCCGTTATCATCCAAATGAAGAATGTTTCAATTTAAATATAATGATTACAAGATAGGTACTAGAAAAAGCGAAGAACTTCTGCTGTAGATAGATTAGAAGAAAAAATAGTTTAAACTAGATTAGCTAATGTATATTTCTAAAAAAATGATTTCAAGGGTACAAAATCCTGCAAGGTAAGAAAAAGTTTCTATAACTTGTTATTTATCAGTAAATAGTCGTAGTAATTTAATATGTTAAGCGGTAATATAAGTGTAAGCAGGTAAAACAAATTATTATAAAAATCCTACATTTCAATAAAATTTTAGATATTTACAACGTGCAAATACTTCGTGCTTTTAAAATAACATAAATAATTTCGATAGAGGAAGTACTCGATTTAACATAAACGTCTTTATCGCAATTTCAACAGAATCAACATCAGAATTTCACAGGCAACGTCGATGATGTAGTCAGATATTTATTTTTTTTTTAATTTTATAAGATTAATTGTTTAATTTCTTTAGATAGGGTTTATCTACTATTAGAAGATCATCTTTACAATTTTTTTTATTATTAAAGAGATAAAGAGACTGTTAAATGGGCAAAATAGTGCCATTTTATCCCACAAATTTAATGGTGTAAAATTTATTTGCTAAAGTTAAAATTATCTTTTAGTCTTACTTGTAACTTTAAATATCTCCATTAGGATAAAATTAAGCAACATAGTCATAATGAACTTTTTGGATAAAAAGCTACCGAATGATGTTATTTTCATGGTAGTTCCATTTTTGATAATGTATTTTTTTGGTATAAAAAGTTGAGAATTTTATATCATTTATAGTCAGTTGCACCGCTTTCACTAAAATTTTAAGTATTACTTAAATGAAAAATATCGAATGAAATTCTTGACGGCAATGTTAAGTTTCTAATTTGACGGGTTATTTAAATACGATATCGTTCATTTGAGGAAATCTTAAAATATCAGCAGTACAACTGGTCCTAAATTTGTCAGAAAGGTCCATTTCCGTCTCTCTCTTTCTCTCTAACCCCCTCTCTCTAATCTCTTCAAATAAAAACGTTAGCAATGGTAGCCTGCAAATTTGCTCATCAAAGTATAGCGGGAATTTAGATAGTACACTTGAAACTAAAAGTAATTTATTTATTTATTCTACAAAGGTAGAACAGGACCTTAATCCTAATTACAGTACAAGGTGTCGACACACCTGGTCGCAGTACGATAGTTTACATATTTTTATCTTGAGTGGTATTCGAATTCAGGTTCTTCGGAACCAAAATCGTCACCCACACCACCGTACTGCCGGACATTATTAAACATTTTTTATACTTTTGACAACTTTACTAAGACTAAACATACAATAGTTTAACATACAACATTGTAACCTCAATCTAAATCATCACATAATAAAAAATATTTTGGTAAATAATACATTATTAAGCGGAGATCTTGTATCTAACTCTGGCATTTATAAAATCGTTACATTCAATTATTATTTTAGATGTATAAGACATATAGAACATAATATTAACATTGGATATAAGGAACATATGTAAAAAAACCGTTAACTTTTCTTTTGTAGTAAATTATACATTTTGCAAATATGTAGTAGCAGATTCAAATAATAGTACCACTTTCAGTTTTCGCGTCTGAATTTCAAATTGGTAATCATGCAATGTATTTCATGATTACCAATTTAAAATCTACAACTAATTTTCTTTACTATAGAAACAAATATGTTATATTATGAAAATATTAAATTTTAGTTATTTTTATTATACGGATTTGTGCCATAAATTGGCAAAAAAATATTTGCAAAACACTATATAATAACTAGTGAAAAAAATTGCTAATTCATATATTTAAAACAAATGATTAATTATTTTAGTAACATAATTTTGTTATTGCACTAGATATTTCGGTTCAGAATTGCATAAATCTGCATAAATCAAATGGCTGCTGTTATTTTTTCAGAATAATGTTTATAAATCAAATTTGACATATATTTCCAATTTGTAATACAATATTGTATGTTTCATTTGATATTTCGTAGTTGAAACAGAAATTAGTATCACATAATTTAAATCCACAATTATTGGTACAATGTCTTTTTGTTTAAATTATGTTATGTGGATAAAATTCCTAAATGCGAAATACTGCATCTACAGGCTTTGTACATTTTTATATTCTTTGATGATATTGAAATAAAGACATTTTATCATAACTTAAATTATTCACCGATTATTGTCTCTGAATTCTGAAAAAAAATCAATTTTTTTTTTTACTAAGAAAACATAGATATTTAATATTAATAAGTCATAAATCGTATTGTTGATTAGTTTTATATATATATATATATATATATATATATATATATATATATACTGCTCAAAATTGTATAAGGGTATTTTAAAAATTTAATGTAATATTAAAACTATAAATTATTTTCAAATATTTGTAAGAATACCTGAGGAATAATTTTTCTTGGAAATATTTAATTATATTTAAAGTTTTAATTTTATAAATATTTATTTAAGCAACCTTTTATTTATTTAACATTAAGTTTTAATTTTACATTACAGTAACGGTTGTGTCTTTTCTATCTTATTATGTAAAACAAAAAATTGAGTTTCATCTTTAGAAAATGAAGGCATTTTCATAGAATTACAACCATCTGCACGTGGAAGACATGCAGAAAATAATCGAATCCCTCTGATTGATGTAGAGCAATTGAATCTTTTAATGAGTATCTTAGTATGATTAGCGATATCAGTTTTTGATATTTCATGTTTTACATAATATAGATAGAGAAGACACCACCGTTATTGCAGTATCCGACTTGCCAAGGATCACAAAGTAACGTAATCTCACACACTTTTTTGCCTATATAATATATTAGAAACCATTGAACGTTAATAAATGTTTTAGATAAATTATATTTTGTTTTCAGATCAAGCAAGAGCAAAAAAAACAGCAGCTGAAACATCACATTAAGTATTTCTGTACATATTCTATAATAAAATTGTAACTTTTCCAATAAAAATATTTAACATTTTTACTCACTTTTGCGAGTTATTCGGTCCAAATTATATTCCGTTAATATCTAATAGTTACAAATATAGAAAATACCAAATATTAACATTAATTTAAACTATAATTAACAATTAAAAAAGTTATTTTATATTTACTCAATTTAAATTAGGGAAAAAACATATGTCAATTTCAAACCAAAATATTTTTTGAAAATCGAATAGTGTGGATTTTTGATATATTAAAACATGAATCTTTCGCTACAATTTGGTGAAATTTAAGGGAAATCTGAGATGACGTATTTGAGAAATCGATATTTGAAAAAAAAGATTTTTACATTTTGTCACATAACTTCCGACAGGTATGCTAAGAATTGCTTGCGTTAGCTGATCTGAATAGCCTAAAATGTGCTCTTTCAGAATATCATTCATTTGTTTTAGTTGGAATCATTGTTGAATTTGTATAGAATTTTTTTCCCAAGTGCCCTCCGCGGGTACATAAAAATAGCTATATATGAATATTTAGAATATAAATTAATACCCGGTAGAATGGGCCAAATACGGTACTTCTTACTTTGTTTTAGATGAAAATAAACAAGTGCATTTATAGAAAAATCTGAGAGGGTCGACCTTTTTTTGTTCGATTTCACGTAGAATGACCCATATATATATATATATATACAGTGTGTTTCACAATTAGAGCAAAAAAAACTGGATTCGCTTTCCTATTAAACACAAACAATGAAGTAGATATCAACTATGAAGGAATAATTACACAATTCAATTATTAACAGTATTTATAATAGAATTTTATTTAATTAATAACTTTAACATAATCATCCACCCAGTGGCAGTGGCAACGAAAAATTTTGGACTGGGAAACATGGAAAATAGTTTTGCGATATAAAAAAAAAAATCTTTTTGTTTCATGATCAGCACGTCCTACAGAATATACCCTTTAATGTTTTGCTCTAAGTTGTGAAACACCCTGTATATATATATAAATAAATAAATAAATATATCATCACGCCTTTTACCCATAACTTTTACCCATCACTGGATGTGGCACTCTGCTAAAGTAGATTTTTTCGCGTGAAATGCGGTTACCAGCCGTCAAATCACGGCCTCCAAAGATATTAGTGGTGGAGGAGCCACAGGGGTAGATTTTTTAAATTCGTGAAAATTGTTTGTCGGCTGTGGGGTTCGAACCAAGGTTCTCAAGATCCACAGGCCGACTCGATACCACTGAGCCACCGACCCCATATGTATATATACATAAAATTGAAACACCCCGAATAAAGTTGACCTACTTTTTAACGCTCTATCCAAATTTGCAATACAAAATAGGAGTTTCCTTTTAAGATTTTAAAGTTGCCGCCCCCCCTCGAGATGGGGTGGTCTGTGGGGGGCAAGGTCAAACACTGCATGACAAGAAATTGACATAATGTTTTGACTTGGTTTACCATTATTAAATTTGAAGAAGAAGTACTCAATCGCTATTTTTGACTACTTTTCATCTTTGTAAGGGGGGGAGGTGGTATTTGGGGTGGGTTGAGAAAAAAACGAACTTGTTATGTTGTGAGTATGTCTTAAGAAATAATAACAATTAATTATGTGATTATTTTCGCAATTTAATTGACAAAAAACCGATTTTTTACGTTTGCAGCGCCATCTTCAATACATTTTGCACAACGATTCGAAACAGAGTAAGTAGGTAGCCCTTTATATTTGGTTATCAGATAAAGATTCAATTGCTGCTTCATTTTTATTCTTCAGTCCGTTTAATGTGTTTACTTGTTCATTACAAACAAAATCTTTCACGTAGCTCCATACAAAAATCAAGTGGTCATATCGGGAGATAATGCATTGAAGAGGCTGAGAGTCATTTTGAATATTTGTTATAAAATCATTTTGTTGTTATTAAGTGTTCCTTATTCTTATTCTCTGTATTATTATTACAAAAAAATATTATTTCGTTTAATAATAATAATTACAATTGTTTTAGTTAATTGTTTTATTTCAAGCCACAGTCCATGGCTCACTATTCTCTTTCCGATTTGGTGTATAATAAAGTGCCCGCCATTTTACTTTTTAATAATGTAACATATGGATTATTTTACTTCATTATAAAGCAAATTTTATGCACTTTTCAAATTTGTAAAAAAAAATAGTATGTTCCATTTTAAATTTCAGAGTTGATATTAATTACTAATAAACCGGAAATGATATCATAAATGTACATCCGTCATCAACTAGCTTTCATGTTGCTGTATAAATCATGTTATATGAAAGAAATTGCTAAGTTGATAAATAAGCGAGATATTTGCTGGGTCTATTAAAATATAACAGCCTGTTTACAGAAATAAAATATGAAAATTTCGAAAATTACGTTAATAATATTGATAGCCATGGAATTGAACAAAAAAATAAATAAATGCTTGACGTTTTATCTGTCAAAACATCAACATTTGTCGTTGGACCTGCAGAAGAAAATATTTATATTTTATAAAACATTCATAATTAAGTAGGCAAGTAAACAGTTTATTTATTTAATTTTAATTTCAGAAGAAAAATTTATTTATACGAAAATTAAACTATAATGGACATAATAAATACATATTCTAGTCTAGAGCCCAAGTCTTTCGTAAAAATTACGGCGCATATTTGATAGCTACCGGAAAACAAAAAAATGTTTTAAACAAAATCAACGTATTTTTTGCGGAGAATCCGAATCCGCTATAAAATATGGGCTCCCATTTGAAATTCGCAAGTTGACTCACCCCCCACCCCAGGGGGTGGAGGTGGCAGGTCGAGATTGGTATCATCCAATAGGCCCTTCTGAGACAAACAAATTTTATTCGAAACATTTGTTGATACGATTCTCAGTTTTCAAGATATTTAGTTGTCTCAAGATAAAAAAATCACCCGGTATATATATATATATATATATATATATATATATATATATATATATAACGTTACGCATTTGTTCATCTCTTGTTTTTAATTCCATGGCTATTACTATTAAATTGAAATTACGTGAATATTCAAATTTAATATCTGCAGTTTTGAAGTAGTCAAAATGAATTTTGTGTATTGATTCGGATGTAGTATTTTATGCTTTACAACATTTATTTGAAACATTTTTCCTAAAATAATTAGGGAAGCAATGCGCACGGAAAAACTGATTTGCCATGTTAAACGCCTATGTTTCACTTTTCGTGTTACACCCGGTATATATATATATATATATATATATATATATATATATATATATATATATATGTAATATATTAATAATTAATCAGAAATATAAGATAAGCTTTTAACGTCTTTATTATTTTTACCAAAAACATGTAACCAACTAAAAAATCAATAACTACCGTAACATGGAAATATAACAACTTAACAATTGTAGTTAATTATCAAAAAATAAATAAACATTTCATTTTAAAATAATCAAGTCACAAAAAATAAACATTTCATTTGTAAATGTAAATAATCAAGTCACCACACTACTCCCCCCAAAACGGGACAGCACGGAAAAACAAAAAATGAAATATTTACTTAGTACAAAAATATTAATATACAAACAATAGAAATGTTAAGGTTACAGTGGTAACTCAGGTGACGCTGTCAAATGTAATAAAATTCCAAATTTTGGTTAATTTTGTCAAAATTAAGTACTGTCTATGTATGCTGGTTTAAGTCTGTCAATGCTGACTGATTCTATTTTTCCATTGATCAGTATTTTAAAAAATTTGTTATATCTGTCTATAACTTTAAATGGACCATCAAAAGCTTGTTTCAGAATCGGTCCAATTGCATCATTTCTGACGAAGACATGAGAACTAAGAAATAAATTTGGAGGAATGTAAGTTGGTACAGATGTAGATGTTTGAGAAGAAAAAGGTTTCAGTTTATTAATTGCAGTTTTGAGAGTCGTCAAAAATTGAGCAGTGTCAAAATCGTGTGCTAAAAATGATGGTTTTGTAGGTATGAATTCTCCTGGCAATCTTAACTTTTCACCATAAACTAACTCTGCAGAACTACAGTAATTGTTTTTTATTGTAGATCTAATACCCAGTAGTACAAATGGAAGGAAATCCATCCAATGGGAAGAATTTAGATAAGTTTTTAAAGAATCTTTTAAGTGACGATGAAATCTTTCTATAATGCCATTTGATTGAGGGTGATAGGCTGTAGTCTTTATGTGATGTGATCCAAGTAACAATAATAAATTGGTAAACAACGCTGCATTAAATTGTTGCCCTCTATCAGTGGTGATAGTTTTAGGGACACCGAAACGCGAAATCCATCCCGAAACAAAAACTTTCGCAACAGTCCTAGCTGAACAATCTTTTAAGGGTAAAACTTCCGGCCATCTTGTAAAGCGATCGATGCAAGTTAGGACGTAGGAGCAACCTTCTGAAATCGGTAACTTTACTATATCGATATGTACCGAAGCAAAACGTGAAGAAGAAATACAAAATTTTGAAATTGCAGATTTAGTGTGTCTGGTTACTTTTGCTTTTTGGCAATTTAAACAGTTCCTAGTCCACATTGTAATATTTTTGTTCATATCTTTCCAAACAAACCTGGATGAAATTAATTTTATTGTACCGTTTATCCCTGGATGAGAAAGAGAATGAAAATGATTGAAAACAGTGTTTTGAAAAGCTGTTGGTACGTATGGCCTACAATTTCCAGTTGACATATCACAACACAATTTGAGGTTAGATTTGGGTAAAGGCAAATCTTTAAATGTAAGTGAAGTGTTAGTTGATTGTTTTAATTTTAGTAAATCTGTATCAGTTAACTGAGCCAGAGCTATTTTATTGTAATCAATATGTGTGCTTTTGTACAATAAATTAATAGACATGCGTGACAGTGCGTCGGCTACAGGATTGTTTCTTCCGGAAACATGACGTATGTCATGCGTAAATTGGAAAATGAAGTCTAACTGGCGAATTTCTCTAGGTGAATAATTATTATTGTGTGCTAATTTAGTAGTGAATGTGAGTGGTTTGTGGTCAGTTAAAATGTGGAAATTTTGTCCTTCCAAGAAATGACGGAATTTTTTTATAGCTAAAAATATTGCCAGAAGTTCCTTTCCGAACGTGCTGTACCGTTTTTCGGTTGGAGTTAAGGTTGTCGAATAAAACAAGATGGGTTTCCAGCTGTTATTGACGAACTGTTGCAGTACTGCCCCAACTCCAACATCGGATGCATCAACCATAACATTAAGGGGAGCGTTATGTTCAGGAAAAGTTAAACAGGTAAGCTCAGATAATTTAATTTTAATAATTTTGAAGGCATCTTTTGCTTCGTTTGACCAAATAACTGTTTTCGAACTGTTTTTGTAATGACTCAATAGTTTATTAATCGGATTTAGAATTGTTGCACAATTTTTTATGAAACGATGATAGAAATTTACTAATCCTAAAAATTCTCGAAGCTGTTTTTGTGAAGTGGGAAGGGGAAATTTATTTATAACATCAATTTTGCTTTGTAAAGGTTTAATTCCTGCTGAAGAAATACAATGTCCGAGAAACTCTATTTCATGCAAACCAAATTGACATTTATTTTTATTTATTAAAATACCGTATTGCTCTAACCTATCAAATGTAATTTTCAAATGCTCTACATGTTCTTCTGGCGTGCTACTTGCAATAAGAATATCGTCAACATAAGCAAATGCGAAATTTAAACCTCTAATAACTTTATCTATAAATCGCTGAAATGTCTGAGCGCTATTCCTCAAACCAAACGGCATTACAGTGTATTCATAGAGACCGAAAGGTGTGGTGATTGCAGTTTTTTTAATAGATTCCTCGTCCATCGGAATTTGATTATAAGCTTTTACAAGGTCTAATTTTGAAAAAATGTTAGAATTTTGCAGGTTTGAAGTGAAATCTTGTAAGTGGGGTAATGGATATCTATCGGGTGTAGTTTGAGAGTTAAGAGTACGGTAGTCGCCACACGGACGCCATTCACCCGTTTTCTTCTGAACCAAATGCAGAGGTGAAGCCCAAGCACTTGAAGATGGACGAATTAATCCAATTTCAAGCATACGATTGAACTCTTTTTTGGCAATTAAGAGCTTGTCTGGAGCCAAACGGCGTGGCTTCGCAAAAGTAGGATTGCCAACCGTAACTATTTGATGTTTGACTGCATGTTTAATGTCACGTTTAAAATCTAAATTTTTAGTTAAAGTAGGGTAGTTTAATAGTACGTGTTCGAAAGTGTTTGTTGGATTATAGATGTTGTTAATATTTTTTGTATGACTAGATTCTATAACACATTTTGATGACAGATCAATTAAAAGTTTGTAATGAGTTAAGAAATCAGCTCCAAGTATTGAATATTGGACATCAGCAATGATAAACTTCCAGGTAAAACTTTTTGACAAGCCTAAATCTAATGTCATTGTTTTATAACCGTAGGTTTTGATATTAGTATTATTTGCAGCTTGCAAGTAATGTTGGTTTAATTGATTTTTGGAATTTTTATTAACTTTGACAACGCTCACCTGTGCACCGCTGTCAACCAAAAAACGTTGTCTGGTATGTCTGTCAGTTAAAAAAAATAACTTAGCAGACGTTGTATAAAAACTATTACTGGAAACAAAAGGTATATAATTAGATTTTTTATAAATTGATTTTTCAGAGTTTGATAGCACCTCAGGTTTTATCAATAAGGGTGGACCTGAACATGGTGAAACACACTTCTTGGCTTTCTTCCCAAACGTTGAGTGATACCAGCAGAGAGTTGAAGATGAAGATGAATTTGAATTGGATGTTGTGGTAGCATTCTTTAGAGTTGATAATTCCAGTTTCAGGTCCTTAATTTCTTGAGATAATTTTTTTAAGGTTGATGACTCGTCAGAAATTGCAGAAAGAGATGGATTGGCAATAGTGAGAAGTTTGTCGGCAATTATAGCTTTGTCTTCTAATGAACTGCTAGGCATTGATGTTAATATCAGTTGTATGTTGATTGGTAGCTTTTGTACAAACAATTCTTCCAAAATACTTTCATCCAAAAGCTTAGATCCTAAAAGTTGACGCAAATATCTCAACATCTGAGTAGGTTTCTTGTCTTCTAATGAAGAAAAATTAAATAATTGTTGCAGTTTTTCTTTTTCAGATTGCCCCGTTCTCTGAATTAAGGCATTTTTCAAAGTAGTATAAGGTAGATCCGCTGGAGGTGCCACTATAATGTCTCTAACTTCATTTGCGAACTGTGGTGTTAAAATTTCTACGATTTTGCTAAATTTCGAAAGTTCAGATGATATTCTCCGTGAAGCAAAAATTGTCTCTACTTGCGCGAACCATAACTCTGGATCAGCAGGCCAATAGTCTGGTAACTTGAAGGGTCCAGTTAAAGTTGACACATCCATCGTGGAATTGTCCAGTGCAATCGGAGGAAAAACTTGATTCGTTTCAGGCATAACTGCGTACGAGGTAAACGTGTAATGAGGGGTCACCAATGTAATATATTAATAATTAATCAGAAATATAAGATAAGCTTTTAACGTCTTTATTATTTTTACCAAAAACATGTAACCAACTAAAAAATCAATAACTACCGTAACATGGAAATATAACAACTTAACAATTGTAGTTAATTATCAAAAAATAAATAAACATTTCATTTTAAAATAATCAAGTCACAAAAAATAAACATTTCATTTGTAAATGTAAATAATCAAGTCACCACATATATATTGTGGATGAAAGGTTAAATTACAATAAAATAATAGACACTGAATATATAATTTAGTTTTAATTAAAGAAGGATAAATGAACATGTACAATTATAACTGTTTTTCGAAAACTGACAGTAGTCATAATAATAAATACGTAACCATAATAAATACTTAAAAATATTGAAAGTTACTCATAGATCACTGCGTCGCTACATCACCCCCCCTGGCAGTGACCAACGCTATTCGGCGAAGTGTACTCTGCATCCAGAGCCAGGGGCGCCGAGAGAAAAAGCGGGCCCCGGGAAAAAAAAATTCGGGCCTCCTTTAACTTTGAATATTTATTAATTAAATATAAGATACCAAAAAAAATATATTTATAAATATATGTATGACAACAATAAGAATTATTAATATCTAAATAAAGTTATAACAATATAAATAAAATTAAATAAAAAAGTTAATTGGTGCAGCGATGTGTATTGTATACTCACTGTATGACTATCTAATATCTAGTTGCATATTCGATAAATGCAGGGGATACCAAAACAGCACTACGTACAAATGTATAGAGCCTTTGCCTATGTGTATTGTATACAATGTAGTAATATAACAAACAAAAATGCAACAATGTAATAATGTACTTTTGAATAGTGTATAAATTTATTGGGGCCCTTGATCAAGCATTTCGTCATTTTGTACTTTATGCAATGTAATAAATTGTTGGAAACGTGTATTAGACGTTTCGTTATACATGTTTTAGTAAAGAATATAAAAAATTGGTGAAATAGTAGAAAATTAAAAGCAATTTATAAAATAGCATCACATCCGGGCCCTTTGAATTCCACGGGCCCTGGGTATTTTACCCCACCTACCCTCCCCTCTCGTCGGGCCTGTCCAGAGCATGTGGATCTTATGGGCGTACTTCTATGTAGTTCTCGTTCTAGATCATCGAGATCTTCGGACAGAATGAACGCAGGTTTCAGTCGGTTTATGGAAACCGTGCAGCTTTTGTCGTTCATCTTGATCTTGTAGTACTTATCGTGCCGTGTAATAACTTCGTATGGTCCGTTATAAAACAGTTGTAATGGACCTCTGACTGCGTCATGACGCACAAACACATGAGTTGTCATATCCAAATCTCGTGAAACGAACAATGGCTTAGGACCGTGTTGGCGAGCTACGGCGGGACGAATGTCCTGCAAATGGCGATGCAACTGATTAACGAAATCAGCGGGTCCAAGAAGCGGTTCATCTTACTGTTGTCTGGCAAGAAATTCACCTGTCAGGTGAAGAACGTTGCAGTACTGATATTTGTTGTTGTAATTCATCCATCCTTCGAAGTAGCTCACTGGTTAGGTCCGGTTGATTTGAGGCCGTTGTAGCCGCAACGTGTGATTGCGGCGAGATCTCCAAAACTTTGTCAGCTAGTCGCGTGATGCCATCAATGCTGGATTCAGCCTGTGTTGCTAGAATTGCCTGTACATGGTACACACGAAGATTACCACCCACATGGAAACCAGCACTTAACAAATTGGCACAAAAGGTAAAAAAGCATACACCGAATACTACACCAGCAACGGAATCAATGACGCAGAAAGACCAAACCAAGCAACCAGAACCAACAACCCGGAACAACTCAGTGAAGCATCCAACTATGACCACTAAATATAAGCCTGCTACATCACCAACAAACGTCAGTTCAAGACCTAACACCAGATCGAGAACACGGAATCAATCCAAGACCTGAAGATGGCAAGTGAGACCTTGCCGAAACGTCGTCTAAACAACGGTTCTTCTCAGAACCAAACCAGACCAACGCGAGAAGATACCCGGAAGAATTCAAGTTACATCAATAACACTCGCGGAAATTTAAAATTCAACATATATATATATATATATATATATATATATATATATATATATATATATATATATATATATATATATATATATATATATATATATGTATGGGGTAGGTGGCTCAGTGGTATCGAGTCGGCCTGTGGATCTTGAGATCCCTGGTTCGATCCCCACAGCGACAAACAATTTTCACCAATTTAAAAAATCTACCCCTGTGGCTGCTCCACCACTAATATCTTTGGAAGCCGTGATTTGACGGCTGGTAACCGCACTTCACGCGAAAAAATATATCACTTACCGAGATCTGCTTAGGCAGAGTGCCACACTCAGGAATGGGTAAAAGGCGTGATGATATATTTATTTATTTATTTTTTATATATATATATATATATATATATATATATATATATATATATATATATATGTATATATATATACAAATCTTTTAAATATTCTCGCCATCAAGAAATTTTTGAACATGATAGAGTAAACCGCATGATATTTTACGAAACGATAATGGAAAAGGCGAATGCTGACAGAAATTTTATCAAAAATATTTGCTTTTCTGATGAAACCATATTTAGCATTAATGGAGAACCAAATGTTCGAAATTATCGTAGTTGGTACAAAGAAAATCAACATTCATGTTAAATAACCATTCTCAATATCGCGAAATTGTGAATGTTTGGATTGGAATGTTAGGTTCCAATATTATAGGACCTTTTTTATTGATAGCACACTATATTCCCAGAAATATTTGGAGTTACTCGAGACAGAGATAGGGCCTGCTCTGGATAATGTTGCAGGGGGAAATACGATTTGGTTTCAGCAAGATGGCTGTCCTGCTCATTCTACAAATGAAATTAAAACTTTTTAAACCAATGTTTCCCAAATTGCTGGATAGGACGCGGTGGTACAGTAAACTGGCCAGCTCGATCCCCGGATATGTCCCCAAATGACTTTTTTTTATGGGGGCATTTGAAAAATAATATCTACAAAACTAGACATGCAAATGCACGAAAAATTGTGGAAGAATGCAGAAAAATTACAAACCGACAATTAAAAAATATGCAACGCAATTTTTATGATAGACTTGGGTTCCGTTAATCAAACAATAGATATTTATTTGAGTACTTAATTTAAGATAATTCTGATTTATTTTCTTTTAAATTTAAAATCCAAAAAAATCTAATGTTATGATAACAAAAAACCAGAACCACAAATAATTTTACAATAATAATTTTTATAGTTCATTATGCAATTTATCATAATAATTAATAATACATACAATTTTCATTTCCAATTGTTTACAATTTTGTTTAATTTCCAAGGCTAACCCGATTTTTGAGCTAATTTTTAATATTTTAATATTAATTTCTTTCGTTATAGGGCATGCAAAATTAATTCTGTTTATTGATTCTGATGTAGAATTTTATGCTCTACAACTCTTATTTCAAGCTTTTTTACCTAAAATAATTAGGGAAGCAGCAAATTAAGAAAGTTAGATTTTACATGTTAAAGTCCTATGTTCCGGGGTCGCGGTCAACAGCCTGTATATACATACATATATATATATATATATATATATATATATACCGGGTGGAACATCATACCTGTGTACATAGGCGATTACATGAAAAAACAGTTTTTCCGTGCGCATTGCTCCCCAAATTATTTTAGGCAAAAATGCTTCAAATAAATGTTGTAGAGCATAAAATTTTGCATCTAAATCAATAAACAGAATTACATTTACATGCGTTGTAACGACAGAAATTAAATAAAAAAATATTAAAAATTACGTTCAAAATATCAAATAGCCATGGAAGTGAAACAAAAATAGATAAATGCTTGACGTTTTTCTGTCTATTTGATATTTTATCCCCGACAAATTAATCATTCAATAAAATTCATACAAAAAACTCTATACCTATGATTACAATTTAATAATAAATAAACAATTGTACATTTCAATGAAACGTTTATTTCTTATAGGGTTGGTCATGTAAAAATTATAACCTATCTATTATAATTCAAATATCAAACAATAATTCTCTCAATAAAATAATCACTACAATTTATTATTACAATAAATATTCAAATAAACCTCCATTTTCAGCCAAGCAATAACCAAGTCTATTGTAGAAGGAATGTCGTACATTAGCGAGCTGCCTATTTGTGATTAAGGCGCACTTATCCACGATAGCTTCTCTCAAAGAATTGATATTTGGGTGGCGTTGCTTATAAATGTTACATTTAGGATGACTCCATAAAAAAGTCGCTAGGTGTTAAATCAGGAGATCTGTCAAACGTCAAGCATCTATCTATTTTTGTTTCACTTCCATGGCTATTTGATATTTTCAACGTAATTTTTAATATTTTTTTATTTAATTTCGGTCGTTATAACGCATGTAAATGTAATTGTGTTTATTGATTTAAATACAGAATTTTATGCTCTACAACATTTATTTGAAGCATTTTTGGCTAAAATAATTTGGGGAGCAATGCGCACAGAAAAACTGTTTTTTCATGTTAATCGCCTATGTACACAGGTATGATGTTCCACCCGGTATATATATATATATACTTCTTATAATATCCATTGCTTTCAAATAAATAAAACCAGTTTACCACTTAAAAGTTGAGACAATTTCGCTGACAGAGTTACTAAACATTTAATAATTCTCTAGTGACCATATCACATCTCAGTTCCATTTTATCTTTGGTGTAAATCTGCCCGGGCAATGTGGACTCTGTAGAAACATCTCAGTGATTTCCTTACTTCCGGAGTCTAGTACTTCTGCTGTTTCCCGAGAGAGCGACGTCATTTCCGCGCGTAAACAGTGCAGCGCACTTAATTTACACAGTAGCATTTTAATGCACTCCGGATTTGAACTCTTATCTCGGGACGAGAAGATAGGGCTACGGTATGTTATCTGTCGCTGTGGTGCGAATAATTATTTACAGTTTTACACTACGCGAACTTACTTAAGTACGAATACTCTTATTTAAGCATCGCATTATGGTGGTTATAACTAGAGATGGGCGAATATCATCCGCGAATAGTCGAATGCCGCGAATATTGACATTATTCGATATTCGCGATTTTCGAATATTAACGTCAGTATAGCAAATATTCGAATACCTCGAATATCGTGCTATATGTTGACCTCAATTTTTGACTGTTTTTCTTTATCATTTGTACATAAACTTAAAGCTATTACAATACTTTGAAGTTATTAATAACAAAGATATTTTATTTCAAAACCATGAAGACGTACCATATTTCAAATTTGTTTTTCGCCTACATCAGCCCGTACGTTTCACCTTAAATTTGAAGTTTTCGTCTTTTTCTTATGTATGAAGAGAACATAATTAAATAATTATTAATAATAAATAAATTAACTTTTAGGAGTATTCTAATATTCGAGATCTGATTAATATTCGTATTCGATATTCGAATTCGAGAAATTTGATATTCGCCCATCTCTAGTTATAACACATGCCTGTAAAATTATTATTTATTTTCCAGGAGCGTGCGGTGAGTTGTCGAGTTGGATGTGCATTTTTATTTGTAAAGGTTACACCTTATAATTACTTTTTAAATAAATTTATCTGTAAATTAAATCCATATTTCTTTTGGCATTATTTACAACATTTTTAAAAAGTCTCCATGCCGTTTCAATAGTAATGAACGATAAACTACCTAAACGTTTTTGACTCATTGTATTATGAGCAAAATTTTCATAACTCTGTAATATAAAAAATAACTATTTAAATTGTAGAAGAAGAAGAATTGTAAATGTTAAATGTGATTTTTATATAGTGCTATCCTGTAATTAACTTAATACCAATTATAGTACAGTATCCGAAGCCGCAATATGGTAGTTGATATACAGATTGTTTTCTTTTAAACGACCAGTTTTTTTTTAACTAATGACTAGAGAAATATATTATATACATTAAATGATCAGGAATAAGGAGCTAATTTATTAGTAATTACAAATGTTATATTCAACAAGTGATCCTTAAACGATATAACAAAATTTTATTTTATTTAATGGTAAGTTATGTAATTTTTTAATCCATTAGATATAATTCTTTCTTTGATTTCAACAATATACACAATTGTTTTGAGAAAAGCGGTATACATAATTTTAAACAATGAT
Organism: Pterostichus niger; assembly: GCA_947425015.1. NCBI lineage: Eukaryota > Metazoa > Arthropoda > Insecta > Coleoptera > Carabidae > Pterostichus > Pterostichus niger. The sequence goes on along the minus strand of OX380337.1, from coordinate 28,966,594 downwards.
GCAATAGAGAAGTAGGCTATGAAATAAACAAATACATACAAATGATACTGACTGATAGTATTGTAGTACAACCCTATATAATAATCATAAGTATCATTTTTATTTAAAGTTGTTCTCCTAAAGACGCACTGGTTGATTTAAAGGATACACCTGTATATTTTAGTTTAAATGGGATTCGTACTTGGTATATTCAAATTCGAACCACACCACCATACTGCCGGATAAGTTTAATAAGTGGTAATATATTTATATTTTGGAAAGATTCTGAATGATAATAATACCGAGTTCGATTGCACATCTTACAATAATCAGAACAACTCAGCTATTCTTGCTAAACACACAAGTACACAAATTCACAGTAGGAGACAATGTGTTGAACGACACGTTTAATTAATATTTTATCTGTTTTTCTCTTTCTGTCCAGTCTGACTGTTCCGCGCTGTATGAATGTAGAATGTAGGCTGGAACCAGTGTTGGGTAATTTTATAATCTAGATATTAGATGGCATATTACTTATTGTAAAATATCTAGATAAATATAATAGATATTTTATGTGTTATCTAGATAAATTTCAGATAACAAATAAGATATTTAAAAAAAATACAGATTTACAATAATAAATACCTATATACTTACATGTGACATGAAACATGAAGTATACATACATAGCTAGTAAAATATATAAAAACATAGTTAAACATTTGCGATATTTTCAAATATATACTAAAATATATGTTATCTATTTAAAGAAATAAAAAGAAAAGATATTAAATAAGTTATTTGGCATTTATCTACGTCTTAGATAATATCTAATATATTCGTTATCTAGATAAAATTTCAGATAATTTTATCTAAATAACCCAACACTTGCTGGGACTATAAACCAGCGTGCACGACCAATATGTGCTCTTCGCCTATGCATAGATATTTAGCAAGATACGCGCTCGACGAACTTGTATTCATTGTTTATTTACCTATTACTCGTAGCTACTACGATTTGTGAGCTGGAACGTTGCACCAACATAAAAAAATATTTGTAGATAATTACAATTGTTCACACATTAAAAATTAGATAAAAAGTCTGGTCATTTATTTAAAAATTATAATGAAAACTATTGAAACATGCCTCCCCTTTATTATTTATCCCAAATTAGTCTAAACAATCTCAACATCAACATATCCTTATATTTCGTCGCGCGCATCGCATTCAATAGCGCAGACTCCCGGTGTTCAGCAAGAGCGCGTCAGTCGCGGCCTGACACCGAGAATGTGTATACATCCCCGCAAGAGAATCATCGCTTACCGACATCGCGCGCTGTTACATCCCTCAGTCAAAACATGAAACAAGTGCGATAACAGTGAAATTTGTTTGAAATTTAAACATATAATAATGTTGTGGAAATAAATGGAAACAAGTTTAATTTTATTTAGTAAAATAATTTTTGGAGCTTTAAAGTGGAAGTGAAGTGTATGTAATCATTGTATGTGTTTAAAATATACAAATCAAAATTTTAATACGAAAATATAAACTGTCAATTTTTAAAATAATTAATAAAATTGAAAGTTATAAAATGTTTGTGATAAAGTTACAATGACAACATGACAGTGAAGAATTATATATTAAACTTGTATTTTGTTTTACCCCTTATTTTATCTTTCGGTAAGACAATTTTAAATAATTTTGATCTTATACGAGTATTTCTTTAAATTTTGTAAAGTAAAACTTTAAATCAATGAAAATTTCACAATAACAATTATTTCTTTCTACATAAGATTTGTTTTTGTTGTATTTCAGTTTCTGATTAATGTTCATTCAAAGTGTGAAGTTGAATTTTAAGAAAAACTTTATAATTATATACAGGATAAGATCTTTTGGCCAGAATTAAGATCATATGCATTGTAGGAGAAAAATTTGGATAAAATTACCATGGTAATGCAATTTTAAGAGATGATTTAATAAATTGACGATTTTAGATAAATAATTTTATTTCGGAATGACATTTGCTACATTATAATAAACTATTTACTGAAATCAAAAAAATAAAATTAGTTACATACGCCATTAGACAGAAACAGGCGAGGTAAAGATACACACTTTTTCTATTTCAAACTATTTTTGAACTATAATTATTTGAAGAAAATTGTAGATGGTATTTTTTATATGTTACCTATGCAGTATCTTGTAACAAAACGTGACTAAAATAATTTCGTAATTTTGGTAATTTAAGCAATTATGTATCTTTTGCGATGCTGGCTTATATATATATTAGACGATATCTTACATAAACTTTTTACAAGGAAAGTTCAAAGTTTTTTCTTTTAAATGAACCGAAAAATATTTAAAAAATCTTATATGCTAAATTTGTTTCATTCTGTGTATATTCGAGTAGCAAACAAGAAAGAAAAATATAAGAAACTAATGTAAAAAATAATAACATCCTATATTATGAATAATGATATTCATATCGATGTAAAGTTTGTGATACTTCTGATATTCAGATACATACAAAAATTTAATCCACTATCTTCATAAATATGTAGAAATTGTTATTTAAAACATTATAGAATAGATGACACAGTGGTATTGAGCCGAACTGTGCATTGGGAAACCCGGAATCGATTTCAATCAATTGTCACCACATTAAAATTACCCTTAGCGAGATCTGCTACGGCAGAACGCCACACCCAGTAATGAGTAAAAGATGATATGAAATATTTATTTTTTTATTATTTACCTCAGTGAAAAATTTCATTCTCATCTGCTTTCGTTTAACATTATTCTAGTGAATCTAAAATACATTTCGATAGTAGAATGCTAAATGATCATTAATAATTTGTATTAAGCCTCCAAATCGCTGGAGAAAAACCGGTTCGGTTTCGATCGCTGTTAACATTCGCTTTGGTTCAATTTACAGATTTTAAGTGAACGATTCGCTCCGGGTTCATAATTCAAGAAAAACAACCGGTCCGTTATTTTTCGATTCAAGTTTCGGTTCGGTTTGCAATCCTGTTTTTATTATTTTAAAAATGCCTTAAAATAAATTAACAAGCATTTAATTAGTTGCTAAGGTGTAACTGAAATATAACAAAATATTTACATAAAACGGTATTAAATTAAATTGTTCCTAAAATTCAGTTCTGAGGTATATATATGTACGTACTTAACTTTGTTTACTGAAACAACAATTCCAAAATAATTAATTTATTTACATTTTCCGTGTTGAGCTCATAATTTCGCAGGGTAATTAAATTTACATTACTAATTACATATAACGAAACTATAAAGAGAACATATTACGTACTCAGGTAATTTTGTAGAAAATTATACGGTAAATATTTGAGGATGAAAGATAAATATAAGTTATTCTAAAATTTAAGTATAAAAACTATAGTTCAAAAGAAATGCTAGTAAATGTTAAAGTTGTTGGTTTTGTTGTCATTCTGGAAAACAGGAAATTTTTGTTTACTGATAAACAAAGTATTTTAACTGACTTTGTACAATCGTATGATCTTAATTTAAATGCATACAAATCTATCTACCTTAATAAACAAATATTTAGGTATATATATAAATATATCATCATACCTTTTACCCTATAGCACGGGTCGGCAAACGTTTTAGAGTCAAGAGCAATTTCATTTTTACTTTTCAACTCGAAAATCACAAAGAGCCGCAATGAGAAAAACAAATTTCTGGATAGTATTTGAATAAGATATAATAACAATTCCATATGTTGGAAGACCAATAGATGTGCAGCCGCCCCCATATATATATATATATATATATATATATATATATATATATATATATATATATATAAATATTGCCATATTTTTTATTCGTGGTTCACTAAGTTACGTTTATATATACGTATATATATATATATATATATATATATATATATATATATATATATATATATATATATATAAATATTGCCATATTTTTTTATTCGTGATCCACTAAGTTACGTTTTATATTCACTGACGCTTTCTCGCTCTCTCCCTATTCTTACCATGCGAATTTTATAATTCAATTAAACTATCCCAGGAAACACAGAATGATATAATAAACGTATAAGAAAGGTATTAAACTTACCGTATAAGACTAGGAAAAATGACCGCATCATACACTGCAAAATATTCTGGTGTCTGCATCGACCTTTTTAGGTTGAAACTATTGCCAACCATAGGGTAGAAGCATTCTTCCTTTAAAAAAGGTTTATGAGTGTACCTCAGTTCTCGGTACGCGCTACGTCTGTACTTGCAGGTATAAATGGTTAAACCCATCGTTAAGGACGAAGCAAAGACTCGACAGACAGATGTAAATACTTCATTTTGTTCTTAAATACCTTTGTGTAGGGTAGACAGACATTTCTATAGGTTGTTACAAATACTATATAACGTTTTATATAAACCTTTGGTTGAGGAAAATGTAAATACTGATAAAGGTTTATAAAGAATTTTAAGGATATTTGAATAATAAGCAGTGATTTCAACAATAAATTTATTGTAAAATAAGTAGATAAATAAAAATAAAAAATACATATATAAAATTACATAAAAATTATGTTATAAATGAAAAAACATCAAAACTATATACAGTACATTATCAAAAATAATGAATAAAAAAAAAGTAAAAAGGAAATACAATATAAAATACCATGTATCATTACAAAAATAAACAAAAAATCAACAAAAAAAAACTAATACAATATAGGTATACATATATACATTTTAAAAAATATGTAACATCACTAAAAGAACAAAAATAATAATAATAATAATATTATATATATATATACGTTTAATATTAACAAATTTATTAATCTTTGTATGGGTATATTTTTTTTTCGGTGATATTAATATTAAGATAAATTCGCTTAAAAAAATGTTTTCTTGAGACACGGAGGATATTTTAATTGAAATAAATATATTATTGATATTAAAGCTATTACTGCGTCATAAAATGTTACACAAGTACAAATTTTGATTTTATCTATGCATATAAAAAATAAATTATTTAAGAACAGATCATCTTGTGCTGAGACTGAGACATTATGACTTGTCCTGGAGGTATATCTTCTGAGATTAGGATTAGTTTTCATAGTTTTCTCTCAATAATGAAGGTATTACTAATAAAACCGTTTCCATCGATAATTCTAAACAAAATAGAAAAATTAATTAATTTTTGTTATAAAATATGCTGCTAATTATCATAATTCTATGAATTTTTACGATTATATTTACAAATTATAAAGGCTGGCTAAATTATTCTGAACAAATGAAAATAGAATAAAAATAAGTAATATACAGTTATTCAAAAATCGCATTCGGGAAAATTTTTTAAAAACATAAAAGTGAATTCATTTTTAAATTAAACTATATATTTTACCTTTAAAATTATGATTTTTATAATATAGAGAAAGCTTTTCGACAACGCCTCGATTTTCGGCTATTTTTATTGATTTTTTAATTCGAGCTTCTGTAAAATAACTCTGTAACTCATCTTTAGCCCTTATTTGAAAAAATCTCTTGACAGCCAACGGGATCTGAAAAATATTTTGATATATTAAAGTGAAAATAACTTTTAAATATATTTATACAAATTTTACTTGATTTTCCAACAGTAGAGCAGGATACGTTTCAATAATTTCTCTTGTAGAGCTCTCTCTATACATATTAAGCCGATGCTCCTTTGTTCTTTCTAATCTATCAGATATTATGTGTAGATCTGGTGTTCCATTGATTTGATTTTTCATATGTTGAATGTGGGTTATAATAGTATTTTCATCTTCACCAATTACTATTGGCATTGTTCTATTTGTCATTCTATGTTCTTTATTAGCACTGAGAACAGAGTAGCGTACATATTTCATATAAGTTAAAACATTATGCAAGTACATAAATGTTTTAGTGCAATTATAGATAGTACAATTAAAATATTCCATTTTGTTGGCACTAAAATATATGATGTACAATAAATAAATATCCAGAATATTAATAAATAAAAAATTAAACTTACCTATTAGTAGACAGTATGAGCGTACGCAAATATTTAATCACCTTATGTATCGGCAACCAAAGTCAACAATTGAATGACACAAAAATTCAACTTTGGAATGTTGTTACAACCCCCATTTTCAAATAGTGAAAGTGGTGAGGTTTTATATTGGCGCTGAAACGTCGGACCAAGGGTACAAGAGCGTCCTGCAATATTTTCTACGGGGTGCAATCATATTATTTGCGCCACACAAAGTTACTAATGAAATTTAAAAATAAAATAATTAAAATTAAATATAACTGCCAGTAATTGTCAACATTCCATAAATTTCGATCTTTGACGTTAACGTATGTATAACTTTATTGCATTTTGTAAGTATACCCCACAAATTTGTGAAAAGTCGGCGCCTCTGAGTTGTACCGTTATAGTTTTCGTACGGCACGAATGTTGAAGAAATTTTAAAGAATCTGTTTATTCATTTCATAAATTTTAAAGAAATTCGTATTAACAATTATACTAAAAAGAAAACTATATCCATTTATTTTAGTATCATTTCGACAATAATTAAATTTTGAATGATTATCTCATTCACTTTCTTACTGCATGTTTATATTGTAGAAATAATTTGATAAAAAATTATTAATCTCAACATTCATTATCATCAAATCGCATAATCTCTACTTTACAATAAAAATATATTTGTAAGCTTTTATATCAGACAAGCAAGATACAAATATCTAGTAACGCAAAATATATTATTTTGTAATTATGAAACGGTACAGATTTTGTTTAACACAAGCTTTTAGCAGTATATTTCCATTTAATTTATAAATACAATTAAGCCAGTATAAAAATGTGTGGTAACTCTTCAATAACTATTATAATCAATGTATTGTAGTTTTAAACATTATAAAATAATCAATTATAAATTCTTTCAAGCTGTTTATCCCAGAATGTACTTCTTAGAATAATTCGAGGATAAACTATTTTAAGACATAACATCAGGGATGTGCGTGTAGTCTACTGCAAGTAATCTACGTCATTCTCTACGTGTAAACAGTCATGTAGTCTACGTCTTCATTTTTCATGTAAACAATGTAGACTATGTAGACAATGAAAACACCTGTGTTCACTTAAGTCAGATTAGAAATTTTATCCCTAGAACTAGGGAATTTTAAATGTTGTTAGAGATTTTTATTTTTATTCTAGGGATTACATGAAAAAAAAATTAGTTGTGCAGGGCAAACCGTTCAAAATTTGTCAACTGGGTACTGTTAAAAATAACGCCAAAGAAAACTCCGTCTGGTGAGATGGCGCGTTGATCGATTTTAAAAATATGACAGTTCGCCCAAGACCCAAGACAGACATTCGTCTAGTAATGTACTAGCATTTGCTTTATTAGTTTTATTATATAAAGACCGATAATGACCCAAGCTTACGAATACGAATACATGTAATAGTTACAAAGGAATAAATTTAGGTTATGTTGAATTTTACAACTGTCAGATGCATTATCTACATTGTTTACATTGTCTACTTCGCTAGAATTGTCGACGTATTGTCTACGTGTAGATGTAGACAATTAAAGATTACACGTAGATGCACATCTCTGCATAACATATTTACCGTAAAATATTTCATTTATAATATCAATTATGCCGGTGTCAAAATATATGGTAACTCTTAAATAAATATTACAATCAATGTATAAGTTTCAAACTTAATAAAATAATTCATGTGCTAGTTTCGAAAAAAAAATAAAAACTATAATCATTTATAAATTCTAAGATATTTATCACAGTATGTACTTCTTTGAATCGTCTCAAGGGTAGAAACAATTTTAAGACCGGGCGTATTTACCTCTATAGAGGCACGCAGATAGCTTGGGCGATTTTCAACGACCCCAAGATAGAAGTTTACTATTATAAAATTTTATTTCTACCTTCGGTCCTCAAACTACCCGAAAGTATATAAATCGGCTCAAACGGTGATGCATCTACCTTCTTTATACCCCTAAAATTTGCAGTGTATACGTATTATATAGGTACATCATAATAGTATATTATTTATTATTTATATACGTATTATATCAACATATAATGAATGTATATTTATATAGTATATATGTCGTATTTCATATACGTTTATTAAAGTTATATTTCAAATTAATTATATACGTATTATATTGACATATAATTAATGTGTATTTAAAAAGTATATATAACGTATTTCATATACATATTTGAAATAATTATATACGTATTATATCAAAATATAATTAATGGATATTCATAGAGTATATAATTCGTAAATTATCTTCTAGTTTTGTCAGTAATAAAGTATGTAATATAAACGTTTATATGTTGACTTACATAAACTTATATTCGTTATTGAAGTATAACGTATACAATTTCATATTGTAGTTCTTTTTTTAATTACACAGGAAAAATAATATGAATCATGTATTCCATGGGATAACGCATATAAAATATTGACATTACCCTGAGTAATTAAAAAAAGAAGTTAATTGATTATTTGTTCATAATAGGTACGATATATAAATAATTCTATTTATTATTGTAGATATTGAAAGAAGAATAAAATCAAGTTTGTATTATTTTATATATTGTAACGACGAGATAATTTTAAAATTCAAATATAACTATATATTTACATACATATACAGGATGTCCCATTTTAATCTTTCCAGGGGAATTTCTCTCAACGAGTACATCAGACAAAAAAACTTTCCGAATAAAAGTTTGATGGTTTGGAGGGGGACGTTCGAATCTATAACAAATTTCACCCCCCAACCCTTCAGGGGGTGGATAAGGGGGGTGACTTTGAAATCTTAAGTGGAACCCCCTATTTTTATTGCAGATTCGAAAAGAGCATAAAAAACTATGTAGGTTTTATCCGGGAACTTTTTTATTTTTAGGGTTAAAGAGAGCTCATTTGAAGCGATCCTGACAGTTTTTTAATTTGACATCAAAACCTTAATCTTACGTTTCAAGGAAAAAAAACAAGTTTTAGCGTTTACAGCGCCAGCTGTTGCAAAAAATAAAAAAGTTCCCGGATAAAACCTACATAGTTTTTTATGCTCTTTTCGAATCTGCAATAAAAAATAGGGGGTTCCATTTAAGATTTCAAAGTCACCCCCCTTATCCATCCCCTGGGGGGTTGGGGGGTGAAATTTGTTATAGCATCGAACGTTCCCCTCCAAACCATCAAACTTTTATTTGGAAAGTTTTTTTGTCTGATGTACTCGTTGAAAGAAATTCCTCTGGAAAAATTAAAATGTATATTACTAATCAATAGTATTAATTCAAAAGGAAAAAAATATTGAACAAGAAATAAATTATAATAATAAGAAAGTAGGTATATGAACAATAATTATTACCAAATTAAACATTATTCTCTTTTTATGCTTTTCCATTGTCGTAAGTCCATCTTGTTTTGGATAATTTAAGCCAGTCTTTAATGGCATTTCCTATAAATTCGTCGGTTACCGAGAACGATAAATGGACTGCTTTTGCATGTAACAAAACAGAAAATAAAGTATATTCACCATTCTCTAGAATAACATTAATAAATATTGACATATGTCAACTTCTGCTTAGAACCTAAATTACAACTGAGCCTAAGTGACAGGAAGTAGATATAAGCTGTAGCTATCTTTGAAGTTTATATTGTTAAGTATATAAAATACAAATATTCCAATTAATAATAAATAAATACTACTTTTAGAACAACAAAATGAAATTATTAGGTATTAAAAAAAACAATATATAAATATGTACTAAAGTATAAATATATCTTTCCTGTTATTTTACACCGTTTAATACAGCATAATTCCTTATAATTCTTCGGTGCATGTACTTTCATTGTTGAAGATAAATGCATGGAATCAATCTCGATTTTTCGCGAGTTTTGTTTCTGTTAATTATGTAAAATAATTACTCACATGTTATTAACTTTTGTTTTAAAAATTATTTTCAAAAATTATGAGCATTCGCCGGGATTTGAAGCCATAACCTTTCACACGCTAGGTGACTTTTTTTATTATAATCTTTATTTCTCTATTTCATTACAGCACATTACTTGGAATTCCTGTTCAGGTGCGAATGGCTGGGCAGCTGTCGAACGTACTGTAAGTTACAGCATATCTCAATCCCGGAGATTTTTGCGGATAGCTTCAACATTGCAGCACTACGAACAGCTGAACGGCTTCGCACATGGGTACACGGAGCGCATATTTAAATATGGTTCTTACTAGATATTCTGGACATACATGTGCCTTCTTAACTAGAATCAGGGATGTGCTTGTAATCTACTGCAAGTAATCTACGTAATTCTCTACGTGTAAACAATCATGTAGTCTACGTCATCATTTTTCATGTATACAATGTAGACTATGTAGACAATGAAAACACCTGTGTTCACTTAAGTCATATTAAAATTTTATCCCTAGAACTAGGGAATTTTAAATGTTGGTAGAGATTTTTATTTTTATTCTAGGGATTACATGAAAAAAAATTAGTTGTGCAGGGCAAAACGTTCAAAATTTGTCAACTGGTTACTGTTAAAAATAGCGCCAAAGAAAACTCCGTCTGGTGAGATGGCGCGTTGATTGATTTAAAAAATATGACAGTTCGCCCAAGACCCAAGACAGACATTCGTCTAGTAATGTACGAGCACTTGCTTTATTAGTTTTATTATATAAAGACCGATAATGACCCGAGCTCACGAATACGAATACATGTAATACTTGCAAAGGAATAAATTTAGGTTATGTTGAATTTTACAACTGTCAGATGCATTATCTACATTGTTTACATTGTCTACGTCGCTAGAATTGTCGACGTATTGTCTACGTGTAGATGTCGACAATTAAAGATTACACGTAGATGCACATCTCTGACTAGAATATATAATTATTTATTAAAATTACAACAATAAATATTGAACGTGAGTGAGATGGGGCGAATGATTGGATGATTTTTATGGGAAAAACAATGAAAAAATCTATTTTAAATAAGCTAGGTGACTGCTCTACCAGTTGAGCTACAAATGTTCGGCGAAATACTCATGATTTTTCGTGCAATGTTTAGTTGTTGTAATTAATAAATCTAGTATGCGTTACGTAATTCCCTGGATGAAATTAGTATACGAATTAATTTATTGACATTAAAGTACAAACGTAGATATATAGGAATAATTTGGAAAAATCATGAGCATAATTCCGGCGAATGTTCATGATTTTTCAAAATTATTTCTATATATCTACGTTCAGACTTTAATGTCAATAAATTAAATCTTAAACTTTTCTTTTAGTTCAGAATCATACTACAATTCAATAAGCTCCATTTGCATACTTTTATCCTCATTTCCACATCAAATTGAATTGGTGCAGTAAACTGTAACAGTACCGATGGTTTGTTAGGATTAAATACTCTCAATAATTGGAATACAGTATATATGATATTCTGTCAGATATTAAGTCTGTAATAAGAATTTTATTCAAATATTAATTTGAAACATAATAGATTCAACTGGAACTCGAACCCCGACATTTTCAATTGTTAATCGAAATCGCTATCATCTACGCCACGAATCCCAGTAACAAAATCTAGTTGAATCTATGACTTTCGTGCATCTTTAAATAGCAGACGATTTTCAATAATGGTACCGATCCTGGTCACGGTTCCAATTATTAAGTACGCATTCTTTAAATATAAAATATCCTGATCTCGATTCCAACACCATCAGTAAACAGCCTTTTACAGACGGAATGAATCCCGACAATGAAATAATTTTAATAACTGTGTGATCGCTTAGTATAAAACAATATTTTATAGCCCTACGTTATGTTTAAATGATATTATAAAACAATGTAAAATAATCTACGTTTTTTTTTTAAATGTAACCCTCATTAGTTCGTAATACGAAGTAGCTGTCAATAGTAGGGCAATTTGGGAAAGGTTGAGCTGAGTGGAATATGTAAATTCCTTCTAAAAGACATGACGGTGACATTTAATGAAAACCTAAGTAATCAATAAAACATTAGTTATAATTTAGAACGAACAGAGTACCTTATATACAAAGTTCTGTCGTGAACTCAGTAATAAAATATCTGGATGGTATTTATAAGAATTAATATATTGACACTAAAGTCTGATCGCAGATATATAGAAATAATTATAATTAATCATAAACATTCGCCGGAATTTAAACCCAGATCTTATGATATTTACCTTATGCAAGAGGGAAAGTCACAACAACAAAAACCCAAGCTCTCTGCTTGCAATTATTCAAATTTAATTAAAATGTCTTGAATTTCAAAATTATATACTTTAACTATAAGTCATTCCAACATCACAGAAATAATACTTCCAGACTCATCACAATAATTTGTTAGTGCATCAATATCTTTATTTTATAAAATTAAAACACTTGGTCAATTTCACATAAATTATAATTTAAAATGTTTCACCAAGTGCCAACCACACAAACGATTAATATAATCAACATGTTTGTTTAAGCAGTGTCGGTGGATCAGTATTTCTCAAATCGTTATAATGAAGTTGGCCTTGAGGCAACACAGGATTTACCTTAGTTTCTCTTATTGGTAGTCATTGACAATTCATGGGGGGAGGGGTGTTCCTTATGGGTATTCATTGCGTATGATTTCATTCGACGGTAACCATTGTTGCCCAGTGTTCAGTAAAATAAATATAATTTTTAGAATGATATCAATCTTACAATCTTTCCGTGTCAAAAATATTCAAATATTTAGTTACACAATTACTCAGGCAAACAATACTAATACTAATTTCTAGTTATGTTGAATAGTAATAAAGTAGGTAACAACAATATATATATATATATATATATATATATATATATATATATATATATATATATATATATATATATATATATATATATATATATATATATATATCATCAAGCCAAAAGTTCATGTAAACTATATTCTGGTTAGACAGCACTGCGCACAACTTTAGGAAGGTTTAACCGTGCCTGCATGAGCTAGTACTGATAGTGAAGAATGGAGGGTGATACGAGTGCCCAGATGTTGATAGTACTGCGTATAGATTTTGGAAGGTATCACCTCTGCCTGCATGAGCTAGCACTGATAGTGAAGATTGGGAAGGGGATGGAACTTACTGGCATAGAGTCCAAGTGGAGGACACCGGATTGCCTCGGTTGAGGCAAATAGTACAGTTCTCGTATATACTTTAGTTATCCTCTAGATCCGACACCTCAATTGTCTAAGATGGATGTAATTTCTGCACCCCTTCACCGTAGTTGGCTTGATGCTTCCCGTCACTGAAGGTGGCATGGGTTCGCTTCTTTCCCTGCCGCGGAAGGTGTCATAATATAGCATTGGGCAATGTTAAATATCTTTCACTCCTTTGAAACAAAGAAGATCTCTATAAATTCATATCGCCCAGATTTCTAAAATCTGACTAGCTAGATTCAAATTATGACTTCGTTCCAAGACTGTACATAAAATTCTTACTCGGGAATTATATGAGAACCAAAGTATAACATACTTGCGAATATTTTCGCTGAAGCAGTAATATCTGTTTAAGATATACTTCTGCAAATCGATTACTCAGTTTTCTGATATTAATTCATAATTAATAAAGCTATAATATAATAATGTTTTCACTATAACTTCAGATACACCACTGGGTGAAGTAAGGTCTGCGGAGCTGTACGTATCGCGGCCGGCGGGCGTGACGCGCAAGCAAAAGTAAACATCGTCTGTTAAGCAATCAATTCCTGTATACCAATTTAACCAAAAATATTTAAATAAATTCAATTTTCAGTGTCTAAATTTTGAAATCGTAGATTAAAATGCTTTTTAATAAATCAATATTTTCTGAATAAGCATTGAATGACAGATGGAAATGTTGATATATCAAATTTTCAACTTTCGAAGTGTATTAAATTTTCTTTTTTTTTATTTGAGCCACGATAAGTCCGAGTTTTGTATTAAAAGATTTTTTTCACTACTAGCCTAGCAACATGCCATTATTGACTTCGGTTTGAGTCGTGAAATTGTTTTTCTCTACCGCGTCCTTAACAACGGTCAATAATGGATTATTATTGACCTAGACAAATAATGAGAACTGTCACTTTTCAAAGAAATTCAAGATTCTGAACTTATTTAACTCGTTAAATGGAAGGAGAATATTAATTCTGAATTTAAAATTGGTGCCTAATTTCAAGTTTGCAATCCGAGGCAAATTTCAGTTTGAATAGTATCTTTCAAACTGTCACATTTTACATGCGACTGTGCTTTACTGTTACATTGTGAAATATGTATTTATTGTTATATTTATTGTTAAATTCTCGAAAAGGTAAATGTTTATTGTAATATTATTGAATAATCTTACATTGTACAGTTTTGTTCATTTTAGGGTTATAATTGCATTTTTATATAAGAAATGGAAAACATGACTAGTATTTATTGCTACAGAACCCGTGTTTAATGAAATTTGAGTATATCGTATATTTCATGAAGTTGCAGTAAGGTTACCCCCGGGCATATTAAGTTGCATTTAGAATTTTTGCCATCATTGATTGAGATTATGACGTTTTCAAGATATGTCGCCCACATTTACTACCAAAATGGTAGCGACAGTACTTCTCAATGAATAACCAATGTAAGTTTCTGAGTTATCTAAATTTATAAATGTTGGAACTATATTTGGACATCTTGCTTATTGTATTATGGCGTATATTTTGTCTTGTAGGTTTGCCATGTCAGAAACTAATGAATACTTTTGCCATGTCAGGAGTGGGTCTCTTATTTAGATATTTTTTAACTATTTCAACCCAAAACCATGCGCCTTGTACCCCTCGGTTGCACCTCGGGGTACAATCTTGGCGCTAGGTCAATAATGATCATCTTCTCAACCTTGGCTTATAATATACTGTTATTGTTATTATTCGGTACCGAAGAACAATTTGTTTTATGTTGATTTTTGTTCGTATTTAATATATGTTTTTAAAAACTGCATGAGCCGCCTGAATTTAACATGCCTACTTTACTCGATGGAAATTATTTTGTTTAATTTCATTCTAATAAATTAATTATAAAAATCGAAAAACAAAACTAATCGCAAATCATCAAGACAATAATTCAAATCATTGAATATATTTTGTTTATTCTGTAAATAAAAACATAATAGAAATACGAGAAGCGAAAAGACAACTAAAGATACGAGTATATTCAAATTGTATTTTCTACCGATCTTTTAAAAATTGTTATGGACTAGAATTTTTTATAAATAAGCTTTTTTTACACGGCTAGAAATTTGAGACAGAATTGAACATGTTCACGAATCATTTGACAGATCAATAACAACTACGAGTATAACCTAATCAATAACAACTATAGCTAGTTCAATCACAAGTATATCTAGAAATGTGACATGGAAACATGTACAAATATTGTCAATCTCAATACCAAAAATTTTACAATTTTTTTTCTAAAAAATTAGATGATTATTAATTATTTATAATAATGTACCGATGACAAGTTTAATTAATATTAATTTTTTTAAAATGTTATTGTCTGCTTCCTTATGTTTGTGTTTAATTTGTTACTTAAATATTGCACTAGTTTCTTATGGCTTTATTAAGCCTTTATCTCAATTGATAATGAAAGCCAATCCCTTAAATATTTATACTGTAGCTAGTAATATTAATTTACTTTGCATTTATGCGTATTGCAGATTGGAGTTCAGGTGTGAGGGTAACGGAGCTTTCTGTGCCGCTGTTGGTGGATCCGCGAGACGCGTTAGCGCTGGGCTGTACATATGATATGGGAGGTGAAGAACTGCACTCGGTAAAGTGGTACAAGGACGAACAGGAGTTCTTCCGCTTTACTCCCCGACAGCAGCCGCACGTCATTTCGTTTCCAGTGGCGGGTGTGCACTTGGAGCAGCAGCAAAACATGGCGTGCAACATGCAGCAGTGCAACGTGCGGCTCACACGTCTGAGCACGCAGCACAGCAGCGGTGCGTACAAATGCGAGGTGTCGTCGGAGGCGCCTAAGTTTCGTGTTGGCTCTCGCACCGGCAACGTTACTGTGGCGGCCGTAGGGCGGACCGAACCGCAGGTGCAAGGTGTGCGTGGTATGTACGCGGTGGGGAGCCTGGTGCAAGCCAGCTGCACTGCGGCAGCCGCAGATCCGGCGCCCATTCTCACGTGGTTGCTGAACGGCGAGATGCCTCCCGCTGGTGCAGTCGGCCAACAAAGTATTTCGATACCTGATTCCCGAAACCTGGTCATTGCTTCGCGAGATCTACGTTTTCTTACCGAACGTAAACATTTCCTTCCACCTGGACACTTATTCCATTTGGTGTGCGTAGCTACCCCTCCGTTGGACGTGCCCGCACCAGCCCTCACTTCGCTGCCTGTTACCGCTCGCTTACTCGATCCGCAGGCCGCTACACATCAACAACTAGAGTGGCTCAACAGCAAAGGTAGGCTTCGTTAGTTGTAAATAACAAAAATTTACGAAAGATTGGATTATATATAGCAATAAATGAGTGTAATATGTATGCGATATGCAGAAAAATATGTCTATAATAGACAATATACAAACAAAATAGTACATAATATTATTACATAAAAATAATATATATATATATATATATATATATATATATATATATATATATATACATATAATTTCTTAAATTAACAAAAATCATATAAAAATAATAAATAATAAGCATTAAATATTAGTAGAAAATTGTGATAAAATACATACATAACATCACGCTATATTCCCTTTAAATGGAGTAGCACGAACCCCTGAAACATTCACAGAACATGCACTAAAAGATTTATTAAGTTCACGTCAATATTCTCATCTTGACACATGATACTCGTTTCAACCACATTAACGCTTTCTCCATACGAGCTCTTTCATTCCTCACAACCAAAATCCATCATCACGCAACAAACCTTCGTTCACATCCATCAATTCGTTCCTGTACACCTGTTTCATAAATCTTCACTTACGCCCACTTGTCTAACAACTAATTTATAAAGAAATAAGAGCAGTATCGTCTGCGCTTGTTTAAAAATATAAAAAATAAAAAAAATTGCAGTTAGAGACTGTATAGTAAAAATTATAAATGAATAAAAAAGATAAGAGAGGAAGGGAGCATCTCCCTGCGTTTGATTTTTAAATTGAATTCCACACAATTGCAGTTAAACACTCTATAGTAAAAACAGAAAATGAAACAAAAAGATAAGGAAGGAATGGAGCATTTTCGCGCTTCTATTTGAATGTGAATTAATTTCACACAATTTTAGGTAATCACTCGAAAAATCTAACCCATGAATCTAAAATCAAGAGTCATGTGCTTGTCCTTATTCATCACATTTATCCCGGAATTAATCTTCGCCAAACATTCCTATCCTGATACATCACTTTTGCTTCAACCACATTCATAATTCCTTTCATACAAGCTCATTTGTTCTTCATGCTCGGAATCTTTCGTTCATGCAACAACCCTTCAATCATATTTATCCATTTATTCCTAGGTCGCCTGCGCAAACTTTCATCCTCAATTTCACAAGCAATTACCTGTTTCACCAATCTTTCATTCGACATACGTTTCACATGACCAAACCATCTCAACTGACTTATTACCACTCTTTTAACAACATTCTTCCCAATCTCACATTCATCATACACCAATGTATTCCGGACACGATCTCTTCTAGTATAATCACACACACCACTCAAATACCTCAGTTCGACAGCAGTTATACGCCGTTCATGTTTCCTCATCCACACCTAACATTCACTATCATACATCTACGTAGGCACTAACACACCATTATATACACACAATCAAGCATCTTTGGATACATTCACGTGCCGAGTAAAGGTTCCCAGAGCACCCAATATTTTGCATCCAGCAGATACTCTTCTTTTAATCTCCCGATCAATACGTCCATTCTTCGATAACAAACTACCCAAGTATACAAACTCATTTACTTGACCCAATCTCTCACCATTCACCGAAACATTGCAGTCAGTCACTAAATCACTTTTTTCAAACACTAACACTTTACATTTATAAACATTCAGTAATAGATTTAAGTTTTTTCTTACTTAATTTATACTTAGAATCATTCTTCTCAATTGCTCTTCAGATTCCCCCATTACAACTACGTCATCTGTATAAGCTGACGCAGGCACTACACTACCACCAATACGTACACCATTCACCCCATTCAACGACTTTCGTTACAAATCAACACACATCCATATACAAATTAAACAACCACGGAGACATCCCACAACCTTGTTTCACGCCAAGATCTATAGACAACCAATCACTCAATTTACCATTAACTCTCACCGCAGCCTCGCACGAATCGCTCCCAACAAATTACCATTTTTACCGTACTCTAGAAGTACATTCCACAGAATATCTCGGTTAATATTATCATATGCTTTTTTAAGATCGAGAATACCACAGTATATGTTCTTGTTCTTAGCAAGTGATTTCTCAACAATCATACGAAGAGAAAACAATTGACCTACACACCTTCTTTTAGGAAAAAATATACCTTGCATATTACTCATCTTGGAGATTGTTAAGGTTCGTATCTTGTGAATAAGAATCTTTCCGTACAACTTCTCTATCACACTCAGCAAATTTATCGCACGGAAATTAGTACAATCACTCGAACTACCTTTGCCTTTAAATAAAGGACAAATGATAGCACGTTTCTAATCATCAGGAGCCACACACTGTTTCAAACAAAATCTAAATAAATAAACTAATCAATCAAATAATCTTTCACCACAATACTTCAACATCTCATTCGATATACCATTCAAACCAGGAGCCTTGTCATTCTTCAAACGTAACAATGCAAAACTAACATCACTCTCATCTATACCCCATTCATCACTTGTAACATTTTTTCTTGCATTTTCACTACAATAATTCGGTCCAGTTACGCAACTATATAAACTACTAAAATACTCACACCATCTAATTCATTCCACAATAACTCACCATACGCCAAAACCAAAACATTCATACTAAAATCATTCGTCAATCTTTCACTCATCAAATCATCAAAACGCGCCTTACTTTCTCTCACTACTCTCTTAACATATTTATTTAACCTCTTATATTCTAGCAAACATTCATCACGTAAATTTCCAAGCACATCTTTTACATTAAAAAATCGCAAATACGCACTCTTTTTCTCCTAAACTGCTTTTTTCACTTCATCATTCCACCATGCATTCCTTGGACAAGAGCCTGATCTGCATTCACCACAAACTACTTTCGCACATTTAAGAACTGTATCCTTAAATTTCATCCAAACATCATTCATGCTGCATTAAAAATTAGGCTAACATACGGGCAAAGATTTATTTATTTTCTCAACAAACATATCTCTAACATCCTCATTCTGTAGTACACTAGATTTCACACGAAACACTTTTTCACTTCCTTTCACCCTCATTCGCCAACATTTATCCAGACGTATTCGCGACACCACCAAATAATGGTCATTCATATACAATTCAGCACTACGTTTCACTCGCGTCTCCACAACTAAACTTCTCAGTCGTTCATTATACAAAATAAAATCAATCACACTCCGCCTATTCTCACTCACATTCTGCCTTGTATGCAAATGAAGTCATTTATCTTTAAACACAGAGTTGGAAACGAAGAGATAACGCTGTAAGCAGGATACTATCTTCCTTCCGTTTTCATTCACTCTCACATCACCAAACTTACCCAATACATTCCCAGAAATGCTTCTCTTTACACTATCTAACAAATTCCAAAATCGGTCATTTTCAAGATTACTTTCGGATTTAGTTGGGCCATAAACTTACACAACAAGATTCTATGAAAGACTACCTTTAGTCTCTGTCAAAGAATTATCGATCCTTTATAAACGGTTTCATTCTTTCACTATCAAGCAGTCGTACACCATGCTTTGTTCGTTCAATCTCAGCAACACCCGATCACAAGCAAAACAATTCATCTACCTCTTCCTCATTACAGCCTTTCCTCTTAGTCCCGCTCACACACAAAACATCTACACATATTATATTCACCAAAAAATGTTTATAACAACAAAGTAATAATAACTTTTTTACACTGTGCTGTAACTAGAACAGCGGTTCCCAACCGGTGGGTCGCGACTCACAAGGGGGTCGCCTTAGCTTTTTTGGGGGGTCGTCTTGGCTTTTTTGAGGGGAAAAAATATAATCACTAAGTCCTAAAATATATTTTGTCAAAACCTTTTATTTTTTGTTTTATTGATCAAATATGCGAAAGGGGGGTCGCGAACATTTTTAAAAAACTAAAAAGGGTCGCGATTAAAAAAAGGTTGGGAACCACTGAACTAGAATAACACAATTATTACATTGATCACAACATTAAACAATTCACAAACAATACATTGTTATGTATTTAAACTAGCCGAGCGATATTTATTTTAGACGATGAATTTATTTTCAACTGCACTGTATAACAGCTACCGATGAATTGTTCCCACTCTCTCGACGCGCCGCCTTTTTATCTTTACTCGTCAGTACAGATTTGTCCGTTACGTTTGTTACAGTATACAACCTGTTACTGGAGCTTTCTAGAGACTTTTCGATCGCGGACACGTGAGATGTATACCGTGTCAATACAGGAATGTACGTTACGTCCGTGACGATACAATTTATTATTCAATAGAGTGACACACTTATTTTGTGTTTTTATTCATTTACGTATACCGCAACGTAACATATGTTAGCTAGCTAACGAAATTGATGGAATATGAGAAAATAGCGAGATTTTTTTAAATTTTAAAAAACTAAAAAGGGTCGCGATTAAAAAAAGGTTGGGAACCACTGAACTAGAATAACACAATTATTACATTGATCACAACATTAAACAATTCACAAACAATACATTGTTATGTATTTAAACTAGCCGAGCGATATTTATTTTAGACGATGAATTTATTTTCAACTGCACTGTATAACAGCTACCGATGAATTGTTCCCACTCTCTCGACGCGCCGCCTTTTTATCTCTACTCGTCAGTACAGATTTGTCCGTTACGTTTGTTACAGTATACAACCTGTTACTGGAGCTTTCTAGAGACTTTTCGATCGCGGACACGTGAGATGTATACCGTGTCAATACAGGAATGTACGTTACGTCCGTGACGATACAATTTATTATTCAATAGAGTGACACACTTATTTTGTGTCTTTATTCATTTACGTATACCGCAACGTAACATATGTTAGCTAGCTAACGAAATTGATGGAATATGAGGAAATAGCGAGATTTAAAAAAAATTTCAAATTAATAAAAAATTATATTACTTAACAGCTCTACAATTATATGCTCAATTATTATCAACTGATAAATATACTAAAAACCTTGAAACATGTAAAAATTCACTTAATTTTTATATGAAACGTACACAATTGTAAAAAATAACCAATATGTTTAATATTAAAATATATGCTAATGTATACAATCCGCTCTTTACCGCAACAGAAAAATTATCTAGGAATATTAAAATGAAATTCAAATAATTGCTATAAAACACAGTCGTATATAAAGACACAGTGTAAGAGTTTCTAGATAAGTTTATTCTGTGCTAATGAACAGTAGTTAGTTTGTATGTATTATTATTTGACAATATATTTCTAGCGGAGACCAAAATAAGAGTGCCTTTTTTCGTACAGTGGTTTCATATTTTATATCAACATAAATTAATTTATTGTTGAATATTGTATTTATTCATTTATATTGAATTAAATTTGTCTCTAGTCTTAAAATATATACTAACGGTAAAATTAAAAAATATTAACTCAATATACCAACTAAGTTTTATTCTTCAATTTTCAATTTTGTTTCTGTTTGTTTCAGCTTCGTTTCCAAGTATTCACCTGGGATTTCTATTCATAGTAGTATTCAGTACATTTTGCTGATATTTTTTTAATGTTTAATATATATGAACTTCAAAAATATGTTTGAAAATTCCTAAAAAAAATATGTATTCATATTGTTATTCATTTTATATACATAATTTATTATTTTCTATTTCTATATTTGTTAATTTATAGAGTAAATAACAATGATTGATATTAATACAATTATATTTTTGATAAATTTATCCTTATAAATTGAATAATTGTATTAATATAAATCAATAAACTGTGATACCTATATTTGTTTAGCAAAGAAATGTAAAATTCATTTAAAGAGAAAAATTATCCTGACGCAGATATTTAATACCGGGAATTTTGATATTGTATAGCAAAGTATCTTTAGATTATGTTGACTTCGCATTTTTCTTTTTAAATTAATAATTGATTTATTTAGTTAATAAATATTTACTTGAATAAATGATTTTTTCCTGCTTTAATCAGATGATTAGTAATTGGTCATTAAAAGTATTAATAAATAAATATATTATACAATAAAATAAAAACTAAGCTACCAAAAATAATACGAATAGAAATAGTTACATTATTGCGTGTTAAATATTTAGTGTTTTAAATCGAATTTAAAGAAAACATTTCAAAAACTGCAAATTGAAAATGCAACATATAAAAATGCACATTTTTTTCTGATCAAATTTATTGCATACATTACAGTTAATATACCTACGATCATAGTCACAACATGTAATTATATGCGTCATAACTATAAATTCTAGATAATTTGTTCATTAATTTTGTTAATATTGATATTCCCTGTACACTTGAATTAGTGAATATTAACATTATTACTCTATGTTTTGATTATATTATACGTACTACCGATTTGGAAGTTTAGATACTATGTATGCGGATTTCAAATTTTAAAATATATCTGTCAAGAATTTATTTGCTATTATTAGTGCATTATTATTCTAGGGCTGTAAGTGACTAATTACATCTTTAATAATAGGGATGTAATGATATACTGTTTGTAAATTTTACCAGTGGTTCCCTACTTCTTTATAACAGCACAATATCTGAAATGAAATTAGAAATGATAATTGATGAGTATATTCAATATGTTATGTTACACGTTACAGTATATATATCTTAAAATTGTTTTAAATTTTATTAATACTGAATTAATAAGGATATTAATAATAATAAATATATTTTAAAATTGAATGTAAAATAAAATTATAAATTATATTCAAATATTTGTAAGAATACCGAAGATTTTATTTTTCTTAGAAATATTTAAATATAGTTTATATTAATTTTAATACTGGATCTTTCTTAAAGCATAAATAAGACAGCAAAAATATGTCATTATGGTGAAAAACAGTATCATAGGTAGGGAAATAAATATCACAAAAAACAATAATTTCAATACAATTTACGAAGCGATATTAACTTATGGCTTACCATTGGTTATATTGAGATACACGCATTAGACATGAAATATTTGGGAATAATCCAAAGGGGTAAAGATGCTGAATTAAATAAGAAACAAAGATAGAAGAATACATAGAGCAAAGACAATTTAGTTGGCAAGGATACCTAGTGAGGATGGACGACAAGAGACCTACGAAGAAAGTTTGGTCAACCAAAATACGAATAAGAAAGAAGAAAGGAAGAGCATACCAAGAGATGAATGGGACAGTATTGTAGAAAAAACATCAAAGAAGAAAGGAACTACCAATGCAAGAAGGAAATTCTCGTGCTAGGGACAAAAAACAGTGGGCTAAGTTCGTACATGAATAAGGAATAACACTCTACATCTACCGTTATATATATATATATATATATATATTCTTAAATATGTATTTATAATATCATTTATAGGTTTTTATTTTACATTCAATTTTTCAAATATACCTGTACAATTTTGAGCCGAGTATTTTATTACTAGTAAATATTGATGATTATTTTTACCTATTATTGATACAAATTATTCTAATCTGATTTACACTGATAAACGTAATACCTTTAGTAAATTTGTATTACGAATAGGTGTTTATAACACTCGCGTCACTGAAAATATTTGAAAAATAGGCGTTAAACAAAAAGAAATATTACAAACAATAATTTTAAGTAGCTATATAATATGTTTTAAATTATACTGTCACGAACGAATACATATGTTTTGAGTTTAGTGTAACTTTAAATTTTATTTTGTTGTAGTCTTTCAACTTATCGTATTATGTTGTTCTGTATTATATAAGATTAAATGTAAGAACAGCTGAAGGATTGGTCTAAATAAACTATTATTATTATTATTATAGAAGCTTATGTACTTTGCACTAGGAAATTAATAATATTAATATCCGTATGCATAAATTTTTGTAATATGTATGTTTTTAAATGTAAATTGCATATGTAGTAAGTATTATTTTTTTTTTCTACGACACTAAGCCGGAATGTGGATATTTTCTACGCATCCTCTCTGTTTACATATATGTACAACATCCCATGTTATAGTGAATATGCATTTCTACTTTTTGTTCGATATATAAAGATACGTAACATATTATTATTAGTATTTATTGGTGTGACAATGAACAACGGTGTTCAAAAGTTCATTCATTGACTACTCGTGCGCAGTGTTACTTAAATTGTGTTCAGTGACATTCAATAGAGCTTAATGTAATTGTATTGCAGTGTAAAAGTATAATTCCCATAGAAAATTAATGCGGTTGTATTGAAGTGCAATACGGTCACACTCACTGAGACTGTAATGTAATCTCTAATTAACGTGTCAGATAGTCATATTTTGCAAACAAATATTACAAATGTTTTATCGTGTACTACATTTTTATTATTAAAGGAGAAAATCTACTGAACAAATTACCTAACAAATAATATTTTAATCTATGGTCAACAACATGTATTTTAACATTTCGTATTTTAATATTACGGACACACTGACAGTTTCAAATTCAATGCTTCGTTCTGATTGGTCTTTGCATCTATAATACAAGTGCACTACAACTATATGGGGCTTTACCGAGTCAACCGGAACAAAAGCATCCTGCTATTATCGTAGCCAATATTTACAATATTTCACAGATAATTTCAGTATTAACAAAAAAAATTGTTAATATCCAAATGACTTGAGCATAATAACTAGAAGCGTGAGCTAATATGCATGAAACCTTTAATTATTATGCATAATTACGGCGATCGCATATTTATTAGCTGTAATAAATTTATGTATATTAGACAACTTTGATTTTATTTGATGTAATATAAATGTGTTAGAAATTAAGAAATTTGAAAGACGCATGCGCAGTAACAGTATCACTCGTCACAATATGTTCGAGAGAGAAATAGAAGTAAGCAGATTAAAGTAGATTGGATATAAGTGCAGGTAAATGTTTTGTATGATTATTGAAAAGTGATAATAAATCGTTGAAATGAGTTTTTATTATTATTTCTAATAAAAGTGAAATATATTTATTGGTCAGTCTATTGCAATTAAGAATAGACAGGTTTTATGTTAAATTTATTGTATTGAGAGAATTCTTTTATTATTTTCAGGGCCGGTTCTTGCATCTTCTAATAAAGATCCAAATGTAACTCTTTTCTTAAACATTTTATCAAAATTAATGTTGGAAGCAATGCGCACGGATAAACTGTTTCCCCATGTTAAACGCTTATTACACGCTTTTCGTGATACACCCGGTGTCCAATGGAACTGTTTACGAAATTTTTAATAATCTAAGAATATGAATAATCAAAATAAGAACGTTTTTCATTTCAGATTTTATTATATAAGTACATAATCGACACGAAAATTACTATTTATACAAACGCGAAGTAAAAAAGAGTGAAAAATACTCGTACCTAATAAATTTCATAATGATTTTATTACAAGTATATTCTTCTGAATTACCAGTCGTCAAATCACTGCTTCGAAAGATATTAGTAGAAAGGGAGCCAGAGAGGAAATTTTAATGTGGTGAAAATTGTTGGTCGGTTTTGAAAATCAAACGTAGATTCTAAAATCCTCAGTCCGAAATATGAAAGTTCAATAATTATTACACATGAGATTTTATTATAACTTTTCTAATCGGAGATACCTTGTGTTACAAATTATATGATAAAATAACAAAAATGACTTATGCTGCAAAGGGTTCTTATGTAGATAATATTATTTATAAAATTGGACCTACGTTATTAACTCAGGCATATCGGATCATTTGTCTATAGAGTTCACTTGGAATAATGGTCAATCATGTTAGGTTATTGGTTTGTATATCACACTAGTATTATAGTACGAACACTTTTCTTAATTGGTTAATTAATTCTAATTAGATTAAATTATATAACTGTTTTGATAGTAAATATTGTATTAATTACTTCTTCAATACTTTTTTATATAGTACATTATATTTTATTAAGTACATACAATCTACGACAAATCAATTTCCATTTAATTGATACAATCATTATAAACGTATCTATAACAGTTTATAAGAAAAATGAGTATTTTGTAAACAGACTTGTTATCTGACTTGGAAAATTGCATAACAACAAAAAAAAAGCACCTATCATAACAATAATACTATAAAGTGTCAAAACGATTTTGTTTCTATTTTGTAAAATTTCAATAAAATTACGTTTTACTTTGTTAATGATTTTAATTATTATCAATTGTTCAAAAACTAAGTTTGATAAAATTAGACCCACGTTTGGCTTTACATATATTTGATATTTTAGGCTAAATATCCTAATCAACTGAACAATGGTGACCACAGATCTTTAAAATTTAAACAATTTTTTTATATGCTTATTTTACACTCTAATAATTCTTTTAATCTTTTAAAATACTTGAAACAGGTTTCATTAATAAAACAGTATAAAAACTGAGCTCTCGGCCACAATGAGATTATGTCGTAAGAGGTAAACTACTAAATTCAATTCTAAGTTATCTTGCTAATGCATTATATGTTAACAATATTAATAACAGTAAATCCAATTCAAGGAAATTTGTCATGGGATCCCATAGGGCTTCATTGTTGATACCTTACTTTATGTAATTTATATAAATGATGTATCTTGTAATATCAATAAGTACAGGCAATAATTTAAGCTAAAGACATGATTTTTGTAAAACACTGTTCCAAACTTGATGACATTAATAATGTAATGAAATGTACAAAAACCGAAGCATTATATTGGTATACAGTTAACAAACTAATGTTAAACAACGCTAAAATACAACATCTCGTATTTAGTGTGAATGTAGTTATGTATAACAAAAGGGCGAAAAATTTAGTTTCATACACTATCTTTTATTCGAATGTGATGATTTTTTTTTTAAATTTAGCTCACGATAAATACTTTACATATGGTCAAATGACCATCATCTAGTAATCACAGTAAAGATTAATACTTCGTTGAAAATGTTATATTTTCGTATCGTAACTAAAAAGGTCAATTTTTAAAATAATTGAGTAAAATAGTATTTTACTTGGCATAAGATTAATCCCCACTCCACTACCTTTCTTTTGCGGGTCGGGCCGAATGTTACAGGTGTAACGCTGTAGGCGTAAACGATTATATTAGGCTGTACCATGTGATAATCATGGTACACACAATTTTGGTAGGTAATGAATAATATTCAATTCAAGTCAATTTGTATTCGCATGCATAGCAAGTAGAATGAATCACTGTTTTTCGTATTGCTGTAGAAATGAAATAATTGTGTGATGTGGACTCTAAAAAGCAGAAGCAAAGTTATATTCCTGTTTTCCCCTGGCACACACAATACAGGTTGGCGCATGCTACTAAGCATTCAAACAATTTACAAGTCCAAGTCCTAGTACAATCATATCGTATATTACGTACTCGTATTCTTATTAATAACAAATTATTTTCATTGAATGCTGGACGGTGGGAAACATATCACATGGGTAATGAAATAGAAATTTATATTTTATAACTATTCATATTATCTCACGAACTACTATATTTTAACAAAACTAACTAAATCTATCCAATTGTTAAGCGTGTTCTAAAAAGTGGTAATTTGTTTATTATAAAAGAATGTTAATTATTTATACCAAATCGTGTATCGTACAAAATTTCAGTACTTATGCAGTTAGACGAATATAAACAACGATTCAAAATTACATTTAGTAAAATAATTAAGTCTTAAGTTTTATAGTTTGTCATGAATTTTAAAAATTTAAAATCTTAAACGCGCCATTTCATGCAGTCAAACATATATGTTTCAACAAAACAAAAATTTACGTACATTTCATTACTTATTTTGAAACAAACTAACAAGTATTTTTTCTATTGAAAAAGAAAATTGAAAATATAAATTATGAACTTGTATAATTTAAATGTTATCTATTTAAAAAAGTTTCTAAATAATTCGTGCCACTACGAAAGTAATTAATATCAACTTTGAAATTTCAAATGGAACATACTATATTTTTTTACAAATTTGAAAAGTGCATCAAATTTGCTTTACAATCATGTAAATTAATCCATATGTTACATTATTAAAAAGTAAAATGGCGGGCACTTTATTATACACCAAATCGGAAAGAGAATAGTGAGCCATGACTGGCTTGAAATAAAACAATTAACTAAAACAATTGTAACTATTATTATTAAATGAAATAATATTTTAAGGAACACTTAATAACAACAAAATGATTTTATAACAAATATTGAAAATGACTCCCAGCCTCTTCAATGCATTTTATTTTTTTATCTCGATATGACCACTTGATTTTTGTATGGAGCTTCGTGAAATATTTTGTTTGTAATGAACCAGTAAACACATTAAACGGACTGAAGAATAAAAACGAAGCAGCAATTGAATCTTTATTTGCTAACAAAATATAAAGGTCTACTTATTCTGTTTCAAAACGTTGTGCAAAATGTATTAAAGAGGAGCCATTTTGAATATTAGTTATAAAATCATTTTGTTGTTATTAACTGTTTCTTATTATTATTTCCTGTATTATTATGACAAAAGAAAATTATTACGTTTAATAATAATAATTACAATTGTTTTAGTTAATTGTTTTATTTCAAGCCACAATCATGGCTCACTATTCTCTTTCCGATTTGGTGTATATTAAAGTGCCCGCCATTTTACTTTTTAATAATGTAACATATGGACTACTTTACATGATTGTAAAGCAAATTTGATGCACTTTTCAAATTTGTAAAAAAATATGTTCCATTTGAAATTTCAAAGCTGATATTAATTACTAATAAACCGGAAATGATATCATGAATGTACATCCGTCATCAACTAGCGTTCATGTTGCTGTATAAATCATGTTATATGAAAGAAATTGCTAAGTTGATAAATAAGCGAGATATTTGCTGGGTCTATTAAAATATAACACCCTGTATATATAAATTAATATATCATCATGCCTTTTTCCCATTACTTGGTGTGGCACTCTCGGCAGATCTCGGTAAGTGATATATTTCTTCGCGTGAAGTGCGGTTACCAGCCGTCAAATCACGGCCCCCAAAGCTGTTAGTGGAGGGGGAGCCACAGGGACAGATTTAATTTGGTGAAAATTGTTTGTCGACCGTGGGGATCGAACCAGGATTCTCAAGATCCACAGGCCGACTTGATACCACTGAGCCACACCCCATATATATATATATATATCTAATATTATTCGTCATTCAGATATGACAGCCTAAGGATTATGTCAATGACAGAAGGTAAATAGGTTCCACAGAAACCTCAGATTCAGTGACATGACTGCATCTGCATATAATCGGCTTTTCCCACTTGCCGAACTAACTTACAATCAGAGATGTGCATCTACGTGTGATCTTTAATTGTCTACATCTACACGTAGACAATACGTCGATTATTCTAGTTACGTAGACAATGTAAAGAAGGTAGATAATGCATCTGACAGTTGTAAAATTCAACATAATCTAAATTTATTCCTTTGTAACAATATGAAAACTTTGACTCTACGATTTATATGAAATTGAGAAAATATTATCAATAACTGTAATATTTATTTTGTGAAAGGCAAATACAGCCTGTACAAAAGGAGTTGGTAGATTTATGTGAAACATATACATAAACAACAACTTTCATAGTTTTTGTTAAATCGAAGTATACATGTTAAGCATACAGTCTTAAGTGTAAAGTAACTAATATTTTCCTTATTTTAATCCGCACTCTAATTTATTTTGCGACACACCCCAAAAATTCCAATACTTTGCTTTATTTTTATAAACAAGAATATCTGATTATATCTTGTATGGTAACGATAAATAAACTTGTATTTTATAGAGATTTGTAATTATCAAAATTTGTTACAAAACAGTGTCATGATATATTTTGTTATCATTATTTAATTCTTAAAAATTCTTTATTTTATCGACAACCAACAAATATATCTTTATTTAATTTTAAAAGTAATTGATTTAATACTAGTCTTTATATTATTATCGACGGCATTCGAATCTGGCTGAGTGAGATCAGATATTGTACTGTAATTGGGATTAAGTTCCTGTTGTACAAATAATATCAATTCTTTTTTAAAATCTGCCTTGAATTTATAATTACATTTAATTCTCCGACGATATTGCAGAGAAGGGTAGTAATTAAACAGGTAATTAAATTACGTAATTAATTATATATTTTCGCAAAATTTAATGCTTAATTAAAATTTCAATTACATTCGATCTGTAATTGAAAATTCTGTAATTAATTACATTATTTAAGCATACAATTGTTAAACCCTGTAATTTTGTCATGTGATACGATAAGTTTTGTTGTTCACAACTACAAAGTAAAGTATTTATGGTGAAATTTTAAATTTTACGCGAACGATACTGATAAGAAATGACGTATATATGATCCTAATGGTTCCTTTTTGTCTTTTTATATTTGTGTTTCTTAATGTCGGAAATTGATTCAGTCAATACACATATTAACTTGTACAAATCTGTTACATTGTTTGATTTTGCCTGCTATTTATATTTCACACATGTTAAATTTATTAATTTGTTATATCAGAATATAGCAATAATAAATATATTAAAAATAGAGTTCCTTTTCGTTTTCAAAGAAAAAAAAATTTGAAATGTAATTTGAAATTATTTGATGTAATTTAATTTCACTTTTGTCATTAATTGAGTTAATTCAATAATTATTGTTTTATCTGAAAGTAAATAATTGGACGATTGTAATATATTTAACAGTAATTAAAAAATAATAATTACATATTGTTAGTAATTTGCCTATCTCTGGGGTATAGTTACATCAATCTCCTGAGATACAATTTTCGTATTCAACTCGTCACAGCACTTAATTGGCTTTCAGGGATTCGCGCTCAATATTCCTTGTAACAATTGTTTTGGTCCTTCAACCAATTAATTTACCCCCTACGTTTTCAACTTACGTAGATTTTCTTGTTAAGTTCTAATATGCATTTACATATCTTAATATTAGTATTCCCTGTCTAATACTTTCTTTCTACTCCTTCGCAAGGCGCAGTTATACGACACGTGATTCGATTATAAAATGGAATCATTTAAAACATAGACTTGCTGCACTTTTGAGCTTTTGAACATGAAAATGTATTCATCATATAATGTTTAAATCGATACAAACCAACTATCTAGTCTGATATTAGACGAACCTATATGAACCCTATACGAACCAACCTATGATCTGTAAAAATTTACCGAAAGCCAATAGAACTTGCTAAACACGCACCACGATCCGTGAGCCAAAGTCGAAATGCCTGATAAACGTTATGTGTTTCGTAGTTTATCGAGACCACAAGCCCTCGGGTCATCTATGCATTATTATCTACTCAACGCCCTTGATGCATAAATTACTATTATACTGTAACGAGTACGGCCCTGTTCTCTCTGGAACAATCGATATGACGTAATACGGCGCGAGTCGGAACGATGACTCACTGTCATGTGTTGAAATACGTCTACAATATGCTAGAAATTCTGGAATATTGTAGAAGTAACATGATTCAGTTTATAAAGCAGAATTTGGGCCAGCAATTGACACTCCGTATTGAAGTGTGAACAGTGCAAGTCGTTGCTTAGTAGGTACTTTAATGTTAATATATATATACGTGTTGTAAATAAATATATGTGTTCGTAGTTGTAATACTTGATTTTTGTTTTAAATAAATATTTTGTTAGTGTTATCATTGTTCGTGTTTTATTTAATAATAAACTTTACCGACCCCGAAATTGTAATAAACGTTACAATACAAAAGTTGACAGATTGGCATAGATGTAAAAAGTACATAATATTTAAATAATTAAAACAATTATTAGATTACATTCTCTCCAATTTTATTTAAAATTAGACGTCTCGGTATACTAAACGGTCTCTAAAATTCATTTCCGAAAAACAGAGCATTCTGATATTCGCTAATGTACATATATTTATCACATGAAAACAAAGCTCTGTAACGTCTGTGAGATGAGACATTTTTCGTTTTAAGAGTGTCGTTTACCTAAATTTTATTTCAGTTTTCTGTAAATAAGTGGGTTTGTAAAATATGCAACCTAGATGCTCTTTCTGAATCGCTGGTAGCTGGTAATAGAAAGATTTATGACATTGGTCCCAACCCCGGCTTACATTTCCAGGTAGTCTTCCGTAGCCGCTAAACGTATTTTAAACATTGTTCCTGAAGGCTTTTTACTTCTATGCTCAGTGTGCCTTATTCTTATTTTCTGTATTATTATGACAAAAAAATATTATTTCGTTTAATAATAATAATTACAATTGTTTTAGTTAGTTGTTTTATTTCAGAACACAGTCATGGCTCACTATTCTCTTTCCGATTTGGTGTATATTAAAGTGCCCGCCATTTTACTTTTTAATAATGTAACATATGGATTATTTTACATGATTATAAAGCAAATTTGATGCACTTTCCAAATTTGTAAAAAAATATAGTATGTTCCATTTGAAATTTCAAAGTTGATATTAATTACTAATAAACCGGAAATGATATCATGAATGTACATCCGTCATCAACTAGCTTACATGTTGCTGTATAAATCATGTTATATGAAAGAAATTGAAATTGAGGAAAATTTTTCAAATGCAGCAACGAGATACGGAATTGAAACTGAACAAGAGGCAATTAAAAAATTAGAGGATAAGATGAACATTAGTGTGAAACCATGTGGTATGTTTGTCGATGAAAAAAGGCCATTTTTAGCAGCATCTCCTGACGGACTGGTTGAAGAACATGGAATCATAGAAATCAAGTGTCCATTTTCAGCGAAAAATATGAATATAAAAGAAGCTGTACAACAGAAACAAATTAATTATTTGCAAATTAAATCTAATCAAATAAAACTGAAACAAAACCATAAATTTTATTGTCAGATACAAGGACAACTAGAAATAACAAACAGACAAATGTGTTTTTTTATGGTATATACTAAGTGTGATATGCACATAGAAATTGTAGAAAGAAATAGGGAATTTTGGAAACGCAGTGTGAAGAAATTATAAAATTTTTATTTTAATTATTTACTTCCAGAAATCATTGATCCTCGGAAAATAAGAAATATGAAATTACGTGGCTAATTTAATATTTAATTTTTTGTGTTTTGTTTTATTATGTCATTAAAATTATACAACCATTAGTTTAATTTAGTCTAGAAGAATACTTCAATAAAATTATGTTTTTAAGAAAGTTATTATTTGTTATAAATCTTTTCTTATTTAAAAAATCTAATAAAACATAATATTTAAATATAGTATTTTCATTCCATATTTATATTTCTTGTCCAAAATTTCGTCTTTATTTGAGAACCCTACTTACTGCAATTTAGATAACAAAGGAACAGGGTAGTAAATAGAATGTCGCTGAATATTGACAGGAGCAGGTATAGTGTCGTGAAGGTTGCTGGACTGGAATTTCACAGTAATATTATTTTTAAACTTGAATGACGTTTTCCTAAGATTTTCTTACATTCATTTGCGTGTTTCTATAATTACAATAGAGTGATAGAAAATCCATGTAGTACATCTAGCAGAGGACAGTTGGAGGTACATATATTTATTTTTTCGCAATATATGACGTGCAGGAATCCGATAAAATCTCATTTGTTTAAATAAGAAAAAGTGTTATTTACTCGAAAACTATTAACAATTTTAAAACTTTGTTCCAATGAATCCATAGATATAATCATAAACAGTGAATAAAAAAAAACTTTACATGAACAGGCGGCTAGAATAGGCAGAATTTTAAATCTAGATTTAAAGCTATACTTTACTATTTTTGTTCAAATATCTATAAATAAAAATCAAAATTTTAATATATCATCGTTTTCTGATACTATTTATATGAATATAACTTATTATAATAAGTACACCAGAAAGAATTAATTTTAAAGTGCTTTTTAATGGAAATTAATAAATTTCAGTGAGAGTTATATGTGTAAAATCATGCAAACTTTGAGCCCCATTTAACAACAAATAAATGAAAAATTAAAAAATGTGTTCCACCCAATCCATTCTTTGATATTTTTTCTATCGAAGGCACTGTTGGATAAAACACAGTATTTTGTTAAACAAAAGATATTTCAATTCTAGTGAACCATGTTTTCGCTAAATCAGGTAAACGACACTCTTAATGGTATTGCCAAGGCAGCCAAGATAAATTTCATGCAGCGCCTTTCCCATAATCTACACAAATCTGTTTTTATATTACTGCAATCTATTAAAAACCTACACGAATATGCTGCAAAAAATATAATACCTACTTAATGCAAAAAATATATAGGTATTTAGTTCTCGGCTGTAGTTATGCAACGTTGTTATTATAATTGAATATATGTTATACAAAATAATTTGTCTTCTTATGATATAGTATTTAATTTATTTTATTATTCAATATTAATATTTTTATGAGCTTCGAGCGCTTGGATAAAGGCAAGGCCTCGGGTAATTTCTACTTCCTGTATCCAGTTTTCGTCAGTCCAGGACATTGTTATCCAAAATGTATAAAAGATATACAATAAAGATTCAATTTATAATTTAAAATGGTTTACTTGTTTTCAAAACCTTTCATGATATCACATAGCCATCCTCTATCCCAGCGACCGGGCATCCCCATTTCCACTCTACTTCCTTCGTTTATGTTATTACCGTTACCCTTATAACGAGAGTCCTGGGACCGCTGCTCTGTCCGTGGAATTGGAACCGAGACCCGGATGCCTGAAATTCGTCAGTAACCCACCATTTTACATAATATTGGAATGAGATACGTGACGACATACTTCTGTAGCCGATCCGATGTTGAGAAAAGTGAAAACACATTCTTTTCAACAAGAAACAACGAAAGTGTAGAAAAGAGCAACAGAGGATATTTTATTTACATGTTTGAATATTTAGACAAACTAGAGAATAGGGATCTTAATTTAGTAAAAAATTGGTGAACAAATATACGATCAACCTAATAAATCAAAGGGTCGGATATTCGAATTATTTATATAATTGGATTTCGAATAATTATATTTATTAATAAATTAATTTTACGAAGAGTAGTAAAATTCATAGTTTTCTAAAAATGGCATGCATTAACAAATTTGCACTGCTTTAATCTAGTTTAAAAACAAAATTCTTATTCTCGTTTTTTTTATTATTATTTTTTTATTTGTTACTCTGCACAAGATGCACTTAACCCCAATTAATGTATTGAGATGTGCTTAATTGTTAGTTAATGGCATACACACTTGCCGGGCAGCAAACTTGATCTCGGGACTAGATGAATGTATTATGTCACAACCTCATGGTCAATAGTAAACCAGAGATTTTGATTATAAAAACCATATGTACATTGACAACAAAAAATATTATAATTAAAATTGAAAACATAAATAAAGAAAATGAACATTAACTTATTATTTATTAAAATAAATAATAATTCTAAGAAAGAATATATGAAAATAATTGTTTTTTGTTATTAACTAGGTACATAATATTAGAACGTATTACGTCACGTATATTTAAATAGGTAAATGTGAAGCTGGGGTACAATCACTTGTGTCTTCGTAGAATGAAATAAATACATAGTTGCAGTTCCTCTGATGATATGCTCATAGATATAATAAAACAGTTACCAAATCAGAATACATTTTATTTATCAAAAACATATTAAGAGTTAATTATAAAAAAATCTATTTATACTTTGAATTTGCTATTGTAGTAAAGTGAAAATGATCTATTTTCTGCACTGACATTAATAAAATTTAAAATATATTATCACCACACATTTTACCTATTACCACTCTGTTGTAGTACATCTCGGTAAGTTATACATTTATAATAATAATAAGCCGCCGATCTAATTTTAATATGGTGAAAATTGTTTGTCAGCTGTAGTAATTGAACCCGGGATTTAAAATGTCTACACATAATTATTTGATTTGGCTAACTGTTTGCATTCATTTAAAATATTTTAAATTGACAATATTATTTGAATGTTTACTGTTTGGATTTAAAAATTCAACTATTTAATAAAATATGCTAAATTAAATATCTAAAGTATTTACATAACTTATCGGAGATTATTTGACTATTTGACTGGTTGACAATTTGTTCAGTTTAGTAATTTGAATTCTTTCAGATTATTCGATTGTTAGAATATCCAATCTGTTGGAATTATTTGAATAGCCAAAACAGAATATTTGTTATGTAAATTGCCAGATCAAGAGAAGAAGAGACATTGAAAACTATTACAAAATAATGATTTCACACTGTTCTTCAGGTACCGGTAAGACTACAAAATTGAAAAAACTATAAGTTGTAAAAATTATCTCATTAAAATTACCTCTAATAACATTTTTGGGAGCAGTGATTTAACGGCATAAATATATCACTTATCGAGATCTGCTTCAGCAGAGTGCTACACTCAGTAATGGGTACATAGTGATAGAATACTTTTATAAATTTTGAGGTCATCTCTAATATAATACACAATAAAAAAAGAAGAGGCCCAGTGGATGATCCTTATGGGACACCAAAAGTCACTTTAATTTTCAAAAACCCGTTTACTTTCACTATTCGTATCCTGTCAAACAAATAAGATTCTATACAATTTAATAGTGGAACATCAATTCTAAAATTACTGAACTTGAGAATAAGCCTATGTATATCAACTCGGTCAAACGACTTTTTGAAGTCTGAGTAAATACTGTCTATGTAATTTCCTTCTTCCAAAGTATTTTTTTTATAAATTTAATATTAGGTAGAAAATTAGTTGAGGTAGTCCTTTCTGGGAAGAACCATATTATTCATTAACAATAACATTTTTAAAATTATTAAATAACAATAGATTCAAACACTTTAGCAGTAGCAGAGTACAGAATACTTATGGGTCTATAGTTTGAGAGCAGTGATAGACTGGGTATATAAATTTGACCAGGACGACGGATTAATCGACACTTAAATTTAAATTATTATGATAATCATAATAATGATAATAATTTTAATATACTTAATAAGAACATAAATAAATCAATATCTTAATAATCAGATAATAAATTACTACTCTGAGAAAAAGAATAAATAATTTGTTCAGAATCTGTATTATTCATAACTTGGACTCATCGTCATAAAAGCTTTTAAATCTTCATTTGTTAACGAATAAAGACCATTATTATTTAAATATAAGCATTTTTATTTTATTTCATCTTCGTTCAATAAAAACGTTAATATAAAGGATGGAGGAAAATGCAATTCAACCCCCTCCAAGAAAAAATACAATTTTATTATGATTTATATTACTTTATCTTTCAAATGTACTATTTGCCCGCTACACTTTAATGAGCAAAATTAGCAGCCTGCTACTGCTAACTTTTGTACGTGGAGAGATAAAGCGACAGTGAAATGAGCAAACTAATACTTTTTTTCGATAAATGTAATGGTAAAATTTGTATAACAATTGTAGATCAAATAAAAAGATATTAAGCAATTTGTTTTCAAAATTTTAAATCCCATCCGTTTTCAAATATTACCTATTATGCATCATAAAGTATACTTACCTATATTAAATTTTTAATTGCCTAAACAATGATCACAAAAAATAAGTTGTTTTGACTGTGACGTTTAAACTTAAAATACCACTTATCATCTCGCCCGATGCGTATTTATAAAATCTGACTTAAAACAAATCACTTCCAGTAATATCTTGCGCTTAAAGTCAAGCAACGACAAACAAATTCGGTTTGACAGTAGTTATTTAATATTATTGGTTATTTTTAATTTTTGAAAAATCTTTTTAAATTTTTATATAACAGGACTCTAATCACCGCTCCTTTGGTTTGTCGTGTGTCCCGCACGCCTTGCCCTCTCGGATCAGAACGGTCCTGGGCCAGTCAGACTCTGTTTGAGACATCCGTTTTGTTACCGATCCAGTTTAGTTATTAATATCAAGTTGCAATAATTTGTTTTTAATGTCGTCGTTTCTTATTAGTTTTGTTGATTACGTTAATGCCCGGAAAATTATAATGATCAAGATTGGTAATTTTGTTACTTGTTACATAAATCGATTGAGAATAATTAGAAAAAAATATTAACAATATTGTCTGATATGTAAGATATCAAACTCGCTGTCAACATTGAATTCGTGGTCTGTATCGATAAGATTTTCTGTAAAACTGGATGATTTAATTTTATATTTAATCGATGATCTTACAATACCTCGTAACTCTGATTTTTAAACAAATCCGCGCATGTATTATGTATCAATACCGATCAAATTTTCACGACGCATAAGTTTATTGAAACCTTGTTAAGTCTTTTCCATTTAAACTTGCCGCTACTTACATATTCTTATTCCTTGTATATCTAAGTTGTATTTAACAAGCTAGTAAGTCAGACTTAAGAGAAACTCAATTTAACACTTACGAGGTTTTTATAATTTCACCGACGATATAAGACATCTCATGTTTTTTTAAAGCTTTTTGTAAAATATTTGAACATTTACTATTAGTTTGAACGATAAATCAGTTGACAAATTATGAATAGTTATTAAAATCGATATTAACTTTTGATATTCGCGTTAATTTACATAACACGATACAACTCTATTTAGTTCTTGTGACAGATTCATACTATTACAAATTCACAGAATCATATCCGAGGAAGATGGAACTTTGCCAAATGTATGTTTAATTCTCGGTCGACCAATTTAAATATTTCCTAATGAAATTGTAATAAAGGTTTATGATATACGTTTTGTAGATTTAGTCAATGAAAGTTTTGTAGGTGATGGATTTAAATAAATATATGGAAAATGGTAGAATTTATAGCACTACGACAACATTTTTATTTACATTTGATCTTGTTTAGAACTTCACATTTGTGTCGATTATCAGCTTTACATAAGTTTTCTTGTAATACGAGTATGTTGAGAACAATTATAAATTATTGTTTACCTGGTGCTTTAAACTTATATAAAATAAAATGTACTTAAAATCAAGGTAGAGCGAGGACATTATCTTAAGAAACCAAGAAGATAAATATTGTGTAACTGGTTACTAATTATTCGTGTAAAATTACAGTTTATTAACTTACCCGAATTCATTTATTGATTGGTATGTAAGTAAAGAAATTGCATTTTTCAGAGATTGTCGTATAAGAAATTCCCAAAAATGTTTAATGATATTTGAGAGTTTTACTGTTGCTAAATAATTTTCCTATGGTTTCAGCAATAAATTAAATTTCAAAATGTTCTTTATTATTATTATTATTATTATTATTATTATTATTATTATTATTATTATTATTATTATTATTATTATTATTATTATTATATATAATATTGATTGATTGATTCATTATAATAAAAAAGATTGTGAAATACAGGGCTGGACTCCTAAATATATTACTCCTCCACCCTTAAGAAGAAAAGTTAAGAGACCACGAAGCTTAAACTATACAAAACCCTAATAAAGCCGGTCTTACTATATGCATCGGAAACATGGACGCTGAGCTAAAATGAAAAAAGGATATGAGGGACTTTCACAAGGAAATGACTAAGACACATACAAAGGTACACAAGATGAAGGAATGTAGAGAAGATGATATAATTACGAACTATACGAGCTATACGAAGATATCGATGTGATAAAAATAATTACAATCAATAATTTAAGATGGATCGGACATGTCGAAAGAATCGACCAAACATTTTTCGGACAGAAAGCGACTGAAAGGCCCAACACGAGATACATAGATCAAATCCAAAAAGACCTTAAACTACTCAAAATCACGAATTGGAGAGAAAAAAATAGAATGTTGACAAATTATTTAGGAGGTCAAGATCCATGAAGAGTTGTGGCGCCAGTGATGATGATTATTATTTGTGATAATTTTGAATATTGTCATTGTCCAAATTTCTAAAATAGTTCTTTGAGGCTCATTTCTTAAACGACGTTTTATTACTGCCGACAAGGATTTTATAGGATTGAGATCTGGACTAGAGGATGACCAGTTCAAGACATTTATCCCCTTACGTTCCAACCAATTCTTAGTAACTTTAGCGGTGTGATATGAAGCACCATCGTGTTGAAATATAAATTCTTCATAGGAAATTAATTGGGTTCCAGATGAAATTAAATTTCTCTCCAAAATATTTATATGTTTCTGAGCATTTATAATGCCGTCAATAAAGTGTAAATTGCCCACACCTTTGGAGGAGATACTAGCAGGAAATTTTACTGTACGCTTTAAACAGTCTTTATGGTATACTACTTTTTTTTGTCCATATTACTCTTATTCTAGAGTCACCAACGTACACATAAAATTTAGATTCATCACTAAATATAATGATATCCCACTGCCTCTGTACCCAAAGGTCTCTTTCTTTTGCCCATAATTTTTTCTTTTGCATAGTGGTCCAAAATGGTTTTTCTTTAGCCTGGAAGATTTAAGTTTAAGATTATATTTTTCCCACTTTAAAAATTTTACCTTATAAGCCATATTTTAGTTTATGAATATTTTTTCGGGTCCATTCATATCGCTCGGACTTTCTATTTTTCTGATAAATCACGAACGGTACTTCGTCTATTTGATTTGACAATGAAATTCAACGCTTGCAAATATCGCTCGGTAATTTTTGAAATTATACCATTTTTGTTCTTAAATGCTGAAATAAATTTATATATTTTATATTTTTTAATTATGTTCATAATTGCTGATTTAGCTAAATTAAATTCTTTCCAAATTTCACCATAAATTTTACCTGCTTCATTTTTTTTCAATAATTAATCTTCGAATATCTTCAGACATAGGCGTTCTGCGTACCATGTTGAATAGTAATGACAGTTTATTGAATACAAAAGGCAATATTAATGACAGCTGATTAAAAATAAAGGCAAATCCAATTCGAATATTCGTTAAATATAAAATAATTAAAATAGAGGGCAATAGGAGAACGTTACACACTATTAATATAAGTTTAAATAGCCGTACAAAATATTTATGGGCAATTTCATAACTTAAAAATGTTATGTTACGAATAATAGGATCATCACGCCATTTAAATAATGACAAATAAACTGAAAGACTTATGTTTAACATATTTTCAACTAAAAATATCCTCAAAAACAAGTGCACAAAATTAATATTTTGTAAATGTGATATACGAAAAATAAAAAAATAGATCAATTTATAATAAAACTTATAAAAACTCCCTAGATACTTACGCGATAGAAAAAAATACAGATGTAAAACTAGTACCGAGATTCAGATGTGGCCGTGAAGAGCAAGCAATCAAATACTGACTGAAGACAATGACAAACAATGTAGGTTATGCGGAAGAGAAGGCGAAACGCTGGAATTTCTTAGGGCTAACTACAGAGAATTAAGACCAGAAAGTAAATCATTGTCAAGGCAATAGAATCAATAATTTATTAGAAAGTGTAAAATTATGTATTCTAAGCCTCTAGTAAGAATAAATTAATAATAATAACTAAATTGCGTTATAGCTTTGTAATTTGAAAGTTCCATACAACATTATGTTCAGGCACAGTACGACGCAGTATGTGTAAGTGCGTAAAATTGTTTCGACAATATCCACAAAATGTTAGTGTTCTAAATTTGAGATATAAATACTGCAATATATACATTATATTTTTAAAATATCTGTAAAATGTATTCTTGATTTAGTTAGAAAGTTTCCGATATATAAATTATTTAAATAGTTTTAAATATATACGTGCGCTTCATTCACCGAATAGAAAGAAATTAAATAAAGATTAGTTGTACATGATGAACAAGTAAATTTATCTTCACATTCATGTTCACGTTTCATTTAAATTTCGATGGGAATTGAAAGGATCATGATCAGTCTATTTAATGTTTCACGTGGTTAATTGAAACCGATTTATCTACTTTCGATTTGGCCCCTGTATTTTAAATTTTTGCATCCATATACGAATGTGTAGCAAGCCAATGTCAATCCAAACAGTTGATTGCAAATACAGTGATTTATAACATTCGATACGATGCAGTTAGTTAGAAGTAAATTTGTTTTGGGATAATATAGTTTATTATATCTCCCAATTACTCTTTTTGTGTAAAAGTTTTTTATTTTCGATTGCTCATTGTTGCATTGAATTTAAAGATATGGGTTGTCGCAAGACTGTCATTCATTCGCTTATTATCCGTGCACAGTGTTGCCTTGCGATACCGAGTTAATAGGATTAAACGCAAGCCAAGAGACTTAAATAATGAGTAATTGTTAGATAAACAAACAAAAAATATATGTGTAAGAATATAGTTGCTCTGTGAGTGTTTCAAGGGTTCGTGCTACCCAAGTTTTATTTCTCCCTTGTAACGCACCCGTAACGCAAACATGACCCTGTCCCCTAAATAAATATTACGTAACGCAGTACTAGATTTCCCATAAATGCACAATTATGATTATTTTCTATATAGTTTTACTCTTATAAGCTATAATGCCTATTTATCAAAAATGCTAAAAGCAAATTTAAACATATTTTTTAAATCATAATTTATTGTTACGGAACGCACACATTAAGCCCCCTACTCCCTCGTAACGCTACTCTGGACCTCTTCGCCCTTGAAGATTTACGTAATTTAAGGACAACTCGTGAAAATTGTTCTTCCCCTTTTTTTCAATATTATTATTTTGAATGTGCAGCTTGTTACAATCTCTAAATACACAATTATGATTGGTTTATATATATAGTTTTATTCTTATAAACTATAATTAATATTTTACACAAATGCTAAAATCAAATATGAAAATATTTTTAAAATTATATTTTAACGTTACGTAACACACACATTAACCTTCCTACCCTCTCGTAACGCTACTCTGAACCACCTCTCTCCTTGAAGCTTTACGTAATTTAAGGACTGCCCATTGTTGAAATTGTTCTTCCCGTTTGTAGTGAATATTACAGATAAAATAGGCCGTTTATTAACAACCGAATATCAAAGTTTCTTTTTCACATTACCTGAAACTTCAATAAGTATTAAATAGTGCAAACAAAATTATCTGTCTTCTGCAATATATAGTACTCCTTGCGAACGCAATAAAGTCTATATGGGATAAATGTAAAGAACAATTTCAACAAGATTTAGCGAACATTATCGCTCCATTTGTTGTCAGGCCTAAATACATGAATTGTTAATTGATCACCTATGGATAATTATAAGACCAACCTAAAAAATTGTAATGGTTGTGAATTGAAAAAAAACTTGGCTTTCGTTGATCAAGAAATTATAATTACTTGTTTACATGTTACTTAGTTAATTATTTATAATTACATTTTCTTATTATCAGTTTAATTAAGTCGAATTAAACCAAATATTGTTTAAATTATAAAATATGAGTTCTGAAAACTTTTTCTACATGAGTATTAAGAAGTCTATGAGCTCATAATATATTATGTATAAAGATTTAATGACTGTAGTAAAGCAAATAAGTAGCCTGATAATCTGTAACAATAATAAAATTTATTCGCACC
Organism: Pterostichus niger; assembly: GCA_947425015.1. Lineage (NCBI taxonomy): Eukaryota > Metazoa > Arthropoda > Insecta > Coleoptera > Carabidae > Pterostichus > Pterostichus niger. The sequence continues at coordinate 28,922,553 of OX380337.1, read as the reverse complement.
ATCATTGGAACTTTACTAAGATTTTTTTATATGTTACGGAGTGAAAATTAAACGATAAAATGTACATAATCAGAAATATAACGTTGGTGTGAGTAAATTTTATTATTGTGACTGATTTTTCGGCTCTTTATGTTCCTAATATATAAAAACGTAAATGAGCATTCAAAGCGTTTAGACGTGTCTTGTGGTGTGTGCTGCCTTTCGTTTTTTTTTACATTCTCAGTTATCAGCGAAAAAATAATATGACGCGTTTATCAAGAGATGAAATTTCTAATATCTGTAAAGATTTAATACGTGCACGTGAATCTAGTGATGAGTTCATCCAAAACATTGTACATGCCGTGTCGAACAATCTCCGTGCGGTGTTTCGTGAAGAGATGGCAACGCTATCTAAGCAAGTCAAAGATCTCCATGCTCAGCTTAATAAAAAAGACAAGCAGATTGAACAATTGTCTGAAAAAGTTGATCGTCTTCAGCAATACAGTAGACGTAATTGTTTACGAGTCTTTGGCGTCCCTGAGACGACAGGCGAGTCCACCGATGCTGTCCTCCTCCAGGTTTTCAAGGATAATATGAATGTCGACCTCGACCAGGCTACCATTGACAGATCTCATCGAGTGGGAAAACGATTCCGCGATACAGATAAGTCCAGACCCATTGTTGTAAAGTTTTGTACTTACAAAAGTCGCGCTCTTGTCTACTCTAATAAGAGTCAATTAAAAACAACCGGCATAACCATTCGAGAAGATCTAACTCCTAAACGACTGGAAATTATTAATGCAGCTAAACGTAAGTATGGATTAAGAAACACATGGTCTAGGGATGGTATAATTTTTATTAAAACAGGTGATATTCTTCATAGAATATTCACCATGCAAGAGTTCAACAACCTTTCTAAGTAATGACACTCCCTGGCCTGTGTTTTGACATGTTTACTTTCGTATTTTTAGTATGCTCGCAATATATTTTTTTTTACACACACACACACACCTATATGAATATTAATTTATTTGTCATACTCAATTAGTTAAGTATTCCTTCTTATTATTAGGTCACTATTTTGTTTTGTAAATTTTGGCTTATTTGAACTTTTTTTCTCTTTGTTTAATTAATTTAATTTTAATATATTTTGGTAATTCCTTGTTTCACTACCTAATCTATATTCATTTCACAAAGATAAAAATTATCAAATTTAGTACAAAATATATTTTATTTTATTTATATATACGTGGAATTTAAATTATTCATAGATATTTGTATTTTTGTACTGTCTATTACTTTATTTGAAACTAATTCGACCTTTCTTATCAATTTGCTACTTCATATTCGGATACGTGTAAACACTAGTACATCTCACTTTTATCTCTGTTGATATTTTAATAATGTCGTTCAATGTTACTATGTTTACAGTATACGTATATGCAGTTTATATATAAATAACAATAATGTTGAAGTTAGGTTATGTTAATATTAGATCACTATCGACGTATTTTGATGAATTTAAAGATTTTATATTAAGTGAAAGTTTTGATATTTTTGCATTATGTGAAACTTGGTTAACTTCTAATATTAGCAATAATATTTTTACTATTCCAGGCTATTATTTTGTTAGGAATGATAGACTATCTGGTCGTGGTGGTGGAGTTGGATTTTTTATTAAGTCTAGATTTGCTAACAATATTGAAATCTTAAATAATATAAGCACCAACAATCATTGTTTAGAACAACTTTGGATCAAAATTTCTCTTGGTAAAACTAAATTAGCTATTGGTGTTATATAACGTCCACCGAGTAGCTCTTGTGTGGAACTTTTAGATGGTTTGGAAACTTCGATTTCACTGATATTCTCAGAGGTTCATCATATTTTATGTATGGGAGATATTAATATTAATATGTTTAACATGAATAATGCAGTCAATATTCTATCTGACTTGCTTAATGAATTTGGTTTATTTCAAATTGTAACTGAGGCAACACGAATAACACCTATTTCAGTAACATTAATTGATGTTTTCATATCATTGAATAAAGAAATTTGTTCTGATATCATAATGACTGACATGCATCAAATTACTGATCATAGATCTATTTCCTGTAATGTAGATTTAGTTTGTGACATACAAGCCCCAGAAGTGCGATTCTGCAGAGATTTTAGAAATGTTAACCTTGCTAATCTTATATTAAGTTTAAACTGTATTGACTGGCACTACTTTAATAATAAACTTGAATTTTTTAATAATCTCATTATCAGTATTTTTGATACACATGTGCCACTCAGGACAATTATGTCAAAATATAGGCCATCTCCTTGGATCACTGATACAATTAAATCTATGATCAAACTAAGAAACCATGCTCATTCGCAGTTTAAAAGTACTAGAACTATAGGTCATTGGAACTATTATAAACAGCTTAGAAATGTAACTACTGAAGCGATCAGAATAGAGAAAAAAGCGTACCTTGAATTCAAGCTAAAATGTAACAACAACAATGACATTTGGAGGGCATTAAAAGAATTTAATATTAATACTTCAACAAATAAAACTATTCCAGACAACCTAAGCGACGTAAATATGTTAAACTCTCACTTTATTAATTTCATTCCCTCTCCTAACCCTGATAATTCCTTACTACAATTTTTTCAGTCGCATAAACTATTTACCAATGAAACATCATTTTCTTTTACTCTTGTGTCTGAAGACTTTATATCAAATATCTTCTATACTTTAAAATCTAATTCTTCTGGTTTTGATAATATAAATTTGAAAATGCTTTCACTCATTTTTCCATTTATTTCCTTGCAGATCACTCATATTATAAATGAATGTCTTCTAAATAATACTGTACCTAATATTTGGAAAGTTGCTATTGTGAAACCAATTGCCAAAAGTAAAAATCCCTCTTCCTTTAATGATATACGACCTATTAGCATACTTCCCACTTTATCCAAAATTCTTGAAAAGGTCGTTCATAGTCAGATTGTTGCGTACTTAGATAAATTCAATATATTACCCAATACCCAATCTGGATTTAGGAAGGGCTATAGCACTACAACTGCGTTACAACATATCATTGATGATATAGTAACAGAAATTGACAAAAAGCGAATGGTGCTATTGACTCGACTAGATTTTAGCAAAGCTTTTGATACGCTAAATCATGAACTTCTTTTGGAAAAACTGAAATATATTGACTTTAACGAGACTAGTGTTCAACTTCTGCGTAGCTATCTTACTGGTCGTTTTCAGCTAGTTTCTGTCAATAATAAGTAATCAGATTGTGCAACCTTGAATAAAGGTGTACCGCAAGCCTCAATCCTGGGACCCCTGTTATTTTCAATTTATGTTTTTGACCTACAGTTGAGTGTGAATTTTAGTCACAATCATATGTATGCTGATGACACTCAACTTTACATTTCTTTTGATCCCTCGGAAACAGTCACTGCTGTTCAAAATCTAAACCAAGATTTGGTGGAAATTGCCACACAAGTTATACTATTTGGTAGTGATAAATATAGAAATATACTTCTTCAGAGTAATATACTTAATATTACTATTAATAACATCAAGATTGGCATTTCTGGGTCCTGTAGAAATCTAGGGCTCATAATTGATAGCAAATTAAGATTTACTGAGTATGTTTCACTGCTAATTAAAAAAGCTTTTCTTGCTTTGAAAAGTCTATTCATGAACAGATTTGTACTCTCAAAGCAAAACAGAATGATCTTGTCCAGCAGTCTTGTACTTTCCATATTCAATTATTGTGATACAATATATGGCTCTCATATTACTTTACGTGATGCTAACAGAATATAGAAGGTACAAAACTGCTGTGTGCGTTTTATTTATGGTTTAAACAGGATGGATAATCTCAAACCATATTTTAATGATACAGGATGGCTAACTATGAGGGTAACAAGAAAATTTCACTTAGCATGTCTAGCTCATCGTGTTATCTATAATAAATCTCCATCATACCTTTTTAACAAATTAACAATTCGAAACCAACATCATCAATGCAATTTAAGAAATAATTTCCAATATCACATTCCCACACATGCAACTGCTCTGTTCAAAAGTTCTTTCAGTTATCTTGTCCCAGTTACTCTTAATAAAATTCCATATCTATACTTAATACAAAATCCAATTATCTTCGCAACTACTATAAAAAAATTGTTAATCAAAAATATTATTTCACTTCATTAAAATCTTTGATAACACGTCATTTGTCCATGTAGTTTTTCATTATCTTTGTATTCATATATTTGATTTGTTGTAGAATATGTCATTGTTTTATGTTTTTATTCTCTATTGAAATGTGCCATTATTTTTCTTATCTTCGCTTTTTGTTTGAATTAATGTAAAGGTTATATGTAAGAACAGCCCCGGCTGAATATTGCCAATAAAAAAGTTTATTATTATTATTATATACCGTAATAATATTTCTGATTACAATGATCAACATTTTCAGTTGCTGAAACGGTGATAATTGATTCATTTATCTCTAGAAAGAAGTTAGTAAATATAACTACCAATCATAATATTTTAATTTCATCTCATTAATTTTGTAACTTTGCAGCGTCTTTGTTGAATATCTTTAAGACAGTCATTGTGTGCAGTCGTGTGTAATTCTGCTTCTTGATTATTTTTTTTCTTAAAATTTCGCCTAAGAAGTTTATTGATTTTGATTCAGAAGATATCAGTGCAAAGTTGAAAAGTGCAGTGGATAATGCTTTAAGTGACTTTGCTAATAAATTTGAATTTATTATTCCAGATTTAAAGCTTGAAATAAACTAACTTAAACTAACTTAAAGATGAGTTATTGACTACTTAAATGTAGTCTTGGAGCAAAACGTCTATATCTACAAGTACTGATGTCATCAATATATACTCAAGTAAGATCGCATATGGTGCTGAACGTAATGTTTCAGCAGGGTAAAACGCTCGGGTTCGTTTAAGCTGTATATAAACAGCCAAACCTTCAACGAAAGCATCAGTGAACCAGGATAAACAAGTAACAACTAATAATTTTACTGGTGTTTCTACTAATCCAAAATCAAGTTACCTTCAACCTCGATAGCGCACCTTCGGCTCAGCGCAGGGTAGTACCGAGTGCAAGTTGATAGGGGCTTACGCTCTAAAGGTATGAAGTCAGAAAAGTCAAGCACGACGAAGATTTTGCGTCATTTAAATTACGTATTCCAACTAGAGTTTTAGTGAGAAAATTATATTTTTCCTATAAGAACCTAAATGAAAAAACTCAACGATATGCTATTACCAAAATGTTCGTAAAAACAAACTCAGCGATGTGTTTCATGGCCTAGAATTATTTTTATATATATATATATATATATATATATATATATATATATATATATATATATATATATATATATATATATATATATACCGGGTGTAACACGAAAAGTGAAACATAGGCGTTTAACATGGCAAATCAGTTTTTCCGTGCGCATTGCTTCCCTAATTATTTTAGGAAAAAAGTTTCAAATAAATGTTGCAAAGCATAAAATTCTACATCCGAATCAATCAACAAAATTAATTTTGATTACTTCATAACTGCAGAAATTAAATTTGAAAATTCACGTAATTTCAATTTAATAGTAATAGCCATGGAATTACTAATAAGGCAAAAAAGTTTTAGATTCATTATTTAAGAATAATAAAATAATAAACTCGATAAAATATTTAAGGTAGGTTGTTATTAAATATTTAACAAATTAATTATTGTTGTCCCGCGTGATGACCGCGCGGGTTGAGGGCCTAACTCACGACCGTAAGGTCGTGGGTTCGGGTCCCGCCCATGGCGGCCATACAAAGGACATATCGGCATATGACCTGAGTAGTTGGTCCGATATATGAATGAAAAAAAAATTAATGTTACATAAATTAAATTCAATAAAAACATCAACAAACTAAATATTCTTAAATTGTTAAATTAGATGTTCAAATAATCCACCGTTTTGAGCTAAACAATAACCTAATCTGTTGTAGAAGCTTTCTCGAGCATTCCTTAATTGTCGATTATTTATTTTCTGGCATTCAAATATAGCATTTTTAAGTTCTTCTAAATTCTGGTATCTTTTTGTAAAAAAAATCGCACGATTTAAATCTGGTGACCGTGCTGGCCAGTTAATTGGTCCATTTCGTCCTATCCAGCTTTCAGGAAATACATGGTTTAGATATTCCACAACTACTCTAGTGCTATGTGCAGGGTAGCCACCATGCTGGAACCACACATTTTCTTTGTTTGTTTCGACAATTTGTGGTCCAACAGCATTAATTAATAAATTCAAATATAATGCTGAATTTATTCGTTGGATGAAGAATGGGCCAATGATTTTATCACCAAAAATTCCTGCCCACACATTGACAGAATGACGATATTGTGTCCTCGATTCTACAATATTCTGTGGATTATTTTGTGACCAGTACTAATAATTATGACAGTTTGGTTCGCCATTCATGGTAAATGTGCATTCATCTGTGAATAAAATACTACTTAAAAATTCTCTATTACAATTTGATTTCTCCATCATTATTTCACAGAATGAGGCACGCAGTTCAAAATCTCGTTCCAAAATATTTTGGTGGTTTTGAAATTTAAAAGGAATGTATTTATGTTTTTTGAGAATTCTATGCACTGTCATAAAATTTATATTTAGTTCTCTGGAAATTTCCTGCACACTCATTGTTGGCTCCAGTTCTATTAAAGCAAGAATATTTTCTTTATTGTTATAAATTCTTTCAATTATTTGTTTCTTGAAATTTAGTGTTCCTGTCTTTTCAAACTTTACTATAAACCTCTGAATAGTTGCCGTACCAGGAATATCATGATGCTGCCAAATAGCGCTAATATAGTCACGAATTAGTCGTAAACTATGGCCAGAATAATGCCATTTAATTATTTGCAACTTTTCTTCATCTGAATAATGATTCATTTTTGATAATAATAAACCCTAATATTGATTTAATATCACAGTTTGTCAAAATACTAATAATTTGACGTATAAAACGTTACGCATTTGTTCATCTCTTGTTTTTAATTCCATGGCTATTCCTATTAAATTGAAATTACGTGAATTTTTTTAATTAATTTCTGCAGTTATGATGTAGTCAAAATGAATTTTGTTTATTGATTCGGATGTAGAATTTTATGCTTTACAACATTTATTTGAAACATTTTTTCCTAAAATAATTAGGGAAGCAATGCGCACGGAAAAACTGATTTGCCATGTTAAACGCCTATGTTTCACTTTTCGTGTTACACCCGGTATATATATATATATATATATATTGAGGATTGTACTAGCTGAAGCTAAATAAATAAACTTTATTATTCTTATTATTAGAAGGAACGTGGTTACATCCAGATATCGTTTCCTGATCCCTACACTATACTAAAAAAAGACAGAAACTTTGTCGATCTCAGCATCACGGTGGTGAAGAAGATTTGTTAGCGTTTAATAAATATTTAAAAATTTATATGATTGATGTATTTATTATATATTGTTACCTGCAAGTGCTCACTTCAATATTGTATTATATTTATGTATGTAATTTACATACATGAAATACCGATTGTTAACAATCTTGAAACTTTTTACTGTGTATCTTGAACAATTTTGTATCGAAGGCCAATATACATATTAATATTGGATGTTTTTAATATACCCAATTATTATTTACCCGACTCCATTGATATTTTATATGAACATAAACATTGAGGCTTCCAATAATTAAGTGCCACGTAACTGTGTTCCGAATTGCAATAATCGTTAATTAGTTCTTTTATTGAAAAATTTTTAATTTCCCATTTCTCGTAAAAATTTGACAATTGTTAAAGTTGTTCCGTACCACCCACCTATTAAAATTAATATTGAAGTATTATATAACACCATTGAATATATAAACACTATAAGAATGGTAACGCGAATGACAGGCGTGTATCCCATCTCCATCCTATTCTAGTTACAAATTTTAAACCACGAGCTAGCGACTATTAGCGTTCATTTCGAGAACTATGATGGAATGTGTATACACCGTTGTCAAATGTTCAAACATCGTCACACGGTACCCATACCTCACCCCACCATACCCTTCTTCAGTGCTTTATTAACATGCAAGTAGTCTTGTTGCTGCGAATATTACATATATCTCGCAAATTTAAAATCTTTTCAAATTTATTAACATGCTATTATTAATCATACCTACTATTATTTATGCACTTTTATTATTAAAAGTCATGTAATTAAAAAATAATAAAAGAATAAAAAGTAATTTTAATGAATTATAATTATTTACAATAATTGATATTTAGGCGTGCGATTTCAATGATTTAAAATGTCTCAACAACATTTAAAGAGAAGAAAACGAAACTTGTGATGTGTTTTAATTTTTCAGAGGATGAACATTATTCCCGGGATTTTCAATATCATGATATAAATACATTACGTTACCGTTCTTTAAGAGTTTTATATTCAATGATAACACTCAATAGTTTCAATTGTAATGACAAAATATAAACGCATAATTTTAAAAAAAGCTAATTTCCCGTCACTCTAAGATGCACTACTGCTATTCGTATGTGATTTATAAATAGTATAAGACTATCAATGTTAATGATGCTTCTTAAAATTGTATACTATTCTCGACTTGTATGTACCATTGTACAAGCACCATAAGAACATTTATCCACCTTGGTTTACGCAAGATATTATTAATAATATTAAATTGAAATACAAACATTATGTAAAATATAAAAAGAAATAACTCAGAGTTTTTTTTAAATGAAAACTATATAACAAATGTAGAAAAATATATTACTAACGATCAAAATATTTTCTAGTCATTTGTTTAAAACAAAAAAGGTACTACTAAAATTCCTGGCTCAATTAAGTTTAATGAAGTGATTTGTGATGAGCCAGACTATATTAGATTTATTTACCACGTATTTTAGTAATACTTACTTAAGTTCATCTTCTACTTTACCTATAGATTGTACAGTACAAAACAATGAAAATGTCTCTAAAAATGTCAATTAATATTACTAATAATGATTTGCTATAAGCTATACGCAAAATGAAAATTTTTTCAGTGTTGGGCTCGAACAAATAATACCAAGCTTCATTGTACAGGATTGCGCTTTAGATTTATCAGCTCCATTACTTTTTATTTTCAATAAGTTTGTGTCCACTGGCTGTTACCCCTAAAAATGGAATTATTATAAACTGTGGCCTTTGAAATTCTACTTCATAATCAAATGTTTTCTCAAATTAAACAACACATATCTCAATATCAGGTTTTATGTCTCGCCGATCCACTGTACCTACATGTGCACTTGTACTCAACACGTCGCTGATATATTAGACAATAAATGAGAACTATATATTACCTATACGGATTTTTCCAAAGCTTTTGATAAAATAGATCATGTCATTTCTGTTAAACAAACTCAAGAATTTTAGTTTTAGTAAGTCTCCCTAATTTATTTTATTCATATCTTCGAAATCGTCTCTAGTATGTCACCCTTCATATTTTCTTTTAGTTTCTATATTGGCACGTCAGAGGTGCTCTCAAGCTCAATTTTGAATACCCTCTATTTTTACTCTACATTAATAATATCTCGAATAACATAACATGTGAAATTTTATTGTAAGCCGATGATATAGAAATATTTACAATTATTAGTAGCGTTCACGACTATAATCTGTTATAATTTAATATAGATTATTCAGAACTGTTGTATTGCCAATAAATTACAATTGAATATTGATATATGTAAACCAGGAAAAGACTCCAATTATTTTTAATTACACTGTAAATGCTGAGCTATTATCGCTTCAAAACTTGACTAAATATTTGAATATATACTTCGATTTCCACTTATCATTTACGTATAACTTAAAGCCGGCTATTACTTCAACAAATAAAATGGTTGGTTTTCTTAATAGAAGCACAAAAATTTCAGTAATACAATTTATAAAATCATTATATTTCGTTTATATTAGATCAAAATTTAAACATGCTATGATTACTTGGCAGTGTTTAGAAGCATACAAAGATGTAAATGTCGCAGTCAAAACATTCTATTCATTACTGCATACAGCTATGGACATTTGTATCCCAAAAATTGTAAGACGTAATACTGTCTATCCAATTTGGTTCACGCATGAAATTATATCTGAACTAAAACTGAAGGAGCACCACAGAAAACTCTACAGAAGTCTAGGTTCTATATATCATTTTAATAAATTTAAATCATTGCGTGCCTCTGTAAAATTGTTAATAAAAAAATCATACAGTAATTACATTGATTCTATTCAAAATAATATTATAAATGATCCTAATGATTTCTGGAACTTTGTAAATACGAAAAAAAGTAGCAACAGAATCCCTTCAATTTTATACCACAATAATGAATCTTTTGAAACTGGACCAGCTATTGCTGAAGCATTTGCAAGTTTCTTTAAGAGTGTTTATAATGAAAATTCAGTTAACTTAGATGATGTTAATATAAGTCTCAGTTCCTCAGATTGTAATGTGGTATCTATATCAGAAATTGGAATATCTGAAGTTTCTAATGCTATTTAAACCCTACGAAATACCAAATCTGTTGGTCCAGATAAAATACCCGTTTATATATACAAAGCCTGTTCTGATTTTTTCACGCTTCCCTTATGTGTTCTATTTAATTTATGTATTAAACAAAATTCCTTTCCTGATCTGTGGAAACACTCTAAAATCCAACCTCTTTTTAAATCTGGTGATAAGTCGCAAATACAAAATTATCGACCAATAAGTTGTCTGAACTCTGTGTCAAAAATATTTGAAACCATCTTGTATAAACGTATTCAAAATCTAACTAGTAATTATATAAGTACTTTTCATCATGGTTTTGTTAGCCGTCGTTCGACGATTTCTAACTTACTTAATTTTGTTCAATACATATTTGATACTTTCGAGTCTAAAAAGCAAGTTGACGTAATCTACACAGATTTTTCGACAGCTTTTGACACAGTTATACACTCAATATTAGTTAAAAAATTACAATGTATTGGGTTCTCTAGTGGCTTATGCAATTTGATTAAATCATATTTACATAATAGAATTCAGTATGTGTATTGCAACGGGTATATTTCTACGAATATTCTAGCGTTTTCCGGCGTTCCACAGGGCTCAGTACTTGGTCCTTTGCTCTTTCTTCTTTTCGTAAATGACATCACAACTGTTATTAATTTTTCAAATTATCTTATGTATGCCGATGATTTTAAATTATACCAAACAATAAGTAACGTAGTGAACTGCTACTTGTTGCAACCTGATTTAAATAACATTTATCGCTGGTCGCAACTTAACCATCTCTATTTTAATCTGGATAAATGTCAAACAATTAGTTTTAGTAAGAAAAAAGTTACCATCCAATTTCTATACGCTATGAATAACGTCACTTTAAATCGTGTTAGTGTAGTGAAAGATTTGGGTCTTTTTCTAGATACAAAGCGGACGCTTATTCACCATATCGAGCAACTTATTAAGTCCTGTTACAAAATCGTTGGCTTTATTCTACGAACTACTAAAGAATTTAAAAACTTAGAATGCTACAGATCCCTATTTCAGTCACTGGTCGTCAGTAAATTAGAGTATGGTTAAATTATCTGGAATCCCTCTCAGAAATATCTCAGTGATGCAATAGAAAGTATCCAAAAAAAAATTTGTAAGACAGTTTTCTTCAGATTAAATCATTTTTGGCCGAACTATCAATATCCCAACTTGTTAGATGTCTTTAAGTTTGAACCACTGGCAATTAGAAGAGCCAAACATCAAATTATGTATTTGTATAAATAAAATTGTTAATAATTATGTAGATGATATGTAGTTAGTTAGCCAATTAAACTTTCATGTAAATGCTCATAACACAAGATGTAGCCTCACATTTTTTTGTAATTTTTCTCATACTCATTATCATTACCATTCACCAATTATTGATATGTGTCATCTATTCAACAGTTTTTGTGATGATTTGGATTTCTCTGTTAATTTTAAGGAATTTAGACGTAAGCTTGATGTATTACTATAAACATTAATTTTCTTTTTGTATTTTCTCACTTTATTTCTTTTTTACATGTATACTTAATATTATTCTGTAATAGGGCCTTGGCCTGTTGGATAATAAAGAATTTATTATTATTATTACTCAGCTTATGACTCCAATAGAACATTGCTAGAAAGATTATAGTGTAAGTTCCTAAAATATTTATAGTTTAAATAATGTTTTTCCACTTTTTCTGAAAGAAACACGGACTACAAGTTACTATTAAACACCTTTAATATTGAATCACTGTATAATATTGTCCACAACAAAATCGACTGTCCACAAATGTCAACCAAACTAAATGTTCGTGTGCCTCGCATATACCCTCAAAGTTGTAATACTTTTTATCTCTCTACATATTCCACAAACTTTTTGTACGATTCACCTATGTTTGTTGTTTGCAGATGTTATAATGATATATGTGTAGATGTAATTTTTTTTTCATACAATAATTGTTTAATATTTTGTCTAAATTACTGTATGATACTTCCACTATATTGTGTTTATTTTGAAATTGTGTTTTATATGTATTTTTATTTACTTATCTTGGGTATGTAATTGTTTGAGTAATAAATCATATTATTATTGTTATGTCATCTATATTTATTATAATGAATGTAAGACACTTAAGAACTCGTTGTTCCAAACACATATTTACTCTTTTACCTCTTAATGCATTCGTGTTTAGAAAATCTGTTTTTATTATTATTAGGATTTTAGTCTAGATTATTTTAGATTTTTTCTATCGAATTGAAATCCGTAATGGCTAAAATATGGTGAACGAATTTTCCCTAGTAAATGAACATTTGTCGTGATTATCTTGCTTGCGGTATACATTAAATAAGAATTGAAATAAACATTGTAACTTCAACCTTATCTCCAATTCCTGTACCCATTTTATATAAATATTTTATGCTGTTTTATAATTTTAACTTAAAAGGACACATTTTATGTTCTTGATTAAATTATTATGTAAGAGTGCCAACAAATTTTCAAGTTAATGATATTGATTTCATTTAGACTATATAAATTATGTCGTTTATTATATCAGGCAAGAACTCCGAACGAAACAGAAACGAAACGAATTTCTGAATCTTAATCCAGAAATAAAAACGATATAACAAATATAAATTCATGTTAATATCGTCATTATTTCATTCTGAATATCAGTTTTCTGTTGAATTTAGTTTTTTATAGAATTTTAATTAATCAATTTGAACACCGTGGATCGCTAGCGACCCAATTAATTTATTTTTGAGTAACTACGATGATCGACTGTTTGAATAATGACGAAACTTTGATAATCGGAATATCAGTCTAATATATTTTGAAAAAGTTACAATTCCAACGTTTCGGTGATAACCATCGCCTTCTTCAGGGATCTACAAGTAATTAACAGGAACTTATTTTTTATAATAACATAGAAACAAAAAACTTACATGTAACGTCTAGTAATTAATATAAACAAAATGTTTAAAAAAACTGAACATAATAGTCACAATTTAAAATAATAAATAGTAATATATTCATATTTAAAATATTACGACATGTGAACCTATTTCACTTATATTCATTCTAATGAATTTAACTAAAATACTCATCAAATTAATTATAAATATATAACAAAATTTATATTTAATTTTAGGATCTTATTTGCACAATATCGCCTTAAGGTTTTTATTTATTTATTTTTGTTGGAAATAGCATATTTAAAATCGAAACACATAATAAGAATCTTCATTCAACGGCCTATCAATATCTACTTAGAACTTTATTATTTGTTTATAAAGCTTTAATAAAAGCTAATTACAGATCTCCAAACAGTGATTTCGCTGTATATTTAACTAAACTAGAAGAACTTTTAAATATTCTATATAAATCCAAAACGAAAGTAATAATAACTGGCGATACAAATATTAACCTTCTAGCAAATAGCTCACAGAAACAACAACTTCTGTCATTATTGGCTTCTTTTGATCTACATCCCTCCATAAATCAACCAACTAGAGTAACAAAAAGGAGTAATACCTGTATAGACAATATTTTTCTAAATTACGACAGTCTCAATAAAGCAACAACACTAGAAACAGGATTTAGTGACCATTATGCCATAATTGCTAAACTAAGTAATCTTCACAATATACAAAGAGAAAACAAATATGTTATAAAAAGAAAATACACCCCTAAAAATATTAATAATTTCATTAAAAATCTACAGAATGAAAAATGGGATTCACAAAATCTGAACAACACAGTAAACGATAATTTCTCGATATTTACTCATAAACTAAATAATTATTTCCATAAGAATTTTCCTAAACAAAAATCCTACATCAGAAATCTACAAAATAACAAATGGATAACATCTGGTATTTGAACGTCTTGCAGATACAAAAGACTTCTTAAAATTCAATTAAAGCAAAACGACAATCCGGACTTCATATTATACGTGACAAATTATTGCTTAATTCTTAAAAAGGTAATTGAAATAGCGAAACAACATTACAACGAAGAAAAGATATTACTCTCAGACAATAAAATTAAATCTTCTTGGGCCATAATTAATGCAGAATCGGGAAAATCTAATAAAACTATTAATAACATCACTGGGTGTGACACTCTGCCTAAGCAGATCTCGGTAAGTGCCACACCCAGTAATGGGTAAAAGACTTGATGATATATTTATTTATTTATATAACATCACTCTAACATATGATGATTCGAACGTAACATCCAATATTGATATTGCTAATATATTCAACGATTTTTTTCAGAGTGTTTTGCAAAACACAAATAATGGCTCGAATGATTTAAACAACCAAATGCCAAAAGCTAACGCGACATTGTTCCTTCACCCTACATCAGAAGAAGAAATACTTCAAGTAATTACTACCATAAAAAATAAATTCTCAGCAAGTTACGACGAAATCCCAGCTACAATATTTTAAAAATGTGCATCTATGATAGTAAATCCACCTTTTCTCATCAATCAGTTATTTGAACAAGGTGTTTTCCCTGATGTATATAAAATTAGTGTAGTGACCCCTATATTTAAAGAAGGTAACAAAACTTGTGTAAACAATTATCGTCCAATATCGCTCCTATCTGTAATTTCAAAATTAATCGAAAAACTAATGTTACGCAGATTAATGTCATTTATCACAACTCATAATATAATAACAAAGTGTCAACATGGTTTCCTTCCTGGAAAGTCAACTATAAGTGCAGCTTACGAGTTTATAAATAGTGTACACAAGGCATTAGATAATAAAAAGAGTGTGATAGGTGTTTCGTGCGATTTGCCCAAAGCCTTTGATTGTGTCAAGCATGACCTGCTCCTAAGTAAACTTGAACATTACGGTATACGAGGTATCGCCCATGACTGGATACAATCATATCTCCTCAATCGTACACAAGTTACTTAAATTTCTTACACGGACGATAACAATTTACAAACTTTCAGTTATTCAAGCCCTGGACTTATAAGAACCGGTGTGCCACAAGGATCTGTGCTCGGACCTATTTTATTTCTACTTTATGTAAACGACTTGCCGAGTGCAATTGACAACTCAGTTTGTACAATGTATGCCGACGACACGTACTTTTTAATTACACATAGTTGTTCAGAAATATCTGCAAATCAGACTATGCAACTACTCGTATTAGAATCTGTTGATCATTGGTGTAAAAATAATTCATTAATTTTAAATCTAGAAAAAACTAAAATAATAGAATTTAAGTATGCTGGCTCTGTTAACTTGAATGCTACACAAAATCTGCGAAATGTCCCCGTATCACCTTCTATTAATATATTAGGCTTAAATGTGGAACAAGAAATGAAATGGACCATTCATGTGTGTTCGTTAGTACCAAAATTAGTAAAAATAGTAAAAAAATGTTCGATTCCAAAATTCCCTAATGAAATAAAATCCTTTCTTGGGCTACTCCGTTATTACCGACGTTTTATAGGCAACTTTTTTAAAATAACAAAGTCACTTACAAATTGCTTGAAAAAAAAAAAACAAAATAGGCATTACGAACAAAAATTATACGGAATGTTTCGAGAAATGCAAAACTCTTTTATCAAACAAACCCATCCTCCAATATCCTGATTTTAATAAAGACTTCATCCTAACGACCGACGCTAGTAATTACGAAATCGGCGCTGTTCTTTCTCAACGCGACGGAAACAACAAAGACCTTTCCATCGCGTACATCTTACGGACACTTAATTCTCATGAAATCAACTATTCGGTTATCGAAAAAGAACTGCTAGCAATTGTTTGGGCAACTAAACAATTCCGCCCATATCTTTTAGGCCGAAAATTCAAAATTATTATTGATCAGATTGTGCCTCAAATTAGAAGAATTCAATTATGTAATCGAATGTGAAAAAGGTTGCCACCCTCTCGCGAATAAAACCCAAATTCGAAATAATAACGCCGACATCTTTAAATCAGACAACCCATTGGTACACTGTGTTTCTAAAGATCTATCTACGTCTCAAGGATTTGCCAAGCAAGTAATACAAAATTACCCCGTATCAAACCTATTTAACGTAGATTACAAATTTTAAATTCAAAAAGCACCCCGAATAATATTACATTTAATAACAAAGGAAATTTATAATCAAAGAAAACCAACCCTTCTAGATGTTAAGAGAGGACTGAATAAATTATTGGAACATTGTATCCACAAACGAAATAGGCAAGATTGAGAAACC
The DNA here is from genome assembly GCA_947425015.1 of Pterostichus niger. Lineage (NCBI taxonomy): Eukaryota > Metazoa > Arthropoda > Insecta > Coleoptera > Carabidae > Pterostichus > Pterostichus niger. Next base: position 28,905,719 of record OX380337.1, on the reverse strand, counting down.
TAAATTTAAGAAAATGAAGGTAAAAGCAGTTTTACATGAACGCGGACAAATAATCACTGATAAAAATAAAAAATACATGTTTACAAAACTAAAAAACTCCCGTGTTACTGTTTCAGATTAATTCCCTTCGGAATTACATTAATTGCAAAAGATGACCAAAACCCTGACATCAATATTCTCAAACTCGGCTTTGCACACATATAGGTAAATACTCAAACCATAATTATCAAAATTCCCCTTGAATATCTCTATAAGTTTGATAATAGTATAGTTAATAATCGTAATATATTACTCGTAAATTCTTTATTAAATCACATTCATGCAAAAATTCAACTACTTAACCTACATCGAAAAAAACTTGAATTGATCAAAGGTCTTGGCTCAATAATTAAAAGTATTACTGGTATTCTCGACGAACGTAACGATCAAATACTTAGTAATGTTGAGAATAATCAGAAAATCACATCTGCTAAGATACACTTATCCAAATAAATAACATTACAGCCCAATTTAATGACAATATAAAATTTATAAATGAAAATAATAATGCTTTAAACAAAAATTCAAATAATAAATGAACACGTTATAGTAATGTGGGACGAACTAACAACCATAAAAATTCAGAATATTATCAACGAATTTATAAAAGTAGAACAAGATATTATTTTACTTTAGTCTAACTTGAAGAAACATTTACATTCTATAAATTAAACGTTCTATACTCTGGCGTAATTAATCACGAATTGTTCATAAAAGATGAATTTCGAACTTTCATTGTCGTTATAGAAACATATAACAACGTTTCGATTGATATAATCTTCAATCGTTATCAAGTCAATAAAGATTGAAGATTATATCAATCGAAACTTTGTGTTATATATTTATAAAAAATAAAGACAATTTAAATCTACCCCTGTGGCTCCCCTTCCACTAATATCTTTGGGGGCCGTGATTTGACGGCTGGTAACCGCACTTCACGCGAAAAAATATATCACTTACCGAGATCTTCTTAGGCAGAGTGCCACACCCAGTAATGGGTAAAAGGCGTGATGATATATTTATTTCATTTATATAAAGACAATGAAAGTTCGAAATTTATCTTTTATTAATAATCTACCATTGTCTACAACTTTCAAACAAACACGAATTGTTCCTCAGAGAAATAAACAAAATTGAAAATAAACAACTACGTTCACTTGTATTAAACAACATTCAGAACAACGACATACTGAAAACCTATTTCACTTATAATAATTTAAAACTAACAATCCTTATTGAGATACCTGCAATCACACGAATAGAGAATCTGATACAAGTTACACCTATCCCGACAAAATTACGTAATACTTTTGATATTAATATTGTATACGGATTATATTCAAAAAAACAATTGTTGAGTTGGATCTATTAATAGTTGTACGAAACTAGATTATACTGTATGGCTGAAAATAATAAGTATAGTAAATGTCTACAAAACATTGTGTTGTAAGAAATTTGGACACTATTCTTTTGCTTGGTATTGAATCGTCCATTCTTTCGACATGTCCGATCCATCTTAATCTATTAATTTTAATTATTTTTATCACATCGATATCTTCGTATAGCTCGTATAGTTCGTAATTGTATCATTTTCTCCACATTCCTTCATCTTGTGTACCTTTGTATATTTGTCTTAGTCATTTCCTTGTGAAAGTCCCTAATATCCTTTTTTCATTTTAGCTCAGCGTTCATGTTTCCGATGCATATAGTAAGACCGGCTTTATTAGGGTTTTGTATAGTTTAAACTTCGTGGTCCCTAAGAGTTAACTTTTCTTCTTAGGGGTGAATGTAAATTAATGCGAATAACAAAGGTTAATATCGATTTTAACAACTATTCATAATTTTTCAACTGATTTATCGTTCAAACTATAGACCGATGGATGGAATGTAATTCTTAAGGAATTGTTTACGAAGTAAATAATTCATTCCACTTACTTTGTTTGTGTGATCTCTGGACACTACACTTTAAACTGGCGAAAGGATAGTGATATTGAAAATTAAATAAATGTATCAAATTACAATAAAACAAAATATATTTATTTAATGACAAAAATAATAAAAAATTAGTTAAATATTAAGTTTAAATATATATATATATATATATATATATATATATATATATATATATATATATATATATATATAAATAAAATATAATTATTACAAAAGAAAAGAAACCAATCTGACCAAAATGAAAGTTACAGTTAAAAATAATCAAATTAAATTCTAAGTCGCGCACTCGTAACGATCTGATCAATCTGATCACCGACAACGATCTGCCCTCAAAACGGGGTAAAATCTGGAACTCTAACTGTCAGTTTGGTGAGAGAAACAACAACAAAAATAACTACCCAGGGGGGTAGACACATAAATTAGTCATTCTATACTCACGGAATCTAAACGATCCCGGGGGTTGATCTTTGGTCTCGCGGGTGACTTGGGGGTGGCAATAAATAGAGCAGCAGACTAAACAGTCAGACTGCAGCCAATCGTAAACAATAATAACTGTCACCAAAGTATCGTATTCATCCGCCGCTGATACCGCTATGTGTATTATGATAAAAAATTAATTAGCCCTCGCGTAGCAGTGACGACTGAAGACGATAAACTCTAGCCTGGGGTTTACTGTGCGCGTCCGCTCAGCCAGATCTCAATGTTGACCTTGAATACGACGGCATTACCATGTTACAAAACTAATAGTAAATGTTTAAATATTTTACGAGAAGCTTTAAAAAAACATGAGATGTCTTAAATCGTCGGTGAAATTACAAAACCTCGTAAGTGTTAAATTGAGTTTCTCTTAAGTCTGACTTACTAGCTTGTTAAACACAACTTAGATATACCAGGAATAAGAATATGTAAGTAGCGGCAAGTTTAAATGGAAAAGACTTAACAAGGGTTCAATAAACTTATGCGTCGTGAAAATTTGATCGGTATTGATACATAATACATACGCGGATTTGTTTAAAAATCAGAGTTACGAGGTATTGTAAGATCATCGATTAAATATAAAATTAAATCATCCAGTTTTACAGAAAATCTTATCGATACAGACCACGAATTCAATGTTGACGGCGAGTTTGATATCTTACATATCAGACAATATTGTTAATATTTTTTTCTAATTATTCTCAATCGATTTATGTAACAAGTAACAAAATTACCAATCTTGATAATTATATTTTTCCGGGCATTAACGTAATCAACAAAACTAATAAGAAACGACGACATTAAAAACTAATTATTGCAACTTGATATTAATAACTAAACTGGGTCGGTAACAGAACGGATGTCTCAAACAGAGTATGACTGGCCCAGGACCGTTCTGATTTAAAAAAATGAAATAATAACCAATAATATTAAATAACTACTGTCAAACCGAATTCGTTTGTCGTTGTTTGACTTTAAGTACAAGATATTGCTGGAAGTGATTTGTTTTAAGTCAGAATTTATAAATACGCATCGGGCGAGATGATAAGTGGTATTTTAAGTCTATACGTCACAGTCTCAACAACTTATTTTTTGTGTTTAATTTTTGTGATTGGTTTTCTATAGATGTTGGCGTGAAACAAGGTTGTGGGATGTCTCCGTGGTTGTTTAATTTGTATATGGATGTGTATTGATGTGTGACGAATGTCGTTAAAATGGGGTGAATGGTGTACGTATTGGTGGTAGTGTAGTGCCTGACGTAGTTGTAATGGAGGAATCTGAAGAGCAATTGAGAAGAATGATTCTATGTATAAATGAAGTAGGAAAAGATTTGAATGTTGATAAATGTAAAGTGTTAGTGTTTGAAAAAAAGTGATTTAGTGACTGAGTGCAATGTTTCGGTGAATGGTGGGAGATTGGATCAAGTAAATGAGTTTGTATACTTAAGTAGTTTGTTATCGAAGAATGGAAGTATTGATCGAGAGATTGAAATAAGAGTATCTGCTGGATGCAAAATATTGGGTGCTCTGGGAACCTTTACTCGGAACGTGAATGTATCCAAAGATGCTCGATGAACTCCAATCTGCAATACGCATATATGCAAAGTAAATTAATATTACTAGCTACAGTATAAATATTTAAGGGATTGGCTTTCATCATCAATTGAGATAAAGCTTAATAAAGCCATAAGAAACTAGTGCAATATTTAAGTGACAAATTAAACACAAACATAAGGTAGCAGACAATAACATTTAAAAAAAATAAATATTGATTAAACTTGTCATCGGTACATGGATTATAAATAATTAATAATCATTAAATTTTTTAGAAAAAAAAATGTAAAATTTTTGGTATTGAGATTGACAATACTTGTACATGTTCCTATGTCACATTTCTAGATATAGTTGTGATTGAACTAGCTATAGTTGTTATTGATTAGGTTATACTTCTAGTTGTTATTGATCTGTCAAATAATTCGTGAACATGTTCAATTCTGTCTCAAATTTCTAGCTGTGTAAAAAAAGCTCTCGTATTTCTCCAGACCAATGAATTATTCTAATAGTTTTATCATTTAATTTGGATTGAACAGTGAGTTACTGTGACAAAATATGTCGCGATCATTTTATCCGATTTACTTATTCGTATCATTAGCTGTGTTATCACTTGTACATCTCCAGACCAATTAAGTATTCTAACAGTTTTATCATTTGATTTGGTCTGAACAGTGAGCAACTGCGACAAAATATGACGAGATCACTTTATCCAATTTACTTCTCACATTATCAGGAATCATTCTATTCTGTATTTATTTACAGAATAAACAAAATATATTCACTGATTTGAATTATTTTGTTGGTGATTTGCGTTTAGTTTTGTTTTTCGATTTTTATAATTAATTTATTAGAATGAAATTAAACAAAATAATTTCCATCGAGTAGAGTAGGCATGTTAAATTCAGGCGGCTCATGCAGTTTTTAAAAACATATTTTAAATACGAACAAAAATCAACATAAAACAAATTGTTCTTCGGTACCGAATAATAACAATAAAAGCTTTTAATACAAAACTCCGACTTATCGTGGCTCATATAAAAAAAAGAAAATTTAGTATATTTCGAAAGTTGCAAATTTGATATATCAACATTTTCATCTGTCATTCAATGCTTATTCAGAAAATATTGATTTATTAGAAAGCATTTTAATCTACGATTTCAAAATTTAAAAACTGCAATTTGAATTTATTTAAATATTTTTGGTTGAATTGGTATACAGGAATTGATAGCTTAACAGACGATGTTTACTTTTGCTTGCGCGTCGCGCCCGCCGACTTCGATACGTACAGCTTCGCAGACCTTACTTCGCCCAGTGGCGTATCTTAAGTTATAGTGAAAACATTATTATATTATAGCTTTATTAATTATGAATTAATATCAGGAAACTGAGTAATCGATTTGCAGAAGTATATCTTAAACAGATATTGCTGCTTCAGCGAAAATATTCGCAAGTATGTTATACTTTGGTTCTCATATAATTCCCGAGTAAGAATTTTATGTACAGTCTTGGAGCGCAGTCACAATTTGAATCTAGTTAGTCAGAATTTAGAAATCTGGGCGATATGAATTTATGAGGATCTTCTTTGTTTCAGAAAGATATTTAACATTGCCCAATGCTATATTATGACACCTTTCGCGGCAGGGAGAGAAGCGAACCCACGCCACCTTCAGTGACGGGAAGCACCACGCTAACTACGGTGAAGGGGTGCAGAAATTACATCCATCTTAGACAATTGAGGTGTCGGATCGAGAGGATAACTAGAATATTTGTCTCTCTACTTGGGTTTTTTGTTGTTGTGACTTTTCCTCTTGCGTAAGGTAACTATCATAAGATAAAATACCATTCAGATATTTTATTACTGAGTTCACGACAGAACTTTGTATATAAGGTACTCTGTTCGTTCTAAATTATAACTAATGTTTTGTTGATTACTTAGGTTTTCATTAAATGTCACCGTCATGTCTTTTAGAAGGAATTTACATATTCCACTCAGCTCAACCTTTCCCAAATTGCCCTACTATTGACAGCTACTTCGTATTACGAACTAATGAGGGTTACATTTTCTTTACAAAACGTAGATCATTTTACATTGTTTTATACTATCATTTAAACATAACGTAGGGCTATAAAATATTGTTTTATACTAAGCGATCACACAGTTATTAAAATTATTTCATTATCGGGATTCATTCCGTCTGTAAAAGGCTGTTTATTGATGGCATTGAGTGCTCGCAGCCAGGGACGTGCCTCCAGGTCACGTTCGGCAGTGCAGAAACTGGTTCAGCGACCTGCCTCGTTCGTTCTTGTGGGAGGCGTCGAACACGACGCACAACTTCCTCCCTCCTGGGCTGGACTGTGTAACTCCGTGATGCGGGAGGTAGCACGCGGTTGCTTTGGTGATGTCCTCGATCTTTCGCATGTGGCCGAGCTCTTCGGACTCGATCGACGTATCGAAGAGCTTTATCCCGGGAGAGTCGGCGCTCCGTGGACAGCAGGGACTGGACGGCTTGGAAGCGGTTGTCACCGTGTTCTGCAGCGAAGCGTCGAGGAAGGCGTACTATGAAGTGCCCGGTCTCGTCCCGTGAGTAGGTGGGGAGGAATTGCTGCTCACAGTCTTCATCCTCTGGGGGAAGCGACGCCTCCGCAGCGGGAACCTCTTCCGTCGCCTAGAAGCGTTGTACAACTTGTTACAGGCCGTCTGTGACCTGGCAACGAAACGTGGATATCTGGATGGCGAGCGTGGACACGACGCCAGTCACAGCCGAGGGCAGTGATCAGAGCCACTACCGGGTGGTCAGGCACTTTGAAGATGCCGTGGCGGATCAAGAGGCCGAAGACTTCGGCGCCGAGCAGCGGCCGATCTTCTGCGCTCGAAAGTACTCCGGGTCGGCGAGCTCCAGGCCGCGCAGCAGCTCGGGGTCGAAAAAGAGACGTGGGAGCACGTACGCTCGCACGCTGAAATACTCGCCTGGAGTTGCTGCTGACGCAAACCAGAGATCAGTGTGGGAGGATGCGTGCGCTGACTTCACGGCGCCTACCCCCACTACGGAAAGAGAGGAGCGGGACCTGGGTAAGCCTAGGCGCTGGACGATATCCCCTGAAACAAACGAAACTTCCGAAGCTGAATCTAGCAGGGCGCGCGTCTAAAATCTGTCTCCGTGCGGCGACAGGACGGAGACCAGAGCTGTGGTCATCAGGATTGACGCACTTGGGGCACCCGCGCGGGTTCACAGACTGTTGGCGGCTGGTTCTAGGGCTGGAGCTGCAGGAACGCGACCGGCGACGGAGCGCCACTCCGAACCGGCTAAGCAGCGTTGAATGAATCATGCAGCAGCGTGTTGTGGGACTGCTTGCAGGACTGGCAGGTCTTCTGCGACGGACACTGCTTCCTGGAAGGTGCCCCAAGGCAGTTGAAGCAGAGCTGGTGCCTCTTTACCGCAGACAAATGCTCCGGCGCACTCATCTGGCGAAGGGCAGGACATTGGAAGTGGTCGTGCGGAAAAGGAACCCCTTGGATGGCGGCGAGCTCCGCGACAGCTGCAGGGCGCGCAGCTCTTCGCGCGCACGATCCAGGAAGGCGCGCAAGTCGATGGCGGACTTGGAGCGGGCTTGTTCCATAGTCAGGAACGCCGTCAAGTGCGCTCGGACCAACAGGCGCTTGTTCGCGTAGCGCGAACACACCGTCACCCGGGTGGGTGCGAAGTTGTCTGAAATGCTACTCACGTTCCGCACGAGGAGGGCGGCCTCACCCTTGAGTCACCGTTTCAGCAGGATCAGCTTCAGCACGGCGGTTACGTCGGAGTGGTTCACCACGAGGCCCTCAAAGGCGTCGCGGAACGCTTCCCATTCCAGGTAGGAGCCAGCGAACTGCAGGAGTGGAGGTAATGTCTTACGGGCCGCTGGAGTGGCTGGCAGGCAGACAGGAGGTGTGTCTGGTGGCGGCGCGGGTAACATCTCTAGCAGTTTCGCGTTCCCCAGGTGGTAGTCCTGAGCGGTTGCTGCGATGGAGCCGCCTTGAAGGTATTCCGTAACTTCATCGTCTGCTTCTCCACACAGCTTCTCGCAGTTGGCACGGTAGTCGGCCCAGTCGATTGCCAGGGTAGCTTTCGAGCAGCCCTTCGGTGGATGCGAGACCAGCATAGGCTACGAGTGCGGCCACCAGGGTCGGGAGCTCCTTGATGCTACGACTCAGGATTGCTTGTAATTTCAGCAGCTTCCAGGCCATTGTACAAGCAGATTTCGTACGTTGATGGACGTGTCGGAACAAGACTGGAAAAAGATCAGTCGTGGTATCGCAGAGAATCTGCTGCCGCGGAAGAAGATGGCGGCTTCCAGTTCGCGGGCCACGTGCACACGGCGTACTGGTATCGCGGTAGACTTCCCGGGAGGCCGTGACTTGGAGGAACACGCGACACAGAACACAATACTTCCTGAGTTACACGACACTCATTGAACATCTAAAGGTCTCCCTAGTTTCGGCACTAAATTTATGTACGCGCGTGTAACTCTAGGAAGTGAGTGGGTAGGAAATGAAGTTTGAAAATAAACACCTTGTGACCAACACCTTACCACGTTTATTGTAATAGTAAGAATGTAGGCACTTTAACTATTTGATACGCTGACTGTCCGACTCTGAGTAGCATTTAGTCTGACCGATGACCGATGATGACTGACTGTCAATGTTGACCGATGGCGTCTGATCAAACGACTGCCAGGGGGCGCGCGAACCAGCTAACCACTGCCTGGGCCCAAGGTAAAACGCCCAAACAATAAATTTAGGTACATAGAAGTTTTGCACAGTTAATATTAAAAGAAATTAAAAAAAATAATATAATAAGTATATCATCCCGCCTTGTACCCATTACTGGGTGTGGAACGCTGCCGTAGCAGATCTCGGTAAGTGATATATTTCTTCGTGTGAAGTGCGATTACCGACCGTCAAATCACGCCCCCTCAGATTTAATTTCGTGAAAATTGTTTGTCGACTTTGGGGATCGAACTAGGGTTCTCAAAATCCACAGGCTGACTCGATACCACTGAGTCGCCTACCCCATATAGATTTATAAACTTTATTATTTCTTATGTATTACATGGTTGTTTTATATCGATCCATAAGGTGAATCTTTCGCTTAATTAAATCGTAAGTTAGCTGCAGAACACTTTACCTGACCTGATCCCAAATAATATATCTTTGTTATTATAAATGAAACTTATATAATTTTGAAGCAAATACATTAAGGTGTGATAATAAATTGTGTATGTATTATGAATTTTTTACAAATATTAAAAAGAATACAGTAAAAATTTACTTTTTTTTATTTTCAATTTCGGTCCTCTATAACATATACAAATTATGTCCAATTTAAACATGTAACATTTAAAAAAAAAATAAGCAAAATATTTAAAACTGGCTAAAAAATTAAAATTTTAGACAAATTTTGATATTTTGATCTCCTGTGGATGCAAAATTAAGAAGTTATACATAAATTTATAAACATAAATGCTTGAGGAAAAAAATATTTTCATATGAGGATATATAATAAAAGCACGTAAAATTTCGGATATTGCATGTGTTTTAATCAATGTATAGAAGCAATTGTAAGTTTTAAATACTTTTTAGGACTACAGTACGTGTAATTATAAAATACATGAGAACTGCGATTCTAAAATCAGAATTTTTTAGTTGCTGTACGAGTATATATAGATATATATATATATATATATACGTATTTGTATACATTATGATAATATATAAAAAGAAACATGATAATGAATTTTTTCACCGTATATGAAAATGACATTATCCATACAGTAACCTAGTTACGAAAATAAACAATATCATTCAACCGTGCGGTATTATAACAAACGTGTTTGTTATTGAGTGTAAACTTTTGTTTCATATTATAGTAGGTTTGTGTTTACTTTTTGATAATTGATAATTTTACCAGTCATTTTGTTTTTCGCGATACATTGCATTATTTCCTCAAAAATATAAAATGACTACGATGAATGTGATTCGTCTATGGAGTGCACCCCACCAAGTATTACTGACATGGCTCAGAACAGAGGTACAAACTGAAATATAATTCGTTCCGCTTGAAGTGTTGATACATAATGCATCGTATTTTTTAAATAATAAAGACGACAAGTTATCATTGCGCAAAATTTTTTCGATTTCCCTCTTTCCTCCCCCAAGGTAATGAGGAGAAGAGGTTGAAATTTGCAAGACAATTACAGTTTTTTATGGAGCCAAATACAGTTCATATTCGCACGGAGTTTAAAGATATGGGTTGTCGCAAGGTGGTCATTAATTCGCTTATTACTCGTGCACAGTGTTGCCTTGCGTCACTGAGTTAATCGGATTAAACTCAAGCCAAGAGACTTAAATAATGGATAAATAAACAAAAAATATATGTGGAGGAATATAGATGTTCTGTGAGTGTTTCAAGGGTTTATGCTACCCTATTAAATGGGATATAAAATGATGATACGTATGTATAATTTCTTGATCAAAGGAAGAAAAACCATTCTGAATTAATAATGCAGTATTCATATGTTTACATAGAAGTCATTTTTATATTGATATATAATATTGTGAAAATGGTTCTTGTTTTGATATTTTGTAAAGCTACTAACATGATATGAACTTTTAACACTTGTCGTCTATTAATATTGTTAAGATTTAAACAAAATCCCAAATTAGATTATATAGTAAATCAATCTAATCTGTACAACTATCAGTTGATAATATTTATTATCCTATACGCATGCGGCAACCCGAAGTGAGATTGTAAAATTGGAGCTAGCAAGCACACATATGAAAATTGAAGTTGAGATGTGAAATTATATTGTTGTGAACGGACATATATACAATACAAGTTTAACTATAAATTGAAATTACGTAGTAGGAAATGATACACACTATAATTGGAATTTATTTTTGTATGATAATACAAACAGTATCGCAAATTAATTTTATGTTCATTCGTTTGTTAAATACAGTAAACTAATTCGAATGCGTATATTTATTTAATTAATTTAGATTTGCACTAATTACGGAATTACTTTATTTGTACTGCAATTTACACATTCATTAACCATAATAAATATAAACAACGAAATATTGCAATAATATCTACTAAATTAATAATGGGGTAAGTGACACTGTGGTATCGAGTCGATCTGTAGATTTGAGAACTCGGGTTCGAGTCCCACAGCCGACAAACAATTTTCCATGTTAAAACTACCCCTGTGGCTCCTCGTCCACTAATATATTTGGTGGTCGGGATTCGACGGTCGGTAACTGCACTTCACGCGATGAAATATTTCACTTATCAAGATCTGCTACGACAGAGTGCCACATTCAGTAATGGGTAAAAGGTGTGATAATATATTATTATTAAAAAAAAATAGACAGTCTCTTCTAATAATACTTGTGGAAGCCAGATATGTTTTGCTGATTAGCAAGAATTGTACAAATATATGTCATAAATTTAAAACGAGTATTTAAATCGAAGATTTATCGACAAGTATTATAAATCTTTAAGGTTTTTCAAAAAAATCTGAATATTAAATTTAGTTTCCATATGAAAATGACAACTAAATTTTCACCAGTCAAACAAACAAGCATTATTGCTCCCTTTGTAAAAACCACGAATACGAGCGTAAACGGCCAGATAACGCCGTCCACTGCAAAACATGTTCTATACATCATGCAAATGGAGTGAAAATGATGACAAATGTTCATGTAGATCTCTTTTTATTTTAACAATTTAACCTATATTTATGCACATAAACTTGTCAAGAGTATTATCATCTTAGTCACGTTTTACGAAAAAGTTGGAATTGACTTCAGAGCAAAATTTTGGAAGCATTTTAAGATATCAAGAGATTCTAGCTGGACCAGTGGAAGTTATTTATTACGTTGTGTACCTACATCTCACATTCTTCAGACATGATTAGAACTGTCTACAAAACGAAATGTGTGAACATATTTATTTAAGTACTTGAAAAGAATTGCAAAAAATATCAATGTAAGTTTGGATATTGAAAAAAATGCTTAATGTGCTAAACCTATTACATTTATTTTAGTACCTATCAAATGAAAAACCCTAAATTAAGCTACAAATCTATTTTCATACTTCTCACATGTACAATATCTATCACGTCTTTCTTTACAATTTTCAAAGTACGTGATCCCCTCTGGGACAAGCATCCCTGCCAAGTTTCTAGTGTTCTTTGTACGTTGTCTGAGTCATATTTCACATATTACGTCTCTGAAATACAAATACCAATACCAAATTGTTTTACTGGGATTCATGTTTCTCGTTTTCGGCGCTTGATTTACTCGAATATAGGAATGCTGAAGTTACTGTGACTTCGAATATTTCCTAATTTAAGATGGCGGTATACAGCGACACGAGTTTCTCTCTGGAGTAAAACATGTATATCATTGTTTACATACGGTCCACCCGCAACTTTAAAACTTTATTCATACAGAGTATTGTGAAAATATGTGAAAAAGAAAAAAAATTTTTACAGCATGGCAGTATGCAATATGCATAAATACGTTCTTTTCGTTTCTTGATTTGTATCTGAGTTTACTCGTACATACTCGTAAGTAAAATTTAATATAACATCAATTCTATTCAACTCTAATCGAAAAAAGAGCAACGTATAAAAAAATTAAATTATTATACAATATGTTTTGTTTGTTTCGAAAGTCATAAACATTAATTTAACTGGAATAGGAAATAGTTTTATTTAGTTATAATATTTTTGTAGTTAGACGTCTAGTATCAATCGGCTAGTCGAAAAATTATAAATAATAAAATTAATATGACTTCTATTCCAGATTTAGGATATTTTAAATATGAACTCCTTGCCAATGCTTTAGGTGTTAATAATGCTTTCAATATATATTCTAATAGAATCCACAATAACAAATATAAAAAGAAAATTAATTTAATTCCTTGAAAGTACAGAAAATTTTAGTGTTAATGTTACAATAATTAAATAAAAAACAAAATGTTTAAACTAGTACAAGAAAATATACAAACTTAAATAGTATGCAAAACAAATTATCTCTATGATTGTTTAATCAAATATGGTCACAATAAATTATCAATAAAATGTATTGTACATCTGTTATTCAAATTCAAGATGAAATCTGCATGAAAAGCGACAAGACGATAAGAGATGTTGCAAATTTAGTTTAGATCCACCGTATTTTGTCCTCTGATAAAGCGCCAAATAATTTATAAGCTACAAATTCAGGTTATCAGAGGACCTGTAATGGTAGCGCTGTTTATCTCAGTCGAATTGTTGCTCTGTACGAAAAAGAAATATTTTTGCCGGATTTTGTTACAGAACTGTTTACATTTAAAAGTGATATAACCTTTAAATAAGTATTTTATCTAAAAATTATGCTATTTGCTGTACAGGTTTTAAATGTTACTGCATTAAATTGTTATAAAAAATAAAAATTTCGATAAATTTACCTATTTAACCGATTTGAAATTTTTTTAATTGAAAAACTATGGTTGGAACGCTCGACTTATAACAATATTTTAGGAATAACATATCGCTATTTTTAGTGTTAGATGTTTGTTATAGAATCTGACTTGTAAATTATTTTTAAATAACAAATAAATTTTGGATCTGGTAGTAAACTTAACATCAAGTTTTTATTACATTGATGTATAGTTAGTCCAGTATAAGTAACAGTAACTATAGATGTAAACAGTTTATGGCAATTATTATAAAATTTATTTAAGCAATATACAAAAAATATCAACATTTTCAAAATAAATTATAGTTTTAGCAAACTAATATACAACTTTATTCATTTAGTATGACTAATACATAGGATGTTCCACGAAAATGTTGGCACAGGGAAATAATATGGGATATCAGTTTTTCGCAGTTTATAATTGTCCGGCTATAAGTAAACTCCATATTAAACATGGTGATATTAACTCACTATTATGACTACAGTCCATATTCTAGGCATATGCCAATTTTTATCAACATAGGCATTTTATAGACAGTCACAGCTAAATTTAAATTGAAATATTTGGTTTCATATAAACTAAATTTTATTTTGCCTATTTTGCTTTTTTACCAAATTGAAGTATCTAAGATTTATTTTGCCTATATTTTTTTAAATGCCTTTTTAATTTTTTTTAATGTACAAAAAAAACAATATTGCTTAAAAATAGAAGAATTTCAGATATATATATATATATATATATATATATATATATATATATATATATATATATATATATATGTATTTTTATACTATTAACGAAAATAAAATACTAATTATTATATAAATTTAATTATTATCTATTAGAAATTTAAAATACATCAACTGAGTAATTGTAGACTAAATATGTGTTACGTTTACTCTTAATCACAGATCACACCGCTGTTAGTTGGCCATAGAAAGATTAAATTTAAAACAAAAATATTTCCTTTGTAGAACAGATTTTACGTTCAACGTAAACATTTATCATTTTCAGTGGATTGCGCTTACATTTAGCAAGTCATGATCCAATATCCTCAAAACCATATGACGTGTATATTTGAAATCGCGCAGATAAAATAACGAACACTAATTACATTACATAAAAAAAAAGTTTCATGCTTCTACTGCCGTAATACAAGTTTGTTACAAGAAGAACAGATGTGAGATTGTTTAAATATAATTTTCGCTATCAACATAATAACTTTATAATTTATAATATTGTTCTCTAAAATTATTTTACTTTTACGTTTATTAGAACTATCTAAATTTTCCAAAATGGTATTTAATATATATATACCGGGTGGAACATCATACCTGTGTACATAGGCGATTAACATGAAAAAACAGTTTTTCCGTACGCATTGCTCCCCAAATTATGCTTCAAATAAATGTTGTAAAGCATACAATTTTGCACCTAAATTAATAAACAGAATTACATTTACATGCGTTGTAACGACAGAAATTAAATAAAAAATATAAAAAATTACGTTGAAAATATCAAATAGCCATGGAAGTGAAAAAAAATAGTTAAATGCTTGACGTTTTTCTGTCTATTTGATATTTTAAACCAGTCAAATTAATCATTCAATAAAATTCATACAAAAAGCTCCATACCTATTATTACGATTTAATAATAAATAAACAATTGTAGTCAAGCGAACGTACCTGTCAGTGACCTCACCTGTCAGATTGCAGTCCGCGAATATTGGCGATTAAGGTAGGAATTTTCCTTCTATCTAAAATTTATTTGGTTTATTTGGTTTTAATAAGTGTTGTTTAACGTGTGTAGCGTAAAATTTAAGCCAGGTAAGTGTTTTTTCGGCCGTTTTAGCAATTTTTCATTGCCGGCCAACGCCTCCCTGAGGTGCGTTTTTTTAAAATATTTTTTTCTTTTGGCATTATTTTATTTTGTTATTTATTTAAATAAAACAAATACTCTGCATTGAGTTCTATTTAGAACTCTGTTTCGCTTTATTAGTTATATATATTTTATTTTATTGTGATAAAGTAAAATTTATTTTTTTTCATCTTTGAATTTTTCATGTTTTGTTTTTGTCTGGGGGCTTCGGCCCACCAGACTATAAAATGGCACTGGACTCGGTCCCAGTTGCCGAGCCGAGAGAGAAGAGGCAGAGAATTTCCTCTGATAGTGACGATCCGCTACCAACATTTCTGATTGTGCAGCGAAATAATGGCGATTTTGGCAAGATCAGTCCTTTTCTTATCTCTAAACTATTAAGAGCTGTATATGGAGACCCAAAATCAGTGAGGAAAATACGGGAAGGGTTACTCATTGAAACAAAGACGAATTACCAATCTGAGAAATTATTAGCACTGACTACTCTAGGTGAATTTGATGTTACAGTGAGTGCCCATGGCACACTGAATACCAGCAAAGGTGTTGTTTATTCCCGCGATCTTATGAACTGCCAAACCAATGAAATCCTCGCTGAGCTTAAAAGTCAGGGTGTTTATGAAGTTCGAAGGATAACAGCTAAGAAGAACGGAGTTGTTGAAAATACGCCTTCACTTATTTTGTCGTTTAAGTCTCGTGATGTCCCTAAGTATATTTATGCAGCAATGTATAGACTTCCTGTTCGTGTGTATATCCCCAACCCAATGCGCTGTTTCGCTGTTTTGTCAAAGGTTCGGACATTCGTCCACTAGATGTACTTCTGTAAAAATATGTGTCTGCGGTAAACAAACTCACGAGGGAACCGAATGTAGCAACGTTAAGTGTATCAACTGCAAGGGTAATCATCCATCGAGCTCGAGAAACTGCCCCAAGTTTAAGTTTGAGTATTCGGTCCTTGAATACAAAACTTTAAACAAGTGCAGTTTTCCTGAGGCAAGAGAGTACGTCAGTAAGCTTAGTCCGTCCCTAGCAACATCATATGCTAGAGCTGCAACAAAACCAGTCTCAAATCCTGTTGTTAACGTGTCTGATATTGTAGCCTTGCTTATCCCAGAAATGACGACTTTAATTAAAACCCTGTTTGCTGAATTCGCATTGATGATGAACCCACAAGCTCATTTTAAGACACCTACTGCTAGTACTACAAAACTTGCTGAAACATCAAATGTCATCCCACCGCAAAAACCGATTACAGCGAGTAAAGCCCCTGCAATTACAACAAATATCTCCAACATCAGAGTACCAAGAATACCACCTACAGGGAGTAAAACCCCTGTACCGCCAACGACTAACATCAGCGTAGAACAAGAATCATATCATGATATTAGTCAAGCTCTGTTGGTAATACTGAAGATAAGAAAAAAGAACGAGGCTGGATTAAGGGTAGGAGTAGGAGTAAACATTCCTAACACTTCCCTTATTCTTAGCGCGATCTCTCAGCTAATACTCATAACAGACACTCCATCTCCATAATTTTAAAATTCATTTTACAATGGAACTGTAATGGCATCGTGAACCATCTATCAGAATTACGACTGTTATTAGCTGAGTATAACCCTAGTTGTGTTTGTATCCAGGAAACCCACCTAAAAGACGAGAATATTGTTTCATTGCGTGGATATAACATCATTCGTCACGACGTCGTGCCCGACGGCCGTGCGCATGGAGGTGTGGCAATCTTGTTAAACTCACGAACACCTTTTAAAGAATGTAGTATTCAAACTCAACTTCAGGCGATCGCTGTCCAAATTTTTGCACCGAGAAAATTAACTGTTTGCAACATCTACTTACCTAACTTTAACTGGAACCTTAACGATCTTGAAGCTATTATTTCTCAACTTGAGCCACCTTTTCTACTCGTAGGCGATTTCAATGCTCATAACAGGTTATGGGGTTCAGCCCATAATGACGGCAGAGGGCAAATAATAGAAAACCTTCTAGATACGAATGATGTAGCACTTTTAAATACAGGTGAGCCCACCTACATTAACCTTCGGTCAAATACATTCTCTGTATTAGATTTGTCCATATGTTCACCCATTCTCGCACCTCATCTCTCATGGAAAGTTCTGGATGATGCACACTATAGTGATCATTTTCCCATTCTGATTTCTTGCCTTAGTCGTTTTTCTGCTCCCTCATCAGTTAAAAGATGGAGATATGATACCGCTAATTGGTCTGGATTTGCTGATGATATTTCTTTGCCGGACATTTCAAATGATATCAACATATCCCTCCAGGACATTAATGATTGTATTTTAACAGCAGCTAAAAACAATATAAGTATGACTTCCTCTCGTCCATACAATCGAAAGGTCCCATGGTGGAATAATGAAGTTGCCAACGCTATAAAAGCAAAGAAACGCGCACTCAATAATTATCGTAAGAATACCACACTCGATAATCAGATCATGTTTAAAAAGGCACGGGCTCTTGCACGACGAACAATACTGCAGGCGAAAACAGCTTCCTGGAGAAACTATGTGGCATCAATAACGTCTGATCGTCCTCAAACTGAACTTTGGAATAAAATCCGATACATGTACGGTTACAAAAAGTTTAACATCGTGTCCATGCTCCAGGTGAACAATGAGATATACACTGAACGTGGAGATATGTCTGAATGCTTAGTTAATCATTTCACAGCTGTCAGTAGTACAAATAATTACTGCCCTGAGTTTCTACGCATAAAGGATGACTTTGAAGTAGTTTTGGACTTCTCTACTGATGATAACCAGGTATGTAACGATTCGTTTTCTGTGGAGGAATTTGAGAATGCCCTTAAATACACAGGCAACACTTCAGTTGGCCCCGATGGTATATCCTATGCCATGTTAAAACACTTGTCCCATGAAATGAAGACACACATTTTAAACTACTTCAACCAAATCTGGCACACTGGCGCATATCCTGAGAACTGGCGAGAAGCAGTAATTATCCCTGTACTTAAACCTGGTAAAGATTCATCACAACCGACCAGCTATCGGCCTATTACACTGACATGTCATCTTGCTAAGTTGTATGAGCGAATGATTAACTATAGGCTCGTTTGGTTCCTTGAAGCGAATCATCTTCTTGATCCGTTTCAATGCGGTTCGCGAAAACAGCACTCCACTTCAGACCTTCATACATATCTCACAAATGCCATTCATTGCAACTCTCTTGCCCGAAACCACCTTGTGGCTGTATTTTTCGACCTGGAAAAAGCATTTGATATGACTTGGAGACATGGCATTCTTAGGCAACTACATGACTGGGGATTGCGAGGTAACTTGCCACTCTTCATCCAGAACTTCCTTAGTAACCGCACATGTAAAGTTCGAGTTGACGATACACACTCCACTACACGCCCCCTGGAGAACGGTGTTCCACAAGGGTCGACTATCAGTGTAACGTTATTTATGATCGCCATTAATAACATCGTAAATTCCTTACCTGCATCTGTGGACCATTGTTTATATGTTGACGACTTGGCTATCTTTACTTCTGCACGTACTATTGATGAATGTGAAACTCGGTTACAACAGGCTATTGATGCTGTATCTAGTACAGCTACTGCTCGAGGTTTTCGGATCTCTGCCGATAAAACTAAATGCATCGACTTTTGTCGTTTACGGCTACAGCACAATAACCCTTCACTCCATCTCTATGACTCTGCCATTCAATGCGTAACAGAAGTAAAATTCCTCGGCCTCATCTATGACTCGAGCCTCACATGGAAACCACAGATCCTTAACCTTGCAGCGCAATGCCGTAGAACACTGAATGCTGTCAAGTGTCTTGCCAGCGTCAACTGGGGTGCCGATGAGAAGTGTGTTTCTCGTCTTTACGGTGCTTTGGTGTTGTCGAAATTGGATTACGGGTCGATTGTTGTTAACATTGATAGTCAGCTCCATCTGAAAAAACTAGATGCCATTCATAACGCTGGTATTCGGATCGTCACAGGTGCATTTCGCACAAGTCCAGTGAATAGTCTTTATTGTATATCTGGTATAGCTCCATTATATATCCGAAGACTTAGGCAGAGTATGAAATACGCAGTTTGTATCAGATCAAAACCCTGGCATTTTTTACACAACATTCTCTACATAGACCAGCGTTCAAATGATCTTTTTCGTAACAGCAATACTTCTCTTTGCCCGCTTGCTGTTGCACTTGTACGAAAATTTGATTATTTAGAACAGAGGTTTGAAGAAGTGCTACCACTTCAAATACCTGATACACCAACTTGGTGCCTGCAGCCCGTTTCAATTGACTTAAGACTAGCAATATATAAGAAAGTATATAAGAAAGACATCACCCCGCTTGCACTGTATGTTCAAGAGACTAATCGGCTTCTTCAAAAGTATTGTAACGTTTATTACAATTTCGGGTTCGGTGAAGTTTATTATTAAATAAAACACGAGTAATGAAAACACTAACAAAATATTTATTTAAAACGAAACTAATGTAGTACAACTACTAAGACATATATTTATATTCAACACGTATTTATATTCACAACAAAGTATTTAGCAACGACTTGCACTGTTCACACTTCGAATACAGAATGCCTCTTCCCGGCCGAAACTCTCCTTTATATACTGCAACAATGTATTCGAGAATATTCGAGAGCTTCTGGCACACGGTAGAAGCATGACGTAAGCGAACAGGTTCTAACTTGTCTATTGCGTCTGAGACAGCGGTGAACGTGCAGCAGACATGTCGACTGCTCCAGACGGAACAGGGTCGTACTCGCTACACTGCCCCCTCCTTAAGGATGTTTCGTCCCGAAACATATCTGCGCCATGTCGATATCTGCACGTTGATCCCCGCGAGCACTGTGACGTTTGGTGGAAATAACAGTCCACAGTTCTTTTCACTACTGTTGAACCACAGGGATTATAGCTGCACACCAGGATCTCAATTCCGGTATATTGGAAAATAGTTTCCAGCATGTTTCTTATAACTCTCCAGCTCAATTCATCAAGGCCACAGCCTAGCTTTGGTACAGCTAGTTTTAAAATATCCTGATCGAGCAGCACACCTCGTAGATCACATAGGGCGTCCCAGACGGCGCGATAAGTTGGTTTCTCGTGGGACAGATGTTTAGTCACCAGGTAAAAAATGCTTCTGGTTCGGCTCGACTGTTTGTCGGATATATGTAGCACTGTGCCGACACATGGGTGTTGTTGCCGTAATTTTTCAAGTTGGCCGAACTTTTTCTTAAAAACCACGGCAATTCCTCGAGACATCTGTAGATCTTGGGCCACACAATGCGCTAATGAGTATTCTGCAGGCACTTTGAATAGGTCACCCTGATGTTCTTTGGTCACACCATTTTGTACTTTATGGCCCGTAGAAGCCATGAACTCGTCAAAGGTGGTTTCCGGATCTTGTACATTAATTCGTCGAGCTCGAGCTTCAATGGCGTTGCCATCGTTGTTGTCACCGGCGAAAGGAGCCAATCGGTTGAAATGAATCACTCTTGGTTTTCCTCCAGTCCTTTTCCGGATTCGATAGATGACGTCATTTATTCGCTTCAGTACCTCGTAGGGACCTTCCCAGGAGTTTTGAAGCTTTGGGGACATTCCACGGCGACGCTGTGGGTTGTATAGCCAAACCAGATCGCCGGCTTGATATCCACCATTCTCAGCCTTGACATCATATAAGTCTTTCATTCGGTCACTAGCGCTCTGGATGTTGGAGCGTACTTGCTCATGGATGTCGTTCATCTTCTTCCGAAGTTCGGTGACGAAATCTTCGCCAGCTAAATTTTCACCTGGCTTGCTGCCGAACTTCAAGTCGCAGGGTAATCGCAGTTCATGACCAAAGACGATGCTAGCCGGAGTCTGTCCTGTTGTTTCATGGATGGATGATCGATAAGCTAACAGGGACATTGGTAGGTGACAATCCCAGTCTCTTTGGTGGCCGGAGACAACCTTGGAGAGGTGTCTATTGATGGTTCTGTTCATGCGTTCGACCATACCATCTGACTGTGGGTGTAGAGCAGTTGTCCTTGTTTTGCGAATGTTCAATAGTTCGCAGATCGCTTGGAACAGAGACGACTCGAAGTTTCTACCTTGGTCTGAATGTAGTTCCAATGGTACCCCGAATCGGCAGATCCACTGGTTGACAAGTTCTTCTGCTACTGTAGCAGCTTCTTGATTTGGCAACGCATAAGCTTCAACCCACTTGCTAAAGTAGTCCATCACCACTATGATGTATTTGATTCCCTTGTCGGATTCTGGAAATGGACCGGCCACGTCAATTGCGATTCTTTCAAACGGGCTCCCAACATTGTATTGACGCATTGGGGCTCTCCGACGTCTCTGCGGTCCGTTGCTTGCGGTGCAAACTACGCACTTCTTGCACCACTCCTTTACGTCCTCTCGACAATTAACCCAGTGAAATCGCTCACGCAGCTTCTGAACGGTCCTCGTTACTCCTAAGTGTCCTCCAGCAGTTCCATCATGTATCTCCTTCAGTACCTCCGGTACTCTTTTCCTTGGGATTATGATCTGCATCTTTTGCTCTGTAGCCTCAAGACCTTCCAGGATACGCTTCAGTAGTCCATTATCTATAACAATGGAGTCCCACTGCGCCCAGTACGATTTTACGTTTTTCGAGTGTCGTGCAACTTCTTGCCAGGTTGGCGTGCGGCCTTCTTTCTTCCATTCCAGTAGGTATTTCAATTCTGGATCGCTTTCTTGGTCTTTCACAACTTCTTCCGTCAGCCAATGATCGTCTATCACTGTGGTCCGTAAGATTGGGACGGACTTCTCCTCTACACGGGTACAGTGTTTGCAATCTTCTGAGCATTATCGTCTTGATAATGCGTCGGCGTTACAATGACTAATTCCGGCCCTATGCTCGATGACGAAATCATATTCCTGTAGCCGTTCGATCCATCTTGCTACCTGCCCTTTAGGATTCTTGAATTGTAACAGCCACTTCAACGCAGCATGATCAGTCCTCACCAGGAATTTCCTTCCATACAAGTATTTGTAGAAGTGTTCAACGGCTTTAACTACCGCCAATAATTCTCGCCTGGTGACACAGTAGTTACGCTCCGGCTTCGACAGAGTTTTGCTGAAGTAGCCGATGACCTTCTCTTGTCCATCTTGAATTTGCGATAGGACGGCGCCGATTCCGACATTGCTGGCATTTGTATCCAATATGAAGTCCCCGTTGGGTAGAGGATAACTCAGGACTGGTGCTGTTGTTAAAGCGCGCTTGAGGTTGTCGAAAGCGTCTTGGCAGTCTTCTTCCCACACAAATTTCCGTCCTTCCTCCGTGAGTCGTGTCAGTGGCTTAGCAATGTTGGCGAATCCAGAGACGTATCGTCGGTAGTACGTGCAAAGACCTAGAAAGCTTCGCAATTGATGTTTGTCAGTTGGTACTGGCCATTCTTTTACTGATCGGATCTTCTGATTGTCAACGGCTATTCCGGTTCCGGACACAATATGTCCCAGGTACTGCACTTCTTTGCGGAAGAGATGACATTTCTTCAAACCAGAACTTCGTAGTCTCAGGAATACCTCCTCCAAATTCCTCATGTGATCATCGAATGTTCTTCCGACCACAATAATATCGTCAAGGTACACCAAACAGGTTTTCCAAGATAGTCCTTGCAGTACCGTTTCCATGAGTCTTTCAAACGTGGCGGGGGCATTGCAGAGCCCGGACGGCATTACTGTAAATTGCCACAGTCCGGCACCGACAGAAAACGCAGTTTTCTCTTTATCCGTTGGTGCCATGCCAACCTGCCAGTACCGACTTTTCAAGTCTAATGTTGAGAATATTTTCGACCCAGCCAGCGTATCCAATGTGTCATCTATTCGGGGCAACGGGTAGCTATCCTTCTTCGTCACGTTGTTGAGATGACGATAGTCCACGCGGAATCGTGTTGACCCATCTTTCTTCTTTACCAACACCACTGGTGAGGCCCACGGACTGCTTGAGGATTCAATGACACCTTCTTTTTCCATGTCTTGAATAATTTTCTCGGTTTCCTCTCTCTTGGCCAATGGTAATTGTCTTGGTACTTGGCGGATGGGGCGTGCATCGCCGGTGTTTATTTGATGCTGGACTATGTTGTTTCTACCCTTGGTCCCACAGCTGGTGTCGAAAACGTCTTGATATTCCGTTATTAAATTTCTCATCCTGTTATTCTGGTCCTGGTTTAATTCCCAGCAAGATATTGACAGTAGATTGGCCAGTTCTGCGGGAAGCTTCTTTGATGGATTTTGTGTAACGGATGTTCGTCTGATAATCGAAGTTACTGATGCACAATGTCCTAAGATAGTACCCTTCTTTAGTGTAACTGGACAATAATTCACATTCATTACTCGAACTGGTACTACATTTCCAGTATGTACGAGAGATTTTCCCACCTGTATTCCTCGAGTAGTCGTTTCATTATGATTACCAGCTTCTAATAACATGGTACATCCTGTTGGAAGTTCACGTTCCATGT
The DNA here is from genome assembly GCA_947425015.1 of Pterostichus niger. Classification (NCBI taxonomy): domain Eukaryota; kingdom Metazoa; phylum Arthropoda; class Insecta; order Coleoptera; family Carabidae; genus Pterostichus; species Pterostichus niger. The sequence continues at coordinate 28,881,792 of OX380337.1, read as the reverse complement.
GGGCATCTACAATCATCTCACTTCGATTTAACACGACAGTATCTTCAGCTAAGGTTACACGTACTGTGTCTTCTCCACACCATTCGCGTTCATGATGTCCATCCCGAGAATGAATTCGTATTCAATGTCAGCTACCAGGGCTCGGTGTTTAATTCGTGTATTTCCGATGGAGATAGTAATGTCTGCTTTCGGGTTCGGTGAAGTTTATTATTAAATAAAACACGAGTAATGAAAACACTAACAAAATATTTATTTAAAACGAAACTAATGTAGTACAACTACTAAGACGTATATTTATATTCACAACAAAGTATTTAGCAACGACTTGCACTGTTCACACTTCGAATACAGAATGCCTCTTCCCGGCCGAAACTCTCCTTTATATACTGCAACAATGTATTCGAGAATATTCGAGAGCTTCTGGCACACGGTAGAAGCATGACGTAGAGCGAACAGGCTCGAACTTGTCTATTGCGTCTGAGACAGCGGTGAACGTGCAGCAGACATGTCGACTGCTCCAGACGGAACAGGGCCGTACTCGCTACAGTATAATGATTATCATCATATATTTACCGATGGTTCAAAAATTTTCAAGAATACCGGCTGCGCCTTCACCATTAACGGAGAAAATCATTTATTTCCACTATCGCCCACGTGTACTCTGCAGAATTGTATGTCATTTATTTTGCTTTACAACATCTCTTTTCTGTCGTTGACGATCTGCAAAATGTTCTCTTATGCACTGATTCCTACAGTGCAATCCTTGGGATTTCAAACAACCTTAGTTCAGACCCGCTTGTCCAAGAAATCATAAGAGTCATTTTCAACCTTCGCACACGGAACGTAGGAATCAAATTCTTGTGGATACCTGGACACGCGGGAATTCAACAAAACCACGTTGCTGACGAAGCTGCCCGTGAAGGCGCTAGCCTTCCGTACATTACAAAGTACGCTGTGCGACCTGATGATATGCTGATAACCATTTCAGAGTACTGTTTTTCTTTGTGGCAATCTGAATGGTCCCAATCTGGCGATAAACTCTGGCAGATCAAGCAGTCCGTCGAGAAATGGAAGGAGCCTATTTCCCTCACTCGGAAGGAACAAGTTTCCATCACGCGTTTACGGTTAGGTCACATAAAGATGACACACTTGCATCTGCTACTGGGACAACCTAGACCCGTATGTGAAACATGCAACGTTCACCAGTCAGTTATGCATGTGTTGATTCACTGCCCAAAATATCAGGTGCAAAGACGAGTTGTAGGACTGGATAATACATTGAGATCGGTATTGTCTAATGGCAAAGGAAAAATGGCAAAACTTTTAGAATTCTTAAATGCAACACATCTCATAAATGATATCATATAATTTTATCCCTTTATATACTTTCAATCAGTTATAAGAACAGATGTAATTACCTCTCTATATATTTTAAATCTGTTATAAGAACAGATTACCCAATGCTGCTTTACCTCCTTTTATTACTTCCTTAGAATTTTTCTTCTCAAATCTGTAAGTACGGATTAAATATGTATTTCATGATTCTATTTTCTTACATTTTCTTCTCAAATCTGAAAGTATAGATTATGACATTTATTTCTTAAACCTATCCCTTCAGTTATTCTCTTCTCAAATTATTATTATTATTTTTTGTTATTTTCCTTATTTGTAAGAGTTAAAACATCTAACTCTTAAGACAGGTCTATCATTATGTGGTTAAGGCGGTAATGACCTTTGTAGTCGATCTGCCTTTAAATTAAAAAAAAAATACAATTGTACATTTCAATGAAACATTTATTTCTTACAGAGTTTGTCATGTAAAAATTATAACCTATCTATTACAATTCAAATATCAAATAATAATTCTCTCAATAAAATAATCACTACAATTTATTATTATAATAAATATTCAAATAAACCTCAACCAAGCAATAACCAAGTCTATTGTAGAAGGAATGTCTTATATTAGCGAATTGCATATTTGTGATTAAGGCGCACTCATCCACGAGAGCTTCTCTCAAAGAATTAATATTTGGGTGGCGTTGCTTATAAATTTTACATGTAAGATGACCCCATAAAAAAAAAGTGTTAAATCAGGAGATCTGGCTGGCCAATTTAAAGTTCCACCACGACCAATTCAGCGATTGGGAAATGCTTGGTTTAAATAAGCTCTTACATTTACTCCGAAATGAGTTGGGCAGCCATCTTGCTGAAACCAGACCTCCTGATTTTCGCGCGCTACGCCGTCTAATGCAGAGCCAATCTCGTTAATCAAGAGGTCTAAGTATGTTTCAGAATTTAAGTTGCCAACAATCTCAAATGGTCCAATAATATGGCTATTAAAGATGACTGCCCAAATATTATTTTTTTGAGGATATTGCGTTCTGGTGGTAACATTTAATCTTGGATTTTCTTGAGCCCAGTACCTATCATTTTGAACGTTTGGTTCATTGTTAAGTGTAAAGGTACACTCATCGGTAAAGCAAATAGATGCACGAAAATTGCGATCCCGATTTGCTCGTTCTTCCACATCTTCACAAAACACTTTCCTACTTTCTTCGTCAATGGGCGAAATGTCTTGATGGCACTGTATCTTATAAGGATGGTATTTATGTTTTTTTTTTTAAATTCGCAATACTGTAGAATGAGTAATCTCACATTCCTGTGCTATTATTCTTGAACTTAATTCAGGATTAAAATTTATAAATTCCAAAACTTTGTTCGACTTCTAAATTAGTGCGACTATTTTTATTTCCTATAAATAAAGATATGATTTGTTTGTAAATCTCTTTAAAAATATTCAAAATTAAATTTATCTGTACTATTTTCCGCCGCAACACTTGCCGTGGATTCAAATTTTTTAACATACGCGCGTATTGTAACGCTTGGAATTGGCCTATTTGGAGATTTTACAGCGAATAAATCTCTAAATCAACGTAAACAATTTTCACTATAAAAAGTTTGTATGATAAAAACTCTTTCTTCGTTAGAATAAACTAAATTCATTTTAATATTTTACCCGTCAAAATAATCATTCATCTGTCAAACGTCAAGCATTTATCTATTTTTGTTTCAATTCCATGGCTATTTGATATTTTCAACGTAATTTTTAATATTTTTTTATTTCATTTCTGTCGTTACAACGCATGTAAATGTAATTCTGTTTATTGATTTAAATGCAGAATGTTATGCTATACAACATTTATTTGCCTAAAATAATTTGGGGAGCAATGCGCACGGAAAAACTGTTTTCTAATGTTAATCGCCTATGTACACAGGTATGATGTTCCACCCGGTATATATATATGTGTCATTTTGTAATAATTTTATTAAAAAATTTAATATATTGAAAAGGTTTAAATTTTGTAAATATCTTAAGCTGGTAAATTATTTATTTATTTTAAATTAGATAAATCACTTTTTAGTACGTATTGTATGACCTTCTAGTTGGTCGAATTTAATTCCGTGACTGAAAATCTACAAAAAAATCATAAACATTGTATAAAATAATGAGCTATTTACTTCAAGTTAGAATAGAAAACACCAGATTTTACCCCTCTACTGATAATTTGTATCTTTCACATCTACACGACGAATTTTTGCCTATATCTTTTTTATACTCTTTGTATGACATTCAAGTTAGTTGCGATCGACACAGCTACAAAATATCTTTAAAAAACCTTAGTTTTGTGTGAAAAAATAAGACTTTGACTTAACTGGGAGAACTCAAAAGCTTCAATTTTCCCTTAGATAAAAAAAATACGATTTTTTAGCTTGTACGGAAATTTTATCGGTTTTACCATTTTTTAAGCATTGCGTGACCTTCTGGTTGGTCGCATTCGATTCTGCGACAAAAAAAGAACAAAAGAAAATAATCTGACAAGAAAAATTTGTTAATTTAAGTGTTTGAGTTCACAAAAGGACAGTGTTTTATCCTATTTTACCATTAAAGAAATAAAAAATTTCAAATTATTTATCAAAATTTAACATATGATGAACTATTACTTTATTTTTCCCTTTATTCTTTCATATCAAATGGAGTCAGTTTCGATCCAATGCGAATTATTAGTAAAGCGTTTAAGGCAGGATGAATTAATAACACAAAACAGCAAAGAAAAGTTTTGCGCTGTAGAAAGGAAATTTTAAATAAATAAAAAATTTCAAATTATTTATCAAAATTTAACATATGATGAACTGTTACTTTATTTTTCCCTTTATTCTTTCATATCAAATGGAGTCAGTTTCGATCCAATGCGAATTATTAGTAAAGCGTTTATGGCAGGATGAATTAATAACACAAAACAGCAAAGAAAAGTTTTGCGCTGTAGAAAGGAAATTTTAAAAAATCCAAATAATTTATTCTGTACCAAGAGCGGAAAGTAAGTTATTTTTCAAGGTCAAAAATATTATTTGAGACACATGACGGAGCCGAGGCTCCCAAAAATTCTGAAATCTTTAAATTAGCAAAAAATGTCTTTCAATATGGAAAAGTAAAATAAATTATCTTAAATATTTATAATATAGCATATTTATTAGCAGCGATGATAATTGTATTGTTACTATAGCAATCATGTTACAGTTTTCTATTTCTGCCATGGGCGATTAATGACTTGATACATCCGTGGTAACAGAGATGTAATGATGTACTTACTGTACTGGTGATAAAAAAATATTTATTTGACAAATAAAACGTCAAATATTTGTTAGAAATTAATTATTTTTGTATGGTTACTCATAAAAACACAAATTTTTGGTATCTGTTAAACGATTCAGATGCAGAATTTAAAACACTACACCTTTTGTTTGAAACATTTTTCTCTAATAATAATTAAGAAGCAATGGGTACAGAAACACTGAATTTTCATATTATGCGTACATATATGAGCAGCTTTTCGAGTAACAAACAGCCTGTATACATAATATTCTATCTTCTGGACAGTTCAACAATATTATATAATATTCATAATTGCACGTTCCATCCGAATATTCTGGCCAACTCTGGATTCTAAAGTTTATTTTCTATGAAATGTGTTTATGTTGTTTTAAGTGTTCCACAGGGATGTATTTAATTTGTTAAATGTTCTCCTACATAATTTTCGGTAGCAGAAGTTTATCTTTTTATAATATGAAGAAATTTTTTAGGATATCATCATCCAGTGTCCACTTTAAATTATAAATTAGATATATGAACAGAGCTGGGCATGATCTAAATTAAAAGAAATTAAAAATTGATTTAAATCATAATTTCTGATTAAATCAAATGAATGAAGGTTTTTTAAAATTCGCAAATCAGGCTTATGATTTAAGCCCTTTACAGAAATTGATTTGGGCTTGTTAATTGTTCTAGAGCTTTCATTCTAAAAACGGCTTAAATCCGTAAAAATAGGGTTAAATTCTTTTTAACTAGGCTTAAGAGGCTGCAGCTCGAAAAGCCATATTTTCTGGCTAGTCATGAAGCTGTATTATACAACCTAGGTTATTGAAATTTTGTATAATGAATATTAAAGGATAGATTTAGTGCGCTATAGAACATTTTTTTCATTTTTTTACTTAATATTGAGTTAATATGCAACTCAAATATGTATATATCTTGAAACAGGCAAATTTTCGGCTAATCCTGAGCCTGTAAATTAACAAATAAACTGTTCAAATTTTATATACTATATAAGAAACTATATATAAAGTACGCTATAGGATAGAATTTGGCATATTGATTGCTATAATTAAATAAATTAAATCTCAAGTTGACCATTTTCGGACAACGTTTTTAACACTTACAATCATAAAAAATTAATATCTATTTATACAATTCGTAAGTTTATACATTTCTGAATACAGTTTATATTCTACATTTTCAATTTTTGCGTTAATAACAACAATATTTTGCATCTGAAACATGCCGATATCGTGCAATTTAGTTCATATCACTCTCGCTAGATAGAGCGCGTAGATCACTATTCCAGCAATTAATGGCTTATATTTTGATTGGATCACTAACACTGTAGGGGGTGGAGCTTCATATGTTCAAGAGAGCGTTGAAAGAATAATGCATTCGCCAACAAATTTAAAACTTCTATCATTTTTATTATTTGTGGACTGTAGTGACAATTATAATCGTAGGATATTATTACATATTATCTTGATTTCTCGCTTATTGTTTATTTTTTATCATGGGCAGAAAAAATACGAAAAATTTAAAACTTACAAAAGTGAGAAGAAGTATAAAAAATAAATTAAAAAAAGTGCGTGCAGTTAAATTAAAGTTATCTGAGGATAATCCTGATTTGGTAGGTTTTATCTCTTATTCATTGTATGTACTACTTATACCCTTAAAAATTTATAATTATGTAGGAACCAGAAACTTATACAGAGCAGGTTACTGTGGCAGTTTGTAGGAAAAAATTATTTCATTGCGATGAAATATCAGATGAAGTTGACGTTGACAACGATGAATTATCCGTATGTATATTTTTTTAACGTTTCTATTTCAAAGTAGGTATGTATAAACAGGCAGGTAGGGCTGGTACTAGGATTTCTGATGCCTATCGATAATTTACAAATATGCACCCATATGAATAAATTCAGCCATGTTACTCTCTAAAATCGCTTCTAATCTAAATACACAAGAAATCAAAGAATATAAAATTAGATAAATAAACTAAAATGAATCACGATACAAGCCGATGTAGGCAGAGACAATGCTACATTGTGCACAAATGTTTCTGCTGAGCGAAAAACAATAATACATATAGACAAAATAAAAATAGACGCATTCTTATCGGGATTCATAATTCTTCTGCAAACGTGTCAAAAACGGAACAATCTTCTGCCAATTTTATTTGGTTGTAATTATTTATGTACATCTTTAGTTATCATTTATTAGTTATAACAAGAAAAAGTATTTCTTGAAATATATTTTATTGTAACAAATTTATTGAAAAGTTTGTAAAGCAATAGTTAATGTAATTATTATTTAAATACCTAACAATGAAAATATTTTCAGAATGTAATACAGGAGAGCGCCGCAAAACAAAATGCATGCGAAAGGAGATTTGTAGACATATTTTATTTTTTTAATGAATTAAAAACGTTTGACCATAATTCTTTATTTTCTTGTTCCATGAAGAATTTAAATATTAATACAGAAAAGCGTGACGGATTTTTTAGTACATTTACAATAAAATGCGAAATGTGTCAAAAAAATAAGCAAGTAAGATCTGAAGGTGTTACAGATATGGATATAAATAGAGCTGCTGTTCTTGGTATAACATCAGTAGGTTGCGGATTTTCACAACTTGAGGAATTAACTTCCATTTGTAATATCCCTTGTATGACAAATAAGACATACACAGCGTATGAAAATGAATTAGCTGAACATATTCACAATGTCCGCGTCAATCAATAAATTTACCAATCAGAACATTTACAAAATCAAATAAATAATAGTCCAATTATATGAGTACCTATTTACAATAAAATATTTATTTGCATGAATACCTAACTATTATTGTTATTATTTACTGAGATTTTAGCATTGTCAGATGTTTACCTATTTTATTATTTATATTATTTGTCAAATATAATATTTTATTTTAATAATGTTATAATATAATTTATTTTTTAATATGCATTAATGTGTATTGTGTACCTATTATAACATAATAAATGCATATTTGTAAAAATAACCATGAATACTCCTAATCTATACAAGTTGGAGACAATATTTCTTCACTAAAAATAAGTTTGAATTTTCCTTCATGTTTTACTCGCTGTAAATTACAATTCTAAACGTACGTGATTTTGTAGCATGCTGCTTTTGTTATACAAAATAACCAAATGCGCCGCACAACATAAATAAATATATAAATAATTAATTATTAACAATATAATATCTTGTTCAACATATTTGCATGTTGGATAGTTGCAGAAATTCTATTACAAAATATAAACTATGTATGCTTTTTAGTTTACTATAAACACGAAAAAAAGTTTTAAGACGAGGAAAAATTTGTGTATTTTCTAAAAACTTTGAAAGTTTACGTCGATTATGATATTTTCTAGCCATATACCTACCTAAATTTCCGAACATTAAACATTTTTTGAAACGAATTTGCTCATAACTCAATCTACAATGACCGAGTAATAAACTGCTTGCAGAATTAAACGTGAGTGTGTCAGTGTCAGTGCATTTTGTACGAACAACCCATTTCGCTTCATCAGATAGTGGAAGGGGAACGTGCCAGGGCCAGCCTACTTGCTACCTGCCACCGCACGTCCCGGCCAAAATTTTTTCCCGCGATTGTGGCTGCAGCCTCTTAATTCAATTATAGAGGATCTCTGGATCTCCGGATTCGAATTTCAAATGAGTCATGATTGTGTTACATTAAACATTTGTTTCATATTATTAGCCATTTTATAAGTTTTACAAAGAAAATGCGCATTTTTAAGGACTCTAGGCCTGCACTAGTTTTTAAAAGTAAAATATAACAATGCAACATAATTTAAAATCTGGTACAGATTAACCATGTAAACATAAAGATATATTGAATCATTTATCTATATTTTTTTTTATAACATCTCTTTTCATTCGGTTGTGGTACATTTTATGTACTTATTATTTTAAATTGATATTAATTAGTAGGTACTGATTACCAATTATACTTTATTATAATTCTACATGTTTAACAATAATCCAAGCATATTTAAACTTTTTGTAATAACAAAGTAGAAGCATATAGTGACTACCAATTTTTTTGAAACAATTATTAGAACGCCGAAACTAATCGGGTGATTTAAAATGTCAACAAAACAAAAAGCTTCAGTATTGTAGCGAGTACGGCTCTGTTTTCTCTGGAACAGTCGACGAGTCTGTAGCTCGTTTACCGCTGCCTCATACGCAATACAGAGACAAGTCCGAACCTGTTCGCTCTGCGTCATGCTTGTACAGTGTTCCAGGAGTTCTGGAATAGTGTAGAATATCTTGTTCCAGTATATAAGGGAGAGTTTGGGCCGGCAAGAATCATTCTGTATTTGAAGTGTGAACAGTGCAAGTCGTTGCTAAATACTTTATTGTGAATATAAATACGTGTTGTATATAAATATATGTCTTAGAAATTATACTACATTATTTTCGTTTTAAATAAATATTTTGTTAGTGTTGTCATTGTTTGTGTTTTATTTAACAATGAACTTCACCGAACCCGAAATTGTAATAAACGTTACAATTGGTGTCAGGTGTTAGGATTGTGTTTCGTGAATTAAAAGTGAAGTTTAGTTGCAAATAAATAAAAATGGGTTCGAAAATGGTAAATCTAAGTGATTTAAAAGTGATTGATCTCAAAAAAGAATTAGAAGAATGTGATCTGGACTCAACAGGCAAGAAAAGTATACTGCAAGAGCGTCTTCGTCAATTTTTGATTGAAACTGGTGAAATAGCGGATACTTACGAATTTAAAATTCCGGGCGATTTCACTCCATATACCGAAGCATGGAAGAAAATACCAAAAATCTGAAGGAAGAACTTATGGAAAATTCCAGTAGCTTGGAAACTAAATTAGAAGAATATTCTAGAAGCTTGGAAACTAATTAGAAGAAAATTCCAGAAGCATGGAAGCTAAATTAGAAAAAAGTTCTAGAAGTTTGGAAACAAATATGGAAACTAAATTTGAACAAAAGTTTGAAAAATTTGAGGAACATTCGAAAAATGAACCCGAAATTGTAATAAACGTTACAGTATCATAAATTAATACAAACGACTAAGATTTAAAAGACGCTAACCAAAATCCAGAAATGTCGCAGTCCAAGTGTCATGTGTCTAGCCGAGAGTAGTTAACAGGGCTGTACCGATAAATTTATGTTTCCTAAACTAAAATTATCATAAAATATTGAAACTAGAAGCTTACTCCTACCATATCTACAAGAACGGGATAAATTAAAAGAATCAATTTAGTTAAAGCATGGTATGTCCTCAGTAACATCTAGATTCACAGTACATCGACTGCTTATTAAACTCTGTTCGAAGTTTTGTTGCAAAGACAATACATGACAATACGGAAGTGAATAATTATACCCTAAACGTGCCACATGGTTTCAATATTATATCCTGAGAAAAAAGTGTTTAAAAGTAATTTCAGCGCCATAAAAATACAAAAATCAACTAAAAATACAAAGAAGGTAAATTCCTACATGTATTAAAACATAAATAGCAGTTTAATCTTATCATATATAGTGAAACAAAGACTTTATAAAACGCCTAATTTTTCTAACCTCAAAATTATGTCTGAAGAAAAATTAAACTCTATTTTGCTACAACTAAACAAATTAGAGAAACTAGAATTAATTTGCGAGGAAATCAAATCTATAAAAACTGATATTTCTACATATAAAGTAAAAAATGAAGAATTAGATGCGAAACATAAAAATTTACAAGCACAAGTCAACAAACAGCAAAAAACCAAAAATAACCTGGAATTCCAGTTGAAGAAAAGAAATCTGATTTTTTGCGGCATAATTACCAAAGGTAAATCCACTCAAGATATTCTAAAATCTATTTTTGAAATTCTGCAAAAATATTTCAACTTGACGCTGAATGAAAATGATATAGAAGAAATTAGATTAATTGACAAAAAGGAAAATGAAAAACGAAGAATTGTAATATCTTTTAGTTCACTTAACCTAAAAAACAACATCTACACCAACAGAAGAAACTTGAAAGGGTCAAATGTATATGTAAACCATGACCTTACTCAACAAGCTCTAGAAGAAAGAAAACAGTTACTAGAAGCCAAGAGAACACAAGAAGAAATTGGCATCCGTACAAAAATTATTCGAAATCAGTTAGTAACAATAAGCGACAAAAAAAATAATAAAACTGGTCAAAAGCGAGACAGAGAACTCAGAAAATCAGATGACTCGCCCAACACACCACGGCAACCAAATAAACAAATGCGCTCAACAACTAATGGAATTCACGAAGTTCAAGCTGCTGATAATGATTCAACATTTGTCTCGGCGCAAAGCGGGACATCAGAAATGGATGAAACAAACACGAAAGATAACAGGCAGCCCTTTCGGAACTCAACGCCTACCTCACAGAAGAATTCCTAACACGGCAGAAAATAACGAAAGAACACCGAATACTCCAATAGTTAAGATAAGTAAAAGCACCATTTGTAATAATAATGTAAACAATAATGTATCCTGCACTAACATATTTTTTTGGAATATTTCAGGTATAAATAATTTATATAGTCTGGATAGCGAGTCAGTACAGAAACTTCTTGAAGCAGATATTATTTGCTTTTGTGAAACTTGGTGTCAGAATCCGATAAATGTATTTCCAGAATTTCTTAACAATTACACAAAGGAGGTTATTTATAGTTTCGCAATCAAAGATAAACAAAAAGGTCGAGCTAGTGGAGGTATCATGCTTATGTTCAAAAATAATTTAATTAACGAGATTAAAATTTTGGAAATTACCAATCTTTGGATCATTGTGGAGGTATGTATTGAATCTACAAATATTATAATTGGCTGTTTTTACCTAAGCCCAAGTTTATGTAATAATATTTGTTTAAAATTAGTATCTGAATGTATTGATTCAATTGTGACTTCTTATAATGACACAAAAATAATTTGAATTGGTGATTTTAATGCTAAAATTGGCAACATAAACCAGATAGAGGAAGAAAATGTATTTATTAATTCTAATATCTCTGAACAAAGGGTTTCATTACATTCTAAAGTAGATGAAAGAGGCAAGAATTTAACTGAATTGATGGAATGTTCAGGATTTTATACACTTAATGGGAGAACCAGAGGAGATATACCGGGAAATTTTACATTTGCAAACCATATGGGTCAAAGCACAATCGACCTCGCGTGGTCGAATATAAAATTTGCAGAATATGTAACAAAGTTTGAGATATACCCTTCTATTAGTAACACGGGTCATAGTATAATCCAAATACAATATTGTAACAGATATAATTGTTTTAGAGATATCACCTCTCATAATAATTTGAAAAATTAATATAAATTTTTATTAAAATTTCAATTCAGTCGAAGCAATTCTGAAATATTCAGTAATTTAATGGCCGAACACGACAATATCTACTTTAACTCAAACAATACAGATGAATTATATAAAAATTTGTTATACAGTATTAAAGAATGTGCTAGTAAATCAGGTATGCTCCAAATCCATAAATATCAATCAATAACAACCAATGCTAACAGTAGTTCAAATAGTATAGAATCTAAAGTCTGGTTTAATTCTATTTGCAAATCATTTAAAATACAAGCACTGAAAGACCTGAGAATATATAAAACAAATCCTTCCAAAGAAAATTTAAAATCATAAATGCAAAGTAAAAAACAATATAAAAATAAAACTAAATTTTGTAAGAAACAATACGAAATCGATATAATTAATTCCCTAGCTAACACTAAAAATAATTCTGAATTTGGGCTAACAATTCGTAAGTTATCTCCTAAAAAGATAATTTTACATGACATAACAATACATATGGGGTAGATGGCTCAGTGGTATCGAGTCGGCCTGTGGATCGATCCCCACAGCCGACAAACAAATTTTCACCAATTTAAAAATCTACCCCTGTGGCTCCCTCTCCACTAATATCTTTGAGGGCCGTGATTTGACGGCTGGTAACCGCACTTCACGCGACAAAATATATCACATACCGAGATCTGCTTAGGCAGAGTGCCACACCCAGTAATGGGTAAAAGGCGTGATGATATATTTATATTTATTTTATTTATAACAATACAAGAATGGGAACAATACTTTTACTCTTTATGCGCAAACAAATCGTTTATTATGAATAACACCTATAGTGACTGTCTTCACCCTTACCTAGATAATAGCATAACTTTAGAGGAATTGCAAATTAGTATTCAAAACTTTAAGAGTAACAAGACAGCCGGCTGTGATAAAATAAATTATGATTTTTATAAAAATATTCCAGATAATTGGATTCACTACCTTTTAAACCTTTTCAATACTATTTTTGCTAATGAAACTGTACCTAATGATTGGTCAACTGTCCAAATGACTATGTTATTTAAAAAAGGTGACCCAAAGTTACCGGAAAACTATCGTGGTATAGCACTAATTAATAATTTGTGTAAAATTTTTACACAAATTCTGTACAATAGATTACAAACATGGTTGGAAACTAATAATTTATTGGCTGAAAATCAATCGGGTTTTAGAAAGGGCAGAGGTACAACGGATAATATTTTCTATCTCACGTCATTGGCTCATTTGCAACTCAGACTTAAGAAAGGTAGAATGTACACAGCATTTGTTGACTTTAAACGAGCATTTGATTCAATTAATCACTCAAAATTATGGGATAAAATGAACGAAATCGGTATCAGCTCTAAATATATAAGAATAATACAAAACCTATATAGTAATGCGAACATTTTTATCAATACAAAATCAAATCAAAACCACAATGTTACCATTCCTCATCGCGAAGGAGTTCTCCAAGGAGAAATATTAAGCCCCATATTATTTGCCATCTTTATCAACAATTTAGAGGATCATTTAAGAAAGAATAATCAAAGAGGAATAAATATAGACGGTTATACTGATATTATAATGCTAGCATATGCTGATGACATCGCGATCTTAAGTGACTGTCCCGTAGCTCTTCAACAAAAATTAAATCTATTAGAAAAATATTGCGAAATAAATGATCTAGTAGTGAACACGTCCAAAACTAAAATTTTACCACTCTATCGTGGTCGTAAACCGCCTATGCCCATTTGTAAATATAAAAACTGCATTATTGAAACAGTAACTAATTTTTGTTATTTAGGTATAATTTTCTTCTCCTCTGGAAAGTTTCTCGAAAATAGTAGATACGCAGAAAAAAGCAACATTAGCTTCTTCCAAAGTCAATAACATGCTGGTAAAAGGTAGATCTCAAACTTGGAATGAAAAACAAATTCTGCGTGATTCAGTTGTGAAAGCTACATTACTGTACGGTTCTGAAATCTGCGGACTCCGATACGTAGAAAACTTAGAAAAATGTCAATTAAAATACATTAAGATGATTTTAAAATGTCCTCGTAACACGCCTAACTATATGCTTAGAATGGAGACAGGTACATGTCATATTATCTCTCAAATTATAAAAAGAGGATTGAATTGGCTTAATAAAGTAAATAACGTAGAAGATACTAGATTCCCAAAAATAATCCTAATGAGACTAAAGCATTTAGACGGATTAGATACTAATAAAAAAGAATTTAACTGGTACTCACAACTACGAGCTCTCTTTACGGTGTATGATCTTTCTGAACATTGGAATGCAATTTTAACTAAATCTAAAATTCAAAATGTAGTGGAATACTTTAACGAAGCCTCTATAAATTCAGACAAGAATCGAGTAAAGAATGGGACTTATAACGACCATTATAAATTAATTAAGAACGATTTTGTTACAGAAAATTATCTATTGGACAAGCTTTCCATAGTGAAAACTCGTCTAATAGCTAACTTGCGTCTAGCAAATAAAAAATTCTTCTCTGTGTTGTATAACAATATTAGATATAAATGGGAAACCAACGAAATTTGCACCATATGCAACCTCAACACAGAGGAGAATATAGAACACTTCTTTTTTCACTGCCCTCTCTACAAACCTTATAGAGACGCATATTTGAGTCAATACATACCCCAAAATATGCCATATCCAAAGATTGGTACTTTGTTAGAAATACTTGATTGTGAAAAAATAAATAATATTTTTTTATACTACCAAAAGTCTACTTTTAAGAAGTTTTTGTCTGAATGAGTGAAAGTATTATACATATTTATTAAATAAAATTAACATTGGGTATTCTTATAGAAAGATTTAAATTATTAAGGATCATTATTATTACAGTATTTACATTACTTCACAACCTATTTTTATACTATTTTGTTGGTGAAGAACGTAAAAATTGAATTATTACTATTATTATTAGTGTTATTATTACTATTATTATTATCATCATTAACATTATCAATTTAATTACTTATTATTATTACTATTGTATTGCAGATTTGATGTATTTAGCAACACTGCTATTACTATGTGATTTATACTATTTATAACATTAGGTAACTCATCTTTTCACTATTTCTTTTGTATAGGACTTGTAACTTAAAGCTTTATTACCATTGTTATTGTTATATTAGTTATATTACTTAGATTATTATGTAACCTATTTATCTACCATTTCTTTTGTATAGGACTTTGTGCCTTAAAACAAAATAAATATTATTATTATTATTATTATTACATGACAATACGTAAAGTTCTATTACATTTTTCTTCAAGTAGGTCTCGCGTTGATTTAATCCATATTATTGCGATTAGAGGGTTTAGAAATATGAGGGGGAATATTTATACGTTCTTGTTCCGTCTTTTTCTCATCCACTTGGTGTAGATTATAGCTGTCTCTATCGCATTGAAAAACGAACAAGAGCACCCGACGTACCATTACCATGGATGAGAATTCCTACAAGAATCCAATGAACGAATAAACATGCAGGAATTTCACCTCGCCAAGTCTCTCTGAGTATTCGGGAACTGCTCGTGACAAATAAGCGAGAGGTAAACGAGACTGAGAAGATTGTTAGCTCACTCTGACACATACAAAATCTGATCGTTTGTTCTCGATCACGCCAAGACGATGCTAACAAATAAAAGTAACATATACAACTGATTTCCCCGAAATATCTTGTGATTTCTGTTTAGCATAGGAAAATGCCATCTTCGATCATAGTTCAACCAAGGATCGAAGGGCGGTGCTTACCTATATAAAACACGACGTTTTATTCAGGAACGGGATCTTGGTTCCGACCAAGATCAACTAATGATCAGCTGCGATTCTGTCAGAATTGACCGTCTCACGTTTAGTACGTCATATATCCCTCAGTTCAGCTGCGATTCTGTCAGAATTGGCCGTCGCACGTCTTGTTAGAACCCTATTATTTATTCACCGACTTTCACCGTTCAGCAGCGATTCTGTCAGAATTGGCCGTCGTACGTTCCGTGGATACTCGGTTGAATTCAACACCGACCCCTTTTAATCCAGCTGCGATTCTATCAGAATTGGCCTTCGCACGTTCTGAAAGGCTGTCTGGCCATCATCATAGTAGTTCAGTTGGAATTCTGTCATAATTGGTCGTCGCACGTTCTACTGCAGTAATGGAAAACCTTAACTCTTTGCACACCTAATAATTATCACAAGTGCGAAGATTCACAACTTTCCAACTTGTAATACTATATATATTTTGGGGACAATTTACTTAGAATTGAAGTAATAATAGCTCGTTTAGCACAGAAATAATTGAGTAAAGGCTTATTCGCTCACTGACATATCTTGCCTCTGACAGTCAATCCGGTGACACACGGAGGTTTACCAGCCGTCGCCAAGAGGATTCCGTGTGCTACCACGGCCCATTGCAGGCCGTTGTCCTCAAATCCGCGCTAGCCTTGTTAGCCTACCAGCCATCACCGAGGGGTTCCCGCATGCTTCCACGACCTACTACCTGCATTAGCATTGCTAGCTCAATTATTTACGCAGGCATAACTCGCGGAAGAATTGCTTCCTCCCTGGCACCACCCGCCAGCTGTCATCACGGTGACATTTGGTGGTCTCTGCTCTAAGTTTCAGAAGCCGACGCCGCTTGACCTTTCCACTCGAGATACAGCAATTATTGGCGATAACGGACCGTCTGGCAGAGTCCGTCTGCATGAGGGTTCAGATTCACCCTCCGTTCGTGTTCGTGGGTGCCGAGATTCATCTGCCAAACACCAAAGCCGCAGTAGCACTCATTCGACACCATTATCGTAACTACTGCTTCCATCTTATATTTTTGTGCTATGGGATCATATAATGTTCGATTTATCTATTACTGATTTAGAATTCCTCTGGCTGTGTGGTTTCTGTGGTTTCCCTCAGGTATTAGGTGAATACCAGAGGACTTCGTACAGCCGAAATATTTAACATTTCAACAGTTATAATGTATAATTTCTCTACTTCCTCATAACCTTCCTCATTCACGACTTCAAATTAAATAATCAATCTGGTCAATATAAAAATTAAATAAACCCAAAGTAAAGTCAAACACAACGTAATTTAATGGGTCCTAAATAATATGAAACAATGTAAATGTGATTTAAGCCTCACAACTCAGCCACAAACCTCAATTCACAAAACGGCTTGTGATTTACATTTTACATAAATAAATCACAATTCATCTTGATTTGTGAAATAAGTCCATTTGAATATGAATTGGAATTGTGATTTGTAACAAAAAATAATGATTTTATTTGTGAATTGTGATTTAATTTTTTTGTTCGTGATTTTACTAAAAATCACAAAATCCTTTTATGCAATTTTAACTATAAACAAAATTATTAAAATCTAATTTAGTTACATATTATAATATATTCAGTGGTATCGTGTCGACTTGTGGATTTGAGAAGTCAGGTTCGATTCCCACAGCTGACAAACAAATTTCACCACATTGAAATTACCCCTGTGGCTCTCCCTCTACAAACATGTTTGGAGACCGTGATTTCACGGCTGGTAGCCGCACTTCTTGCGATGATACAAATAATTTACCGAGATCTGCAACAGGGTACAGATATTCATTCAAAGGTCTTTAACTTGTTAGATACCGTTACGATGACAGAAGGATTATACGCGTCATCTTCGGTATCTCGTATTATTATATATGAGGTTTATTTTTTAATATATTTTGTCCATGAAAATAATAAATTTCCGGCTCCTTGATTACAATTATTATCTTTTTTTCCCCAAAATCTGAAGATAGGAAGAACGTCTCTAATTAAAGTCTAAAGATGCTATGTTGTTTGCGAAATTAATCTAACGCTAAACAATAACACGAGAATAATATTATAAATTGAAACGCTTCAAACTATGGATTTAAAAAGCCAAAATGAATCCCACATTATAATTACTTTGTGGTTACCCTCCAAAAATATCTTCAAATACCGTTTTTTGACGACTGGTAACCGAACTTTATGAGCATAAATATATCACTTACTGAGATGTGCTACGACCCCACCCAATAATGGGTAATTGGCATTATGATATATAATTAGTTGCATGCTATGATTTTTGAAGAAAGAAATACGAAATAAAACTTGCAATAGCAAACTTGGCATCGTTGAATTGAAAAATATGGAGATATATTTCAGTATTAGTTCCATTTTATGAATCATAATTTTATGTCATATCTCGAAAATGTGCTTCTATAAAAATATTTTCGTACACTACTTTTTTGATATAAATATCAGATATCAACTTTTTTATTTGAAGCTCTTTGTTGCAATATGTAGCCTTTATAAATTAATTAAGAATGAACAATCGTTCAAAAACATATTTAAGATGGTCAAAAGTCTTGTTTAACCGAATTCGTAATACTAGGTTAAAAATCGTATCTCCCTAATATTAGAAATTTGAAAATCGCGTTTTCCAAAAGTAAAAAGATATCTCAAAATAATAATACAAATTAAATATATCGTCTCGTTTTTTACACATTACTGGGCGTAGCATACTCCCGTGACAGATTCCGGTGAGTGATATATTTTGCGAGTGAAGTGCGGTTATCAGTCGTCAAATTACAACCTAGAAATATGTTATTGGTGGGGTAGACAAGTTTTTCGGCTTAGGGAGTCGAACTAGGGTTCCTAAAACCAGATACCGTTACGATATTACTGAGCATCTAACCTCATATAAGGGAATTTCAAGATTTATAAGTCCCAATTGATTTGAAGTGAAGTGAAATAACAATATTGAGAAAAAATATTGATAAAATGCACTATGTGAAAATTTACGAAAATATATAGGAGTATAAAGTACCTAATCTGAATTTTTATTACATGTAGATGGTGTGCTTTCTTTTCTCTTTTTCTCCGGCGAGGCATTTGCACGAGCCAGATACTTAACTGAGCTCAAGTACGAGTACTTAGCTCGTAATTTACGTGCTCTCATATGATACTGGATTCCTCTGGATTGCTGATACCGACTACTTTGATATGATGATTTCAAGAAAGCAGTAGGACGACGATTCTATACCTCGTTGGTTATTCAATGACTAACAGTTAAATCGTGGGCGGACAAAATTTTACAAAACACAAAATTTCAATCTCGAAACTCCTACAAAGGTTTTACAAAAAAGCAACATGAAATAGATATAGCAAAATCAACTCAAATAACTATTCTGCCCGGTATCCAAAAAATAATGCATGGTCGCAAAACTTTAATTATTTTAATGGTATTCTGGTTTTATACCTACTTGAATTTATTAATAAAAAAATCTTGGATGCAAAATACCCGCTATAACTAACAAACAAAAGACGTGTAATCCATCTATGTATCATTGATCTGTTGTTGTGAATAAATTAATTAATATTATAGAAGAAATTTTCATAAAATTACAAAAACCAATACCTGATGAGTGCGCTACATTTAAATTCGATATTAGGTAAAGTACACGCCAATAGGGCAAAAATGCATAAACTACGATTAGTACTCCACCCGAGATTCGATTTCTCAACTGGTAAAACATCCGCTAAGAGTCCGGGTTACCTTATTTAAATTCGATATTTCTTTCGATTCATCACGCATTATTTCATCAAATAGTATAGTATGAACCTCCGAAACATTAACAGAAAATCTACTCATTCACGTTTTCTACATATAAACTCATCCGAAATCTTTCATTACGCAACAAATCTTCAATCAAAACCATTAATTCGCTCCTATTTACGTATTCCATTAATCTTTCACTTACGTCTACTCACATAACAACGAATCCAAAAAGATAAAAAAGATTGAGGGCTGCGTTAGTTTTGCGAGTGAATTCCACACAATTGCAGATAGACACTATAGTAAGGTAACGAGTGTAGCCATGACACAACTGTTGTTAGATACTCCATGTAAGAACAGTAAATTAATTAAAAGATAAGAAAGGAAGAGATTGTTCTGGAACACTTGTTTTTGGAAGGGAATCTCACGCAATTGTAGATAAATACTCTAACTAAAAAAACTCAAAATCGAATCTAAATTCAAGAATCCCGCGCTTGTCTTTACTCATCAGATTAAGCCTGCAATTTGTCTTCGTTAAACGTTCCTCTCATGACACACCACTTTCCCTTTAATCACATTCATAATACCTGTCAAATAAGCTCGGAATCTTTCATTCACGCAACAATCCTTCAGACATATTTATTTATTTATGTTATCTATTTATTTATTTATATTGCGCCCTCAATTTCACCATCATGCACCTGTTTCCTCATCATACCCAACATTCACTAACATACATCGACGTAGACGCTAACACACTATTAAAAAAACTCAATCGATCATCTCTCGATATATTCACGTTTCGAGCAAAGGTTCCTGGAGCACCCAATACCTTGAAATCCGCAGACACTATTCTTTCAATCTCTTGATCAATACGTCTATCTCTCTAAAATTTACTAACCAAGTATACAAACTAATTTATTTGATCCAATCGGACACCATTCATGGAAACATTTCAGAGTCACCAAATCACTCTTCTCGAGCACTTTACATTTATCAACTTTCAATAACAGATTTAAACCTTTTTCCTACTTTATTTATACTTGAAGTCATTCATAGCAATTGCTCTTTGGATTCACTGGTAACCTAAGAATAGTGACCAACTTTTAAGTTGCACAAATAAAAGCCCTCGGCTTCCCAGTGTTGAGTCGGAGTCTGGTCGCGGTCCGCAAAACTAAAGAGGAATGCCAACAGTTCGTAAACGTGTAACAACCCAATACTAAATAAATGATTTATTTTAAAACAAATCTGATAGTTGGGTTACAATAATTTAAATAAATACAAAAAAAAAATAAGATTTTTACCTGACAATAATTTTTACTCACCACTAAAGCAAACAAAAGTTTCTCTAGTTCTTCTTTCTCCCAGTGAATAACTGACGCTACTGGCTGTGTAAAGGTATATTTTGAGTTCTGCTCTTTTCTTTTTAATCACGTTGAGTCTTTCTATATAATACCTTATTTAACTCCTTAAATTTATTTTCGACTGTTTTGTTGCACTTCGAGGTGAATGTCGTTTATTTATGTCAAATTAATTATACTTGATTATGATTGACTAACAAAACGTCAAAACGAGAACAAGTTCACATGGTACAAAACAACATTTGTGGCAGTTTGGCACTACTACATTTTCAAATTTCCCGTTAATGTCAATAGTTAATGCATTAGATTCTTGGTATTTAACCCTTTGCACTCCGTTGTCGCCGTAATTGCGACATTTTTACATTACATGCATGTACTTGTATACTATGTATGTATATAACTAATATAGTGTTGGAGATATTGCTATCCTCTATAAGTATTTAGGCTGGAGTGAAAAGGGTTAAATAAAAATAAATATGCATTAAATATCTTCAATATAATTCAAATATGTTCACAAACAATTATATTTCCTGCAACAGCTTCTTTCTAACATATGACATATTAGGTGTTATCATTATCATCATGATTTATTTTTCCTTTATTAAAAAAGGTTCCGATCACCATACCATCTACTAAACGACGTGTCGTTATTAAATAACGAGACTGACGTTGCTACAGAAGTACGTATCTGCATAATATGAGTATAGCATATTAAAAAATTGTCAATTAACAGAATCGCAGCCAGTTTTGTTATTATTATCTTCTATATTTGTTATTTTAAGATTTCGCCACTTTCTAGTAGTCTTCTGTAGTTATTTTATATTCTATTTAAAATTTATTTCTTTCGCATGACTGAATTTTTTATAATTGTATAATAATTGTATTTATACTTTTACCATCTGGTCCGATAATCTTACTTTTTGAAATCCATTATCTTCATTGGTGTTCTCTGTCTTCTACTTATTTTCTTCTTGAAACTCTATATAATAATATATCAATCTTATTTAAACAAAAACTCAAAAACATTTTCAGGAAATGTTTATGTATGTATTAAGTAAAATAATTGTAATATAAACATAAACTTATCTTCTGAATTAACTATTACTGGCATTCTTGATCTTTAACACATAGAGTACCGTCGGCGTTGTTGAATAAACTAAATTTCTGTCTTTTTTTCCAGTATCACAGTAGTCAAACAGTTCTCGGGTATTATAACATAGTGAAAATATTTAGCGGCAATTTAGACCTCTCGAAATTTCTGCTAGGTGCTCGAGTAAAATTGCATTTAGCACATCGTTCACGATAAAATTACCGTTAGCGCTCAGTGAATTGGACGCACACATTTTATTTCTTATCGCAACCACCGCATTCGACTTGATAAACTACATTTTTCCTGTTCATCTGTTTTATTTTGCCCTTAGTGTTGCTGAATAGTGGTTGCGTGGTACTTATGTTACTGGTCGCCAGTCTGATGTATGATTTTTTAAAAATATTCTTGATTTCGCTCTTTAGTTTTTGTGTTAGTAAATTACAAAAAATAATGAGTGGTTTTGATTCAAAGAAAGAGGTATGCCTTCCTTGTGGATCTTCGATAAGAAGTACATCCTGTCCATGATTCTGTACTACCAGTTCAGGTTAGTTGATCTACTGGAGATTATATAGTCGTTGTTTATGTAGCACCTTATACCTATAAAAGTTATGAACCACATGGAAGAATAGGTAAGTCTATCAATTTTTCAGTATAGTGTATGTGAGTTGTTTATAGTTTATGGATTGTAGCATGTGTAGATTTTATCAACCTGTTAATCTTACAAAGTAATTTTTCTTTCTTGGAGTGTGAATTTTACTGTGAATGTAGCTACTTCGTTTGCTCCAATATTTGAGTAAATTAGCAAATAAAAAGTGGATAAACATCAGTGTTATAGATAAAAGCGAAAATAGAAATAAAACAAGATCAGAAGTGATAAATACGTTTATAAGCCGGGTTTTCAGGTATTTCTAGGAGAGAAATCTCTGAGGAATAGAAAGTTAACCTCAAACAGAAACAACAGGAAAACAACAGATAAATTAATACAATATAAGGAATAGATACACCAAAGAGAGTAAAAAGTATCCTTTTGATATAATAATTAGTTATAAGGTCAAAATTAACCAAAATTTTACTCGTAATAAACAAAAAGCAACGCATAATACATGAAGAGGGTCATATAGTCAAAAGGGGGAAATAATATCTAAAAAGGGAGAAAATGGAGACAGAAAAATACTATACGCAATCATAAATCTAAGAACAGAAATGAATGAGAAACTGGAAATTCACACGAAAAGTATTGTAGAAAAATTATACAAACTGGAGGAAGAAAATAAAGAATTTAAGATAACCATCAAAAACCAAGAAAAGAGGATTGAAATACTGGAAAAGGAAAGCAAGAAGAGAAATGTAATAATTTTTGGAATGGAGGAAGGAGAAGCTAACTGGGATCAACTAGAGGAAGAGATCTTAAAAATATTTAAGGAAATAATGGAGGTGGAAATAGTATCAACTGACATTGACTTCGTGAAAAGAATGGGTAAAAAAGGAAATAAAATTAGACCAGTAATAGTGGGATTAAGTTCATGGAAAAAACAGATACAAATACTTAAAAATAAAAAAAACTTAAAGGGAAGCAAGGTGTTTATAGATGAGGACTATACAGAAGCAGTACTGAAGAAACGAAAAGAATTAATACCAGTCCTAAAAGATTTGAAAGTAGAGAGTAAAAAATCATTTATTAAACAGGACAAACTAATCGTCCAGGAGGAAGCATATAAGAAAAGATCGAGAGAGACTTTAGAAGAGTTTGTGGACAAACAAAAGACAGAAGAAAAAGAAAATGGAAAACAGAGAACATTTCAAAACACAATAAGAAACCCTAATAAAATAGCAGTAAAGGAAAGAAGTTCATCCCATCGTTTAGAAATGTATGCTTTTTTAGCAGAAAAGCAGAAACAAACAGCTTAAAACTAGATTCAAATGAGATGACTACTATGGCAAAGAAAAAGGTAAAAGACAAGGTAAGGTTAACAAAATTTTTTAGAGAAAGACAGAAGGAAAATGCAAACCTCTGTCTTAAATTGCCCAGGAAAGACATGAATTTTCCATCAAAGAAACGCCAATTAAATGAAACCCAATAATACAAAAAAAATGGACAATAGCCACATGGAATGTGAGGACGTTATTACAAGTAGGAACATTAGATAATATTCTGCTGAAAATGGAAAAATTAAACATAGACATAATGGGAATTAGTGAGATACACTGGAAAGGACAAGGAAAAATTCAAAAAGAAATGTACACAATAATTCAGTCAGGTGGCAAAATGCACCAAAAGGGAGTAACAGTAATATTTAATGAAAAAGTCATGCTAACAGGGTTCGTACCAATCTCGGACAGAGTCATGTGGTGGCAAATAGAAAAAAAACATAAAAATAATAACATTATACAAGTATATGCACCAACGGCAGAGGCAATAGAAGAAGAGATAGAGGATTTTTATGAGAATTTTCTTCTGATTTCAATTATATAAATATTTTACAGAGTTTTATAACAATTATTTCGAAGAAAATGGTATTCGGTAATTGATATATTTTACAATGAAAGCTTAGTCAGTAACCGTCAAATTAAGCTCTCTAAAGTGAACAGTAATAATTTGTTTGTAGTAAAAATTTCAGCTGTTAAATATTGGAATTGGAACAGTATATCATTATTTTATTTAGATGTGATAGTTTATGTATATATTTGTTCTTCTGCACAACAGAAATTTAATTTCAATTACAATCGTATTTTTTAATATAAGTTTAAGTAGGTACGTGACGAAGGAGTTTGAAAAAATAGAAGGCTATACCTATTAGTGAGATACACTGGAAAGGACAAGGAAAAATTCAAAAAGAAATGTACACAATAATTCACTCAGGTGGCAAAATGCACCAAAAGGGAGTAACAGTAATATTTAATGAAAAAGTCATGCTAACAGGGTTCGTACCAATCTCGGACAGAGTCATGTGGTGGCAAATAGAAAAAAACATAAAAATATTAACATTATACAAGTATATGCACCAACGGCAGAGGCAATAGAAGAAGAGATAGAGGATTTTTATGAGAAAATAGAGCAAGCAAAACAATTATGTAAGACAGGGAATGAAAAATATCAGAAAATAGTAGGAGAATGGGCTTTAGGTAATAGAAACGAAAGGGATCAAAGATGGATAGAATGGTGCGATTACAAGAAACAAATAATAATGAACACATGGTTCAAAAACCATCATATAAGATTATATACTTGGACAAGCCCAGATAAGAAAACCAGAAATCAGATTGATTACATTACGGTCAACGAAAGATACAAAAATTCCATAATAAATGTTAAAACTTACCCAGGAGCTGATTGCGATACGGACCACAATCTATTAGTAGCAGATATTAGAGTTTGTCTTAAACGTATAAACAGAAAGCAGTACAAAATGCATAAAGACCTTAAAAATATAGTTGTAGACGAAGAGCTTAAAGAAAAATTTCGAACAGAATTTTTCCAAAAATATGAGAATAAAAGAAGTTCCAACATAGAAGAAAAATTTCAAAATTTAAAGACAGCGATACTAGAGGTAGTAAACGAACTTAGAAAAGTGGATTACGCAAACTATTCTAGACTTAATAGATGACAGTAGAATAGCAAAAAATACACCCAGTTATAAAGAATTGAACAATAAAGTTAAAACAGAATGCAAAAAAGCCACAAAAAATTGATAGAAGGGTTGTGTCAAGAAGCAGAAGAACTATATGTGAAAAATGAGTATGGATTATTCAAAAAAATTAAAGAATTGGGATAAAGAAAGTACAACACAAGGAGAAGCTATTTAAAGAAAGATGAAGAAAAATCATAGAAGAGGAATAAATTCTCGAAAACTGGGCAGAGTACGTAGAATCTCTTTACAATGATGAAAACAGAAATAGAAAAAGAATACTTAAACAAAATAATGACGGGAATAGTATCTTAGAAGAAGAAATAGAAAAAGCAATTAAAGAAACAAAAAAAGGTAAAGCAGTAGGTCCAGATAAAATTAGTACAGAAATGTTGGAAGCCCTAGGAGAAAGAGGAGTCGTAATAATAACTGACCTGGCAAATGAAATATATAAAAAGGAGTAATTACCGTAGAAATAATAAAATCCATAATAATAACGCTACCCAAGAAAAGTACAGCAATTGCATGCGATGATTATAGGACAATAAGTTTAATGAGCTATGTATTAAAAATTATTTTGAGAGTATTATTAAACAGACTGAGAAACAATATATCAGTAGAAGTAGCAACTAATCAGTTAGGCTTTAAAAAAAGGTAAAGGATCGAGAAATGCTATATTTATGCTTAGAACGATAGTAGAAAGAACTATGGAGGTGAATAATAAAGTATTTGCATGCTTCATAGATTTCAAAAAAGCGTTTGATATGGTATTACATGACAAATTATTCGATATTTTAGAAGAGAAAGGAATTGACAGTAATATTGAAAAATTTATATTGGATTCAACAGTCAGCAGTAAAACTAGAAGGAAAAATATCCAGGTATGTCAACATAAAAAAAGCTGTCAGGCAAGGATGCATTTAATCTCCCCTATTATTCAATATATATACAGACAGAATATTTCAAACAATAGAAGATGTACAGGGAGTAAAGATTGGAGGAAGAAACGTGAATAAGATTAGATATGCTGATGACACAGTGATATTAGCGACAAGTGAAGAAAACTTAAATATACTATTCAAAAAAATTGTGGAAACGTGCAAAATATATGGATCGGAGATTAATAGTAAAAAAAACACCAGCATGGTTTTTTCTCGGGGAGAGGAAATAATAATAAATATTGAATGTGAAAACGAAAAGATTAGACAAGTAAATTCGTATAAATACCTAGGAAGCAACACCACATCGAATGGAAAGTGTGAAGGGGATATAAACACAAGAATTAGCATGGCAAAAATGGCATTCGGTAAATTGAAAAACATATTATCAAGTAACAACTGCGGCATTGAACTAAAACTTCGTGTTATAAAATGTTATCTGTGGAGTGTTTTACTATACGGCTGCGAATCGTGGACACTAACCGAATATCTAATAAATAAATTGAGTGCGGCAGAAATGTGGTTTTATCGGAAAGCAGCAGTTCACATTAATAGGACTATAATTAGAGAAAAGCAGTTGGAATGGGACATATGTAGTGGAAAAATTGAAGGATTAAGGGGGAAAGGAAGACCGGCCATATCCTTCATAAGTAGTTTACAAAACGAATTGGGACTTAAGACTTTTGAAGACCTTGTAAGATGTGCAGAGGATAGAAATTTGTGGAAATTCATATTCGCCGATGTCTGTATAAGATATGGCACTAATATATGATGATGATAGGTTATGTTAAGCGTGTCGCGGATGATTTTGTATTAAGTTAAATTGTTTGCATTTATGCAGAATTAATACTCTATTCTCAGTGCGAGCGATTTTCGTGTAAAATATCATCAGATTCTTAATTCAGCATACTCATTGTTGGTCAAAAACATCAGCCATGTTCTTGAAGAAAAGTCTAATTTTGTCATGGTAAGTGTAGATTAATATGTACTAAAAAGTGAAAAAATTCAACAATCCACCGTCCACAAACAAATCAAGTTACAAAATCAAGAACTCATTTTATTTAGTAGATGTCAGATCACATATCATCCCGAAGAACTATAAATTGTTCTCTCTATATGTCTGCACACTGTTTCCAAGCATTTCACATATCCTTGTCCAGCAATGTATCGAAGACCGTTGGAACGAGATATCTGAATATACAATTTTGATAATAAACCAATTTAAAGAAGACATCACATTGTGCTTCGAGTTTTTAATTTTTTTTTCGACAAAATAATGTATTCTCGGATATAGGGTACACCCATGGAATCAAACCTTAGAAACTAAATCACTAATCTTATACTACATCGTCTTGAACTTAAGATCATTAAAGATTCACACCTCACCAATTAATATAAAAGATACGTTGGCGATTGCTTGTAACAGTCAATGGAATACTGACCGTATTTAAAAATCTATACCTAAGATTAAAATTCGCGATTGAAATGGAGGAAGACTAAATTTTGTGGGTGTCACACTTATAAAGATTAGAAATAAACTTCACGCGGATTGGTACAGAAAAAATACGGCTTCAGGCAGATATTTAAATTTTCACTCTTACACTAATATGAGCTATAAAATCAGCGTCATAACTGCACTCGTACATAGGACTATACTTCTGTCTAACCGGAAGTATCATCAAAAGAACATCTAGTTACAATTACCCATCTGGTAATATTAGGAGACTGCATAAAATTATTAACAAGGACAAGGATGTCCTTGGACGAAAATCACTCGTAATTTATTGTAAGATACCATATCAACAATAAATACAAAGTGGAATCAAGAACATTTTAAAAATAAAAATCATAACTTCAGACTGCCTATGAGTAATATATGTACTACACAACCAGTATTCAGTAATACTAAGAACAAAGTAGACCAGATGAACATGAAACATGTAGTTTTTCCAGTCGACTATGGTGGTTGCAATAAAATGTACAGCGGTGAGGCGACACAGTCCCACAAAAAACGACTCCAGTAACATTCTTACCACTGCCAGCTGATAAATCTCGGATAAAGCGGACTGACACGACATCACCAGGAAATTGGGCACGTTTTAAGGCTAAAAGTAATCGATACTGAATCCAGTCGTTATAAAAGATTAATGATGGAATATTTACTAATAAATTAGAACAGAAATACTATGGTTAACAAACATACCAACTTCGACAGCGTGTTACTGTTTGTTGCAAGCGAATTCTCTATGCTGAGACAAAGTTAGTGAAATGTTTGATTTTGTTTCATTATTAGTACATTATTATTTGACTGTTTTGACCACGTGTGTTTCCACCGGTTTTACTCACGATTTTAGTATATTTTTGACATTCAATGATTATATTGAAGTTGTTTTGTTATTATTGCTTTCACCAAGATGAATTGATAGGAATGTTTACCATTGTTACTATGAAAATAAACGCTTGTAATTTTTTCTAACTTTATTGTAGCTCATGATGCGTCTGCAAAACGTCCAAATGAATTAATTAATTTCTAACTTGACGGGCAAGTCAACGACTGTAAATAATAATAATAATATTAATATTTGAATTGGGAATATGAAATGAATCAATATTATTAAAGGATTGTTATGTGATCGAAAGAATCCAAATGTGAGGAATAAACGAGCTTGTGTGGTATGTTAAGATAGGTATGTCTGTCGAAGATTGATTGCGTGATAAATCCAATTAATCAATGTTTCGTGAATGTTTCAATGGTTCGTGCTAAGAGTATGTATACATGTTAATTAAATGAAATATAGCGAATGTGATTTTTTTTTAATCATATCATTTGTTATTTCCAATTATTCCACGTGTACATTTTAGTTTTCTGCCTGAAAACACGCACTTACCCTAAAATTTAGGGTAAGTGTAACGTAATGATAAGGTTCACGTTCCCTTAAAAAATGATGTTAATGTTATTTAATTAACACCTAACTTAATATTTGTGCTTTTTATTTAAAAAAATCTGAGTACATATGTATGGGAAATACAAACTAAATATCATAGTCCGTCAGTACGGTGGTGTGGATAGCGATACGGAATTCGAATCCGGAGATCCCGAGTTCGAATCTCACTCAAGCTAATAATTATATAAACTACTACACTGCGGCTCGGTGAGCGCGGACCCTGTACTGTAATTGGGATTAAGTTCCTGTTGTACAGCGTAACATAAATAAATAAATAAATAGTATTAAACCATTTTATGTTTTTAGAAGAAATCAAAATTATCGATTCAGCTTATCATGTGTGATACAAATGATATTTGGCGCACGCTTGGCCATTAATGGGTTAACATAGTAACCAGGGCCGGCGTAACAAAAAGAGCCACCTGTGTCGAAGGACGTTGTAAATAGTAGATATGGAAAGATTAAGTATGTGGCTGAACAAGTTTAAGTTAAATTCTAATATAACATGAAAATAACGTACCAACAAAATATTTACGTTACTGGCATTTTATTACATTTTTATAATAAAATGAAAGCGAAACATTCAATTCAACAATTAAGTTGTTATTTTATTAATACCATTCATGTTTTTCCTTTGCAAAATCATCTATAATATCATCATAATTTAAATAGTAAGACATTTTTATTTTCAATAAATAATATTGCTAAATAAAATACGATGTATACAATTATATAACTTAAAAAAATTTGTATTAGAAGATAAAGACCGTTCTCTACTTGTAACAGACACAGGCTGCATGAGCTAGATTATCAATGATATTAATTACAATATTGGAGAAAAATTTCTATCAAGTTACTTTAAGAAATATAATTTATTATTTTTCGTGCTGCCATCTCTTCATTCCAAATATTCCTGATAATTAATACTGCAATGGGGTAGGTGGCTTAGTGGTATCAAGTCGGCCTGTGGAGCTTGAGAACCCAGGTTCGATTGCCATTGCAGGTAAACAATTTTCACCACGTTAAAACTACCCCTGTGGCTCCCCCTCCATTAACATATTTGGGGGCCGAGATTAACCTCACTTCACACGAAGAAATATATCACTTACTGAAATCTGCTACAGCAGAATGCCACAACCAATAATGGGTAAAAGATGTGATGATATATTTATTTTATTTATTTATATATTAATACTGTCGCTAGATTCTAAATAAATTTTCGTAAATTTTGTCTAGTTTTATTTTATTAGATAATAAATTAATATTAATTATTATGAAAATTTTAGATCGCTCCTAATATTATGTCGCACCGGTCCTAATGGTAACTTTTCTTAAAACAACCTAATACCATTCCCTAGGTAGAACCCATTAAAATTTAACTGTATTTTATTAGTATTTCTAAAACAGAAACAACCAAAGAAGTTTTTTTTTTTAATTTCACAAGGAAGAAAACTAAATTCATCAGTGACCATGCATTTTTTCTGGTTTAAGTGAACGACATCATAATTCATTTTGAAGTTTGTACGGCATTTACACTATCCGGTTCATTTTGTGCAACACTTTGAGTGCAACTTAATAGATGGTGCCAGCAGCGTGAAATGACCAGAGGCAGTCAGTCGTGACCGTCCTGATAAATGATCACACGTCGTTAGCTCATGTGCGTTGTTAGCGTTGACTCTACTAAACGATACCGCAGAAAAACTTACGTGACGACAAAAAAATGCTTTTAAAAAGCTTTTATTAATTTTGTTTTTACCGACTAAGGGTTGATAACAGTATTAACCTTTTAAATTTTTATATGTTTCATATATATTGTTCGATAGATAATGATAATATTATTAACAAAATATCAATACAAAACACAATATTATCTTTTATTAATGGATTCTTTACGCTACTTGCATTATATTCACTATAAGTTATTAATTGAACAATATTTAGACCCAGTCTTTCCAACTATTGTTTCGATTTTAATTATTTGCCTAGAAAAAAATTTTCTTTAGATTATAACTCGTGTATATCCACATTACTTCTACATTATTTTATTTTAAAGTCTCGAACACGGGATTATTGGAATATATTTAAAATCCCAATAAGGCGTGGATTAACAAAATCTTTTCGGGGCTTGTACAAAATAATAGAAAACTCGAACGCGGGACCGTACTTGGAATATAGCAATTCAGACTATGTTCGTTTGTCTGTTCTAGTATAACTTATATATTTATGCCGGTACTTGTTATCATGGTAGTATATTACCGTGCGCTACAACCTGAGTGGTTTGATTTTTTTTGTATTAATGCAAGAGGCACAGGAACAGAATTTACATATAAACAAAATGGCAGAAATATCCTTAAAAATATTTCTTTATTATAAGAAATAAAACAATAATAATATGACAACTTGTTATTTAAGTATACGAACAAAGGAGTAGGTACGTAAGTATCCATATCTGTTATAAATAAAATCACAAGAACTCTAAATAAATAGAGAACCTACGTAAGTTATAAAAAAATTTATATTTATAATTTCATGAACTACTGGAGCATACATTTTTTATAATAGTTGAGAGTGTAAAAGTTTTGCGACCTAATTGATGGCAAATATATTTTTTATACGATTGCTATGAAAAAATGACAATTACGCTTTAATTTGTCACCATAAAGTTGACGATTTTTTCTACGATTACATCTTAAATTACTGTTCTCAAGTAACAAAGAATCACTTTACGCTCTTAATACACAAATAACTTTTATTGAAAAAATGCTTCAGATGAGCAGGAAGTAATTTCTGATGCAACACTAAAATGTTTTTGGAAAGTATTTACACTTTTCATTGTGTTGATACTTTAATATAGTTAAAACTGTTAAATTTCTTTTACATGGATGCATTGGTGCCATTGCCTCCTATAAATCGCCGTCAGATAATTATACAGGGTGAATCTGGGAATACAAACCCCCCTTAACTTTTTTATTATTCTGTTGATTGTTCTGTTAGGTAATAAATTATTATTATTATTATTATTATTAAAAGAAATAGAAAAATTTTCTTCATATGGATGTTTTAGTGTATTAAATATACTATTTTATGACATATATAGAATTGTTTTATAAAGTATGTTTAGCTTTAATTCAGGCAAGGCATGCTTTAGGGATGTCACACTCATTTACGCCACAAGATATTTTTCTAACATTAAAATTAACCCAGGCCGCATTAAATGTGGTTAATACTTATCCTGCTTAAAAAATATATATAGCTAATAAATAATCAAAGGGAAATATACAGATGTAATGATAAACGTATGTACGAGTAAAAGACCCAAAATACAAACAATAAATTTATTACAATATAAGTCATTGCGAACCAAGACCTCACAGTAATAAAATATCACGAGACCAAATATCGATATTAAATGTATAAAGTATGCGAAATATTAATGTTACAACGATCTCGCGTTCGGGTTTTCTATTATTTAAATGATTCAGCGTTCGTTAGTGTATCCACTTCCTTTATAATTTAACAAATTAAAAAGGTTACATTTGACCACAAATTTGAACTGATCATTTTAATATTTTGTTAATTCCATATTATACCGATACGATATGAAATTACGAAATTTATATCGATTTTTTAAGAAGGGAAAGGATTCTTTAAGAAACACTTTTAAATTTGAATTAAATTTTAACTAAGTTTGGAAATACCCAAAATTTTATTTAACCTACCAATAAATATGATTCTACGATTAAATATCTTTAACTATAGTTGGAAATACCGGGTCTTAAATATACAATATATCAATACTCCACTTTTTGAACATATCCTATAACGTAGTGGTCAATTACACGCGGATGTATATCATGGCACACCGAGTGAAATATTTATTGACTTTATGGAGTTCCTTATTTTTCCAATAAACTGTTTACAATTTAAAATATTAATAAAACATTAATTTTTTACTATACAATTGTTCCAAATAAATCAAAAATAATTAGACCAAATGATATAGCAAGTAAAAATCTAAATATTTGTTCAAACAAAGAAGATACAAATATCATGGTAAACAAAATGCATAAAAATTTCATAACTTAAAAAAATTAATAACTAGATTAATGCTCCCTTCCTTTCTTTTCTTTTTGATTCATTTTCTGTTTTTACTATAGAGGGTTCAACTGCAATTGTGTGGAATTCAGTTTCAAAAATAAGCGCATGTAGATACTCTCTTCCTTCCTCATCTTTTTTCCTTCATTTTCAGTTTTTAATATACAGCGTCTAACTGCAATTGCGGTAAATGTATTTTTAAACAAGCGCAGGGGATGCTGCCTTCATATCTTATAGATTCGTTGTTAGAGAAGTAAGTGAAGATTTACGAAACAGGTGTATAAGAGCGAATGGATGGATATTTGTTGCGTGATGATAGATTTTGGTTGTGAGGAAAGAAAGAGTTCGTATGGAGGAAGTGTTAATGTGGTCGAAACGAGTATCGTGTGTCAGGATGAGAATGTTGACGGGTTCGTGCTACCCCATTTCATGGGATATAGCGTGATGTTATGTATATATGTATGTATGTATGCATGTTAATTTCTGCTGAAAGTGCAATTATTTCACAACACTGTAAAGCTAATTTAAAATACTTTCAGAAAATATAAGAAATATATATTATTCCAATTAAAAACCAACAATGACATTGCCTTCAGCAAAATTGGAAGTAGAAATTAAAGATCTTCTCAGATTAAAAAATGGCATTTCAATTCGCCTCCAACTCTGTAATTTATACTATAGGTTTAAAATTGATAGTAAAAAAATACCCATTTGTTCCTATTTTTTCTATTTGTTTGAATAATTATGATTATCAGGTCTGAAATAAATTTTATCTGTCTCTTACTAGTGTTTTTATATTATACATAATAGAAAAAATGCATAATGTTATAATTTTGCATGTATTTTAAGTATGAAATAAATGTCGTACATTGTAATTATTCTCGCCAGTTTTTTGTTTTGACTCGGAAATGCTAAAATACGTAACGAATGCATACGCGCAAACGCGTCACTTCATATTTTCGTGTGACAGCATGCATTTGTTATCATTACAGTTTGAGTCAATTTTAATCAGGAAAACACCCGCAAAATTAGTC
Source organism: Pterostichus niger (assembly GCA_947425015.1). Taxonomy (NCBI): domain Eukaryota; kingdom Metazoa; phylum Arthropoda; class Insecta; order Coleoptera; family Carabidae; genus Pterostichus; species Pterostichus niger. Next base: position 28,847,059 of record OX380337.1, on the reverse strand, counting down.
TATATATTACATAACAGAATCATTTTAAAATTCATATTCGAAAGACAGATGTAAGATCAGAGCAGCTTTAGTAAATATTTTCTCTACAACGTGACGTCACTGAGTGCCAACACAGAGTTTGATTAATGTTCAGTTATAAAATTTTGCTTAAAACTCATATTATCTCATAAATTACTAAGTTAAAACTTTAAATGAAAATAAATGAATGTATCTACATCGTAATTTTATTGCTTATTTTTTTAAACAACACTCATATATTGGGAAAAGAAATTAACTTTTAAATTGAGTAGGTACGAGTATATTTTTTTCATATACATATATGGCATAAAATTATATTTTTCTATATGTAAATTTAATAGATTTTGAGTTATTAATTGAGTTGAAGAAAACAATAATTCTAGGGTTAATAGTAGGAAAATTATTCATTTCTAATATCAATGTCATGGAGCCACCCATAACCATTTTTTTTCTTATATATTAAATGTGTTTTCTATATTCTATTATATTTACTCATTATTTTTCATTCTGAGTTTTAATCTAAATCCATATTTAATGTAAGTCATATTCAATCAGATTGTGACGATTGTGACGACTTGACTTGAATTACATGTGATATAGGAATGATCTACTCTTCTGAGATCGATAGGGAAATACAAGTGCAAGTAACGCCCACTATGAGGGTTTTTACCCCCAGAAGTAGTCGATCTTTAATTTCATTAGTTACAGATATTATAAGATTAATAAAGCGCTCAAGAGTTTGATTTCTAATTTTCTAAACTGATCGAAATCTAGTGTCATATGGTTATGACCTAAGTTTGGATAATATCTGTCACCGGGTTGTAGCTAGAAACTCGAGGATTATAAGTATAGAAAATAAATGTAGGTAGTGAATATGATTTAGTGTGACAGTAACATAATTTTGGGTTTTAAGGGAACTATAAAATGCTCTAGACAACATACAAAAAGTAGACGACATTTATGATAATTTACAATCTGATTGAATATGAGTTACATAGAATATGGACTTAGATTAGAACATAGAATTAAAAATAATGAGTAAATATAATATAATATAGAAAACAAATTTAATATGTATGAGAAAAGGGATATGGGTGGCTCCGTGACACCAATATATATTTCATTAACCTACACCGAAATATGAATATTTTTCTATAATATTCAAGAGCAAGAACCTTAAATATTAAGTCGGTTAAATGAACCTGTTTTAAAATTGGATCCACCTATGAGATCTCGCTTGGTAAAATTATAAAGTATAAGTTTAGTGTATGGTGCATTCAGTGCCGGATTAACAGTAGGCGGGGCCCTAGGCAATCGATAACGAGGGGCCCCGCATTTCAACTCGCTGAACTGTACTGTTTTTAAAAAATATATTTTGCGGGGCCCTTATTTGATGGGGCCCTTAGGTAATTGCCTAGTACTGCCTATTGGTTAATCCAACACTGGGTGCATTTATGAAGACCGAATCGACGCATTGACTTTTGACTGTGAATGTGTATGTGAAATGAACTATTATAACTATATTTGGTTTCCTGTTTGTTGTAGTAAGTACAAAATGTAGTTATCAGTTCATCTGACGAAAACATACTTTTACAGTGATGTATTTTCAAAAAATCTATAGTACATTTATATTACATTACTATACGCATTTCTAATTTAAATGTTTTTAAATAATCGTAACTGCACCCAAATTAAACCGGTTCACGAACAGAACGAAAAGAAAAGTATCGAACCGCAACAAAAAACAGAACAAACAACAAATATTGAGTCTTGAAACGTATATAATATACATTTCTACTTAATATAATATATGCTGGGCTCATAAATCACAACTGTATATTATTTTGTAAATAGCCCGCTCGAACAATATTGTGTTCTACATACATTATGTCCTGACAACTCTCAAGTATTTCTTTGTTTGACATCTGTCAAAATCTACTTCATGGCACTTGTTTGTTTAAATAACAAATACATAATTTTTGTACTAATGCATACTCCAATTAATCCAATTATAAACCAAACCTTCAAGGAAGAGTAAGCATTTAATATGTAATGTATGTATATATTGATATAATTTTTACCATTACAGTTAAATTTATTATTAAACAACAAGGTCATAAAGTTGAAGTATCGCACATTTTAGCTTTTTCCGAAGAAACCTCAAGGAACACGTTTTCTGTCAAGTTTTTTATCTTATGTTCTTTGCACCATTCATAAATATACAGGGTAAAATAAAATAGAATATAAATATATCATCATGCATTTTACCCATTACTAGGTGAGGCATTCTGCCGGAGCAGATCTCGGTAAGTGATATATTTCTTCGCGTGAAGTGCAGTTCCCGGTCGTCAAATCACGGCCCCCAAAGATGTTAGTGGAGAGGGAGCCACAGGGGTAGATTTAAATTGGTGATCCACAGGTCGACTCGATACCACTGAGCATATACAGTGTAACATACATAAATAAATACATTTGTTAGAATTTTTTTGGCATCAAATTTAAAGTTTTGCAAATTTCTCGTGAAATTCTGGAGAAATTGTTACTATTATCACTCATTTTCTTTATCTTAATTAATGTAATTAATTTAATTTTCACGTTTATAGGATTCAAATTTTTTTGACAATATCCAAATTGTTTTGTAAGTTGTCCAGGTGATAGAAAAGTAATTTAAAAGTGACTTCAGTTGCAAATTTCAGATTCGGTAAAAAGATCTACTTTTACAGCCATGTTACACAAACTATTGTGTATCAAGGCCACGAAATTATCGTTCGTGCGCGTCAAAAAAGATAATTTTCTAAGTGCACCAAATCATTTCCTGACCGAGGTGCATACAAAATTATTCGCGCAACTGAATTATGTTCATTAAAAAACTTCAAAATTGATTACAAATTTAATTTCGAAATTATGGTTATTATAAATTTGAACGTGTAACCCAGGAGACATTTGTTTGTTTATCGGCGGAATATTGTAATCATGTTTCTAATTGATTTAGAACAGTCCACCAAATTATCTGACAGCCTACTAATGAGTTTTTGTCGGTCTGTTTACGAAAAAGTTGAATTTCACGAGCTGAATTGTGTGCGGATATGACAATTTTGTTTATGATATATGATTGATGGTTTCTTGCGTGAACAAAATATTTTGAGTGTGAGAAATGAAAGAGCTTGTATAAAAGAAATTATGAATGCAGATGAAACTAAAGATTAATGTTCATGAATGCTTCAAGAGTTCGTGCAACATCAACATGTGATATATCGTGATGTTATATATGCAATTGGTATGGGCAAAATACTTTGCAATAACACATGGTTATATCATGCGTAGATTAGACGAGTTTAGGACGATTGTTTGGTCTTTAATGTTATTCAATCATGTTTGAAAGTGTGTAAAGTTCTTTTATTATAACCATGTAGGAAAACTATATAAACATTAAATGCTAGGATTAGCTTTAAATTAAATAAAAGTTATCTCTAGTATGCCAATCTAACCTGTTTCTATTATCCAGAAATATCAATAGGTTATTAAATTTGTTAAAAAGATTTTTTTTATATAATTATAAAATAAAATCCCAATTTTTCACTAATATAAGTGTACTACGTAGGTCTACTACTATGAGCAATGTATTATTGCTTTTTGTTTCGGCGATATAAAAATAATTATTTTGTATTTTTTAAATATTTAAATTCAGTTGTAAGAATATTATATACATCTCGTACGCGGAATGTGTATAATGTCCTCCAGTAATTATTTAATCCAGCATGCTTCGTCAAACAATGTTTTTACTATCTGTACATTTCGCGCACAAAGTACATAAATAAATATTTCAAGTACATTATGGTAGCAAAAAAAAACAACTTATTTTTCACATGTTAAGCTTGCTTTTTTGACACTGATAATTTCGTTAATAATAAATATTATTTTACGGTTTTTAGACTTATTTGAATTCGTATTAAATAGAAATTATGTTCTAAGTTCTACTAAAACAGTAACAGTATTCACTGATGTAAGAAAGAAATATTATATTTGGAAGTGTGTTAAATAACACGTATATAATTTACATTTCTACTTAGTACGCATACTGGGCTCGTATATCACAACCGTATATTATTTTGCACATAGCCCACTAAAACAATATTGTGTTCTGCACATATTGTGGTCTAGAATCTATTGTATAATATCGTAGAAAGAAATTTGTGTAGAATAGATATGTGAAAAATGTGTATTATGTTCAAGATGGTGTCTCAAGATTATCGCAAAATTATACTATATTCCATGAGACGTTTCATTAAAAGGACATAAATTCTACTGATCTCGTTTGTACTAAAAGATTATGGTGGTTCAGCATATGTTCGACAACTAATCAGGACGCATGAAACAATATGAACGTGTGTTCCTTTTATGAAACAACTAGTGAAATATACATAGTATAGTATTTTACATTTTATTGCCAAACAAAATATATTAGCTAATATTATTAAGAAGTGATAAGGAATGATTAACCTAGATGTTGAGTCATTATATCGTTCATGTTCGTGTAAAATATTATATACTTTATAGACTGTTGTCAATAACTATTGTATCCAAAGAAACCCGTTGTCAATAGATGATCTGTGAACAGATTCCTTACTAATAGTAACGGTGTGCAGTTGTACACTTCCTGTCACCAAATGACATTAAAAAAGCTTACTTTTTTACTAATTGTAAAAAATAAATAGGTAAACGATGATTTCAAAAAATGGTATCAAATTGTGTCAGGAATAACAAAGATATATAATGCATGTCTGAGCTTACCACAATCGGTGGCATTTTTCGTTGTCACTTATGTCAGATAATTTGTCAATTGTGAGAAATAATTAATTTCAAATTTATGATTTTGAATATTATTGATTATTGTAAAATTTAAACGATATGGCGGCCTTAACCATCAAAATAATTATTTTTGAACCAATTACATTTAATTTAAAAAAGGAAAAACTACCTGTGTCTTTTTAATACTACTGTTTACTACACACTGCATAGCAAAAATTTAAATAAACCTGCACTAAAAACGCAGACGAAGCGGCATAATTAATTTTTTTTAATTAGTTTATAGAAGAGATGTGTGATGGCTGCTGGTACAAGAGCACGAGCGTTTTTATTTTAAAACGAACTCGTCAAATGAAAACGCGTTAAATTAAAAATAGTCCTTCTAAATTGAACAATCGGTGACATTTTTCATTGTTAATTATGACAGATTAATTAATTAATTTCAGACATTTGTTTTCTTTGCGGCACGATATGATACCATTTTTTTGAATCACCGATATATACTACAAATAAAAATGCAGATAATTGAATGTTTCTTTTGGCTCCAGTCGGGCTAAAGAATTTTTTTATTATTATAGATAGAAAAAATCTCACTTAATAATAATAAATATCCGTCAATCATTAATCAACGACTGGAAACAGCTATTCCATATGATTGAATTCACCAATATTAGCTTTTTCGCAATAATACCTATGATATTTATAATATTGTCAGCGACACTAGAAAATCTCGTAACTGCCTTGAATATGATTTTACAGTAGACGGCATTTTATAATTGAACTATGTATTATTAACCCACAAGTAGTAGTAACAAGAAAAAAACATATTCAAATAAACGAGGTAACCTTTATATTTATTATTTCAATATTTTTTTTGTTTTACGTTAAGAATAATATCAAATATCTGGTTATTTATGTTAAGTACAAAATAGCATCAGAAATACAATTCTAGACAAAAAAGAAATCCCAAAAGAGACAAAAATACAAGTCTATAAAAAATTTGCTATACCCATTTTAACATATGGAGCAGAATCATGGACAACAACATACAGACACCGCAATAAATTAAGCAGTACAGAAATGAGATATCTAAGAAAAATAGAGGGAATAACGATTATGGACAAAATTAAAAATAAGGATATAAGGGAAGCCCTACAAATAAAACACATAGAAAATAAAATCGAAGGACAACTGAGATGGTTTGGACACCTATCCAGAATGAAAGAAGACAGAACAACAAGAAAGTATATGAAGCAAGGACATCGAAGAAAAAACGAAGAGGAAGACCAAGAAAAACGTGGACAGAAGAAGTGAAGAAAGCTCTGGAAAAGAGAGATATCAAGTGGGAAGTAGCAAAACAGCTAACGAAAGAGAGAAGCACATGGAGAAACATATGGAAAAGAAAGCCCACTGAAGAGGCAGACCGAAAATAACCTGCCCATGACCAGCCTTACACCCAAAACGGGTACAAAGGCACTTGGATTAAGTAAGTAAGTACAAGTTTAGAATAACTTTTTCGTTTTGTTTATAAATATATATTTTGTGTTAAATCTTTTTATATAGTACTATTTAAACATATATAAAGAAATAAATAAATATATCATCACCCCATATTTATATGTATACAGGGTGATTCTGCGAAGACGAACATATATATATATATATATATATATATATATATATATATATATATATATATATATATATATATATGTATATATATATATATATATATATATATATATATATTGGTGATTCTGCGAAGACGAACCCCCCCCCCCCTTAACTTTTTTATTATAAGAAATAGAAAAATTTTCTTCATATGGAAGTTTTAGTATATTAAATATACTATTTTATGACTATATATATATATATATATATATATATATATATATATATATATATATATATATATATATATATATATATATATATATATATATATTAGGGTGGCCCTTATTTCGGGTAAGTTCGAATTTTGTCGGTCTCCACCCGAAATCTAGTTTAAAATCACAAAAAAGTAATAAATTAATTTTTTGAGATTTTTAAAATAAGTTTAACCCGTGCCTCTAGACCACTTTCACTTATATCCATTTACAAACAAACACTACAAATTATAAAATATATGTGGCTAAAAATATGATAAAAATGTTATAATCAATATGAATACTACTCAAAAACAGTCTAAAATAATCAAAAATAGTTTATAAAACAAAATTGTTGGAAAAGAATCAGTACAGTGAATCAATTTTTGTGTATTTAAAAAAATTCAATTTTCGTTAGTTTTTACCAATTCGTTTAGCAATAAACAATCATATAAAATTATTGTTTATTGTAATCGATCGATTCGTTATCTCATCTAGTTTAATGCCCGCTTGAAATTGACTAAAAAGTAATTGCATTTTGAATAAAGTCACTGCTCAGCAGTGTTTTGGGAGCTGAAGGCAAAAGTGGAAAGAGGCACGGGTTAAACTTACTTTAAAAATCTCAAAAAATTAATTTATAACTTTTTTTGTGATTTTAAACCAGATTTTGGGTGGAGACCGACAAAATTCGAACTTACCCAAAATAAGGGCCACCCTAATATATATATATATATATATATATATATATATATATATATATATATATATATATATATAGGTTTCTCAAAAGTACTGTTTGAGGTCGAGGTATAAATATAAATATATTTGCAAACATTGTGCAGTTAGGGGTCGGATTAACAGATTTAATATTTTCAGTGCTATGAACATTTAGAGGTCGCTGGAATCAAGTTGCTAGATCTAAAATTTTGATCTAAAGGATTAAGTTTATTTTTATATTATCAGCATAACATTATTATGCACAACAGTTGGTTATACCAATGTCTATTATTCAATCCGTAAGTTAACAAGCTGTGTTCTATCTTTTCTATGGCTGTGTTCATACACATTTGGCAATACTGGACGACAGTGACAGTTTATATTATTCACAGAAAAATATCTTAAATGTATTTTATAACCATGTCGTTATTAAGGGACGAGTTACATTGTGACTCCGGTGGTTTGATATAGTATGTGCTGCATTTGAAGGTAAATAACCATTGATAATTTGACACTTAACCTTACTTTGTAAATAATTTTAACAGCTGTCACGTAAATGTTGCTGAAGAAAAATCGTGAACCTGTTCTTCAATTCTGCTGAGTGTGCCAATCACTTCCATGAGACGAATGTTATAAAATACCAAAGTTTTTCAAATCCTAGGAATGGTAACAAACAGTATTTGCTGTTGAAATATCCGAGTTATCTTGTCATCTACTCACCCAGATAAAAGAAACCCATGGTGTAAAAATGACGAAATTGTTCAACGACATGCACCAAAAATTGAAGAATTTTTAGCAGCTGACAATATTGATGGTTATCAGAGCTTTGTGAACAATATTACAGACAAGCTAGGTAGTTGTGTATGGTTTTTCTTATTCAACATTTATAAGAACTATATACATAATAAAAGCGTAGACATAATGATGAGGGATTAATAGTGTAATGTATTAAAGATATTAAATCCATATTTAATAGTGATAGTTTACTCGAAAAGTATTAAAATTTGAAAACATAATTTACTGTGTTTAAATTAAGTAAGTGGTCGTAATTTGAAAATATACTATTCTGGCAGTGTGATGTAAAAGATGTTTTGTGCCGACTTTTCTGTAAATTTAATAAATAAGATTAATTTATTACTAACATTGTAAATATTACGTAACTTTTTATGTTGGTGACATCAGAATATTTGAATTTCAAATATATGAATAATTATGTGTCTTTGTGATTTTCACTTTTCATTAAATTGATAAGTGAATATTCTTTTTGTGTTGATTATGTGGTCCCTACATGGAACTAGGCTGGTAATTTAGAGTTTCTGAACGATTTTAAGGTACATAAAACTAGTTATACTAGTATTTACAATTTATCCTGTAAATGGTTTAGTTGTAGAACAGTTTTTGTAAATGTTAGTGAAACTTGCATTTGTGCCAGCAATACATGTTTAAAAAAGCATGGTGCACAGTTGTTAATATTTTGTTAACTAATTTTTTGAATTTTATAAATGTCGATATAGAATATTATTATATAAAAATCTGATGTGGACACCACATGACTTTCTTGTATTTTGACATGGACATTAATTTATTAAATTTTTTCTTATATTTTATTCTAATCCATAGCAAACTTAATTACAAAAAACAAAAAATATATAAAATAAATATATCATCACGCCTCTTACCCACTACTGGGTGTGGCACTCTGCCGTAGCAGATCTCGGTAAGTGATATATTTCTTCGCGTGAAGTGCGGTTACCAGCCTTCAAATCACGGCTCCCAAAGATGTTATTGGAAGGGGAGCCACCGGGGTAGATTTAAATTGGTGAAAATTATTTGCGTACTATCGAGATTTAATCAGGGTTCTCAAAATCCTCAAGCCAACTCGATATCACAGAACCACCTACTCAAAAAAAATTAATTTACATATCTCGTTTATACAAAAGGCTAATTTAATCATTCTTAATGTGCAAAATTAAATTCTCTAATGCTTATATTTGCTGTGTTTATTTAAAAAATCAAAATAAAATATTTTTTCTTGAGAAACTGTTAGCAGCTTCATGTTATGTTTCACTTCTGGTTAGTCTTATATACCAAATTTGAAAAGTTTTGGATTATAATTTAATATAGTTTTTCATTAAAATCTATTATAGGCGTCAAGTAAAGTACCACTTCCAGGAGTTATATAATGACCAATAAGGTAGGTGCACAACTAATAGATATTATAACAGTCCTAAATACAAAATTTGTACTCTCTACGACTTACCGCTTTTGAGTTATGCGAGATTCATACGTACGTACAGACGTCACGACGAAATTAGTTAAAAAGATTCAGGGATCATCAAAATGTATATATCCACTGAAATCTGAAAACCGAAAATTTTCGCGATTACAATACTTCCTTTAATACGTACAAGAGAGTAAAAAGGAAGATAGATACATTTAATAAATTAAATGTTTAATTAACGGTATATTTTATTTTAATGTACAAAAGAAAATAGTTTTTTATAAATAGTATTCTTACCATATACACATAGAACTAGGTAAGTTGTTCAAAGATTTAAAGTGCTTCGCGTGCTTTCAATTAATACCATGAAGGAATAGTATCTGTGGTTATGAAAAATTATAATACTAATTTGAATGGCTATACATAATTTTTTTTAATTAATGTGTAGCAAAATGTAAGGCCACTCTGGAGTACAAGCGAAAACGCTCAAAAATGCTATCAACTTATCTGCTCTTCTAACAGACCAAATTTATTCAAATTTTATATAAATAATGATGATATAAAAATATTAACTTATGTCAGTCAGTTTTTTGATAAAGTTTATAATAAACAAGATGCAGTCATTTTTGTATTCAGACATTATCAAACTTTTCACAGATTACAGAGCATATCAATTTACAATTTGTATATGAAATGAAAGGATATGAAAAAGTCAAACTTTTTGTCAGTCAATTTTTTTTTTAAATGCCCCGTTCAAGAGAAAATTATATTTTTGTTTTCGATTTTTACATAATATTTTCATATACAAAATTATGCAACCAAACTAACATCTTATGCTCTCGCTGCGACGATGAATTGAAAGCATGTATATTGCGGGGTAACCATAAACTTTTACCACTACGTTCATTGAATATTTTTTGTCAAAAATAGTTTGAAGATTAACGAGATTCCTAGCAATAATAATCTGAACAAGAAAATAAAAATACAATTAGCAAATATCTCTAATAGATAATCCACGACTATATCGAGGATCAACTAATTCGTGCAACAAAGAATTTTGATAAAATTTTGGAACCATTATTTCTTCCCAAAATACAGAATTATTTTGTATTTTTTCAATATATATTTGTCAATATTAGTGTAAATTACAAACTAACACATATTTCTATTTGAAATATTTAATTGGCTCTGTATCTGATACAAAACATATCGTTTTTTCAAACTTATCATGCCATTTTTAATTTCTACAAATTTTATATTTTTTCTCTACTGTTTCAATCACTGTCATGTCTCGTGCGCTGATTTCACAGATTTTATCACAGCCGATTCGTTCGTCCGGCAACGTACCTAAAAATAATATGGCTTCATGTATTAAAAAGCCGCTTTGTTTTTTTTTTTGTTTGCCGTCCAGGATTTTAATAACCTTACTTTCATTTCTAATACCATATTCTGTTGCTTTACAACCACTAAACAATTTATACAACATATTTTTAACTATAATCGTTGTGGATGCTGCTTTCGGCTTTTTGCAAATCTGTTCGAAATGCGAGACAATAACACGTTTTCGCCTTTCTTCCTTCCAAAGCTGTTCAATAAACTAGCCAATAATGTGTTGGAAAATATAATTTCGGTCAGTATTTTTAATGATATTTTCTTCTACCGCAAATTTCATCGTCATTCATTTTAGAATATTATACTTCTATTACTAAATCCTCCGACAAGGAAGACTGAAAAATAAATTAATACAAATTAGGTATATAGTTATTGCTGTAAATGTTACCGATTGAGATTCTAAGAATTGTGGTACAGTGATGAATCATACATATGTAATATCTACATGATGTTATTCCTTAATATTTATTTGATTTATAAATGATTTGAAAATGATTTGAGTTATTTATATTGATATTGAGTACAGTTCATTTATTTTAATTGTTGTTGTTTCTCATCTAATAAATATTTTAAAAATAGATAATAAATATAAAATAACGTGCAAATTCGTCTAAAACTTAAATGTCTGTGAAACTCGCATCATCTGGGTTAGATATTTCGGAAGTTGAATATAATACAACAAATATTAGAATATACAATAACAAAATAAAAAATAAATCAACCCATAATAAATAGATCCTCGGCCAGCAGACCACGGTTCAAAGAACAGCAACACGCCAAGTTGCTGGGTTTAGCGGGTGCATAAGTTTTAGGGGCAAATTTGAAAATTGTATTCACTCCGGGGAAATTATAGAAACTGCATTTTTGCACTTTTTCGTTCGTAATATCAACTTCTATAATAATTTAATACAATTTATATTTTACTTAGTAAAAGAAATTTAACAAACGTAAATAACAAGATAAAAGAATTAGAAACGTATATGGGCTCTTATTATACTTTACCTAACTATAAAATGGTAGTGCATGAAGATAAAAGTATGAATTAATCCTTGTGTATAATTATAATATTTAGCTAATATATCATTATAACAAAAATGATAATAAATTACCAGGATCGGATTAAGGCAATCGGGAACCTGGAGCCAAATTAATCATTGGGCCCCTCCCCCTGACTTTTTAAACTGAACTTTGTTTTGTCCAGTTGAAATATAAATATATTTATTCAAACAATAAAATTAAACAAAACTATTAATACTTATAATGATCATTATTAAAATTAATATAAAATTGAGAATAACGTCCAAATAATTGAAAGGAAAAATTTTTGTACTCGGAAAGTGGACAGGAATAAATCAATGTCATTGTTGTCAACACTGATTTTGATTTATTCCTGTCAACTTTCCAACTAACATTTTTTTTCTTTAAATTTAATAACAACAAAAAAATAAAATAAAACAAGATTCTACAATAAACAAACAAAAAAACTAAACTATAAGAGACCTCCCGCGCTTTGGATGCAGCAAAGTCTTCTACTATGACACTAAAATCTTATTTCTCCAATATTTTGTTTTCAATACTCATTAGCGCCAAAGCATTCAATCTAGGATTGAGCATTGTAGATCTGTTGAACCACAGAACTAGACACAATGTTGCCACAGCCACATTATTCGCGACTCCGTTCTATGTATGGCGCAGTGGAAAATAAATGGCAGTAAAGCACGGAATTTTGTCTCTACTATAAGTTGTAGGATATCAAAATTAAATATTTTGTGAATTATAATATGAATATAATTATTATAATAAATTTTAAAAATTGTGATGTAAATTTGAGAAATAGATATCCGCTGGACGGGGCCCCTAAACATCGGGGGCCCTGGAGCCATTGCTGACGTCACAAATTGTTTCATGCATTATAATACTTTACTATCGTAAATAATTATATAATAAAAATAATAATAATTACTACTGATAATATGATAAGTATTTTACGATTTTAATATAAATTTGCCGTATTTCGATTATAGTTTATGAGCCCATTGTAAAATACCTTATGTAGAATAAACAATTATGAAATAAACCTTATTTATTGATAAGTCTTTCTTTTTTTGTTTTTTTCCATTATATCGAAAAAGTATACTAATATAATCGTCGTCTGGAGTCCCTGTTCAATATATTTATCAATGATATAAACAAATGTTTCAAATGTTCTCAATTCGTGATGTATGCAGACAATTTAAACATTTTTCGTACTGTCAACTCACAATCTGACTTATAAATGTATCCCAGTGCAACAAAATATATTTCACAAGTAATAGACAAGTATTTAGCTATATTTATACCATAGATAATTCCTTTACAACAATCGACCCATGTCGAAGATCTTGGTATTACTCTAGATTGCAGACTATTATTTGATTATTTGATATCCATATTGATATCACTGAAAAAGCATATAGGCTGCGTCCTACGAAATATAATAAACTTTGTTAATAACACACTTCCTCTCGAAGCAAATTATTGTATATTAAAAAATATCCTTAAACTTGTCGTAAGTCGAAAACCTTTTAGTTACATGAAAAAATTACTTGTACGATCCTTGTAGATCCATGATCGAGGATTACACTATTCTTCTCAAATTATCAATCCGAGAAGTAGTTTCGTTAAAAAATTGAAAATTGTAACAGCATATCGTCTCGTCATCCGTCGGCCTTGAAGGCGCTACAAAGGTTCAATTTACTGTGGCTAGTACAGTTGAAAAAGGACTCTATGTGTCTGCAAGTACAGAAGGTCGATATTCGTCTATTAACGTGCTTTTGCTGAATACACTTCACGTATTTGATCTATGACTTAATGGATCTTTTTAAATGGTAATTAGATTTGCTTCTAAAAATTGTAAATTCACTAAAATATAGGTAAGTACCGACATAAATAATGTAAAAAATTGTTGAATAACTATTAACAACAAAAATTACAATAAAAATATGTAACAATAACATTTATAATAATAATAATATTAATTTTAAGTTAAGCTTCAACTTTAACTCGCCTTGAAATAGGGAATAGTTCTTTCTATTTCTATTTTCTATAAGATACGCGGTCCGAGTTGAAAATTTTAATTACGATCACATTTTAATTCGTACAGAATATAATATGAGTAAATTTTAACTCATTCACATTTAAAAAACATCTGAAATTTCATTCTATGATTTACTGTACATAAATAAATTTTAAATAGTTTTAAATTTTAAATAATACGAAATATAATACATCAAAATTTATGTCTTATTAATGTTAAATACATTCACATTTTAAATCGTACACATTTTAAATGTGTTCTAATTAAGTTTGTTACTCATAAAAATTATATGTAAATTATATTCATCAAAATACCTATAAACATCTAAATTTTTATGAGATACAATTTAAGACAATTATTTTTAGTTAGGTACGCATTATATTGCATTAAATTTTGTATGAAGTCATTTTTACATCAAATATTAAAACGGCTTGTCATAGGTGTTGATGCAATATAACTAGTGACTAACTATTATTTATGCTATATTTAATTTAATAAAGGGTTACAAATTTGGAAATACTCTTAATACAAACTATGGGGAGCCATAGGAGTAATGTTAAAAAAAATATATTTCTCCTTAATTCGGCACTGATTATACTGCGCAATTATCATTCTAGCGTATCGCGAGAGAAACGTTTCATAGCGGATAGAGCTGCATTTACTCACCGGACAATGGTTTAAAACACCAATACACAGGGGCGCACTGGCCTGTTAGTTCTTGTTTAATTTTTTTGTTTAAATATGGTGAATATTGCTTTATTTATATTTTAACATAATTATGGTACATATTCGATAGTTAGAATATATAATTATATAAACGGCACAAGGGTTACAAATTTGGAAATATTTTTAGTGTGAACTATATGTATGTAGGTAATGTTATTATTCGCATCATGGGATTATATTTCTAGTCTATTTGAAAACTTGCTGAATTTTTATCCCTACTACTAATTACAGTTTAGTTAGTTTACTGCGAAGCCAAACTTGTAATTCATTTTAACTAATAAATGTGCATAGAAATTTCAAAATAAGTTTACAATATACGTAGAATTATGGATTAGGTAGTGGCATATGTCAATTATTTATAATTATAAAAAAAAATACAGTTTAAAGTGAAGCGATATTCTTGGAGACTTTATATAGAACAACACTAACTTGTAATACATTTTAATTAATACCTGAGCATAGAATTACTCAGAAAATCTCAAAATAAGTTTACAATATACGTAGAATTATGGATTAGGTAGTGGCATATGTCAATTATTTATAATTATAAAAAAAATACAGTTTAAAGTGAAGCGATATTCTTGGAGACTTCATATAGAAAAACATTAACTTGTAATTCATTTTAATTGATACCTGAGCATAGAATTACTCAGAAAATCTCAAAATAAGTTTACAATATACGTAGAATTATGGATTAGGTAGTGGCATATGTCAATTATTTATAATTATAAAAAAAATACAGTTTAAAGTGAAGCGATATTCTTGGAGACTTCATATAGAACAACACTAACTTGTAATACATTTTAATTAATACTTATTCATAGAATTACTCAGAATAAGTTTACTATATACGTAGAATTATTGATTAGATAGTGGCATATGTCAAGTATTTATAATTATAAAAAAAAATACAGTTTAAAGTGAAGCGATATTCTTGGAGACTTCATATAGAACAACACTAACTTGTAATACATTTTAATTAATACTTATTCATAGAATTACTCAGATAATCTCAAAATAAGTTTACTATATACGTAGAATTATTGATTAGATAGTGGCATATGTCAAGTATTTATAATTATAAAAAAAATACAGTTTAAAGTGAAGCGATATTCTTGGAGACTTCAAATAGAACAACACTAACTTGTAATACATTTTAATTAATACTTATTCATAGAATTACTCTGATAATCTCAAAATAAGTTTACTATATACGTAGAATTATTGATTAGATAGTGGCATATGTCAAGTATTTATAATTATGAAAAAAATACAGTTCAAAGGGGAGCGATATTCTTGGAGTATTTATATAGACCAACATCAACTTGTAATTCATTTTAATTGATACCTGAGCATAGAATTACTCAGAAAATCTCAAAATAAGTTTACAATATACGTAGAATTATTGATTAGATATTGGTATATGTCAATTATTTATATTTATGAAAAAAAATACAGTTCAAAGTGAGGCGTTATAGTATTACTTAGAGAATCTCAAAATATGTTTACAATTATGTAGAATAATAGATTAGATAGTCACATATGTGATTTATTTAGAATTAAAAAAAAAACATTGAATTTCTTCAATTTAATTTAATTGTTATCTACTGACCGAATTAATCTGATTATGTCAAAACAGTTATTTCCTTTCATGTTCTGTACATATTGTTACTCACAAAAATTTGTTGAAAATTATATTCATCAAATTAAAAATATCTTAAGTTTTATGATAAAGTTATTTTTAAAACATGTATTTTTAGTTGCGCCTGCCAGAGAATTAAATTTTGTATGAAGGTGAATCATCACGGATGCAGATAGCTACAAAACAACGATTTTTCTTGATCTCTTTGAAACGAAATATGTTTTTAATTATAAATCAAATCTAATTTATTGTATATATTCTGAAATGAAATTGTTCAAAGTTTTATTGTAATTATAAAACTTATAAAGATATGTGATATCATAATAGAAAATTTATTATTTATTAATCCAAATATAATACGAATTTTGAGAAAATCGAACTCAAAATTGTAAACTAGGTCCGTATCATTTTAATCTAATGTTTTTTTTTTTTTATAATCATGACTTAATTGGTTTCGTGCGCTAGTTAACTTATACCGAAATTTTACCATTTTAGAAAATTTTTTTCAAAATTTTCTTTTCGATTTTTTGTAATAAAAATTTAATCTGTGCAAATTTTGCTGTACCTATGTATTTTCACGCGAGGAATTCACTGGTGTTTTCAGATTTTCATTATCGCTTTAACTTTTAAAAATATTGAGAAAAGAAAATTTTGAAAAGAGTTGAAAAATTTTCAAAAATGGTAAAATTTCAGTATCAGTTAAGTAGCGCAAGAGAAATACAGTCGTTTAACTCGCATTTCAATATCTTTTTTAGTTTTCGAGATATGGGCTCCAAAGTTGATTTTAAAAAAAGTCAAAAATCGATATAACTCAAAAACTAAAAGAGATATTGGAATGCGGATTAATCGAGTGTATTATATAGAAACAGAATTTAAAAAAATTCGATTTTTGAACCGGTTTAACCAAAAATTAACAAAAAAAAAACATGCCTTCACCCATTCTGGCATTGGCATTCTATCGTTGTAGATCTCAGTAAGTAATATATTTATGCTCATGAACCAGCCGTTAAATACATGATGTTATTCCTTAATATTTAAGCACATAATTTACAAAACTCACTTCGCTCGTTTTGGCAAATATTAATAAACAATAAGCCAAATGATATGATTTATATAGTTTTTGTTGAGTGGATATCAGGTTTTAAGAAAAATTTAAAACTTTAAAACCTCAGCAATGTTTTTATTTCAATTAAATGAAATTGATAACGCTTTCAAGTTACAAAAAACAACCTTCAAATAATTGAAAATTAAAGTAACACAGCCTAAAATATTTCAAAATTGAATGTGATGAAATGCAATACATTTCATGGAATTACGTATTTCATTTATTCATATTCATGAAGCAATACGGTATAAGAAAACTATTTTTTATTTATTTAAATTGCAATATATCCGAGAAATTAATTGTTGAACTTTGAATTAGCAATAGATATTTTTTAAATGCAGTTGGGAACACTGCTGCTACTTAGTTTTTACCCCCACCCTAATTGACAAGACATACTACGTCCAACTGTCCAACGACTTGTACCAGTGCTTTACGCAGTTCTTCATCAGTTATATTTTTAATTTGTGCAAGTAGGTGTAGTGGAATATATAGTGCAGTTCAACAAAACAACAAATATTTAAGGTATGTACATTACAAAAGAGAGTTATTGTGTAATTATTTATTAAGGATATTTTGAAAAGAAATTATTTAAAATAGTGCGTAGTATGCAGTAGCGTTGTTGTGTGGGTGTTAGCACAAGATAGAACTCTCAATATAAATTGATTCTGTTTACAACTAAAGCAAAAGTTTGATGGAAAATGCCTAATGTCTTAGAATAAGTTCATTTTATTAATGACTCCCAAAAAAAATTTTTTTTCGCTTTGCAGCATGATCGGTAATTTCCAGTGGCGGCTTGTTATTTTTATATTAGCCGGGGTCAAAAGTGTAGAGCAAATATATAATATGGTATCTTAAAAAATAATATAATTTAATAAACTGATCTTCTATTAATTCAAGATATATTAAAATTTATGTTTAAAAAATAAAACAAATTATACTAATTTTAAAGGTAAATATTACTTTTAATAAATATTCTGCCCGTCTATTATTTTGAAAAACAAATTGATTTATTTTTATGTTGAAATTTGTCAAATTTTTTTTAAACGGTTTTATTCACTTCAACGTTAAATTAAAACATTGTGCTACAGCTATTGTGACAGGTGTAACTGGTTTGTTCCAACAGAAAGTTCGGAACCATTCAGAACTGCTTAAAATCCATGCGCTAACTTACATGCCCACTCTCGCTCTGGGGAAAACTCTTCAAGCTCCGCTTATGATATTGTCACATATGTTCTGATTGGCTAACTCAAGGTCACGCGCGACTCACCGTGTTTACTTATAGCGCGGTAAATAACAGTAAGATCGTTGCGCCATCCGGAATATTTCACGAACTAATGATTCCTCCAGGATAGGTATTTGAAGTTTCGTAACATTAAATATTTGTTTGGAGTATTTTTTAAGTTTTTATCTGCAGTGAAACTTCAAAAGAAAATTGAATAATAAGACCTCTGTAAGTAATAGTTGAATTACACATCATTTTAACATGTTCAATATGCAATATTTCTTCACAAAAATACTATTTGGTTTTTGCACAAATACTTCTGTGCATTCAAAAACTATTTACGTATCCTCAATTTTTTTAAAACAAATTGGCATATTTCTATCATTTTAATTTTTTGTCGGAAATGCTATGGCAGGTTTTAAAGCAGCTGAAATAATTTTGCACGTTTGCGTTAAGTACATTATGCATAAAAAAGAGCTGATACCAAACAATAAATGTAAAATTGAAAAACTTAAATCGCATTTCAATTTTATAAGGCATAAAATAACTCTTTCTTCTTTACTTAATATATGTACACGATTGTCATTATATATTAAATTAATCAATTCTAAAGTTACATTTAGCATTTTAAAATTTTACAAACCAGTAAATCAATACCATATTATTTAAAAATCTATCCTCTATCCCCAACGAAACGAAAAATAACATATCAAGTCGAATTAAGTAGTACATTAAAAAAATTTGATTAATGAAAAGTTATAGCCGAGATTTGGCCCCCGTAGCTAGCCCCTTATGACGAGCCGCCACTGGTAATTGTCAAACCCAAAGAATCCAAAACAATACTTATTTGTTTAAGTCATTTTACGTTTATTTGATGCCAGAAAAGTATTATATCAACAAATTTAGGCTCATTTAATGCAGTTTTAAATTCTGAACATCTTTTGTATTTACACTTTTTTCTAAAATTAATAGGGAAAAATCTATCGCAAATTGAAGATTTTACCACAGTATTGTACAAAAGAAACAGTAGACATCCGGTATCCTAGGTGTCTACTTTAAGTTTCTTCAATGACCTTTCTATTCATTATAATATTTAAGTTAAGCCGATTCTGTGTATTTCTACATTATATTCAGTTTTCAGTATGTCTCGTGGTGAAAAAATTCTACGGATGGTTACACCGTCTGTCAATTTGTCTGCAAGCACAAACATAAAAGGTACATAGTATAATTTTATTACGACTTTTTTTGTAAGTATTTTGTATAGGTTTGTGTAACAAGTAACAATAACAAAATTCATGTAATATCTATTTGCATATATTCATTTGAACATTTGATTAATAAGATGCAAAATTGTTTCCATGTAACATGAATAATTTGTTTATTGTTATTTGTTGCTCTTAGGAAACCAGCACCATATATATATATAATAAAACTTTTTAATGCATGCCCCCTGTCCATAAAACGTTGATGCCAGCATGAGTTATCACTTGACTTAAAGGAAAGTTGTTAGTGTGGCATGTACTTTCATATGCGCCGGATAAGCAGTTAATTTACTCGATAGGTATGAATAAAAGCCAACTTTTAAAATAATTTTTCATAAATAAATATATTATCACGCCTTTTACCTATTACTGTGAGTGGCACTCTGTCGTAGCAGATCTCGGTAAGTGGTATGCGCGTGAAGTGCGGTTAGTAGCCGTTAAATCAATTGATGTTAGTGTAGGAGGGGAATCACAGGAGTAATTATAACTTAGAGTATGTCGGCAAAATGTTCACCAATTTAAATCTACCCCGGTAGCTCCCCTTCCACTAACATCTTTGGGTCCGTGATTTGTCGGCTGGTAGCCGCACTTTACGCGAAGAAATATATCACTTACCGAGATCTGATTTGGCAGAGTGCCACATCCAGTAATGGGTAAATGGCGTGATGATATATTTATTTATATTTAATTTTTGATGCAATATTTTTTGTTTATTCGACAGATGGTTTATTTGTCACTTTATTCGAAAGTGGAAAGACTGGCCCTAAATTAAATTTACTACGGAAGTAATTTTATTCTGTTCTTTATATTAAATAAATTAACTTAATACAACATAAAATAATAATAGTTTTAAATTTAAAGATCTTGAACATTTATTTACATATATTAAATAAACAATAATTCCAATTTATTATTTTTTTTTAGATTATTTTCAGTCTAATGATGAGAAGGAAGAAGTTATTACAAAAAATTGTTCTGAACAGGAGAAATATTACAATGTATCCAATAATTTTTCAGGTAATACATAACATAAATATTTAGACTAATCATAGTAAGTTAAAAGAAATTAAGAGTAAATAATTTGCAGATGATAGTATTGGTGATCCTGATTTTTTGCCAAGTGATGAATTTGAATCAAATGAATCTGAGCAGGGAGAAACACAAAAAAAATTAAACGTAGCTGATTTTGGTAATGCTGTATTATATGAATCAAGCAACTGCAGAGGAGAAGAACCAAAGAAGAATTTGAGTACT
The DNA here is from genome assembly GCA_947425015.1 of Pterostichus niger. NCBI lineage: Eukaryota > Metazoa > Arthropoda > Insecta > Coleoptera > Carabidae > Pterostichus > Pterostichus niger. Next base: position 28,825,753 of record OX380337.1, on the reverse strand, counting down.
GAAAGAATTGCACGCAAACTCAAACTGTATTAAAAGGAAAAACAAAACAAGCTTTCTGTGTTTTTTGTAAGAAGTTGGTAACAAAAATACATCGACATCTTGAAACAGTACACAAAAACGAACCTGAATTTAAGGAATTTGCTTGTTTACCTAAAGGTAAGGATCTCATTATCCTTGGTATCAAATTAAACATGTTAGTGGAGGCAACTTAACGATATTTTAAAAATTCTGCCCGGCAATCGGTTTTTTGTTTTTACTAGAGATGGAATCTAAGCCAAATAATTATTCGGTATTCGACGGAATATTCGGCAGTACGAAATACGTAACACTTTTTTCCGATTTTTTTTTTGTAGAATGGTGTATTCCGGAGTATCTGAATTTATGCAAATTAATGATTATATTGTACAATTATTATCCAAATTAAATCTACCCCTGTGACTCCCTCTCCACTAACATCTTTGGAGGCCATCATTTGACGGCTGGTAACCACACTTCACGCGAAGAAATATATCATTTGCCGAGATCTGCTTTGGCAGAGTGCCACACCCAGTAATGGGTAAATGGCGTGATGATATATTTATTTATATTTAATTTTTGATGCAATATTTTTTGTTTATTCGCCAGATAGTTTATTTGTCACTTTATTCGAAAGTGGAAAGACCGACCCTAAATTAAATTTATTACGGAAGTAATTTTATTCTGTTCTTTATTTTAAATAAATTAACTTAATACAACATAAAATGATAATAGTTTTAAATTTAAAGATCTTTAACATTTATTTACATATATTATGTAATAACTAAATGGTACTGATTAAACCGTCTTTTCTGAAAATAACTTCGACTATTTAAATTAGAGTTTTAAATATTAAATGATAAAGAAAAAAATAGATGAATTTTGTGCGTTCGGGTACCATTCCCTAAAACAACCAAATTCTGGTAAATCAAGTTTAATTCACAATTTGGAAAAATTTGAATTAAATAAATATCTAATTGTCACAATTTTTTGACAATGAATTGCAATCAAAGTTACCTGGCTCTGTTTGTACCCGGAATAATTCTTTTTAATTTGAATTTGCCCATGCTTGACGTTTAAAATCATACTCACTAAAATCTAGTTCTCTTTGCTACTGAATCAATTTACCGGACCGCTCATTGAATTTAATTAAAACACTACAAGTTTATGTATCAACCCAATATTTTTGGACTATTTGAATTTGAAAATCAGCCCAGAATAAAGTTTTATTCCAATTTATTAATTTTTTTTTTTTTAGATTATAAATTTCAGTCTAATGATGAAAAGAAAGAAGTTATTACAAAAAAATGTTCTGAACAGGAGAAATATTACGATGTATCCAATAATTTTTCAGGTAATACACAACACAAATATTGAAGTAATTTTTTTAAAATCTTACTACTTTCAAATTAACTATTTTTAGACTAATTATAGTAAGTTAAAAAAATTAAGAGTAAATAATTTGCAGATGATAGTATTGGTGATCCTGATTTTTTGCCAAGTGATGAATTTGAATCAAACGAATCTGAGCAGGGAGAAACACAAAAAAAATTAAACGTAGCTGATTTTGGTAATGCTGTATTATATGAATCAAGCAACTGCAGAGGTCTATTTTTTCTTTCTGAAAAAAATTCCTTAAATATTCAATAGAGAGAAAAATGTTTCAAATAAAAACGTTGAATATATTTAAGTTCTAACCAGTGGCGTAGCAAAATATTTGTTATAGGAACATACACACATTTTATTTCACAAATTTGCGGTACAAATTTACGTGTTTCAATTGTTTTCGATTGTTTAACAATAAATTTCAATGAGTGCGATTTTTTTTTGTATTTCCTAATTTTCTCTAAATTTTTAATATTAATGTCAGTTAATAAATTATAAGTTTATATCATATCTCGAAAATATTTTGCTACGCCACTTAGAGCTTAACCATATCTAAATTTTTTATTTGAAACATTTTTCTTTCTATTGAATAGTTTAGGAATTACTTGAGAAAGAAAACATCGACTAATTTTAGATTTTTTTTGTCATTATCATGTGACATATGGAAATTTTTGGCAAACGAAAATAGATCTGAAAGAAATCTTAGCTTTTATGGTTTAAAAGTTAGCAATGATAATCCCTTGAAATTTGGAATTACGTACGACAGCATAGTAATCTCGAGAACTAAACAGAAAACTAGACTAGTTAAATTAGATAAAAAAGGCCATTTTAAATATACAGGGTATATTTGGAAAGACGACCTACCTCACCTTTAATTTATTTAAAGCATATTTTACACAATACGATTATAAGGTTTAATTTTTTTAATGGAAATCTAGAGTATTTTTTCCTGAATTAACACCGCCATTTTTTTCTATTTTCATGATGTAGAAGGTTGTTTATCATTAATAATAAAAAAATCGAGAAAAATAAAATAACAGAACTATCAGAAATGATTTTAATTCAAATATTCTATAAATTCAATGGATTATCCTGTCGGTTCTCGTTGAAACATTTTAATAAAAAAAAAAAAATAAAACACTTTGAAAATAAAATAAATAAATATATCATCACGCCTTTTACCCATTACTGAGTGTGGCACTCTGCCTAAGCAGATCTCGGTAAGTGATATATTTTGTCGCGTGAAGTGCGGTTACCAGCCGTCAAATCACGGCCCTCAAAGATATTAGTGGAGAGGGAGCCACAGGGGTTGATTTTTAAATTGGTGAAAATTGTTTGTCGGCTGTGGGGATCGAACCAGGGTTCTCAAGATCCACAGGCCGACTCGATACCACTGAGCCATCTACCCCATACCACTAGCCAAGTATTTTATCTTTTTATTCATATATTCTAGGTGACTATGCGGAAGTAATACCAGTTTCATAGCTTGAATCTACACGGCCATATTTTTTACTATTATTATTATTAAAAATTAATGTCTAATATATATCTGCTTTTAGAAACTGTTCGCACCTGGAGAACTCCGGAAAAAAATATCAAAAAAGTATTCTCCAAAAATTTACGAAATTTAAAGTTGCCGAGTCTTACGGAATGTAGAGATGTTATAGAAACATATCCAGTGTTAAAAAACCGCTCACCAGCCATGGTGAAAGGCTATGTTAATAATGACATTGTACGTCGAAAGCTGAAGATTAACTAATGGTTGCGGGCGAATTTGTTTGGGACACTATTCGAGACTTGAGCATCACTGGCCACTAGCCGTTGTAATATATACACTAATGTAAAGTGGGTTGCGCGCATTAATAGTAAGTCAATAGATATGATGATATTTGAATTATTAACTTAAAAGTAGATATTAGTTACAAATTATTTCACACCATTATTAAGTAAAACTTTCTGATCGTAGACTAATGTAATATAATATTTTAACTAATATCTACTTTTAAAATCATGTAATGAATTAAAAATCATTTATCTATACATTTTGATAATAAGAAATAGAAAATTTTTCTTTATACAAAAGTATTATTATATTAAATATACTATTTTTATATTTATACAGAAATTTTTTATAAAGTCAGGTTTACATGATACGACTATCAACTTTTATTTTTCAAATGGAAACCTAGAATTATTTTATTAAAATAAAAACCGCCATTTTTTTCTCTTTTCAAAGATGTATTAAATGAATATGAAAAAAATTCGAGATAAATAAGATAATTGAGAAATATCAAAAATTATTTTTATTTAATTATTCTAGGTGGCTATGCGAAATTAAACAAAATGTAACAAGGTAAAATTAATGACAACAATGCAGATATATATTTGTTACCTGTTTCACGTGTTTTGTCATTAATTGTACTTTGTTACATTTTGTTTACTTTCGCATAGCCACTTAGAATAGTTGAATAAAAATTATGTCTGATATTTTTCAATTATCTTATTTATCTCGAATTTTTTCATAATCATTTATGACAAGTAATACGTCATTGAAAAGAGAAAAAATAGCGGTTCTAATTTTAATAAAAGAATTCTAGGTTTCCATTTGAAAAATAAAAGTTGATAGTCGTAATATGTAAACCTGATCTTACAAAAAAATATATATATGTCATAAAATAGTATATTTAATATAATAAATCTTCTATATAAAGAATTTTTTTTTTTATTATAAAAAAGTTAAGGGTAGAGTTCGTCTACCCAGACTCACCCTGTATACACATATTATTATAATTTAATTGAAACACTTTTTAATCACTTACTTTGTCTACAGTAAAAAAAAATCAGTATCTACTTAAAACAAATTTATTATTAGAAATAAACTTTATTTTTGTACCTTTTCTTAGCTTTAATTTTTAATTTGTCGGTGCTATTGCCAATGTCCACTCTTTAACCACTTAGAATTCTGTTTATTTTAGTTACATGGAAAAGATTTATTATAATAGTTTTTTATTACAAAAATGGTTTGTACAAATTTTTTGTTGAAAATTATAAATCTATATTGTAAAACTATCTTTTCTATATATGTCAAAATACCTTCCCTCTCATATTGTGTCCTGATTAACACCTTCGTTGCATTCTTTACGTGAGTCAAACATGACACAGCGGAAAAAGAGGGATTATATCATTCAAATTCACTGCAGAGTAGTATTTCAATTACATATTATGACAAAAAAAAACATTATTTCATTCTGAAGTTATATAATCCATTCAAAATTTAAACATATAGGTTTGTATGGTACATTAATTTACGCTATCTGCTAATTCATACATTTGTGTGAAAAATTGAATACGAAAACTTAAGAATATTTTAAAATACGCGCCAAATATCTTATCCTGTTTAAAGTTAGATCCAACATGTTTTAGATCTACTGATGTGCTTCTATTTTCTGATTAAATTTTTAATCTTAATCCAAGACCCCGATGTAAACGTTAGGCAAGATGGCTACTTTGGGGTAGACCACAAAAGGTACGCTTCGACCTCAATCTACACATTTCACGGAATTTTTCGACTCAAAACTGTACGTTTGACTTACCTATATATATATATATATATATATATATATATATATATATATATATATATATATATATATATATATATATATATATATATATAGTCATAAAATAGTATATTTAATATACTAAAACTTCCATATGAAGAAAATTTTTCTATTTCTTATAATAAAAAAGTTAAGGGGGGGGGGGGTTCGTCTTCGCAGAATCACCAATATATATATATATATATATATATATATATATACATATATATATATATATATATATATATATATATATATATATATATATATATATATGTTCGTCTTCGCAGAATCACCCTGTATACATATAAATATGGGGTGATGATATATTTATTTATTTCTTTATATATGTTTAAATAGTACTATATAAAAAGATTTAACACAAAATATATATTTATAAACAAAACGAAAAAGTTATTCTAAACTTGTACTTACTTACTTAATCCAAGTGCCTTTGTACCCGTTTTGGGTGTAAGGCTGGTCATGGGCAGGTTATTTTCGGTCTGCCTCTTCAGTGGGCTTTCTTTTCCATATGTTTCTCCATGTGCTTCTCTCTTTCGTTAGCTGTTTTGCTACTTCCCACTTGATATCTCTCTTTTCCAGAGCTTTCTTCACTTCTTCTGTCCACGTTTTTCTTGGTCTTCCTCTTCGTTTTTTCTTCGATGTCCTTGCTTCATATACTTTCTTGTTGTTCTGTCTTCTTTCATTCTGGATAGGTGTCCAAACCATCTCAGTTGTCCTTCGATTTTATTTTCTATGTGTTTTATTTGTAGGGCTTCCCTTATATCCTTATTTTTAATTTTGTCCATAATCGTTATTCCCTCTATTTTTCTTAGATATCTCATTTCTGTACTGCTTAATTTATTGCGGTGTCTGTATGTTGTTGTCCATGATTCTGCTCCATATGTTAAAATGGGTATAGCAAATTTTTTATAGACTTGTATTTTTGTCTCTTTTGGGATTTCTTTTTTGTCTAGAATTGTATTTCTGATGCTATTTTGTACTTAACATAAATAACCAGATATTTGATATTATTCTTAACGTAAAACAAAAAAAATATTGAAATAATAAATATAAAGGTTACCTCGTTTATTTGAATATGTTTTTTTCTTGTTACTACTACTTGTGGGTTAATAATACATAGTTCAATTATAAAATGCCGTCTACTGTAAAATCATATTCAAGGCAGTTACGAGATTTTCTAGTGTCGCTGACAATATTATAAATATCATAGGTATTATTGCGAAAAAGCTAATATTGGTGAATTCAATCATATGGAATAGCTGTTTCCAGTCGTTGATTAATGATTGACGGATATTTATTATTATTAAGTGAGATTTTTTCTATCTATAATAATAAAAAAATTCTTTAGCCCGACTGGAGCCAAAAGAAACATTCAATTATCTGCATTTTTATTTGTAGTATATATCGGTGATTCAAAAAAATGGTATCATATCGTGCCGCAAAGAAAACAAATGTCTGAAATTAATTAATTAATCTGTCATAATTAACAATGAAAAATGTCACCGATTGTTCAATTTAGAAGGACTATTTTTAATTTAACGCGTTTTCATTTGACGAGTTCGTTTTAAAATAAAAACGCTCGTGCTCTTGTACCAGCAGCCATCACACATCTCTTCTATAAACTAATTAAAAAAAATTAATTATGCCGCTTCGTCTGCGTTTTTAGTGCAGGTTTATTTAAATTTTTGCTATGCAGTGTGTAGTAAACAGTAGTATTAAAAAGACACAGGTAGTTTTTCCTTTTTTAAATTAAATGTAATTGGTTCAAAAATAATTATTTTGATGGTTAAGGCCGCCATATCGTTTAAATTTTACAATAATCAATAATATTCAAAATCATAAATTTGAAATTAATTATTTCTCACAATTGACAAATTATCTGACATAAGTGACAACGAAAAATGCCACCGATTGTGGTAAGCTCAGACATGCATTATATATCTTTGTTATTCCTGACACAATTTGATACCATTTTTTGAAATCATCGTTTACCTATTTATTTTTTACAATTAGTAAAAAAGTAAGCTTTTTTAATGTCATTTGGTGACAGGAAGTGTACAACTGCACACCGTTACTATTAGTAAGGAATCTGTTCACAGATCATCTATTGACAACGGGTTTCTTTGGATACAATAGTTATTGACAACAGTCTATAAAGTATATAATATTTTACACGAACATGAACGATATAATGACTCAACATCTAGGTTAATCATTCCTTATCACTTCTTAATAATATTAGCTAATATATTTTGTTTGGCAATAAAATGTAAAATACTATACTATGTATATTTCACTAGTTGTTTCATAAAAGGAACACACGTTCATATTGTTTCATGCGTCCTGATTAGTTGTCGAACATATGCTGAACCACCATAATCTTTTAGTACAAACGAGATCAGTAGAATTTATGTCCTTTTAATGAAACGTCTCATGGAATATAGTATAATTTTGCGATAATCTTGAGACACCATCTTGAACATAATACACATTTTTCACATATCTATTCTACACAAATTTCTTTCTACGATATTATACAATAGATTCTAGACCACAATATGTGCAGAACACAATATTGTTTTAGTGGGCTATGTGCAAAATAATATACGGTTGTGATATACGAGCCCAGTATGCGTACTAAGTAGAAATGTAAATTATATACGTGTTATTTAACACACTTCCAAATATAATATTTCTTTCTTACATCAGTGAATACTGTTACTGTTTTAGTAGAACTTAGAACATAATTTCTATTTAATACGAATTCAAATAAGTCTAAAAACCGTAAAATAATATTTATTATTAACGAAATTATCAGTGTCAAAAAAGCAAGCTTAACATGTGAAAAATAAGTTGTTTTTTTTTGCTACCATAATGTACTTGAAATATTTATTTATGTACTTTGTGCGCGAAATGTACAGATAGTAAAAACATTGTTTGACGAAGCATGCTGGATTAAATAATTACTGGAGGACATTATACACATTCCGCGTACGAGATGTATATAATATTCTTACAACTGAATTTAAATATTTAAAAAATACAAAATAATTATTTTTATATCGCCGAAACAAAAAGCAATAATACATTGCTCATAGTAGTAGACCTACGTAGTACACTTATATTAGTGAAAAATTGGGATTTTATTTTATAATTATATAAAAAAAATCTTTTTAACAAATTTAATAACCTATTGATATTTCTGGATAATAGAAACAGGTTAGATTGGCATACTAGAGATAACTTTTATTTAATTTAAAGCTAATCCTAGCATTTAATGTTTATATAGTTTTCCTACATGGTTATAATAAAAGAACTTTACACACTTTCAAACATGATTGAATAACATTAAAGACCAAACAATCGTCCTAAACTCGTCTAATCTACGCATGATATAACCATGTGTTATTGCAAAGTATTTTGCCCATACCAATTGCATATATAACATCACGATATATCACATGTTGATGTTGCACGAACTCTTGAAGCATTCATGAACATTAATCTTTAGTTTCATCTGCATTCATAATTTCTTTTATAGAAGCTCTTTCATTTCTCACACTCAAAATATTTTGTTCACGCAAGAAACCATCAATCATATATCATAAACAAAATTGTCATATCCGCACACAATTCAGCTCGTGAAATTCAACTTTTTCGTAAACAGACCGACAAAAACTCATTAGTAGGCTGTCAGATAATTTGGTGGACTGTTCTAAATCAATTAGAAACATGATTACAATATTCCGCCGATAAACAAACAAATGTCTCCTGGGTTACACGTTCAAATTTATAATAACCATAATTTCGAAATTAAATTTGTAATCAATTTTGAAGTTTTTTAATGAACATAATTCAGTTGCGCGAATAATTTTGTATGCACCTCGGTCAGGAAATGATTTGGTGCACTTAGAAAATTATCTTTTTTGACGCGCACGAACGATAATTTCGTGGCCTTGATACACAATAGTTTGTGTAACATGGCTGTAAAAGTAGATCTTTTTACCGAATCTGAAATTTGCAACTGAAGTCACTTTTAAATTACTTTTCTATCACCTGGACAACTTACAAAACAATTTGGATATTGTCAAAAAATTTTGAATCCTATAAACGTGAAAATTAAATTAATTACATTAATTAAGATAAAGAAAATGAGTGATAATAGTAACAATTTCTCCAGAATTTCACGAGAAATTTGCAAAACTTTAAATTTGATGCCAAAAAAATTCTAACAAATGTATTTATTTATGTATGTTACACTGTATATGCTCAGTGGTATCGAGTCGACCTGTGGATCACCAATTTAAATCTACCCCTGTGGCTCCCTCTCCACTAACATCTTTGGGGGCCGTGATTTGACGACCGGGAACTGCACTTCACGCGAAGAAATATATCACTTACCGAGATCTGCTCCGGCAGAATGCCTCACCTAGTAATGGGTAAAATGCATGATGATATATTTATATTCTATTTTATTTTACCCTGTATATTTATGAATGGTGCAAAGAACATAAGATAAAAAACTTGACAGAAAACGTGTTCCTTGAGGTTTCTTCGGAAAAAGCTAAAATGTGCGATACTTCAACTTTATGACCTTGTTGTTTAATAATAAATTTAACTGTAATGGTAAAAATTATATCAATATATACATACATTACATATTAAATGCTTACTCTTCCTTGAAGGTTTGGTTTATAATTGGATTAATTGGAGAACTTACCCAAAATAAGGGCCACCCTAATATATATATATATATATATATATATATATATATATATATATATATATATATATATATATATATATATATATATAAATTCAATTAGATTCAATTACTAAAATCCCAAAATCAGTGAGATGAAAAGTATGAGAAATAAATCTTACTGATTTTCTGGAAGCACTCCAAGATAACCGCATCATTTGCATGATTCGATAATAACTTCATCTTTAAACTCTTCCTTCCATTTCCATGCAGCTCATTATAAAACCGTGAGTTCATTAATTTATCTCTGTTCACAAGGCAATTTATAATTCATCAGCTCTTATTTCTGGCACAAAGATGCAATTTAAAAGTTGAAAGGTGCCAACCAAACAATTTAAAAGTGTTTAAAAAGTCGTTGTCATAAAGAATTAATACTGTTTCCAACATCTATTTATAAGATGGTAATATATACTTTTTAAGATCACTCAGATTTTATAAACGGAATACTTAGTAATCAAATAGTATTCATATTATTTTATTAAATCTGTAATATATATTGAAGAATGAAGAATATTCTTGAGATTTGTCATTGTTTAGCTTTTACAAATACAACATCACGATATTTTCCGTAAAATAGAATAGCACGAACACTACAAAATATTTATTAATTATTCGTTCAACCTAACAGAGTAATATATATTCATTATATGTATGTTTACAAATTAGATAATATGATTTATAATTAAAAATGATGAATAATTAAAAACATTGTTGAATAATAAACCATTGCTCAACACGTTTAAGACAGTCAAATTACTGGTACTAGAGTAACACAGAGCACTAATTATTATTATACTTATTTTTATCGGGTAGGTGGCTCTGTGGTATCTAGTCGGCCTGTGGATCTTGGGAACCCTGGGTCGATCCCCACAGCCGACAAACAATTTTCACCAAATTAAATCTATCGCTGTGGCTTTCCCTGCACTTACTTCTTTGAGGGCCGTGATTTGACGGCTTGTAACCGCACTTCACGCGAAGAAATATATCACTTACAGAGATCTGCGTGATGATGATGATATATTTTCATATTGCTTAGGAACTACTAAGTTTGACGTGTATTATGCAATCTCTAAAGATTGTTATTTACTCAAACTACGACTTATAAGTGCAAGTTCCTTTTAAATGATTGTGGAAAATAGTATTAAACTCAAAGATTATATCAAATAATGAGAGACAAGTGACAAAAATTGTTACGTTCGCACAATAATCGTTTTTTAAAAACTGAGTAAATTATTTATTTATTTGGAATCAATAAGTCACCATGGATACAAACAAAATAGAATCTTATCAAACTAACAGAATAAATTGGTTCTTGTAATAAAATATTCCTTTCCCTTTGTAATTTAGTAAGACATAATAATGTGTGCATTTCAAATATAAAGTATCTTTGTTATTCTTGCACTGTTACCATGTTCGAGTAACAAAGTATTACTTTACGCTCTTAATAAAGAAACTAATATTATTAATAAACTAGTTTATTCTACTACACATGATTTATTTTCATAATATATTAATTTGTACTTGTCACTAAAGTCTATACTGTTATAATGATTGCGGTCAGCTGTTCGCCTTTTTATAATCGAACGTTGTATCTTCTCGATTCTCTGCAGGTTTTGATTGTAATCTAGTCCTTTATTTCTTGAATTATAAATCACCTTTTTATAACTTGATTTCATTTATGTATTTGAGCAAATTTAAATTTATACTTAGCTTATGTTTTCTCTTTATTTAAATAAATTACTCATTTTTGTTTTCTTAGTTTTTGGGCCACAATTTTATAGTGTATAATCGCATTTCAGGCGTAAAATATATCACTTACCGAGATCTGCTATCGCGGAGTGCCACAGCGAGTTATGACTAAAAAACGTGATAATAAGTTAATATTTTGATTGTATATCACAATTCCAATTAATAAACAAAAAAATTGTTTATTTTGTCACTGATACTGAATAGGTAAAAAATAGTTTATGACGCAGCGACAAGCGAGAAACAAGTTCGAAATTATGTGCATAATAGTGAAATTGTTGGTAAGTAGTGTAACAAAGTGAAAGAATTTAGAATTGATTTTTGTTATAATTAAGATTCTTCACTATTTTATTAGCGGTAGCTTAGCTTTTATCGAGATAAATCGTCTGTTGTTTGGCGTGCTATATGCAATCTTGCCAAGATTAGTTTGTAATTATTAATTTAGTAACTATAAAAACAATTTTTAAATTTTAATCTTTTATCAGTATCTTTTGCGATGGGTAAGGGATACTTGCAAAGCACAAACGAAATTTAGTCAACTTTCTATGAATGAAATTAAAGGAAAATTGTTGCTATTGCCGAGAGAGACGAAAAATTGTTAAGACGAAATTTAGCAGCAAAGAATCCGGCAGGAGCTTGTTAACTACATCTGGCATAAGAAATTGATTCATCAGTAGGTGAGACATGTTTAGAATGACAGAAAAGGATGCGCTAACGGGAAACAACATCAAGTTTTTCATCCGAGAACCGACCTATAAATTGGACGCCAAGTAGACTGAATAGACTAAGACCATTTTTATACTGTTACTACGTGCATATTCCTGGCTATAAGCGAACCAAAACAGAAAGGAAATCCAAAACGGGATTCTTATTATATTTTCTTATTGATTTTTATGTACCAAAATGTTACTTTAATACTGACAATTATCCTAGTTAGAAAGAAAACAAAAAAGTTATTTACGGAGATTATAATAAATGTTTGCTTTAATTTATTGTACAGTTAATTAAATCAAAGCAACTTGTGAAATTTTATTTTGAACCGAGGCTTATTCCTCTAAAAAAAATACTTTCGTCAAATTGAATTTCGTATATTATGATTGTTCAAATGTTTGTTCATAATTATCGATTATGTCATCGGGATAAGCAATTTTTTTTTGTATGGGCGCTTGATTCGGGATGGGTCTTTATCGATAATTTTGAGGTTGCATTATGGATCATATTCTTGGTCGTTTTTGCACGATATCTTCAGAAGTGTTTAGAGTATAAATTTTTATTGCGGTTGGTTTAGTGTGATTCCTAATTTAATTATTGCCCAAATTATTTATTTGCACATTTGGATTGAAATTTGAATTCCAATTGAATGGATAAGAATTTGGTGTTAAGTTTTATGGATTAGATTATTGATTGAATTTTTGCTATTTATTCATGTTATTAAAAGTTTTTGCGTGTTTTAATTTATCATTAAATTAACAACCAATTGTGAGCATACACTAACATATGCTTCATTTAAATTTCTGAGATTTTTAGCTCGTCTTAATTGTCCTACTGGTTCTTTCACCTCCTTAATAACATTGTTAATGCATAATTTTGAAACTATGTAATAAAAAGTACTACTTCCTCTGTAGCAGAGTTTGTTTGAATGTATGATGTTTGCAAGTTTGAGAAGTGTTGTAATTAATAATCATATTCAATGACTTTAATTTAGTCATTTCGATACAAAGAGTGTAGCTATCGCATTTGTTCGCGATATGCTTACTAAAGCAGTTTTTAGATCATTACAAGTATTGATTACACAACTGCATATGTTTGCAGCAGCTACACCATTTATTTTTGCTAGAAATTTCAATTCTTAAGATACTCATTTTGAAAATCTGCAAGATATTTTGTAATATAAAATTTTGTAACTAGTTTTTGGCAGAATTACTGGCCTTGTGTTACACCTGTAATAAATTATGCAAAAGGAAAAAAAATATAGTTCTTGTACTGTATAAATTGCATAAAATATAGAGATGGGCGAATATCAAATTTCTCGAATTCGAATATCGAATACGAATATTAATCAGATATTCCTAAAATTATTAATAATTATTTAATTAGGTTCTTTTCATTATTTGAATGAACTTGTTAAGATAAAATAAAATCAAAACAAAAAGTACAAACAAAAAGAAAATGACGAAAACTTCAAATTTGAGGTGAAACGTACGGGCTGATGTTGGTGAAAAACAAATTTGAAATATGGTACGTCTTCATGGTTTTGAAACAAAATATCTTTGTTATTAAAAACTTCAATGTATTGTAATAGCTTAAGTTTATGTACAAATGATAAAGGAAAACATAGTCAAAAATTGAGATCAACATATGGCCCGATATTCGAGGTATTCGAATGTTCGCTATTCTGACGTTAATATTAGAAAATCTCGAATATCGAATAATGTCAATATTCGCGGCATTCGACTATTCGCGGTTGATATTCGCCCATCTCTAATAAAATCATATCTAAAATTGTATATTATGAACAGCTACGAAATATAACAATAACAGCTATACATAAGAAAAGCAAGCTTTTATGGAGTGTGAAATTAATAATATTACTAATTATAAAGTATTATGAAGAAATCTGGACAGAATAGAACTGAAAGGTGAATCGGCTAAGGATATTCCAAATAATTTATGTGAACCTGAGGATTAGGTACTCAGTACTTGTGTGACAAAATTAGTACTGTGAATATTAATCCTGATTCATCAAATTTTTCTTTGTATGGTAGATATAAGGAGACATCTGGTCAACAGTTTGAATTTAAATTTGTAGATTCTGAAAGTATAGCAATGATCTAAATCAATATAAATCTAATGCTGTACGAGCTGATGGCATTTCTTTATCAATGATTAAAATATTACTACCAGTAATAGCAGATTATATTACGCACATTATAAATATGTGTATTCTGGAAGGTGTAGTTTTTGAAATTTGAAAACTGCAATTATTATTAAGCCAGTAGCAAAATATAAGGAATATGCTACATATGATGACTTGCGTCCTGTCAGTATTTTACCAGCAGTTCTAAAGTGCTGGAGAAAGGATACTGTAACTAAATCATATGGTACGTAGAAAAAATAATATTTTGTCTGGAGATCAATCTGGATACAAAGCTGAGTATGGCACGAACACATGTCTTTTAAATATTTGCGACATTTTATTAAATAATTTTGATAAATCTAAAATATCTTTGCTAATCCAAATTGATTTTACTATGGCATTTGACATGGTTGCTTCTTGATAACCTTAAATTTAACATTTCAATGCAATTCTGTAGTGCGTAAGTTATCTAAAAAATAGAAATTCAATTTTTATCTGCAATGTAACCACAGGGATCAACTTTGGATCCGTTGTTCTTTCTTTTATATGTGGCAGATATGACATCAGTCCTAAATTTTTCTACAGCACATTCTTATGCAGATAACAAATCAATTCTTGCTACTATAGATCCATCATATAAAGATTAGCAAATTGCAGTTTTTAATTATAGACTACAGTCTTTGGGTAAAAGACAACGACATCAAAATCAATGCCAAAAAATTTTCATTTCTTGTTGGTAACTGCACTTTCATAACGGTTACTATATTGGACGGTACAATTCTCTAACGTAGCACTTGTATCAGCATTTTAGGTCGTCTTGTCGATAAATATCTCGTCATTAAATAACATCCTGATAATAAAAAACGTATTATGTCTAGACTTAGACTACGGCATCTATATCAATTTAACATGACGTTAATTCATGCGTAAAATTGCGTGGCTGATCTCACCGCTATTTGACTATTGTGCTTGTGCCTTCTTTGAAACCTTACTGAATACGATAAGAATAGAATTACGTTCGTACAAAATTCTTATTTCCATTTTATCTACGGCGTACGTAAATATGCACATATTACTATATATCGTGAATTAGCTAATATTATCTGCATGAAAACTATGTATCTAGATTTAGTTTATATAGTGCCAGCTTATAAAAAATCTAAATTCAAGGGTTCTTTTTCATTTTTCTTTGCTAAAAATCCACAAAAAGTAGCAAAAGTATAATTAATATTTTCTAAACTATCATATAAAAATTGTACTAAATCATTTAGAGCCGAGATAGTTGATTTATCCGGTCTGAAACCGTGCTGCTCATTGCGAAGTATATTATGTGTAATTAATCAATCACTTAGCCTTTTGGCCATTAACATCTCAAATATTTTTGAAAAGGATGACAAGAAATTTGCCTAAAATGGATTTTTTACCTTTCTTGAAAATCGGTACTGTTCTTGCCACTTTAAGTGATTCTGGGAATTTACCAGGTTGAAATGATTCATTTATGAAATATGTAAGAGGAGAGGTGATAAACTCTCGAACATGCTTTAATACGGCTGAACTAATTTTATTACATCCCGAGGAGTATGACATTTTTAATTTATTAATTACACTGAATACATCGATTTCGGTAACTGAGTCTAAATAGATAGTTTGTTCTGATCTTGCAATTGTATTAACATTAAAATTGGCTATAACATTGTGATTAATTAAATTAAATTGAGATAAGATATTATAAGCAATATGTACAAATTAGGTATTGAGAGCATTGGATATATCAGTAAAATTAGTTAAGATTGTGTTATTTATGTTCATTATTTGATTCCGGTTTTATAATATTGTTAATGACTTTCCACATAGCCCTAGATTTATTTGTTGAATTTAGAATTTTATTATTGTTGTAATGATTTTTAGTTTTGTTAATTTCGTTTTTATAGTTTCTTTTAAAATTCTTACAATATATTTTAATGTCTGAATTATTACTGTGTTGGTTTACTAGTTAATTAATTCCTTTTAGTTTTTTGCCAAATTCAATAAGCTCCGCATTTATACAGGGTTTTAGACCCGGAGCATTATTAGCACTCCACTTAATGTTCATTTTAGGAAATGCTATATTGAAGTAGTTATTAAAAATGTTCATGAAGTGATTAAATTTGTCATTAAATGAATTAAAACTGTTTAATTCTGACCTGTTTTCTTTTATAAATAAGAAAGCAATATAATTATAATTAGTTTAGTTAAAGATTCTTTTAGATTCTTGGTTAGTATTTTTTGAATCTAGGTCAGAATTGAAAATTGTAAAGATATGAACAGTGTGGTCAAAGAGCGCTGTAAGTATTACCATAGTTTTAAGTTTAATAGAATCTAGATTACAAAAATTGTCTAAGCAAGTAGCACTTACTTAACTTATTCTTCTTCTTCTAATGGCACTACAGCCCAAATCGGGCCTGGGCCTACCGGACACACCGAGCCGCAGTTTTTACACTGCCGTACTGCCGGTTTTCGTAGTCGAATGCTACATTATTGAAGGCGTATAAGTGACTAGCTTATAGCGCCCGAGTGTGATAAATACATGTAACTGTATTTTATATTTTAACGACAAATCACACATTGTCGACAGGCGGATTCGAACTGACGAACCTTGGCTCGGGTGACGTCACAGTATGTTAAGAGATGTGCCTTAACACGCTCGGCCACCGCGCCTGTACTTAACTTATTCTAGTTGGTTTGAATATTGTAACATCTAAACAGAAATAGTTCAAAATATTGTAAAGATCGAATTTATTTTGAATGTTTTATAAAATATAAATTATTACATTTTATCTATTCAGAAAGAATTACAAAATAATTTGGTTATATACTATCATATAGAATTTTAGATGAGTTGTGTAATTGAAGGCTATGTTTTCATTTAATAAATAATTCTCATCAATTATATAATAAAAAGTGACAATAACAATTGTTTACTTGCCTACATCATTATGAATGTTTTATTACAATTATGATGTAGAGTTTGTATTTCTAAATAATTTGTGTCTCACACTTTTGTTCTAAAACGATCTGGAATACAGGAAATTACAAAAGTATTATTTTACATGTTAAACGTTAATGGCCGGTCACCACTCTGTATATATATATATATATATATATATATTAACTTTTTAGATGGTTATTAAAAGCTTAATAACTATATCAGTTAATTTTTTTCTTATCCAAAATGAAACTAAATTGAATGAAACATGAATTTTAAATCATTTTATCTGCAGCTAGTCCGAATATACAATCGTAGCGCAGGTAAATATGCATTCGGTTCCGCATACATAACAATGTTACTTGACAATGGTTAATCCACTCGGTGTGCATTCTACAGAGTAATGTCTCAAACCGTGCAAAATAACTAAGGCCATTTAGACTTCTCTAGTACATATAATACTATAATGTTTGTATAGGTCCTTAGATTTGCAGATTCACGAATTTTCCGTGTATGTGTTTGTTTCTGTTAAATATATTTACGCAGCAGCGTTGTTTGTTATTTGTCAAGCACTATTGTTGGTATTTGTTGAGTTGATTGAACATTACATATAGTACATGACTATCATAGAACACAGGCATAGACGAATATTGCGGAGAAGTCAAATTTAAACAAAATAAGTTAAATGAAATAATATTTAGCTTTTTACGATTTCATTGTAGGTGCTTTAAAGCCATTTTTTTTAAATCTTTCGCTTAAATGTAGAATTCTGAGATTAACAATAAATAATAAATTTCCAGATGTGATGTTATATTTAATGTACAGATTTATCAAATTACTTAGGTACTCGGTTTATATAAATTTACATACTTTGCAAATCTATGGTTCTAGTTTATTATTTTATAAGAATTATTATGCGCTCCGGGTGTGGTGTTCCCCATACAGTAATTGTGATATTTTATTTAAAAGTTTAGCTATCGATCTTTAAACGTCTTACGAATTCAAATAAATATTAATAATTTATGTACTATTTTTATTATATCTGAAATATAATGTAGTTTTATTAAATAAAACAATTTAATTTCCGTCATTTGTTCTTTCTCTCTTTGAAAAATATTACACGTTTGATTCTTTGTACTCGATATTCATGTCGAGCTCCAATGTAATATTGGTGAAAATCAGAGCACCTCCATGAATTCAGAGATACATCGTAGCTTATCTTCTCTTACAGTTCATAGCTTTCCGTAACAGCTTTCTGTAGATAGCTTCCGACCATTACAGCGGCGGGGATTAAAATATATTTTAAAAGGTGCATTTTCTCGAATTTCAGTACTTTCGGAACATCATTTGTTCATTATTTAAAGTGGTTTTGTATATTTGTACAGAACATATTTAAATTTTAATAGACATAATTGTAAAAAATCTAAGTTAGATCAATTATTCATATATGGCCGTCGCTAGCATGGCGCGCACAATGCGGGCAACATCGCCAAGGGGGCAACAAATATTAAAAACAAAAACTTTATAAAGCACTGTTATACTACTCATATAATGGACTTTTTCTGTTGACAAACTTGTTTGTACACATTTGCACGAACGTGAAATAGTTTCGTAAAATATAATTTGAGAATATTAATATGTTTAAAAACTTGCATAAACTTGAAATTTATTTTAGGGTATAAACGCATGGTTAGTCCATATAAAATAGTATACGAATTAAGAATTAGACATTCTTGAATTTTATTGTTTTGGTTTATCTTTAATAATAATTGTGAAATTTCAATAAAAATGTTAAGTACCATAATTTTATTCTATTATAGACGTTCTAGATTTCAAAAACAGTTTTAGTTTCCAAAATAATTTTTAAAAATTGAAAATTTAGGTTTGTGAAGATTTTTTTTATTACATTAAAAAATATTAAATTCTTAGTTCTTTTGTAGTAGTTCATTAAGATGATTTGAAATATTTTTGCAAAATATCGTTCTGATGAAACTTTTGAAATTGTATTTCCTGGAGCAAGTAACATTGCTGTAGAACAATGAAACCAAATTTTCCACCAGATACACATTTGCGCTCTAGAAGAGTACTCAAACAATATACTTACGAACAAAGGGACGAAGTTATTATTGATACAAAACTAAATTTTGAAATTAAATTTTTGTATCAGAATTGTAGATCAAACATTCATGTCTCTCAATAACATATTTGAAGAGAAAAAATTGATGATGAAGTTTTCAGTTTTAGAAACAATATTGTAAAATATAAAGAACTTTTGAAAATTTTTAAAAATTTACATTTAAAATTGACATTGATGGGTTAGATTTATTTGAAGAATTAAAACCTATTAAGGTATATGTTTCAACTGATTTAATACAAGATCCTTATAAAATTTAACAGTTTCTATTCCAAAATTATTAATTGCCCACGTATACAAATACTGCCAATTCCTTTAGAACATTGTTACCAGTTTCAGTTCAGTATCTGGAGAAAGATTTTTTTTTTAATTAAAAATTATTTAAATTATAGCTATTGAAAAAGATATTTTAGATGAGATAGATACTAATAAAATTATTGAAAAATTTAACTGTAAAAACAAGAAGAATTAAATATTTGAAATTTAATCTTTATTTAATGCTTTTTCATTATATTATTATATTGGACTGCTTAATTTTGTCTGGATTCCTTGCACGTAAGATAAAAATACCGACCCATAGTTATTTGATGTTTATATATATATATATATATATATATATATATATATATATATACAGACCTGGGCAGTAGTTAACTACTAAGTATTTAAATTACTACTTTTTCAAAAGTAATTGTATTTAAATTACTTTCTTTAAAAAAGTATTTGTAGTTGTATTCGCTGGAATTTTGTGAAAATATTCAATAATTATTTTTTTTTTTTTATTTAAGAAAATTATAGAGGTATTTCGGCAGCTAAGGCCACTAATACCCCGGTACATTGGTTATTTACACATATTTAAGTTATATATCATTTGTAAGGTTACAGTGTTTTAGGTAATTGGTGATATTTTTTATGTTTTGTGGGTTGTTTGCTAATGCTAGTTTTAATGTGGAAGGTATATTATGTGTTTGCCTCTGTGCAGTGTATTTGTTACATTCTATTATAATGTGTGTTACCGTTAGTTGTGTGTTGCACGTGTCGCATAGAGGGGGTTGTGTTTTTTGTAGTAGATGGCTATGTGTGAGGCGAATATGCCCAATTCTTAGTCTGGTCAATATTGTTTGGAGTTTTCTTTCTTCGGGTACTGTCCACACTTGGGTTTCTTCTTTTATTTCCCTCAGCTTGGTGTTAACTGTTTGTGACCACCTATATTGCCATTCTTCTTTTATTTTCATTTTTATTGTGTTTCTTAGGTCTTCGTTCGGGATTGGAAGTCTTTGTAGTTCTTCCGATGTTGCCTCTTTCGCTGCTTGGTCTGCTTTCTCGTTTCCTGGGATTCCTATATGGGATGGTATCCATATAATGTTTACTTTTTTTCTTTGGTTACTTGTAGCTACGTGAATATTGTCTTGTATTTCTTGTATATCTTTATTTTTTGGATACATGTTTGAGAGACTTTGTATTGTGCTGAGGGAGTCTGTGCAAATGGAGAATTTAGCTTTATCTGATTGAATGATGAAGTTTGTTGCCATTTTAATACTATATATCTCTGACGTGTATATACTACAGGGGGATGGTAACTTTTATTTTACTCAGAGTAATTTAACTACATTTGTAGACTATAAACTACTTTAGGTAATGTTAGACGAAATTCAAATTAAATATAAATTAGACAACACTAAAATTATAGCAACTGCAACAGATAACGGCAGTAATTTTATTAAAGCATTTGAGGAGTATGGCGTAAAACTAAAAAATTTAGAAGTAGAAGAGGAAGAGGAAACATCAGATTCTGAAGGAGAATCTAATACTATTACCTTTGAAGATTTCAACGATTCACAATCACAATTTAAACATTTACCACTTCCAAAACACTACAGATGTGCCAGTCACACTATAAATTTAATCGCTACTACCGATGCAAATAACGCTATAAACTCAAATGCATTGCTAAGGAGTAGACATGAAAAAGTTTTACAAAAATGCTCAGTACTATGGAATAAAGCAGGGAGGCCCAAAAGTTTTAGGTCATACTTTAAGTTATCCATCAATAACTAGGTGGAATTCATTTTATAATTCCATTTCACAAATTTTGGCTGAAAAAGAAAAGTTGCAAGAATTGTTTAAAACCTTAGAAATCAAAGATGGTTTTAAAGAATCAGAAATCCAGTATTTAGAAGAGTATTGCAAAATTTTAAAACCTCTGGCGGAAACGTTAAACTTTTTACAAGGCCAGGACAACACATATTATAGATATTTATTACCCAGTATAATTTCGTTGAAAGTAAAATTAGAAACACTTCGGAGTGATCTACATTTAAAAGTAACAACAATAATTTTGGAAAAAGTGATTCTAGGAGTAAATAAAAGATTTTCACATTTTTTTAATATTAATGAACAATCTAAAGATGCAATTATAGCTGCTATTACAATCCCAGATGTAAAACTCCGATGGCTTAATGTTTTGAAAGAAACAGATAATACTGCGAATTTTAAAACCATGATCGAAATTATTGTAAATCATTCTAAAGATATTTTTAATTATAATGACTTTAAAATAATACCAAGTGAGATAACAGAAGAGAGCGTAGATAAAAATTAATTTTTTTTATTTCAATGAAGATCCAATGAATCCATTTACCTTAACTTCAGGTGGTTTTGAAGACACAACAGGAAATAATGACCAGTACATGAAAAATAAAATAGAATTAGAACTCTTGAAATATCTTGAAGATAAGAGGTCTAATATAGAAATACTTCAAGATTATTCAATGATAAGAGAAATATTTATAAAATATAATACCTGTTTATCTTCTGCCCCTGTGGAAAGACTTTTTTCATTTGCAAGCTACAAACACAAAACTTTAGGCTCTAGACTTTGTTGTTTATTAATGTAAAAATATTATGATCTCGTATAATAAAATATATGAGAATACTCGTATATACATAAATACTTAACTAGTTTACTTGCTTGCTCCTGTCCTAAATCCTTTTTGGAAAAAGTAGTTGGAGAAAGTAATTGTTTTCAATTACTTTATTATAAGTAGTTTGTAGTTAACCTATTTTTTTTCTAATGTATTTAAATACTAAGTAGTTTAATTATTTTTTGGGCAAGTAGTTAGTAGTTGTAACTTAATTACTTTTTGGAAGTAGTTTGCCCAGCTCTGTATATATATATATATATATATATATATATATATATATATATAAAAAAACATCTTTGGGGGCCGTGATTTGACGGCTGGTAATCGCACTTTACGCGATGAAATATATCACTTACCGAAATCTGCTTCGGCAGAGTGCCACACCCATTAAAGGGTAAAAGGCGTAATGATGAATGAATTGAAAATGGGGCTAAATGTCTAGCGACGGCCCTGTATTCTAGTGTTTTATGTTGTATACCGAGTTTAAATTAATTTTCTAATTGGAAAACATATTTTTTAATTAAAAAAATAAAACATGAAAAACATAATATCAATAAAAAACAAATCACCATGGAAAATAAACCTTTTTAAAAAATGACAAAATATGATATAATTTTGACTACGTCGAAATCAAGTGAAATAAAAGAAATAGTTTTATACCCACATCCAGTGATTAGTAATCACGAGAATCAAACACAGCTTTTGCATTTTGGAGTGGATAAAAAATCTTTATCGATGTTAATCTCTTTCTGCTGTTTAACGATTATATAATACCTGCATCCGTCAGAATAAGACATAACCACGATGTCGAGATGAACGTGTTCAAATCTTGACGAAGGCAGTGTAAACGATCCAGGCGACGAAATTACGTTTCGTGTAATCTTCGATTGTTGACACTCTCTACGTATCCGTTTACAACAATCAGATTTTAATAATGACCAAGAATTACGTTTAATCATAAATTTACCCGTTGCATTGGCCCCTACATATGATAATCTGTGCAGTGTTCAAGGCGATTCTCCTAAATTCCGACTGCTGACTTTGAAATGTCATAAAATAGCTGTATTTTAGTGTCAGACATTTTAATTAACTTAAATTGTAATGAACTATCTTTATCTAGAAATATCTTGAGTTCCTTATCTGTCTTCCAGATGCGGCCAGAGCTTCATACCGTCAGGACGGTCGTGTGGATAGCGTTACAGAATTCGAATCCGGAATTCCCGAGATCGAATCGTACTCAAGCTAAAGAAATATATGAACTACCACACTGCGGCTCGGTGAGTGCGGACCCTGTACTGTAATTAAGATTAAATTCCTATTGTACAGCGTAACATAAATAAGTAAATAAATAATAAAACTGTCCAATTCTCCGATGCGTGATAGGGTGTATGCGACTATGTTGTTCTTTCCTGATATGTGAAAAATGCCAGTAGGAAAGTTAATTATAAAATCCAGATATTTGAATTGTCTTGAGGTAATCTGAGAACGATTTTTGCGGATTGCATATGTGTCTGAAGTGCGTCACGGCCAAATAGATAGCCGGGAGCTCTCTATCGTTTCTGGGAGAAAAATGATAATGGATGCCATGAATCGTCAACCCATTGTTGTAAAGCTGCACCAACTGAAAAATTTGATGCATCTGCATATAGAGCAAGCGGAATATCTGGTTTTGAATGAGAGGGTAGCATGGTTTGGGCTACACTTTCTTCTGAGTCTTCAAATGCCTTGGTAGCTTCCGGAGTTCAGCTAATCAATGTCCTTCTCTCGGTATTACCCTCCAAAATATCTTTTAATGGGGCAAAAATCTGAGCTGCTTTAAGTACAAATCGACTATAAAAATTTATACGCTGTACTGTGTACTGTGCTTCTTAAATTTTTCTATGAGATGTACTTTCTCGGGCATAGGGCGTGTACCAAACGCTGACATTCTGTATCCGAGGAAACAAGCATTTCGCAGTGTTGATTACTATACCATAGTTTTTAGGTCACTCAAATACTTGTTTCAAATGTATTTCATGTTCATCTAATGAAACGGACGCTACTAAAATCATCTATGTAAACGTAACAAAAGTCTAAACACCGAAGCACTTTATTCATGAATTGCTGAAAGATTTTGTCACTATTGGCGTTCAGTAATGCGAAAAATATTTTACCAACCTTTGTAGACAATGTCT
The DNA here is from genome assembly GCA_947425015.1 of Pterostichus niger. Taxonomy (NCBI): domain Eukaryota; kingdom Metazoa; phylum Arthropoda; class Insecta; order Coleoptera; family Carabidae; genus Pterostichus; species Pterostichus niger. The sequence continues at coordinate 28,801,167 of OX380337.1, read as the reverse complement.
GTGCTAGATTAATTGTTAATAAATACTCGTTCTATATTTTTCATATTTGTATTCCTCCAAATTTAGGTGTTGTTCACTATAATATTTATGAATTTTTGAATCACTGCCCTTCATAAATGACATTTTTTTATACTGAGTGATTTTAATATCCCTGAAATATCATTTAATGCCAATTATACACAAGCTCATGCTTATCAGGTTTTCATTTCTTTTCTTAAAATAGCTCAGCACAACAAAGTTTTGAACAACAAGGGCAGGTTGTTGGATTTAATTTTGACAGAACTGCAATGTGATGTTGCTAAAGCTGATGATCCAATTTTCAATTTAGATCTGGCTCACCCGGCTCTTCTCATTACAGTCAACTCTATGACCAATATTTCACATAAATTTCCTGTCAATGATCGAACTAAACTTTATGATTTAAAAAAGCCGATTTATCTAGATTATATACATATGTAAATAATTTTGATTCAAATCAACTAGAAAGTTTTGTCGACTTTAATTTAGTCTGTAATTTTTATTTTTAGATAAATGTGTGTCACTTAGAGAATCGCGACCTAGTACGTATCTATGTTGGTTTTCTAAAGATATAATTATTGACATTAAAGAAAAGGCAAGATTACATAAAATGCTCAATCTTTATCTCAATAATAATTTTTATCTAAACCGATATAAGTGCCTTAGATCTCAAATTTAAACCAAAATTGCGAATGCTCACATAAATCAAGCTGTAGCTTCGATAATTTCTGATCCGAACAAATTTTAGGGAAATATTAATACAATAAACAAAAAATCTCGAATCCCACACTGCTTGACATTAAATGACTGCATTTTCAATCATCCAAAGAATATTGTGAACGGTTTTGCATCTTCCTTTAACAGTGTTTCCTCCTCACATCACCCTACCACTATGCTTGCCGGTAATCCAATTAATAATCATGTTCAATTAAACTCAATATAAAAACTTCAGATCACTGCAGCTATAAGTTACTTAAGAATTAAATGTTCTACAGATCCGAATTTAGGATCAACTTCATTTTAAAAGATTGCTGTACTTCTTTTACTAACGCACTTTACTGGATTTTTAATTTATGTTTGAAAAGTAACACGTTTACAGCCATCTGGAGAATTACCCGTATTGTGCCTGTCTTTAAAGGTGGAGCCAACAGTAATATTAAAAACTACAGACGTATGGCTATGCCATCAAACTTAAGTAACATTTTGGAATGTTTAATTTATCAGTATATTCAATTGTACGTGATCCGATATCAATCTTCCAGCATGGCTTCATGGAGAAACGATCCACTGTCACTAACTTATTCTCCTTCACTCATTTTCTGTCTAGTGAACTTGATAAAAATAAACAAGTTGACGTAGCGTACTCAGACTTTTCCAAAGCAATTAATTGTATTAACCACAAAATAGTCACTCACAAACTACAAGCTTTCGGATTTTCCCCTCCTCTACAAAATCTTATTGCATTCTACTTAAGTGATAGAATATTCTTTGTTGAATATATGGGCTACAATTCCAGTCCTTTTGTAGCATTTTAGGGCGTCCTAGAAGGCTCTAATTTAGGACCCTTATTATTTTTCATTCTCATTAATGACATTTCTTCAGTAATTAACATCAAGGAACTTTTTTCGCGGGTGATTTAAAAATGTATTGCTGTGTCTGGTAACTTAGATTGTTTGGGTTTGCAAAAGGACTTGAACAAGATTAATGAATGGGGCCAATGCAAATCAACTTTATTTAAATATAAACAAATGTAAAATAGTTTTATTCGACAAAAATTCCCTGCAGCGGACTTCCTCTATTAAAGACCTTGACGTGATATTTGATGGAAAATTGTCTTTTAATGAACATATCTTAGAAATTGTTTCTTCCTCCCTTAAGTTGTTGGGCTTCATAAAACGTAATACAAAATCATTCAACAACTTAAAGTCCATTACAAGTCTGTTTTACTCATTTATTAGATCCAAACTAGAGTATTGTTGTATCATATGGAGTCAAATTTATAATAGATATGTGAACCTGATTGAATCAGTACAAAAAACAATTCTTAAATATCTGCACATCAAGAAATTAAATTGTTACCCATCTTATGATTCCCCGTATAAATAATCATTGTCGTGTTTTAACGTAAATAAACTCTATAAGGCGGCAATGCGCGTCCTTATTATCCTTATAGAAAGTAATGCACAACTTAGTTGATGATTCAGAATTACTTGCTCTATTACCTTTTCATATTCTTGAAACTAAAACAGGACACAATAACTGCTTTTATTGGCCTAAACCTCGCTGTACTCTATGTGTGCACTTTACAATTCTTTATATAATTATATTGGTATTTTTTGTACTTCTTTATTGAGTTTAAAAATAATTTCAAAAATGATCTAGTTAGTTCCTCTAATACAATTTTGTAATTGCTATGATTGCTTTTATTATTATTTTATATGTATTATTTTTGTAATGGATCTATTATAGGGTCATTAACCTGTTGATCTTCTTTATGATGTTACGTTTTCTTATGATTATTGCCGAGATTATTCGCCGAATATTGGGCAACCCCTAGGGCCGGATTGCAATTTTTACTGTGAGTGAGGTCGCACGCATATAATCTTTTGTCGTATCGAATAATTTGCTGAGAAGAAATTTACCACGTTGTGGGATTAGAAGATTAGTGCTTTCATTGAATATTGTTTTATTTGTCGGCTGTGCCGGATTTGGAGGATCCACCCCAGATAAAATATTTTCAGTTAAAGCCTGCTCAACACATTAATGTAAAGAATCTGTATTATTTGCTAATTTACAATTAAAATCTTACAACATTGTTGCTGTAAAACTTTAGTTTATTTGATTTGATTTTGACGTCTATATTATGCTATAATTTGTTATTTTTGACACAATAGTAGTTTCGATTTAGCCGGTGTTACATCAGACAAAACGAGATTCGAGTATATAACAGCAGATCGAGATACTCGGTTTGCCTAGAAGTACTTGACATAATTGGGAATCTGCTAGAAACAAACGCGTACGATACTTTAAGAACAGAATTAATAAAAAAAACTCGGTTCATTACAAGAGCAAGAAACACGACAACTGTTCGAACATGAGTTAGGAGCCCAAAAACCGTCACCATTTCTTCGCCATCTACCCAGTCTCGCCGGAACATCAGTTCCAAATCCAATGTTACGTAAAATGTAGACAGACAGACTACTTAACAGTATGCAAGCTATACTAGCTACCCAAAATCAGCCCAGCAGTTGCAGAAACTACGGCTCCTCCAGCCCAAATTAATTTCCTAATTTCTCAGGATAAACAGTTGACCGATTCAATGAAAGATGAGATAGCTTCGCTGCATCAAACGATGTCAGACCTGAAAGTATTAGACAGAAAAATTCGACAGTTTGATAAGCAACGTTCACGTCACGATCTCGTTCAAGAACAATTGAAAACGGCAAAAATGGACAATGTTAGTTAGTACCACTGGAAATATGATACCAACACTCGAAAATGTATTCAATTGAGTTTTTTCCACTGGAAAAACGCCGAGGCTAGTCGTTAATGGCGGCATACGACATCAGCCCGTCAACACCGCGCGCATTTTTGTAACGGATGCAGCTTCGGAAATTTAGTTTTTAATAGACATGGGAGCTGATATTTATGTTTACACTCCGACGTTTCCTTTGTGGACATCGCAGCTACAAATGGTATACCAATAGCAACTTTTGGCACCATTACCTTGATACTAAGCCTCGAACTTAGGAGTGCTTTCAAGCTCTCTAGATAATGGTAGGAAACTGTTTTTGTAGATTTTTCCCTTTTGTAAATAATTTCTAAACAATGGCATATCACGAAAAAGTTTTAAACAAAAAAGTAGGCAGGAAGGAAGGTAGAGAGAAATATTTCTATAGGGGCAGATTTTTGAGATTAATAGTAAAGTTTAGTAATCGAGTTAATAAAAAGAGATAGAACTCGATAATATAATGTAAATATGTAAACAATAATTAAATATATCAACCATACGTACATGTAGGATTCAAAATATTGATGATAGATAAATTATATTAGAATCAGTATTGATATATAGTATCGATACTATACCAAGTATCCAAAATAATTATTAACGTGTTGAAATATCGCAACCGAAAATTTACAAAAAAAAATGATATACAGCGTGCAAAATTGAGTTTTTTATATAACTTTTATAAAAACAAAGTTGTTAATGCGCAACTTTATTTAAAGATGTGTAGTATAATAAAGGTAGAAAAATTCATATTATGAAGTGAAGAATTGTGTGAAATTATATTAATTCCGATACCTTAAAAAGAGAATACTGATAAATGTTGTATCACAACATTGCCGAGAGTTATTTTTTTTACATATAGTGACAGCGTTTTCGGATTGTGATAACTAGATGAACAATATTTTTGGCAAGTCGTGAAGGATGTTCACAATGACAATGGGAAAGTAAGTAAAGAACGCAGATGTAAAATGAAGTAATACGCAAAAAAATTACCTTCAAATTTGGAATATATATATATATATATATAACTTAACTTTCTCAAACCACCAACTTAGTTTTTAAAAAAGATTTATTTAAGTATTACAATTACATGTGTTTCTACTTCTAAGTCTGAATCTGAACTGGCTAACATTATTACATCTACATACTAAATAACTTTACATATTACTAATGTCACGTTCGGGGGAAGGTGTCTATGTCAGCAGTTTGGTGATGAGTGGAACACTATAACTCCTCCCTCCTTAGAATTGAGCTCCCCCTGGAAGCTGAAGTTCGATGTCCTCTGGCTGAATTTCGGGTGGTGTCCTTCTTGAGCTGGATCGTGCAGCTCTTTTTGTTCTTATCCATTTTATGGAAAAGTAGCCGGCGGTGATTGCAATGATGATATACAGCAACAGAGACCAAATACTGGGAATATGAATGTTGATGGATTCTTCTTTTATAGGGACCATTGGGTTAAAGGAGATATCATTGAGTTTTAATGGATTTAGGTTAATGGAGAAGTTTGTAATATGTTGTGTTTGAATTTTGAAGTTTAATTTAGGTAATAGTAATGGTCGTCCTTGAATTTTATTTGAAAATACCAATTTTTGTTCTTTAAAGTAAATTTCACAATTATCCTCATTGTTTATTAAGTAGATTCCCACTAATGGTTTGATGCTAGTTTCTTGTAGGCATTTAATTACTACATTTTCTTCCTTAGGAAAGACGGCTAGGTATTTGATGAGTTCTGGAATCACTTCAATGTGGTTTTTTATTAAATTTATTTTTGTGTAATAGCAGTGGTTTGATGTCTGCTCTTGGAATATTTCTTCCTCGCAGGTTGAAGAAAAGTGGGCATGATATTTATTAGGACATTGGAATATTTTTGCTCGTACACACATGTCACTTAAAGGAATAATTTCCTTATCCGATTTTAGAAGATATTTTGTATTTGGAATGATTGTAACAAAATCTGAACCATATTTTGTTGGAATAGGATATAAATAAAATAATTCGAAATTTTTTTCAAAGTTGATTGGGGTGGAAATAAAATAAATTATTTGTGTAGGTTTCACTTTACAGTTAATTTTTAATAAGGATTCAAAATCAAGTAAATTTTCTTGTCTAGGTTCGAATGGCAGTTGTGCATGATAGAATTTAGATATTTTATTAAGTTCTGACAATAATTCAAGAGGGTGTATTATACTCGGGTGTAGGGTTCTTAATTTACAGAAGGTAATAGAGTTCTCAACATCTTGTAGGATATTGAGCACCGAGTTATATAGTATAATTAGTTGGTCGTAAATATTTTTGGCATAAAGAATGTCTTGGATATGCATATTATTTATTATTTCTGAAAGTTGTAAAATTTTGGATTTTAATATTTCTTCATTATGTTGAATGTCAATAACTGTTTTATTAAAATTTGTGATAATTTGGTGGTTTACTGAATACGCTTGTTTAATTTGATTTTCTAAATTATGCTCATTTTCTTGCATATGTGCTAACATGTCATTATATCTTTTACCGTCTTCGGCGTCCAAATTTCCGGTTAAGGATTTGAAAATAGTTCCCAATCCATCTATGAGGCCACGTTTATTTCGGTGACTAGCGTGTAATCCGATGTTTGTAATTTTAGTGTCTATGCTGGTTCGGATGAATTCTAATATTTTATCGTAATTATTGAGTTCATGGAGATACTGCGTGTTGTTGGAAATTGTTGATTTTAGTGTTTTGTATTGTGTGTTTAAACTATCATACTGATCTAGAAGAGGTTTGAGATTATAGTAGTGTATGAATGTGTGTGTAGTTTTTTCAAGCTTGGCAGGACCTAGGTTGATGGGAAGGATTCCAATGTTTTCTGTTATGTTTCTTATGATTGTTCCTCGCCCGCATGCGAACAGCCTGGAAGTGATTCAAATTGATAAGTTTTGTGTCGAGGTCGTTTTATGTTAGAAAGATGTATTTTTTCTACTGTATTACCATGAGTTGGCTTTAATTTGCCAGTTTTGAGTGTTTTATTTAATTTAAATAATTTTTCGCGTTTGAATTTATTTCTGGTTTTTTGCTGTTTTTGTTTATTTTTGACATATACTGTATCCGATATCTCGGGTAAATTTTCTCTAATTTCATTAAATTTACCAATCACTTTTTCCTTGTTCTCTTTTAATTTATCGTTAATTGTTCCGTAAAGTAATTTTGTTTTATTTTTATGATTTTCTATATAATTATTTATAAGCTGTTTATTTAAGTCGATATTAAAGGGTGATTCTGTATCTAGGTGACCGGTAATGATTTCACATGGTTTGAGTTTTGTGACTGAGTGATTTGTGTTGTTATACGCCAAAAGGGCGTAATTTACTTTGGATTCAATGGGTTCGGTTTTATATTCGTTTTGATTATTAAACAATCTAACGTGTTCGATGAGGGTAGAATGAAAACGTTCAATCGTACCATTAGAATCAGGATGCTGCGAACTTATAAAATGAATGTCAATTTTGTGTAGTAATAGTTCCTTAACGACAGAGTTTTTAAATTCTAATCCGTTGTCCGAAATGATTTGTTCTGGTATACAATGGTGTGTGAAATATTTAACTAAATTATTAACGACTTCTATACCTTGTCCGGAGTTTAATTTATAGGCTTGTGCGTATTTGGAAAATGAGTCTATTATAGTTAGGAATTTGACGTGTTCTAATGTAATGCTGTCGATATGCAAAATTTGGAAAGGTTTAGTAGCTGTGGGTGTGATGTTAAATTTTAATTTTAATGGTTTTCTGTCGTACTTTGTTATTTGACACGTTTCGCAGCTATTAATAAATGTTTGTATAGATTTCCTTAATTTAGGCCAGTAGTATTGTTGTTTTATACGTTTTTCTGTTTCGTCGATTCCCCGGTGATTAGTTTTACTGAGATGGTGATTTGTTATGATTTGTATGATTTCTTCTTCGTCGATTACGTCAGTTAGATATTGAGTGCATTTAACAAGTTTTATCTCAGAATTTTTAAAGTAATTTTGAAGTATTAAGCTTAGTTTTACATATAATTCATTTTTGAAATAAATGTGATATTTTACCTTAGGAACAATGTATTCTTTAAGAAATGTTATCATTTCGTTTTTGCAATTGTTTTTTGAAAATTCAACTAGAATCCTTTGTTTTGTTTGATTATATAATTTAAGTATTATAGGGGGTTTAGGGTTATATTCGACTTCTGATATTATTATTTGATTTTTCCCATAATTAACTGGGCATTCTACAATCGGGATTCCGATAATGGGGTTTTCTCTGTTAGAGTGTACTGTGATATCGCTTTCGCTTGGAGTGTCGTCATCGTTTATCTGAGTAGATTGCGCGTCACCTACTTCAACTGCTAGGGATTGTGCATCGTCATCGTTATTCCTATCTTTAGTCTTTTCTAATTCCTTATAAAAATTTTCCATATATTTGTTTAATTGTTCAATGTTATCTGATTCATTTATATTTAATTGAATTTGAGAAATTTCAGGAAGTTCGAAAACTGTTATCATTATATCAGTATTTTGGAAAATGTACTCTATCATTGATTTAACTTCATGCCAATTTAATTCGTCCAAGCCACAAGCAATTTTAGGAATGCTCAAATTTTTTAATTTTTTATTTAGACAGAATTCTTTTAATTTTAAAAGTGTATAAAATAAACCTTGTTTAGTAGGTTTGTTGAAATATCTTTCTTTTGTTATTAAATAAATTAAATATCTATTTTGATATTTTAAATAGACTAGATTATGAAGTTGTGGTTTTTGTGCTTGGAGTTTATCAACGTTACTAAATTTAATTTTGAATTTTTCTGCTATTCCAGATTTCATTTGTAAGTCTTTACTTACACAATGAGCTAGACTAGAATCTGGTGGTGCATTAAATAAATCACCTGTTACTTCTATAATGATATTTTTAGAATTTTGATTTTTATTATTTAAGTAATCCTGATATATAATTAAAGGTGAATCGTTATCGAAAATTTTTGGTGTGTTTTGGGTTACGTCGTCGTCTTTTGGTGGGATGCGACTAAGTGCATCGGCATTGGTGTTGAGTTTGCCTTTTTTATATACTATTTCATAATCGTACTCCTCAAGTTTGAGGCGCCACCGAATTAGTTTTTGACTACACTGTTTTAGTGACATTAGCCATTGTAACGGTCTATGGTCTGTGTAAATTTTGAATTTGCGTCCGAAAAGGTATGGTCTGAAGTATTGGGTCGCCCAAACAATAGCTAAAAGTTCTTTTTCTATTGTTGAGTAGTTTGTCTCGGTCTCGTTGAGTGTTCTGCTGGCGTAAGCTACAGGAAGGTCATTGCCAAGGCTGCCTTGTGATAACACGGCACCTAACGCTACGTTGCTTGCGTCAGTCGTCAGATTAAATTCTTTCTCGAAATCTGGGTATTGGAGTAAGGGTTCATTAGTCAGTAAATTTTTGCAAAGTTCAAAACATTGTCTGTATTCAGGGTTGTTTATGTCAATAATTGCGTCCTTTTTTAAGCACTTTGTGAGAGGTTTGGTTAATTTTGCAAAGTCTTTAATAAACTTCCGATAATAGCCTAAAAGTCCCAAAAAACCTTTAATTTGTTTACTAGTTTTCGGTATAGGATAATTTAAGATGGCTGATATTTTATCTGGATTCGGTCTCACGCCTTCGGGTGTAACGATGTGCCCGAGATAAGCTACTTCTTTTTTTAAAAATTCCGACTTGTCAACTTGAATTTTGAAATTAGATTTTCTAAGTCGATCGAATACTAATTTTAAGTTAAGCAAATGTTCTTGAAGGCTAGTGCTAAACACAATTATGTCGTCGAGGTAAACGAGGCATTTGTCGTGTGTAAGTCCGCGTAAAATGTTGTCCATAACTCGCTGAAATGTCGCTGGTGCGTTTTTTAGACCAAACGGCATTCGCAAGAATTCGTAGTGTCCGTCTTCAGTATTAAATGCAGTTTTAGGTATGTCTTGTTTGTCCATTTCTATTTGATGGAAGCCCGATGCCAAGTCGAGTGTAGTGAAATATTGACAACGTCCGAGTTTGTCTAAGAGGTCAGTATTGTTTGGAAGTGGGTATTTGTCACCTATGGTCTTTTCGTTTAATTTTCGGTAGTCTATGACTATGCGCCATTTTCTTTTACCGGATGCATCAATCTTTTTGGGAACTACCCAAATAGGGGAGGACCACGGGGAGTTGGAAGGCTTAATGATGTTTTGTTCTAACATTTTGTTTACCTGATTTCTTACTTCTTGCCTATGTACGTTGGGGTATCGATATGATTTAGTATAAATTGGAATTTCATCTTGAGTTTTAATACTGTGTTTTATTTGGTTGGTAAGAGTCAATTTTTGATCATCAGAATAAAATATGTCGGGATAGTCTTTAAGTAAATTTAACACAGCATTTCGTTCTTCAGAGTTCATATGTGCTGTTCTTATTTTCGAAAAATCAAAATTAGTTTTCTCAACGTGTGTCATGTTTAAATTTGGACCGGTATAAGTTTCATAATTATCAATTTTTTCTGCGATAATTGGTTTTAAGAGATTAAAATTTATTGCCTGGTCAGAAGTGTTAACGATTGAACATAATGCGTGGTAGTTATCTGCGACCGTAATGCACTCTGGTATTCTCAAATGTGTCGTTTTTATTTGGGGTATTAATACAGTTCCTTGTTTTATATCAACTTTAATTTTAATAATCTTTTCAGAATTTGGTTCTACAATATTCTTATTTATAACTGATATATTATTTACATTAGAATCATTTAATGATTTATGAAATTGAATTTTGATTTTTGCATTGGGTGTTATAATTAAATCGTTATGTGTATCAATTAGAATTTTTAATAATTTTAGATTATCCATGCCTAAAAGTAAGTCGAATTGTTCATGAAAGTTAAAAAGATGATACTTAAGATGTGACAATTTCTTATCTTTGTTATTAAATATCTTTGAAATGGGAACTCTTGTACTGTGTAGCTCAGTGGACGTGCCGTGAGCAGTGGTAATTTGAAACGGGTCATTGCGAATGGAATTCTTGTAATATTTATGTGCTATGTCTGGTTTAATGAAGGATTTAGTACTTCCAGTGTCAACGAGAATTTTTAAATTATGCTCGGGGGTTATAATGAAAGGAAGTTTGCTTTGGTGGTTAGTAAGATTTAATAGTTCGATTGTTGGAAAGGGTCGATGTCCGAGGCTGTTTCTCCTAAAAAACAGTTAGCGGATTGATCAGGAATATTATCGTTATTTATTTCGTTTTGGTCAGTAAGTTGTTCTTGTTCGTCACAATCATAATTTTCTAAATTATTAGCTTGTTCTATGTCTTCAATATTAAATAGTTCTTCTGCTACGTACTTAGGTAAATTTGATCTGAATTGGTTTTGTCCGAAGGGCCTTTGTCCAAACTGATTTTGTCTCTGGTGAAACGGATTCGGTTGAGAACGGAATTGTTGAGTGTTTCGGGTGGAAATACTCATTGGAGTAGGTTTTGGATAGTTTTGGCTGGTAGATGGGCCTTGGTTATTGTGTGGAATATTATTTCGTGGTGTAATCATTTGTTGATTATTAGGACGTACTGGAGCTCTGTTATATGGGTTGGAATTATTAGGAAAAGGATTTGTATAATATGTTGGTCTAGGAGAGAAATGCTTTATGTTGTGTGTAGGTGGTTTGTGATTTGGTTTGAAATTGTTTGAGTTAATGCTCTTAGATGGTTTGGAGATATGTTCAAATTGAAAGTCGTTCGCTAACATGCCTAGCGCGGAATTTAAATCAGAAGGATTTTTTGCTCTCATAAGCTGACCGATAGGTTCCTTCAAACCGCGTAGCAATATGCGTAGAGCATAGTTTTGGAAATAATCATTCATGACAAGAGCTACGGCAGCTGTAGCATGAGTTGAAATATAAGAAATTTGTAAATTTAAAATGTGCTGCAATCTTCCGTAAAAATCGAAAACAGTTTCATTTGAATTTTGCTTAAGATCGGTCATTTCAATATTTAATGTAAACCAATCGCGTTTATCTGCGAACGCGTTCAATAATGCATCTTTCAAATCGTCCCATGTTTTGACCGTACAACTTGCAATATTAATTGCAGCGTCGCCCTTAATTTTTGTTATTATACTATTCATCAGATATTCATTTTGGAAATCTGTTGGGTCGGCGACAATATAAAATTTGTTTACAAGTTTTTCACAAATATCAATAAAACGAGGTAATAATTCACGTTCGCCATGAAATTCAGGCAGCATATCAAGGTATTCTTTTTTTAGAACTGGCACTGCCATTGTAAATTGGGGTTGTCTTATAATAAAATTTGTATTTAAATTAGTTTCAATAAAATCTTCAAGATCTGGTTCAGATTCTGAATTTGAGCTTGACTCAGAATTAATAAAAATAGTGTCTCTAAATGACATGTATGACTTACAGAAATATTAGTGTCCACTTCATGTGCCCTGAAGTCGTCCACGGGGTTAAGAATGACGGCCGAAGTTCTCTGATGTTCGTTCAGATGGTTACGGATGTCGAATCTTGGCTTCTGGTGTAGTCTCGAGTTGCTCTGGTTGGTGTGGTTCGGAAAGGTTTTGATTTTTCTTTTTTCTTTTTTCTTGTTCGATAGCCAATTTAATCACAATGTGAAACAAATTATATTCGTTAATTTGTATTGACTATCCTACCAGGACTGCGCCACTTAACTTTCTCAAACCATCAACTTAGTTTTTAAAAAAGATTTATTTAAGTATTACAATTACATGTGTTTCTACTTCTAAGTCTGAATCTGAACTGGCTAACATTATTACATCTACATACTAAATAACTTTACATATTACTAATGTCACGTTCGGGGGAAGGTGTCTATGTCAGCAGTTTGGTGATGCGTGGAACACTATAACTTATATATATATATTTTAAATAACTAACGTAAATGTTATGCATATGACGAAATTGTCGATTAAGTGCATTTCGATGACAGGTACGGTCTCCTCTGCTATAAAACAAACCTTAAAATTGATGAAAATTTTAATACATTCTTGAAACTGTTAGCTTTGGCTTTTTAATCAGAAGCGTCGTTGTCAACAAAAGATAGAGAGCTTTTCCCATCACCATTTCTTTTACATTGTGTGATCAATCATTGAAGTTGCGGTCGGATAAGTGGCAATCGCGTTTTGTTCGGAGGAATGGTTTTTTTTTCAGATTATCATAAGACTTTGAAGAGTATGTAAATGCTTTTGTAACAATATTATTGCAATTGATAAGGCAGAAAAGTAATCTTTCTTTCAATACATTTTATAACTTAACACTGGCAGGTAAATACTAGGGTTTGACCTTTCGAATCAATAGGAAATATTATTTTTGTAGATAATATGTCAAATATTTTTTATCTTTTTACTTCCTTGTACGAAGTAAAGGAAGTATTGTAATCGCGAAAATTTTCGGTTCTCAGATTTCAACGGAAATAGGTATTTTGGCCCTCCCTGAATCCATTTTGACTAATTTCGTCGTGCCGTCTGTACGTACGTACGTATCTCGCATAACTCAAAAACGGTAAGCCGTAGAAAATTGAAACTTTATATTTAGGACTGTTAAAACATCTAGTTATGCACCTCCCTTTTTGGTCATTATACAACTACCGGAAGTGGTACTTTACCTGAAGCCTATAATAGATTTTCATGAAAAACTATATTCAAATATAATTTAAAACTTTCCAAATTTGGTATATAAGACTACTAAATCAATGTAAATAACATAATAGATTTTGGTTAAATTAGACTAACCGGAAGTGGCACATTACATGAAGCTGCTAACAGTTTTCCTTGAAAAAAATTGTATTATTTTAACTTGAGAAATAAATGCTGCAAATAAAAGTTTTAGAGAAGTAAATTCTGCGACTAGCACATTAAGAATTTTTAAATTAGGTTTTTGCATAAACGAGATATCTAAATTAAAATATTATATATTTTTTGATTTAAAAAAAAATTAAGTTTGCTATGGATTAGAACAAAAAATAAAAGATTTAATGTCAAATATGTACAATTAAAAAAATATCTATAGTTTAATACGCGTACAAGGAAGTCATGTGGTGTCCACATCAAATTTTTTCAGTTCTATAATATTGACTATTTCGAAGTAATTTTCGATATTTTACACCTCATTTCTGTTATTACAAAGCATGCAAAATTAATTTTAGATTTAGCTATAGAATTTTATGATCTTTCAACTTTATTTGAAGGTTTTGTCTTAAAATAATTAGAAAAGTAGAAAATTACGAAATGGTGATTTTATATGTTAAATCCTATGACTGAAAGCCACTGGAACAATCAATGACGAAACTTTGCCTCATTTTGGGAAAATATATTTTGGTCTGCATCAGCTCAAAATAAAAAATGTTTATTATTATTAATTGGAAAAGCTATTGAATTCAACATACAAGCAGAAAGCAAAAATTATAAGTATAACATAAAATGAAACTCCATTAAAACGAATAACGATTATTAATAAATATGCACATAAATGCTCGACACATTCCGGGTCCTAGATTTAGGGTTAATAGTCTAGGGTTGTTCGTAATGTTCTTGATGTCTAGTCCGTAGGTGTACGTGAAGTACATGGTCCTGGAAGATTGAGATTTTTATTAATAGTTTTATAAAGTTTCATTGGTCGTTTAATGTTAGATAGGTGATTTTTAGTCTGTTAATTTCTACCGTTTTTAAGTTTTTATTTATTGTTTTAATAATTTCTTTTTTAATTTCGGTTCGCATGTTTTATTAACTTTTTGTTTATTTTGTATGTAGGTTATTTAGTGTATGTAGGGTGAAGTTTCACGATTCTCATTTAGTTTATTAATTAGAATTGATTTTTTATTTTGCCTTCGCTCATTAATATTTTTTTCTTTATGCTTTTGAACATAATCTTGTGTTATTTGTTTCTCTAATTGTAATTCAATAGGTGAGTTAGTTTCAAAGTGCCCGTTAATAATTTCTATTGGTTTTAAACCTGTGGAAGTATGATGAATGGTCTCCTTCTTCTTCTTCATATTACTCCCAGTGGAGCATAAGGCGCCTTACGGCGTTTCTGTAGCATTTTTTTGATGGCAGAGTTGCTAGCTCTGCGCATCTTTTGTCTTTATTTCCGTTTTCCATATTCTTGTTTTTCTTTTCTATATATCCTGTTCCACTTCTATAATTCTTTATATTAGTTTTTTCCCGTCTTCTCTGTTTGCAGCTATTTGCTTAGCTTCGTTCCATGATATATTTATTTTCTTTAGTTCTCTTTGTACGCTTCGTTTTCAGGAGTCTATAGGTCTACCCACTCTTCTGCTGTCGCTTACATTGAAATCAAGAGCTTGTCTTGTTATGTTGTCTTGTGTTTTCCGTAACGTATGTCCTATCCATTTCCATTTCAGTCTTTGTAGTGTTATTTTGATGCTTTCCTCCTCTGTAATATGCCATAGTTCTTCGTTTCTAATCGTTTGGGGCCAGAATATGCCACATATTATTCTCAAACACTTGTTTACGAATATTTGTATCTTTTTCACATTTTGCAAACTTGTCTTCCAGGTCTCTGCGCCATATAGTAGTACGCTCTTTATGTTTGTCTTAAAGAATCTGATTTTTGTTGTTTTGGAGATTTTATTTGTTGACCATATTTTTTTAGCATGTTAAAAGCTTTCTGTGCTTGATTTATTCTTCTTTCTATGTCTTTCTTGCATCCTCCTTTGCTATTTATAACGCATCCCAGGTAGCAAAATTCTTCTACCTCTTCTATATCTTCACCTTTTATATTTATCTTGTCTTCGTTGTTGTTCGCTTTTACTAACATCTTCGTTTTCTTCCCGTTTATCTTTAGACTAGCTTTTTTTGCTGTTGTTACTAGCGTATCTGTTTTTCTTTTCTGCAAACAGACAGAGATCATCTGCGAACTCGAGGTCTTCTAATTTTTTGAATGGGTTCCAAGGAATTCCAGTTTTATTATCTTGCACTCTTCTCATTATCCAGTATATTACTATAAATAAATAAATAAATATATCATTACGCCTTTTACCCATCACTGGGTGTGGCACTCTGCCTAAGCAGATCTCGGTAAGTGATATATTTTTTCGCGTGAAGTGCGGTTACCAGCCGTCAAATCACGGCCTCCAAAGATATTAGTGGTGGGGGAGCCACAGGGGTAGATTTTTTAAATTGGTAAAAATTACTAAATTATTACTATGAAGAACAATAATGGGGATAGTATGCATCCTTGTCGAACTCCACTATGAATTTCTGTTTTATATGAGAGCTATCCTTCAGGTTCAATACTTGCTGTGTAGTTTTCATATACAAGCTTTATCATTCGTATGTATTTTTCTGTTACTCCATATTCCTGTAATATTTTCCACATTTGGTATCTGTCTATTTTGTCAAATGCTTTTTCAAAATCGACAAAGTTTACATGTATTTCGCCTCTCATTTCTATAACTTGTTCAATAATAATTCGAAGAGTACATATTTGGTCTACGCAAGATCTTTGCGCTCGTAAGCCAGCTTGATTTTGTCTTAATGTACTGTCAATTGCTCCTTTCATTCTTTCTAGTATTACCCTGGTCATTATTTTACTTGTCATGCAAAGTAACGTGATGGGTCTCCAGTTTTCGCAGATTGACAGGTCTCCTTTTTTTGGTATCTTATTATGATTCCTTGTGACCAGTCCTGTGGAATATATTCTTCGTTCCATATATTCTTTTCATTAATACGTATAATACGTCTACTGTTGTTTCTAAGTCTGCTTTAATTAGTTCAGCTGGGATGTTATCGATACCCGCGTCTTTTCCGTCTTTCAGTTTCTTTACTGCACTTAATATTTCTTCTTTGGTGAGTTCTTTTTCATTTAGCTTTAGCTCGTAGTTTCCATGCTGTGTTTCGTCTCTGTTTGCTATTTCTTGTGTTTCGTTCTTTTTATACAGTTCAGTAAAATGTTCGGTCCATCTTTGTTTAATTTCAATTTCTGTTTTATAGGTTTTTTCTCTATTTTTACTTCTCAGTTTCCGTGTTTATGTTTGTCGTTTTCCTGTGATTTTCCGTGTTATTTCGTATAACCCTCTGATATCAAAAGTACGAGCCGCTTCTTCAGCTGCTAGCGCGAGTTCTTCTATGTACCTTCTCTTGTCGTTTCTGGCAGATTTCTTTACTTCATTGTTTTTTTCCCAGTAACATTTCTCTAGAATATGTTTTTCCGTCTCATTCATTGTACATAATATTCTTGTTTTAATATTCTTCCTTTCTTCAATTTTCTTACTTGTGTCTCTCGATAACCATATTTGGTCCATCTTCCTTTTTATTCCAATAGTATCTGTTGCTGCCGATCTAAGAGCATTTTTATATTTTTGCCATACTTCCTCGCAATCGTAATTATTTAGTTCTTCTATGTTTCCGATTTCAGTTTTTATTTTTTGTTTGAACTTTTCTCGTATATCTTCATCGCCTTTTAACCATCTAACGTTATACTTTTCTCTTCTTCGTTCATTTCTTGGATGTGTTTTTAAACTAATTTTCATTTTAGCTCTGACTAGCGCATGGTCAGACCCAATATCCACTCCTCGCATTGCTCGTACGTCTTTAAGTGAGTTTAGCCACTTTCTTTCAATAAGGATATGGTCTATTTGGTTCTTTGTTCTTCCTCCTGGCGCCGTCCACGTTTCTATGTGTATGGTTTTGTGCTGAAACATTTTGCCCCCGATAATCATATTGTTCATTATGCAAAATTCTATTAGTCGCTCTCCATTGTTATTCTTAATCCCTATACCATATTTTCCCATTATTTGTTCCATGCCAGTGTTGTTTTTACCTACTTTTGCATTCCAGTATCCCATTATAATTTTAATATCTCGTTTATATTTTCTATCGATTTTACTGAAGGTTCCTTGCATTTCATCATAGAACAATTCTTTTTCTACTGGTTCTTTGTCGTTTGTCGGTGCGTAGATATTAAGTATTGTAATATTCCGGTATTTTGCTTTAAACCGAGCCCATATGATTCTTTCTGAGATACCTTCCCATTCCATGAGTGACCTTTTTGCTTCTTGGTTCATCATTATTGCTACTTCTTTTTCTTTTTTCTTATTCTCTTCGGTAATACCTGAGTATATTATGCTGCTTTCGTTTGTTATTTTCATGTGACCAGTTCCATTCCAACTAGTTTCGCTTAAGCCAAGTATTTTAAGGTGGTTTTCGTCCATTTCTTGGGCAATTACCTGAGTTTTGCTGGTGTCTAGCATTGCTCTCACGTTCCAGCATCCAATATCCCTTGTATCTATTTCATTATTTTGTGACAATTTCCTCCTTTGTTTTCTTCTGATTCTTTTATGATGAGTGTTATGATATGCTAATAAGCCAAAGTGAACTTTATTTTCTATCGTTTCATTTTTTAAATGGTCTTGTAAAATAAATAAGCGAATATGTTCTATCAACGTAGAATGAAATCGTTCTATGAGGCGATTGAAATGGGGATGTTGGGAACTAATGAAGTGGATATTTATTTTGTGAAAACTTAGCAATTCACGTAGAACAGTGTTTCTGAATTCTAGCCCGTTATCTGATATAATAGTCTTAGGGATACCGTGGTTTGAAAAGAATTTTGTTAATTCATTACTTATCTCGATTGCATTAGTTGAACTAACTTCATACGCTTGGGCGTATTTAGAGAACGCGTCGATTATTGTGAGAAACTTGTGGTTTTCTTAACTTAAAGAGTCAATGTGTATGATATCAAAAGGTTTATTCGGGGTAGGTGTAATATTAAATTTATTTTTAAGGGGTTACGTTCGTACTTTGATTTTTAACAAATATCACATTGATTAATAAAGTCTGTAATAGTTTTAATTAGATTTGACCAATAATATATTATTTTTATCAGATTATGGGTCTCGTTAATACCGCGATGGTTAGTTTTACCTTCGTGGTAATATCGGATAGTATATGTTAAGTGATTTAATCTTCCTTTTCTATTGCATTTTATAAATTTAATTTCAGAATATTTTGAGTATTTCTGTAAAATCTTATTACATTTTTCATATATAGGTTGTTCGAAATATAAATAATATGCAACCTTTTGAACTACATAATTTTTAACAAATTGTAGAATATCATTTTCAAAGTTATTTTGGGATAATTGTACATTAACTCTCATTTTATCTAAGTGTATTTTTTTTACTTTTGGATTAGATGGTGAATGTTCAACTTCCGTAATAATCAGCTGATTTTTACCTACAATTACTGGTAATTCACTGATCGGTATTCCAACTATGGGGTTTTCGGGGTTGGAATGTACGGTAATGTCACTATCGTCGGACTCATCGTTTGAAATTTGACTTCTAGCGTCCACTTCTACAATTAAGGATTCATTGTCGTGTTCGTTTGTTTTATTCTGTTCTAATTGTTTATTAAATTCGTCCATATAATTAAATAAATCATCGTAATTATTCTTAGTTTCGTTAACATTAAGTTCGAACGGTGGTATTTTATTTGTTGGTTTATTATACACGGTTATTACTGTACTACTATTTCTGAAAATAAATTCTATCATAGGTTTAATGTTAGTCCAATTCAGTTGGTCAAGTCCGCAACCTAATTTTGGTATATTTAAATATTTGATCTGATATTTCAAGCAAAATGATTTTAAAATTAGAAGGGTATAAAATAAATCTTGATTCGTATGTTTTTGGTTATAATAGTTTTTCGTTATTAGGTAAATAATTAAACTATTATTTTGGTCTTTTATGTAAACTAAATTATATAATTTAGGGTTTAGATTTTTTAGTTTATCCATATTTTGAAATTTTTGTACGAAGTCTTTTGCTATTCCATTTAACTTTACTAGGTCTAACCCAATGTGCTAGACTTTCGTTACAGGGTGAATCAAAGAGGTGTGTCTCTACTTCCAAGATTATATACTCTTTATTTGATTTAGTCAATTTAGTGTCTAAATAATTTTTATAGTCGAAGGTGAGGAATCTTCTTCAGTACTTAAATTTTGAACAAGTTTTTCAAAGTTTTTTGTATATGATCCTTTACTTCATTGCAATGTACTTCCGGGTATCTGTACGTTTTTGAATAAATCGGGATTTCATCATTTGTCCGTATATGGTGTTTTATTTCGTTTGTAAAAGATAACTACTTATCTTCCGTATGATAGATATCGAGGTACTCTTTCACTAGTTTCGTGATTGCGAATTTTTCCTCCGAATTCATGTGATCAGTTCGTATTTTAGAAAAATCAAAGCTATTATTTAAATTTTTTAAATTAAGATTAATATTATTAATTTCTAAATATTCTAACGATGCTGCACAGATATTATTTGTGGTGTGTATAATATATTTTTTTTCGCTTGGATTTATCGTTGGATAGTAAGTGGCATTATTTTTTATTTTTGCAATATCTTCGGGGATTATGATATTATTAATATGTGTTTCCGCGACGAACACTTCGCCATTTTCAATGTTATCAACATAGAACTCTTAGACTTAGGTGGGATCGTGACATAGTGAGGACGCGGTGTTAGAGTGTGTTCTAATGTTTTTAAGTTATCTAGTCCTAATAGAATATCAAATTGGTTATGAAAATCGAATAAATAATATTTAAGATTAATATTATGTTTTTTAAATATTCTTGAACAGGGTAGTAATGAGCTGAATTTTTCGGTTGAGTTTCCATGTGCGGTAGTAATTTTGAAAAGATCATATTTGCAATTTCTGGTTTAATGAATGAACGTGTACTTCCAGTGACGAGTAGGACTTTTAAGTTATGTTCTGGAAAAATAAGGAAAGGTAGCTCGCTTTTATTATAGACAAGATTCATTAGTTCGATAGCGTTTCCGAGGCGGCTATTTCTAAAAAAATAGTTTGGATCAGAGTCTGATTCTAGTTCGTAATATTTGGTATCTACATTTGATTGGTAATTAACAATGTTATGTTCGTCAATGTCTGGTTCGTTGTTTATGTCATTAACTTCTGTGTTATGAAGTTCTTCGAATGTAAAGTTTTGTCTCTGTTGCGTTTGTGGGTATTGACGGTACGCGAGTTGTTGAGATCGCGGTTGATTGTAACCTGAACTGTAGCCTGCAGGTCCGGGTTTAGGTGCAAATATTTACCGTGTACTGATAGTCATTGGTGTAGGTTTAGGGAATTTTTGGTTAGGGATATATTTGAATACGTTAACGCTATTTAATGTTGCATTCTGGGATTGAAAGGTATGTTTGTAATGATTGGTATTATGTGGAATCGGTCGGTACATTAATTGAGGAGATTGTCTATAGGGTGATCTGGTTCGAAGGGCCTGCAGAACATAATTATATATGGCTATTAGTTTGGTCGGGTCGGTTATGGTGAGGACATTTTGCGCGAAGTTAGTTCTTGTGACGGTCGTCAGATATGACTGGATATAATGAGTCCGGAAAGGGATATACAGCGGGCATCTTACTATAAAATGGTATACATCTTCGTTTTCTTCCAGGTTACAAAATGTACAGTGATCTTCTGCATTAACTTCATAGGCTATTCCTTGTATGTACATCTTTGGTTTAGACGTGTTCGCTAAGCAAATTTGACTTATAAGTTTGATTTTGTTTATGTTGATTGTGAAGTTGAAATAGATATCTTCTTTTTGTGCAGGGTAAAATAATATTTCTTTGTAGTAGTAGCTGTAAGATTATCGCTGTATCCTATTTTGGTCCTTGTCTTCTAACACTTGTTTATATGTAGTGATAAGTTCATCTAAATTTTCTTTTAGGGCTACGCAGCTCTGCCTCTCCCAAAGTCATTCAAAATTTGTTTTTATTAACACATTCTGTATTTGCAAAGCCCAATTGTATTTTGACTGCTCCTGGATACTCTTACTTCTTTCTAATAACTGGTTATAACATATTCTCGGGCATCTATCTTCCCTCATAACTAGTAATTTGCACCACCATTCCAGGGCTCGTTTGACTACGAGAATTTCGATGTTTGTCTGCCCTGTTTCTCGTCATACCATGTAGTTAGGGGTATTGCGTTGCCAGTTAAAGAGTCCTTTCAAATACCCGACTTGCGTTTTTTTCTAGCATATCAGTTTACCGTAGGGACCAAACTTCGGATGCGTACAGCAACGTAGGTATAACTACCGAATCGTACAGTTTCCGGCGGGCTGCCCATGAGTCTATTTTGCTTTTGACCATTATTTGTTTTGTGTTTCCTATAGCACTGTTCGCTTTGTTTGTTAGAATTTTAGCTGCTTCGAGTGGTACTCCGGATGTTACAAAAGGAATACCCAGATATATATATTTTGAAGTTATTGAGATGTTATTATTTTGGCAAGTGAAGTTTCTGGTTACTTTAGGGGTTCTGCCTTTGTGGAAATGAATTATTTTTGTTTTTTCAGCATTAATTGTTGGGCCATTATCTTGACAGTAGGCTTCCAGAGCCGCGAGTTTTCTATGGGAATCGACAATTGAGTTTGCAAGCAAAACCCAGATCGTCTGCGTACAACAATAGGAGTATGTCTATTATTCTTGATACATATATCCCTTCCAAGTTACATTTCTCTCTTAGGAAAGTATGAAGAGTGATAACAATAATGGACTTAAAGGGTCCCCCTGCAACACTCCTTTCGTGATGTCTATGTAACCGGTTTGTTTTTCTTGAACTTTAATACGGAGTATTGCTTGGTAGTATGCGTTTTTCATTATTCGGATAATTTTTGCGCTGACTCCTGTATTGTACAGTTTTCTCCAGAGTAGTTGGTGGTTTATGGAGTCGAATGCGCCCTTGAAATCTACAAAAATTGCATATAGGTCTTTCTTCTTCATTAGTTGGAGTTTTATGATAGAGTTTAGAGTAAATATGTGATCTGTGCATGATCGTCTTTGTCTGAAACGGGCTTGTGCTTCGGGGAGAATTCCGAAACTTTCTGCCCATGTTAGAAGTCGTTGGGATATAATTTGTGTATAGAGTTTCATAATTGTGCACATTAATGCGATGCCTCTATAGTTACTAGGGTCCTCTTTGCTGCCTTTTTTGTATATTAAGGTTAACGTCACGGTTGTTAGTGTTGGTGGTAGTGTTTCTTCGTCGAGGAATTTGTTTAACATATTTAACAGATATTTATTCCAATTTTCTGGTAAGTTTTCTAAAATTTCATTAGGGATCTGATCGACACCAGGTGCTTTATTATTTTTTAGATGTTTAATAGCTGATTGTAATTCATGTTTTGTTATATGTTCTTCCAGGAACAGAGTGTTATCACCTACTCTCGTTTCGAATTGAGTTTTAAAGAAAGTTTCCCAAGTTTCGATTTCTATTGGATTTATTGATCTTCCTTTTGCTGATAGTTTTTTGCATAGTCTCCAGAATTCCTGGGGATTTGCAATATTATTGATAATTAGTTTTTGGTTTTCTATGTATTCTTTTTTCTTTTCTTTCTTCACCATGATGTAATTGTTTTTTCCTTGGATGTATTTTTGTAAAATCTCTTCATTGTACGTTCGTTTGTAGTTACGGTATGTTTTCTTTGACTGTTTCTTGCGGCTTTGCGTTTCTTTATCGAACCATGGTTTGTTTCCCGAGTGCTTTTTGGGGCTTATTTGTTGCTGTTTCAGTGCCTATTTCCTGAGCTGCGTGCATTAATGCTTCTAAAAGGAAGGTGTAAGATTCTCTCGGGTTTTCTGTATTAGTCTGTTCGCATGTTATTTCTTGCATTTTTTCCATAAATAGTTCTTCTTTGTCCTTTTCTAGTTTAATCACTTGTATTGTTTTATAGCGGTTAGGTGGTTCATATGTTTGTGAGTTTTTAAGTGTGCTAGGGTTTTCCGAGCTTAGGACTAGTGTTATTGGACTGTGTGCTGATGCCAGTAAAAAGTCGTCAATAAAGAGATCTTGTATGTATTCAAAGGACTCTAGATTGGCCCAGATTAGATCAATGATGCTTTTCCCGTTTTTATTCATAAACGTGTAATGTGCAGGTGAGTCGCTCGTTGAACGACCATTAAGTACTGTGAAACCGCATGTTTCCATGACCTGTACTAGTTTTCTGCCTTTTGTATTTATAGTTTCGTCTCTGGAGCTCCGAGTTGCGCTGATGTTGCAGTTATCGAATAATGTGTTGTTTCCTTGGTTCAATTTGCCAATTCTGGCGTTGAAGTCGCCACCTATTATTGTCATCGTGCCGTTATTTCTGCCTAAAGTATCATTTAATGCTCCTTCCAACATTTCTGTGAAAATGGTATAGTCTTTTAATGGTGATATGTAGATGTTGCCAATTATAAAGTTATGGTTATCTACTCTGATGTTCATAAAAATCAAATTTTCTGTCTTTTCTATTAATTTTACGTTTTTGATGTTGTTTTTAATAAAAAATTGCATGGCCTTCACTTGCCCTTCCTCTGCTTTTTTCTTTTGTTGCGTAGGATTCAAAGACTATGTAATTTTGTAGAAAGTTTGGTATCACCATTTCTGTCTGATTTCCATGTTTCTGAAAGGCATATAATGTCATATTCTGTTAGTTTTTCTTCTTGTTCTTTATCAAGATTCCAGTATAGTATTTTCATGTTATATTGGTTTTTGTTTTTCTTAAGTTGTTTGTCTTGAAGATTTAATTTAGTAATGTTTAATGTAGTAATATTTCCCTAATTGTTTTTTTGTGTTACTTTTGGTTTTTTTGTTTCTGAGTTTTTTGAGGTAGACTGAGTGCGGAGTCTTGTTTGAACTAAATATTTGTCCATTGAAGCTGAAGTTGTTTTTTTTTGTTCTTCTATCCGCGGAACTGGGAGTTCCTTTTTTATTTTCGAATTCTCAATTTTTTATTTGATTGTTCTGGGGTCTCTCCTCATGATGTACAACGAGGGAGTCATCTTCGAGATGTACTGTGTTCAGAGAATGTAATGATGTTGATAGTCTTTTTGACCTATTAATAATTGTAGATACATTTCCTTGGTTTTCCTCTATGTTATTCGGAGATTGGTTTTATTTTTTATTTAATTTGGCGTCTTCTAGGAAGTCTGTTACTCCGTATTTTGTTCCGTTTATCATGAGGATGTTTTAAAACAGACATGTCTTGTAGCCGTCATTCCTGGCTTGGAGGAAATGTGGTTTCAAAATTTTTCTCTCTTTTAGAACTTTTGGGCTATAATCTTCTTCTATGAATACTTTTGTTCCCTTTAGTAGTTTTGTTCTTGATATGATTTCTTTCTTGATTCTTTTCGAATTTAGTTCAAGCAGAATCGGTCTTGGTTTATTATTTTCTTTGAATTTTCCTAATCTTCTTAATAATTCAATGTTGTTTACGGTTATGTTCGTTATTTGTAATGTTTCAGTTATAAGTGATAGAATTGAAGAGCAAAAACTTAGTAATTTTACTCACTCGTTTCTGTCACCTTGGTGTTGATTTTAATCCCTGAATTTTATGTTTTCTCTTCCGACACTTATAACTGAACTGTAAGAATCCGCTGCAGTGTTACCAACCTCTTTTCGGCTCGACTATTTGTTGGCTATCTGTAGCATTTTGCCGACACATGGATATTGTTGACGTAGTTCTTCAAGTTGGCCGAACTTCTTCTTTAAAACCACGGCGATTCCTCGAGACATCTATAGATCTTGGGCCACACAATGCGCTAATGAGTATTCTGTGGGCACTTTGAATAAGTCTCCCTGATGTACCTTGGTCACACCATTTCGTACTTTATCACCCGTAGAATAGAAGGCCATGAACTCGTCAAAGGTGGTTTCCTGGTCTTGCACATTAATTCGTCGAGCTCGAGCTTCATTGGCGTTGCTATCATTGTTGTCACCGGCGAAAGGATCCAATCGATTGAAATGAATCACTCTTGGTTTTCCTCCGGTCCTTTTCCGGATTCAATACTTTGGTACTTTTGTAATTAGATACATAGTAATGTTAGGTCAGTTAGTAAGCCAGCAAGATTCAGTTAGAAATTCAGTTAAAGAAGCCGAGATAGTAGTGGTAGTGTAGAATTATAATGTTGTAAATACGAGTATGTTACATACAAAATCAAACAACACCAGTAAACTCTTCTTACTTACTATACAATCTTACATTTCTAGTGGCAATCTAACTAACCACCAGAAGAACGATAATTACAATTTTCAGACAGAAGATAACTTGAACTACCAGAGAGATGAATACAACTACTGCGGGAAGATAATTGCAATTAACAGGGTGGAGATAATTTCAACCACCAGAGAAATGCTTACTACAACAATCAGAGGGAAGACCGTGCAGATGATGACGCTCGTTATAGAAGAAATCATAAATATCAAAGATATGAGAATGAAGTTCAACGTTACGATAGTAGTTGCAGTCATTATGCCAGGCATTGTCAGCATGAGCATGATCATCAATATCAACGTCAGCAGTCCAATGATTACGACTGTCAGAAAGAAAAAGACACTGAAAATTATATATTCTGTAAACGAAGTTATACAGAAACAACAGGCCAAAATAACAAGAAATATTTAAGAAATGGACGCGAAAGAACTAAAAGAGATGGAAGAAATTTCGTGTTTTCTTAATATGTTAAGAATGGCAAAATTATCCGGAGACCAAGAGTCAGCCCATATGATTTATAATTAGATGAAATTCCGACGGAAGAAGGAATATTAAGTTGTAAGATGCCTAAGAAGCAGTACTGTCTGTGAAAAAATTAAAGAAAGACAAAGAAAAAACTTGCTGAATTAGGCAAGAATGAGGAGGAATTAACTTCAGAAGTAAACCATTTAAGTGAAAATAGACCTAATGGTGCCATTACTGAGGAAACTCCTGAAATTTACGAGATAAATATAAGGGAAAAGTGCCCAACAGTGGATAAAAATGTTTTATTAGAGAGTACGGGTATTGACGAAATTTCACAAACGGTTAATGAAGAAAATGACGAAATTAGGTAGCTCAGCATTAAAATTGAAAACAGCAAACAGGTCCAGATAAATATAAAACAAGGGAAACTGTACGATAAGAAGAATCTACAACAAAAGATGAGGAGTGGTAGAATAAACAATCCAAGTACGAGAACGCCAAGTTAGAAATTTAAACGATATAAAAGGACTGCACGATCAAATTTCTACTAAATTTTACTAGTACAAATGATCACAAGAAGATTGAACAAACTTCAAATTTATTTTGTTATAGTGAATCATAAAATGAACATAAGACAATTGTGGTGATATTTATTTGGATTGTTTTACGGATGGAAAACTTATAAAAATGTTTAATATTATTATTTATTTATATTTAAGGTTAGTAATAAGGAGAGAAAAAATGTAACAAGGAACAAAAGGGTAATTATTAAATTTGTTCATTTACAAATTGTGCCTTTTTACAGGAAGCAAATTGGTTGAAAAAAGAAGGAATGTAACAATTCAAGGTCAGCACATTCCTAGTGTATAAAATTTAATAATTATGATATGTTAAAAGAGGTCAATTATTTATAATAATATTGTATTATATATTCACTAATATTTACTGACTTAGTAGTTAGATATATAGTATTGTTAGGACAGTTAGTAAGGAAGTAAGATTCAGTTAATAATTCAATTTAAGAAGTAGAGATAGTAGTGGCAGTGTAGATTTGTAATGTGGTAAATATAGAAATATATAAAATACAAAACAAAACATCATAAGTATAGTTTCCTTATTTGTCTCGTCCAATCCTTCGGTTATGGCAAGAACCCAAATAATGTAAAGGCGAACTTCTGAAATAACCTATATTTGTTGCCTTTTACAATTGTGAACAAAAACCGAATCGACAAGTATGATGATCGGCAAAATGGAAACAGAACAGATTTTTTCAGTAGTTTACAGCCCTTATAAATTATTTACAACCGATTTTGCAATCACGGACAAATCGTAGATTTCTGTTAGAGCTGCAAATGGTGATACAGAAAGAATTAGTCTTTACCTCATTACACAATACGTTTGTTAAATAGAAACCAATTTATTAGATTCTAGTTGGCAAAATATGGTCTAATAGACTACACGTTTATTATATTTTCCAGCGTCATCATTGCAGAATTGAAAACGACGATTTTTAAATCTGGTACTGAGTAGTCGTTTTATACATGTCGTGAGAGTATATCAAGATCATATCTAAGAATATGATCCAAGAACCGTAATTTACAGCTTCATCTTATAAGGGAATCACAATTTTATTTTTTTTATTAAATCATCATTACTGTTTGTACTGAATTGCATGTTACTCGTAATATCACAAAAATGTAGTGGTTTTGAAAAATTAGTGTTGTAGATAATTTACAACAAAATTTTGGAAATCTTTTCGTTAGTTGACTTATAATAGACAAACTCATAAAATTGATTAGTCAGTAGTCTTGTCCTATATAAAATTGTTAGCTCAGAAAACGTAAAAAAGGTCTTCTATTCATATTCATTTATACGTAAAGAGTACAGTACAATTCATATTCCATTTTATATAAAATTAATACAGTTTATTAGTGAATCTTCTGACTTTGGAAACGCAATTTTCTAATTATTTTTACGTACTTTAGTCCTAACATGTATTGAAAACACAATACGCTCAGCAATACAAGAGTTGTTGCTGATTTTATTATATATCCTCATGAAAATATTTTCCATAAGATTTTATTGTTATTGGTATAAAAATAAATATATTTCTGTCTTGTTTTGCATCGTTGTTTACTTTTGTCGTTTATCTATAAACTGTAAGTAATTTACAAAATATTTTATTTTGTTGAAATGTATGAGATTAGAATATTAATTGCTTTGTATAATAATAAAATTAAAACACTTTTATACTTATCACATACAGAATGTTCAATAATTGCATTTTTTGAAATCGATGACAATTGTTAGAGATACAGAAACAAATTTATTTGAATGAAATGTTTATAATCAGTCTGTAAATAAATTTTTTAAATATGAAAGCAGTACTCAAAAGTTTTTTATTTTACAAATTACATTAAGTGAAATAGATATTATAAAAATTGCTTAATGGACGGGTAAAATTTATTTTACAGCAAAACTAACAATATTTTATAACACGTCCCTCTTATTTCTGTAGACGATGTCTAACACTTTTTGTTATATGTATTAATTATTGGCGTAATATTTCTACATTCTCTGCGAATTCTTGTAATCAGCTCTTGTAGAGTTATATTCGTACTCAATTATAATAAACTTTGTTTTTAAATAGCCCCCACACGAAGAAATCCACTGGCGTTAAATCCGGCCACCTGTAGCCCCATATCATAATATTTAAATCGTCCGCACAACCACGCCAAATTTGTTCGAAAAATTATTATACAGCCAATGTCTTCCGGTACGCGAAAAATGTGCCAAAAGACCGTCTAAATGAATAATCATATCTCGGCAAAACTTCAAACTTGTATCCAAGGCTTAGGACTAGTTCAAAATAGTGAAACATGAAAAACAGCAATTTTTTACCTTTATCGCGTTTCCCGCCTATTAAACGTTAAATGAGGTTGGTTTTCCTTAGTTTTATCACATTTTGGATCATTTTAGCAATGACGTAATATTTTTTTTTATAAGAACACATTAATATGTAATATGTATCGAGTCGGCCTGTGGATCTTGAAAACCCTGGTTCGATCCTCATAGCCGACAAACAATTTTCACCAAAAATTAAATCTACCCCTGTCATTCCCTCTCCATTAACATCTTTGAAGGCCGTGATTCGACGGCTGGTAACTGCACTTAACGCGAAGAAATATATCCCTTACCGAGATCTGTTCCGGCATAGTGCCACACCCAGTTATGGGTAAAAGGCGTGATGATGTATTTATTAATTTTATTATATATATATTATATATATATATATTATATATATATATATATATATATATATTATTATATTATTATTATTATATTATTATATATATATATATATATGGGGCAGGTGGCTCAGTGGTATCGAGTCGGCCTGTGGATCTTGAGAACCCTGGTTCGATCCCCACAGCCGACAAACAATTTTCACCAATTTTAAAAAATCTACCCCTGTGGCTCCTCCACCACTAATATCTTTGGAGGCCGTGATTTGACGGCTGGTAACCGCACTTCACGCGAAGAAATATATCACTTACCGAGATCTGCTTAGGCAGAGTGCCACACCCAGTGATGGGTAAAAGGCGTGATGATATATTTATTTATTTATTTATTTATATATATATATATATATATATATATATCGAAATGCCCGTCTTCGATATTTCTCTTGTCGTTAAAAATACAGCATAAATTTATTAACAGAATTCATTCGTCTACTCAAAGAGCATAATGTTAAATTAATTCCACAAATACAGGGTGTTGCGTGACGGCTTGGCGAAAATTGTTTGTCTTTTTTTAAAATAGAATACCCTATATATATTTCTATATTTTGAATTTATTACCCTATAGGGACATATGAATTTTGTTTTAGTTTCCCACGGCGTTGCAAAGTTTTTCCGATGTTTCTCTGAAAAAAGCCGAATACACGCATAGCTTTATGAAGGCGTACTAAAGTTATTTTAATAGTAAAAGTTATGATTTATTTTTCTGCGCAAATGTAACTGTACTATATATTTTTTTAAATGTAATTATAAAGACTGTTCAATAAAGTGATTCAAATTTATTCAACTTCAAATCACTGTTACTAGTCATTTTCAAATGGAACAGCCTATATTTTATTATTCTGTTTTTATTCTGTTTGTATTACTTTTCAAATTTATTACCGGCATCGTATGCCTAAAACCAATAATTTCGGAGTTTTTCACCCTCTTTCACCAAATAGCACGTAGCATTAGATAAGGTTGTTCACTTGTTACTGTTAGAACTTGAATGCACATGTACATGTCATTGTAGTGCAACAAAAATAATAAAAGATGTTTTTATTAAAATCATTCGGAGTATTTTTATAAATATTTCTGATTTAGATTTTGTTATAGTTTGTTGCTGGCTATTATATTGAATGTAATTAATTTATTTTGTTTATAGAATTTTTAATTAATTTTATATTTAATTATTAATCCTTCACAATTATTATTCTTTCCACATTTTATTTTTATACTCGTAAATGAAAAGAATTACAATTTGACTTATTATATCATAAATTTAAATAAGCCGATTCTTTTTCTATTCAACTTTAGCACACTTCTCAGGTGGCATCATTCGTCGAATTATATAGTTTTTGGAATTTATCATTACAAAATAAATTGCATGATATTAATTAGCTGTGAATACTGCAATAAACAATGTATTTAATTAATTTTACTGTACTCTTTGCTATTTTACTTATAGCAATAACAAATATAAAAAATAAATAGGTGACACATATAACTTCTGACAGTCAGAAATAAATATTTGCTAATTTTAACCTATTTCTTTATTAATTTTTATTTTTACATACATACATAACATCACGCTATATCCCATTAAATGGGGTAGCACGAACCCGTCAACATTCTCATCCTGACACACGATACTCGTTTCGACCACATTAACACTTCCTCCATACGAACTCTTTCTTTTCTCACAACCAAAATCCATCATCACGCAACAAACATTCATCCATTCGCTTTTGTACACCTGTTTCGTAAATCTTCACTTACGCGCACTTCCCTAACAACGAATTTATAAGAAATTAACGACTATTAATTAAATATGAAAGTATAAATTATAACTTTTACGAAATATAAAACAAAAAACTATAATCGAAATATAAAAATTTGAAAGTATTTAAGTAAATTAATTTAAGTAAAAAAGTGTACAAAAAATCAAACAAGTCATAAACAATCATATCATATATCAAAGAATAAATTTAAAATCACGAACAAGACAGCAACACAATTAAATTGGTTTTTCATAGTCTAGTGCTGAAAATAACGGCGTTTTTATTTTACACAGTTAAAAGTATACTTGCAGTTTGAACTTGAATATGTATTACCGACGTTAAGAAACAAGAGGTACTACATAATCTTTGAACATTCTACTTTTTGATATGTATATAAAAAAAAGTTGAATCTTTGTAATAGAAATAAATTGGAATTGAAGTGTAGGAGATATTGATATCAAAATTTTAAGATATTCTTAAAAAGAACCACTCACGATTTTGATAAAAAAATTAATATTTACAATATGGTCTTCTGTAACACAGTAATTTTTTTTATTCTTTTTGATTATAGAACTTTTGAGAGAAAAAAATACACGAAAGCACCTTTTTCCATGTGTAAATTTTTTCTCCAAAGTTCCACAATCAAATTGAATTCTAATTTACTGTTATACAAAATCAAACATAGAAAGAAATTCATTAATAATTTGCTTAAAAATATGAAAAATTGTATCAAAAAAGTATATAGTTTGTGTTTGTAGGCACCAAAATAGATTTTTTTGTGCATCAAAGAAAAAGTTAGATAGCCGAGACTGCAAGCCAAAGCAGACTATTGTCTAAGCGCACCAAATCATTTCGCGGCTGAGGTGCACATAAAATTTTTCACGCAACTGCATAATGTTCATTAAAAATCTTTAAA
Source organism: Pterostichus niger (assembly GCA_947425015.1). NCBI lineage: Eukaryota > Metazoa > Arthropoda > Insecta > Coleoptera > Carabidae > Pterostichus > Pterostichus niger. The sequence goes on along the minus strand of OX380337.1, from coordinate 28,769,135 downwards.
ATTTATTACATATTTCATTTCGAAATGATGGTTTATGTTAAATATTAATATGTTACCAAGGCGATGAGTTCAGAATTAAAAATAAGTTGTTTATTTATCGGCACCAATTTGGAATCATGATTTTTATTGGTATAGAATAGCCCACCAAAGTAGTTCTCATCAGCCCGGTAATGAATTTTTCTCAAAACAATCGTATTTCGCGTATATATGTATATATTTAAAAAAGATTTTTTTTACTATTGGAGAACCACAGGCTATAGGGTTTGTTATTGACTATTGTTGATAAATTAACCCCTTATTTCTGATAATTTTATGCACAATATTTATCTAAAAAGTCATTAGTTCGCCCAAAAAAGCATTGGTTGTTATAAAGAAAAAACCCTTTATTTTTATATTCCTTCGTTCAATTAAGTAATTTACAAATAATAATTTATTACGTAATGCTGATATTCAGGGAATATCTCACACATGCCAATAATTGGAATAATTAAATTCATTTCATGAGAATATTATTTTCGCGAATAGAATTGGGTTATTATTGATTTAAGTGATTGTAAAATTAAATTAATTAATTAATTAATAATGTCAACACACGGATTGCAACACAATCCTCTTAATGTACGTTGTTCTGTATGTATTCTAGTGATAAATATTATTGTGATTTTTTTTTATTCCGATGTATTGCCATATTGGAGTCAGTTTTTTTAAAATTAACCTAATCTTAAAAGATCTCCCTGTCTGACCAATATAAATAGCGTTACAATCGTTACAATTTAGTTTATAAATACCACTATTATCTAATTTATCTTTAACGGTTAATTTGTTATTGACTTAAATATACTTAGTAGTATAGTTGTTATAATAAGCTGCATTAATATTAGAATTCTTTAGTTGATAACCTATGTTGTTACTGATATTGTTTACAAAAAACAATTTACAATATGGTTTACACTCTGAATTTGAAGAATGATTGAACATGATTTTCTTGTTCTTCTTAACAATTAACTTATCGATGATACAAGGGTTGTAACCGTTATTATAAGCTATTTGTTTTATAGTGTTGCGTTCTAAATTAAAGTTAACTGTAGATAAAGGAATATTTAACAGTCTGTGTACATAACAATTTAGGGAAGACATTTTAATATTGTTAGGATGGTTTGAGTTATTATTTTCTTGAAATCCCAAACGAATCCAGATAGAAGGAAGGAAAAATAATAAGAGACTGCAACAGTTTCCAGTATTTTCACAGAACAATCTGGTACGCAGTAAAGGAAAAAAGAATCGCAGAGCGATACATAGTCAGAAAGGAGAACTTCTCTGTATTATAAACAGTATGTGTTCACAAAGGAGTGTCTTGAATTGTCTGGGCGTAAACTTTTATCATCGTAGAATAAAATACTTAAACTGAACGGCATACTCCATCAAATACTGTTGTTCATGAGCTATTGTTTTAAACAGTTGTGAATAATTGAACACTGTAACCAAAGGACTTATGAACAACATATCACCGGAAAAAATACATCTTGGATATTGTATTCAATTTTTTCAACAAAATAGTAATTTATATACCTATCTAATACACAAAATGCCTATTTAGCACACCAAAAGTAAACGTTTGTTTCATGATGTTACCGAATCAGACAGTTACTGGTGGACGTTAAACACATTTCGTGTACAAAGTGCATATAATATTTTTTATATACCAGAATTAAATTACATATTTTTTTTATTACAAAAATTAGATGTATACAATATAATATATAATATGTATATATCAGGAATATACAGATTTGTTTAATATAGTTTTTAGCACAAATTGTAAAAATTAGAAACATAATATTTCTACTAATATAACAAAAATATAGCTTATTCTAGAATTGGCAATGCCAATGCGAAAGATCGTAAATTACTGGTATTTATTGAGAACATATCTATTATTTCTCCACATGTCGAACCACCAGATTCTAAAGAAAATATCAATTCATCTCACCAGATTTTATACTACGAGTATACATCGGTATTTCACAAACTTCAGAGATTGCTACTCACCAAGTATCCCTTATCAAAATACTAATAATAAGTAATTAATTTTATTAAACAGTTTATTTAACAGTAAACTATTCAATTGATGCAATTATTACCATCTAAGTAGGAGAAGTCGCACATAATTCTTTTATAATTATATTATTTATTTGAGAAATATGTGTGTATAAAATCTTCTTCTCTCTTATTAATAATTCCAAGCGTTAATGATACACAGTCGTATCCCTGGAAGGTACACGTACTAATCTTTGAGATATACTACTATATACTAAATACAGTATTTTTATCATAAAATCCGAGTGTGATAAATACATATCCCTGCAGCGGGCGCGCTGGAGTACTAGGTGCGCAAATTTACAAAAAGGCATGTAAATGCGAGACTGCGAGTTGGGGGGGATTCATCACTTATGCTAATCCTTCATTGGACATTTGGTCACACTGTGGTTCAGGTTGCAGTTATTTCGATACAGTTGTGGTGTGTAGGTTAGACGACTTGTCGAAGCGTGTCGATTATTGCACGGAGTGCGCCGCGCGGATTCTCTTGTAAGTCATTTTTTATTTTGTTTTATTTTAGGATTCTTGTTGATTTTGGTATTAAAATACCTGCAATTTATACAGATCTACTTTTTTGATAACCACCTTTATTTATTTCAGTTCTAAAAGATGTTTTAATTCGCATAGTGGTGGTGAAGCACATAATATCTTAGAAATGTAACTAACTACAGACAACTGGTATACTAGTATCCCGTTAGCGATGTCTTTATTGGAAAATAAAATTACACTTATAGGTACTCTCAGAGAAAATAAACAAGAAATTCCTCCAGAATTTTTACCGCAGAAAGATCGCGAGGAACGTTCCTAAATATTTGGCTATCAAAAAGATATAACATTAGTATCCTATGTAGGTACCTAAAAAAATATATTCGTTATACTTTTATCAACGATGCATGACTCCGGTAGGATAGCCGAAGAGACCAAAAAGCCAGATATAATATTGGATTATAATTCTACCAAAGGTGGAGTTGACACAATTGACCAAATGTCCGGTACTTATTCTATGAAAAGAATAACAAGGAGATGGCCCTTGATAGTTTTTTTTCACTCGTAGATATTGCAGGCATCAATGCACAGGTATTATTTGCTTCAAATGAAGCAAATGTCAGGACAGCCCGAAGAATATGTTTAAAAAACTTTGCAATGAGTCTAATAAAACCCCACATGACAGAACGCGCGAAAATAATAATTCTCTCACAAGATTTTTCTACAAAAATACCAGGAAATCGAGGAGCCAAGATATTTACAGCACTCTAGAAAAAAAGAGAGGAAGGTGTGTACGAGCAAAAAATATAAACACCACAATCAGCTGCAATGACTGCGGAAATTTGTTTCCAAAAAACATGCAAAAATAGAGATTTTGTGTGGGGATTGTGCAACACCCGTACCAGACAGTGGTTAGAATATTAACTACTATAGTTGAGCTATATCATTTAAGATTACTTTGTTTTTTTAAATTTTTTTTTAACATTTGTACCTATCGAAATAATATAAAAAATATTCCCATAATATGTATTCTGTCTAATAAATATAATTTTTCTCTACAAATAGTCAACAAATACGTTAATTGTTGCTCGGTGCATTCAATGCGCCGCGCGCCCGCTTACGTAATTATGAGAGGCGCGCCCGCTGCAGGGTTAAAACTGTATTTTTATATTTAACGATAAATCACACGTTGTCTGCAGTCAGACTCGAACTGACGAACCTTGTTTTAATATATACCTAACTTCTGAGTAGTAATGTCATATTAATTATTAATGATGTATACATAATGAAAATAAAAGTATTGACGAATTGAAGCTATAAATATACAGGGTGTTATATTTTAATAGACCCAGCAAATATATCGCTTATTTATCAACTTAGCAATTTCTTTTATATAACATGATTTATACAGCAACATGAAAGCTAGTTGATGACGGATGTACATTCATGATATCATTTCCGGTTTATTAGTAATTAATATCAACTTTGAAATTTCAAATGGAACAACTATATTTTTTTTACAAATTTGAAAAGTGCATCAAATTTGCTTTACAGTCATGTAAAATAATCCATATGTTACATTATTAAAAAGTAAAATGGCGGGCACTTTATTATACACCAAATCGGAAAGAGAATAGTGAGCCATGACGGTGGCTTGATATAAAACAATTAACTAAAACAATTGTAATTATTATTATTAAACGAAATAATATGTTTTTTTCATAATAATACAGAAAATAAGAAGAAGAAACACTTAATAACAAAAAATGTCTAAAGTTTATTGTTAATGTAAATATGATATTAATATATGTAAAAGTGTTCGTAGTTGGACTTGATAAAACATAATTAACAACCAAGCGTATATTAATAGATCAAATATGATTTTATTTTTTAAAAATAACCTTTTTTTGTTAAATATGTAATTTGGTTTTAATTTTTACAAGTATTATGGTAATTTACATTGTATCTTGCTTGAATAATAGTCACAGACTTGGTCGAAACGTCAAACGTCGTATTTATAAATGTAAAATAAAAGTTGTAGGTACAGTTAACTTTCAGAAAAATATAATCTTAAAATAATATCATTCGGTTTATTAAAAAAATCCAAAACTAATAATTACTTATTTTGTATAAATAAATAATTACAAATATAAATACCTATTCTTAAGTTATACAAACCTAAACTATTTACTTTAAATATATTAAAATTTAATCTGCTAACAATATATTGTTAACAATATCTAAACAACTTGAACGATTGTAAATATCGAATGTTCTTTCTCTTTCAAAAGCTTTTAGTCCACGTGTTTGTTCTTTTATTTGATTGCAACATTTTGTGATTCAGAATAGTTATTTGTGTGTATTTGGGCCGCGAAATATTGTTCGTGTGCGTCGAAGAAAAAGTTCGGCGGTCGTAGTAGACTATTTGCTAAGCGCACCAAATTATTTAGTGGTCGAAGTGCACACAAAATGTTATTTAAAAAACTTCAATATATATATTACAAACTTATTTTTTCAATGATGATTATTATAAATATCAAGGAAACGGTTTCAGAGAAAATAAGTGTTAAACTACGGCATTTTGTAATCGAGTTTTTATTGGTTTAGAACAACCCACCAAAATAACTGATAATTTCACGGACTGCATTATGCGCGTAAATATAAATTTTGACAGTTGCGATTAACTTTTCGTACAAATATCCTAATCAAAATATATAAACTATTCATACAATTGAATAAAAAATTTATGTTGCGTAGTGTTTCAGGTACATTGAGTTTGTAGTTAGCACCGTTTATTAAAAATATAATAGACTTTTTTTTTACAGTAAAATACATTGAACTAATTCATTTGACTAACGTAAGAAATTTTAGATGGGTATAAATTTTGTTGCTTTATATGCAAACTCCAAAGATATATTCTCTCTACTTTTTCTATTATTTCCGTAATATTTATTGCAGACGGATTCTATACGTATATTCTGCATATTTTAGTTTTTAGCATACTAGTAAATTGAATAGCAATATTGCTTTGGAAGCATAAAGTTTCGAGTTGATTTCAAAACATAATAATTCATCTTTACCTCTCATTTACCACAGAATTAATATGTATGTATAATTATAAAGCTAGAAAAACAGCCAGCAGAATTCTACCGGGTTCTTGAAACAGACACTATAAAAATTTATGCAAATCGTGTAATCTCTTCTACATTTCTCATAATTGCCCACTGTCAATTATATCAGAATCCTTAAGTTCACGGATTAAATGAACGCACGTGTGCACTTTTGTTCAGACTAAGAACCAACTCATTGGTTCAAACTCAATCTTATTTGGTGTTCGTGTATGTTGTACGTATAAGAAGTAAAAGAACTTTTCCTTCGCCTTTATCAGCGAAACTTCTGTACGTGATTTCCAATGTGCTGAAGGGTTCATAACATAGATTCCCGGCCACGTGATCAATCGAAGAACATTCTAGTATCGTCATTCTTTTCGTAATTAAGAACTGCCATGATCAGAACACGTCCGGAAGAATAGAAGTTAGCGAGTTCGTTCGGTTTGTGTTATCTGTTTCAAGGTTCTTAATTGGCTCAAAATAGAAAAAATAACTAATATGAATTTAGGTTTATAAAAATTTAATAAAAGCTTTATTGAAACTATAATAGAAAACCATGAAACTTATACAGAAAATTTTGGAAATTTGATTTTTTTTTAGTTTAATTGTATATTCCATTAAAATCTTTAATTTTTAATCACATTATAAAAATATTCAACAAAATAAGATTACGTTGAAAATTTATCACTTGTATGGTAACCAATAGAATCACGAATTTATTTGAAAATCTACGAATGTGATTAAAGCTATTTTGATAGTTTTCCATTAATTATAATTGTTTTTAAATGTCACTGTCAAGGTTTATATGTGAAAATTATTATTTATTCAGCAGCACTATTGCAAAAGAAATGTAATAGTGTTCCCAAGAACGTTATTTTTAGATAATAACCCAGAAAACGTACTCTTGTAGTGTAATAAAATTATTTCGTATTATTGTCCGTGGGAAAAGATTTTTTGTAAACTTTTATAATGTTTCAAATTATTAAGAATTTAAAGATAATGTACTATTATGATAGATAACTCATCTTTCTGTTTAATACTTGCGAAAATATTAGTATATTAAGAACAAAAACTAAGATGATACATGGATGTAAAAATATGATTGAAAATTCTAATGTGGGTAAATACTGTCAATTCAGAATAAATTACTTAAATTATTTTTTTCGGCAAAACAAGATGTGACACGGAAAGCTAGTTATCGACACTGGAGGTAGAAGGTCGAGCTGTTTATTCAAATAAATTTGCATTGTAAATCGAGAACGGTTTCATTTCAATGCAAATTGTCGATAAGACTAAATGTTTTTGCTCTTTGTCTGTTTCACTCGTTATTCCAATGACGCCGTGACTATATTTATGCTGTAACTGATTGTATAACTTTGTTAAATATATTTTACTTATTATATCATTAATCATCCATTACCCATTTCATAGTATATTTGCTTTAGTGGCTTTATTTCAAAAGAAATGTTACCTGAATTCTAGATTAGTACCACTTTCAACTTTGTTTCTGTAAATTCATTAGTTAAATTTCATAAACTTGATTTTCTTCATGTTTCTGAATTTTTAATACAGCATATAGTACAGTTGTGAAAGAGAACATTGGTTTTGATAACGTCTCCATTAAATTTTAACCTAAATACAAAGTAACTTTGTTTTTCTTATAAAATCTTTTCTTTTTTAAATAAATCTCTTTTTTTGGATATCTGACAACCAAGTTTCTTTTTTTGTTTTTGATCCGTGTCTACTGGCTGGCAAGTGTGTATGCCGTTAAATAATGCAAAATCTTGCATTGTGGTATTTAATCACACAATCTGTACTTTAATTGGAATTAAGTTCATGTTGTGCAGCGAAATAAATAAAATAGAATGATTTTTTTTAAATGTCTCAAGCGAATTTAAGCATCGGTCCAAAATAACGATGAATGAAATTAACTCATATTTAATTATTTCAAATCAGATATGAATTGTATTAAAACGGACTTCCTATAGAAGTGAAATTTCCTATTCTACTGCCTGTACTATATATCATACTGTGTGATATTTTTTATTATTTTATTGTTAATAATGACTTTATTATTCGATTAATAAAGATACGAGTACCTATTTTGTTTTAAACCTACACTTTGTTTTGCCTCTACTAAAATTTGCTGTGCTGTTAACTTTAATCTAACTACACTATATGACAATCATTGACTACAAATAATCAGGTTCAGTATGTAAGTGTAGAATACGAGTAAGTATACAGTACGTCCAACCAAAACCCGAACATAGGCTTATAACATATGATAGTTGGTGCGATTTTCTTCCCAATTAATTTTATAGGAAACTACCACAAATAAAAGTTGTAGAGAATTAAATTAAAACACATTTTATTTGTATATTTAATCAAAGCGCAAAATATTCGTAAAATAAAGGCTGCCATGATATAATTCAAATAATTCTCTACAAAGATATTGTTTGGCGAAAAATTCAAACACGTTTGAATATTTTTTATATTAAACTAACTAAAAAGCCTTTGATTGAATTCTTTAATATAGAAATAAAATAATAATAACAATACTTATAAAATATTAAATAGTTTTTTTGGCCAAGATGCAAATCCCGTATGTGAAATCATTCATTTAATTTTTTCGTGATTCAAGTCAATATATAAGTATATAATTATTTAAATTTTTCATGGCAGTCTTAATTTTTGGGAATATTACAAATAATTAATTTATCTTTGCGTTCTGATTAAATACAAAATTCAAATGTGTTTTATACCAAAATATTCGTAGTTTTCTTCTCTATAATTTTTTAATTTATTGGGAAGTAATGCGCACCAAAAAACTGATATATACAATACGGATATTGAATGGATACACTATATGTGAGTTTAGCAAGATCAAAATTGCGTGATCTGTCCCGATAAAGCAAAAGACAATTATGCTTTAAGTAAATTATCATACATTTTCATGTTATATCAGTACCGTCTTATAAAAAATATCAAAAATATAGTAAAGGCAAGTGGAGGGCTGCAAACAAAATTAAATTTGTTTCCGGAACCGGTGTTATGATTTCTCATTTGCGGGCAGTTTAAGTAGTTGTAATCGAGGTATCTATTTGTACTGTTTACGAATTATTATCTATAAAATTTTATGGGAGATTTTCATAATTTGTACAGTACGAGTATTTATGAAAAATTACAATAAATAATAATTTTGCATTCCAAAAATAAATATTAGTTCATATCATTTCGAATTTCTTTCATGGGCTTAGAAACAAATGTATTACTTTATTTATAATGTTTGTAATTATTTTATTATACTGTAGCGAGTACGGCCCTGTTCCCTCTGGAACAGTCTACACGTCGTAGTCTGCTGCACGAATAACGGTGTCTCATATACAATTCAGAGACAAGTTCGAACCTGTTCTCTCTGCGTCATGCTTGTACAGTGATCCAGTATATAAGTGAGAGTTTGGGCCGGCAACATTCATTCTGTATTTGAAGTGTGAACAGTTTAAGTCTTTGCTAAATACTGTAATGTGAATATAAATACGTGCTGTAAATAATAAATATATATCTTAGTAGTTGTACTACATTATCTTCGTTTTAAATAAATATTTTGTTAGTGTTTTCATTGCTAGTGTTTTATTTAATAATACACTTCACCGAACCCGAAATTGTAATAAACGTTACAATTGATTTCAGGTGTTAGAGTTGTGTTTTGTGAATTAAAAGTGAAGTTTAAGTGCAAATAAATAAAAATTAGTTCGAAAATGGTGAATCTCAGTGATTTAAAAGTGACTGATCTCAAGAGAGAATTAGAAGAACGTGATCTGGACACTACAAGCAAGAAAAGTATACTCCAAGAGCGACTTCGTCAATTTTTGGTTATAGCTGGTGAAACAGCGGTTACTTATGAATTCAAAATTCCGAAAATGTGAAAGAAACTTTGAAGGAAGAACTGCAGGAAAATTCTAGAAGTTTGGAAGCCAAATTGGAAGAAAGTTCCAGAAACTTGGAAACGAATTTGGAAACTAAATTTGAACAGAAGTTTGAAAAATTTGAAGAACATTCGAGTAAATATGAAGAAAAGTTTGAAGAAAAATTTGAAGAAAAAATTAGAGAAAAAAATTAAAAAATCCAAGCAAGATTGGCAACATTAAATCTCGAACAGCCAAATGTCCAACAAATTCACGACTTGATTCAGAAAACTCCATCTAGTGACCAGCCATTAAATAACGAGAAAGTTGAAAATTTTGTGACAGAGCGGAAAGAATCACTGCGTTGATTCCCCATGAAACCACCACAGTTTGGTAACAAGGTATCTTGGCCTAATTATTACGCCCAATTCGAAGCTGCGGCAGTATCTAATGGCTGGTCATCATCTGAGAAGGCAACGGCCTTGATAATTGCGATGTGTGGTGACGCAGTGGATATATTGCAAACAATCAGCAACTAGTTAAACGCTTTGAAATGCGTTATGGACACACACATCTGCAGCAAATGTATCACTCGCAGCTGAGAAATCGCTATCAGAAATCAGATGTAAGTCAACAAGAATTTGAATCTGATATCGCTCGTCTAGTTCGCGTTGCGTATCCTGACACCCCAGATAGTGTGCTGGAACGACTGGCTGTGCAAGGATTCATTGATGGTCTCCGAGATAAAGAAACTAAGCGAGCCCTGATTCTGTCTCGTTCGAGTAACCTGTCTATTGCCCTGTCCAGCGCATTGGAATTCGAGGCGGCAAAACACGCTTCAAAACGACAAGGATATATTCGCACATTAGAGGACGCGGAGGAAAAATACAGTGAATCTACGGAAGAAACAGTATGACGTGTGTTGACCGAGATATTGCCAAAGAAAAGACAACTTCGATGCTGGAACTGCGGTGGGCTAGGGCATGTGCGAAGCCGTTGCGGGGAACAAATTAAGAATAAGACCGGTGAAATCTAAAGCGGGTCGACGCAAGGGGGCGAACGTCAATCCATCATCAAGATGCCCTGAAGCTAACTGGACATGTTGCATCCCTACAACCTAGACTAAATAGCATGTTTGTGGATGGGTTAATCGACGGGAAACCGCATGCCTTGCTGATTGATACAAGTGCGACAAAAACCATCATCAGACCTGATACTCTCAAGAAACCGATAACGATTGAATCAACGAAATGGCGACTGCGCTCAACAATAGGAGCCGCGGCTACCATCCATGGCGAAGCAGACATTACCATCACCATCGGAAATACACGAATTAAACACCGAGCTCTGGTAGCTGACATAGAAGACTGATTCATTCTCGGAATGGACATCATGAACGCAAATGCCGTTGAACTAAATTGAAAACGCGAAATACTTTAGATCAATGGTGAAAAGATCATTTTACATCCCCGAGGAGAAGACACAGTACGGTGGTGTTAAATCGAAGTGAAATGATTGTGGATGCCCACCTGGAACATGAACTTCCAACAGGATGTACCATGATGTTAGAATCTGGAAATCATAATGAAACGACTACTCGAGGAATACTGGTTGGAAAATCTCTCGTGCATACTGGAAAGATAGTACCAGTTCGAGTAATGAATGTGAATTATTATCCAGTTACTCTAAAGAAGGGTACTATCTTAGGACACTGTTCATCAGTAACATCGATTATCAGACGAACATCCGTTACACAAAATCCACCAACGAAACTTCTCGCAGAACTGACCAATCTACTGTCAACATCTTGCCAAAAATTAAACCCGGATCAGAATATCAGAATAAGGAATATAATAACGAAATATCAAGACGTTTTCGACACCAACTATGGAACCAAGGGTAGAACTAACATAGTCCAGCACCAAATAAACACCGGCGATGCACGCTCCATCCGCCAAGTACCGAGAAGATTACCATTGGTCAAGAAAAAAGGAAACTGAGAAAATTATTCAAGACATAGAAAAAGAAGGTTCCATCAAATCCTCAAGCAATCCGTGGGCCTCACCAGTGGTGTTGGTAAAGAAGACAGATGGGTCAACAAGATTCTGCGTGGACTATCGTCAACTAAACAACGTGACAAAGAAGGATAGCTACCCGTTGCCCCGAATAGATGACACATTGAATACGCTGCCCGGGTCGAAAATATTCTCAACATTGGACTTGAAAAGTGGATACTGGCAGGTTGCAATGGCACCAACGGATAAAGAGAAAATTGCGACTCACGGAGGAAGGACGGAAATTTGTGTGGAAAGAAGACTGCCAAGACGCTTTCGAGAACTTCAAGCTAGCCCTAACAACAGCACCAGTCCTGAGTTATCTTTTACCCAAAGGGGACTTCATATTAGATACAGATGCAAGCAATGTCGGAATCGGCGCCGTCCTAGCGCAAATTGAAGATGGACAAGAGAAGGAGATCGGCTACTTCAGCAAAACTCTGTCGAAGCCGAAGCGTAACTACTGCGTCAGGCGAGAATTATTGGCAGTAGTTAAAGCCGTTGAACACTTCTACAAATACCTGTATGGAAGGAAATTCCTGGTAAGGACTGATCATGCGGCGTTGAAGTGACTGTTACAATTCAAGAATCCTGATGGGCAGGTAGCAAGATGGATAGAACGGCTACAGGAATATGATTTCGTCATCGAGCATAGGGCCGGAGTTAGTCATTGTAACGCCGACGCATTATCAAGACGACCATGCTCAGAAGACTGCAAACACTGTACCCGTGTGGAGGAGAAGTCCGCTCCAATCTAACGGACCACAGTAATAGACGACCATTGGCTAACGCAAGAAGTTGTGAAAGACCAAGAAGACGATCCAGAATAAAAATACCTACTGGAATGGAAGAAAGAAGGCCGCAAACCAACCTGGCAAGGAGTTGCACGACACTCGAAAACCGTAAAATCGTACTGGGCGCAGTGGGACTCTATTGTTATAGAGAATGGAATACTAAAACGTATCCTGGGAGGTCCTGAAGCTACAGAAAAAAAGATGCAGATCATAATCCCTAGGAAAAGAGTACCGGATATATTAAAGGAGATTCATGATGGAACTGCTGAAGGATACTTAGGAGTAACGAGGACAGTTCAGAAGCTGCGTGAGCGATTTTACTGGGTTAATTTAGGAACGGCGTAAAAGAGTGGTGCAAGAAGTGCGTAGTTTGCGCTGCAAGCAATGGGCCGCAAAGCCGTCGGAGAGCTCCAATGCGTCAATACTATGTTCGAAGCCCGTTTGAAAGAATCGCAATCGACTTGGCCGGTCCATTTCCAGAATCCGACAAAGGAAGTAAATATATCATAGTGGTGATGGATTACTTTAGCAAGTGGATTGAAGCTTATGCCTTGCCAAATCAAGAAGCCGCTACAATAGCAGAAGAACTTGTCATAACGTCATTAGGCCGATATAAAGCAAATAACGGACGGGCCTGAAGTTTGTAAACCGAGGCGAGAGCCGAGGTTTATAATTAGCCAAGTCTGTAAAAATTGTGTATTTATTAAAATGTTTATCGGTTTCAGGATATTAAACTTATGTTTACATGCACAAAAGTAGGCTGGTATATAAGTAATAATTGTATTCTGTACGGTAATATTACTATACTGACTTGTCAAAACAGTCAATAAAATGAAAATAAAACACAATATTATAATACTAAAAATGCAAACGGAACTCAAAACAACAATAATACAAAGATTACTTTTCCTGCTTATCATAATATATATTAATTGTACAGTCTTTCAAATTTGAGATGATCACGTTATGACTTTTAAATATAATAAAAATTATAAATATGACACAAAACAATTGTAACCATGGCGTTAAAAAAAACATACAGACCATAGACTTATTTGATCATCCTTTAAAATGAGGACAATGATGTTATTCATAAAAGAATTACCAAAATTAATATTTAATAATGACGTTAACGTGTGTATATTTTGAAACCGATAAACTATTGAACAAACCACGGATGTTATGAGTCATAACAGGCCTTAGATATCATAATATCCTCGCTCTACGAGCTCGATTTTCAAACTTACATCTGTGGCTGTAATGATACTCATAACTAGGGTTGTGCCGTGGGCAATTGACCGGTCAATTGACTGGTCAATTGACCAAAAATATTTGACGGCCAAATAAAACGGTCAAAAATCTAAATGGAACCGCCACGACATCTGTTGTTCAATAGAAATAGCTACTTACTATTATTACATGAATATATCTAGTTTGGTATTCTGGGTTCTGGAGAATTTGCTTACTTTACTTTACAAATAAAATAAATACATATTATTTCATTTCATAACGTCTTTTACTTTATTTTCCCCTTTTTTTTGAATTTGATGTGATTTTGTTTATTAGTTGTTGTTGGTTTTTCATTTTCAGTAATATTGGATGTAGTAAACAGTACTATATACATAAATTACAATTTTAATTGTGATTTTTATTAAATATTTCCTGGTCATTTGACCAGTCAATTGTCCGGTCAAATAGTCGGTCAATTGACCGAAAAATATTTGACTGGTCAAATGCACAACCCTACTCATAACATTCCTAGGTATGTTAGTATTTATAATAAAAATTGATGTGGAATATCGTTAATAAATAACTGCCTTGGCCGATACATATTACCGACCGTGACTGTTTTGATGCATATATTGTTGAGCATAGAGTACTGTTAAAGCACATTTAACAGTATGATATTATGATAAATATTTATCAATATAAATATACGATAACATCAAATAATCGTTATAATTTTGTCCGTAAATGTAAATTTAATTGACTATTCAATTCACCTGTTATCTGTTAAAAGTAGTCGAATACTAATGTTGGATTTTGAATTTCACTGCCAATCAAATCAAATTTTAGTGCATATTTTGTACTAGTAACGTGTTACGTCGACTATTATATTATAAACAAATGAATATTTTTATTAAAAATACATAGAATTACATAAAATTATTTTGTATTAAAATTAGATGTACAATTTGAAAAATTGACATTGCTACATTGTTGTAAAAATCCTTTCTCTTCTATGTCAGCGACAGTAGCTTCATTTTCAGTGGAATTAGTTCGGGAATTAGTAATTTCTGAACTTGTAGTAGTGACGCTGGTAGTAGTGGTTCTCATCTTCCCTACTATTTTCTGATGATTTTCGCTATCAAGTTGTAGATATGATTTGATTGAAAATATATTACTGTAGCCTGTAATTTTCAGTAGCTGAAACTCCAACTTTAGCTAATGTTGACACAGCACTGGATCTTAATGAATGATTGAATATCTATCGTTTTTTAGTATCTAATTCAATATTCTTTGCTGCAGTTTTCATTCGTTTTCCCATTTCATGAATGCCCACTGGAGATTTTTGTACCATTTACTACTTCAGCATAAATTCCAATGTGGGTTAGGTGTCAAAAACATTTGATCGATTTTCACATTGCTGCCTCTCTTTGACATAAGCTTATGGTACATCCTAAATGAAATAAAATTAATATTAATAAAATCATTGAAAAAGAAGAAGTAGCAATAAGCCATCTACTTTCTGCTAATTTTTTTCCACCTCCTTGTGCAGTCTTAGGAAAAACCGGGTTGTATTCTATGCTATTTGTAGAACCTCTGCAATTATCAGTTTCTTCTTTGAAGAAGTAACTCATGCAATTGATTCCTTCACCGCCCCGCCAAGCGAGTTCATAAAAAATTATAAATATTTTTTTTTACAGACCGTCAGGAGTATCTTCGTTTAAAACTTGAAGTATATTTGTATATTCCTCTTTAGTTAAAGCTTCTGTACTATTGGTTCTTTTTTCTGGGCGAATTTGCAATAGCTTTCTTGCAGTATCTCTAGCCTATCTTGTTGTTTTAAAAATTACATCGTTGAAGGGATATATTTTTATATTTCAAGTATTGAAATACATTTCTTGAATCATTTTGGCTGTGACGTTCCACATATGTTTCACGACACCTTCCTTATAATCTGTTCCAAACCGATTTTCGGGATTTTTATGTATTTATAGGCACTGTGACGAAGTGTGCTCGTCACAAATATTGTTATGTAGATCACGATCGCGGAAACGTCTGTATCTCGCGAACGCAACACCTGAGAGACGCGAAAAAACAACACCGGGTTCACAAGTAAGACGCGCATCCGAAAATTGCTATTTAAACTAGATCACGGACCGGGTAGTCCAGTTTCCGTTTATAACCAATCCGCCCTATATGTTAACATAGGACGGACTAACTTTGACACCCTAGGACTCGTTTAATTAACAAAACAGTATATAAACCGCGCTGCCGAGACAGCCAAGACAGTCAATCTTTCATTGTGAAAACATCGACATCTCCGCTACCGTCTTCCAGTCACCAGGCCACTCAGACTTCTAGGTAAGAAAAGCACTCCTGTTTATCTACCGTATCGTACTGTGCTTCCTCGAGGTCTCGTGCCACCTTCCGTTTGGAACTCTTGTGCGATCACCGAACCACCCACATTGGCGTCTGTCGTGAGCAATCCGAGACGTTGCTGTGGGCCGTTTGCGTAACCGTAATTTCGCGATTTCGTCGCGTGCCACCTTCCGTTTTAGGAACTTTTGTGCGACTACCGGACAAATCACTTTGGCGTCTGTCGTGAGCGAATCCGAGACGTTACAGTGAGGCGTTTTGCGTGTACGGCCGGAGTTCACACCGTAACTTCGCGACTTCGTCGCGTGCCACCTTCCGTTTTAGGAACTCTTGTGCGACTACCGGACAAATCACTTTGGCGTCTGTCGTGAGCGAATCCGAGACGTTACAGTGAGGAGTCTTGCGTGTACGGCCGGAGTTCACACCGTAACTTCGCGACTTCGTCGCGTGCCACCTTCCGTTTTAGGAACTTTTGTGCGACTACCGGACAAATCACTTTGGCGTCTGTCGTGAGCGAATCCGAGACGTTACGGTGAGGAGTTTTGCGTGTACGGCCGGAGTTCACCACGTCGAATTTCGCGAGACGCGTCGCGGAATCGTTTCCGACACACCAGCCGTCGTCCAGAGAACCCCATCGTCGCGACGCCCGGCGTCGATTTTCCGGAAAAGTGAAAAACCACTCATCGCGATCATTACGAGTCGACCAGCCGCTATTACGGGAACCCCACCCCCGCGACGCCCGGCGTCGATTTGTGACCAACCCGCGATTTCGCCGTTTCCGAACCCGCAGGCCTACACCGCGGGCCTCGACCGTCGCTCCGGACATACCGGCGTCCCGACGCCCGGCGTCGTTTTCCCAAAAACGTCACCTCTATATTCCCCGATCCCGCCTCAGTATATCCTACACCTGCCGTTAATCAACGACATTTCTGTAGTGACACCAGTGCTCAATAAAGACTCAATTCGTCATTTTTTTACCAACTTTGTGTTTCTTTTTGAAAACCCTATTGTCTCCGAAACCGCTATCCGACCGTTGGCGCCCGAGCAACCTCACGCCAACATTTTGTCGACGAGTCCGCCATAACTCGTCACAAAATTTGGCGCCCGAACAGGGACACAGAAGAACACAACATGACGGAGTCTACCACGGCGAAGACGAGTTGGGTCTACGAGCTGACCAAGGAACCACTACAGGAAGAGTTACGACGTTTTGGCCTCAGCTCCGAAGGCACAGTTGCCGAACTCCGGGAACGAATGGCAGCTTTTGTCAGAACCGCTACGGCCGAGAAACTGGCCACTAATCCACCCGTCCCACCAGCTCTCGACTCCAAAGAAAGCGTCCGTACTAACGCGCAGGTCTGTGAGACAGTACGCAAATGGAACGTGCAGTTCGACGGGAAGACCGACCCCATTATGTTCCTCGAACGGCTGGCAGAACTCCAGGCCAGCTACGCCCTCACCGGGGAAGAATTGCGCTCCGCCCTGCCCGAACTCCTCCGAGGTAACGCAATCCTGTGGTACCGCAACCACCAGGACACGCTTACCACCTGGGGCGATTTCCTCATGCAGTTTCGCGAGTACTATATCCCCGACATGAACGACCAGCTGATGGAACAAATATCTCGACGGACGCACCGAACTGGGGAAACTGGCCAGGATTATGTCACCGCGCTACAAACCCTGATGCGACGCCACGGAGGCTTCAGCCCCGAACAACAACTCCGCCGGCTATACAAGAATCTACGGCCGGAGTACCGGCAACACATCCGCCGCCAGAATTGCCCGACCGTCATCGCCCTACTGGATGAAATGCGGGACTTCGAAGAACTACAGAAGGAGCTTAAGACGACCACACGACCAATCCCCGAATTCTCCCCTCGTGGCCGGACCCCCGCCAATCACGTGGTCACGTACGAGGCGCACAAAGTGTGCTGGCGATGTGGGGAAGTAAACCACTTCCGACGAGACTGCCGAAACCCTCCCAAACGGTTCTGCTCTCGCTGTGGGAAGAACGGTATCCTGTCCCGCGACTGTACCTGTCCGGGAAACGCCAGACCGGCTGGAACACACGACGGCCACCCCAGTCGGCCCTACCAGCACACCCAGTAATACCCGCCGTCCACCAAGGCGACGACGGCCGACTCTACCTCCCGGTCGTTGTCCGTAACCTAACGATCAACGCGCTCCTCGACACCGGATCTTCCTTGTCATACGTCGATGCAGAAACCGCCCACCAACTTACACTACGAGGGGTGGCACACCGGCCGCCACCCGTCCGTCAAGCACAGATGGCCAACGGAGAAACCACCAGGATCACGGGTCAGTACCACGTGTCCGCCAACATTCAGGGGACAAAAACCACAATCTCCGTACTGTGCCTGCCGACCCTGGCACTTCCAATGATCCTGGGGATGGACGCACTGCGCGCGTTCCGCATGACCCTCCAAGCCGGGCCAGACCGGGTGCACTGCCACGTGCCCACTCAGCTGGGAACCATCAACACGCCCCGCACGGGGTCTCCAATACTCGACGCCTTGCTCCAAGAGGAGCTCCCCCGGTTCGAGGAGCTACAGGGCTGCACCTCCCTCGTAACGCATCACATCCGTCTGAAGAAAACTACACCTCTAAAACAACGATATCAACCGCGAAACCCCAAGATTCAGGCGGTGATAAATGAGGAGGTAGATGAGATGCTCCGAGCCGGGGTAGTGGAGCCCTCCCGTAGCGCATGGAGCTCACCCGCCGTGATCGTGCGGAAGAAAGATGGGAAACCACGGTTCTGCATTGACTTCAGGCGACTTAACGAGGTCAGCGAAAAAGACGCGTACCCCCTCCCGTACATCAACAACATCCTGGAGAAGTTACGTCAGGCGACGGTGTTCAGCACCCTGGACCTAAAACAGGGGTACTGGCAGATACCTTTGTCCGAGGCCAGCAAACCATTAACGGCATTTACGGTGCCGGGTAGGGGGCTCTTCCAATTTCGGGTGATGCCGTTTGGCCTCCATGCCGCCCCCGCAACCTTCCAACGGCTTTTGGACACCGTCATCGGTCCTGAGATGGATCCGTACGCCATCCCTTACCTGGACGATATCATCGTCGCCAGTCGCACCATCGAGGAACACGTGATCCATCTGCGGGAAGTCTTCCACCGACTGCGTGCCGCCAACCTACGGCTCAACCCCGACAAATGCGAGTTCGGGAAGACCAGCATCCGGTACTTGGGGCACGTCATTAGCCAAAATGGCATCGAAACCGACCCCGAGAAAGTAGAGGCCATCCAGTCCATGACCGCCCCAAGCAATCTGAAATAGGTACGCCAGTTTCTGGGAGCCGCATCCTGGTACCGCCGTTTCATCAAAGGCTTCTCCCAGATAGCTCGGCCACTGACACGTCTCCTCCACAAGGACATGAAATGGAGATGGGGGCAGGAACAGACCGACGCCTTCAACACGCTAAAACAAGCGCTCACCACCGCCCCAACGCTGGGTTGCCCGGATTTTACCCGGCGTTTCTTCCTCCAAACCGACGCTTCCGACGACGGACTAGGAGCGGTCCTTGTGCAACACGGCGATCAGGGGGAACAAGTGGTCGCCTACGCCAGCCGAACGCTCCGAGGAACCGAGCCTAAATACTCCGTGACGGAGAAGGAATGCCTGGCGATAGTCTGGGGAATCCAGAAGATGCGACACTACCTCGAGGGGTACGCCTTCACCGTCGTCACCGACCACCAGGCGCTGAGATGGCTCAACCGGCTGGAAAATCCCCCCGGTCGACTGGCCCGTTGGGCCATGTTCCTACAGCAGTTTGACTTCCAAGTACAGTATCGGAAGGGCAATCTGAACCGCGTCGCAGACGCTCTCTCCCGTCAACCACTGACGACCGACCAGCCCTCCGCCACCATCACCCCGGTTCACACACTCGCGGCCGTCTGTCCCTGGTATCAAAAGCGGGTCGAAGCAGTACGAACCCATCCACGCACATGGCCAGACTACCAGCTACGCGGCCAGGAACTCTACCGGCGCATCGAGACGTCCAGCGACACGGAGCAATCCGCATGGAAACTCTGTGTACCCCGGAGTGAACGCCACCGCGTGCTGCAGGAGAGTCACGACCACCCCACCGGAGGACATGGGGGCATCGCCAAAACCACCGCCCGGGTCGCCACCCGATACTACTGGCCCGGGATGTTCCGCGACATCACGGCCTACGTCCGTCGATGCAAACCGGGCCAGCAGTTCAAAACCTGCCAACAAGGGACAGCGGGCAAGATGTACCCCCCGCACATCTACGAACCCTGGGACACCGTCGCCGCAGATATCATGGGCCCTCTACCCCCATCGAAGAAAGGGCATAGCTACCTGTTGGTCCTCCAGGATAGGATGACGAAATGGGTCGAGTGCCGGGCTCTTCGACGCGCCACCGCCGCTACCATCACTCGCGCGATTCAGGAGTTGGTCATCTTTCGGTACGGCTGTCCCCGCGCCATCATCACTGACAACGGGACGGAATTCTCAAACCGGGTGCTCCGTGAGACCCTGGCCGCATTGGGGATCCGGCATCACCAAACACCTCCGTACACGCCACAGTGTAACCCGGTGGAGCGAGTAAACCGGGTGTTGAAAACAATGATCGCCCAATACTGCCAGGAGAACCAGCGCACTTGGGACGAGCACCTGCCGGAACTCACCATGGCCATCAACACCAGTCGTCATGACTCAACCGGCTACTCGGCCGCCTTCCTGAATTATGCTCGGGAACCCGTACTCCCCGGTCTTTACTACGAGACCACCCAGAACCGCGAGTCCAATGACCCTCTCCCCGCCAGTAACCATGTCCCTGACGACCTGAAAACTCGCCTCATCCGTCTGGCCGATCTGCGGAAGCTGGCTAGACTCCACCTCGCCAGAGCTGCCCAGCAGCAGTGCCACTACTACAACATGAGGCGGAGGGAGTGGCAACCTCAACCCGGGGACCTGGTGATGCGTCGGGAACATCACCTGTCCTCGGCCGTGCGGGGTTTCGCGGCGAAATTGGCTCCACGGTATTCCGGCCCGTGGACCGTCCAAAAACGGCGCTCGGGAAACGTATATGACCTCAAGGGAACCCGTGGCCAACTCCTACGAAAGATCCATGTTAAAGATCTAAAACCTGTGATTCTAGACCATGGAAAAGCCGACAACAGCCGCTCCATGGATCCGGCAGCCGACCCGACCAGTTAGGGCGGGAAGTCACCCTTACGCCCCGAGGGCAGGAGCCCCTGTAAGGGTGGCAGGTTGGGCTGGCAGCGGACCGTTGCCGCTGCCAGGTATCCGGCGGGTCGGCCACCACCGCCGCGGATCCCGGATTCGCCCAGCCATCCACGTACTAGCTAGCCAGCTAGTACGTCCCGCCCGCACTGCACCACCACCGGCTCCAGCACCCGAGTCACCACCCGCACCGTCCTGGAAACCTGGCGACGGCGACGAGGCCCTGCGAGTGGCCCTGGTCGCCAGGTTTGGATCCTTCACGGCAAGGATAAGCGCCCCGCCAGTAATCCGGCCCTACCGGTCGCCTTCTCCGGAAGGCGACACCATTGACCTGACCACGTCGCCCATACCGTCCGACACCGAGGACGGCGTGAGTCAGGTCCCGTCCAGGCCCGGAGGCACCCTGGCGCGGCGGGCCCCAACCCCGGCGCGGAGTCCAGGCCGACTCCCATGTCCAGCGCCGACGGACCCCATCGAGACCCGGAACAGCGTGGTGGATGCCCAGCAGGAGCTGGTGGACCTTCTCGCCTCCCTCAGCCCGGACCGCAGCCCCCCACCCGAGGACAACAGGACCCAGAGCGTCGCCGCCCCACCCGGAGCCGACTACGGAAGCTGGCTCCAGTCCTTACGTCCCCCGCGGTCCTCCCGGACCAAACGGCTGAGGGTACGACTCCCCAACGGGCAACGGGTCTCTATCCCCCGTAGACCCCCCGCCCACTAGTGCAGTGCCCCCCCCCCTGTTGCCTAAGTTTGACATTCGTGCCGCTTACGGACAAGTTGTTAAGTTTTAGTTCATAAGTCTAGTTGGGTTAAGTTAGTTAAGTTTTTTGTTAAGTAAGTTTAGTTAAGTTAGTTAAGTTTTTTGTTAAGTAAGTTTAGTTAAGTTAGTTAAGTTTCTTTGTTAAGTCGGGTTGTAAATTTTTTTAGTTTGTAAGTTAAAGTTTTTTGTTAAGTTAATTAGGCTAGTTGATAAAAATTTAAGTTAAGATAGAGTGGTAATTTAACAATAAAAGACCCTGTAGCATTCCCTCTTTCTTCATCCCGAAGTATCCCGGGGATGTGACGAAGTGTGCTCGTCACAAATATTGTTATGTAGATCACGATCGCGGAAACGTCTGTATCTCGCGAACGCAACACCTGAGAGACGCGAAAAAACAACACCGGGTTCACAAGTAAGACGCGCATCCGAAAATTGCTATTTAAACTAGATCACGGACCGGGTAGTCCAGTTTCCGTTTATAACCAATCCGCCCTATATGTTAACATAGGACGGACTAACTTTGACACCCTAGGACTCGTTTAATTAACAAAACAGTATATAAACCGCGCTGCCGAGACAGCCAAGACAGTCAATCTTTCATTGTGAAAACATCGACATCTCCGCTACCGTCTTCCAGTCACCAGGCCACTCAGACTTCTAGGTAAGAAAAGCACTCCTGTTTATCTACCGTATCGTACTGTGCTTCCTCGAGGTCTCGTGCCACCTTCCGTTTGGAACTCTTGTGCGATCACCGAACCACCCACATTGGCGTCTGTCGTGAGCAATCCGAGACGTTGCTGTGGGCCGTTTGCGTAACCGTAATTTCGCGATTTCGTCGCGTGCCACCTTCCGTTTTAGGAACTTTTGTGCGACTACCGGACAAATCACTTTGGCGTCTGTCGTGAGCGAATCCGAGACGTTACAGTGAGGCGTTTTGCGTGTACGGCCGGAGTTCACACCGTAACTTCGCGACTTCGTCGCGTGCCACCTTCCGTTTTAGGAACTCTTGTGCGACTACCGGACAAATCACTTTGGCGTCTGTCGTGAGCGAATCCGAGACGTTACAGTGAGGAGTCTTGCGTGTACGGCCGGAGTTCACACCGTAACTTCGCGACTTCGTCGCGTGCCACCTTCCGTTTTAGGAACTTTTGTGCGACTACCGGACAAATCACTTTGGCGTCTGTCGTGAGCGAATCCGAGACGTTACGGTGAGGAGTTTTGCGTGTACGGCCGGAGTTCACCACGTCGAATTTCGCGAGACGCGTCGCGGAATCGTTTCCGACACACCAGCCGTCGTCCAGAGAACCCCATCGTCGCGACGCCCGGCGTCGATTTTCCGGAAAAGTGAAAAACCACTCATCGCGATCATTACGAGTCGACCAGCCGCTATTACGGGAACCCCACCCCCGCGACGCCCGGCGTCGATTTGTGACCAACCCGCGATTTCGCCGTTTCCGAACCCGCAGGCCTACACCGCGGGCCCCGACCGTCGCTCCGGACATACCGGCGTCCCGACGCCCGGCGTCGTTTTCCCAAAAACGTCACCTCTATATTCCCCGATCCCGCCTCAGTATATCCTACACCTGCCGTTAATCAACGACATTTCTGTAGTGACACCAGTGCTCAATAAAGACTCAATTCGTCATTTTTTTACCAACTTTGTGTTTCTTTTTGAAAACCCTATTGTCTCCGAAACCGCTATCCGACCGTTGGCGCCCGAGCAACCTCACGCCAACATTTTGTCGACGAGTCCGCCATAACTCGTCACAGCACATTACTTTAAATGTCGCTCTCAATTTCTGCCTCTGATTTTTCTCCAAATCTGTTTGACACACTTTGCAGTATACATTTAATATACTTGGTATTTATTATGAAAAATACGCACAAAAAACACTTTTGAAACTGGAAATTTGCAAAATATTTGCCAGTAACAGTAACTATTTTTCTGGTTGCTATAGTTATGAAAACATTAGTAATGCTATATTTAATAATTTGAAATTAAAAAATAGATTTGATTCATTGAGTAATCCCTCGAATACGATTCGTAGTCTAAGTTAAGTAGATTATTTTTTAACGGTGTATCACTTATGTCACTTGGGCTTATGAATATCATTCGTGCTGCGCACTCGTAATATTCATACTAAAGCACAAGAGACATTCGTAATACACCGTAACAAATAATCCACATAACTTTGACTACTCATAGTATTACAATTGATTATTATTTTTTCAGAGATTTAATGCTTCAAACCTTTCGTTTGCAACATTCTAGTTTCAATATAAATAATCATTCATGCATGTATGTAAGTCATATAAATTACAGATAAAAAAATATGCCTATTTAAATTTTTTAATAAATTATTACTATATTTTTCGTATTATATTTGCTATGCTGTAAGTCTTTCAAATAAAATATGTAAAAGCAATTCGATATATAATTGTTTTTAATATTTCAGATAAGCTGACAAGCTGTATTGTATCGGGTAGAAATAGAATATCAAAATACCGCAATTGTAGATGCTAACGTTAGAATGTTCAAATTAAATAGATTTAATTTTGCAAAGGACTTGAACGCGAATTTAAAGAGGAGCGTGAATAATTTTGAGATAGATATAACATTTTTATAATAAGTGATTTTCTAAAGATTTTGACATTTATACATCACACATTTTTAAATTATTTAAATAGTAAATTTGGGATAGACATAATAGCTGGTAACACAAGCTCTGTTTTTTTTTTCTGATTTAAGAGCAGTGTTTTAACTATCTCTAACATGTTAAAACCGTGCTTTTAAAACACAGAAAAACAAAGCTTGTGCTACCGGTCAATATATTTACAATAAGGTTTTCAAAAGATTCTGACAATTTTGTGTCAAACATTGCAAAATTATTTGAATAATAATTTTGGAATAGATATAATGTATTTACAATATGGGGTTTTCAAAAGATTTTGACAATTTTGCGTCGTACATTTATTTAATAATAAGTTTCCTAGTAGATATACTTAATATATTTACAATAAAAGATTTTTCAAATGATTTTGCTAATTTTGTGCCAAATATTTTTACATTGTTTTTTGATTATTTTGACTATACTAATAAAAAAAATTATGTAATTTTTATTAAATATCTTTTTTTATATACATAATAGATATTAATGCAACTAGTTTTAATGTAACTTTATTGCATGAGTGGGAGTTTGCAATACGAGCTGCAGTTGAGTGTTACAATCCATAAGTGCTACACAATACACTTTTAACAGAAGTCGCGTACACTTTTTTTCTACGATTGAGCTTTATCTAAACCTCAAACCCATTTATTCTGTACATTATCTTAGGTTATGTAGATAATTTTGTTTCCTAGTAACTACTTTATTGCACGGTTGTCATTAACATCGTATAAAAATAACAATTGTATACAGTGGCGGCTCGTGGATGATTTTTGTAGTAGGGCTGAAAATATTATAATAAAAAATCACTGCCAGTTAAAAATACCGCATTTTTATAGACATATATTTATTTAAACATATGTATCATCATAAATATTATACATATAGTAATAAAACACAAGTATATAGAAGCTAAAATACATAGCGCGGACTGCAACATTTGCAGGCCACGATAGACTTATTACTAAAACGTATATCATGTGTTACCCCCACCTGTTCAATATAATAACTATGCCGTGTGACACTCGGTCTGCACTGACTGCAGCACTGATGAGTACGCAATAACACTGACTTATACAATACACACATACAGATAGCCTTTCGAGGTAACTAGTACCTACAATTCAAAACTAATATACTACGAACGGAAAAAATATGTTTTTGTAAAATAATTGTATAGTATTGTAATAGCTATAATAATTTTAAAATGTTTTAATTTTGGTGGGGAGAGCTGCAGCTCTGCAGCCCTTATCGGCGAGCCGCTACTGATTGTATAGCAAGAGTTGGAAGTCTCTGTTTATGGACAAACCTGTAACTAGTCGATGTCTGCAAAGATATTTTTGAAATACTACTGAACTTGAACCTATTTACAATAAAACGGGTGAAATTATAAAAATTTTGAAATCGTTCATAGAAATAACTTTTCTTTCAAATCATTTAAAAACTTTTACAGCGAAAAATATATGAAAAATATAAAGATTTTTAAAAAATCCAATAATTCATCAAAAATTAAGACACAATTAAATTTTTTTTATAGTTACAAATAAAATTATTTGGTGAATTTAGTAACTAATATAACGAAATGCCTTTCGTAATTAATAGAGAACTATGTGACTTGTTTAACATTGAATATAAATCGATTAAAAATGATCTTGATGGTAATTTTCCTGACAAATTTCATATTGGAAAAATACAACTCCTTTGATTTATATAAAATAATTATTAAATTTTTAGTGTCGCAAACGTAAAAATGTAATTTACACTTTTGATGTGAAAAAAAATAGTATGTAACACACGTGAAAAAGGGCCATTACAAAACTCGTACTATTGGAACACTCACTGTCACTTGTGCTCCAACTATAGTACTAGTTTCGCAATTAAACCCTTTCCTAATTAGTATTATTTTATACTATTCCCACACTAGCCACGCAGTAAATAACTATTATTGCCTTTACTTTGTTGTATTACAGACGTACTAATGACATTAAGCAATCGAGATGGCATATGACCCTGGCAGCTGCCAACAATAAAAATTAAATAAATATTAAATATTTATCAACATCAATATACGATAACATCAAATAATTGTTATAACTGTGTCTGTAAATGTAAATTTAATTCATTATTTTTTCCGGGATTTAATGATTCAAACCTTTTGTTTGCAGCATTTTAGTTTCAATATAAATAATAATTCATGTATGTATGTAAGTCATATATATTACAGATTCAGAAAATATGCCTCTTTCATTTTTTAATAAATTATTACTATTTTGTTCGTATTATATCTGTTATGTTGTAAGGATTAAGTTTCAAATAAAATATGTAAAAGCACTTCGATATATATATATATATATATATATATATATATATATATATATATATATATATATATATATATATATATATATATATATTTGTAGCACTACAGGCCGTGCAGGCCCATGGCTTTGTTGACGATTGCTCGCCATTGACTCCTGTCCTTTGCTTTGTCTCTCCAGTTTTTTATGTTTAGTCTTTCAATGTCTTTCTCCACTGCACTTTTCCATTTCACTCTTGGCCTTCCTCTTCCTCTGCCTTTCACCGCCCCGCCCTCAAAGACCTTTTTAAGCACTCTGTCCTCTGGTAGCCTCACCATGTGCCCCAACCATCTTAACCTTTGCGCTTTAATCACTGACACTATACCCGGCTCACCATATAAATTCATGATATCTTCATTCGACCTGCGCATCCACAAAGCTCCCACTTTCAGACCCCCATAAATTTTCCTTAGAATTTTTCGCTCCCATCTGCCTAATTTACTTTGTGTCGCCTCATTCAAAACCCAATTTTCACACCCATACATGACAACCGGTCTGATCATAGTCTTGTATAATTTAATTTTCATCCCTCTTGACATATTCTTATTCTTAAAAATTTTTATTAATGAACCCATACTTTTAGAGCCTTTTGCTAATCTCGCATTAATTTCTTCCTCTTCCTTGTTGTCATTAGTGATGGTTACCCCCAGATAGACAAACTTATCTACTTCTTCGAATTTGTAATGTTCTGCTTCAGCTGCATGAATTTCTAGAAATGCTTGTTCTTGCTTTTTACCTCCTTTTAGAACCATATATTTAGTTTTTCCTTCGTTTATTCTTAGGCCCGCTTCTCCAGCCTTTGTCACTAGTTTTTTGAAGGTTGATACCAATTCTTTCTTACTCCTTTTTATCATCGCTATATCGTCGGCATATGCGAGATTTTACTTCGATATATAAATTTTTAATTATTTCAGATATGCTGGCAAGTTGTATTGTATCGGGCAGAAATAGAATATCAAAATACCGCATTTCTTGATGCTAATGTTAGAATGTTCAAATTAAATAGATCTACTATTGCCATGGACTTTCACGTGAATTTAAAGAGGAGCGTGAATAATAAATTTGTGGTAGATATAACATTTTTACAATAAGTGATTTTCTAAAGATTTTGGCATTTATACATCAAACATTTTTTAATTATTTGAATAAGAAATTTGGGATAGACATAATAAGACAATAAGAGGTTTTCAAATGAATTTGACAATTTTGCGTCGAATATTGCAAAATTATTTGAATAATAATTTTGGATAACAACAAAGACAAAATTAATTGTCATCCATACACTTGGTGAAACTAGGTTTAATAAAATATAAACTAAATACTTGGCTAAGTCTCACAAAATTCAGCACCAAGTCACCTTTTTTAATAATTTTGGAATAGATATAATATATTACAATAAGAGGTTTTCAAAAGAATTTGACAATTTTGCGTCGTACATTTTAAAATTATTTGAATAATAAGTTTGGGGTAGATATAATATATTTACACAAAAGGGTTTTTTTCAAAAGATTTTTCATATTTTGCGTCAATTATTTTTACATTATTTTTTTAATGCAACTATTACTAAAAAAAATAATTTTATTACATTCTTTTAATATACAAAATAGTTATTAATGCAATAAGTGCTACACAATACACTTTTAACAGACGTTGTATACATTTTTTTTATATGAAAAATATAAAGATCTTTGAAAAATCTAATAATTTATCAAGAATTAATAGACAATTAGATTTTTTTTTACAGTTACAAATAAAATTATTTGGTGAATTTAGTAACCAATATAAAGACCTGCCTTTCGTAATAAATAGAGAACTATGTGACTTTTTTAACATGGAATATAAATTGACAAGGTATATTTATAGTAAATTTCATCTTGGAAAACATTTATGTCATTGAAACAATTCTGTTAATATTTTGCTGTTTCCAACTAGTGCTGTTGATAAATTTAAAATTTTACGTTTTTCGTTCGAAGAATTGAGAAAAATAACCGTTATAAATATATGACATTAAATTAATAATTTTGATATGAAAAACTAAAGAGACATATATTGTCATAATGTTGTTTAATTATTATATACCAGAGTACATAAATATTTATAAATTTCACGGAGTGTTATCATTTTAATAGAGTGGTATTGGTATTTATATGTTTTTTATTCAGTGAATACATAAAAGCTGTGAATGAAATTTGCTAATCGGATATCGTAAATTTTATCCTTACTGTGGATTGGATATTTTATCCAAACTTCGGATCGGATATTGTTCCGACCCGTGGCTTATAGGTATCAGAATGAAACTGAGTAACCGAATTCGGTTTCACAATTCAATGATATAACTATTTTCCAAAAATATTGTGAATAAACTTTTACAGGTCTGTTTGAAATATTTCAGGGATATTATTCCATCAAGAATTTAGTGATAAATACAAAACAATTAAACTTTAAACTTCCATGGAAATCAAACAAATATTTAGTTATTACAACACTTACAATAGAAAGAAAGAAAGTTTTAGTACTACGACTACACATTAATACCAATGACGATGATGAATATGTAGTACAATAATCAAAATGAAATTAATTACTCCAATATCTGTAGTGTTGTGCAAAATGTGGACATATTTTGTATCTATGAACTGTCATTTGTATTGTGAAAACATGTCTTCTATTACATAAGTTATAAATAGAAATACCGATCGGTAACAACATTTTTGGATACACTGATCATAAACCAAAAAGAATTTTGTTGAAATTCGTAAATTAAAAGAATATGTTTAAAAAAATTAACAGTTTTGTACCACTTGGTTAATAGCTACTTTTAGTATTACAATATTGCACATAAACATTAATACACAAATGAATAAAATAACTTTGGTAATTTTTCTGTTGGTTAATCTTAGGCAATAACATAGGTAGATTTATATATATGTTTGTACGTCGAGAAGAATAGACGTGTTCAAGTGCGGCTACTATTAAAAACAGCTGAAAGTTATTTACAATATCTAAACTAATACTTCTCACTCAGTTAAAGTATATCTGTTCATAAAATTACAAAATTTAAATATGGTTCGTGGTGCTAGAGAAGACGCCAACCTTGTCAAAAATGTGGTTGCGGATTTAATAAAATCTGAAGATTTTCTCTCCGCTTTGGCAAAGTCTCTGTCAGCGACCATAGCCACGATTATAGCTGAGAAAATGGAAGCAATCATCTCGATTCATGATGCCAAGATTGAAGAACTTCAGGCGCAATTAAGGGAAAAAGATGATAACATCCAAGAACTCCAGACAGACCTCGATAACTTGGAGCAGTACTCGCGTCGAAACAACATCCGAGTGTTTGGTGTCAGTGAGTCCAAAGGTGAAGATGTCGAACAAGTGGTATGTGACTTATTTAAAAATAAACTAAATATCAACGTAAAATGTAATGACATTGATCGTTGTCATCGTGTCGGCAAACCAAACTCGAACAAGCCGCGAGCAATTATCGTTAAATTTGTATCTTACAAGTCCAAACAAGTGATTTTTAAAAACAAAAAATTGTTTCGCGGTTCTGGTGTCTTAATAAAAGAAGATCTGACAGCGCTTCGGGTAGACCTTCAAAAGTTTATAGGAACTAAAATGAATTATAAAAATGTATGGTCGGCAGATGGCAACATATTCATATCTCACAAGAATGACAAACATAAAATTACAAATAAATTCGATTTCCTGAAACTACTTGATTCAAATACCACTCTGTAAATAACTATTATGTCTGCTATTTGCAATTGCTTTGTAGCCTAGCTTTATAATTCCGTTTATTGTTTTCTAATTTTGTTTCATTTTTAACTTTGTTATTTTGTTGTTGTTACAATTCAATTTATAATGCGTTCATTATTATTTGGACATTTAAATGTACGGTCTCTTTCTACAGGTTTTGATTTACTAAGTGAACATGTACGTAACGAGAATTATGATTTATTTGCAATTACCGAAACTTGGTTATCGGATAATACTAATTCAGATCTTTTTCAAATTAATGATTATTGTCTTGTAAGATGCGATCGTGATACTAGAGGAGGTGGTGTAGCGTTTTATGTTAAGAATAATTTAAATTATACTGTTTATAATGTATTTAAGACAACTTATGTCGAGCAACTTTGGATTAAAACTGTATTTAATGGAAAAAAACTTGCCGTTGGAGTAATTTATCGTCCACCTCGAGAAAATCTGGTAGAATCAATTAATAATTTAGATAATATTTTATCTGATATTTTGCCAGAAGTTGATGATGTTTTGATTTTGGGAGATTTAAATGTTAATATGTTAAATATAGAATCATCCGGTGTTGGCATTGTTAATGATTTTTTTGAATCTCATGGATTATCTTTATTTGTTAACGAACCAACTAGAATTACTAATACTAGCTCTACTCTGATCGACTTAGCAGTTTATTCTAACCCTGATAAAGTATGCAATTCTCGCGTTGATGACATCAACATCTCAGATCACAAATTGCTTCACATTAAAATTGACCTGGACGTACCTAAGCCCAGTTCGAATGTTATCACGTACAGGGATTTTAATCAAGTAAATTTAGAATCCTTTAATTACGATTTGTACAATATTCCGTGGCATAAAATTTACAATATGACAGATGTTGAATCAAAACTTAATTTTTTTAATCTAAACTTGACTAATCTCTTCAACAAACATTTGCCTTATAAAACTGTAAAAATACGACATGGCCGCACTCCCTGGATGACTACCGAAATAATAAATCTCATTAAAACAAGAGACTCAATCCTCTCTCTTTATAAAACAACTAAAAACGTATGTTATTGGGATCCATACAAAATATTAAGAAATAATGTAACCTCCTTAATAAGAACAAGTAAAAAAGCACATTTACACCAATTGTGCCAAAATAAAGACCCTAAAACTCTTTGGAAAAATTTAAATCATTTGCATATTAATAATAATAAAACTAATAAAAAAACTATTCCTTCACATCTTAGTTGCCCTGATGAAATTAATAAATATTTCGTTGAGTCAGTACAAAATTTAGTTACTAACTCCCAAAATTCAAATGAGCTTAATACTTATTATAACACTAACTCAGACGTAAGCGTGAGTGAACAACTTAATTTTCACTTAGTCACCTGCGAACACATAATGGAAATGTTTTACTCATTAAAATCAAACTCGGCTGGTTCTGATGGATTTTCCTTAAAAATATTACATTTATGTTTTGCGTATATATCAAAATATATCACACATATAATTAATTTTTGCTTAATAAATAATGTTTACCCTAATGCATGGAAAACCGCGCACGTAATCCCCCTTGCTAAAATTAATACTCCCAAAGAATACAAAGATCTCAGACCTATCAGCATATTGCCAACGTTATCTAAACTCATTGAAAAAATAATGTATCAACAAATAACTGACTACCTAAATAAATTCAATGTAATTCCTAAATTTCAGTCCGGATTCAGAAAGGGTCACAGCACAACTACAGGTCTTCTTAACGTTACTGATGACTTACTGAAAGCATTTGATGGCAATGAAATCTCCTTACTAATCTCCCTCGATTACTCTAAAGCATTTGACACTATAAATCATAAGTTACTATGTTCAAAACTGCATTTTTTTGGTTTTAGTGGCAATGCTCGTTCTCTGATCTATAATTATCTCAACAACAGATATCAAAAGGTAGTGCTAGGTAATTCGTTTTCATCATGGAAAAAAATAACTACTGGTGTCCCGCAGGGCTCTATTTTAGGGCCTCTTCTATTTAGTATTTACATTGCAGATTTTCACAGACATTTAAAACATAGCTCATATCATTTTTATGCAGATGATACTATATTATACAAATCCTTTAAGAAAAATGACCTTATTGCAAGTTGTGATCAAATAAATCAAGACATCAGTTATATAACAGACTTATCACTCAAACATCAACTTCACATCAACCCCAGCAAATCGACAGCTATTTTATTTTGTAAAAGGAAAGACAGATTATGGGCGGAGCAATATTGTAAAATAAATATTCTTGGTACAAATTTAAATATATCAAGCTGCATAAAGATCTTAGGCATGATCATAGATAATGAGCTACGTTTCAAAAAACATACTAATTTAGTATTTGGTTCTCTAAAATTTTTATACTCCATGAAACATATCCTTTCTACTGCATTGAGGAAAACTCTTGTGGACTCTCTAGTTTTATCTTTATTTAATTATGGTGACGCTGTGTACGGTCCATGTCTAGACGTTGCATCTGCAAAACGCATTCAGAAGGTACAAAATTCTTGTATCCGGTTTGTTTTGGGCATACGTTCAGGTCAATCTGTCTCACATGCTTTTTTAGAACTTAAATGGCTAAATATGGTAAATAGGAGAAAGCTACACCACAGTTGTTTAATACATAAAATCATTAATAATGGTCTACCTGTGTACTTAAATGAAAAACTAAAAAGAACCACAAATCTACACACCTTCAACATTCGAAATAAACACCTTCTATCTATTCCAAAACACAACAGCAAGTTTTAAGAAAGGTCCTTTTCATATAGCTCTGCATCACTCTATAACTCATTACCTAATTATTTAAAAATAATAAACTTCAATAGATTTAAGACAGTATTACGCACTACTCTACTCAACAATAATAATCCTTAAATTTGTATTAGTCTAATTCTCTTATGTTATTGTTCATTTGTTCTTCTCAACCCCATGTATACATAATGTGTAAACGTATGTTATAATTGTTATTATTTAGTTGTAAACATGTAAGATAATTATGTACTTCTCGATATACATATTTCTGTATCTGCTGAAATAAGGAGGTTAAGTGGAAGAGCAGCTTTTAGCTGAACTTTGCCTCAAATAAATGTATTATTATTATTATTATTATTATTAATTAATCTAATTATAATTAATATACTTATAACCACTGCATAACATATTTTGTTTCTTTCTTTTGTATCGGAATGTGATAACCATAGCCAAAATGCTATTGTTTTTTAAATTACTGTTAATTTCACTCTTTTCAACAAAAGTCTTTTTGATTCATAATCAGTGCGTCCAATACTATATATCTGTAAATTTTGTTACACAGGTTTAGCTACATCCTGTATAAATAATAAACGATGTGTTTTACTACTTCATATTATAGACTTTTAGAGGATTTTTAAATTAGTTCGTTTTGCATATAAACAAAAGCAATCTCCATGCGATCATTCGATCAAATCAGTCAAGGCTTTACTTTCTGTTGGTTTATTTATACATTATTGTACTAAGTTGCAGCAAAAGAAAGAAACCCTAACTTAACTTAACTCTTTACAATTTAAACTAATTGTATATTTTTGTTATAAATTGACGTAGCTAGGATGCATTATATAGAATGAAAGTAAATAATTAAATAAATAGATGATAAAAAATTTTAAAAATATTAATTTATGCTAAAATCAAATAATGTTTTTATATTATTTCTGTAAAAATGTACGTAATTAATGATTAATTTTTACAAGATTTAATTATCAAAACTTTTATATTACAAATATCAATTCATACTTTTACATTAGTCATATAAATTATAAATATTAATACAAATACAGAGAACGGGGCTACTTCATTGATATATAAATTAATACTAATTTTTCAGAATTGCATGTCGTTACACTTACGTGTATCACGAGCAAGTGGTGGATGCGCACTGTGTTTCAGCGACTGTCTGTGCGTTTGAGTAAAGCCAGCTGTTTTCTGCTATTTTTACTATTTAATTAATTAAAACTCATAAGGTGATGTTATTTCTTTACATCTTAAATGACTACTTTAGATTACGAATTCTGAGGAAAAATATTACTTTAAATTCAACACAACACAATGCAGGGTTTTTAAAATAAATATATCATCACGCCTTTTACCCAGTACTGGATGTGGCACTCTGCCTAAGCAGATCTTGGTAAGTGATATATTATTTCGCGTGAAGTGCGGTTATCAGCATTCAAATCACGGCCCCCAAAGATAATAGTGGAGGGGGAGCC
This sequence comes from Pterostichus niger, assembly GCA_947425015.1. Taxonomy (NCBI): domain Eukaryota; kingdom Metazoa; phylum Arthropoda; class Insecta; order Coleoptera; family Carabidae; genus Pterostichus; species Pterostichus niger. The sequence continues at coordinate 28,734,018 of OX380337.1, read as the reverse complement.
ACAGGGGTAGATTTGATTTGGTGAAAATTGTTTGTCGGCTGTGGGGATCGAATCAGGGTTCTCAAGATACACAGGCCGACTCGATACCACTGAGCCACCATGTAGGGTTTTTAATTGACTATTACGAGGCTTATAAGGTTCTTAATATTATTAATTTCAGTTAGATATGAAATATTAAAAAACCTGCCACGTTACAATTTATAAGGTATATTTCTAAATTAAATTTGTTGTAATTAATTTTTGAAAATAATAATCATAAAATTTTTTGTTATATATACGAGTGGGTAGAATTTATTTGACATTGTTTGCCTTATTATGAAATGCACGAGACGCCGCTAACTCGTATTATGATAAATAGGGGTAGGTAGCTCAGTGGTATCGAGTCGGCCTGTGGATCTTGAGAACCCTGGTTCGATCCCCACAGCCGACAAACAATTTTCACCAATTTAAAAATCTACCCCTGTGGCTCCCTCTCCACTAATATCTTTGAGGGCCGTGATTTAACGGCTGGTAACCGCATTTCACGCGACAAAATATATCACTTACCGAGATCTGCTTAGGCAGAGTGCCACACCCAGTAATGGGTAAAAGGCGTGATGATATATTTATTTATTTATTTTAGGATACGATCCTTGTGTCAGCAGCCATAGAGAATAACTGTGTTACGAAACTTTTTATACAATGATTAATAATTATCGATAATATTAAATTCTTATAAGAGATTTTATATTTCAAACTGCGCTTTTCGCTAGGAAGGCATTGAGCTAAACTGTAGTATCAACAAACGTCAAGTATTAATTCTGACGTCTATGGTATGTATTTGATCTAGTTTCTTGTATACTTTTAGTTCTTCTAAACATACAGATTTAATTATGGACTTAGCAATGAATCCTGTTTATTCAATAGGCAGTTTTTTAAAAGTACATTACCGACAATACTTAAAAAAAAATCAACGTATGCGTATTATAATATAAAAATTAAACTTTCCTTTAAATAAATTGTAATCAATTCTAAACAGCAAATTTATGTAAAAAAATATTTTATGAAGATTGTTAACTTAACCTTAACATTTGACCAGAGGAATCAATGGAAATAAAAGTCTGATTTATCTCCAAACTACAATGTTCTTAACAGCGTAATTGCAATATAGTTTTTTTTTTATTTCATGTACTGCACTATGCAAACGAAGCCTCGTACAAATGTCTAAAAAGCTAATTTAGTAAAAAAAATTATATGTACCACATAATGGCAACTTATTAACTCTTTGCTCGTAATATTATGCGTATTTAATAAGCCCTACCAGTTCGATCATTACACTTCTCAGACTTGATATAACCTAATAGTATATATTTAAACTACTCTGTTCAATACGACAGGATGCGAACTCACCGAGTTGTAGTGCGGTAATTCATATATGATTTAGCTTGAGTGTAATTCGAAGTCGGATCTTTGGATCCGAATACCGTATCGATAATCACACCACTGTACTGATTTCAATATTCAACTTTCGCCTCAGAAAATTATATTGACTTAAACATCTGTAACAAGTGAATTAAATAGTAACAATTTGTATAAATGTTATTACCGTTCACATCTACTGAAAAATAGATTAAACATATGTAAAATAAATTTAGATGCAACGGATGCTGAGATCTGCATTGATTTGATATATGTGTATTATTTATTGAATGATATCTGACATGTTTAAGTTCATATTGTCCGTCAGTACGGTGGTGTGGATATCGATACGGAATTCGAATCCGGAGATCCCGAGTTCGAATCCACTCAAGCTAAAAATTATATGAACTACCACACTGCGGCTCGGTGAGTGCGGAACCTGTACTGTAACTGGTATTAAGTTCCTGTTGTACAGCGTAACATAAATAAATATTTAGGTGTGGTATTTATTTGATGGTACTTGTGTGTTATGTTGTATTTGGTAATGTGCTGTTTTGTACATCCACATCCTACCCTTTTAGTTACTATCGGGTCTAAATACCCGCAACGATCTTTATTAATTCCGCTCTTTCAGAATAACAGCAACTTAATACAAATATAACAAAAAACTTATATCGAAAGGTTATTCCACGATAGGGGTAAGTAGAAGTAATTAAGAGTGTTGAATAAAGTTTTTCTGGAATTTAATTTTAAAGTGTTAACTTTTTTTAAATTTTTATTGATCTACCATTTGTGTGTCGATATTACAAAGTTAGTTAAATTTCCAAAGTTAAATGTTGTATTATTTTAGAAAAACAATTTTGTACTCATTTTTCGTAATATAAAATTATTGTAGGTTTTATTTAAGTACTCTTTTCAAATCTAAAAGACTTGAATTGAAATTCATTATTCTAACTCACACGCTCAAATTTAAAAGTTAGAACTCTAGTCCTTCCAGTTCCTTTGTTTCAAATAAAAGATCGATTTTCAAAATAAAATTACCTTGACTATAGTCATAGTGAAGCACTATTGCATTGGCAATGATGTTATACACGGTGCGATGCTCGAAACGATCACCCGGGGATTTCGTAGATGAGACTACGTACAGACAGCCAATATCGTAACGTAGAACAATAATAAACTACATTCTAAGATGAAGGTGTCTCACAATAAGGAGATATGGAAAAAAGTAGAGCAGATCCAGTCACCATCTTTGGAAGTGAAACTGCTGATTACAAAAAACAAATTCTACAAAGAATACTCATAGTTTAGCGTGTTCAACAAAAGGTAGGTAGCAGGTAGAGGTCTAAACATTTACCCGTTTTGATTTTTAACGCAAAATATTTTTTTATTAGTTTACAACTTATTACAATAGTATGTGTAATATTATAAAATATAAAATGATTCCTATAATTTAAAAATAGATTATACGACAATATTTTATTAATAAAATTTCTTTAAATTAATAAAAATACATAATTTGATATTTAACCGAATGTAAAATGGGGTAGGTGGCTCAGTGATATCGAGTCGGCCTGTGGATCTTGAGAACCCTGGTTCGATCCCCACAGCCGGCAAGCAATTTTCACCAATTTTAAAAAATCTTCCTCTGTGGCTCTCCCTCTACTAATATCTTTAGGGACCGTGATTTGACGGCTGGTAACCGCACTTCACGCGAAAAAATATATCACTTACCGAGATCTGCATAGGCAGAGTGCCACACAAAGTAATGGGTAAAAAGCGTGATGATATATTTTTTTATTTGAAATGTAATCAAATTTTGTTCCATAGAAGCTTCTAAGCATCTGCCATTTCGGTGGAGCGAAATTTCCAACAAAATATATACCATACCGCTCAAGCTGAAGATTTCCGTCATCTTCTACGCACATTTGTCGGGATAATTGTGACGGATGATATAAAGATATTGTGAATACAAAGGCGTGGAGAGTCTACGATTAAATATATACAAAGTTTCTTTATAAGTGAGTGTTTTCTGCTAATTGAATTAAGTAATGCATTAAATAGCTTTAAATTGGTGACCCCGACTGATAAATGACGGTTGATTATATAGTGATTAATCCTGTTAATATGGATGAAGATGAACATTCTTCGTTGGTTGCTGCATTTAATATTAAAATACCGAGGTTTTGGTATGGTGATCCCGAACAATATTACTACTGAACTGATCGATCTACTCGACGTGATCAACATACAACTACATCTTCCGATCTAGAACTTCAATCTTCATCCTGTGACCTTTTTTTGATTTACCACCTTTATTCAAGCTGTCATCTTTTAAATTCAAGTTTTCTGCATTGGATTCAAGCCTTAAGTATTCAAAGCTTCTATTTATTTAAAAAAATCCCTTTTACTGTCGCGGTACAATTTATTCACAAATCGTTTCATTTAAATTTTATACGTTTTATCCAACCATCAATTATCGAGAGAGAAACTCAATAACCACTGAGATAATTATTTTTATATATCATTTAATTTTTGTCGACTCACTGACAAAATGCAAGAATTTTTTAAGTTGTCGACTCACTGACATTGAAATATTCATTTACACACTGTGAACACTCAACACAACTTAACAATAATAATTTGTGTTTTGCGTGACAGTAATTGGTACTTTTTCTCTTTTTTAAAGGGGGAAATAATGTAGCGTCCACGATTTTATTATGTATTTATTTTTATATTAAATGTTATTCCAAAATTACTTCTTTATTGTTTAGATTATGTTTTCGTTGACTTGTTTGACAACGAATCTATTTCTAAAAAGTATTTTTTCATAATAAGACCATTAACATTTTCTTCATAATAGAAATTATACTATATATTTATATTCTGATTAAATATATGCAGTTTTTATAAATTTGTATTTTCTGTTAATTAAATTAAGTAAAGCATTAAATAGCTTTACAGACGCAAAGAGAATAGTACTGCGTTTATGTGACAATAATGCACCGACTGCAATGCAGGAGTTACATTTTCTAACGATTGAGATTAACCTAGGTAGTATCTATTTTCTAAATCTTGTTGATTTTTAAGTGAATGAAGAATTGTGTTTTCGAAAAGTATATAATAAATAGTCGTTATTTTATTTGAATAAACTCTCTAAATTATTTCCGTATAATTTATTTATTGAGTTTCATGTTTTAGGAGGTATTAAAAGCATCGATATTGTGAATTTGCTTATTTAATTTTCCTAATATTTTGAACTCATTTTTAACAAAACTTTTTTTTTAACACCTGTCAATTAATTATTGTTTGTTTATTGTTATTATGAAGACACGCGAGTTGATTTTAAGCGTATTTCATTTGTCATTTGGAGCAGCTTTCACTTACTGATCCAGATCACTTATTTATTTCATTGGATTAGTTCGATCGATTTATTCTGAGTACTAAATTTATAGTTAAGTTTATTTAGTCATTTTGTCTTATTTGAAGTAATTTAAGTGAACCAAGTGGAAAATAGAAAACAGCTGTTGTAATGGGATTCATGTATATTGTCGCTTATTTGTACAGCATTCTTACGATTTGCATTCTCACTACAGACTTACTTTAATTGATTGCTTTCACGCTCGTGATAAAATATTAACGAATTTAATTTGATATCTATTTCAATTAAAATATGTTACTAGTAATATTAATACGAATACTACAACAGGTTTAGCATTATTGTGATAATTTATTGAATGGAGTAATTTATAAAAATTATTGGTATACACTGTGATTATTGGTTGAAATTTTCAATAATTTTGATTTATGGAAAAGAAGTCAAGAAAAACGATGTCAATATCTCTTGAATTGTTTTCTTCACTCTAACATGATAGTTTTAAAGTAATTCGTCTCATACAATATGGCATTAGTCATATACGATGTTGCGAATATTTCATGTTAATTACTCTAGTCAAATTTGCTAAGCAACCACGTTCTCGTAGATCATTTTAATTGTATGATCAAAATTAGATCTATTGTGGTATTATCATCTTTAATACAAAATTTTAACCTATGCTTGTTATAGCCATTCGATTATATCACAAAGGAGAGTACCGCGGGAAACCTAATGAGTAAAGCCCGTATCTTTAGGCAATTGCCTAGATTCAAATTTTAATATTTTTCAGGCAATTTAGTTTTTCTATACTTAGGTAATACATTTACGTGTAATGGAAGATTTTTTTTCGTGCCTTCGAGCCGATTTTTCCTATATATTGGTTTTTGTGACTATTTTACCTTATAGAGCCTATTTTGGTTGCCTATTTCAACTTTTATTGGGCAGACAAGGTTTGTCAGCGCCATCTATCATCTATTTCGTTGCCTAAAGTGTTCCATCCTAACTTATCAGCGCTATTTATCATCTATCTATCGCGATGACTGATTCAGCAACAGACAAAGTGTTTCAACCTAACCTATAATATATAAAGTACTTACTTTGTCTTTAATCAAATTTTTGTGTGTGAATTTAAAATGCCGAAAGAAAAAACGCGTTTTAGTCAAAATTTTATGTGGCAATTCAATTGTGCCTTTCCCATTAATCAATGGAGCTAAGGTAACTTTAGACGATATAATATATAAGAACGCCTCTGTCACATTTTGTGATGTCGAACGAAGTTTTCAGCTTACAAGCAAGTTCTGATTGACTGACGACAGTCCCTTTCCGAAAATTCCATTGAACAATTGCTCGTAATATTTTGTAAATCAAAGTATACTACATAATTTGAATTTGTATAATAGTTAATAAAATGAGAACCCTAAATTATTATTTTATTATTATTTTCATATTGCGTTAAATTTTATTTAAAATGATTATTTTTTTCTAATGGAGAGTAGATACGAGTACCAATATTAGAAAAAGAATTAGTTTATATATTTTTTTAAAGAAACTATTTATATATAGGCTGCTTAAAATCCCGCCTATTTTAGAGTAATTACCGGCCTATATGCCTGCTTATTTAGGTGTTTTTAAGTGCCTAAATATCCGGGCTTTACTAATGAGCACCTTCTTACGAATATGCGACTCGTATGGTAACATTTGCATGTCTTTCTTTGTTTTCTTCACTTAAACATGATAGCTTTAAAGTAAAACCACACAGATTCAAACCAGAACAAGAGAACCAACATGAATTCCCATGACGTACATTCCAAGGTAGAAACAATTCCCAACAATCAAGAAAACCAAAATGTAACAATCTTAACGCAACATATTCTACTATTACTATCTCAAATATATGCACAAAACGAGGACTACTACATAAACTATAGTACCAGGGGCGTTCCAACCCAGAGTTCTTGGGGTTCCCAGAACCCGGGCGCCAGCATAAAAGGGTGGCAGACGGCAAAAAGTTAAAATAAATATGAGTATATTAAAAGAACACAAATACTGCGTCTTAATATTATTTGTAAAATAAATAAAGTAATTAAATGAATACCAAATGTAGGTACCTACTATTGTACTAAGGCCTTTAATTACAAATGATCGCGAAGTAATGTGATTAATGTTTGAAATATAAAGTTAACTGTCAAGATTTCTTAATATTCACAACAAATCTTGACGGTTATAGTGACAGCATCTGTTTCTATGACAAAGCTGTCACAAAAAATCATAATTAGTAGGCGATTTTCTCGAACTATTTTAATTAATTTCTCTAATTTGTGGCATTAAAATGAAGTAATCTGTATGAAATAATGTGTGTGGATAGGTCTAGTATGGTCATGTGCAATATTAAACCATAATTTTTTACCGGACACTTTTTATTTACAAAAACCTTTTTTCCCATGTTATTTCCCTATGCCAACCTTTACGTGGATCGCGCGGTATAGTTATGAGTATTTAAGTATTTTTATTGTAAATTTAATTTACATGTATTGATATGTTATTTTGTTATTTGTATAATTGTTTGTGCTATTATGTGCAATTGTAAAATGTAAACTATATAGTTTTAATTAGGTTTAGGTATATTGGAATGTACTGCCCTACTCTTTCTGTATCGTAGAGCATAAAATTCCACGTATTTTGAGTACCATATCGCATTTTTGTGCCACATTCTGCTTCAGAACCCAGGCGCCAAGTACCCCAGATACGCCCCTGTATAGTACGATCATATACTCAGTTTATGTGATGAGCGATTTTACAGTTACCCGCTGAATATCTGATTCTCTATCTTGTTAGTTACTATATGTCTTTCAGACCACAACACAAGAACTTAAACGTCGTGCAATATACAATAAAATCATCAACATACAATATTAACAAAAACACGGGCTGGCACAGTGGTAGAGTGCTAGCCTCTGGAAACAGAGGTCGTGGGTTCGAATCCGGGTCGGGTTGAGATTTTCTCATCCAGCCTTGATCGGTATCCACTCCCGCATCCATTCCAAGTTGGGACATATTAACTTGGCATCCCCTAGCTATCGGGTACCGGCTAGGGGATGTAACAAGGGCTTGCGCGGGTTGGCTGGCAACACACATTACAGTAAGGTAAAACGTGGCAATTGTAAGGAAAAATTAGTAGTGTGTGTTCCAAGAAGTCACCCTAGGGACATAACCAAAATGGTTCAAATCCCGAAACATATATACTATACTACTACTACATACAATATTAACATCCTTTAATATTTATAAACTATTTATATTTAATTTTATTGACAACTGCTTAATAACTTTGATTTTCCAAATCCACAGGCCGACTCCATACTATATTCAAAAATGATAGAGACCGCACACATGCAAAAAAGCTACAAATCAAAAAGGAAAAATGATAGAAAGCATGTTCAAAAACCACAGATTACTAAATAATGTATCACCAACCCACGTTTGCACTGCTTCTGGCAATAATTGATCTTATTTTCTGTAAACGAAACATAGGCACTAAATTAACTTTTGACGGCTCATCTAAGCAATGTGGAATTGACCATATCTCCTTTAACTAAATATAAACACTAAACATATCCTAAATGGTAACTACAATACACAAACTGAACACTACTCGCTTAAGAGTTTCTCGTAAATAACATAAACAAAGACTATGAAAAAACAATAAGATGTGAAAAAAACAAGCAAATAACAAATGTGTATAATGATGGAACGAAAACTGAAAGGCAGCTATTCACAAATGTAAGCAAGCATTAAATAAATATAAGTAAAATAAAACTACCGAACAGTTAAAACAAATAAAAAAGTATCTTGGAGAAAATGTTTCATCACTCAGAATAAAAACTTCGGTTAGGAATAAAGTCTGAAAAATAAAAAACGAAAACTACGCGTAAACAACCGCACTGCTTATTAAAGATAATAATTTAAATCACTAACCCTTTTGAAATAGCAAATATAATTGCAGAAACAATCGAATCAAACTTTTCTGACATAAAACTATGATCCTAGGTTTCAAAGAGAAGCAAGAAAAAGCCCAAATAAAAGTAGAACCTGACAATACAAGCTCAATAAAGAAAACAAATTGTAGAGACCAACATATATTATTAATGAACAACGCAAAAAATTGTAGCAGCCCTGGATCGGATAATATTCGTTACGAGATGATAAAGCACGTGTCAGAAAAAAAAATAGATTACCTATTCTACATCTACAACTACGCATATACATATGAATCATATATTCCCGAAACAATGGCACCAGACCGTAAAAATATCAATTTTAGAACTAAGAAAAAATAAAACAGATTTTCAAAAGAACCAACAAATACCCTAAGTTAAATCTTAGAGAAAATTATATATACACTAGACTAACCTGGTATCTTGAATTCAAAAATGTAATAAACAAACATCCAAGTGGTTTTAGGACAGGATGCTCAATTACAAACCATCTAATAACTATAATAGATGACATCCAATAGGGATTAAAAAATAAACAAATAACCGCAATATTTTTCGATTTAAAAAGGTCCACGACACAATATAGAGGAACAACATAGTCAAAACAGTAAAAGAATATGAGGTAAAAGGTTACATGCTGAATTTCATTCAGAACTACCTACAACACAGATCAATTATTGTAAAATACAAAAAATAATCTATCTAAGTGTAAAATTGTCCAAAATGATATTTCACAAGGAACAGTTATCAGCTTAATTCTCTTTCTAGTTGTAATAATTAAAGTAAACTCCATAAATCCAGCACTAGTCAAATCATTATTGTACGCTAAATATGTCTGTGTCTATTATAAAAAAAAGATTATATAAAATACAAGAATACAATCAAAGACAATAATGGGGGAATCAGGGGTAGTTTAAGCATGGTGAAAATTGCTTGTAGGTTGTGGATATCGAACCCGAATTAATACCACTAAAAACAAAATAAATCTACCTTTTTTTCTAAACAGGTAATTATACTAAGATTTCCTTTTATTTCTGAATTGAAAAATTTAATAATTCCTTTATATTTACTGCTAGTAAACTTAATTGCAATCTTTATTACATTGTATAAGTTGTATTAACTGTATGATGTTCTCAATGTCGACAAACCTTGAATTGTGACATTGTATGTGCAATAATATAGTCAAAAGTTATTGCGAATGTACGATTATTAGTAATTTATCTACATCTTTACTATTGCTACTAATTTTATACAAAGTGTATGATAAGTTTTAAATACAATATTTATTTTAAATGTAAACTGCACACAATCATTTTAATTTTTAGTGGAGAGACAATATCGAATAAGTCATTAAATGACAGTATTCAAAATTTTTGCTTATATAAATGTTGAAGGATATCATAAATTTAAAAATATTTGGATATCTATCGTTCTGCAAAAGCTGTTGTTTGTGAAAATATGATATATCACGCAATCACAAATAATATGTATGAGGACTGCGTTTTTTCTCATGTTTGTCAGTTTTTATGACTGTGAAGAGAGAAGGAAAAGGCACGGATGAACAAGAGCCCTGAATGAGGTGAAAAAAATATGTCAGTTGAGGATCAACCAAGCATTATTTAAACACGAGATATTTTCTTTTATGATTTATTCTTCAAATTTTAAAATTTTTCAGCACTTTTCGGGGTTTATATATTCATACTTATGTGTAATGCAATTCTGTACAAATTATAGCTCAATAAATAAAGTTTACTCAAATGCGTTTTAATAGTTTGCTAGCTGAATTAAATAAAAATAAAAAATATTACAGAATGAATATTACTATATTTAAAAAAAATTATTACTAAATTATATCGGTCACCATTTTGCTATATATATACAGGGTGTTTCACAACTTACAGCAAAAAATTAAAGGGTATATTCTGTACGACGTGCTGATGATCATGAAACAAAAAGATTTTTTTTTAATTCGAAAAATTAAGGGTTGTTAACCTAAAACATTTTTTGTAGTACTGCACTAGATTCGCTTTCCTATTAAATACAAACAATGAAGTAGGTATCAACTACGAAAGAATAATTACACAATTCAATTATTAGCAATTATTTATAATAGAATTTTATTTAATTAATAACTTTAACATAATCATCCACCCAGTAGCAGTAGCAACAAAAAAAATTGGACTGGAAAACATGAAAAAAACAAATAGTTTTGCGATTTAAAAAAAAAATCTTTTTGTTTCATGATCAGCAAGTCGTACAAAATATACCCTTTAAATTTTTGCTCTAAGTTGTGAAACATCCTGTATATATAGGTGTTTCATAACTTCAGGTACATACGTTAATGGTTTATGTTATTTGATATGCTGATTACGAATAAAAAAGATTTTATTTTTTTAAATCGAAAATTTATTTTCCATGTTTCCCAGTCCATAATTTTTCGCTGCCACTGCCACTGAGTGGATGATTATGTAAAGTTATTAATTAAATAAAATTCTATTATAATTAACTGCTAATAATTGAATTGTGTAATTATTCTTTCGTAGTACGTCAATAGGTCAATTTATTGTTTCTTTTGTGAATGATACATACATAACAATGTAAAAGAATTGGTGATTTGTTTTAAAAATGGATAACGCGAACGGATTTAGTGATAGTGAATTAGTGGTCATAGTGCTGGCATATGGAGAGGCGAGACAAAATGCGAGACTAGCCTTGCGTATTTATGCGGAACGTTTTCCTCAAAGACAGCATCCTAACCACCGTATGTTTGTTGGAATTAAACAACGCCTGCGTCACACAGGATCTTTGCGACCTAATCGTGGTAGAGAGGGAGGCCCTCGCCAAGTAAGAAATCGTCACATTGTTGAAGAAGCAATTTTAAACGACTTTCATGCTGACCTTACAGTTAGCACAAGAAGAATATCACGACTTTTACATGTTCCACATTCAAGTGTTTGGAGAACTATTCGTAACCATGGTTATCATCCGTACCATTTTCAAAGATTGCATGGACTACTACAAACTGACCATCCAGCTCGGGTACATTTTTGTGAGTGGCTTCTACAACAACATGCCCTAAATCAAAATATCACCTTGCATAGAATCTTCGCTGATGAAGCAAATTTTACGAGAGACTGAGTTTATAATTTTCATAACTCACATCACTGGGCGATTGAAAATCCGAATGTTATTGTAAGAAGCAATTTCCAGCAGCGATTTTCTTTGAAATATCTGGGCTGAAATCATAAATGGAACGTTACTTGGTGCCTATGTTCTACCTAATAGAATGAATGGTGCAAATTATTTACCTTTCTTGCAAAATAATTTGCAGGAGTTATGTAAGATATTCCCTTAAATGTACGGCAGCATGCATGGTTCCATCATGACTTTACACGTAATGTGCGGCAATACTTAACTCAAACCTTTGAGGATAGGTGGATAGGACGTGGTGGTCCTGTACAATGGCCTCCTAGATCTCCGGATCTAAATCCATTAGATTTTTATTTTTGTGGCTATTTCAAATCATTAGTTTATGATAACCAGGAAGCTTCTGAAACTCTGGAACAACTAAGGGAACGGGTTGAAAACGCTGCTAATTTTATGAGACATCATAATTCCTTCAACGAAGCTTGCAGCGTGTCTTTAATTCACCGTGCTGCATTAAGTATGGCAGAGAATGGCCACAATTTTGAGCAAGTTTTGTAAAAATTATTGGAATTGTATGTGTTTTATTTATTTTGACATGTCAATTATTTTGAATACATAATAAACTATAATTATAGTTTCATCAAAAATAATTAAATTTTGTTTGTTTATTTTACTAGTATTATGTAATTTAAATTATTGATTACCTACGTCATTGTTTGTGTTTAATAGGAAAACGAATCCAGTGCACTACTACAAAAATGGTTTAGGTAAACAACCCTTAATTTTTCGAATTTTAAACAACATATACCATTTACGTATGTTCGAAGTTATGAAATACCCTGTATATACATATATATATATATATATATATATATATATATATATATATATATATATATATATATATATATATTGTAATGGGACGGAATAATACATTTTTAAAAATTTCGAAGTAAATAAATAATTTTTTCTTATAGTACATAACTGTAAGCAAGAAAGTAAAAGAACATTGCTTCACTTAAGATCGTTCCGAAACCAGCGTTATTTGCCCCGCTGTGCAGGTACCCAGATTGGGGTCGCTAAGCCAGCCGTCGGCTTTCTTTAGAAATACTAAAGTAAATTTTTTGGACCCCGAACACTTAAGTCGTACACCGATTGTCCAAGAAAATTGTCAAGTGAAATATTTATCGTTAACAAGTGTAGAAAGAAACCGTTGTAAGTAAATTCGAAGGCTAGAAGGTTGTAAATTATTGAAAGCTTTGTTTAAAACGTCACAAGAGTATACTAAGCGAATAGATCAACTAGGAGAACAGAAAAACACAATTTTCTAGGACTATTATAAGAAATGATCTTCACAGCTCTTTCAAATTCATCGATCCCGAGGAATGTAACCAGTTGTGTGCTGAATCGACCAATAGCTCGGTACAAGATTTAAGTATTTAAAATTCCGATTAGTTATTGCATAAGGAAAGTAAAATCACTACGAATTGATTCCTGTAATAAAAGACATTTATAGTAATGAAAAGACCATAAATGATCGAGCTATGTGTTTTCAATTCTACCAAATAAATTGTAGCAAATACGTATATTGTAGTAAAATTATCAAAGATTCTTTTTAAATGAATCGTATAATTAATACAAGAATGAGCCTTGTAGCAAAGTGAGGACGCAGGGTTAGCTATCTCTGTCTAGCTAAAGGTAGGAAGGCCAGCGCGGTCTCACTCTAACGCATACTGACCGCGATTGGGCAGTATCGGTTTTGATAAGTAAAAGAGACGAATCTTCGCTAAGCGTGTTTAGAAAGAAACAACGTGGGCGGATGTGACGAAACGAGGACGCAATTTTGACTTAGTTACAAATACGCGATTTTTTTATGTGTCTTAGGGGTGTGCTACGATCTTTTCTAAGACCCCGGGCAAGGCCGGTTGAACCGCGACGAACTCAGTGGAGATTGGGAGTGAGTCTAAGAAACGGAAATTCGGGACCTGCCGCCTGGTTGAACTTTAATGGTCGGTCAACAAACCACACCGGGGTAAGGTCGTTACAAAAAAAAAATAACACTAGTACTTGGTGTGAAAATGACAGATCCATATATTAACGAGGTGAGTACAAAACAAAACAAAACTAACAACTAACAGGAATGATAACGACGGAAGTTAGACAAACCGATCAGCGGAAGGCAAGTTAAATAGACTAGGTAACTCGTAGTGAGTGCGCCGTGAAGCCACTCCAGGACCTCGCTCAACGCAGGGCCGTCTTTTCGCCTAGGCAAACTAGGCAAGTGAAGGGGCCCGTGACTCTGGGGGGCCCGAATCGTTCGACTAAAATGAAAAAAAAATAGAAAAAAAAAATATACACATTTTAAGTTTTAAGTTATTTTCTGACCAAAATATTTTTAATAATTACTACATTTGATATGAATTCTATTGAGGGATGGCAGATGGTAACACAAATGCAAAATAATACAAATATTATAATGTGACACTAACACTCCGATACAATGTATTTATATATACAGGGTGGTGACTTGCTCAGCCGGTCATAGGACTTTAACATGGGAAATCAGTTTTTTGCAATTTCCTGCTTCTCTAATTATTGTAACGAACCTACACTAAAACTAAGTATAAATCTAATTATCTACTATCCTAGAAAATAATAATTAACAAATCGAAGAATCCTAACTATTAACTATCGAAATTTATGTTACCCAAAGGAAAATCAAAATTAAACCCTCCAATTTTAACAAAACAAACTGCGGACCATACAATCCGATTACACTAATTGCTGTCGCCCCACGTTGGGCGCCAAATTTGTTACAATAATCAACCTTATGCTCCCTGGATGATGAACCCGGATGGAACGGTTGAACCGCGGCTAAACTCAGTGAAGATGGGAGTGAGTCGGAGAAGGGGTGATAAATCACAAAATTAATGGGCGCCAGCCGGCTTGAGCCGCGACCGGTTCAACAAAAGTACGACGGCCGACAAGATTCGGGATACTTCCCAGGACGGGACTACGAGAGGTGTCAACTATTTCAATAACAAGAGGGAAATGCGGGAAATTATCAATATATTAAAGCAAGTAACGAGAAAATTATACAGGATACAGTAGTTGATAGTGCAGGACAGCTGGATCGTAAATCCACTTAAGATCAAAACGAATAATGACAGAAACGGAGGCAGGGCGCTGTGTCTCACCGTAGCGGAAGTGACGTTGCGTGACATTCCAATTCCACGTGATTGTCCGCCATCTTGGGAAGTGACGACATGGACATCCGGCTGGCAAATCGAGTTGTGCCACTCCGTTAGCGCTTGGACGCCATTACAGCTAAGCCAGAATCACTTGTTTTTATTCATTATTTTTCTGTAATCATATGTTGTCGTATTTTCGATTTATGTACCGTATTGTTATACCTTGGCTTGTGTGCCTTCTGCTCACGAGATTAATTGAGTTAGTGATTATCGAGTTTACCTATAGTAGATACGGGATTATTTGCGAAAATCCAATTAAGAGCATTTGGATTTTCACAAATAATCCCGTATCTACTTACCCAATAACAGCAGTGGATCCAACTGCAGTCTTTGAATTTGACCGCCGAAACATAACTATACGATCAGAAGGATTTCAAAAGTTGTTTGACGACATCCGCAAACGCTTACTCAGAACATACGAACGTAACAAAGGTATTTATGATTTACGACGAAGACTTGTAGAATATGATGTCGGACAACTTGTGTGGCGTAGGAACTTCGCGCTTTCAAACGCGGCTGATCATTTTGCACACAAGCTAGCGCCGAAATACGTAGGACCATTTCGGGTTCAGAAAAATTGTCGCGGGTGACATATGAGTTATGTGACGAAAACGGAGCCGTTAAAGGCATTTGGCACGTCAAAGACCTTAAAAGACATCCTGAAGATGATCTCGGATAGTAATTTGGTTGTTGTTGTATTTCGTTTTGAGAAAAACTTTAGCGAGTTGTCCTCAAGGAAGTGCGGGGAGAGTTGTCACGATTTATTCTTGTCACTCTTCACGTTTTGTTTTATTTCTTTCACTTTCTATATTTTTTCATTTTTCATCTTGGTTAATACCTGAAATTTAATTATCGATTAATTATTGACCGATCAATTTTGATAATACTTAGCATCATTTAGATTTCCTTCTTGTAGTATTCCAGTTTATAGTAAAACTTAGATTCAGTTGCTCTTGGTCTCATTGCTATTTTTGTAGGTTATTCACATTGTTTGTTTAGCGGTCAACGCTCTGTCGATAATACGATCTGCGAGGTATGTTTTTACCGGCACCATTCAAATTTAGGCGGAAGCTATATTTGTCTTTGCGCATCGCTCTCTTTCTTGGCAGAATTTCACAGGTTCGATTTCGAACGCATTCAGTCTTTGTTTTGTCTTTTCAAACGACGTCTGTTGCGGAAGTGTGAGATTTTGATATTGGAAGTTGGGCTATTTCAATTAGATTTCGGCAAACTGGTTTTGTTTGCGAAATACCCTTGTGGGGATTTGGGAAATAGTGCCATTTAGGGAATATGGCATTTTGGGTTATTGCATTATTCCGCGGAGTTGTTCCGGATTTGGTTTCCAATAGAAAAGGTCACATATTTTCTGCCACTTGAAAGCCGCCCAAGAACTCAGGTTTTTGACGTCAGCTAGTTCTTTTGACGTCAGCTAGTTCTTTTGACGTCAACTAGTTCTTTTTACGTCAGCTATTTATTTATCGTACATGGCAAATCAGTTTTTCCGTGCGCATTGCTTCCCTAATTATTTTAGGTAAAAAAATTTCAAATAAATGTTGTAAAGCATAAATTTCTACATCCGAATCAATAAACAAAATTCATTTTGACTACTTCATAACTGCAGAAATTAAATTTGAAAATTCACGTAATTTCAATTTAATAGTAATAGCCATGGAATTAAAAATTAATTGAGTTTCAGATTTATAATTCTATTAAAAATTTCTGAAACTGGACTCAAATAAATGAACATTTACTTGAAAATTGTCTATACCCCAAAAAAACATAAAAATATTTTGCAATTATTACTAAAACTTCGACTGATACCAACATTTTGACAACAGATTCGTGTTCAGAATCATCAATTTCATAGAAAACATATCTCGCATGTCTATTTTACGCTAACTGGCGACACAATAAAATTATTTTGCTATACCCCTATTTTCCGGTAGGCTTAAAACTTCAACCGCTCGACGGCACGGGTTAATCATAAAAAACACTGAATCCTTTTGGGAAACTCATTTTTTTGGAACGTCTGGCGATGTAGGAGGGGTCCCGAAGAATATTCGAAGGTCGCCCAAATAACGGACACCCTAATATATATATATATATATATATATATATATATACATATATATATATATATATATATATATATATATATATATATATATATATAGGTATATATATATATATATATATATATATTTATGTATATATATATATATATATATATATATATATATATATAGGTATATGTATATATATATATATATATATATATATATATATATATATATATATAATAATAATAAATTTAGCCTAAAACATGCACGAGCGGACATAGGCCTCTTCCAACTCCTGCCAAGATCTTCTATCACGGGCTATTCGTCCCCAAAGCTTTGTTGTTTCCATGATGCCGTCTTCCCATCTGCGAGCTTGTCTGCCTCTCCTCCTTTTCTTGTTTCTGGGGATCCAGTTTGTTGTGTTTACGGTCCATCTGTTGTCGGTGAACCGTTGAAGGTGTCCAGCCCAGCGCCATTTCAGTCTTTTTTATATAGATTCCAATATCTTGAACTTGCGACTTCTTTCTTAAGTTTACATTAGTGACTCTGTCCCTGCGATTTACACCCACCATTATTCTTTACATTTTCCGTTGGGTAGTTTGTAGGGATAGGATGTTTTTCTTTGTTAGGGACCATGTTTGGCAGCCGTATATGAGGGTAGGTAAGACACACTGATTGAAGGCTTTGGCTTTTAGTTGCGGTGAGTATCTTCCTTTGAGTATTTCTCCGAAGCCCCAGAATTTTTTCCATCCGTACTTTATTCTTCTCTATACTTCTAAGTCTGTTTTTTGTTGGAAGTTCAGTAATTGACACAAGTAAGTGAATTCTTTCACAACTTCAATTGTAACGCCATTTAGTCTAATCACCGGATTGGTACAATCAGTCATTATTTTCGTTTTTCCAATATTTATTTCCAAACACGCTTCTCTTCCGGCTAGATTCAAGTCATCAATCATGGTTTTCAATTCATCTTCGCTACTTGACACCAGGACGACGTCATCAGCAAATCTGAGGTAATTTAGTTGTATATATTTATATATATATATATATATATATATATATATATATATATATATATATATATATATATATATATATATATATATATATATATATATATATATATATATATATACAAGATGTAGAATTGAAATGTGGCATGTAGGGATTTCAATGTTATTTTTTAAATATTGCTGTATCTCTTTACCTATTCACTTTAGAGTAAAAGCGTAAATACAAAAATTGTTCAGAAATTAAAAACGCTTCCTATAAAGTAAATTTCATTACATAAACGTGAATAGTTCACGAGATGTTAATTAAATGAAATTCAAAATTTATTCAAATTTTTTGTAGATTGCGTTGGAAAATTAAACAAATGAACTGAATATTTGACATATTGTAAAAGAGTTTGACATTTGTTTGTTACATTGTTGTAATATTTGCTGAACAAGTTTGAAGAATATTGTAAAGAGATAATGAATAATCTTAGCACGCAAGAAAAAATTCAATGTATTGAGTGGTATTTTGCGGGAAATTCTGCTGCGCAAGTGCGAGATCTTTTTAGCGCTTTGTATGTGGATCTGCCAATTCCATCCCTTACTATAATCCGTAGAATAATTCATAAATTTAGAACGACTGGAAGTGTTTTACCATTATGTAGGATATGTGAAGGGCGAAATCAACAACTTGTGAATAATGACGATTACAATGATAATAAACTTAATGTAATGTTAGCCGTAACCGAAAATCCAAATTGTAGCGTGCGTCAAATATCTTCTGAACTAAACATACATTTTTCAACAGTTCATAAAATATTAAAATCAAGAAATCTTTGAAGCTGATGAAATGGCAAGAACTGATTTTTGTGAAACAATGATGAACAAAGCGAATTTAGATAGACAATTCTTAAATAACATTTGTTTCTCATATGAAATGTCTTTTACTTTGAACGTCGAGCCTAATGTGCAAAACCATCGATATTGGAGTAAAGATAATCCTCGTTTGGTTCTTCAAACTCATACCCAGTATCGCCAAAAAGTTAATGTGTGGGCAAGTACTTTTGGATCGCACATTATTGGACCGTTTTTTATTGATAGAGCTTCAGATGGAGTAAAGTATTTGAATCTTCTTCAAAACGATATTGGACCTGAATTGGAAGTAAGATTCAGGGAAAATCAAATTATTTGGTACCAGCATGACGGATGCCCAGCACATTTTGCAAGAGATGTATATGCATACTTAGATTAATGCTTTCCAGATTCGTGGATTTGTCGTGGGGGTACAATTAACTGGCCAGCCAGTTCTGCGGATTTGGCGCCAAATGCCTTTTTCTTATGGCCATATTTAAAAGAAAAAATTTATAAAACCAATATTGCAAACATTGATATTTAAAAAAATACAATTATAAGAGAATGTGAAGCAATCACACAAAGACAACTAAGTAATGTGCGCCAAGTATTTTATGATCGGTTAGGGCATTGAATGGAAACCTATTCGAACTTTTCTTGCAAATTTATAAATAAATAATTTGTTAAAATTATAGTAGCAATATAATGTATTTTTCTTATTTTATAATAAATACGTCAAACATTTTGTGCACTTGAAATTTATTCACTATTTCCTTACAATATTCTTCAAAAATGATATTTACTTTATAGGAAGCGTTTTTAATTTCTGAACAATTTTTGTATTTACGCTTTTGCTCTAATGTGAATAGGTAAAGAGATACAGCAATATATAAAAAATAACATTGAAATCCCTATACGCCACATTTCAATTCTACATGCTGTATATATATATATATATATATATAATATAATATTAAATATTGAAAATCGTTCTGTAGCAATGTTTCTACTTCACTTAAAGTTTTTGGATCTCTTGTGGCGAGATTGTTTCTAAACGGGTCCTTAATTGTAGATATAAAATTATTAATTATTAATTTATCTGGGACTCTGTTCACTACTATCTTTGTATCGGGATCGTTTTTCTCGAGACTCACTCTTGAAACTTAGATAGTTTTCTTTTGTTATTTCTAATAACTTGTATGGATTGTATTTTCAACAATTCGTTTAGTATTGTTAATGAATGTTAATGTTAATGACATAACCTCAAGATCTGTAATGCTATCTAAAGCGCGTTCTATTATACTTTTTATGCTTAAGAATATGATAGTTTTATCAAATTTATCTAATAGTAGATTAAGTGTACTAAACAGATTATAAACGGAGTTCACAGAATTTATAAAATTACTTAATTTATTTGTATCTCCATTAAATGTGGGTAAAGAGTTTCATGCGAAATTTTTTTTTGTGTTCGATCAGCCATTATCGTATACTGTTCAAGATTGTTTTCAATTTTTAACAATGATTGTATTAAATCATAATTATTATCCATTTTAAATAATTATTAATATATTTAACAATATAAATTTTAATAATGTTAACAATTTTAGTAAGCTGAGTTTTGGTATGTATGTGGCTCTGTGTCGTAGCTCGATTTCTCTCGTAACAGTGTTAGCAGTTCCAGAAATCTCTGTGTAATTTGTTGTTAGTAGTTTGTTAATTAATATTGTACTTACAATAAAATTGTGCTTAATAACTTTGATATACTCTTCATTTGCACTTTTCACTTAACTCACTGGCACTTGGTATACAGGCTTTGTATGGTGTTAGTGGTGTAGCGTTGACTTGGGACTGTCCGAATTGACAAACCTGGTGGGGACCTGGGCAATGCGTTTAGCGGCTCTGTGGGTTTCTTCTTATAATGTTGCTGATGTTGTCAGGACCTGGGCACTGCATTTAGCGGCTCTTTAGGTTTCTTGAAGATTCTTGTACCGTAATAAATCGTAAAAACGAAACAGCGATGGTTTAAGCGAATTGATCTCTTTTGACGAATTTTCGACCAAAAAGCACTGTTTATGGATCCGTTGCGTCTGCGCCAATTAAATAATACAAATCGATTGATTTATTTCTGACAAAATAGCAAGTAAACATAATATGGTTACAACATCTGTTGCAGTTTACTAACTACTCTGTTTACGAACTGCTGCTAACGAAATCTACTCTTATCTAACTCACTCGTTATTTTATAACTTATCATAAACAAAGGAAATGCTGTCTTTACACGATATAAAGAACTTACACGAATTAGGTTTCAAAGTAATTGCAGTTATTATAGATAATAATAGATTAAATCAAAATATGTTTAAGACATTTTCAAAAACTGATACTTTTCCAAATCCTACCTACGAAAATATAACTATATTTGTTACCTTTGATTTTGTTTAGATTTAAAAAAATATCCGAAATAATTGTTTAAATAAAAAAGATGAAATGAAAACATTTGTATATCCAGACACGGATTCTTATTCTATAAAAAAAGGTTTGTTGCTAATTCAATTTTTCCAAGTACTCAATCTGGTTTCCGTACCGGATACAGTACAAACACTTGTTTACTGAATATTATTGATGATATGATTAGTAACTTCGATAAATCTAGAATATCTATACTTGTACAAATAGACTTTTCAAAAGCTTTCGATATGGTTAACCATAGCATATTATTAGCTAAGTTACGGTATTACGGATTTTCTGAACTGGCAATTCAGTGGTGTAGTAATTACCTAAAAAATCGAACCTTTAGTGTTAGCATGGCAACCAACTCTGATATACTTAATTCAGCAGGATTCTTAACAAACTGTGGCGTTCCTCAAGGATGTATCCTGAGCCCGTTGTTTTTCTTGATCTATGTTGCGGATATGCCGTCTACCCTTCATTACTGTTCTGTCCACTCATCCGCTGATGATACTCAAACATTAGCAATGGCAGATCCATCTAAAATGTGTGAGCAAGTACGCTTATTAATGCAGATCTTGAAAAATTAGTCTCATGGATAAACAATAATGGTCTTAAAATAAATGCAGGAAAGTCAGCTTTATTAGTATATGGCACCATGGACACACCTAATATTATGCTGGACGGGGTTCAACTTACTCGTAGTCCAGTTATTAAAAGCTTGGGAGTATACATTGACGAACGCTTAAATTTCATGATGCACCTTCGTACCAAACTAACAGCTGTCAGATTAAAATTGCGTCATCTTTATAAATTTCGTAATGAACTATCTACCGTAATCAAAATGCGCCTTATAAAATCTCTAGTGTTGCCAATTCTAGATTACTGCTCCCCGGTATATGTTCCTAATCTGACCCAAATGGGTAAACATAAAATTACAGTTATACAGAATTCCTGGTGTATGGTGTTTGCAAATTAGACCACATTTCTGGCTACCGATCTCTTGCTGGCATGGAAGGTGTCGATGATCAAGTGGAAAAATCTTACCTCTGTCTCACACATAAAATCAGGCTTACAGCTACTCCAACATATTTATTCGAGAAATTAATTTACAAAAATTATAATTATACGTTGCGGGAAAAAGATTTACATGTTGTACATTCCTTTAACAAGTCAAAATTTAAAAACTCTTTTTGGTATCTGGCTCCTTCACTTTACAATAAAATTCCTAATTTTTTGAAATCTCTATCTTTAAATTCTTTTATCACATATTCAAAATTTATCTTAAATTTGCGTAAGATTGTACCAAACTGTACTACTAAATTGTATGACGTATTATGACTGTGTAACTAAGGATGACTTGACTATTATGATGTAGTATTTTGATATTTATTACTGTTTATTTCATTCTTTGTTTATATTTGTTGGCATGTTTATTTCACACTGTATTATTATTCTTATTATGTATTGGTTAGGTGGAAGAACAGCTTTTAGCTGAACCTCGCCATTGACTGACTGTCAATAAAGTTATATTATTACTATTTAACATATTAGAATTTTTGAGAGAACTGAGAATATCTGTAATAAAAAAATGTTATAAATTAAATTCGAAAAGTTTATATCCTACTAACTTTCAACGGCAAAATGTGTGTTTAGTTGACAACATTTTTCATGATTCGACTATAGCAGGTTTAAAAACTATAGAAGAATATAGCGATACTGCGGTATCTCTAGAAATTTTTAGAAAATGGTGGGACATAGTGAACACCAAAAACACAATCAAAAGTATAATTATAAGAAATCAGTGGTCTGGTCCTATATCAGACATCAATGATATAAAAGTTAGTTTTCTAAAGAAATTTATATTACGGTAAGAAAAATGGAATTTGCTTGACCATAATACAAGACACATTTCATCCATTGCATCAGAGTACAAGAGTTTTAATTAAAATCATTGAATATAGCTAAACAAGTTTATCTATTAATTATGTATTATCAGGAAAGTTCCAAACGGATAACTTAGAAAAACGTTTTGGCCGAAACCGAATTCTATCATGCCGTAATTATAACACATCGGCTAAACAAGTTTTTGAATCGGAGAACACAATTTAAATTTTACAAAATTTTAAAATGATGAAAGACAAGAAAAATTTGTCCATAATGGATTTTTTTAATGACGCTGAAAAAATGTCGATATATTCCATCAATATTGATGAATTTCGCACTATTTTTTCTAATAATGATTATTTAAAAAACTGCGAAATTGATGAGTCCGCACAAATATATATTTGTATCACAATCTCTATGTAAGAAACACTACAATGCAATTTATGTATTTCTTTAGTTAAAGATTCTAAAGGAAACCTCTGCGATGATAAAATATTTTATCTATTTACAAAGAGGAGGATTATGACTTTCAACAGATCTTGTTAAGGGTGCATTTTTTCATATTTGTGCGGTATTTCAATGCATCATTAATGTTGATACTTTAGAAAATTAATTTATTTCGAATACTAATCAAAAACTATTGTTAAGTTTACATATTTAAATTTTTGCACAGACAATTATTTTTACGATGCCGCCACACAGATTTGCGTTTGTGGAGAATATTTTGAAAATATTTTTTAAACATAGTTTTTATATTTGTTAACATACTACTTAATAATTATACGAAGAAAAAAAATGAGAGTACGCATCAAAAAAATTAAAAAGGAAACTTTTGCCACTAAATTCCTAAAATCTTAAAATTATTAAACTCGCTTTATTGTAAGCTAGCTGAAGTAAACTATTACTATTTATGAATATTTTTAATATTATAGGTACGTAATAAAATATATTAATTAATCATTTCTTCACTTATTATGTGAATATTTGTATTTGTGATGATCAAATAGTAATATTTGGAATACATATATGTAGTTTAAAATATTCTGAAATGTACGAAATAGTATCTAATAAAATAAATATTTAAAATGTAATTATTCGTTACAATTATTGTCCATTATTCTGATTTTTTTTCAAATTGTCACGAAGATAAGCAATGGATGTCGTACTATCAGTATGGCTTGTATAGTAAAGGAGGCTGTGGTTAAACGGTACATTTAGATTAATAGAAGTGGCGCAACCAGGCATTATTTATTATGTTTTATTCATATTAGTATTTTATTTAGCGAATCCGCTTTTGACAATTACAACTCATCAACGCTTAATATAAGCAAGTTGACAAATTTCTGTCTAAAATTGGTTGAGAATAAATATTTGTAATTTATTTTAACTTGTTCGCAGTGATATTGTATTTTAAAATAATTAAATAAATATTGTAATGTAAAAATTATTAATCAAGACAATTGTTTTTGTTTCTAATTGTTGCCGCTGGATGACTCTGGCCGTCCAAAGGTTGGCGGTTGGTTGTGTGACAATAAAAAACCTTGAGTAGTCATTCAGACAGTAATCGTGTGTGGACGTGACTATCGTTGCTCATTATTCTAGTTTTTTTTGCTATCGTATTTAATTGTAGTAGTGTGTCGTAGTATAGGTATGCAAATGTTATTATTTTGTGAAGCAATAAATTTAATAGTCTCATGCGCCCAATTGTTTTATTTATCTTCACGTTACAACATTTTTATCTTAAAATTGATATAAATATTTGTATTTTTATTTAAATTATAAATATGTCCAATTCTTGTTTGTGTTGTCATTTTGTTTTAAAATGAATAACAATTCTCAAATCATAGATGCATTTCTCGTATGTAAAATTTGTCGTATGATGCCTATTGTCGCTTATGAAGACGCTGCGTCAGCATTTGATATTGTACTAGCGCAATAAACGACTTAACATTTTACATTTGCCTTGACGTAAAAACGCCAACCGTGGTTTGGAATGCTGCTGCCTATATTATGTCTCTTTTTCTTCGGCTGTGACATATACTTGACAAATAAAGTAATCAACAGTTGAAAACAAGAAATAAAATTGCTGAAAACTTACACCAAAAATGTTCAGTAATAATATTAACTTATAAATTTAGTTCTGCAATCCGGCTCTACTTTTGAAAATAAATTTTATAGATATATTCCTAATATGTGTTTAATTACTTCTTTTTTGTTCTGAAAATAACTTATGTTAATTCAACAAAATTTTAAAAATTGAAAAGTTTGAATATATATCATAATTCTAAACATCGGACAATCAAACTTTATTGAGCAGGTGCCAAATTTTGATTATTGCAGCCATAAATTCTGACCTACAAAAACATTTTATAGTAATTACTAAGTAGAAATAAATTATAGAAAGTTTATTAAGTCATTTCAAATAAATCCGATTTAATAATAATTGAAAAACAAAGTTAATTTAAATTCCTGCATACAACAAATAATTTAAACCTCATTAAAATATCCCGTGTGGTCCCCTGCCACTTATCTTTGAGAACCGTGTTAATACGATACAGAAAAATTGTTTAAAGTTTTTAGTATTTCCAATCTGACAATAGCAAAAATTTAGTTGATTACAATAATTAAAAACTTGAGTTTATTAATAATTTTATGTCTTCCTAGTTTATTATTGTTTAATAATATTGTGGATGAAAGGTTAAATTACAATAAAATAATAGACACTGAATATATAATTTAGTTTTAATTAAAGAAGGATAAATTAGCATGTACAAAATATAACTGTTTTACGAAAACTGACTGTTGTCATAATGATAAAATGCGTAACCATAATAAATAGTTGAAATATTGAAAGTTGCTCATAGATCACTGCGTCGCTACATCACCCCCCTGGCAGTGACCAACGCTACTCGGCGAAGTGTACTCTGCGTCCAGAGCATGTGGATCTTATGGGCGTACTTCTATGTAGTTCTCGTTCTGGATCATCGAGATCTTCGGACAGGATGTACGCAGGTTTCAGCCGGTTTATGGAAACCGTGCAGCTTTTGTTGTTCATCTTGATCTTGTAGTACTTATCGTGCCGTCTAATAACTTCGTATGGTCCATTATAAAATGGTTGTAATGGACCTCTGACTGCGTCATGACGCACGAACACATGAGTTGTCGTATCCAAATCTCGTGAAACGAACAATCGCTTAGGACCGTGTTGGCGAGCTACGGCGGGACGATTGTCCTGCAGGTGGCGACGCAACTGATTAACGAAATCAGCGGGTCCAAGAAGCGGTTTATCTTGCTGTTGTCTAGCAAGAAATTCACCTGGTAGGTGAATGGTTTCTCCATATACTAGCTCAGCTGACGAAGTTCGTAGATCTTCTTTCCAAGCGGCGCGAATTCCCAGGAGAACTAGTGGTAGATTTTGAGTCCAGTTCATGTCAGCGTGACAACGAATGGCTGCTTTAAGCTGCCTGTGGAACCGTTCAACCATTCCGTTGGACTCTGGGTGGTAACTTGTAGTCGGACAATGTTTGGAGCCTAGAATGATGTTCAGAGACTGGAACAAACGTGACATAAATTGTCGCCCTTGATCTGACGTGATTCTTGTTGGCACGCCAAAACGAGCCACCCAACTTGAGATGAGGGCTGCTGCTACAGTTGACGCCTCGATATCTTCTAGTGGAACTGCTTCAGGCCACCTAGTGAATCTATCCACCATCGTCAGGCAATATTTATAGCCTGCGGCGATGGGAAGTGGACCTACGAGGTCGATATGTATGTGCTCAAACCTCATGCTGGCAACCTGGAACTGTCCGAGAGGAGCTGAGACATGGCGAGATATTTTGTTTCTCTGGCACGGAATGCAGCTACGAGCCCACTTTCTACAGTCTGACTTCATGGATTGCCAGAAAAAACGCTGTGCAACCATCTTCACCGTTGTGTTGACACCTGGATGTGCCAAACCGTGGATTGATTCAAAAGCTTGTTTACGAAACGACTTTGTTACAAAAGGACGAGCCGTTGATGTTGCCACGTCGCAGACAAGATCTTCTGATGCGCCTGGAATACGAACCTTCCGTAAAAGTAGACTCGTTGTATTTGATTGTAGCCAACGATTTAATTCGGTGTCGCTCTCTTGTGCGCGTGCGAGAGATTTGTAATCTATAGCGGCTGCCAATTCATCAACTCTGGAGAGGGCATCAGCAACAATGTTTTCCTGTCCACAGATATACTTTATATCGGTCGTGAACTGGCCTATGAAGTCCAGATAACGGAATTGTCTTGGTGAGCACTTGTCTGGATTTTGCTGGAATGCAAATGTCAGCGGCTTGTGATCTGTAAAAATGGCGAACTGACGACCTTCAACCATGTGTCGGAAATATTTCACCGACTGATACATGGCGAGAAGTTCGCGATCGAATGCACTGTATTTCTGTTGTGCTGAAGTCAACTTTTTGGAGAAGAACGCCAAAGGTTGCCAACCTCTTGTTGTCTGTTGTTGAAGTGCTGCGCCGATGGTCAAATTTGATGCATCTGTGAAAATGGCGAGCGGTAGATGACTATCCGGGTGTACCAACAATGTAGCGTGTGCTAGGCTGAGTTTGCTGGAAGTAAAAGCTTGAAGGGCAGCTGGTGTCCATTGGATTGGGTCTTTGCTCTTCATTTTACATCCTTCAAGCAGCTCGTGTAACGGTGCTAAAATTTCTGCTGCTTTTGAAATAAATCTTCGATAGAAATTTAGCATGCCAAGATAACGACGTAGCTGCTGAATGTTATCTGGTTGTGGAAATTCTTGGATAGCTTGTACCTTGCCTGATTGTGGTTTGATGCCGGCGGCTGAAACGGTGTATCCGAGAAAGGATACCTCTGTAGCGCCGAGGACACATTTTGCTGGATTAACAACAATTCCGTAGTCACTCAACCGCTGAAACAATGTAGTTAGATGCTCTTCGTGCTCATTTTCCGACGACGACGCTACCAAAATATCGTCAATGTAGGCGTACGCAAATTCTAAATCTCGTAGTACTTCATCGATAAACCTTTGGAAGGTTTGTGCTGCGTTTCGAAGCCCGAATGTCATGTACGGAAATTCATACAAACCAAACGGAGTCGTGATGGCAGTCTTGGCAACATCATCATGGTGCATTGGAATCTGATTGTAAGCACGAACGAGATCAATGGTCGAAAATATCGTCTTTCGAGCTAATCCTTGAGCGAAATCTTCAATATGTGGTACTGGATAACGGTCAGGAATAGTGCGTGCGTTAAGTGCCCTGTAATCACCGCAAGGACGCCACTCATCTATGTTTTTCTTTGGCACCATATGTAGCGGGGACGACCAAGGACTGTTTGACGGCCGTGCAATGCCTAACTTAACCATTGTGTCGAATTCACGTCGAGCGACTTGCAAACGATCTGGAGCAAGTCTTCGTGGTTTAGCAACGACTGGTGGACCAGGAGTGGTACGGATGTGATGTTCCGTTGAATGTTTCGGCAGTGGCTTGTAGATACCTGGTGGTCTAGTAACTGCTGGAAATAATGACAGGAGTCGTCCAAATTTACCTGTGACAGAAACGGTTTTAATTTCACCACACTGTGTGGTCGACATAAAAATCGGTGTAGCTAATATTGTCTCGTTGTCAATGAGACGCTGATTCTTCACGTCAACCAAAAGACCGTAGAATGACAGGAAGTCTGCTCCTATGATGGGTTTGGCGACATCAGCGATAATGAATCGCCAGGTGAAGTCTCGACGAAGGCCGAGGTTGAGTTGTAGCGTCACAAGGCCGTATGTAGAAATCAGCGAGCCATTAGCCGCTGCAAGTTCATACGACGATTTTGCTGATTTGTTCCCTATTGCATTTCTTGGGAAAACGCAAACGTCAGCGCCGGTGTCAATTAAAAATCGTCGTTTTGACAAACGATCGGTTACAAGGAGGCGGCGCGAGGTTGATGGGCTGTTGTCATCTGCCGCGTTCAATGACTGCCCACAGCGTTTCCCGTCGAATATTCGCATGGTCGCGTGCACTTCTGAGCTTTGTCACCAAATGTGCGATGGTACCAGCAAAACTTCGAGTTGACTGACGAGTCACGGGATTTGGAGCGCGGCCGTGATGACCTAGTGCTATTTGGATGGAAATTACCTCGTGAAGAACGTTGCAGTACTGATATTTGTTGTTGTAATTCATCCATCCTTCGAAGTAGCTCACTGGTTAGGTCTGGTTGATTTGAGGCCGTTGTAGCCGCAATGTGTGATTGCGGTGAGATCTCCAAAACTTTGTCAGCTAGTCGCGCGATGCCATCAATGCTGGATTCAGCCTGTGTTGCTAGTATTGTCTGTACATGGTTGGGAAGGCGGCTAGCCCACAATGTACGTAGCAGCGTCTCCGATAAAGTGTCTCCTCCGAGATCTCTGAGACACCGGAGAAAATGAGAAGGTTTCCTATCTCCAAGTTCTTCACGCTCTAACAGTTGCCGCGTCTTTTGCTCTTGTGTTGCTGACAAGCGCGCTACCAGTTCTTCTTTAATCTTATTATACTTCCCGGTTTCAGGTGGCGCGATGATTATGTCTTTTACTTCACTCGCGTATTTAGCATCGAGATTGCCAATCACATACCCGTACTTAGTGTCGTCACTTTTAATGCCATTAATTAAAAATTGTCCCTCTAACTGACCGAACCAGAGTGCTGGGTCGGAAGGCCAAAATGGAGGCACGCGAATAGTGATTCGACCTACGTTGACATGCTCTACCGGATCCATTATAATTATTGTAAAATAATTTTCACTATCATGCACTAAAATGTTTGAGATCACGTCGGGGTCACCAAATTGTGGATGAAAGGTTAAATTACGATAAAATAATAGACACTGAATATATAATTTAGTTTTAATTAAAGAAGGATAAATTAGCATGTACAAAATATAACTGTTTTACGAAAACTGACTGTTGTCATAATGATAAAATGCGTAACCATAATAAATAGTTGAAATATTGAAAGTTGCTCATAGATCACTGCGTCGCTACAATATCATAGATACGAGATACATTATTTAGTACATAATACCCGCGCGGGCATTATTTTATATTTATAGACCTAGGGCATTATGGGTTACTATGGTAATATTGATAACAGTGCTATTTTTTGTTTTTGTTTATGTTAAAATTACAGTTATGAAATATCCCTGTCAAAATGATATCGCCAGAAGTGATTCTTGATTCAATAGTAGACGTAGTTTGCTATATCGATTTTCTTTTTAACTATAATCATCTTCAACATGGAATATTTAGACCGTAGCGAATTCGGGGAAAATGATTATGACTATAAAAAACAATTATTTAAGTACAAAATACAATTATTTCAAAAATGTTGATAAACATACCGATTCCTAGAAATATCCAAGCAGTACAGTTTCATTTATAATTTCGACAGATTTATTTCCCATCCAGCTTTGAAATTTATTGAATTCTTTCTCATACATGTCTCCACACTTCTTGGGTAACAAATTTTCGTTAGCTTTCGCCGCTTTTGCTATTATTTCTTCTGGAATTACACAAGATTGCTTATTCATCTTAACGTAAGAACAAAAACACTGAAAAAACTTTGTTGTTTACCAAAACAAAGTGAATCACCTATATACCGCTGTCGTTTATTCATATGTTACTTCGTAAATTTAAACTTTGTATCCATTATTTAGGTTATTAAAAAATACTAGTAAGACATAAAGTATTGTATGCACCAAGGGTATTACTTGATGGTTATAAATAAGTTTTATATGAATTTAGTTACGGTCTTTGTAAAAGATAATTCGTGTTTCTAGAATTATATATAGTGTACGACAATAGAATAACTTATTTTTTCTGCATTCTAATAAATTTGTTGTAAATTATAGAAAAAAAACCGTTATTAAACGGTACACAACATTGTTTGGTATCTTTTTAAATCACTTATAACGGTCATGCAACGAATTTTTTTTTTATAACATTACGAAATAACGTAACGTTTCCCATCCCAAGCTAATGAAATTATTGTAGATATTACTAATATTGTACTTTTTTAAATAGCATAGCCTCTGTATTCATATATCAATTAAAAGAAAATAGTTTGTGCTTTAAAAAGATATAACGGTGTTTACCTAAAGTCTACATTAAATGTTTCTTCTCAAAATAATGTGTATCTTGAAAATTTCAGGGATGTGTTGTTTCGTGTAATTTAGGCTAAGATACAATTGTGTGTTTGGGTTCACTAATTACTACATTAATTTATATGAATAGTGCAAATATTAGCACTGGTATAATCGCAATGTTTATCGTAAATTATTATTTGACAAAAAGTAACATTTTCACATATGTTCCCGTTAATTGAATAATCTTCCATCATTGACACAAATTATTAAAGTCATTGGTCAACACCAAGTTTGTATATAACCGAAAACAACACAAGTTAAACTTTATTTTGAGGAGACATTTTATTTTGTATTCAAGGCACACTTGATTTTGAAAATAAACATTTTGATATTTTCTTAAATAGTCTCAAAACTATTAAATTTAGTAATAGACTTCTATAAATAAAATCATATTTTATATTAATATCAAAAGTATGAGCCGTTGGTACTTGGTGAAACATTATGAATAGGAATAATGAACGTAGACACTTGTTTTTGTGAAACTACATCAAGTGTCTACATTCATTATTCTTATATTTTATCTTAACTGGAGTAAGAATATACAGCCTGTGTCATATAAAAATTTAAATATAGTAATTGAAATTAACTTTTTCAATCAGAATTATAAAGATTTAAATAACTCATTAGAGGTGCGAAAAATTGACTTTGATAAGCTTTTTTGTATCGAAAATAATTGTCAAGAAAAATCGTGTTTTTACGTTAAATTTCCAGCCTATATATTAGATATGATAAAAATTTAAATTTTGCCAATTTCATTTTTCCATATATACTAAATTACTACGAGTATAATATAATTGATTGGGTTAGATGAAAGGTTGAGTGTAAATGAACAAACTGAATTTTATAATATATTAACTATATGCTTTGTGCGATCGATTTCGAAACTATGTTCATCATCAGGCAACAGCTGAAAAATATAATAAATAAGTATACGTACAAAATATAAATAAATAAATATATAAAATGAGAGTATTTAAAATATCAATATAACAAAAAGGAAAAAATAAAGCTAAAGCTATGATGTACATAAAATAATATAAGTAAAATATATAACAATTATATAGAAAATTATTCATGATAATAGTGAAATAACAAAAATATTTGAACAATTTATAAAAATAATAAAGTTTGAAACCGTGGTCTAATGTTAGGTTAGGAAATAATATTGGTAGTAATCAAATTAATCATACAATAAATTGAAAAAATTAAAATATATATATATGTATATATATATATATATATATATATATATATATATATATATATATATATATATATATATATATATATATATATATATATATATATATATATATATATATATATATATATATATATACCGTCAAAAAAGTATACAGTTGAAAAATAAGCAAAATATTTGAAAACACATTGAAAAATAAGAAAAATTAAAATAATTTTGAGACAATTCTGTGGGATGCACTGTCAGAGACAAATGTCAGGAGAGGAATGATGGGGATGAGGGATATACTTGATAAACCGTTGACTACATACAATGCGGTATATTTTTAAAAATATGATTTTCTGGAAAGTTAGTCTATTCATTTAGTAATTGATAATGATTTTTGGTATGTGTAAGAATTTTGTATTTTTCTAATAGTAGTAATTTGTGGAAATTGGTTTCAGAATGTAAAATCGAAATATTTTCGATTGTAGCGGAATGATTATTATTGATTAAATGAAAGCCGAAAGTCGAATAGGGGTTGTTTTTTAGATGTTCTTTAAATCTAGTTTTTAAGTTACGAGAAGTGAGGCCAATGTATATGTTTTCACAGTTATTACATTCTAGTTTGTATATACCACGTTTTTCTAGTTTGTTAAATGGAGGTTTGCTATTATTTAGGATGTTATTTAAATTTGATTGAGATTTGGAGGTTAAGATTATATTATGTTTAATAGTAATTTGTTGTATTTTGGAGTGGATGGTATTGAAAATGGGATAGATACGTAAGATTGTTTCATAGAAATGTGTTTATAAACTTTGTTAAAAATTAATTGTTTGTGTTTCATATTATTAAAAGATTAACCATGTATGAGAGTGAGAAATTATTATTTAAACCTAGTTTGAAGATGGTATTGTATTCTTTATTGAAGTTTTCTTTTGATAAAAGTGTGTTTAATAAGCGGTGAAACATGATATGAATGTTTTGGGATAATTATGTCAGTTGAAGTTGCTTTTCTATAAATATTAAAATCTATTTTATTATTAGAGCGTTGTAAAGTAAGGTCTAAAAAGTGAATTTTATTATCAGATTCTAATTCAACAGTAAATTTAATTTTTGATAATGTATTGATATTGTTATGAAAAATTTCTAATTCTTGAGTAGTACCAGATCAGAAAACCAGGATGTCGTCTACATATCGTTTCCAGAAGATTATATTTTCACTTAATGGTTCATTCAATATTAATGATTCTAAATTATCTATAAAAATATTCGCTAGAAATCCGCTGATTGGGCTTCCCATGGGTAAACCGTCATCTAATTTATATGTTTTATTATTAAATCTAAAGAAATTTTGTTCTGTAGTGATTTTAAAATGCTCTAAAATGTTGTCTAAATCTGTCTGTTCTAGGTTATATTTTTGTTAAAAATTTGTGTCGGTGTTTATTAACTTTTTTAATAGTTTTAAGGATTCATTAACAGGAATATTAGTATATACGTTAACAATATCAAAGGATATCATGATAAAATCTTTATGTTTTGTTTGTAAAGTGTTATTTATTTCTGTAGTTAAGTGGCTAGAATTATTTATATTGTCATCATATTTGTTCTCTGGTTTATTACTGATAGATTTGAACGGTGGAATTTAACCATTATATTCGCGAAGTATGTCTTTCAACGAAAAATGGAATTCATTCTGATTTGATATTATATTAAAGTTCGTACGTCGTAAACTGAATCTCATTTACTGTTAGGTTTTCTTGATTGTTTATTCAAAAATCCTCTACCGAATTCTCGGCGTTAAACAGACATTTTGTTTTAAAATCAAAAGAATAATCTATACCTGACGTTCATCTGCTGGTTGAGGCCACGTTTTAATTTGTTTTTAGGGAGGCGTCAATACTCTTGTTTGTAATAGGATTTGTGGCACTTTAAATATATAATTACAGATTTTTCACATATAAAACAAATATTTAAGTCCGGTATGTTGCTTTTTAAACCATACTTATATACAAAATGTGTGTAACATGAACGAAAATCTTTGCTACACTAGAAATAATAATTCCGTTGTTCCACCAGGAAAAGAAGTACCAATCATAATACCCTGTATAAACGTGACCAACACTCGAATTCAGCCGGAAAATCACTGTGCAACGCATCAATGCTAGCATGTTCATACGGTTTCTTCCGTCGGATGCCTCAATCGATATCTACGTGACAAATGCTATATTGAAAAGTAGGCAAAAAAACGACTATAATTATTGTAAATAAATATTTTAAATATATTTATAATTAGAAAATCGATAATAAAAGTGAGATATAGGTGTAGTAGTAATTAGAAAGGGTGGTAATATAGGAAAAAGTAGCATTATATATATATATATATATATATAAACGTGTTAAACCCATTTCGATAGAAGCTTCACTTACATTTAATTTTATTTGTTGTACAATTGCTCAGAATTGATCAAGAAATATTTTTGGACAATATTTCACCGAAATTGGGGGTGTTCCGGTAGATGCGCGAGGAGGATTAATTAGTATATATAAAAGAGGCCTACAATACACCGATTCTAATGGATGAATCTCTTTCTCAACTTAAAACAGTAGTTAGGTCTGCTAAACACGCTGACGCCTGGTCTGCAAGTGTTTCGTATAATATTTTATAAAAACGTCTATTATACTAAATAGTAAATAATAAAATTTAGCTTATAATTTAGCTACGTAATAACAATTTCATATCTAAAATCTAATCATAGAACAACAGTAAAATAAAAAAAACTCAAGAAACAAGTAGGTGCGCACTATAGGCGCTCGTTATGTAAAATTGACAGTTTATAACAATGCTCGAAAATATGCTACAATTCCAGACATGCTGGTTTACATACCAAATCTATGCCTGCTCTAAGTAAACTTCACGTGAATTGAACTGAACAAAAAATGAGTTTTCCTTTGCTGGTAAATGAATACAAATGTTTCTAAAAAAATTAAATATAACTTGAGTTATTTAATTCGGAGGTATTATAAAGCATGTTTCCAACGATGTACAGATAATTTTTAATTCGGAAAATTACCTCAGTTTATCCGAAGTTAACAATTTTAGTGACACTGCCTTAGTAGTTATTTCTAATATATTAATAATTAATTTAGAATTGTACACACTATTAATAGTCATTTATTTTATATTGTAGGTAAACTGAGTATTGTAACGCTTGTAATTATTATTTAATTATTAATAGGTACATTAGCAATAACTATCAAATTAGTGGTAGGTACTAAAACTTTATACTTCAAGTAAACAACCTTAATAATGTATACAAATTTAAATTTTTTTTCATTATGTGTCCATCATAAATCCTTAGTGTTATTATTAAATGTAGAAATAGAATGTATTTTATATTTTAGTAATATTTGTATTTAATTGTTTTACTCGTATAATCGTGTTTTGTAATTGAATTAAGTAAGTATAAATAAGTATTATACCACCACGCCATTCTATAAATCCTTTTTACTAACTACGGTAGTGGTCGCATGTGTTTCTAAACTTGGTAGATATCACGTAACATCTCTGTTACATAGTGCTGTGTACAGTAATCAGTTACTAGTTAAAGTGAATAGTCAGCCAGCAATAATGAAATCAGGCATACGAATAAAATAACATACTCATATTGCGAAATTTCATAATGAAAATTCTAGGAAAATAAATGAGGAAATATTGATCAACACTATATAAATGGGGTTAGTGGCTCAGTGGTATCGAGCCGGTCTGTGGATTTTAAAACCTGAGTTCAATTCCCACAGTCAACAAAAAAAATTTCACCTGGCCTTCTGGGCACCGTGATTTGACGACTGGTAATCACACTTCACGTAAAGAAATATATCACTTTCTAAAATCTGCTACCGGGAAGTGCCACACCCAGTAATGAGTAGAAGCTATGATAATATATTTATTTATTTATATGGGGTAGGTGGCTCAGTGGTATCGAGTCGGCCTGTGGATCTTGAGAACCCTTGTTCGATCCCCACAGCATACAAACCATTTTCAGCAATTTAAATCTACCTCTGTGGCTCCCCCACCACTGATATCTTTGGGGCCGTGATTTAACGGCTGGTAACCGCAATTCACGCAAAGAATTATATCACTTACCGAGATCTGCTTCGGCAGAGTGCCACACCCAGTAACGGGTACAAGGCGTGATGATATATTTATGTATTTTATATTTATATAGAAAGAGGAGTTTCGCGGACATAAGACATTGTTACGTTTTACTTTTTTACATATTATTCGCTCTTGATTAGGCAACTTATTGAACAGGGGTGTACTCTTCGGATATCGCGATGCGACGTCACATGTGAGAGGGGCGCCAAGGCTAGTCACTTTTGTCTTCGCGTGAAGTAATTATACAGGACGTTACCTGAAACTTAAATCGTTTTGCACATAGCTAATTCACAAGAAAAGAGATTCGTTTTGTAAATTTTGGAGGGTGTGGTCGTGTTACCTATTCGATATTGTATTGTGTGGATTTTGAGACAAATTTAATTTGGATTTGTGGTAACAGACCTTTTAGAGTATTTTGAACTCAACGGATTATTCCGGATTTGGGAAACCCCCAACAATTTATCACTTCAAGCCGCCTTCGATCTCAGGTAAAGTTAATTAATTTTTTTGGTATAGCTCTCGTGACATGATATTAAATTTAACGTCTTGGTAAAATCTGTAAAGCAATTTAACTTCATTTAAATTCGTAATTAGTTCATATTCACATTTACTTAACGGTTGGTTTTGTAAAAGCAGTGGCGTACGTCTCTCATAGGTGTGTCTTAACCGTCGATATTTCTTTTTAGGCTTTTAGAATCCATTTTAGGATCCGTTTTAGTTACGTTTACGTTTTCGATTTCGTTGTTCGTGGTGGTTACTTATTTGGCTGGTGGGACGCAAGGACCACAGAGTCACCCAGGGACTGTTGGACGTTTTATTCATCTACGCCACTGGAACAAGCGAGCGCGTCTCAAGGTTCGCCATCTTGGAACCGACACGTCACCTGTCCAAGCGCTCCATCTGACCGACAACTGGGGAACGCAGATAAGCATTTATCAATTAAATTTTGCTCTGCTTAATTAAGATCATTATAATTTGTATTACTTACCACGGGAACACTGTACGACTGTTCCTCAGTCTATGTATTTGAGATCACGCATTATTTTGTGTTCACTTATTCTGTTCGTCGTTTCACAACTGTACAACATCGTGACATCCGATCATTCGACATTGTTTTCACTGACGCGCGACGTTGGCGCTGCTGTTCGTAGTTGGTGTTATCTCGGGAAGCGTTTAGGGCTCTCGCCGTTTTGCCATTGCGCGATTACGAACCCTATAGTCGACTATCGGGCCCCCCGTGATTTTGTTGCGCGCTCTTTTAAGTTCGTTGAGCGAATTCCTGGAGTGGCTTCACGACGCACTCACTTCGAGTTACCTAGTCTACTTAACTTGCCATCGGCTGATCGGTTTGTCTCACCACCGTCGCTACTATTTCTGTTAGTTATTAGTTTTGTTTTGTTTTGTACCCACTTCGTCAATATATGTATCTGTCAGTTTCACACCAAGTGCTAGTGTTATTCTTTTGAAAACGACCTTACCCCGCTGTGGTTTGTTGACCGACCATTAAAGTTGAACCAGACGGCAGGTCAACTGGCGCCCTACCCGAATTTCCGTTTCTTAAACTCACTCCCAATCTCCACTGAGTTCGCCGCGGTTCAACCGGCCTTGCCCGGGGTCTTCGAAAAGATCGTAGCAACATGACACAATCACTTCAATATAAGGTGTACTCGTAATTCTACTGAAAAAGGGCTGCGAAAGCTAGAGAGCCGAAGAGCGAAGTAACCGGGAAAATTTACTGCCCGCAAAGAACATTTAGATATTGTTCTATTCTCTGACATGGACATACTTATTAAAAAGGATAAGGACACTATTTGTTTGTTTATTGTTTCTCCTTGCATTAGATACCAAATGTTTTATGACGCTACACAGTCTTATGAGACAAGTAAGTGGCATTGTGATAACTATTATTATTATTTATTAGATGTTGTAAAATGGGGAGCACATAGAAAAAACATCATCACCATATACAAAGCTCTAATCAGATCTAAAATCGACTACGCATGTATAGTTTACTCTACAGCCAAACCATCTAGATTAAAACTATTAGACCCTATACATAATACTGCTTTAAGGATAGCCACAGGAGCATTCAGAACAAGTCCAGTGGACAGCATACTAATCGAATCCGGAGAACCACCACTAGAATCCAGAAGGAAATAATTAACACTAAACTACATAACAAGACTAGCCAGTAACCCCAACAACCCAGCATATAACAAACTATATAAAAGCAAAACCGAAATAAAACACACCACCCCATTGCAACAAAAAATTAATTCTTACCTAAATCAATTACATATAACTCTCCCTTACATAGAACAAGTATCCTATCACAAACATCCTCCTTGGCTACTAAAACAGACAAACCTTATCCTAAATCTTACAAAATACCACAAATCTCAAACCCCACCAGAGCTCTACCGAAATGAGTTCAGAGACATACAAGAGAACTACAAAGACCACAGCTTCATATACACTGACGGTTCCAAATATTGCAACAAAACTGAGCTAGTGTTGTGATTGAAGACAACACCTATAAATACCAGTTACCATCCCCCTCTAGTATATACACGTCAGAGATATACAGTATTAAAATGGCAACAAACTTCATCATTCAATCAGATAAAGCTAAATTCTCCATTTGCACAGACTCCCTCAGCACAATACAAAGTCTCTCAAACATGTATCCAAAAAATAAAGATATACAAGAAATACAAGACAATATTCACGTAGCTACAAGTAACCAAAGAAAAGAAGTAAACATTATATGGATACCATCCCATATAGGAATCCCAGGACACGAGAAAGCAGACCAAGCAGCGAAAGAGGCAACATCGGAAGAACTACAAAGACTTCCAATCCCGAACGAAGGCCTAAGAAACACAATAAAAATGAAAATAAAAGAAGAATGGCAATATAGGTGGTCACAAACAGTTAACAACAAGCTAAGGGAAATAAAAGAAGAAACCCAAGAGTGGACAGTACCCGAAGAAAGAAAACTCCAAACAATATTGACCAGACTAAGAATTGGGCATACTCGCCTCACACATAGCCATCTACTACAAAAAACACAACCCCCTCTATGCGACACGTGCAACACACAACTAACGGTAACACACATTATAATAGAATGTAACAAATACACTGCACACAGGCAAACACATAATATACCTTCCACATTAAAACAAGCGTTAGCAAACAACCCACAAAACATAAAAAATATCACCAATTACCTAAAACACTGTAACCTTACAAATGAAATATAACTTAAATATGTGTAAATAACCAATGTACCGGGGTATTAGTGGCCTTAGCTGCCGAAATACCTCTATAATTTTCTTAAATAAAAAAAAAATAAAAAAATACATGTTTCACATATGTTAATATATTCAGTCATATACTGGGCCAAAACCTTTTTTCCTTAATGCATTAAAATTTGCTATTATTCCTCTATGGTTAGTAAAGCCTGTATGAAAGTTATGAATTATTTCTATTTGTTCTTCTTCATATTCTACGTCTTTAACTATTTTATTACAAACAACTATGTTAATCATATTAATTTCAACTTTTCTTTTATTATTTAAAAAAAATTGAAGATCTAGATCGCTCTCGTTAAAATTACCTAAATATTTTATTTTTGGACATATACCGGGTGTAACACGAAAAGTGAAACATAGGCGTTTAACATGGCAAATCAGTTTTTCCGTGCGCATTGCTTCCCTAATTATTTTAGGAAAAAATGTTTCAAATAAATGTTGTAAAGCATAAAATTCTACATCCGAATCAATAAACAAAATTCATTTTTACTACTTCATAACTACAGAAATTAAATTCACGTAATTTCAATTTAATAGTAATAGCCATGGAATTAAAAACAAGAGATGAACAAATGCGTAACGTTTCATACGTCAATGTCAGAATAAATTGTCAAAATCATTTTTACGTACTAAATACAGAGAAAAAGAAAAAATAGAGAAGCGACAGTTCCGTGTTATGATTTGTGAATGCGTTTAACTCCATCTATGAACTCAACGAAGAACTATTACAAAATTTTTATTTTTTTCTCGGTTTGTACTCGCGGAATTCTTTTTAAAATGTTATAGAGCAAAGAGTATTAAAATAGAAAAACAGTATTATTTTTAATTTATGTTATTTTTATTATTCAAAATACATAAAATACAGAATATATAACTTTCATCGTATTTGAAAATAAAAAGTTGTCAATGTAAAAATGAACACATATACATAAAAAATTATTTCGTAGACATTTTACCATATGCGGTACATCAAATAAGTGAATGATCTCCTTATCGTCCACACAATATTTAAAATTATCAATCTTGTTGTCTGCGCATAAAGAATTTATAGCTGCTCTGTTAGAGCTACCCTGATCACAAACAGATGCAACAATTTCAAATTTTGTCTTATTATGTACCGTACTAATTATTTCTTTTAAACAATTTTTTAACATAAATGTTTTAGCTGTTGACTGCACAAAGTAGAATGCTAATGCCTGCTTCCACGGTTTATGTAAACCACGTAGCATGAACACGAGGGCGTGATCTGCAATTTTTTTCCCCTGTTCTCCGTATAAATTTTCAATCATCTTTTTTATTGTAGTTAAGGTTGGCATTTAAAGACACCTCATCAAACATTAACAGACAAATTCTA
This sequence comes from Pterostichus niger, assembly GCA_947425015.1. Lineage (NCBI taxonomy): Eukaryota > Metazoa > Arthropoda > Insecta > Coleoptera > Carabidae > Pterostichus > Pterostichus niger. The sequence continues at coordinate 28,692,420 of OX380337.1, read as the reverse complement.
TCTGAATGATCCAATCTGGCAGATTTTAAATTTAAATAATGAAATATTTGATCATTTATGCCACATTTTAATTCTATGTTTGATAAACATCTATGTAATGTTCTAGCTGATGGTAAATTAAAAATGTCACTAAAATGTTTATATCCTCTCGAACTTTGCTTATACATCGCCAAATAAAACGCCTTTTCGTCGGCAGTGTACCGTCGAGCGTACCCAGCTTTGCCGTACAGTTTTAGCTGACTATTTATAAATAATTTATTTAATGTAGGCAAACGTTTATAGTTTTCCCAATACTTTAAAAAAGTAAGATCTGAAAGTTCGACCGCCTCCCTCGGAAGCAATTTTCTTGCAGACCCGCTACCACGTTTTCTCATAGTGCAAATGGTATGTCTCAACTTCACTAGTTGACTATACATTTTTTTCTTCCTCGGACTTAAATTTTCGCTTCTCGTTTCCCCAAGAGATTTCAGGATGTAATTAGCAGTTTTACAAGCTAAAAAAGAAAATAACAAATCTTATATTCTGATCAACAACGGTATTTAATTACGCGGTACTAATATTTAATATAAAAATTAATAAAATTTAAAAGGTTGTATTGAAGTTTAATAATATATACCTCTACGATTTCTGGGCGTGGGTGTACTACACTGACGATTTGCATGTAAAGTACACGGCTGAGGTGTAGCGTAAATGGAGTCAGAAACCTGAGACGCCGCTGTTTCAGATTTGTGAGAATGCCCAGGTAAATGCACAAGGAGTTTGGCGTGGATTGCTCGGGCGCCAAACGGTAATGGATAGCGGTGTCGGGGTTGTGTCCAGGATATAGAAATAAAACAGCGGATGGCTTCAGATTTCAGCTTTATTTTGCGGATCTTGGTGTACACTGATTTTCTCGGGCTGGTCGCGGTAGCGGCCACTGACTTGGTCTCCAGAACACCCCTTGCGGGCGTCCTGACGTAAAACGGTGGTTTTCGGAAAACCGACGCCCGGGCGTCGGTTGGGCGGCGGTGTGTCGGATGTTACGGGGTCTCTCGATCCTCCCGAGGATGGCGGAGCTGATTTCCACGTAGTGGAAATTAAAAACGGCCGTAACTCGGAAACGACGCCCGGCGTCGCGGCGGCGTCGGTCTCTATCCACTGCTGACAGTGGTTAGGATGGGTTCCCGGTGCAAACTCAAAATCGACGCCCGGCGTCGCGACGACTGACTTCGAGTATGTTCGTCGGGGGAGTGTCCCGATGTCGGTGGCGGTCGCGGTTTCGGTGTGCGGCGCGTCGTTCGGACGGAACGGCGTAAAACGCGAAACTGACGTCACAGCGGGTGACGTCACGGTGGGCGGTGCGGTGTTGTACAACCTGGTGCTCTCGAGTTCACTACCTCGAGGATGGTGGCAGAGATACGGAAAGGATGAAGACGGGTTGTTCTCTCCAGTCGTCAGACTCGAGGAGGAAGGGTGCGGGGTGCGGGGAGGTTTGGGACCTGGTGCTGGTGTTCTACGGCGGACCCGCGTTGTGACCTGGATTAACCCTACCGAGGATACTCTCCACTCTTGCGAGTCGAGGATGCTCTCCACTCTTGCGAGTCGAGGATTCTCTCCAGCCCGGGGGCTCGAGGATGTCGGCGCTCTCGGAGGGTACCTCTAGGTCTCAAAGCAGACGGTATCGTGCTCTCAACTGTGGAGCCGCGGGTGCTGAAGGCGTACAGTGAAATAGCCGACGTTGTGACTTGGAACCCCCTGACAGGGTGACTCTCCACTCTTGCGAGTCGAGGATACTCTCCCCTCTTGCGAGTCGAGGATGCTCTCCAGCCCGTGGGCTCGAGGATGACGGCGTTCTCAGTCAGGGACTCCAAGTCGCAATGTTGGTTTGAAACTAGGTAGCCTGAGGGGCTCGGGACGGACGGGGAACGGTAACAACGGTAAACTAGAATGTATCTCTTACCCTGGTGAATATCTCTGGACGGCTTCTTCTCGGATTTGTCGCGGTGGCACTTCTCTCATTCGTATGAGGATATGACTGTGTCTTTTGCTTCGCGGATCCCGGCTTATATACAAAAACGTTAATGACTCGGGTTCGGACGGGTTGTCAGTGGTCGCTACAATGTATTTACATAGGGGTGACTTACATGTTGTGGTTGAAGGGCTTCTCGTGCCCTTAAGACGTTCATACTAGCGCCAATCGCTAGCCCTGGAATAATGCTGCCAGGAAAGTATAACTTTATTCGGATCGGGTGTTCACAGCCGGAGTTATTCACAAAAACCCGGGGTTGCTCTTATTTCCGGAGAAATGAGAGCAGTTTAGGAATCACCGATGTTTCGGACGTCTCCGGACATCGGTGAGCCTAAACTGCGAGTGACGAAAAAACATTTCGTCACACCATCACCAATATCGTTGATCCAGGTACTTGTTCATTAGAAACCGCTAATTCTAATCCCTGGGCAAGTACAGCTAAATGTTCGTTGGAAACTTCGGACATCTGTGCTCCACGGTAAACCTCCTGTACCGTTGATACAGAACCCTTAGACACCGTTGTTTCTAAGTATATTCTGGAATCACCTGGAAATATGAAAAGCAGAGTTACAAAAATACACTGCAATTTAATTCTTGTTTTTTTTTTTTATAACAGAAATAAAACTTACCACGGTCGTTCAAAACTTCACGAGGTACAGAGCCTCGATTTAATTTTTTCCGCTCGACAGTTTGGAAAGAAGCGTCATCAAAATGCTTAGCACAAACTCGTAAATATAAGCAAGTACTATATGCTTTGTCTTTCAAATCTTCACGTTTGACACGTTTTAGCCATTCTTTGCGAACTGCATCAGTCTTTGGCAGGGTAAAAAAGGCATCACCAGCAGCTGGTTCACAGCCAGGAACAATACACTTGACTCCAACCATAATCTATAAGAACAAACAATACAATAAATAACCGTTAAAATATAATACACAAATGGTACTTACCAGAAAGAAAATATAACAAATAAAAAACACTTTTAAAACAACGTACTACGCACAAGACAACCGAAAACAGAGATAATAGAGGAAACCGAAACGAACACAATAAACAATATACGCAATAAACTTCAATAGGTTAGGTTATGTTGTTTATTATTATTAGGTTAGGTTATTTATTATTTTTCTCTGCCATTACCGACTGAGTTCCAAAATACTACCGTCCTGCCATCTATGAACTCAACGGCGAATTAAAAACTCTGTAACATAACTTGCCATATAAGTGACACCCCCCTGCTAAATATTTATTTTCTAAATAAAAATTTAATAATAATAAGGCAAAATATTTTTTAGATTTATTATTTAAGAATAATAAAATAATAAACTCGATAAAATATTTAAGGTAGGTTGTTATTTAACAAATTAATTAATGTAACGTAAATTTAATTCAATAAAAACATCAACAAACTAAATATTCTTAAATTGTTAAATTAGATGTTCAAATAGTTCACCGTTTTGAGCTAAACAATAACCTAATCTGTTGTAGAAGCTTTCTCGAGTATTCTTTAATTGTCGATTATTTATTTTCTGGCATTCTTGTAATATAGCATTTTTAAGTTCTTCTAAATTCTGGTATCTTTTTTTATAAACATAAGATTTTAAATGGCCCCATAAAAAAAAATCGCACGGATTTAAATCTGGCGACCGTGCTGGCCAGTTAACTGGTCCATTTCGTCCTATCCAATTCTATTAAAGCAAGAATATTTTCTTCATTGTTATAAATTCTTTCATTTATTTCTTTCTTGAAATTTAGTGTTCCTGTCTTTTCAAACTTTACTATAAACCTCTGAATAGTTGCCGTACTAGGAATATCATGATGCTGCCAAATAGCGCTAATATAGTCACGAATTAGTCGTAAACTATGGCCAGAATAATGCCATTTAATTATTTGCAACTTTTCTTCATCTGAATAATTATTCATTTTTGATAATAATAAACCCTAATATTGAGTTAATATCACAGTTGGTCAAAATAAATACTAATAATTTGACGTATAAAACGTTACGCATTTGTTCATCTCTTGTTTTTAATTCCATGGCTATTACTATTAAATTGAAATTACGTCAATTTTCAAATTTAATTTCTGCAGTTATATAAATAAAATAAATAAATATATCATCACGCCCTTTACCCATCACTGAGTGTGGCACTCTGCCTAAGCAGATCTCGGTAAGTGATATATTTTTTCGCGTGAAGTGCGGTTACCAGCCGTCAAATCACGGCCTCCAAAGATATTAGTGGCGGAGGAGCCACAGGGGTAGATTTCTTAAATTGGTGAAAATTGTTTGTCGGCCGTGGGGATCGAACCAGGGTTCTCAAGATCCACAGGCCGACTCGATACCACTGAGCCACCTACCCAGTTATGAAGTAGTAAAAATGAATTTTGTTTATTGATTCGGATGTAGAATTTTATGCTTTACAACATTTATTTGAAACATTTTTTCCTAAAATAATTAGGGAAGCAATGCGCACGGAAAAACTGATTTGCCATGTTAAACGCCTATGTTTCACACCCGGTATATATATATATATATATATATATATATATATATATATATATATATATATTGTTTCAGAAAGTTAATATTTTATCTTCAAAATTTTGATTATTTGGTTTGCAATGAAATTAGTCGTTTTCTATTCTTAAAGAGTATTTTAATTTCGGTTTCAGAATTGAGTTTCAAATATGAATTGACGTAACCGTCAACACTTGTCCTTCTTGTGAACCGGGAGACGATTGGAATATATAATTGTGGACACTACATTATTGCATCTGTCGAGTTTTAAATCGGTCTGTGATACTAAAATTCTTCTTGATTTAATTTTAACTCACGTTGAAGGTGAGGTACGTTCTTTTTTAGTAGTTTATATGTTTAAAAAAGCGTTTCTGTCTTTTAGGTTTGGGTTTATCATGTGCTATAGTAGAAAAACTCAGTTGGGATATTTTGAAAACTATTAATCTGTCGCGAATGGAGATCGTTGTATGAATCTAGATATTATTAATGTTTCGGTGAGGTGAAGATATAACATTAATTTAGGGGTAATATTAGTAATTTCAGAGCTATTCCATCTACTAATTCTTGGTGCTAATTTCTGACGAATAATGGGCGTTGTGCCTGATCTGAGAAGAGGCAAGTGGTCCTTTTAGTCTCCGTAAAATGTTTTATGTGATGCGATTAAATCAAGAACTAATTTGACGTTACGAGAGGAGAATAGGTTAGGTGAGTTAGAGATTAAAATGTGTTTTGATGCCAAGACTTAAAAAAATAGGTTGTAATTCTTCTGTTTAACATGAAATTTATAATCAAATCACTCCTGTGAAGCAGCGATACTATCCGATTACTTCTGCAATACGTCGACAAGGAATTGAACTGCATGCTCGAAAACAATATAGTTGAAATCTCTTGATATTCTCCTATACCTCTCATGCATACGAAAGCCGAATCTTATAGATTCTGCGTTGACAACAGAAAATTTAATAGTGTAACAGAACGTGATGCATATCCCTTACCGCACATATTGTATACATTGAATAAATTATGCAACGCAACGTATTAGATATAAAATCAGGCTATTGGCAAATATCGATAGCGGATCATTCTACAGTTATTTATGTAACCAGTTATGAAAAGGTTGATATTGTTTGACGAACATAATATTTGCCAAAACGAGCGCAGCGAGGTCTGCAAATTATGTGAGTTTTCATAACGTATTCCATACAAAACTTTATCTAATTTTTAAAATACATAAAATTCTAGGTTTATGACAGCTTAGTATATTTTATAATTAATAAATCAATTTACCAAAGCGTTGCCGTGAAAATAAATGAATAAAATGTTTAAATTTAAAGCTTTTGTCATCATTGAAAATGAGTTCTGAATCCGAGACAGACCTTCCTTCTGATATCGAAGAATCTGCTAATTTGGCCGTGAACTGTTTAATACCAGAATAATTATTAAATGTAAATTAAATTTTGAGTATTCGATTTTATGTTTTTAAAAAGAATACTAAAATCTTTATTAATATTATAACTTTATTATAATTTGTATATGGTTACATATGAGTCACAGTACTTGACTGTGCAGAGTCTACGATACAAAGAGCGTGCTTATTCACTAAACTAGCCTATTTATACATTTCTCTTATCTTCTAAATATGCAACCTATGCTAGATGATATTATGACTAATGTAATGAAACAACAGGTTCAAGATACATAATTTACATTTATCTTATCTTCTAAATGTGCAACCTATGCTAGATGATGTTATGACTAATGTAATGAAACAACAGGTTCAAGATACATAATTTGTATATAAATCCTAAAAATTTTAATAAATAGTATATTCCGTTATTTGAAAACACTTTTGAGTTCAAACTGTCAACATTCATTACGTAACTAGTTATGTAAAAAATTCCTTACATATCTCTTGAATGACAGTAATGAAAAAATTTTATTCATAACCTCAAAAATTGATGTAAAACAGGACTTTTTATAACGGAATTAGATAAAATAATTTACAGCATTCACTGAAGCTAATCATAGACTGTTTCAGTTTCGTAGAATGTAATTCGATCTCATAATGTTTAGACAACATGTTAAAGAAAGATTATAGGTTTGTGTGGGATAAGAATTGTGATGTCCTTAACTGTTATGTATGTTCAAAGTTGAATCAATTTTCCGTCCACACTTACCCCGGTTGTCCCTAACTAACATTTCAAGAGTAGGTTGTCACCATGATACTATGACTACAAAAGATTTGATCGATTGCAGTCCCAAATTCGTTCAATTCTCCACAGTTACATCACGGGTGACATCTAAACTATTTTTATATGTGTTATCGGTATGTATAGATTGAAAGTTATTATACTTTTAATAATTGTTTGTTGAAAAAATGTTACTTGAAAATACAGTGAAAATTTAAGTAAAGTTATTGAATGTATTATTTTAGTAGATTAATGCCCGATTTTATGAAGAATTTTAAAGTTCAGTTAATTTTACTTCCATATTAAATTTACATCAAGTTATCTAAATGACAATAAAATACTTAACAGCAATGTTAAAGTGTTGTGCATTTATTAAAAACAAATAAATTTACTTTGAAAGAAAATTTAAGTGACACTTAAATTTCTTTATAAAATCGGGTATTAAACTATTCAAAAATCTCTAAATTTCTGAAGTAAAAATAGTTAAGTCTGAATACGTAAAATAATACAGGTAAAATAACATGTTTGAATGAAAAAAATATATATTATTTAAGTAATTTGTATAGAAATTTTGCGTTTTCTGGTATTTATTACTACATTGAATTTTTCATTGTATCAATAGTATTTGAATTAATTAATACATTTTCAAAATAATTTAATCCTACACAATTTTTATTATATTTTATGAAAATTGTTTTTAATAAGAACATAGTTCATTTTTGTCATTTATAGCATCACTGGATACTCTGAACATAATGAAATTTTTAGATAAATAGGTATTTTTTGAATTGTATACTATATATTTGCCCGTCAGTATGGTGATGTGATACGGAATTCGAATCCTGAGATTCCGAGTACAAATCTCACTCAAATTAAAAATTATATAAACTACTACACTGCGGCTCGGTGAGTGCAGATCCTGTACTGTAATTGTGATTAAGTTCCTGTTGTACAGCGTAACATAAATAAATACATAAATACTTTAAGGTTATGAACACTTACACTGCTTCGTCTTTTAATTTTATTTCTATGTCTTTCTTGACGGTTCATTTCACTTTGTTTTAACGTCTTTTTATTTGGCAAATTTTCACTTGGAATTATATTTGCTTTTAACTTTTTTTAATTCTTGCTCTGTAAAAGTTCATTAAGTAAATTCTTTTCAAAATTGTCATTTTTAAAATGAAGAGAATATACGCGAGCAGTTTCCAAATTAAATTTATCTGAACATACACATTCAACAAGTCAAGCACCCCTTTTTTTTCTTTTGGAAACCTAAAGAATCCAATTTTTTATTCTCTGTCTTTTACTTTTTATTGTTGCTATTGCAACCGAACATAAATTGAATGATTTATAAATAGTGAACTGGTGTGTGGTGTCACCTGTGACCTCAAATTGTCGAAGAGAGATAGCAGATATGCGCATGATCATATCTTGTTTATTCCTAATATCATGAGTTGTCATCAAGACAATATTCGAAGATTTTTTATAAATAAATATATCATCTCGCCTTTTATCCATTACTGGGTGTAGCACTCTGCCTAAGCAGATATCGGTAAGTTATTTATTTTCAGGGAAAAAAGTTGCCATAAAAATTCAAAAGGAATCCTTTGTATTTTTTATGTAATAAACTTCTATAGAATTCAAATTTTATTAGTTCAATATAAAAAAGTTATCAATAAAATTTTTATAGGGCCCTGGATATTGTATTCAAAATAGTTGTTTTCAAAGTAAACTGTGAAATACTGTTATTTAAGTAACTTTATCGCAGGGAACAAAAATGTATTAGATACATACATATTTTTTCAATTATACGATTTTGTTAATATTTGTTTCTATAGCGTAACAATTCAATTTAACCTAATTAAATTAGGAAGAATTATGACATATATAAAACGAAAGTAGCAAAGAAAACTGTTGACAACCGCAACAGGAAATAATACCAATTTAAGTATTACCCATTTCGGTAGTGTCCTTCCTGAAATTAATACACACACACACATATAATTTAAATTTGCGTTACGACAACGACTTGTACGGTTCGTAAATGATTTAAGATATAAATTGTAAATAATAATTAGAAGGGTATAGTAGTTACAGTAAATGTAAATAAATATCTTCGATAAATCATTTAATTAAAAATTTTCTCTTTTCGGCATCAGTTTAATTCGGGTAAGAATAAAATGCTGAACAGTGCTGATCGCAAAAACGCTGACCGACGTTAAAGAGCGCTGAAACCCGCTAACCCATGGTAAATATCCGCTGACCAATACTAAATAATAACAAATAGAGCCATACAAATAATATTTAGTATATTTTACCCCGGCATCGCGACGCTGACCGGCATTAATACACGCTGGCCCCGCAAAAAAATGATAAATATTCGCTGACCAATATTAAATAATTTCAAATGGAGTCATACAAGTAATATTTAGTATATTTTATTTTGGCATCGCGACGCCGACAGACGCTGACCGGCATTAATACACGCTGACCTCGCTAAAAAATGATAAATATTTGCTGACCAATACTAAGAGATATCAAACAGAGACTTACAAGTAATATTTAGTATATTTTATTCCGGCATCGCGACGCCGACCGACGCTGACCGACATTAATACACGCTGACCCCGCTAAAAAATGATAAATATTCGCTGACCAATATTAAATAATATCAAATGGAGTCATACAAGTAATATTTAGTATATTTGACTTTGGCATCGCGACGCCGACCGACGCTGACCGGCATTAATACACGCTGGTCCTGATAAAAAATGATAAATATTCGCTGACCAATACAAAATGATATCAAACAGAGACTTGCAAGTAATATTTAGTATATTTCATTCCGGCATCGCGACGCCGACAGACGCTGACCGACATTAATACTCGCTGACTCCGCTAAAAAATGATAAATATTCGCTGACCAATACTAAATGATATCAAACAGAGACTTCCAAGTAATATTTAGTATATTTTATTCCGGCATCGCGACGCCGACCGACGCTGACCGGCATTAATACACGCTGATCTCGGTAAAAAATGATAAATATTCGCTGACCAATACAAAATGATATCAAACAGAGACTTGCAAGTAATATTTAGTATATTTTATTCCGGCATCGCGACGCCGACCGACGCTGACCGGCATTAATACACGCTGACCCAGCTAAAAAATTGATAAATATTTGCTGACCATTACTAAATGATATCAAACAGAGACTTACAAGTAATATTTAGTATATTTTATTCCGGCATCGCGACGCCGACCGACGCTGACCGGCATTAATACACGCTGACCCCGCTAAAAAATGATAAATATACGCTGATCAATATTAAATAATATCAAATAGAGACATACAAGTAATATTTGGTATATTTTATTCCGGCATCGCGACGCCGACCGACGCTGACCGGCATTAATACACGCTGGTCCTGATAAAAAATGATAAATATTCGCTGACCAATACAAAATGATATCAAACAGAGACTTGCAAGTAATATTTAGTATATTTCATTCCGGCATCGCGACGCCGACCGACGCTGACCGACATTAATACTCGCTGACTCCGCTAAAAAATGATAAATATTCGCTGAACAATACTAAATGATATCAAACAGAGACTTCCAAGTAATATTTAGTATATTTTATTCCGGCATCGCGACGCCAACCGACGCTGACCGGCATTAATACACGCTGATCTCGGTAAAAAATGATAAATATTCGCTGACCAATACAAAATGATATCAAACAGAGACTTGCAAGTAATATTTAGTATATTTTATTCCGGCATCGCGACGCCGACCGACGCTGACCGGCATTAATACACGCTGACCCCGCTAAAAAATTGATAAATATTTGCTGACCATTACTAAATGATATCAAACAGAGACTTACAAGTAATATTTAGTATATTTTATTCCGGCATCGCGACGCCGACCGACGCTGACCGGCATTAATACACGCTGACCCCGCTAAAAAATGATAAATATACGATGACCAATATTAAATAATATCAAATAGAGACATACAAGTAATATTTGGTATATTTTATTCCGGCATCGCGACGCCGACCGACGCTGATCGGCATTAATACACGCTGGTCCTAATAAAAAATTATAAATATTCGCTGACCAATACAAAATGATATCAAACAGAGACTTGCAAGTAATATTTAGTATATTTCATTCCGGCATCGCGACGCCGACCGACGCTGACCGACATTAATACTCGCTGACTCCGCTAAAAAATGATAAATATTCGCTGACCAATACTAAGTGATATCAAACAGAGACTTCCAAGTAATATTTAGTATATTTTATTCCGGCATCGCGACGCCGACCGACGCTGACCGGCTTTAATACACGCTGATCTCGGTAAAAAATGATAAATATTCGCTGACCAATACTAAATGATATCAAACAGAGACTTCCAAGTAATATTTAGTATATTTTTTTCTGGCATCGCGACGCCGACCGACGCTGACCGGCATTAATACACGCTGACCTCGGTAAAAAATGATAAATATTAGCTGACCAATACTTAATGATATCAAACAGAGACTTCCAAGTAATATTTAGTACATTCACATAATATTTTGAAATACAAGGAAAATACTAACCTGCTTAAATATAATTATTATCCATACACAACAGGTGACAAAGGTCTTGTGAACTGAAAATATTGTTTGACAGTTCAAATCAATTACGTAGTACAAGGAAGTTGCTTAAAATTAAGAAGCTAAGAATACATCTATTACACTATTGTAATGCCAAAAAAAAAAGATAACGTCAATCACCACTGTAGGCACATATTAAATAATACTAAATCAATAATATTACAGGATAATATTTATTTATTTTTATTTGTTTATTTATTTATTTATTTGTGTTACTCTGTACAACAGGAATTTAATCCCAATTACAGTACAGGGTCCGCACTCACCGAGCCGCAGTGTAGTAGTTTATATAATTTTTAGCTTTAGTGAGATTCGAACTCGGGATCTCCGGATTCTAATTCCATATTGCTATCCACACCACCGTACTTTAAAAAAAATACTGAGTTTATAAAGGTTTACAGTTTATTGAAAAAATTAAATAGGTAGGTAACAGAAAAGTAAATTACATTTATTTAAAATTAACAAAAATTATTAATTTACATATAAAACTAAACAGAGAAATAGAATATTTATGATTTTTTAGCGGGGTCAGCGTGTATTAATGCCGGTCAGCGTCGGTCGGCGTCGCGATGCCGGAATAAAATATACTAAATATTACTTGTAAGTCTCTGTTTGATATCACTTAGTAATGGTCAGCAAATATTTATGATTTTTTAGCGGGGTCAGCGTGTATTAATGCCGGTCAGCGTCGGTCGGCGTCGCGATGCCGGAATAAAATATACCAAATATTACTTGTATGACTCTATTTGATATTATTTAATATTGGTCAGCGAATATTTATCATTTTTAGCGGGGCCAGCGTGTATTAATGCCGGTCAGCGTCGGTCGGCGTCGCGATGCCGGAATAAAATATACCAAATATTACTTGTATGACTCTATTTGATATTATTTAATATTGGTCAGCGTATATTTATCATTTTTTATCAGGACCAGCGTGTATTAATGCCGGTCAGCGTCGGTCGGCGTCGCGATGCCGGAATGAAATATACTAAATATTACTGGTATGACTCTGTTTGATATCACTTAGTATTGGTCAGCGAATATTTATCATTTTTTAGCGGAGTCAGCGAGTATTAATGTCGGTCAGCGTCGGTCGGCGTCGCGATGCCGGAATGAAATATACTAAATATTACTTGTAAGTCTCTGTTTGATATCATTTTGTATTGGTCAGCGAATATTTATCATTTTTTATCAGGACCAGCGTGTATTAATGCCGATCAGCGTCAGTCGGCGTCGCGATGCCGGAATAAAATATACTAAATAGTACTTGTATGACTCTATTTGATATCATTTAATATTGGTCAGCGAATATTTATCATATTTTAGCGGGGCCTGCATGTATTTATGCCGGTCAGCGTTGGTCGGCGTCGCGATGCTGGAATAAAATATACTAAATATTACTAGTAGGTCTCTGTTTGATATCACTTAGTAATGGTCAGCGAATATTTATCATTTTTTAGCGAAGTCAGCGAGTATTAATGTCGGTCAGCGTCGGTCGGCGTCGCGATGCCGGAATAAAATATATTAAATATTACTGGTATGACTCTGTTTGATATCACTTAGTATTGGTCAGCGAATATTTTTCATTTTTTAGCGGTGTCAGCGTGTATTAATGCCGGTCAGCGTTGGTCGGCGTCGCGATGCTGGAATAAAATATACTAAATTTTACTTGTACGTCTCTGTTTGATATCACTTAGTAATGGTCAACGAATATTTATAATTTTTTAGCGGAGTCAGCGAGTATTAATGTCGGTCAGCGTCGGTCGGCGTCGCGATGCCGGAATAAAATATACTAAATATTACTTGTATGACTCTGTGAGATATCACTTAGTATTGGTTAGCGAATATTTATCATTTTTTAGCGGGGTCAGCGTGTATTAATGCCGGTCAGCGTCGGTCGGCGTCGCGATGCCGGAATAAAATATACTAAATAAAACTTGTAAGTCTCTGTTTGATATCACTTAGTATTAGTCGGCGAATATTTATCATTTTTTAGCGGGCCAGCGTGTATTAATGCCGGTCAGCGTCGGTCGGCGTCGCGATGCCGGAATAAAATATACCAAATATTACTTGTATGACTCTATTTGATATTATTTAATAATGGTCGGCGTATATTTATTATTTTTTATCAGGACCAGCGTGTATTAATGCCGATCAGCGTCGGTCGGCGTCGCGATGCCGGAATGAAATATAGTAAATATTACTTGTAAGGCTCTGTTTGATATCACTTAGTATTGGTCAGCGAATATTTATCATTTTTTATCAGGGCCAGCGTGTATTAACGTCGGTCAGCGTCGGTCGGCGTCGCGATGCCGGAATAAAATATACTAAATATTACTTGTATGACTCTGTGAGATATCACTTAGTATTGGTCAGCGAATATTTATCATTTTTTAGCGGGGTCAGCGTGTATTAATGCCGGTCAGCGTCGGTCGGCGTCGCGATGCCGGAATAAAATATACTAAATAAAACTTGTAAGTCTCTGTTTGATATCACTTAGTATTAGTCGGCGAATATTTATCATTTTTTAGCGGGCCAGCGTGTATTAATGCCGGTCAGCGTCGGTCGGCGTCGCGATGCCGGAATAAAATATACCAAATATTACTTGTATGACTCTATTTGATATTATTTAATAATGGTCGGCGTATATTTATCATTTTTTATCAGGACCAGCGTGTATTAATGCCGATCAGCGTCGGTCGGCGTCGCGATGCCGGAATGAAATATAGTAAATATTACTTGTAAGGCTCTGTTTGATATCACTTAGTATTGGTCAGCGAATATTTATCATTTTTTATCAGGGCCAGCGTGTATTAATGCCGGTCAGCGTCGGTCGGCGTTGCGATGCCGGGATAAAATATACTAAATATTACTTGTATGGCTCTGTTTGTTATTATTTAGTATTGGTCAGCGGATATTTACCATGGGTTATCGGGTTTCAGCGCTCTTTAACGTTGGTCAGCGTTTTTGCGATCAGCACTGTTCAGCATTTTATTCTTACCCATTAGATAATTGCATTTCAAATTAAAATAAAACTAAAACTAATATTCTAGTTCGTTTTTTATTTCCTGCAGTACAAATTACAAATTAAATTTAACCAATAGGATAATTAAAGTGATAAAAAGGGAAAAAAATAACGGTAGCAGTTGAGTATTAATTTTTAAAAGTTTTTCTCAATTACTGATTTCTTAGACAGATTGATTAAAAAATTTATTTTAATTTGAAATATTGCGGTCGACTTAATCTGAAGTTTGGTGCTGATTTTAAAATGAACTTTCTATCTAACGATGAACTTATTTTCATTTTTCTACATTTACAATGAATTATAGAATAATTTATTCATTAGTATCATCTTACAAATAGCTATACATTTTAACTAGGAGGGTTTATATTCCAGCTAAATGTCTATTATAAAAAAGAAACAAATAAATAATCTTAAATGTTCAATGTTCATATTACGAGTATCTCAAAGTACTTTATCTTTTTGTATAGTTGTAACATCCTATAATCGATAGAGTAATTATGCAATTTGTCAACCAAGTGTGATTTGAGTTTATTAATTGTTTAAAATATGCAGTTTATATTGAAATTTGAAGTTACTGATATCTTTGGGGGTCGTGATTTGACGGCTGGTAACCGCATTTCACGCGACAAAATATATCGCTTACCGAGATCTGCTTAGGCAGAGTGCCACACCCAGTAATGTGTAAAAGGCGTGATGATATATTTATTTATATTTAAGTTACGTACTGTTCATATTATATTTAGGGTAAATAAAATAAATATAAATATAGGGTTATCTGTTTAAATATGAATTGAGTGATAAATATAATATATTGTTCATATGGTGGTATGTATAATATAGGTAACAATTTCAAATGAAATCTACCGTGACATAATTCATTTAAAACCATTCATCACATTTTCACTGCTGCCTAAACATATAACCTAGAACCTAACATATTATGCTCTAACATCAATCATAATTCTCAAGATAGGCCTAGCAGTTAAAGCCGTATCCTTAAAGGTTCCCGAACTCTGATGATAGTGTCTTGTCCGTGTTTACCGTATGTGATTGTAAGTACATAAGTTATTCACAGGTATTATCAATGTGTGAAGTAGCGTTATTTAGCGGCAACCGATCGAAACAACGAATGTTTTGGAGGTTAAAATGTGGAAATGAGGAATGATATTTCGTATCGTACGTTCTCTTACTTTCGTATTGGCTATGTGCAATATATAATATTTTAAAAATAAATATGTAACCGCATCATTGAAGATACTGTAGCGTACCTTCTTAAAATAGTATAATAGTAATGTAAAAATATTACAAATTACGAACGAATAAAATAAAATAAATTAGGAAAACGAAGGACCCATAAAAAATTTAAACGTATTAAAATTATCTTAACACATTATTTGTCATCATCTATGTTGCACAAACTGAAATTTGAGCAATCAATCTTATAAACAATGTTACATTATGTTTTAAAATAACTTATTGATGTTAGAAGTACATTTATATACAAATTGAAAGTTTAGTGGTATTGACAAATCTGTTAGATTATTTACTAAATTAATATATAAATAATAACAAAACTTAATTGGAATATACATATTTTTTTAATTATCACTGTTACTTAATCAAATGTTATAATTTAAAACTGAAGAATTTTTAGTTATCTTAAATTTTGTAATTTTTTTTATTAATTTCCCTAGCTAGTAAAATTTGTTGTTAAACTCTTCTATAAAGTAAGTACTAATAAATATAGATGGATTGATATGGATCGAGATTATATAAACCAATAGGAAGACAAATTCTAGCAACAAATTTTAAGTAGGTAGCCCAATAGGTAGGTCTCTTAGTCCTATAGTACTCGTAACTGTATTTGTATCTGGAAGAGTCAATACTCCAGAATAAGTTTTTTGCTTTTTTGTTTTACTATCATGTTGATGACATCAATTCTATTTTCCATAATTTTATTCATTATAACACGTATATCCAATTCAATTTCGAAATAAAATTCAATTGGACTGTAAATTGTTTAGATGCTAGTGCTATTAGGTTAGATAATACATTTCTTACAAATCTTACATGTTATCAGAAGACACACTATATTCCTTGAAAATAATTGTTGCAATGTTAAAATAATTTTTCAACATTTGGTAATTTCAAAATGTACTAATTTAGTATTACTCGTACTATTATACTCTTTCTTAGATATATTTTTGAACCTTTACTTCAATATACATAATATGTTCAAATTTATTTATCTTACATTTTTGCAATATGCTCTTGGCTATTTTTGTGTAAGTTGTTTAATCTGTTCCGTTTCTGAAGATTCATTATTAAATTTTTTGACGTGGATTTAAAACTATGTATCTTTTACTTGAGCGGTGTGATGTGGAGAACGTAAATCATTGCTTGTTTTTACTTATGACACTCGTGCAGTCCTGGGTTCAAGTCTACCGGCCGGCAAGTGTTTTTCTCGTTAAAACAAATAAAATAAATACTTAATATATATATATATATATATATATATATATATATATTACATGATTCACATCCGGATTAAAATTTGAACAATAAATATATTTTTACAAGACTAAATAATTCGTTTCCAGTTAGATATTTTGTGGAAATTAGTAAAATTTCCACTTGCCGCTTGTTTGATTAAATTTTACAATAAAATTGGTCTTAACAAAGGATCTAGTACCGTAAAATGGGGGGAAGTTGTACACTTTTCAAGTTTAGCTTCAAAAATTCATTAGACATTGTGATATTTGGAGGATTTAATTTAGATAGTTGCATGGGTATGACATAGTACTTTAAATTTTATGTCTCGAATTATTACTGTTGTACACCATTTATTAAAAAAAATTAAAATGTTTCATTGGTCAACTTCACCCCGAACGGGGTGAATTTGACCACTACTATATTTTACATTGAAAAATAGAGTTTAGCACTGTCTGGGGCGAAGATGACTTAAATAGAGCGAGTATTTATTTAACTTAATTCTTTATTTAAAATTATACAGAAAAAAAAATTTCCAATACAAAACAAGTTAACATAAAATTATCTTTTTTAATGAAACGAAATTATTTAATTTTACTTAAAATTTAAATTTAACTTATTTACATTAAAATATAGTTCACCCCTACGACCTACAGTTGGTTCACTTAAATGTTTTTTAATGTATTTTATTGAAACTGTACCTTGGTCCTCATTCTTAGGCCATATAAAACCATCAGATTTAGACTTAAGAAAATTTACTGTAGCTTCTTCTTCGTTTATTGATAAACCTTTACCAATAAAATGCCTAATTGTTTTCTTTGTCTGATATTCCACCACTACCCAACTGTCTGGCTTTACCTCATCTTCATTAGTTTCCTTTCGGAATGCTGTACTTCTTCGAAGCGAGATTAAAACTTATTTTTCCCTCTAACACTTCAGTTAAACATTTTTCTAACGTTTCTTCACTGTATTCTTTCAGGCGTTTAGTGCCCTCTTCAACTTCAGTGTTCAACTGAATGCATTTATCATGTAGAAAATTGTCAACAAAATATTGCAGGTTTAGACATGTCAATGGTCAACTTCACCCATTAGGTCAACTTGACCCCAAATTACTTCAAAAAGTGCGTAAATGAACAAATTCCGCAAATTATGAAAAGTGAAACAATTTGTATATATATGATATCGAAATTTTTTTCTTAGATTAATGGTTTATACAAAAACATTTATTACTTCAATACATTATAAATTTTAAGTTTTTTATATGAAAGTTTAAAAGAATCTTTGGTAGTATGCAGTTGTAAATTCAAATTTTTATTCTCATGTTTGGTAATGATATACTTTACTTTTATTTATATGTTACGTACGAGTATAGTGTTATTTAAAGATTATCGTAATGAAAATTATTTTATAAAAATTATTGTATGAATTATGAAGTCCGAAAACATTTTCCAACTTTTCGGTCAACTTCATCCCAGTGGTCAAGATCCCCCCATTTTACGGTATAAAAAGCGGGTATCAAATCTTTTTATTTGTTCAAATAATCATATATCAAAAGGTTCATTATTTCTAATATAAGCAGTTAATTAACTAAGGTTGGTAACATGGAATTTTGTTGTTGTTTTTGCTAAAATGTTGCGACGTGTCAAGCGAACATGCGCACATTCCTGGCGTGCCCCATATCACACAGTCAAATTAATCACAAGCGCATCGCACACCACTGTAAATTGTAATACTTGCCAGCCCAAAAACTGTATCAGTTGGAAGAATTCTCTAAAATATTATATAATAAAAATTAATCAATAAATATATCATCACTGCAAAATGGATTATATGCAAAAAAGTGTCAATGTGAATAAAACACATGAGAATATAGTCCCAACTATATATATATATATATATAGAGTAATTTTCGGTAGAACTAAATCTAAATACGAACTAGTAATTAAAGGATGATTACATTTGTAGATATTATTAATCCTATTTTAACCAGTTTGCAGTTTCCCATTTTCATACTCTGGATACAGGGAGCAATTCAATCCGCTTACTCCGATATATCAAATCCAAACCTACGAGAATCCTATGAAATTGGCCGAAGACCGGATCAAACGGAACTGCTATGGTTCCGGTAATCTTCTGGAATATAGCCTGAGTGCGAGATTACCCCTTGGGGCATCATAACTAGAATTGAATTGTAGACGGGTCTGGAAAAAAGAAATAGTACCTTATCCATTTTTGTAAATAAATTATTATATACTAAGAGTGGACACTTGCAGAAGCAGATCTCGCTAAGGAATATATTTCATAATTTTAATTTTCAATATTTCCGCTTTAAGTACATGTTGTTTCTTCGTCTATTAAATTATATCTATGGCTTGTTATTCCACTCAACCAATGGCGATGCGCTTGTTTACAATTAGTTCAAATAATTTGAATTAGACAGTTTAAAAATACGAACGAAGACGTTATACAAATATTAAATCATAGTTCTATTTGTATTAAGTGTGCGAAATAGATATTTTTAGAGTGGGAAAATGTCACTTTTTTAACGAGCCTTAATACTTGAAATAATTTTGCGCTCAAAATACAAATATTTCTTCTATAATTGAATTTTAATAATCGTCAGGCATTAATATTAGCAACTGCATGAATTGTACAATTAATTTTTAATTCGCAAATAATTCATTTTAAAATTTACATTCTTTCAATAAAATATGATTCCAAAATTAATTCATATTAATTTTCTGTTGTTTTATATCTAAAATATATTGAGTGAAAACACTTTTTTCAATACTGTGCGACACTGTTTTCCCAAATCGTGATAAAAAGTTTTTTCGATTGTCATTATAACATAAGAAAAATGTGTTACTGTTAAAAAGATGACTTCACACACTGAAATTAGTCAAAATAGCCTTCTATTTTTAACGATCGTAGAAAAAATTATTTATATGCAATTATAAAATGCACTGGCGTTTTCTTATTTCAGCCAATAGTTAGTTGCCACGTTTGCCCATGCGTAAAATAGGCCCTGGTATGTATGATATCCACCAACGGTATAAATATTGAATACTACATAAATTTAAGTAAAACTTATTATAGTTGTAAATAACATACAGGGTGTTATACACGCTGTATATTGTTTTTGATTACCGGACAAAGAAACCCTAAGACTTAGATAACAATCAAACATTAAATAGTCAATAAATTGACATTTGCATTTAATTGTGCAAAAATATGTTATCTACGGAGATCTACAATATTCAAGATATTCTCCACACTACTTGTTAGACAGAGGTACCTCTACCAAATATCATGATTTAAAAATAAACAGATACGTGCCATAATTTTACTAAATTGCGTACTATTAATAATACAATAGGACAAAGGACATTATATGAACATGCTCACATGCTATTAAGCAATTTAATGTATCTAATTTAACAATGTATTACAACTGCACTGAAAAGTAAACAAGAAGAAAAAATAGATACATTTCGGATTTACAAACTTACGTCTCTAACCAAGGTGAGTTTTTTTTGTGCCAGTATGGATTACGAGAGTTATGGTATATCCAGAGTTGATATTAGTGATGTGTTTGTTTTTCCAAAATGATGGATATATTAATAAACCACGGTCTCCATACATCTATCTAATATCGATATGTAAAATATACACCCATTCTATATAAAAGTAAGCCGAAACAACGACTTCATTTATATTAATCTTACTCTTCTTAGATTTCTATGCTTCTAACAAGGATAAATCTTTATCATATTTCTCAAGTCACTTTGTTATGTCTAAGTCCGCATTAGGTAGCTTCTAAATATTATTAAATATATTTATATTTAAAACTCAAGAACACAACTGAGATTCGAACGTAGAACTTTCTGAAGCGCTACCATCTACGCCATTGAATCCTGTAAGAGAACCGAGTTAATTTCCAGTTGATCCCAACCTACTACAACGAAGAGCGGGGGGGGGGGGGTTCACCCGAACTATATATATATATATGTATATATACAGCCGGAATGCGAAATTGGAAACACCTTTTCTCTCGGATGTTATTATAGATACCGAAAAATTGTTTCAATAAAGTTTTTAGTACTTGTACTAAGTCTGTATAAATATGGTAAAAATAAATTAATTTTCGTAGATATTGATATATTTGTTTTTCTATTTATCGGAATGTCCTGTATATTATTACATTTATTAATAGAATATAATTTTTGCTTTAAAAAGGTTTAAAAGTTCTTAGCTTCTACACTTGATAGTTTTTGAGATATTAATGAAAATATGAAATTAAAATAATATTTTGTATTGTATTTGCCAAAAAAAAATTGTGTTGCATACATACAATTATAACTTTATGCCAATAATGGCAGATTATGCAATTAATGAGAGTTTAGATATGATAAAATGATATTATTTATCAAATAATAATTCAAGACAAACTCTGCAATTATACAGATCCGGATCACTTTTATCCAAACCATTCGTAATTATTCAAATTAGAAAGAAAGCTGCGTAGGACTGGATCAGTATTAAGTAGGGAATGCAACACCGGGATCTCGGACATAATTTGTCCGGTAGACAAACCGGTATTTAGCATAAAAATACCGGTTTTTCGGTATTTTTTCAATTGAATTAAAAGATACAATTTAGCGAAATGTTATTATTATTTATTACTTTAACGTTTAACTCTTTTTTTTTAATTATGTTATTGAAGAATTGGCAAGCGGGGAATCCCAAATAATGGAACAGTGGAACATTGCGTATTTGTCAAGTATTAGCTTGCCGATCGCCAATTCGTAGTTGTCTCGTAGACGTTCGTTAGCAAATAGCAAAAAGCAACTAATCAGGAAGGAAATGATATTTTTTGAAGAGGAAGGTATTAAGGGCGTGAATTTACAATTAACATACGATTATTTACAAACAGTAGCACCAACAAGTGTGAAATCAGAAACTGCATTTTCAGCAAATATGCACAAGAATAACATCCAGATTAAATGACGACACACTCGATCATATTTGTTTACTAAAAGCTTATTTTAATTCCATTGGAGCAAAAAATAAAAGTTTATGTTGTTTATTTTACATATATACCTATATTACCTATCTTTATTATTTATGTTGTTCAATTTTATTTATATTTTATAATTATGGAAATAAAATGATTATTTTTGATTAAATTTATCAATCTATATACCACACGCACACATAACACCCTACTGTAAATAAATGTTAAATAGGTAAAAAATTTTAAAATTTATTAATACCGGTATCCCGATTCTAAAAACGAAAATACCGAGATACCGGTATTGAAATTTTTGACCGGTATTGCATTCCCTAGTATTAAGGAAATTCGAAACACGTGAGATAAATGAAAATTTAGAAGTGGATGTAATAGCATATTTTAATGTTTACCCGAAAAATCCAATTAGAGAAGCTGCATTGGAATTAAATACCTCACATACGAAGGTACATAAGATTTTGAAGAAGCATAATTACAAAGCCCATAAAATACACAAAATTCATAATCTTCATCTTGGCAATGATATAAGATGATTCCAGGTTTGTAATTACTTAATACTGGAAAATATTGCAGTTCTTAATTATTTAAATACAATTTTATGGTCAGATGAATAAAATTTCTCTAGACATAGACATAATTCACATTATTGGCCATCAGCAGAAACAAATCGACGTCAAACATTTATTTCAAATTTTCAATTACGCATTTCAATTAATGTACGGTGCGGTATTATAAATAACACAATTTTGGGTCCATATTTATATTTATGACGGAATATTAACATCACAGAGATACTTGATTTTTTTACAAATTGAATTTAAAGATTATTTGAATGATATGCAAAATTAGCAGTTCGACGTAGTATGACAATTCAGCAAGATGGTGCACCTGCACTCAATTCATTGGATGTAACTGTGTATTTAAAACAATAGTTTCCAAAGTCTTGGATTGACAACAGAGGCCCTATATCATGACCAGCAAGATCTCCTGATCTATCGACTTCAGATTTTTTCTATGGGGAGATATTAAAAATAAAATATATGTAATGCCATTGACTATACCAACACTAAGAGTTTATTTTATATATTCAATGGTAATGCCCATTGCTACACTTGACGAACTTATAAACAAATGAAGACAAGCTGTTATTGAATTAAATACAAATAATGTGAAACAAAATTGATTAAAAAGGCTTTATTTATGTATACGAGAAAACGGTGGCAATTTTGAACATTTTTGTAGTTCGATAAAATTTATTTTGCATTTATCAGTAAGCTGCTAATAAAATAATTGTTTATTTTGTACATATTTTTTATAGTAATTTTGTTTTCTCAAAAACTATCAAGTTTAGAAGGTAAGAACCCTTAAACTATTTTAAAGCAAAAATTATTTTCTATTAAATAATGCAATAATATACAGGCTATTCCATTTAAAACACATCTATAAAAACTTCCGAGAAAAAAGGTTTCTCTCTCTCTCTCTCTCTCTCTCTATATATATATATATATATATATATATATATATATATATATATATATATATATATATATATATATATATATATATATATATACATATATATATATATATATATATATATATACATATATACATATATATATATATATATATATATATATATATATATATATATATATATATATATATATATATATATTGCGACGAGTTATGGCGGACTCGTCGACAAAATTTTGGCGTGAGGTTGCTCGGGCGCCAACGGTCGGATAGCAGTTTCGGAGATAATAAGGTTTTCAGAAAGAAACACAAAGTTGGTGAAAAATGATGAGTTGAGTTGAGTTGAGAGGCGACGTTTTTGGAAAAACGATGCCCAAAAATGCCGGAAATGGCGGTCGGAGGTGCTGAGGGGATCGTACGGGGCGTGCTTTCAAGAAATCGACGCTCGGTGTCGGGACGCCGGTATGTCCGGAGGTCTTCAGGTTCGAAAACGGTGAAATCGCGGTTATTTCAAAAATCGACGCCGGGCGTCGCGACGGTGGGGTTCCCGTAATAGCGGCTGATCAACTCCTAATGATCGCGATGAGTGGTTTTTAGCTTTTCCGGAAAATCGACGCCGGGCGTCTCGACGGTGGGGCTCCCTGGACGACAGCTGGTGTGTCGGAAGTGATTCCGTGACGCGTCTCGCGGAATTCGGCGTGGTGAACTCCGGCCGTAACACGCAAAACGCCTCACCGTAACGTCTCGGAGTACTCACGACAGACGCCAAAGTGATTTGTTCGTTGGTCGCACGAGAGTTCCTAAAACGGAAGGTGCCACGAGACGAAATCGCGAAGTTACGGTGTGAACTCCGGCCGTACACGCAAAACGCCTCACCGTAACGTCTCGGATTACTCACGACAGACGCTAAAGTGATTTGTTCGGTGGTTGCACAAGAGTTCCTAAAACAGAAGGTGACATGAGACGAAATCGCGAAATTACGGTGTGAACTCCGGCTTGTAACGCAAACGGCCCACAGTAACGTCTCGGATTACTCACGACAGACGCCAATGTGAGTAGTTCGGTGATCGCACAAGAGTTCCAAAAACGAAAAGTGGCACGAGACCTCGATGAAGCACAGTATGGTACGGTAAATAAACAGGAGTGCTTTTCTTACCTAGAAGTCGGTGTAGCCTGGTGACTGGAACACGGTAGCGGAGATGTCGATTCATTCAAGACGAAAATCTGACTCTCTTTGCTGTGTTGGCAGCGCGGTCTATATACTGTTTTACTAATTAAACGGGTCCTAGGGTGTCCTAGTTTGTCCGTCTTATGTTAGCATATAGGGCGGATTGATTACAAACGGAAACTAGACTGCCTGGTCCGCGATCTAGTTTATTCAGCGATTTCTCGATGAGTGTCTTACTCAGAAACTCGGAGTTGAATTTTCGCGTCTCTCGGTGGTTGCGTTCGCGAGATATCGGTATTTCCGCGATCGTGATCTAAATAAAACATTGTGACGAGCACACTACGTCACAATATATATATATATATATATATATATATATATATATATATATATATATATATATATATATCCGACATATTTTTTGCGAATTTTAATTAAATTTCTAATACAATATTTTTTTTACAGGCGCGTTGGCCGAGCGTGTTAAGGCTGTGACATCACCCGAACGAAGGTTCGTTAGTTCGAATCCGCCTGTCGACAATGTGTGATTTGTCGTAAAATATAAAATACAGTTACATGTATTTATCACACTCGGGCGCTATAAACAAGTTACTTATACGCACATATATAATTGTTAAATTTTGCGGAGCATTTAACAAAGTTATCGTAATTTTTATGTAAGGCAGGGGCGTATGCAGAATTCAGCACTTATAGCAGCAGATGCAGTTATTTGTGTAAAAAGCGATTGATATTGTTCGTTCGACAAAATTTCCAAAGCTGATGAGTTAACTTCTAGCGGCATGTTGTAATATCACTGATTAATTGTATATAAACTGATATTTGCAATTGGGGAAATGAATTATGGACATGGATTTTAGCATTGTGCAAACGTTGCAAACTATTTGGTTGTATCAATATCTATATTTTTTTTTAAATAATGGATTGTTATTACCTGATACGATGACGCCCCCTCGTTTGCGATTGCCTAGGGTCCCGAGTAGTGTTAATCCGACACTGATTACACCATATAAATACGACAAGAGGTTCTACAGAATCTCCAATACAACGTCTTAAAAATAGGCGTACAAAAATAAAGTTACTAAAGAAAAAAATTTTAAGCAGAAGAGGCACGTCATAGGTCGTGGATAAAACTTTACAAAACGAAAACTGACTTGCATTGACTGATAGAATAATATACATATTTGTAGTTAAGTGAAATAAAAAATTATAATAAGAAAAGTACACATTAATGATATTTACAATTATTTAAAATTAAAACTTAATTAAACATATTGTTTCTAAAGAAATCTTAATTAATTTAAATGATTGAAGTTTACTTCTTTACCAAGCGTTGGTACCTACTGGCTTTGAACACGTTTACATATGTATCCAGCTCTCACTCCATTTTGTTTCGCGTTGACGTTTGGTTGTGATTTGTGTGTGTTCGATAAATAATGCCTAAAGCTTTATCAAAACAGTCGCAATTGCTATGTGCAAATGTGATAACATATTTTGAAAAAGAATTGGAAAAGGAGGGCCATTGCTACCGTTAAAAGCAGTTCGAGAGGTATTTATAACTTTTACTTGTTGTTATCTAAATTTAAATCAATTATGCATTTATAGAGAGCAGCAGATAGCCTACAAATATCAAAATCAGTTGTCCATAAAATATCTGGCAAAATTGCAAGAGGCGAACAGCTATCGTCGCTGAAGAAACCCAAGAAGAGAGCAAGACCAGTGACTGATGTTAATTCATTTATTGAAACTGCAATAAGAAACGTGATTTACGAGATGTACGCAAACAGTAAGTTTATTAATAATGACGTTTTATAATAATAAAAATGAAAATAAATTTACTTCTAAGACAAAGGCTGATGATTACCATGGGGAAATGAATCATGACAATTTTATAAAATGGTTCAAGGAACAACTCATTCCGAATTTGGAGGGACCATCCATTATAATTATGGACAATGCGTCCTATCACAGTAAGATAGAAGAAAAAAATTGACTTACAGAACATAACATTGATTCTAGTCAATGTATGTTTAAAAGGGAAGTACTTGATCTAGCGGCAGAGTAAGTTGAATTTATATTTCTCTTAACAAATGTTGAACAGAAAAATAATGTAACATTTCTTATTTGTATTGTAGACATAAAATTGAAGAGATGCATATAATTGATGAATATGCTCTGGAATGTGGCCACCGGGTTCTACGTTTGCCGCCGTACCACTGCATTTTCAATGCTATTGAAAATATCTGGGGCATTTCCAAAACTTATTACAATAAACACATACGCAGTCAAACTTTGGCTATGTGGGCAGAAGCGCTGAACACCGTAACTCCAACAGTGTGGAAAAATACAGTGAACCACACTGTCCAAGAAATTAAAAAGTGGAACGATCGAGAGGTATTCCTCGATCAGGAGGACATTGCACCGCTGATAATTTCAACAAACGCCGAGGACGACAGCTCCGAAGAAGAAAGCGACGAAGATAGCAGTGACTCGTGACAACGATACTCAAATGTTATTTTCACGTGATTACGTTTTTTTGTATATTAAATAAATAATTTTATGCAATAAATATAAGTTTATATTCTTATTATTTAAAATCCTACTGTGCCCTACTACAAATTTTAAATATCAATTACAATTATCATTTCTAATTTTAAAGTGTTTTAAAATTTATTATACATTTATGCAACACACATTACATTTTAATTTTTAATTTTTTTTAGTATACCCTATAAACGCAGCCGCTTTTTGACGTCATTATTCTAGTTACAAATTTTGATGACGTCTGTCTTCTGCTTAATAAATACGTGTATAAAGCCGAACATCTAATTGCTGAAGCTAGAAATATCAAAAAGGATTAAGAATAACCTCATAATATTATAAGAAAACAAGCTGTTGTAAATAGACAATAAGCGTCTCCGCCATCTTGTACGCGGAAGCGACGCCACCTAAATGGACGCCGCCACCCAAGAGCGTGTATTATTTTTAAAATTAATTCACTTGTTAAAAATAAACATATTCACTTGTATTTTGTTGTAGTTGTCAGAAAAATATTAATTGTATGAATACGAATTAATAAAAGAAAACATGTACCTGATCTAAAATAATTTTCACTGTGAGTTATTTTAGAACCATTATACTAATATTATAATAGGTTATGGGCCCAGCACCGCGAATTTGACAAAAATCCAGAAAAGTACATTTTGAGCAAAGGAAGAAAAACTACAAAAGCATATCGGGTTCCATCATTTTGCAAAATAATCGTGAAATTTTACGAAAATGAGTGGAAATAATGTACGAATTGAACTTTTAAACAAGAACAATTACGATACATGGCGTATGCAAGTAGAATTCCTGTTAGTTAAAAATGATACATGGGATTTCGTGGATGGTACGCGACCGGCTGTATTGGCTAATGTTCCTGGAAGTGCGAAAGCGGCGATAGCGTGGGACAAGACTGACAGGAAAGCAATGGCGGATTTAATTCTTGCGATCAGTCCAACTGAAATTAAGCAGGTGAAGGGCTGTGCAACTTCGCGTGATGTCTGGCTAAAGCTACAGTCAATCTACCAGTTGAAGGGTCCGGCACGAAAGGTGACGTTGTTAAAGCGACTGATGCTAAACAAGATGACGGAGGGCGATGACATCAAGAAATATTATGATAATTTTTTCGATACTGTCGATAAGTTGGCGGATATGGACTTGGAGTTGAATATCGACCTGGTAACGATAATGATGTTGTTTAATCTCCCAGACAGTTATGAAAATTTTCGTTGTGCCATCGAGTCGAGAGACGAATTACCAAAGCCTGAGGCTCTGCGCGTTAAGATAATGGAGGAATCTGACGCACGCAAAGTGAAGGATGTGAAGTCTGAATCCGGGATGTTTGCTCGAAAACGAACGGCGTTCCAGAAAAACAGAGAGCCGGAGAAGAAGAAGGGTAATACGAAACCTAATGATTTTTCTAAACCGTTCTCGTTTAAATGTTATAGATGCAAAAAGAAGGGTCACAAGGCGGTTGATTGTCGTACGCAGATGAATAGGGATAACAAGTCAACCGGAAACGCCGACGGAGAAGAAACCAACATGGCGCTGAATTCGAGCGAAACAGAGACAGCACTCCTGATGAGATCCAATGGCGGTGAAGTATGGTGTTTGGACAGCGGAGCAACATCACATATGACTCCAAAGAAAAGTATCCTGCGAAAAATTACGTCAATGTCGCGACACCTCAGCTTGGCCGACGCAGGGACGACCGAAATCAAGGGCATCGGAGATGCTGCCTTGATGATAGAAGACGGAAACTCCGAACGACGCACTGATTTGAATAACGTGTTGTTCGTCCCAAATCTTCGAATAAATCTGATGTCAGTGGCGAAAATCACCGACAAAGGCAACGAAGTGACGTTCACTAAGACAGCCGCGTATATTCAAGACAAGAATCAGAAAACCGTAGCTGTAGCGGCGAGAAAAGGAGACCTATACTATATAAAAGCTGAAAATGAATCAGCTGGTATTGCTGTGACCACGAAGAAGACCAAAATGGCGGAGTGGCACGAGAAATTCAATCATCTGAATGTAGGTGATTTGAAAGAAATGTCGCGTAAGAAAATAGTCAACGGACTTAACTTAGGAAAAGAGTTGAACCTACCACCCTGTGAAATTTGCATCAAGGGGAAGCAGACTCAAAACCCATTTCCGAAAAGTAACGCAGACAGAACGACTGAACTTCTGGAGATCGTACACACGGATGTATGTGGACCGATGCGAACCGAATCCATTGGCGGTGCCAAGTACTTCGCAACATTCATTGACGACAAGACTCGTTGGTGCGAGGTGTTCATGCTAAAGAAGAAGAACGACGTATTTGACGCATTCAAGAAATTCAAGCAGATGGCAGAAAACCACACTGGCAAGAAAATAAAGGCGATCCAGTCGGATAACGGTACTGAATACCGCAACCACGAATTTGACGACTTCCTAGAGAAGAACGGTATAAAGAGGAGGTTGACGGTGCCTCATACTCCGCAACAAAATGGCGTCGCGGAGCGAAAGAACAGAACACTGGTGGAAATGGCGAGGTGCTGCATGCTACAGTCAAACTTGGCGCCACTATTTTGGGCCGAGGCAGTGAACACAGCAAACTACGTGAGGAATCGATGCCCATCGCGAACACTGAATGGAGAGACGCCATACTGGAAATGGACTAACAAAAGACCGTCTGTCGCCCATTTTAAAACGTTTGGCGAGCGAGCACTGGCGCTGACCAAGGAGCCCGGACACGCGAAGTTTCAATCCAAATCCAGACCTTGTCTCTTCATGGGTTATTCGGATGTTTCCAAGGCCTACCGGATCTGGGTCCCTGAGATAAGAAAAGTAATTACTAGTCGGGACGTCAAGTTCCTGGGAAACTTTGAACCACTAGTTTAAGAGGAGGAACAATTTTTCGACGAGAAATTAGAAAAAGAGAAACCTAACTCTGAAGAGAAAATCGAAACAGTCGACTTCCAGCTGACGCAGCCAGAAATCGAGATCCAGAGACCCATGACGGAACCCAGAAGGGGAAGAGGAAGGCCGAGAGTCATCCGAACAGGAGGACGAGGAAGACCACGAAATCAGTATAACGTTTTGGAAAATGTACCAGAACAGGACGAACAGACAGATAGCGAGGAAGAACTTGAAGCAAATGTGGCAAATCAGGTTGAAACAGAGAAAACCAATTTGGCGAACCTAACTGTCATAACTGATCCAGAGAGCGTCTGCGAAGCAATGAAAGGTCCAGACGCGAACGAGTGGAAGGAAGCAGTAAAAAGTGAATATGAAGCACAAATCAGATGTGGCACCTGGGAAATTGTCGATCGTCCAGCAAATCACAGAGTCATCGGAAATCGAATGATCTTGCGAACGAAGTATAAAGCTGATGGAGACATTGAAAGAAGGAAGGCCAGATTAGTAGCAAAAGGTTTCACACAAATGCCTGGAGTTGACTTCCACGAAACGTTCGCACCAGTAGCACGCGCGAGTTCTATACGACTGTTGATGGCGTTAGCAGCAGAAAGAAAGCTAGCGGTTCACCAAATGGACGTCGTGACGGCGTATCTCAACGGAGAAATAGATGAAGAGATATACATGGATGTCCCTGAAGGGTTAAAAGAAATGCTCCGAGAATCTACAAATGAAAGTAAACGCAACAAGAGTGAGAAGTCATACAATCCAGTACTTGAAACTTCAAGAAAATGGTTGAAGCAGCTTGAAGATGGAAAACAGAAGGTCTGCAGAATAAGGAAGGCGCTGTATGGCTTGAAACAGTCTGGACGCCAATGGTACAAGCGGCTGGACCTTGAACTAATAAAGATAGGCCTGAAGCCACTGAATGCAGATCCCTGTATTTATACTTCAAGCAAAGGAGGCGACCACTCAACGATAGTGGGCATTTACGTGGACGACATTATCATCGCGACAAATGACGATAAATGGATGAATAAAATCAAGTCCGGGCTCACTAAGAAGTTTGAGATGAAAGATCTCGGCCCCATTCACTATTGTTTGGGGATTGAATTCAGCCAAGATGCGAAAAGTGGCACGATCACAATGTCGCAGAAGAAGTATGCAGAAGCAGTACTTGGAAAATTTGGGATGACAGATTGCAAATCAGCGACCACACCGCTAGATGGAAACTGCAAACTGAAGGCACCCGACGAGAAAAACAAGTTTAAAGTCGACGAAGTTCCATATCAAAGCCTCATTGGATCCCTGATGTACTTGGCAACATCAACGCGTCCTGACATTGCTTACGCGATAAGCTCACTGAGCCAATTCAACGTAAACCATGGAAAGGAGCACTGGTATGCGGGGAAACGTGTCCTACGCTACTTGAAGGGGACCAAGAACCATGGGCTAACATTCAGACACACTGGAGACGAGAATCTGACTGGTTACGTAGATGCAGATTGGGCCGGATGTTTAGACGATCGACGATCTTATACCGGTTACGTATTCCAACTGGCCGGCGCCACAATTAGCTGGGAGGCCAGAAAACAGCGCACAGTGGCGTTATCCAGTACAGAAGCGGAATATATGGCCCTCAGTGAAGGTACGAAAGAAGCCATATACCTCCAGAACTTCCTAAACGAACTTGGCAGCCCTGACAATGCCGTTAAAATGTATTGCGACAATCAGGGATGTCAACAACTAGCAAGAAACCCGGTGTTTCACTCAAGAACCAAACATATTGATGTGAGACACCACTTCGTCCGAGAGGCGGTTGAGAGCAACAGGATCAACCTGCAGTATTTGCCGACTACCGAAATGACAGCAGACGTAATGACCAAGGCTTTGTTCGGACCAGCTCACAGAAAATACACCAAAGAGCTTGGCCTGAACGATCTGGATGGTAGACAACGCGGAGACACAATATTGAGAGGAGGTGTTGTAAATAGACAATAAGCGTCTCCGCCATCTTGTACGCGGAAGCGACGCCACCTAAATGGACGCCGCCACCCAAGAGCGTGTATTATTTTTAAAATTAATTCACTTGTTAAAAATAAACATATTCACTTGTATTTTGTTGTAGTTGTCAGAAAAATATTAATTGTATGAATACGAATTAATAAAAGAAAACATGTACCTGATCTAAAATAATTTTCACTGTGAGTTATTTTAGAACCATTATACTAATATTATAATACAAGCTGATAATAATAAGTTCCCAGAAAAAATATTTGAAGCCAACGAGAAAATGCTATACAGACCTAAAAAGAACGAAGTATGAATTTTGAAACCAACAGAAGAGCCAATATCGTATAGTTTCCAAACATAAAATGGCAATATTTATAGAAGAAACTCTTGGTTCATAAAAAAAAAATTATAAAAATTAAAAACAAGAAACACAACAGAACCAAAAACAACGAAGAAGAAATAGGTATCCACCAGAAGAAAATTTAACGGACGAAAATTTACTAAATTCTAATATCGAACAATTGCAGTTCTTGAAAATGTCTCACACTGCAACATTAACAGACCAGAAATATTAAATTTATAAAATTATTATATTAGTGTATTTATAATTACTAACATGAAAATTATTCCTGTTATGCTCAAATAAGGAAAAGTATAAAGATGATAAAACTTTAGCAGAGATAAGTTTTGATAATTGCATTTAAAAAATAAATAGTTACAATAACACTGAAGTATAATGAAAAGAATTTATGTTTTTGAAATTACTCTTTAAATACTACATTACATCAATCAATCAATGTTAAGTCGTTGATCTCCCTTCTATTCTACTATTACGTTTTTGTTGTAATTATCTGCTTATTTAATATAGGAGAATACTTATAATTTATATTGCTGTTAGATAATATTTATTTAACAATTGAGTGATAAAACGGGCATAGACAGATTTTACATTGGCTCTCGACAATTCTCTGTGGTTAATACAAACTTTCGCGAATTTCCCAGGAGTTCGAGACAACTTAGTTCCTGACTTCTGATTCATACAGGTAGGATTGGTTTTAAGTTATATCCGATGGAACCTCAAGTCGATACACGCGACGCTGTTTACACGATATGGAATGTGTAGTACCTCATCTAGAAATAATGCTTGTTTATGATATTTGTTCCTATTGATTGTTTACAAACACAAAAGAAAAAAGTTATCTTCAGTAAATTAATAAGCAGTTTTTGCAAACTTTTCAATAAACAGTAGACATTTAAACTTTTTATGGTATATGGTGTAAAAATATTTGAACAAAAATTAAATACATATAGATTGTTAATAACTGATGAAAAATAGTAGTAGAAACTAAGGGCTTAATAAATTTTATCAAATATTTACAATGAAATAAATTTTCCTATAAATATAAATGAGATGTTAGTGTCCAGTACAAAGAGATATACATACATATAATTAATAATTAATTTTCTTTTATTTTGAAGATATTTATAATTTTTGTTATTATGATTCTAAAGTTTTATAATGATGGATAGAAAACGTAGCATTGTCCGATAACGTTATAACAACGTTCCATTTATTAATAATTTTCAAATAATGTACACTTGGTGTTTGTTGTTATTTATGAAATAAATATTATTGGCAGCCACTATTTATTCAAAAAAAATCAAAACTTTGAATTTTTTTTTATAACTGTATATTAATTTAGTTATGTTTTTTTAATAGGTAATTTAAATTTTTGGAATGATATACTATATAATAAAATGATATGTTTTTCCTCAATTCTCATAGATTTAGTTGCTCGTTTAATTTTATGATCTAGTTACTGCATAAATTTACCATAACTGTTTTACCTAATCGTGACTTCATAGTTGTTTTATAAACTATAATTAATAAAAATATAGTTTATTACTATAAAAAGCGTCACAAACAGATATTAAAAATTAAGAAAGGCACAAAAATAAGAAAATTCCTAAAACCCATTTATTGTATATCGTCCACCTTGTGATTCCTGCGTTGAGTTCGTTGACTGTTTAGAGACATCAATTTCATCGATCTATTCTAGATAGATTTTTGTGATATTAATATTAATTTGACTTCTGTGCATAATAATTATGCTCGTCATTTTTCTACTCGGCTAGATGAGTTTGATCTGAAGAAATTATTTCTGGAGCTACACGCATAACACTACATTCTAAGATATTGATAGACGTAATTATTACATCCTGTAATGAGATATGTTTTGATGTTTATGTGTCTATTATACATTCCATTTCTTGAAAACTAACTCGATCTTGTTAATACTGATTCTGATAGTCTACGTAAACAGTTTAATACTTATAATTGACAATTATTTCTATACTTGTGATGATGTGAACGAAAAATTACATATCGTTCATAATATTTTTTTTACACTTTTTGATAAATTTGCACCTTTTAAGACAATTAAAACCTATTACCTATCATCACCATGTATTATGGATGTCATTAAGATAATCATAAAATTTAGAAATAATGCATACAATATAAACGAACCAATTCTATAACACATTAGAACTACCATAGAAAAGAAAGCTTATTTTGAATTTAATTTTAAAAAGTTGGCAAACAGTTATCAATATAAAATTTTAAAATTAGATACCTAACAATTTGTGCAATGTCAATTGTTTCAGCTTGATGAGGATCTGTTACAATTTTATCACTCACAAAGATTACTTAACAATATATATATATTCTTTTCTCTTGTCTCAAGACATGAGGTTTAAGAAGATTTTTTTATTCCAATATAAGTCAATAGAATCTGTAAAAATTACTCTTAGCATGCTTAAAATAAAATTCCCTCATGTTATTTCGCAACTAACATACATTGTAAATGAATGTCTCAAAATAAGTTTCCCGATATCTGAAAAAAAGCGGTGATTAAGCCTATAGTCAAATGTAAACATCTATCATCTTACTGTGATTTAAGGCCAATCAATATACTTTCTATAGCAACTAATATATTGGAGAAAGTCGTTCATTTTTTGTATGCGATATTAGTTACTTGAATATATTACTGAACACACTGTCGTATCTTAGACAGGGATGTAGTACGAATACTGCTCTGTAATATATTATTGACGTTGAGAATAAATGTATGGTACTTTTAGCGCTCCTTGACTTTAGTAAAGTAATTAATATCCTCGACCATGAACTTCTATTTGCGAAATTGCATTACATAAGCTTTAACACTAACAGTATATATTTCATTCGTAGTTATCTCTCTAATTATAGTCAACTAGTTCTGATCATATTTCTGTGTCAAAAGATATTCCTCAAGGCTCCATTCTTGGCCCCCTTTTGTTCTCAATATATGTTTTTGATCTATGCAAATGCATAAATTTTAGTAAAGTTTACGCTGACGACACTTAAATATACCTATCATTTGGTCCAAATGATATATACCGTGCTGTTGAAAATATGAATGAAGACTTAGAAGGATTTTGTAAATTTTGTTCTAATCATTGCCTACACCTAAATGAATCTAAATCCATAGTGAAATTATTTGATAAAGAGAATACTGGAAAAGAACCATTACAAAGTACTGTCATTAATCTCTTACTTAATCGCATATTTCGATTTTGTGAATATGTGTCTCTTTTAATTAAAAAAAACTTATCTAGCTCCCAAAAATCTATACATGAACAGATTAATTAGATCTATACAAAATAGAATAATTTTATCCAGCAATCTTTTATTTGCAATATTTAATTGCTGTAACACATTACATCAAATGCTGCAAATAGAATACAAAAAGAATTATTTGGAAAAAAAATTAAAAGTCTCTGAGTCAACACTATTTTTAACACAAGGATTATTTTTATAACAAATAATAATATTGTTATTAATAAATGAACAGACAATAATTTTATGGGTTTTGATAAGCAAACAACCAAAATACATCATTTTCGAGAAGATAAGTGCGAATTTGTTGCTAGGATTATTTATTTAAGTTTTCTTTTGAGGTAGGTATGAGGAGAAAAAGATTTATTTAAAATTCGACACTTGTGTTTTTTTTTACGAAAATAATTTGTGTTGTTTCTTTTTATGTGATTGATTTCGTGACCGTAATAGGAAGCAAAACTCCTTACAAGAGGCACATACTACTGTTCATTCAAAACATCTCTGTCAGATAGCTTGTAATCCGAAGAGCACCAGCACACATCAAAGATTCAAGAATGAACTATTAGGTTTTGTGTAGAAGATAATTATCTGAAGGAAACAGATTCACCGTACTATAATTTATTTTGGTCTTAGTAGAAGGCCATCAAAAGGATTCTGTTAGGAAGCTCGAAATTCTCAATGAAACCAGTACATATCAGAGACTCGTGAAAAAGTGCCTTTCTGTAGTTCGAAGCTCGATTTTTATACCTGATAGATGACTAATGACAAAAAATTATGTCAATTTTCTATACCGTAATTGGCTAAAACCATAAGAACATATGGTGTAAACAATAATTCTCATTGGTTGAATTATGCCAATATAGCCAGCCAACTGTTCTAATTGGTT
Organism: Pterostichus niger; assembly: GCA_947425015.1. Lineage (NCBI taxonomy): Eukaryota > Metazoa > Arthropoda > Insecta > Coleoptera > Carabidae > Pterostichus > Pterostichus niger. The sequence continues at coordinate 28,655,823 of OX380337.1, read as the reverse complement.
TACAAAAGTGAGTTAATCGCACAATGTTCTGGGTAATTTTGACAGTGTTTATCATATTTACTAAAATATGTGCAAATAAAAAATACTAATTATTCTGATTCCTTTTCGGGGCAATGCTTTTTGGAATAAATTATGAACAGAGTTTACGATATTTAAAATAAAAATTAATCTAAAAATATTGAAATTTATCAACTAAAATGGATTCTACAAATATTGTAACTTACTACAGGTACGGCAAAAAATGACTTTAAATACAATTTTTTTATTCTTAAATGCCTTTTCAGATATTTAAAATAATTATTAAATGGTATCAGTCAGGATAAAATTACTGAGAAATTAAACCTTATGCAACAGATACTTTCTAACATCGTTTCTAACCTAACTTATCTAACATCTTTAATATTTGTAGCAAGATAGGAGTGGAAGCAATAAATATTGAAAAGATTGAACAGTCGGCCTGTGGATCTTGAGATACCTGGTGCCACACCCAGTAATGGGTAAAATGCGTGATATATGTATATATATAAAAATTAAGCAATAATATTATGATTAATTGGCACGCTTCCAACATATCCTAATTACTTAATTGTATTCACTAGGAATATGTTGACTTTTACTTGCTACATACGTCCTTTTTTCAAGCAATTTACTTACTATAATGAAGCACAATTTGCATATTAACATATTTAATCATTTAACTCTTCATTATTTGTTACATTTAATTTATTTTTATTGTATTTTAAATATATGACATATACATAAACAATAAATTAAACACTTTTATAACTTGTTCCATACGGAAAATAATTCAAATAAATACTATCCATTGTTTTACGTATATTTTATTACGCACTAAAATAAAAATGAAGTTTGTACCACGCATTTCGTTCTTTCTTTTTGTGGTCATTTGTACTGGTAAAATTGAATTTTAATTTCTTCGTGTAGACCTTTTTATATCATTTAAACTTCGAATCTTCCTAGCTCGTACTTCGTTTTTTCTTTTGGCCACTTGATCTCGTAGGGTTCTTTTTTATATTAGATTTGCTCAATTTCATAATTTACTTCTTTAGACGTTTGTAAAATTTCCTTAACACTCGCACTCTCTAATAAGACATAATTTTTAACTCCTGTTTACCTTGTAAATTCAAGGAGTTTAATTAGAAACGGCGCCATTTTTCACTAACAAGGTCTTCTTTCGCAATTGTTGAAAGTTATCCTAAATCTTGTTTAATTCAGAAACTTTTTCTCTTTGTCTTTCTTTAATTTTTTAACACTTTTTCTTACGCATGTTGTATTCAAAATATCTTAATATTCCTTCTTCTGTTGGAATCCCATCTAAGTGGTTATAAATTATAGGGACCAATACTTGGTCATCGGATAATTCTGCCATTCTCCACATATAAAAGAATCAGGTAATTTTTTGCATCTTTTAGTACTTCCGCGTAAATTTTTTATTATTCTTGTTATTTTGACCTATCTTTTTGTGCATAACTTCTTTAAATGCATCAATTTCAGTGTCTTGTTCTTTCTGATAGTCGTAGTCCTTTGATTGCTGACGATGATACTGATGCTCACGTTCATGCTGACAATACCTGGCGGAATGGTTGCCTCTACAAATGTAACAGTACGTTTTCTCTGACTCACTTACTTGCCTGTTGTTTTTGTGCCAACCTTCATGACTTACTATAAATTTAGTTCTAGTTTAGCAAATTTCCGCAAACCACTGCCACTATTTCTAAAAGGGACAAAATTTTGCAATAGAATAGATGTTTTTGTATTTTATATATTTACAACATTACAACTTTATACTGTCACTACTATCTCGACTTGAATCTCTACTACTTCTTTTTTGACCTAACTGAATCTTATAACTGACCTAATACTATTATATACCTAATTACAAAAATTCTTACTAAATCAGCAAATAACACAATACTAGTATGAATATCTGTCAGTACGGTGGTGTGGATAGCGATACGGAATTCGAATCCGGAGATCTCGAGTTCGAATCTCACTTAAGATAAAATTATATAAACTACCACACTGCGGCACGGTGAGTGCGGACCCAGTGCTGTAATTGGGATTAAGTTCCTGTTGTACAGCGTAACATATATAAATAAATAAATACCTGACCTCTTTTCAACATATCCTAATTACTTAATTCACTAGGATTGTGTTTATTTTGACTTGTTACAATAGTATTGTTTTGAGAACGCGAAAAAAATATAGATAGCAAGAATTGTAACCATTTCTATTTAGCCGGTTCTCTCCCATGTAATTCATATTTTCAATTAATAAAGTGGAACAGTTCCATTTGAAAATTAGTACTTTATTAATTTTTGCTACTTTGTACAAAAGGATCTTAATTCCAATTACAAATGGATTCTGAGCCACAATGTGGTAGTTTATTTATTTTTAGATTTAGTGGTGTTCGCACATAGTGCTATATACGCGTGTATAATATTTTGTTCAGCACTTCTTTTTGCAATAATTCAGAATGTGGGACATTCATCTTGCAAATAATGCATATTCACACGCATCTATTTCCAACAGTAATTAATTAAGTATGAAGTTAACCCTCCAGTATATTATCAAATGGTCACCGAAAGTACGAATAATAGCAGCATATTTGCCCGCAAACTATATAAAGCTGTACCCAAAATTCAAGTCCAGGATTCAAGATTAATGATCGCACTGTCGCTACAGCAGGTCGTAAATTACATTTATGTTCCGATGACACATGTATTATATGTTTTGATATTTACCATTTAGCCATAAATACTTCATACTGAGGCTGATTGACGAAATGCTACAATTTTCACAGCTGCTGATTTTAATTTATCAACTTGCAAAATAAACTATGTAGTATTATATTATATGATGTGGTCGATAATTATTTCAGAGTGGATATTTATTACGAAATTTATATATTGTTTAAAATTATGAAACAGCCAAATACAACTAGTAAACAAATATCATTATTTATTATAAATTTATGTAATATGTAATAATTTTGTTGACTATAATAGGGTGAATTAACATTGTGATGTTTGATGAAAATTAGGACAAAAATTTATATAGCAATTACTTAGACTTTGTTTGAGATAAAATTGACGCCATTAAATAATTTTTTAATAAAGAAATAATGTTAACTAGAGAGCAGAATTTTTTTTTCTCCTTACCTTCAAAATATAGTTCTTTATTATTATTATTTTTTACAAATTACATAACAAGAACTTATTTGACGCATAAATTTTTGTGATTTTTATGACTATTTAGATATTATTGCTAATTTTAAGGTGTTCCAAAATTCGTATTTGATTGTTTAATATTATGATGAAGAGACTCATACATTTTATAGAAAATACAGGTTCCTTCTATGAATATCAACAGAAATCTAGTTCACAGGCAGCAGTAGCAGATCTCACGATATATGTGTTAACTGAAATGGGTAGTAGAAATGATGTGGCAGCAGACTTTTATAAAGCGTTTGACACCGTGGATAATAACAATAAAATAATAATAATATTATTTATTTATTTATAATGCAAACATACAGAAAAATAGTATTTCCAATTACATATTCACAGTAATGAAACAAGTGTTTACAATTTACATATTAGAGAAAATAATATGTTTGATTTGAATCTTAGACAAGTAATAAATATCAAAATGATCACCTTTTATTTCATTAAGTATTATTAAAATATTATTTAAAGGTGAACAGCTATCCTTAAAATAAAAAATCTGTTGTCTCGGTCTTAAATGTCTATCTGGTATGTAAAATGATACTAACTATAACAATTCTGGCACATAGATTCTTGCTCTAATTAAATCACTTTAAAAAAAAACGCTAATCAATTCACGCCTCTTTAGAAAAGTACACAATCAAAATATTTTGACTTGGTGAACATATGAAATTAATGCAGACGAAGTTTTGAATTCTTTATAATATACATATTTTAACAATTTCTTTTGAACTTTTTCGAGCATATCAATATTAGATTTTGTAATTGGAAGCCAGATAACGCAGTCGTATTTTAAAATTGATCTTACCAACATATTAAATAGTACAATAACAGTTTCTGGGCTGATATAGGAGCTTGTTCGTATAATGACACTTAACGTTCTGTAAGCTTTGTCAGTCATATAAACATAGTGTATTTAAAATTTGAAATTTGACCAAAATATATATCTAAATTTATGGTATCTTATGCTCTTCCTAATAACTTATTATTAATACAATAATTAAACACTAATAACTGAGCTGTTTTTCTAGTAAAAGACACTATTTTAGAAGATAGCCTCGAATCATCACACCATTTATTAAGATTATTAATATCACCCAGATAAGATAAATACAGTCATTGAGTGATTTAATTTGTAAGAATAATTTCAGGTCTTCCGCATATAACAAACATTTAGCCGACCTAAGTACTTTAGGTAAATCATTTACAAATAAAGTAAATAACACGCCCGATGTAGGAACAAAAAGTTTAGAGTTACAAATAGTTGATTGGTAACAGTTGATCTGTTACTGACAAAACCATGTTGCTCATTGGCTATAACAAGCTTGACATGATTATGTAATTAACCGTAAATTATTCTTTCAAAGATTTTTTATATTGCTGATAATATACCTATGGATCTATAGTTTATAATATTTTTTGGATTACCAGACTTAAATATGGGTGATAAAGTAGCTATTTTTAATTTAGATGGAAATACATTATTTATTTATAAAATAAACAGTAAAGGTGTGCGTGTATAAAGGTTCACCACAACCTTTGAAGATACAGCAAGTAACTCCGTCCTTGCCAGTAGCAGCTTTGGAATTAATGGAATTTATTGCATTTAACACATCATCCTTAGTAATACGCTCAATCTTAAATACAACCAAATTATATTTATCATAATCATCAAAGGACTTATCGCAATTAACATCTGAAATAAATACGGATTTAAAGTGATCAGCAAAAGCATTAACATTATCATCATCCTAAAATGTTTAGGATTTGTCTTTAAATCTGAATCAAGTTGCTGCAAAAAGTTGATGTGATCTTTGTTAATTAAATTTTTAACTTCAGCGCGAATAGTTTTAAACTGGGCTAGATATTGGCTTTGTTTGCAAATTCTATATCGTCTAAGATAACGTTGTTTTAATTTTAATTTGCATTTAATTTCTGTTGTGAACCATACAGGATATTTTATAGATTATGCTGACGATTGCATGATGCAGCATTGAGCAAAGACATCATACAGTATGTCGTAAATCAAATCTAATTGAATATCTGGATCATTTATTTGCTCCAGTTGTGTCCAGCTACATTGCATTAGCAGATCATACAATTTGACAAAATCAGCATTCATAAAATTATATCTAACACTAGTACCATAGTTCCCAGTAGGCTTCTTCATAGTAGTTTTGTTTTTAATAATAATACTAGCAAAATCAAGCGGCGGGTGCTAAGAATCAATAAACGCACATATGTAAACATTCAAATCAGCAGCTGTAGACAGAACACTGAATAAAGATAATATTTTGCCATGAGATTACTAACAATTTTATATTTAGAACTACCAGTCGAAAAGTCGAAGTCAGTACCATTCACTTCGTTTAGATTCCAGTCACCAACTACCAACATATTTTTAATTTCACTGATTTTAGGAATTGATTCTAATGAATCCACGAATGCCCTATAGTCTTCAGTTTTTGAGTTTGGTGGAAAATAAACACAAATTATGATGATATCGGAGGCGAATACAGTTAATTTAACACAACCAGTCAAATAAGTTCCATTCAATAAGGATAATATGATAAACAAATTAGAAACTCTTGGAGTCCGAGGGAAACCTCTGCAACTAATTAAAAGTTATATTAGTGACAGAAAGCAGTGTACTAGTGTCAATGGTGTAACCAGCGATTTTAACGATGTGAAATATGATTTACCCCAAGGATCGGTACTTGGACTTCTGTTATTTTCGCTTTATGTGTGCGACATGCAAAGATTGTTAACAAATATAAATATCTTGGCTTGTGGATAGACTTTAAATTCCAGTGAGAGGACATGATTCAAAATATTTGTAATAAAATAATACCTGTAACAGGAGCACTTTACCATTGTAACAAAATGTTAACGAATAGGGCAAAAAATCATATTTATTATTCATTTGTATATTGTCACTTAAGTTATTTAATTGTAATATGGGGTTCTTGTAGTATTTCCATGTTTAACAAGATACAAGGACTACAAAACAAGACTGTAAAATGAATTTATAACCTGCCTAGACTTACTCCCATTGAACAAGTATATGCTGAAACTAATTTAAATAATTTTAAACAAATAAAAATAATTCAGCAATGCACGTACATTCATGAAGTAATCAATTGTAGATATAAATGTAATATAAATTTAGTAACTGGCAATGACATTTATGATACGACAACTAGGCAATCAAAGAATTTACGATTGTTCAAATGTAATACCTTTAAATCATACCAGTTCACATACAACAACTGTATTTTAGAATTTAACATATTAGATGTATTAAAGGGTATAATTCGAATAAAAGGCTTTAAAAACGCATTGATAAAGGATATAAAACGAGCTGACGACTTGCGATAGTATTAGTCTATTACAACACTATAAAAAGATTTTATTTTTTGTTAAATTTTTGTTTTCTTCTGTATTATGTTATTATTATTATGTTAGTTAATTTAATATTCTCTTATGATATACTAAATAAACAACATGTTACTGCAATAATTTAATACTTAACAAAATGAAACTGTAAATATTTGTATATTGTAATTATTAAAGCCCGGATTTTAAGGCAATTGCCTAGATTCAAATTTTAATATACTTCAGGCAATTTAGTTTTTCTATGCATAGGTAATATGTTTACATGTAATGGAAGGTTTTTTTTTCGTGCCTTAGAGCCTATGTTTTCTATATTTTGGTCATTGTGCCTATTTTACCTTGTACAGCCTATTTTGCCTATTTTTGTTGCCTATTTTAATTTTTTTTTGAGCAGACAAGATTTATCAGCGCCATGTATCATCTACTTCGTTGACTAATTCAGCACTCGATAAAGTGTTTCAACCTAACCTATAATATTTAAAGTACTTAATTTAATCAAGTTTTTGTGTATGAAATTCAAATGCCGAAAGAAAATACGTGTTTTAGTCCAAATTTTACGTGGCAATTAAATTGTCTGCCTTTAATCAATGGAGCTGAGGTAACTTTAGACGATATGGCTAAATATAAGAATGCCCCTGACACATTTTGTGATGTCGAACGAAGTTTTCAGCTTACAAGCAAGTTCTGACAGACCGAAGACAGTCCCTTGCCGAAAATTTCATAGAGCAATTGCTCGTAATATTTTGTGAATCAAAGTATACTACATAATTTGAATTTGTATAATAGTTAATAAAATGAGAACCCTACATTATTATTTTTCAGATTGCGTTAATTTTTGTTTGAAATGATTATTTTTTCTAATGAAGAGAAGATGCGAGTACCAATATTAGATAAATGATTCGATTATTTTTTTTTAAACAAATTATTAACATTTAGGCTGCCTAAAATGACGCCTATTTTAGAGTAATTGCCGGCCTATATGCCTGCTTATTTGGGTGTTTTTAAGTGCCTAAATATCCGGGCTTTAGTAATTATTAAGGACCTGGGTACCAGGGCTTGTACTGTTTACAGGATCCCAAAATGAGTTAATAAATAAATAATATAAAAATTATATTAAACAATAGATAAAAATTTACAATGTAGATAGATACATTTTCTTATGTATCTTAGGTTTACTACACTAGCAAGTTTCATCAAAAGTATGAACAACATAATTATACCGAATTTTTTTTACAGGAGCAGCATAATGTTAAAAACCTAACTTGACGTTAGGTGCACCTATTAATTTTAGAAAAATGTTCAGAATTTAAAACTGCATCATATGATCTCAAATTTATTCCTAACTTTTTGCAATTGAATTAATTATTCTTTCAGCAAAATCTTAAGCTCTTTTAAGCACTTTTTTACAAATAAAACTGTGCTTATCCACTCTCTAATTATAATGTATGATATTCATTTGTTATAAAATATATTAAATGTAAGTATTTAAAGAAACAACTTTCACAATTTTATTTATCTTACCTTAAATGATATATTAGCCTAATTTACAGCTAGTCATAAAAATTTTACGTCATGGATATCTAATGAACATAACAGAAATAATTTTTGTATTTACATATTAACTTATTTTTTGCTAATTTCTATCTTTCGCTATCAGTCACTCAAGATAAATAAAAACTCTTTTTTTCGTCGAATTCTTTGCAACAAAACTGCTTCTCTTGCTAGGGTCGGTAAAGCAGCGCCCATTCTTAGCACATAACGTCTATCACGTCCTGTTGCTGTAATGCTCTGATGTTTTGGTAACGTTGTTAGCACGGTTCTATCTGCTGTCATAGTAACCAGAACACAAACACGGTTTATCGTCGGTTCGCTAACAAGACTTTTTTTGTATGTGCTGCGTGTACATTTCATGGGTGGACATGAAGAGAGAGATGCGTTTATGTCTGTGCGATGAAATAATGTCGAATGCAACAGTTTACTGCCTTGGAGTATATTTGAATTTTTTATCAATTACTCTATCATTTATAATTAATTAGTACTCATGATTTGAATATGCACAAAGAACGAAATTTTTAATTACAACATATTTAAAGACAGAGTCGGTTTTCCCATTAAACACTGTGAGTTGTGTAGTTCAGTGATGTACTCGTATACAAGTTTGATCAGTATTTCTGTTTTAAAAAAGAAGTAATGTAACAGGAGTTTCCATAAATTATTTGCACTTTTAACTTTTGATGAGATGTAAAACTAATTAAATAAAATTTTTAGTATTAAAATTGTATCTGACTTTTTATATTTATAGGACAAACAATCATATTCCATCAAAATTCTCAAAAGTGTGAATTTCTAAAAAAAAGTAAGTGATATATTTATTCACTTCAAGTGCAATTAACAGCAGTCGAAACAAGGCTCTCAAATATGTTACTGGAGGGGGACCTCAGGGGTAGATTTAATGTGGTGAAAATCGAACCCGGGATCTCAATTCCACAGGCCGACTCGATACCACTGAGCCACCTACGTGATAAAAAAATATTTATTTGACTATTAATATTAGTCAACACACAATCTTATAAGATAATCGAGTAAAACCTGTCTCGTTTTACAATATATCACAATTTTAAGTTTTTAGGTCCAGACATTATTTTGTTTATTTTGTTAATAACAACAACCTGCTTAAGCCCCAAGCTATGCTTTAATTAGAGCCTACGATACATTGCTCAGTAAGCTAATGGTATACGACAAAATAAAACCAATATAAAACTATATAAAAAATTACACGGGTTATGTTTAGATAACTGTTTAGATTGTAATTTGAATATCATGATAACGATAAGAAAATGTTATATGTACAAGTAAATGCAACATTATAATTTCTCTTGAAAGTTTCGTCTTGGGAGCAAGTCGAAAAAATGAAAGAAAATTTGAAATCATTTTTTAAAAGTCTGTTTCCTGAATTGAACCCAAAACTGGCGCAGTGCGCTAGGATTTCCGAGATTGACAAAAATCGTATGTGCATTTTTCGAATCTTCGATTAAATCGGGAAAACCGAAGAGTCGGTAGAGAACAACCCGTGAAGTGCGAGAACTCGAACGAACATCGAGTTGCATCAACACAGCGTTCCACGCCGACAACAACTTCAGTTCCTGGAAGAGGAACCACATCGTCCAATCCTATAGACGCAGTAGAAGTAAGAAGAAGAAAAAGAAGATTGGAAAACAATTTGCATGTAAGGGCTCATTCCTTAAACAATTCCTAATTAGATTTATAAAGTAGAATAATTAAATAATTTTATGACAGACGCAGACATTGATAACATTCTAAATTTATTAAACAACATACACTTAAATAATACAGAAATGGCTGAACAACCAGTTAATTATCAACTGTTGAGATTGTATATTGATTCAATACCACGCTATGAAGGTAATCCGCACACTCTGGATATATTTTTAGACAATTATCAAAATCAAAGAACTATTTTTATTTTTAAGACCTAGAAGTGCCGCGGCGAATTCTCCCTGGGTGAGGGGTGAAGGCTAGCTGGGTATGAAAGCGTGGGCCTGGGAAAGTATCTAGCGGTTCATATTAGCGCTTAGTTAGGTACGAAATTTTTTGGTTTTATACTACCCTAAAATAATAAACGTATTTAGCCCATTTGCGACGCGCCAAGCGGCAAAGATGAAATAAAATTGATTTTGTACAGGAATGTTTAATTGTTTATGCGTCTAGACAATATTTCATTCCATAATTAAGTAGCAGAAATTCCAGTTTTCCAAATTTATTACGTTTCTCAATTTCACAAATTTTATTTTTTTAAATTTAATGAAAAATACGACGGACTTGTTGCTAATTTACTCAAACAATTAAATGCAAACGTTAATGTCAATATAAAACAACTAATAACACTAAATGCACATATTCCCATAACCTTTAAACCTGATAACAACAACAAAAATTTTAAACACGTATCACAAACTACACCGTTTTTATACCACCCTGTGTAGAGAAAGTAATAAAACTCCTTGTTAACTTAAACGATGCTTTAGATCTATTAAATTATACAAATTTTGGTAATGGTGTAGAAATACCAAAAGCACTTGTCAATGTTTCAAATAATTTTCCTATCACAACCGTAACTAATATAACTGAAAACCTAGTTCAGATAAATATTTGTGAACCTTTTGATCTCGAGGCACTAAATCCATTTAATATACATTTTGTCGTCAAAATGGAAACTGATGACGAATCAAAATATAAATTATCTTTAAAAATATTAGCGACGACCATTGTAACTATGAAGAAAAAGATGCAATTAGAAAACTTTGTTTTGAATATCGAGATGAGATATATTATGCTGTGAAAATATACCCTTAAGTTTTACAAATGAAATTACTCATAAAACCAAATTAAAAGATGAGTCCCTTATACATGGCAAATCATATCGCTTCCCTGAAGTTCATAGACAGTAAGATCTAACTCAAATGTCAAAAATGTTAGATCAAGGCATAAAATTACATGGTCCAAAAAGATAGATGCATCAGGAAAAAAAATGACGCTTGTTACAGATTATCGTAAACTAAACGAACGTACAATCGACGACAAATACCCTCTTCATAATATCACAGACATCTTAGGTAAACTAGGTAGAGCTAATTATTTTTCTACACTCGACTTGGCAAGCGGTCTCCAACAAATAGAAGTTAACCCCGAAGACATGCAAAAAACTGCATTCTTAACTGAAGGCGTTCATTATGAATTCAAACGCATGCGTTTGGACTCACGAAAAAGATTTTGCGAATATAACAAAACCGATGTTTAAAGAAAGATGTAAAAATTGTACATAATAAAGAATTCGTATATTGTTTTAACACTTGTAAAGAACTTTTAGTCAATGACCCTATATTACAGTATCCCGACTTTGATAAACCAGTCATGTTAACAACTAACGCAAGCAACTTTGCGTTAGGTGCTATTCTCTCGCAAGGACAAATACCAAACGATCGATTCATAGCAAACGCTTCGAGAACATTAAATGAAACTGAAGCTCGATACATCAGCATTGAAAAGGAGCTATTAGCGATAGTATGGGCATGTAAACAGTTTCGTCCATACTTATACGGTTGAAAGTTCACCATAGTCACTGACCACCGTCCCCTAACTTATATGTTTAAATTTAAGGATCAAAACTCAAAATGTACTTAGAAGGAAAATACAGCTAGACGAATATGACTACGATATAAATTTTAAAAAGGGTAAATGCAATACCAATGCCGATTACTTCTCTCGTATTTCTATAAACGCAATAGAAAACAAATAACATTGTAGAAGTGAATAATGGCATTTTAGAATATTAGAAAATGTCGATCCTAAGAACAAAAAGTTTCAACAAGTACAACCCCTGTACCCAAAAAAAAAACCTAAAATCAAAATTGTATCTAATATACAATTAAAACCTACAAACAATTCTAACACCACACAAAGTTTAAATGATAATAATAATAATAACCGATGAAATTATAAACAACAAAATAAACCAAATTCTTGTATTTCCAAAATTATATACGAAATCAGACGTTCCACATGAAAGGTATGAAAATAAAAAAATCGTAAAAGTAAAAATTCACGAGAAAAATACATTTTTGAGTTTTAAAAGAACTTTATTGATTCAAAAAATATTTATGATATGTATTTCCATACACATAAATTATATTAAGACTTCTGCAATGTTTACTTGGATAAATTTTTGAAAAGAGATCCAAACTTTATTAAATGTACAAAAAGACTAAATACGGTTGCAGATAAAGAAGAACAAATTATTACAATCAAACATCATCACGATGGCAAAACAAACCACCGCGGTATAAATGAAACTGTAGAATACTTAAAAAGAAATTACTACTGGAAACATATGAAAGCAACCAACACTAACTATATTAATTAAAATATGGTAGAAAAAACCTTTATGTTCCATTAATGAACACTGAAACCGCAACAAGACCATTTCAAATAATTCACATAGACGTCTTTGCTTACGAAAACAAAAATTATTTAACTTTAGTAGATGCATTTAATAAATTGGCTCAAGCAATTTACATTGAAGATAAAACTACAATTCACCTTAGCAACGGCTTAATAATAGTATGTTATGTATCAAGGGAGGGAAACAAGCGATTATTCCCGCGTGTGAAGTTGGCAAACCGAGACGTAAGCGAGGACCGAAGGCTCGAGCTGAAGTCGAGGTTTGCCAACTTCACACAAGGGATAATCGCGCCCTCCCGTGAAGCATATTATACTTTTCGTAACAAGAGCACAAAAATTACTGTCTTATCGGAACAAATGTCAAATATGGGTTGCGTAACTAGTTACCTAGGAAACGCCGCAAACAGCTAATAATCGTAGTCTCTAGGGAGAGAAACATCTCCCTAGGGAGAGAAACATGCTACCTAGGGAGAGAAACATCCTACCTAAGGAGAATTTGGTGTACAAGAAAATTGAATAGTTGGTAACGGAAATGAATTCAATAACATTACCGTAAAAGAATTTCTAAAATTACATAAAATAAATTTTCACTTTACTACCATTTGCATCATGAATCTAATTCTATTGTTGAACGTTTCCACTCAACAATAATAGAACACTTACTAATATTAAGAGAAATGTACCCCGACGATCGTAGCGATCTTATGAATTATGCTATTATGGACTATAATAACTCAATCCGTAGTTCTACTAATTACACACTATTTGAACTAGCATTTGGACACAGAAATTTAAGAAATCCAAAAGAAATATCTATTCCAAATGCATTCTATAACGATTATGTTGAAAAACATAATGAAAAATTAAAATATGTTTACCAAACCGTGTTTGATAATTTAGAAACACAAAAACAAAAAGGCCTTTCAAACATAATATAAAAGGTGATACTAATAAAGAGTTTAAATTAGGACAAACTGTTTATAAACAAAATTCCATGAATAGAAACAAAAAGAATTTAAAATTTGTAGGAACATATAAAATTACTAAATTGCTAAACAGAAATAAAGTAGAAACATCCAGCAAACCTAAGAAAAACAAAACTGAAACTATTCACATAAAAGAATTAAGAAAACCAACTGTTGTCACAGATCAACCCTCTTCATCGTCGTCGCAACCTTAGAACTACCTATATTTCATAATCTCAACAAAAAGCCTGGTCTCCTAGCCTTAAAATAAGAAACTGTTCAAATCAAGACTGCCTTTTGGACATTTATACAAATATATGACATTACTAACATAATAAACGACTTTATATCTCTTAATAATTCATTTTCAAAAATCTATACAGTACTTATATAAACAACTTTTAATTATCATTCCCACCAAATAATTCGTATTATTGAAGATAAGGTTTAAATTCAAATAAAGCAATTAAATCTATTATTTAATTATAAAAGATCTCATAGACGAACTTGGCTTAATTATAAAATCTGATAACCATGATCATAACGATGCCGAAAAATACGATTGATTATTACTTATCTAAAAATGAAAATAATTTTAAAACCATTCTTAAAAATCAAATGACAATTCTTCAGACATCTATTCAAAAATATAATGATAATATTAAAACACTTTTACAAAATCAGATAGTATTAGATTTAAAGATCGAACAATTAGAAAAAGTTATGAATAGTAATTTAATAAGAAATGTTGAAGTATACAATTGCGTGTTTTTACAAACAGTCACCTCTCAATATACTCAAAATGAATTAAACACTTTTCATAATGTTATTATTTATCCAAATGATTTGTTTTCTGAAATACTCCTTATTTATAAATAATTAGAAAAGAATAATTTTCCCATCGAACCAACTTCAAATCACATTGTTTTTACAAACCCCAATTGTAGAAACTGAATTATTTAATTACTATTATTTATATTCCCTACCTAGTCCAAAACAAAATTCTTTTAAAATTATCATACCACACTCAAAATACCTTATCTCCAATGAACAAACATATGCATTCTTCGACACAAGATGTAATGAAATAATATCAGAATTGTTCCTGTGCCATAAAGTCCATACATCTCAAATAGATGAAATAGCACCATGCGAAATTTAACTTTTAAAGTATACAGTAAATACAACACATTGCGTAGCTCTCAGAAATGTTTTGACAATAGTTTTCAATGGATACGTTCAGTTCACTTAATGGTTTTTAGTTTTAAACCGTCCAGCAAGTGGCAAAAAGGTGCTATATATATATATATATATATATATATATATATATATATATATATGCCTAGACGTGTCAAAATCATTTAATTTAATTCTGTTAAGCTTTTTGCTACAACTTAGTGCTAGACAATATTTGTTTTATTACGTGTGTTATACGCATCCAAAAAAATCGTTCAACAATCAACGGCAATTAAACAAACTCATAGAAAAGATAATTTTATTATTAGAGAAAAATTTCACTAATATATTATTGTAAAATTGAAACAAATACATCAATAAAGTAATAATTAATAATATCATATTAGTATCAGCTTCTACTGGATTCGCAAACTCTACATATCTTCGTATAATTTTAGTTTTTACATGTACATATATTAATAAGTTGAAGATTATTTGTGTAAAGTTATTGAACCAGACTCTGGCTAAAATTCATTTTAAAAACTAGTTTAAATAGGTATCATAATGAGAGTTATGCATTACATGTTCATTATCTGTAATTTCTTTACTTATAATGGCATTATAGTAAATTATTATAATAGGAGGCTTAATGGTATCGGGTATTGCTGTTTGGGTTCGATTACCACTGCCAACAAGCAATTTTTACTTCATTAAAACTACCCTTGTAGCTCTCCCTCCACTAACATTTTTGGGGGCCGTGATTTTACGGCTGGTAACCACACTTCACGTGAAAATATATATATATATATATATCTGCTACGATAAAGTGAAACATCTTGTAATGGGTAAAAAGCGTGATGAAATATATTTTTTTATTATTAAACAAGTGCATCCTATATTAAAATTGGCTGTGAGCCAATATGGAAAAGTATTGTGTCACGAACCATTACATTTCTGTCATAGTAGGGGATCACAGACCATTTCCGTCCGGTTTTCGAATTTCAACGTTTTTCTGCCGAAACAAGAAGCTATCCCTCTTCTGCTCTTTTCATAAAGAGCTTGTCAACATCTTAGTCATATGTCTCCTGCATTATTAATCGTTAAAGTAAGTACATATATCTGGAATTTTATTTTAATATTGAATTACTATTATATCGCACAGAAGTGTACTGCCAAAAAATGTTACTTCACTATATCCGTTGTTTTACTTTTCGCGAATTTTTGTTACTTTCGAAGAAATGTAATACAATTAAATAATTTTGCTTAGCACCACTTTTTCGGGGTGCAATTGTATTTTATTGACAGTACCTAGTAGTATAGTGTAATTTAATAAAATTTTAAAACAAATATATCATCAAGCATTTTGACCGTAACAGATATCGAAAACTGATATTTTTGTGACCGCAAAAATTTAGTAGAGAGAAAACCACAAGGATAATTTTTATTGTGATGAATATTTGAAAAAATTGTAAACTGAGCTATGTATCCCTAATAATTTAATTAATAATGCAGTTTTATGTTTGATTTGATATGATTGTTTTTCAATAATCAGAACTGAATTTAGATCATAGGTTCGGCTACATACAATTGGTTCTTGAAAAAATTATCTCCGCGTAATAACATCTTTTCTAATATTGGTGCGAATGTTGTGTTATAATATAACAGAAATTGTTTTAAATCTATAATTTAATGATAAAGAAAGATTCCAGATTTCAGATTTACACAAAGTATCCATATTTCTAGGATCACCATTAGAATCCTGAAACCTGTAAAAGCTACGACGTCGGTTAAGATAAAACTACAAAGAATTGTATTAAACTAGATACAATTATGCTCATTTACAAATGATGAAAGATATTTGTTCAAAATTGAGTTTAATTTATTATATTTGCTAGGTACAATTTTAATTTAAAAATTCTATGCTTTGAAGAATGTAATCTTCTATAATACAGTTAATTTTTATCCAATTTAAATAATTTCAAGTTGTAGCTACACTCTGAAACTCTCATTTTACACTATTAGTGTGTCCTTTGTCGTATACTTAATAATATACTGTCATAATATATGTTTCATGTTGTTGCACTATACAGGATGTTATATTTTAAAAGACCCAGCAAATATCTCGCTTATTTATCAACTTACCAATTTCTTTCATATAATATGATTTGTACAGCAACATGTAAGCTAGTTGATGACGGATGTACATTCATGATATCATTTCCTGTTTATTAGTAATTAATATCAACTTTGAAATTTCAAATGGAACATACTATATATTTTTACAAATTTGAAAAGTGCATCAAATTTGCTTTACAATCATGTAAAATAATCCATATCTTACATTATTAAAAACTAAAATGGCGGCACTTTATTATACACCAAATCGGAAAGAGAATAGTGAGCCATGACTGACTTGAAATAAAACAAATAACTAAAACAATTGTAATTATTATTATTAAACGAAATAATATTTTTTTGTCATAATAATATAGAAAATAAGAATAAGGAAAACTTAATAACAACAAAATGATTTTATAACAAATATTCAAAATGGCTCCCAGCCTCTTCAATGCATTTGCTCCCTATATGACCACTTGATTTTTGTATGGAGCTACGTGAAAGATTTTGTTTGTAATGAACCAGTAAACTCATTAAACGGACTGAATAATAAAAATGAAGCAGCAATTGAATCTGTATCTGCTAACCAAATGTAAAGAGTTACTTATTCTGCTTCAAAACGTTGTGCAAAATGTATTGAAGAGACTGGGAGCTATTTTAAATATTAGTTATAAAATCATTTTGTTGTTAGTAAGTGTTCCTTATTCCTATTCTCTGTATTATTATGACAAAAAAATATTATTTCGTTTAATAATAATACTTACAATTGTTTTAGTTAATTGTTTTATTTCAAGCCAGTCATGGCTCACTATTCTTTTTCCGATTTGAAGTATATTAAAGTGCCCGCCATTTTACTTTTTAATAATGTAACATATGGATTATTTTACATGATTGTAAAGCAAATTTGATGCACTTTTCAAATTTGTAAAAAATATAGTATGTTCCATTTGAAATTTCAAAGTTGATATTAATTACTAATAAACCGGAAATGATATCATGAATTTACATCCGTCATCAACTAGCTTTCATGTTGCTGTATAAATCATGTTATATGAAAGAAATTGCCAAGTTGATAAATAAGCGAGATATTTGCTGGGTCTATTAAAAAATAACACCCTGTATAAAGATACATAAAAATAGATGAGTGTTTCAAAATTTTTTTGTTTGAAATATGTCTATTTAGTTTTTCTATTGTATTATTTTACTAATATTCGAAGTTATAGATAAGATCTGACAGGTTTTTTTAACAAAATATTGTAACAATTATAGGAACGCATTTAAAGTGAATCAGGATGATTTGAAATATTGAGATGTATTATTTATTTTTAAGAATCGATAGTTTCAACATAAACGTTTTTAATTTTACGATTATATAAAGTAATTCATATTCTAACTTTAAATATTTCAGTCGGTAGTGAAGATAAATGATAAAAGAAAACAAGAATATTTATAGCAATTAAATGCAAAATTAAGAATATTTATTTTATTCGTGCCATAAGTCACAAATCTTTCTAAAAAAGTATATATAATAATAACACCTACAACTCTAATATTGTTAATCGTATGTGTTTTTGATCATCTAATAGATACGTTTAAAAGTTTTCAATAGGTTGTAGGGCTAAAGTAAATAAAAGTGATTAGGAAATACGTACTTGGACATTGCGATTCTAAAATCAGAAAATTCTATTTGAGGTATGTTTATTTTTTTATTAAGAAGAAACTGAAGATACCATGATATTATTACTTAGTTTCAAATATACTTATAAAGTGATAATTATGCATTTTGTTATGCAATAAACTTAATTAACGAATGTTATTAATATTTTTCTACGTGTATATCTTATCCGAGACTATATCTAAATTTTTATACATCGAACACAGTCTATATATAATTTCCCTCATATCTTCAAATAAAAGGTACTGCCTAATTTATTACTTGGTAATTAGTATGGAACAGATTTTAATCTCAAACGGTTCGATTTTCAAAGTAAATTTAGCTAATCCTAAATTCTGGATCGACGGACACGTAGTTGTGTTAGAAAAACTGAGGTCTGTTATATTTTAAATTGTTACTAGGTCAAATAGATTCCGAATGAGTTAAATGTAGGATATTTTTGCTATTTACGAATGAATAGAAGGGACTTTTAAAGTTATTTTAATTACATGTTGCTGATCTATCAGTTTAACATAGACAAAAAATTTAAACTTGTTAATAAAATCAATTGGTCATTGACTGGTATCACAAGCTCTGTTTTTGCATGTTTTACGATCAGTATATTTGGATGTTTTAGCTACCTGCAATAAGGTAAAACCGTACTCTTAAAACACGTAAAAACAAAGCTTGTGGTACCAGCGTGTTATTTTTTTAGCAGAATATCACATAAAATTTTAATAAAGTTTTTTTTTACGCGTTGACGTATCATACAGAGACATTTACTGTGATTTGAAATATATATCTTAAAAATTATTATATTTGCATAAATTTAAAACACGTGCCAATACTCCTACCATTATTTTATGTTACATTTTCTCGATTTTCTGTAATTGCTCAGGGCTACATTTTTGTGAGGATCACAAGAAACCCTACTTGGTAACATATTGTTGTGTAAAAACTTTAGGTCGCATGGTTTAACTTAAATGGGATTTTTATGCACCTTTTAAGGCATATTATAGGTGATTCTATTTTCCTAAAAATTCTCGTCACTAGATACTAAATAACAAAGAATAAAAAATAAAAATCATAATAAAGTAGCTTATACAATGGGTATAATACAAATATGTATGTAAATATTATAAAATTCGGAATATATACCAAACTTAGAAATCAGAGATCATTACTCATTTTAAGAAAGATATTTTTCGGTATTTTGTCCATTTATAAAATCATAAGTTTACGTTATATCTCGAAAATATGCCCCTGTAAAATATATAATCTACTAAACTGGTTAGGCATCAATAGTGTCAATATTTTAGGTTTGAAACTTTTTATCAATATGCAATCATCATCATTTAATGTGAAAAAATATCGTCGTAAATTAGTTTTTCGCTATTACGTGACGAATAGGAATTTTTAGTAAAACTAAACACCTCTTAGATGCTTCATCCTGGGTGCAACTCTATATAAATATTATTGGTCTATGGGCGCGTGTATAACTGACTGTTAGTAAATTATCTTCAGTCTATAAAATAACTGTTAAATTTTGCAACTAAAAATTTAATCATTATTTTTATATTATTATTTCAAACATTTCAAAAACACACATTTATTCTTTTCTATATTTCTACATTATATGGTATAAAAATTATCCCAACACATATATAAATCATCTTTAGTAAATCTTAAAACAATCACTTTGATCCGCTCGTAAGTAAAGTCTAGCGTTACGTACTAGATAATATCGTAAATAAATATTAGTAACTATAAAACATTTGTAATTTTTCATAATTATACAGAATAGCTCCCTCGCTTTCAGAAATAACATTGCAGTTGATGCAAACAATTACAAACATACTAAAACAAAGCCTGCATCGAAGTTGTGTTCGGATTTCGATGCTCCGGAGTAGAGGTAGTTTGGTAGCATGGGATTTCTAAGCTACCAAGCTACAACGGAAGAGCAAACACTGAGCTATCTAACCCGATGTAATCCCGAAATATCAATTTGCTGGCAGTTGATAGTCCGTTCTTTTTTCTAAGGGTGAAGTCAAAAGTTTTAGGTTTGCATTTACTAGATGGTGTCACTTGTAATTACTTACAGTTGTAGATTAAGAAGAAATGTTAACATACGAATCGTACAAAAAGAGTAAAAAGTTTTTCTCTCTGACTATTTCTGTCTATGTAAAATATGTCAGATATTATGTAATAATAAGAACATTTATTATTTACTTATTAATACTTCATTAATAAATTATAAATTTATATTAATACAGGATACTTTCTTTAAAACAACCATTGATATT
The DNA here is from genome assembly GCA_947425015.1 of Pterostichus niger. Classification (NCBI taxonomy): domain Eukaryota; kingdom Metazoa; phylum Arthropoda; class Insecta; order Coleoptera; family Carabidae; genus Pterostichus; species Pterostichus niger. The sequence continues at coordinate 28,634,987 of OX380337.1, read as the reverse complement.
TTGGGCGAACTAATGACATTAAAGGAAAATGTTATATACTCGTACATAAAATTATACAAAATTAGATGCTAATTTATCATTAATAACAAACCCAATTTTATCAAACGGCAGAGAAAAATTTTATTTTTTTATGGTAACCTATATAATTTTTAAGTTCATTGCAAAAAAGAAAAATGGTACTAAAAATTAGAAATAATGTTATAATATTGAAGTAGGTTTTGCATTAAACCAACACAAATAATACAGGTGACTGATAGTCTTATTTTATTACATAGCCTATTTCAATATTGTGACATTATTTCTAATTTTAATATCGTTTTTTTGAAATAATTGTTATACAACCCTATAAAATATTTATATCACTGAAATCAGAAGAAAATTAGCCATCTACTGAAAAATTACATCGATTACCATTTAATATAAATACCATCTTGTTTTACAATTTGGGAACCATTGGCGGAATATAGGATTTGTTATTATCGATAAATTGGCCTTTCAATGAAAATATTCTGTATACATAAGTAATTATTTTTATATTACAAAACATACATAAATTTCATGCAGCTATCTACGAAAACGTAGAAGGGCCATAGAAAAAAATAATTTTTTCTTGAAATTTCAACTTTTTTCTTGCAATTTGAACTTTTTAACAAGGTGAAATTTCAACTTTTTTTTGAAATTTCAACTTTTTCTTACTTCTCAGGAGACTGCGCACATTACAAATCTGTAAGTTGAAACCTAGTATTTGTTCAAGGAAGATAAAGTTTGTTCCAGACGTCAGAGCCGGCAAATCATATTGTTAGTGATATCGACTTAATAATAGATTAGTATTATAATAAGTAGAGATGGGCGAATATCAAATTTCTCGAATTCGAATATCGAATACGAATATTAATCAGATCTCGAATATTCGAGGTACTCGAATATTACAATTAATAGCTTTAAGTTTATGTACAAATGATAAAGAAAAACATAGTCAAAAATTGAGGTCAACATATAGCACGATATTCGAGGTATTCGAATGTTCGCTATACTGACGTTAATATTCGAAAATCTCGAATATCGAATAATGTCAATATTCGCGGATGATATTCGCCCATCTCTAATAATAAGTAATTATTTATTTACATAGCAATTAAGTTTAATGTAAAATTGTGCGCATTCTGTAACAGAACCCGTTAATTTTTAACCGTTTAACCGTTTATAATTTGAACCTAGAAACACAGAAGTAACAATTGTCAGTTTTATATAAATCATAAATATAGACAAAGCAGATAGACAGTCACAAAATAAAGAAAAAAATTAGGAAAACGAGGACAAAACAGACTTATTTTATTTATTTCGACTTTTGTTGTTTATTATTGAATCTGAGTGTATGTCTCAAATAATAATAAAAATATTAACATTCAATAATATTTAGTTAAATGTTTTTTGTGCGAGTAATATCGTAATTATGTTATTACAAGTATATCTACTCGTACTTGTTTATGAATATTGTGTATCTTAAATGATAATAATAATAAAATTATGAACATTTTTAATATTATTCAGTTTTTGAACAAGTAAGAATAGAGTGAACATTTGTAGGTTGGGTAGTACAACTTCTTCTGCGCCGATCTGTTTTTTCTCTAAACGCACAGTATCTAAACAATTGACTTCTTGGGGAATCCTCGCAATTAGTGTACTACGGTATTCAAATTGTCATTGACGTATATTAGTCAAAAAAATTTCGACATAGGGTCAATATAAGTAAGTTTAAGGTGTTTTTTTGTCAAGGACACTTAACCAAGATTATTAATTAGTGAAGTTCCATATTATTATATTTATAAAATGTAATTTAGCAGTTATTTTTGCTGTTTGTAATTGATTTGAAAGTAATAAAATACAAATTAAATTGCAATCAATAGGTATAAATTGTCAAAGTTTGTTTTTACATTTTACTTTTCAAAACTGATTGTGATCTAATAATTATGCAATAAAAATACAACAGAAAACTGACATCTGCGCTAAAAGCGATGTGTCGCTTGGTTGTACATGAAATTTAATGTTTTGTCTATTACACTTAGACTACAGTCTAAAAGCACATGCAAGCGAATTGTTAGTGCAGTGGAGCCAATTCTATTGGTTTTTATCATTTAGTACTTGCTAATTATATTCACATTGAAATCAGATATTGTTTTTTAGAAATATGGAACCCGATTATGAAATGGAGATTTTTTGCGTAGTCGTGGCGTTAATAAAGATATAATATTAAAAATTCGAGATGAGAAAGTAAGTACAGCTTACTTTTCAATAAGGACCTGATATATTATTATTATTTGCCGTGACCATTTGTTATGAAAAATGACCATTAATTATGTGGGGATATTAAAAAATTCAAACAAATGGTTGAAATGCTGGCTTTAATAATTTTTTATTTTTAGAGCAACGTTTCGGTCTTGGATTTTGGCCATTTTGAAGCTAGAATTGACGTTATTGTTACAAAAAATTTATAATTTAAATATTTAAGAGTCCCATTTGCTTGAATTTTTCAATATCACCATAAATTATTTCGACATAACTAAATCACTAACAACATTAATTATTGTAATCTTTTTGCAGATGGATTCTCATGTAATTTTATTAATGAGTGAAGAAAATGTAGCCAATTTCATACCTAAATACGGCGATAGAGTTGCTCTAAAGGAATTTTGTAATAAAAAGAATAATCCAGATACGAAAAAACAGTCAATATTAGACAAGTTGCGAAAAAAAATAAGAAAATCAAGAAAAGACAATAATTCTTCAAGCGATGAAGACAATACTACTACTAAGAAAATAAAGATCGGTAATTTGAAACAAACTCGTCAAATTGAACTTGGCTGGCTCTGCTGCACTAATGGCGATAAGTATGTTTAAATTAGAACAAAGCAAGAAGGTGTCACGAGAAAAATTTCTGTACCTAAAAACGCCACAAAAGATTTTATTCACAGGAAAGCTTTAGAAATATTTTTCCCGTCTAATATTTCACCAAAAGGTCATATTGACAAGTTTTCTATACAGCTTTGGGATTTTAAAAGCAACAATATAAATGAAGAATGCAATGTTGAGGAAATGTTTTTGTTGTCTGGATTATCACGTCTTCGATTTTATTTAGCAACAAAAGAAAAATGTTCCACTATAACCTCTGATTATTCTGTTGATATTTTAAATCAGAATGAAACTAATAACTCAGCACCAATTGCATCTTCTTCGGACACCTTAGATACATCACAGGATAATTTTTCTGTTGATTTTTATACACAATTGATTAACGATATAATTCTTTCTGATCATCCAACACCATCACTGTTAATTCCCTCAGACAACATATTTGTATCTAATCCTGACCAGTCACCAGATATCATTTTTCACAGAGGTCAGGTATTTGATGAATTAATAAATGCATTTTATTCCTTGGACAAAAATTGTGGAACTCTGAATATTAAAATGTTGCTGCCGAATGGTGACCCAGAAATGGGTATAGATTTTGGCGGTGTTTTTAGAGATGCAATGTCAGAATTTTGGACAACATTTTATTCAAAGTGTACAGTTGAAACAAATGCGAAAATTCCGTACATACGTCATGACTTTGATTTCAGTAAATGGACACCAATATCTAAAATTCTATATTACGGTTGGACACAAGTAAAATATTTTCCAATTGAAATATCAGAAACATTTATCGAGTACTGTATAACAGGTGAAATTAAAAGTGATATTATGGATACTTTTTTTAAGTATTTAAGTAAAAATGAAACTGAAACTTTAAAAGTAGTACTTGATTCATTTGACAGTGTAGATATGGAAGAATTGTTGGAAGTAATGGGAAACTTAGATTGTAAACTAATACTGAATAAGGATAACATAAAAAATGTTGTACATGATATTGTACATAAAGAAATCATACAGAAGCCTATGTATGTAATTGATTGTTTTATCAGGGATGTTAACAATCTCAGAATTAAACAACATATATACCAAATGTCAGGTTACGTCTAAAAATGTATTATCTTTGTTAAAAGTAAATAATAAGAGTTCAGATGAAAGTAAGATATTTAATTTTTTGAAAAAAATTATTAGAGAGGCAGATGATGCTAATTTAAAATCATTTCTTCGATTTTGTACGGGAGCAGACGTTATAACTAACAATGATATCACTATAAATTTTGTGGTTAAAGAAGGTCTTAAACGAGTACCAGTTGCCCATACTTGCAGTTGTATTTTAGAACTTCCATTAAATTATAATAATTATATCCGTTTTGTCATCAAATATATGGGTAATGGATTTTGCTTAATTACCTAGAAATAAGTAATTTCACAATAATAAAGTTTTATTTTTATAAGAACATCACATATATTATGTAAAGGTATACATTATTTTTGTTTAAATAAATATATAGGAATATATAATTTTAAACATTTTTATACGTCATCCTTACAATTAAATCATACATAAATGGTTTTAGTATAAAAGTTAATTAAGCTTTTCAAAAAGTATTATTGATGCTTTAGCTAAAGATCATTTTCAGTGAAAAATTGGGATCAAGGAAACTATAAGACCTAGGTACAGCGGTTAAATATGTGAGTTTCCGAGATTCCAAATGTTATCACTACGAAAACAGGACACTAGTATACATTTTTTATGTAGATACCTACTGTATTAATTGTGATCTTAATTTAAAGTATTGATATAATTTCACTTCGTAATGATAAATATAAATTTAAAGCAAGAAACGGATCCTTAGAATTTTGCTGTAAATTTTTTTCTTCTGTTATTATCGTGCACAACTGAAAAACATTTTCATCGCACGGTGTTTCATCTAGAAATTCACATTCGTCGATGCAAACATTTATATTTTCATTAGTTATGTCACAGATATAATTATGTGTATCATATAATGCAGGTAAGAAATACATATTAATTGGGCGTCCTGCTGGCGAAATGCAATTTTTTTATTTCGCAATACGATGTACATTCCACTCCTTTGCAACAAGATTAAGTTCATCCTGAAGACAGTCAAAACTATATTATTATATAATTTTGCATTCTGTACAAATTAAATTTTTTTTTTATTATTCTGGCTTCCTGGCGGACCAGCTGCTAAGGTCATATGCCGCCATTACGCCCTGATCCTGCGTTTTAGATCTTAGAGTCAACAGCAACGCGGGTTTCTCGAGACGGTCACCCATCCAAAAACTCCCCGCGCGCAACGTTGCTTAACTCGCGTTATCGCATAGATCAGTTCCAACGAGTTGAGCCATGACCGTTGACAAAATTTAATTTAATTAATAAAATAGTAAACTAAATTCAAATACATTTTTTAAAAATATAATGATAATGTTAATAACTACTTGAATTAATTTCAAGAAACAAAATTGTATTAGTGCTTTGTCAAAATATGATCCAGTAAAATAGCCATCATCTTTACGATTCCCAAATAAATTTATCCAAAATTGTGCTGTATGTTTCCTTTGATTTGCCGTACTCGTTCCATATATAAACGATGCTTGTCCATATAGTACATCATCATTATTTACTGGTGTTTGTCGTAAAAAAATCTGCATTTGTTCAATATGGCGATTTTCTGTGCCTAAATCAGCTCTTATTCTTCGTGGACAACCCCCAAAATTTTGAATAGATTTGATATAATGACCTGCTATTACTCGTGGATTATTACTATTTCTTGTAACTTCAAGCCATATTATATGACGTGAAAATCCATCTATGCATCCACTAATACAAATTCCATACGGTTTTAATTTATCATAACAATCAGTGTGCCATAAATAATTAGGACCTTTGTTTGTGTATTGTCGTCTACGTAAACGTTTTCGTTTCCTCGTTTTCACCCCATGAGGATCAATTACTTTTAAAATAATGCGAACAGTATTTTGCGTAACTACAAAACCATTTTGAATGCATTTAAGATGCATCCAGCGGTATCCATGAAGCTGTCCTGAAATTTGTACTTGGGTTTCAATGTACTGGACTACTTCACCTAAAGGTGAATAATTCTTTCGCCTAAACAATTTTTTGTTAGATAAAATTCGTTTCAATGTACGATGACTCATGGCTATATTATGATGTGTTGCTAAATATAATAAAATTTCACTTTGTTGTAATCCCAGAGAAAAATAGTCCTTTATAAGCAGTTTAATTCTGTTTGATATCATTGTTGAAGATAGGTCAACTATCTGAAAATAATAAAATTTACTTATTTTTTTATACAAGAGAAATTAGAAAATATCGCGAATTTACAAGTAAAACTGAACAAGATTGACAAATTAATTCTGTTTTAATCTCATGTGTGATTAATTAATTTATTATATTTTAGAATATCTTTATGTTGTTATTAATTTCCGAATGTGTTATGTAAAACTAAAACTATATGAAGTTCCAATTCATTATGATAAATTTTTTATTCGGTACCTATACATATATAAAGGTTATGGGTAAAACGATTACTAATTGCTTTATATAAACCATAATCTACCATTGTACATTTATTTTGTTTATCCTTGTAAAAAACCTTATTTCATATTTGTTTACTAACCGCGTACAATGGATCGAATCATATATTTATTGTTTAAGTAAATAAGCTAGCAATTGTTAAGTAAGAAAAAACTCACCTGTTAGAAACGTAGCACTAAGCAACTTGTTCAACATTAAACACGTCCCAAGTTCTAAAGCAGACGACTAGTTGATCACAAACCTAACGCCAATTGTCGTATGCTGCATAATGTATATACACATTTATATACGCAAGAATAGTCGAAATTTCAAGAAAAACGTTGATATTTCACCTTTTGAAAAAGTTGAAATTTCAAGAAAAAAATGTTTTTTTCTATGGCCCTTCTACGCTTTCGTAGCTATCAGTCTGTTTTCTGTTGTAGCAATATTTGTTTTCTGTTATTGTTTTTGTTTCAAAATTAGCAAACTTTATCAACCTCACTGTTTCCACTGTAGTAAACAAATAATCACAGTTCCTACTTACTTTTATATATTCCTTTATAACATGCTTATTATTTATATTATCATATATATATATAATAATAATATAATAATATTTATATTTGCTTAGAATAAAAATTCAACAAATAGATTGACAGACATGTTTTGGCATAAGTATTAATTCTAATTACATATTTAATGCAAATGCTCTAATTTTTAGACTGTTTTTAATATAATTACATATATCATAAATCTTCTCCTTGGAAAAATCTGCGAGCAAGTCTGTGTTGGCCTTTTCTGGTTGATTGAAAGAAGTGTGTTTCGTTAGAAATTTGTCTCTGATGGGAGTATATATGGGGCAGGTGAAGAGGAAATGGTTCAAGTTGTTGTCTTTATGGGTATTGCATATACTGCAAGTCTCCTCAGCCTGGAATCTATGACAAAAGCCGTCTTGATAGATGTAGAAGTTTTCAGCATTAGCAGTTCTAAGTTGACCAAATATTTTTTGAGGTTTGAGAGGAATGTCTAAAGTGAGGTAGGATTGACTCGTAATATAGGTTCGATAATTGGGATTATAGGTGGAGTTACGAATTCTTTTGTTATCTTCTTCGTAGAGAATTTCGTTGTATGACAAGAGAATGTTTTTTAATTCTGTTTTCAGAAGTATACTGCTCTGTTTTTCCCACACTGTACAGAAATTGGATTTAATAAGAGTTGTTTGAAGGTGCCTAGCCCAATTGAATTTGATTTGTTTATCGAGGGGAATGTCAGTCTGTGCTACATTGTTTAATTCTAGCAATTTGTTGTAACAAATTTTCACATATCTGTCTTCGGTCATGAGAAGGATTTTATGCCAAAAACGCAAAGTTTTTTCAAGTACTGTAATTACGATATTTTTTGAACCAGTCTCTCTTCTGATAATGTAGTTTGGCGTGGTTTTCTGCCAATTGAGAAGAGACTTGAAGTACTGTGTTTGTCCTTTCTCAATGCTTCCTTGCTGAAAGAATCCCCAAACTTCTGTGCCGTATAGTAACGATGGTATGAGTACTGAGTTGTACAGTTTCAGGTTTGTTGCCCAACTGTGTGTCTGTGCTTTTAATAAAGTGTTTTTTATAGCACCAGTGGTTCTTCTGCTGGAGGTTAGTTTTTCCATTGTGTTTTCATTATACCGTCCAGAAGCTGAGAAAGTAACTCCCAGGTACGTGTATTTGTTTACGAACGTGATTTCTTTCTCTTGACATATATGTTTTATTCTTCGCTTGGGAGTTCTTCCTACATGAAAGTGTATTATTTTAGTTTTATCTGAATTTATTTATAGTTCGTTTGAATTTAATTTTCTTTGTATATCAGGTTGGCTATGTGAGAATATTACTAGGTTGTCTGCATATTGTAGGGTGAGAATGTCTGTTTTATTATTAATAAAGTAGCCTTGAAGATTATCTTTTCTCATGAAGTTTTCGAGGTCTGATATGTAAATTGCGAATAGTATTGGGCTGGTACACTCCCCCTGCAGAACCCCCTTAGTTATTTCAATTTCTTCTGATAGTGCGTTATTCTGGTTACTTTTCCGCTTATTCCAGCCTGATATACTTTGTCCCAGAGTTTGTTATGTGGTATGGAGTCGAAAGCCTTTTGAAAATCGACGAAAATAGCATATGTTCCGTGCTTGCTGGTTAAAAGCGAAGAATGTGCAATTGAATTCAAAACGAATATATTGTCTACGCATGACCTTCTCTTTCGAAACCCGGATTGAGCTTCTGGTAAAACGGTCGTGCTCTCCACCCATTTTTGAATTCTTTCATTTACAATGAATGTGAACAACTTTGTTATAGAATTTATTAGGGCAATTCCTCTGTAATTAGTTAAGTTCATTCTGTCTCCCTTTTTGTGCAAAAGAATTAATTTAATTGTCTTGAGTTCTCGAGGCAGATCCTCGTCTGCAAGAAAGGTGTTTAATAGTGTTTTAAGATATACTATCCATTCTGGTGGTAAGTTCTGGAGCTGTTCATAAATAATTTTGTCGGAGCCAGGGGATTTGTTTGTCTTTAGCCTTTTGAGCGCAAAGTTAATTTCTGGGAGAGTTATTTCTTCATCTAGGAACGGATGGTAAGTATCGAAATAGGATTGATTGTTGATGGTTTCTTGGCAGCTGTACCACTCCTTAATAAAATTGACCCAGTCATCCATTTTTATGGGGTTTGTAGCGTATTTTGATGGTTCTAATGAATTTATTGTTTGCCAAAATTCTTTTTGGTCCTATCGTTTTCTAGTTTCTGTTTGATATCCAGTTTGTGCTGTTTCTTTTTCTGGTTTATGTATGCTTTGTATGCTTTTTTTGATTCTACGTATAAATGTAGGCTTTCGCTCGTGAAATTGAGTTTCTTGCACTCCCTCAAATTCTTCTGGACTATTTGTTTCAGTGACTTGCATTCTTCATTGAACCAAGGTTTTTGCTTTGACCTATTTATACTGGAGTTAAATGTATGTTTCTTTGTAATTCCAATTTCATTCGAAACTTCTTCAATGTTACTCTTAATGTGTTGATAAAGTTCTGTAGAGTTTAAATTAGTTATGCCGTGTTGCCTACTTTGAAGGATGCTTTTATACTGATTTTCTTTTTCTGGATCCCATCTAATTTTCGTTGCTTCTGTTTTCGAATGTTTGCATGTTACCTCAAGACTGGAATTTGTGTTAATAGTTTGTATGGAGCATATGCGATGATCAGATAAAACAATGTCTTCGATAATTGTGAGATCGGTTATAAATTTTAGTGCGCTAAAATCGGTCCAGATTAGGTCTATTGTGCTCTTTCCAGTTGCTCCAAGGTAGGTAAATTTTGCCGGAGTATCACTGCATGACCTGCCGTTGAGTACAATAAAGTTTTCCTGTTCAAAAATTTCTAATAAGTCTTTGCCTTTCTTATTAGTTATAGTATCTTGTACAGATCTAGTGCCATTCCAGTTGCTGTTTAGTGGGAATCCTTCGACAATTTGATTTTTTTTCTCCTATTCGTGCGTTGTAGTCGCCGCCAATTATAAATGAGTAGTTAGGATATTACCGAATTATATTCGTCAAACTTTCAGAAAATAGTTCTAGTAATGTAGTTTACTCAAAAGAGTGAGAGAAATAAATCGTACCAAGAATAAAGTTGTATTTATTATTTTGGATTTTAATAAATAACCCAATGAAATTCTTTTTCAATGACTGTGACATTTCCAGTTGGAAACGAGGAAAAAATCATAATTCCTCCTATTGCTCTGCCGGTGTTGGCATTCTTTGTGGCCAGTTGTTCATATTTGTTATGCCGTTTAAGAAATTGAGGAGTTTCTTTTAGCTCGAAGTTCAACCAAGTTTCCGTCAGACAAATAATTTTATGCTTGTAGATGAAATTTTCTTCTTGTGTGTTTAGATTATATAAGTTTTTGAAGCCTTGCACGTTCCAGAATAGAATATTGTTCAGTCTTTCTTCTTTTGCATCTACTTCGCTGAGGAGTTTTTTGGAGTGTTCTGTGTTCTGAGTCTAGTTTGCATCTGGAAATATTTGTCGAGGGGCCGAGTCTTCGTCTCCTCTTGCCTCGGATCTTTTTTATTCTTCTGTTGTTTGATTGACGAGTTTGAATATGGAATAACTGTTTGCTTGTATATATCAGTTACAGACTCCCGAGTAGTTTCTTGATTTTCTTCTTCCTTCTCGAACTCATTACCTTCCAAATTGCTAATTGCAGATAAAGATATAGATTTTGTTCGTATGTTTGAGGACATTTTGTTTTCAGTGATTTTATTTCCCTTTTCTGCTATAAGATCAGCAACAGTATATTTTTCGTTATTAATGAAAAGCATGTTTTGTTTTAAAACTGCGTTATATCCGTCAGATTTGGCTTTACGCAAGTGCTTCTTTAGTATTTCCCTATCCTTGAGTATTTTAGGCGAGTAATCTAGATCAATGTAGATGTTATTTTTTGTACTTTTTTTGATTGCTTGAGTATTTCCAGGGATGTGCGCGTAGTGTACTGCAAGTAATCTACGCCATTCTCTACGTGTAAACAATCATGTAGTCTACGTCTTCATTTTTCATGTAAACAATGTAGACTATGTAGACAATGAAAACACCTGTGTTCACTTAAGTCAGAGTCAAATTTTATCCCTAGAACTAGGGAATTTTAAATGTTGTTAGAGATTTTTATTTTTATTCTAGGGATTACATGAAATAAAAATTAGTTGTGCAGGGAAAAACATTCAAAATTTGTCAACTGGTTACTGTTAAAAATAGCGCCAAAGAAAACTCCGTCTGGTGAGATGGCGCGTTGATCGATTTTAAAAATATGACAGTTCGCCCAAGACCCAAGACAGACATTCGTCTAGTAATGTACGAACACTTGCTTTATTAGTTTTATTATATAAAGACCGATAATGACCCGAGCTTACGAATACGAATACATGTAATACTTGCAAAGGAATAAATTTAGGTTATGTTGAGTCGGCCTGTGGATCTTGAGAACCCTGGTTCGATCCCCACAGCCGACAAACAATTTTCACCAATTTAAAAAATCTACCCCTGTGGCTCCTCCACCACTAATATCTTTGGAGGCCGTGATTTGACGGCTGGTAACCGCACTTCACGCGAAAAAATATATCACTTACCGAGATCTGCGTAAGCAGAGTGCCACACCCAGTGATGGGTAGAAGGCGTGATGATATATTTATTTATTTTATTTATTTGAATATTACAACTTTCAGATGCATTATCTACAATGTTTACATTGTCTACGTCGCTAGAATTGTCGACGTATTGTCTACGTGTAGATGTATACAATTAAAGATTACACGTAGATGCACATCTCTGAGTATTTCATATTTAATTTTCTTTGAGTTAAATTCAATAAGTATTGGTCTAGTTTTATTGGCGTCTGATTTACCGAGCCTTTTTGCAAATTCTATATTGTTTTTATCTATATGCTCCAGGTTCATATTTGCGTTCAAAATATCTAATACTATTTCTTCTATGTTTTCTTAATGGTTTTCTTTTATATTAAAGAATATTAAATTTTTTTCTCTCAACTTTGATTCTAAAAAGTCAATTTTCGTGTCTTGAAGCAGAATTTTTTGTTCCAGTTCTTCAATTTTGTTTTTGTGTTCTTCTGATAAGTTGGACTGTGTGTTGTTTATTAATACAAGAGACGTTTGAACTTTTTCTATATTTGAGTTTTAGGCAGTAGTAATTTCTCAATATCTGCTAACGTGGCCATTTCTAATTGTTGCTACGGTTGGGGACACTGACTAGTATCAGTTGAATTCACGCGCGTACTCGCCACACAACAAGTAGAATGACTTAAGCGGGTGACCTTCAGCACTGATTATCACTTTTAACTTTGATTTTATAAGTTATTTACGGTTTGAAATATTATTGTTTTATTAAAGAACGCGAGTCGAAAGCGTAGAGTACCAAACTTTATTTTAAACTAGCAAATTGACACGGTTATCACTCAAAGATTAAGCACTTAAAAATGTCGCGACTGATTCGAGCAAGAGCAATGTTGCCAATCCATATTACATATCATATATTTGTACCTTACATATAATTTATTGAATACAATTAATGTAATATGTATACTGATTACAGTATACTTAAATTACATTAGTAATCCTCAGATACAAGTTGTAATAATAATTACAATAGAAAATAAAGTTCTTATTTGTTTATTTGCAGATAGTAGAAGAATAATTATGAATAATAAAACCTTCTAGTTACAATAATAAAATAGTCCACAATATCATTTTAAAACATTTGTGGGTCGACAAAATTATACGTAAATAGTTTCCTCTATAAAACACAAAGCCAATTTAGTGATACTATTATTGTCAAAAATGATGCCACAAAATTAGATTTTTTAATTTGTGATGTATTGTCAACCAGACACATCATTTTCTTTTTATTTAAATTAAAAGTATTTATTTTTAAAATGATACAGATGCTAATATACAAATCTAACCTAACTTATAAATGACAAAATAATTTAAATTTCAAATGTATATTTCATTTCAGTGTCACCAACTTAAAAAATTATTATATCTTTTTTAATAATAATTTTTAAATACCAAGTGAATCAATGCGTTATAGGCTCTCGTATATGCAAAGTGTATTCGTATTACAATTAGGATTATTGTAATACTAATTTTTCAATATACTATTATATTTTCTTTCCTATGTTTTTTCCCAGATAACCGATTTTAGTTTAGTAATATTGTTTTTAATAATTATATGTATATAAATAAAAAATATACAATTTTTACTCATTACTTATTGTATGTGACACTCTATCATAGCAGAAGTGTGAAGTCGGATTCTGAAATTCACAGTCCTACCACTCAGCAATATACTGCATGGAATATATCTATATGTTAAAAATTCAACTCAGTTCTGATTATCTTCACACTAACAGTAAAAAATAAATAGAGCTATCAAGCTATTTATTTTTATGCAGCGATATGTAAACTGAAATACATGTGTTTTAAAATTTATTTAAGTTGGTTGAACTTAATTAAGGTAAAATATTGAAAATAAAAAATTCATTGATTTATATCAGTATCATTGATATACATATTATTAAGTTTATTATGAAAATGTACTTAAGAGAGGTAAGATGCACTAACAGTTCTAGAATTAAATCAAGTTATGGTTACAAAATTATATTCAAATACAAAGAAAACATAATTCCTATAACTCACTTTCCCGAAATATAGTTAAAAATACATATGTACATTTGCAGGTCAATCTAAGTACGAGTATTGCTATTTAATTGTGTAAAAAGTAATGAGTATGATTAAACATTTATTTTAACTTATTATTTAGTAATTTTTGTACGGAAATATAAGTTAAGGCCGGAGTACAAAAATTTTTTTGACACAAACTTAAATTAAACAATATAACAGAGCATTTGGTTATTTCATTCAGATATATATATATATATATATATATATATATATATATATATATATATATATATATATATATATACCGGGTGTAACACGAAAAGTGAAACATAGGCGTTTATCATTGCAAATCAGTTTTTCCGTGCGCATTGCTTCCCTAATTATTTTAGGAAAAAAAATTTCAACTAAATGTTGTAAAGCATCAAATTCTACATCCGAATCTATAAATAAAATTCATTTTGACTACTTCATAACTGCAGAAATTAAATTTGAAAATTCACGTAATTTAAATTTAATAGTAATAGCCATGGAATTAAAAACAAGAGATGAACAAATGCGTAACGTTTTATACGTCAAATTATTAGTATTTATTTTGACCAACTGTGATATTAAATCAATATTAGGGTTTATTATTATCAAAAATGAATAATTATTCAGATGATGAAAAGTTGCAAATAATTAAATGGCATTATTCTGGCCATAGTTTACGACTAATTCATGACTATATTAGCACTGTTTGGCAGCATCATGATATTCCTAGTCCGGCAACTATTCAGAGGTTTATAGTAAAGTTTGAAAAGACAGGAACACTAAAAAGAAATAAAAGAAAGAATTTATAACAATGAAGAAAATATTCTTGCTTTAATCGAACTGGAGCCAACAATGAGTGTGCGGGAAATTTCCAGAGAACTAAATATAAATTTTATGACAGTGCATAGAATTCTCAAAAAACATAAATATATTCCTTTTAAATTTCAAAATCACCAAAATATTTTGGAACGAGATTTTAAACTGCGTGCCTCATTCTGTGAAATAATGATGGAGAAATTAAATTGTAATAGAGAATTTTTAAGTACCCAGTATTTTATTCACAGATGAATGAACATTTACCATGAATGGCGAACCAAACTGTCATAATTATCGGTACTGGTCACAAAATAATCCACATAATATTGTAGAATCGAGGACACAATATCGTCATTCTGTCAATGTGTGGGCAGGAATTTTTGGTGATAAAATCATTGGCCCATTCTTCATCCAACGAATAAATTCAGCATCATATTTGAATTTATTAATTAATGCTGTTGGACCACAAATTGTTGAAACAAACAAAGAAAATGTGTGGTTCCAGCATGATGGCTGCCCTGCACATAGCACTAGAGAAGTTGTGGAATATCTAAACCATGTATTTCCTGAAAGCTGGATAGGACGAAATGGACCAGTTAACTGGCCAGCACGGTCGCCAAATTTAAATCCGTGCTTTATGGGGCCATTTAAAATCTTATGTTTATAAAAAAAGATACCAGAATTTAGAAGAACTTAAAAATGCTATATTACAAGAATACCAGAAAATAAATAATCGACAATTAAGGAATGCTCGAGAAAGCTTCTACCACAGATTAGGTTATTGTTTAGCTCAAAACGGTGGACTATTTGAACATCTAATTTAACAATTTAAGAATATTTAGTTTGTTGTTGTTTTTATTGAATTAAATTTACGTTACATTAATTAATTTGTTAAATATTTAATAACAACCTACCTTAAATATTTTATCTAGTTTATTATTTTATTTTTTTATATAATCAATCTAAAAAATATTTTGCCTTATTATTATTAAATTTTTATTTAGAAAATAAATATTTAGTAAGTAAAAATGATATTGACAATTTATTCTGACATTGACGTATAAAACGTTGCACATTTGTTCATCTCTTGTTTTTAATTCCATGGCTATTACTATTAAATTGAAATTACGTGAATTTTCAAATTTAATTTCTGCAGTTAAAAATAGATAAATGCTTGACGTTTTTCTGTCTATTTGATATTTTACCCCCGACAAATTAATCATTCAATAAAATTCATACAAAAAACTTCATACCTATGATTACAATTTAATAATAAATAAACAATTGTACATTTCAATGAAACGTTTATTTCTTATAGGGTTGGTCATGTACAAATTATAACCTATCTATTATAATTCAAATATCAAACAATAATTCTCTCAATAAAATAATCACTACAATTTATTATTACAATAAATATTCAAATAAACCTCCATTTTCAGCCAAGCAATAACCAAGTCTAATGTAGATGGAATGTCGTACATTAGCGAGCTGCCTATTTGTGATTAAGGCGCACTTATCCACAATAGCTTCTCTCAAAGAATTAATGTTTGGGTGGCGTTGCTTATAAATTTTACATTTAAGATGACCCCATAAAAAAAATCGCTAGGTGTTAAATTAGGAGATCTGTCAAACGTCAAGCATCTATCTATTTTTGTTTCACTTCCATGGCTATTTGATATTTTCAACGTAATTTTTAATATTATTTTATTTAATTTCTGTCGTTACAACGCATGTAACTGTAATTCTGTTTATTGATTTAGATGCAGAATTTTATGCTCTACAACATTTATTTCAAGCATTTTTGCCTAAAATAATTTGGGGAGCAATGCGCACAGAAAAACTGTTTTTTCGCCTATGTACACAGGTATGATGTTCCACCCGGTATATATATATATATTTATAGATATATCAAAAGACAAAAATGATTTATAATATAAAGCGCTACAAATGAAACATAAATATTGCTTAACTAGTTCAAAACTTTATGTAATGGTACTTTGAAATTATGTTAATATTTATTTATTTACAAAAATGCTTCATATTTCGCGTGCAATGTTGAAAAAAATTTGTAGACTAGATCAAAATTCATATCTGAAAATCTATTAGATATAATTTAATGTCCTAAAGTTGTAAATTAACAGATTTCACATTCGTTCTACTTTGGCGAGTCAAATAATATTAAATGCAGAGCGCGAAATGGAAAATATCAACTACCGAATTGCCAATTCAAAATTTTAAAAAGCGACTAAAATAAAAACCAACATGATCATGAAAGTACGTTTCATTTCAAAGATTATTTCCGTTGTATGTTGTAAAATTTGTGTAATACTGCATTATATTTCTGGATGAACTGGACATTTTAATGGTTTTCTGTAGCACACGAAACAAGTATTTTATTTATAGCAACATAACTATTCTAAAGCGAATATTGAACGTACTAGTAATTATTATATTGATAGTGACAGAAAATTATCTTCAAAATGATTTAAAATCCCCATTTATTAGAAAGAAAAATAGATATATTGTACATTCTTTCTTTAACAAGATAATTTTTAATGTTTGACTTAATAAGCATGAATTCTGTAAGATTTGTTTCAATATACTTACAGACAAACTTTAAACATTAATAATATTAAGAAAAATTTTAACATTTAATTGTGATCTATGTTTTAAAAGAATGAAGATGAAATTTTCAGCAGTTAATATTTTTTGGAATTTATTTAAGAAATAATTATAATGTTTATTTATTTTTCCACTATTCTCTCTCTAAAACAGTCTAATATTATAATATTTAAAAACATACCCTAACACTCATTCCATTCCAATCAAATTTCCACAAGATAAGTAAAGAACCCAACGCTATGCAATAAATATCAGCCTCTATCAGTAGCACTTGAAACGCTTTATTCGCTCACAGACAGAAGACGTGACAAGTTCGATTGACTCCGACTTCGGAACCGTAACGTAGGAGTGCTTAACAAACACACTAAAAGCAGAAGATTTGCAGGAGTTTCAGGTTTAGCAGAGAAGTAGAAAAGTATTAATGATAGAATTAATACATGATAGAGAATTGCTGAATATATTAAAAATAATTAAAATAAAATATAATCGTTACAAATCATACAATTTCGGATATTTATGAATCAAGATTTGGCAGTTACGAAATTATAGATTTTCGTATATGTAACTGATATCAAGAGCTTTATAATAGTAATGATTTTTGAACAAGAGATAGTATAGCGATTTAAACCAGTTAATTTATCGGTTAAAATAATACATTCCGAATTATGTTTAACAACTAAAAAATATGACAAAAGAATACAATTCAATTTATGCATCTTAATTATATAAATATAGAACATCATAAAAATATTTAAAAAATATATATATACTATACTATATATACAGGGCGTTAATACTAAGTTGTAACACCTGAAAACGGCAGTAAGAACAAATTGAATTACAAGATACATTTTAACAAACTGCAACAATCATTTAAAACAAAGTAGGCTTGCTGCCATTATTATACGTATTTCGGCTTTTACACCATCATCACTTCTGATGATGGTGAAAAAGGCGAAATACGTATAAAGTGGTAAAATAAATACTTCTTTAAATATATTATCCTGACTAGAATTTTTACAAAACTGCGACTGACTAGTTCAATAAATTACATGGCAAGCTAAAGTTAAAATTTAATATTTTGTTTCCTGCTTTACGTTCATACAAACATAACACCGTGCTATATTTCATGAAGTATCCATTGAAATATTTTTAGTAGATTAATCACGCAATTAATCTTCGCTAAACATTCCTATTCTGACACACCAATTTCGCTTCACTCATATTCATAATTTCTTTCATACAAGCTCGTTTTTTTATTGCTTAGGTAGCAAATCCTCATATTCATCTATTTATTCATAGGACGTCCACGCAAACTGTTATCCTCAATTTCACCAACATATACTTATTTCCACTACTTTTTCGTCCGACACACAAACACTTCCATATATCTGAACCATCTCATCTGGTTCCACTAATAACATTCATCTTAAACTCAGATAACAATTTAATATGGTTTTTATTCAAAGGATAAATTTATGTAGTTAAATATAATTAAATTACTGATAATGAAAGACTCCATATCAGTTTTTATAGATTAAATGTAAGGTTGAGTAGAAAAAACAAACTGAGTTTTATAAAATAATATTTATTTACTTTATGCAATCGACTTCGAATTAATATTCATCGTCAGGCAACAGCTGAAAATGTATCATAATAAATAAACATAAAAGACAAATAAATAAATTAAATGGTGAAAAATATAAATGAAATTCCAATATTATAAAATAAAATTTGGAAAATAATTAACTAAAGCATAGTTAAATTAAAGCATGATCTTAACTTTAGGTTATAACAATAAATCCGTTTAAATCACATCGCAACAAAAGTTGATACGAGTATATAAGTAAACATCCAAAAATACATCGAAAAATAAAAAATCTCAAAATATTTATGCAGAATGGATAATCAGGAACAAATGTTAAGACAAGAATGTCGTGAGGAAATATGTTGGATATGGTTGTTACGAAAAGGAAATAAATTTTTAAAAATATGACATTCTGGACAATTTTTATGGTAATTTAATAATGAATATTATTCTTTGATATGTTTAAGTATTTCATAGTTTTCTATGTTGTTACTGATGGTCCATTCTGCATAAATATTATTATATAAATAAATTAATAATATATCATCACGCATTTTACGCATTACTGGGTGTATTAGTAAACATAAAAAAATAATGCCAATTCAAGAACAAAAGTAAATATGTAATATATGCCTAAATTCGATAAAGGAGTCGTCAAATATGTCAATACTGTATATAAATACGTATTGATAATTTATATCAAGATTGCCCAACAAGGCGATCGCGATCAATCTGTCGACCGCTACGACATCGGCCTCGATTCCATGACTCTTTCATCAAATGAAAGAATAGTTGTGTACAGTGACATTGTTATTTAAGGACAACAGTAACCAACTGAAATATTTAATTAGTATTTTTTTAAAGTAAATATTTCATTAATGTAAATCAAATTAAATTATTGAATCAAGTATTTCAGTTTATAGAAGAGTCATTTGATCGAGGCTGCCTATGACATAACAAAAATAAAGAGAACGAATGAAATAAAATCAGCTTTTAATTACAGGAGACCGTGGTTTAGTTTAGACAGTTAAAACATATAATCGGAGTTCATAAGGTCCCAGATTCAAATCCTGGCGGTATTCCAATTTTTTCCTTTATAATTTAATTTAATTTACATTAATTAAGTATTTACTTAAAAAATACTAATTAAACATTTCAATTGGATCCAATTGTCCTTAAATAACAGTGACTGCAGACGACTCTTGTGTCAAGTCTTTCAGTTTATGAAAGAGTGGTGGGATCGAGGTTGCCTATGACACATAACAAAATAGAGAGAAAAATTTAAATAAAATCAAATTTGAATCACAGGAGACCGTGGCTTAGAAGATAAAAGACCGGAGTTCATAAGGTCCCAGGTTAAAATTCTGGCGATATTCAAAGTTTTCTCTTTCCATTTAATTTAATCTAAATTATTTTTTATAATGATAAAAGAAAAATGTTGCTGTTTAAATTACAACGCTTCCGTGTTTATACCCAAAAAAGGAAATTTAGAGAGGCACTTCAACACATTGCATGGTAAATATGAAACGAATTTCTCGCCTAAGAAAAAATCAATTAAAAGAACAAATTTACAATTTAAAGCAGTAATTGTAGCATCATATAAGTTTGTTAAATTCTTGTAAAAAAATTTAACACGTTTTCTGACGGTCAATTGTCAAAGAAGCCTTTTTAGAAATAATAGATACTATTTTTGACAATTTTAAAAACAAAAAATTAAAAGAGCCCTTCAAGATTTGCAATTCGAAATACTATGATGCGGCGCATTGAAAATATAAGTAAAAATGTAAACGAACAATTACAAACTTTATGTTGCTAATTATGTGTCATTTGTTTACAACTGGATGAATCAAGAGATATTAGTGATACAGCGCAATTGGTTGTTTTTATTCGTAGGGTTTTCGAGTGTATTCTGTCACTAGAAATTATGTGTCATTGGTTTACAACTGGGTGAATCAAGAGATATTAGTGATTCAGCCCAATTGGTTGTTTTTATTCGTAGGGTTTTCGAGTATTCTGTCACTAGAAAATAACTGATGGGTATGATTTCGTTAAAAGGAGCGACAGTCTTGATATATTTGACGCGCTTACAAATTAAATTACCACTATTTAAACTTGTATCAATAATATCACATGGAGTTGATGCAATGACTGGATATCTTAACGAATTTATTGCAATTTGCCAAAAAGATGATAAATTCCCTGAATGTTTGAGTTACCACCGTATTATTGTTGTTATTCACCAGCAAGTGTTAGCCAGCAAAAGATTAAATATTCAAAATGTTATGAACTCACTACACAGTACAAGCAAAAACGCTCAAAAATCGTATCATCTTATCTGCTCTTCTAACAGACCAAAATTTATTAAAATTTTATATAAATAATGATGATATAAAAATGTTAATATTTGTCAGTCAGTTTTTTGATAAAGTTTATAATAAACAAGATACCGTCATTTTTGTGTTTGGATATTATCACACTTTTCACAGATTACAGAGCATATCAATATACAATTTGTATATGAAATGAAAGGATATGAAAAAATAAAACTTTTTGTGTGTCAAATTTGTTTAGAAATGTCCCGTTGAAGAGAAAACTCTATATTTGTATCATATCATATTTTTATGTTTTCATTCCCAAATATACAAAACTATGCAACCAAACTAACATCTTGTGCTCGCGCAGCGACGATGATTTGAAAGCAGGTATATTTTTATTGTGGGGCAACCATTAGCTTCTACCACATAGTATGAAGACTGACGAAATTCCTTGCAAATGTGAGCTGAACAAGAAAAATAAAATCGAGGGTCAATTAATTTGTGCAATATAAAATATTGACAAAAATGTATACTATTTTCATTTTAAACTGGACGGATCGGCATAAAACGATTAAACGTCTCTGTCTTATATAACTACAATGAAATCTATTAGTTCGGCTACTACAAATCGCTTAACGATGGTCACAACAGGTAATTTTTTAAGGGTCGTATTCAGCCCAAAATTATTCTTGTTTTTTCCTATGATTGCCCATTTAAAAATACTTCCGAATGGGGCTATACAACCCTGCGCGAACCTTGTGAAACCAGTTATAACGGGTCATATTTTGAGTTCCTTTGTAAACGTAATTGCGGTGCATTTAATCGTTTTATGCCGATCCCTCCAGTTAAATATGAAAATAGTACACTAGTTTTGGAACCATTATTTCTTCCCAAAATACAGAATTATTTTGTATTTTTTCAAAATATATGTCAATATTAGTGTAAAATACAAACTAACACATATTTCTATTTGAAATATTTAATTGGCCCTGTATCTGGTACAAAAAATTATCGTTAACTTATGCCATTTATAATTTCTACAAATTTTGTAATTTTTTCTCTACTGTCATATCTCGTGTGCTGTAAAGACAATTGATTTCACAGATTTTATCACAATAATAATAAAAAAAAATATTAAAAAAAAATCAATTAGGTATGGGACTTAAAGTTGGCAAATATACACTGAAGTATACAGATAAAAGAGAATTAAATGAAGAGGAAAGGTGAAACCGCGGATATTTCAAAAAAAGATTACATGTTGTTAATCACCCAGTTATGAATTATAGTCCAAATGCCAAAAATTCGGAACTTGCTATGAGCAACGAAGAATATAAAGATGCGAAAAAAATATTTGTTAATATAATAATATGTTTAATAAAAAATGCTGTCTTTACAAATGTGAATTTATTATTTGTTATTATTTCTTTTCTATTTGAGAAAAGGAATAAAAAGGAAAGAAGTAAATGTGATGTTATATCTGTTTCTGAAAGTGAATTTCACACAATTGTAAGATCTGAAAACGAATCAAAAAGGTGAGATAGTAAGTTTTACCTGCTCTTGTTTTTGAAAATGAATTTTATGCAATTGTAGATAAACAATAAAAAATACAATAGATGATATATATATATATATATATATATATATATAAACTTATAAGTATATTAAATATGAAATAATATAATTAGTCGAAATTGCCCTGCAATGAAATATTATGACATGCGAAATTAACGATATCCTATGATGCTGAATCAAGTGTTCCGAATTTTATTGATACCCGCGAAGAAATTATTATTAGAATTAACAAATAATTTAATTTAAGGCTGGGATGGAACTGTGCAACATATTCTCCAATCAGTTTTACGAGGTAGCGAGACAGCAAATTGTGTTACATTGAATTTTAAGTAACATCTGCAGTAGCTTGACGACCTCCTAAATAACGTCGGTTAAGGCCGTTCTGGCAGCAAAGGGTTAACTATCCATCTAAATACGAGCCAAGTATCATAACAACGAATATCCAACCACACTGGAATAACCTTGCGATGTAATGTGCCTATATAAACCAAAACCACATAATGCCAGGGCTGGGTCTAAAATGTGAAAGGAAAGGATTCAGTTGTTAGAGATTGCTGTGTTCTGAGTGCTTTTAGTTTAAACTGTTATTATGTTGCTTTGATTTGAATGTTTCATGCATGTTTAAATAAATTTATGAGTAGAGCTAATTTTCTTATATTATGTGATTATATATATGTATATACAGGCTGTAACAGCGAAGCCAACCACCGCCTATATTTTCTTTATTATTATAGTTACAAATACATATTATAAAGAAAAATTATAGAAGACCAAAGGGGGACATCTGCTAAAGAATAAAATAATTTCTTAAACCAGTGGTTCTCAAGTTACAACACAAAGTTATATTTTTTCATATGGGATTATACATATTTTGTAAGCCTATTCCATAGAGTATTTTTTTCTGAATTCAACCATGTAAAGATTTTATATCCTTACATAACAAAAATATTGAGAAAATTCAATTTAAAGTTTCGATAAATTTTGTTTAACATGACACAAAACAGAAGGCTATGATCAATAACAAAACAAAATAAGTTCATTGTTATTTATAATAATTAGTTGTGATTGTTGTTTTTATTGAGAAAATAAATTATGAGTATTGTATTAGGTAATTAAATGTTTATGGTTTATAATCATTATGTTTATTGCTTTGTATATACCGGTGTAACACGAAAAGTGAAACATAGGCGTTTAACATGGCAAATCAGTTTTTCCGTGCGCATTGCTTCCCTAATTATTTTAGGAAAAAATGTTTCAAATAAATGTTATAAAGCATAAAATTCTACATCCGAATCAATAAACAAAATTCATTTTGACTACTTCATAACTGCAGAAATTAAATTTGAAAATTCACGTAATTTCAATTTAATGGTAATAGCCATGGAATTAAAAACAAGAGATGAACAAATGCGTAACGTTTTATACGTCAATGTCAGAATAAATTGTCAAAAGCATTTTTACGTACTAAATATTTATTTTCTAAATAAAACTTTAATAACAATAAGGCAAAATATTTTTTAGATTTATTATTTACGAATAATAAAATAATAAACTCGATAAAATATTTAAGGTAGGTTGTTATTTAACAAATTAATTAATGTAACGTAAATTTCATTCAATAGAAACAACAACAAACTAAATATTCTTAAATTGTTAAATTAGATGTTCAAATAGTCCACCGTTTTGAGCTAAACAATAACCTAATCTGTTGTAGAAGCTTTCTCGAGTATTCTTTAATTTTAGATTATTTATTTTCTGGTATTCTTGTAAAATAGCATTTTTAAGTTCTTCTAAATTCTGGTATCTTTTTTTATAAATATAAGATTTTAAATGGCCCCATAAAAAAAATCGCACGGATTTAAATTTGGCGACCGTGCTGGCCAGTTAACTGGTCCATTTCGTCCTATCCAGCTTTCAGGAAATACATGGTTTAGATATTCCACAACTTCTCTAGTGCTATGTGCAGGGCAGCCATCATGCTGGAACCACACATTTTCTTTGTTTGTTTCAACAATTTGTGGTCCAACAGCATTAATTAATAAATTCAAATATGATGCTGAATTTATTCGTTGGATGAAGAATGAGCCAATTATTTTATCACCAAAAATTCCTGCCCACACATTGACAGAATGACGATATTGTGTCCTCGATTCTACAAAATTATGTGGATTATTTTGTGACCAGTACCGATAATTATGACAGTTTGGTTCGCCATTCATGGTAAATGTGCATTCATCTGTGAATAAAATACTACTTAAAAATTCTCTATTACAATTTGATTTCTCCATCATTATTTCACAGAATGAGGCACGCAGTTCAAAATCTCGTTCCAAAATATTTTGGTGATTTTGAAATTTAAAAGGAATATATTTATGTTTTTTGAGAATTCTATGCACTGTCATAAAATTTATATTTAGTTCTCTGGAAATTTCCCGCACACTCATTGTTGGCTCCAGTTTGATTAAAGCAAGAATATTTTCTTCATTGTTATAAATTCTTTCATTTATTTCTTTCTTGAAATTTAGTGTTCCTGTTGTCGTGGATGCTTGAGATTTAAATAAAATACTTATATTTTTTTGTCAATAGATGTAGTGACAGATGCACACGAGATGTAGTTGGCTCCCTCTATTATGATTGTAGTTCAGTTGTCTATTTTTGAAAAATGTCAAACGTATGTCATGCTGTAGATTTAATGTAATTGCTGTTGAACCTACTTCAATGTTTTATCAGTAAAGTGTTTGTGAAAAAAAGAATCTGCTGGTGTAATTTTGAGTGCGGGTAGTGCCCTTAATTTCACCTAATTCGTAACATTTGGCGACCGTGACAGGACTATTTTGATAACGTTACAATGAATACAGTAAAGAAGCGTCGTACGGCGCTCCGTAGCGCTTTTACTCGTATGGTAACTAAGATTGAAAGTTTGTTGACAACAGAACAGGGTGACGAAGCAGAGATTTTATCTACATTTGAGATGTTACAAGAGAAACAAGATGCCTTGAAGCTCGTGAACGATGAAATGTTTAATGAACTGCTGGAAGCGGATGCCACAGAAGAAGAGCTTGATGAAGAAGTACAAGAATGCGATGAATACTCATCGAAATTTAAAAAGTTGAAAGTTCTAATCAAACGTAGAGAGGACGCATGGTCCAGTGTGGCTAGTAGAAATAACAGCAGTACAACAAATGTGCGTAAATTCAAGTTACCTCAAATTGAGTTCAAGAAGTTTGGAGGTAACATAAAGGAATGGTTGCCATTTTGGAGCCAATTCCAAAAGATACACGAGGACATCGAAATTCCCTTGGAGGACAAATTTCAATATTTGTTATTGGCCATCACCCCGAATACAAGAGCCCGAGAATTAGTTGAAAGTTTCCCACCGACAGCGGTGAATTACGAAAAGGTTATTGAAAGTCTCAAGTCGAGATTCGGTAGGGAAGATTTGTTAGTTGAAGTTTATGTGCGAGAGCTGCTGAAACTTGTGGTCAATAAAGCACTGTCGAATCAAGATAAATGTAATTTATTAAGCTTATATGATAGGATAGAGACTCAATTACGAGCACTAGAAAGTCTGGGAATCACGGTTGATACGTACGCTGCAATGTTGTACCCACTTGTCGAATCATGCTTACCAGAAGATTTGCTGCGTATATGGCAACGATCATCAGATTTTTCTAATAATGCTGAAAATTCATTGAAGGATCGATTAAATAATCTAATTGCATTTATGAAAGCAGAAGTAGAAAGAGAGGAGCGCATTACGCTAGCCGTAGCAGGTTTTGGATTGGGAACCAACGATCGATCAAGGAAATCTAGAATAAATTCGATAGAAAATTCTCCATCTACAGCTGCAAGTTTACTAAATTGCGAAAACGAGAAATGTTTGTTTTGTGAAGGCTCTCATCACCCAGATAAATGTTTCAAAGCAAGAAAGATGACCCTAGAACAAAAACGTAAGATTCTTGTTGAAAAAAGGGGATGTTTTAGATGTACAAAGCAAGGTCACCCGGGGCGAAAGTGTCGTGAGAAAATCACATGTATGGTATGTGGTGCACAGCATCTTACGATCATCTGTCCGAAAGTAGCGAACAAAGACAGTATTGGAAAAGCTGTTAGCGGGGAGACAAGTACAGCAAAGGTTTCGCAAATTGTGCAAACAGAACCTGTTCTAGCAAATCACACGGATACGCCGGTATTTTTGCAAACGATACGAGTAAAAATGCGTAACGAAAAAGGGGAACGTGAAGTGCGCGCAATCCTCGACAGTGGATAGCAACGTTCGTACATTCTAAAAAGTAGTGCGAAAAAAATGAACTATTCGGTTAAACGTAGTGAGAAAATGATTCATGTTTTATTCGGTGGTACGCAAACGTCCGAACAAGTACATAAATGCTATGATGTAAGGCTATGCAGCTTGGACGATACTTATGCATGTAAATTTGAAGTGTTGGATCAAGAAACTATCTGTAATCACATAGCACCAGTGTATTCAGGTATTTGGACAGCAGAATTGCAACGAGAGAATATTCCACTAACCGATAACCGAGGCAACGAATCGATAGAGCTACTAATTGGGTCTGATGTTTTAGGAAAGTTATTCACGGACAAGAAACACACACTTTCATGTGGCTTAGTAGCTATGCAAACATTATTGGGTTGGGTACTGATAGGAAGGGTACCAGACAGCAAATTTCCTCCTAGTACTAGCATGATTGTGCCATCTTTATTAAACCAAGACTTGACTATCACGGAACTGTAGCGATTGGATTTGTTAGGCATCACAGATCCTGGAGAAAAGCAAACTAAGTTCGAGCTAGAAGAATCCGCCAGAGCTATGTTTAATGAAACAATCAACGTTAATACTGAGGGTCGATATGAAGTCGCATTACCGTGGAGAGAGGGTCACCCACCATTGCCTAATAACGAAATTTTAGTAAAGAAGAGATTAGATTCGACAATGAGAAAATTGCGGAAAATGGGTTACTGTGTTAGGTACGAGAATGTATTTAAGGAATGGGAAAAAGAAGACATAATTGAGGAGGTACCTCAGGAAGAGATGTTGAATGCATCTCATTATTTGCCGCACAGACCTGTTATTAAAGAAGCAAGTACAACAACAAAAATTCGACCTGTGTTTGACGCGTCATCAAAGGAAAAAGGAAAACCCGCGTTAAACGACTGTCTAGAAAAAGGGCCTAATCTGATAGAATTGATACCGGCATTGCTATTACGTTTCAGACAGGAAAAGATCGGAGTTACTGCTGATATAACGAAAGCTTTTCTTCAAATAAGTTTAAACAAGAAGGATAGGGATTTTTTACGTTTCTTTTGGATAACTGAAGACGAAAAAGAAAAAGTTTATCGCCACAAGAGAGTAGTATTTGGGGTAAACGCGAGTCCATTTTTACTAGGAGCCACAATCCAATTTCACTTAAATCGTTGTTTGGAAAAATGTGAAAGTTCAGATAAACCTTATTCCAAACAAACAATTGATAAACTCTTGAATAGTTTTTATGTAGACAACTGCATAACTAGCTTACCTGACGAAGAAAGTCTGTCCAAATTCATGAAAGAAGCAATTGAGGTTATGGCACAAGGTAGCTTCGACCTGAGAGGGTGGGAGTACAATGGAAGTTCAAGTAGTAATCCGAACCCTGTACTGCTGCTAGGTTTAAATTGGGACAAAATTAAAGACGTACTCTCCATCAATTATCAACCTGTTGAACTCGATGGAATAGTTACTAAGAGGATCATACTTTCTGTCACACAAAAGATATTTGATCCAATAGGCTTTACCTGCGCAGCAACAATTTTACCCAAACTTTTGCTACAGAAGATGTGGGAACGGAAGATTAGTTGGGACATTGAAATTGATGACGAATCCAAATCCAAGTTTCAAAAATGGGTGAGTGAATTATGTTATCTTTCCAAAGTAGAGATTCCAAGATGGATAAAGACTGATATTGGTGCTCATCTTAGTCTACATACATTCTGCGATGCCAGTAGTTTAGCCTATGCGGCGGCTGTATTTCTGAGAGTTGAAAAGCAAAATACAGTGGAACTATATTTGATTCAAGCGAAGAGCAGAGTTGCTCCGATTAAGAAAATAACAATACCACGCCTGGAGCTGTTAGCAGCGTGTATCGGTGCTCGATTGCATGCAACGGTACATGAGATCTTAGGAAAAGATATCGAGAGTTTTTTCTGGTCGGACTCGACGACCGTCTTATCCTGGATAAGAAGAGAAGAAGAATGGGCAACATTTGTTTGGAATCGTACAACAGAAATTCGAAACCTGACACCTGTTGATTGTTGGAGACATGTGCCCGGAGCTGAGAACCCCGCTGACCTATTATCCAGGGGGTGTTCGCCAAAAGTTTTAGCGCAATCGAAATGGTGGGAGGGTCCAGAATGGCTCTACCAGAGAAAAGAATACTGGCCGCAAGAAGAAACTTCTTCGAACGAAATTGAAGTAAACACAGAACGCAAAAAGAAAGTTGTACCTTCCATGTTAAGTATGGAAGCGAGAAATTTCTATGATTATTTCTCTAAATACCAACAAATAGTTCGGATGATAGGTTGGATTCAACGATTTGCTTATAATTGTAGAAATTCAACAAATAAAAGAAGAGGAGAACTGTCTGCGATAGAATTCGAATCTGCTGAAAAAATACTTCTCCGAATTGTACAGCATGAAGCGTTTCAAGGCGAAACGGACAAACAACTCTCGACACTGAATGTCTTTAAAGATGAAGAGGATCTTCTGCGTGTTAGAACACTAATTTCACGAAGAGACGATTGTGAAACCTTCAGATATCATTTGGTACTACCACGAAAACATGTGATCGTCGAAAGATTAATTTATGATGTGCATGTCAAGTCATGTCATATTGGAACTCAAGCGCTTATGAATATTCTACGAGAACAATACTGGATACTTGGAGGTAGAAGAGCAATCCGATCTGCCATTTCATCCTGCAAATCGAGTAAACGACACCAAAGTAAAAGCATGAAGACAACGACGATAGAACTACCGTTAGACCGAGTCAGAGATGCTGCTACGTTTAAAGTCGTGGGGATTGATTTAGCTGGTCCTGTGTACACCAAATAAGGAAAAATATGGATATGTATTTTTACATGTGCGGTGTACAGAGCCGTACACTTAGACATTACTATGTCTGCGTCTACTAGTGATTTCCTCAAGACGTTTAGAAGATTTGTCGCCAGACGAGGACGTCCACGTGTGATATACTCTGATAACGGTACAAATATCTGTGGTGTAGAAAACATTTTTAGTCATCTAAATTGGGAGGAAATCATGAAATTCAGTGCTACGCAAAGAATCATTTTGCGTTTCAATCCACCTATGGCACCTTGGTGGGGTGGTTGGTGGGAAAGAATGATAGGTATGCTTAAACAACTGTTAAAAAGAACATTAGGACACGCAAGACTCAATAATGAAGAGATGTATACTATACTCTGTGACTGTGAGACGGTGATTAATTCTCGGCCGTTAACGCATGTGTCAAATAAACCTACGGACATGATTCCGTTGACACCTGCAATATTCATTCGAGATTGTGCGGAAGCGGGTGTTCCGGACTGTGACTCGGCGGACGCGAGAGATTTAAATAGACGTATCTGTTATTTACAAAGGTTACGGTGTGACTTACGTAAAAGATTCCGAATCGAATATTTGGGACAGTTGTATTATCACAATAAGTGTAAGACAATCGGTAGTGTCGCGATTGGTGATATTGTCTTAATTGGCGACGACAATAAAAAACGCATTGATTGGCCATTAGCTCGTGTGATTGAACTTTTACCGGGTAAAGATGGTAAAATTCGCGTAGTACGACTTCAGACTGCAAATGGTTTCCTGTTGCGTCCGATACAACGCCTTTATCTGCTGGAAGGCGCCACTGCCAGCATGACGAGGGAGGAACGAGAGATGCCAGCAAACGCTGCTGCCGAGGCGAAGTCGTCTTCAGATGCCAAAGAGACGCCTATCACAACTGTAGACGAGAAGGCACTTCCAGCTGCACAGGCGACAGGAGCTGTCTGTGTTCCAGACGAAAGTGGAGTGAAGTGTAAACGTGATCTCGTTTCAAGATATGGTCGGAAAATAAATGTACCAAATAGGTTAAGTTTTAGTTAAGAAAGAGAAATGTCTATTTTCAATGTCAAGCATCTATCGTATTGATGGTAAACCTTTTATTGAAATCTAAAAGTTTCCCAGGTGGGAGAATGTCGTGGATGCTTGAGATTTAAATAAAATACTTATATTTTTTTGACAATAGATGTAGTGACAGATGCACACGAGATGTAGTTGGCTCCCTCTATTATGATTGTAGTTCAGTTGTCTATTTTTGAAAAATGTCAAACGTATGTCATGCTGTAGATTTAATGTAATTGCTGTTAAACCTACTTCAATCTTTTATCAATAAAGTGTTTGTGAAAAAAAGAATCTGCTGGTGTAATTTTGAGTGCGGGTAGTGCCCTTAATTTCACCTAATTCGTAACACCTGTCTTTTCAAACTTTACTATAAACCTCTGAATAGTTGCCGGACTAGGAATATCATGATGCTGCCAAACAGCGCTAATATAGTCACGAATTAGTCGTAAACTATGGCCAGAATAATGCCATTTAATTATTTGCAACTTTTCTTCATCTGAATAATTATTCATTTTTGATAATAATAAACCCTAATATTGATTTAATATCACAGTTGGTCAAAATAAATACTAATAATTTGACGTATAAAACGTTACGCATTTGTTCATCTTTTGTTTTTAATTCCATGGCTAGTTTATTGATTCGGATGTAGAATTTTATGCTTTACAACATTTATTTGAAACATTTTTTCCTAAAATAATTAGGGAAGCAATGCGCACGGAAAAACTGATTTGCCATGTTAAACGCCTATGTTTCACTTTTCGTGTTACACCCGGTATATATATATATCATATGGGGTATGTGGCTCAGTGGTATCGAGTCGGCCTGTGGATCTTGAGAACCCGACAAATAATTTTCACCAATTTTAAATCAACCCCTGTGGCTCCGCCTACACTAACATCTTTGGGGGCCGTAATTTTACGACTGGTAAAAAATATATCACTTACCGAGATCTGCTTTGGGAGAGTGCCACACCCAGTAATGGATAAAAGGCGTAATGATGATATTATATGAATCAGATTTGAATCACAGGTGATCGTGGCTTAGTAGGTTAAAGCATACGACGAGTACATAAGGTCCCAGGGTCATATCCTGGCGGTACCCCAATGTTTGAAATTTTAATTTTCAAATAATTTAGCATCTTTCAAATAATTTAGCAATCAATAACACACCAATGTATTTAATATCTATGATAATTTTATTTTGAAGTTCATAAAACTTTTAAGTTATTCTTTTTTTGTACCGTTTTATATATTATATACATTAAAGACATTTTTAAAGAAAAGATATGATATCAACAAAGCATGTAAACAAGATTTGACATTTGACAAGTATTAACGTAGATGATAGTAGATACACGTGCGCTTGCTGGTTTTTTATTGGCAATTCAACCGCTTTTTGAATAGTTTTAATTTTGATAATTAATATTAGCTTACTAAGACATAATTAACGAATAAAAATAAAAATACGGTTTAAATATACGGCCTCCAAAGATGTTAGTGGAGGGATAGCCACAGAGGTAGTTTTAACATGGTGAAAATTGTTTGTCGGTTGTGGAAATCGAACCCGAGTTTTTAAATTCATAGGTCGACTCGACACCACTATCCTATAGTTTATTTAAATTAAATTGTACAAAAACTATATTACATGTGATTTATAAATTATTCATTAATAAAAGTAGTTAACGAATCGTAATGTCGGATTAATGATGGATTACATTTTAAAATTTAAATTTATTAATATAAAATATACGACATATCTGCCTTTACTTGTTCATGTTGTATTTAAGTAATTTATGATTTAGAATTTTCTTTTAAATTACAGCATATTTTATATTTTAAATTCAAATTTATTACTTTATCCAGTCATATCACAATATTTTTCTATCAAAACTCTGACTCGCAAGATATCATTCACATGTGTGATATATACAGATTAAGTTATTTGCCATCTCATTTATATCAAACCATGTGAAAATTGTTTGCAGTTAATTAATCGCATTTCATAATATTTAATTCATTAAAAACCAAGAAGGAAAATTGATCATTTGAAATCTGAATTAAAAAAATTAAACACATCATAAACCAGAGTTTATTGTAACAAGTTTTTTTTTTCAATACTGAAGAATTTATTTTCATCATTATCATTTTATTCCCTTTAAAATGGTTGTACATACTACATAAAAGAGAGTATTATTGAATATGTATATAATTATTACGTTAGTTACCTCTCTCCTACTACACTACACAGCCTGTAAAACGAAATGCGGGTCATAGGAAAAAAAGGAAAAACAATTTTTATGCACATTGCTTTTCAAACCATTTCAGTTAAATATTTAATTTTGATTTTCGCTGAATAATGTAAAATAAATAAACAGATAAAAAAAAATATTTTTGAACAAAGTAAACGCATCAAAATATTTGACAAAAAACGTTACACATATGTTTGTCATTTTAATTCCATGGCTAATACTACTGAATTGTAATTTCGTAACTTTTCATATTTAATATCAGCAGCTACAAACTATAATAAATGCAATTTCTTTACTGCTTTACATGTACAATTTTAATTACAAGCATTTTTGGATGTTAAATACTTACGTAAACAAGCAAACTTCTACCGTTCCGACTCAATAAAAATTATCAAAAACCCAAATCTTGACGCCAACAGAAGCGGGTGTCAAACAAAATGGCGTTTCTGTTTCTGTTCATGATAAAAACGAGGCAATGATTCCTACGTCATTGCACCGTAATGACACTACTATCAATGCAAGAGTTCAAGTCAGAAGTAAATCAAATTCCAAATCCAACTATGCCAATAAAAAGAAGAAAAGTTTGAAGGTAACATCTGGCACATCATTGAAGGTTATAACCAGGCTGTTTAATCTGCATGTTTTTAAACTCTATCCTGATACTGTGGAAGAGTATGTGAAGAATTTTTAAATTAATGTCTTTCTTGAGATGAAGCTACTGAAACTCGAATCTAAATTCCCCGACATGTACGTGTCTTTGAAAGTTTCAATTTACCAAGACAACAAGGTCTCTCAATGGCTTTTTATGGCCATCAGAAAACTTATATAAAGCAGTTTTTCTCACAGGATTCATAAACACGAAAAAAGTCATTAACATTGTACTCTAATTTTAATATTTTTATTTAAACCGTTTTTAATATATGTTATATCAACATCCAATGTCCCGTATTTCGAGTTACACTCTGTATTTTTATCATCATGACTAAGGAGACATCAAGGCAATTTTTGAGCGATATGTATTTTAGCTTGCGGAGAGATTGTTGTAGGATTTATAATCTTCCGTATTAAAAATAAAATATCATTAGTTTCATAATTTTAAATATATAATCTCAAAAAAGAAACATTTCATTATATATTAAATTTATTTTAAGCAAAGTATCAAATTAACTTAGTAAATTAATGAATAGAAACTAGTTATATTTCGAGTGGTTACATTCCGTTCATAAGATGCTCGTACCTACAGGTACCTAATGTTTTTACATCAATACTTCAAAAACTTCAATGAAGTTGTTCTGGTTTAATGTCCTACGATTATCTGTCCAGTTTAGAAATCCTACCACCGAGCGTTTAGTCGTTTTAATTATCGCTATAAATATGACAAAGTAGGACAAAACTTATCATTTAATTCAATAAAAGAAAACATAATTACTTTTATTTTTTAGTAGGAGAACTATTCTATTGTAAAAAAGTTATATTTTATATTTAGTTTACTTGCATTTACATACCTGTAAAAAATATATTTTCCTTTCAATATTTAATGCATGTATCTAATTTTGTATTTTTTATAATAGTAAATAAGTATTTAAATTACCAATTATACAACGTGGAGTACTTTTAATTGCGGCACATTTATGAATATAATTTATCATGAAAATTACTATGTAAAATTTAAGAGGAACTCTTATACACTTTACACTTGTTAGTTGAACTGACGAACGATTTAAATTACATGTGTCACCTGAAAATGTACGTGACGCCGTTCTGCAGCAACTACGGACTCGCGTCATCTTTAGAATATAAATTCCGTTGCCGGGAGCAATGAATACTTAAATAAAACGGTTGACAAACTTAATAAACGTTCCGAGATGATAAAAACGTAGTTACTTCAAATGGAAACAATATAACGCAACCTAATTCAAATTGTATTTAAGCACCTTGTGGTTTTTTAAAATATTGCTGTAATGT
Source organism: Pterostichus niger (assembly GCA_947425015.1). Lineage (NCBI taxonomy): Eukaryota > Metazoa > Arthropoda > Insecta > Coleoptera > Carabidae > Pterostichus > Pterostichus niger. Next base: position 28,599,968 of record OX380337.1, on the reverse strand, counting down.
TTTCGAATTAGCAATGGCATATTTTTTTATGGGGTAGGTGACTCAGTGGTATCGAGTCGGCCTGTGGATCTAGAGAACCCTGGTTCGATCCCCACAGGCGACAAACAATTTTCACCAAATTTAAATCTACTCCTGTGGTTCCCCCTCCACTAACATCTTTGGGAGCCGTGATTTGACGGTTGGTAACCGCACTTCACGCGAAGAAATATATCACTTACCGAGATCTGCTTCGGAAGAGTGCCACACCCAATAATGGGTAAGAGGCGTGATGATATATTTATTTATAAAAGTTATATTTTTTTCAGAGCAATTTTTCAGATCTAATATAAACTCAACAAGAAGAAATAAATTCCTGTTATTTTTATCATTCCTACAACATTATCGCTCAACATACGCCTCTTTTAATCGCTTGGAAATTATTGCTCTTATAGTTGATCGATGCTCCTGTACTAATCCTCTTCTACAATCCAATAATAATGTATGTTTGTACTGTTTTAAAAACGAATTCAAATACTAGAGTAACTTTAGACAAAAACAATAGGAATCTGATATTTTATTGACACAAGCATTTGTACAATTTATAAGGCGATAAAAACGGCTTTAGAAGTATAAATCCATTCTGACAATAAAGGTTTCCAGGCACATCCAAGTCATTGTTCTCAGGTGAATGTGAGAACAAATAATGTCTGCAAGTCTGCACAACTTAACAACGTCGCAGCGAAGGTGAGCCAGTGGCACGTGCTCTAAATACAAATCGCACGGAGCATCTGACATTGCCATGTTTCTCTTGCTTGTCTGCTTTACTCTTATTTGCCTTTCTGTTCATACAGGAAATTCATACTACTTAGACTATTTGAATATTCCAGTAACGTAGTTAATTCATTTAAGAGTAAAGAGTTGCGTTTTTCATTTAATAATACAAAACCTATTTGTTTTGCACAATATCGAGATAGATTATGCTACCTGATCTCGAGAATTATAACATGACTTCAAGTGAAATACATGTCACTAAATATGTTTAGAAATGTGATTCTTTTTCAATGAATAATGATTTGATTTTCACCTTTCTTAAAGCACATTCTTAGCAGTTTTTAAGTTTCTGGAAATAATTTTCTCTTTTTAGCTAAATTTCAAAAAAAAATATTAGTTAAAATTATTGTTTTTTTTATCTAACAATCCGTATCTGGACAAGTAGTGTTCAGGATGTCTACCGATCTAGAATACCTGGAAATATCCTGCAATGAAAAAAATGGTTCTGGATATCCTTAAAAATCCTTGAATCTTAATAAAATACCTGGAATTTTGAATATCTATTTACAGTTTTAATATTTTATAATATTTTGTGTATCTTTCCGTAATTACTTTTGAATTCCGCAATTCTAATTTTTTAACGCTGTATAAAATTATTAATTTTATTAGATTATTTATGAACGTGATTGCTTCTTTATTATCTGGCTATATAGTTTTGAACACCACAAGTACTCAACCTGTCTCCGAAACTAAATCTGTAACTCCAGTGACTGTTGAATTGTCTAATTTCTGAGAGAATCCATCATCCGATATGTACAGCGACAAACTGCAAACGTAATTTAATTAAGAATATATTTCATGTGAATTAAATCGCTTAAAAAATTGTACTTGAAGGTGGTGTTGTATAAAGGGTTCTCAAACTAATTCCTTATTTAAAAATTTATTTAGTCAGTGTAAAAGCCAATAATATTCAAACAATTTGTAACAGTTACAAAATGGATTTAAATTTAATATCAAATCCTCTATTAGAAACTAAATTACAAGTTTTTGTTATTGTTGCTAATAAATGGAAGATTTTTATAGAGATTATCAATTTGAACAACATAGAGCGCCTTGGCTTTATGAAAAATTACGTCATATTAGAAATATTTATTTTAATAATTGCAAACAAATCTATGAGTAAAAGAGTGGATAGTTTTAAGAAATTAATGAATATTGATTGGAAAATTGGAAAAAGGTATAATAATTTACGTTGAAGTTGGACAATCAAATTACCATGGCATATTTTTGTGGAAAATAAATAATTGTAAATGCGGAATCCATATTAACTGAAAATGGAACAACATAGGCGAGTAAGATATTTATTGACAATGCTAATATATACATGAAAAAGAAAAATACAGACATTTGTGCGATTTTTAAAAAAATTCATTGATATTCTCGCATGGCAATGCTTCTGTTGAAAGAGGATTTTAATAGACAATTTTAGCACTGAATCTCTTATTGCCAAAAGAGTTGTCTATTATAGCGTTATATCTTTTGGTAGTATAAATAAGATAGTAATTTCCCATTCGTTAATGTATGAATTTAGAAATGCGAATTCAAAATGGAGAGTTGCGGAAAGATTATAATTGGACCAATAAATATAACTGGAGTTACATATGCGAGTAAGATTTTTATTGATCATGCTAATATTTTGTAACGTTTATTACAATTTCGGGTTCGGTGAAGTTTATTATTAAATAAAACACGAGTAATTTAAAACACTAACAAAATATTTATTTAAAACGAAAATAATGTAGTACAACTACTAAGACATATATTGATTTACAACACGTATTTATATTCACATTAAAGTATTTGGTAATACTGAATGAATGTTGCCGGCCCAAACTCTGCCTTATATACTGAAACAAGATATTCTACAATTTTCCAGAGCTTCTGGAACACTGTACAAGCATGACGCAGAAACAACAGGTTCAAACTTGTTTCTGTATTGCGTATGAGACAGCGGTAAACGTGCTGCAGACTACGACGCGACGACTGTTCCAGAGGGAACAGGGCCGTACTCGCTTCAATATAGATGAAAATTAAACATTTGTGCGAATTTGTATAAATTTCATTGATATTGTTATATATATATATATATATATATATATATACAGGGTGTTGACCGCGACCCCGGAACATAGGACTTTAACATGTAAATTCATACTTTCTTAATTTCCTGCTTCCCTAATTATTTTAGGTAAAAAAGCTTCAAATAAGAGTTGTAGAGCATAAAATTCTACATCAGAATGTCCTTTTACATGCCCTATAATGGCAGAAATTAATATGAAAATATTAAAAATTAGCTCAACAAATCGGGTTAGCCTTGGAAATGAAACAAAATTGTTCTTTTTTACCTAAAATAATTAGGGAATCAGGAAATTAAGAAAGTATGATTTTACATGTTAAAGTCCTATGTTCCGGGGTCGCGGTCAATACCCTGTATATACGAATATATAGGGTGTAGAATTGAAATGTGGCGTATAGGGATTTCAATGTTATTTTTAAAATATTGCTGTATCTCTTTACCTCTTCACTTTAGAGCAAAAGCGTAAATACAAAAATTGTTCAGAAATTAAAAACGCTTCCTATAAAGTAAATTTCATTACATAAATGGGAATAGTTCACGAGATATTAATTAAATGAAATTCAAAATTTATTAAATTTTTTTGTAGATTGCGTTGGAAAATTAAACAAATGAACTGAATATTTGACATATTGTAAAAGAGTTTGACATTTGTTTGTTACAGTGTTGTAATATTTGTTGAACAAGTTTTTGAAGAATATTGTAAGAAAATAGTGAATAAATTTCAAGTGCACAAAATGTTTGACGTATTTATTATGCAATAAGAAAAATACATTATATTGCTACTATAATTTTAACAAATTATTTATTTATAAATTTACAAGAAATGTTTGAATAAGTTTCCATTTACTGCTAAGCAATGAACTAACCGATCATAAAATGCTTGGCGCACATTACTTAATTGGCTTTATGTGATTGCTTCACATTCTCTTATAATTGTATTTTTTTAAATATCAATGTTTGCAATATTGGTTTTATAAATTTTTTCTTTTAAATATGGCCATAAGAAAAAGTTATTTGGCGCCAAATCCGGAGAACGGGCTGGCCAGTTAATTGTACCCCCACGACCAATCCACGAATCTGGAAAGCATTAATCTAAGTATGCATTTACATCTCTTGCAAAATGTGCTGGGCAGCCGTCATGCTGGTACCAAATAATTTGATTTTCCCTGGATCTAACTTGCAATTCAGGTCCAAAATCGTTTTGAAGAAGATTCAAATACTTTACTCCATCTAAAGCTCCATCAATAAAATACGGTCCAATAATGTGCGATCCATAAATACCTGCCCACACATTAACTTTTTGGCGATACTGGGTATGAGTTTGAAGAACCAAACGAGGATTATCTTTACTCCAATATCGATGGTTTTGCACAGTAGGTTCGCCGTTCAAAGTAAAAGACGTTTCATCCGAGAAACAAATGTTATTTAAGAATTGTCGATCTAAATTCGCGTTGTTCATAATTGTTTCACAAAAATCAGTTCTTGCCATTTCATCAGCTTCAAAGATTTCTTGATGTGTAGCGTAATTATAAGACTTGTAATTTTCTGATTTTAATATTTTATGATCTGTTGAAAAATGTATGTTTAGTTCAGAAGATATTTGACGCACGCTACAATTTGGATTTTTGGTTACGGCTAATATTACATTAAGTTTATTATCATTGTAATCGTCATTATTCACAAGTTGTTGATTTCGCCCTTCACATTTCCTACATAATGGTAAAACACTTCCAGTCGTTCTAAATTTATGAATTATTCTACGGATTGTAGTAAGGGATGGAATTGGCCGATCCAAATACAAAGCGCTAAAAAGATCTCGCACTTGCGCAGCAGAATTTCCCGCAAAATACCACTCAATACATTGAATTTTTTCTTGCGTGCTAAGATTATTCATTATTTCTTTACAATATTCTTCAAAAACTTGTTCAACAAATATTACAACACTATAACAAACAAATGTCAAACTCTTTTACAATATGTCAAATATTCAGTTCATTTGTTTAATTTTCCAACGCAATCTACAAAAAAATTGAATAAATTTTGAATTTCATTTAATTAATATCTCGTGAACTATTCACATTTATGTAATGAAATTTACTTTATAGGAAGCGTTTTTAATTTCTGAACAATTTTCGTATTTACGCTTTTGCTCTAAAGTGAATAGGTAAAGAGATACAGCAATATTTAAAAAATAACATTGAAATCCCTATACGCCACATTTCACTTCTACAGCCTGTATATATGCAGACTAACTCTGTTTTGCGATTTGCAGGTAACAATTAACTGGCTGGATTAAAGATGTCACTGACAGCTGTGAGTACGCCGCCACCTCTTGTTTTTTCAGTTAATACAGGATCAGGATCGTTCCTGAATAATGTATATTTTGAATCAATTAGTTCGTTATCGCTCACACTTTCGCTTAGTCACATCTCTCTCAAAGCAATAATGTCAAATGAACTAGTCGCACCATTTAGATAAGACTGCGAGTTTAAGTTTACGAACGTTTTGATAATTAATTGCCAGGTTTCGATTGTTTTCTTTTTGCTTTAGTTTTTTTTTTAAAAAAACAAGGAATACAGTTAACATGTTTGAAGGTGATACCAATCTCACCATCAGCTTTACGTCTATTTATTTCTGCACACTCTAATATATAATGTTCTCGTTGTGTGATAATTTGGTCACTTCCAAGTTTAATGTTCTTAAATTTCGGAGTGTTTTAAAGATTTTTAGGATTTTAAAAACTTTTATCGCACCATGTAGATTTTGCAGCATAACTTTATTTGGTCTAGTTTTATTATTTGCAATTTTACCTACACGCACTAATTGTATCATCGGATTTTGATTTAAACTAATTGGGCAAATTGTTATTATCAGATTATTAATTAATTATTGATTTATCATCTTCAGCTGTACTTTTTGGCACACCATAGACCATGAAATTAGAAGCTCGTTTGTTGCGATTTTTTATTTGTGTTGCCTCATTTTCAAATTCAAGTGATTCTTCGTATTTAGAGTTTTTGACAGACAATAATTCGAATTTAATTTCTCGGATTTCTGATTGTAAATTTAATATTAACTGTTTTAATTCAGATATTTTAGGTGTAGCTTTATTATTATTCAAAGTTGTTGAGCAAGTGCCACAATACCACTTGATGTTTTTTATAGATCTCAACATTCGCGAATCACTTTGAACTAAATTCGCACATTCGAGATGATAGAAATTGTTACATGTACTGCATTTAATTGAATTATTTGTTGACACTGTCTTATTGCATTTATTGCAGATCATGTTCACAAAACTTTATTGCACAAGTGAGAATACACTTTTGTTATGGTAAAATAACCTAGCAACCACTTCAACATGTTTATTTATTTATTCCATAAAGTTTTCACTTATGTGTTCAAACACATGCACCAGACACATTCCCCACAGGAATATAATAATATTTTATTTATTTGAATTAAAATTGTTAGATAATTTATAGATTTATATATATACAGACTAAGTCAACGAAATACCTCCCGATATCTCCCTTTTCGTTAGAAATACAGCATAAATTTATTAACAGAATTTATTCGTCTATTTTATTCATCTATACGGACATATGAATTTTGTTTTAGTTTTCCGCGACGTTGCCAATTTTTTCTGTTGTTTCTCTAAAAAAGGCTAAATACACACATTGCTTTGTGAAGGCGTACCAAAGTTATATTAATAGTGAAATTTAAGAAAAAAAATTCTACACAACTGTAACTATACTCTATGTTCTGACATAATTTTTATTTTTTTTTTAATGTAATTACACAGGATGTTCAGTAAAGCGAATCAATATATTCTCAACATAAAGTGTGCTTTGAAAACCAAATTACTAAAAAAAAATAATGTACAACATAAACATTATTTTATTAGTAGATCATTGATAAATATAAAATAAATGTTATCGAACCACAAAAAATGTTCAAAACTGCCACCGTTTTCTCGTACACATCAATAAAGCCTTTTGAATAAATTTTGTTTTACATTATTTGTATTTAATTCAACAACAGCTTGTCTTATTCTGTCTTTAAGTTCGTCAAGTTTAGCAATGGGCATTACATAAATTTTATTTTTGATATCTCCCCTCTGTTGCCAATCCAGGATTTTGGAAACTCTTGATTTAAATACACGATTTGTTACGTTCATTTTGTGTCTTCTGTCATAATTTTATTCTGTCTAAATTTTTGTGTATCTTCACCTGAAACTAATTCTCAATTAAATATTAACCGATTAAATTCCCTCATACTTAGCTTAATTTAGATTTCCCTCCTGCAGTGTTTCATTTAGTAGTCATAACTTAAATTCACCTTCTTTTGTTTTTGTCATTGTTTTCTTTAGGTTAACCACATTTTCGTTACCTGTCATTTCAAATAGCGGTCGTGCGTCGTGAATGCAGCTCTGCCGAGATTACTATCTCTGTCTTCGCGCAGGATGTTCTCTCTCTCTTTCGACAAATTTTACAGGTTGATTCTTCGAACGAATTCTTTCTGTTCGCACGACGTTTTGCGTTTTGACTGATTTGTGAGATTTGGACGTTGGAAGTGTGCTCTATTTAAATATATTCGGCAAACTAGGTGTTTTGCGGATACCCTTGTGGGGAATAACAAATATTGCACTAACAGTGAATATCGCAGTAGTGATCGTTGCACTATTCAGCGGACTTGTTCCGGATAGATTTCTAAAACCCAAGTCACATATCTCAATCACTTTCAAGCCGCCCTAGAACTCAGGTAATCTTCAAACTAGTCCTTTTGAATCAGTATTGCCTTGCCGCAATACGTGATACTAATCCAGATTTTCATTTCAGGCTTGCTTGTTTTTGCTTTTTCTGTTTCTGCTTTTTGCTTGTCGACGTTGCTGTCGTTTGTCCGTTTTTTTTGTGATCCTCACGTCGTACACGTTGACGAGGACGGTGTACTAAAATTTCCGAGGAAAAACACGTGGAGCGGAAGTGGCATCACGCAGCACCCGCCATTTTGATTTTGAATGCCAGTCTGTGGATCAAGCCTGTTCCAGAGTTACGACATCCTGCCAGCGTCTGGACACCGACCACAGCTAAGCAAATTCCATGTTTATATTATATCCTCATTTTATTTATTTTATTTTAGTATCTATTTGTTGTTCCTGCAATTTGCAGAAAACGTATGTGTAACTAGTATGTATTTTAGTATATTGTTAACAGTTTGTGATACTTACTTCTGTTGAAGAAGTCCGGTCAAGCGAGTCATTTATTATTATTACTTTATTTTGCTTTGGACGAGTTGTTCCTACGTAGCGCGTAGCTAGTACGTCGGATAGTGGTTAGGGCCTGCGCTTTGTGTAATTTCGGCGCCCGTATCGCGATCGTTGGTACCATCGACCCGTCATACGTCGTTATCGCGCCTTGTATCACTATAGGTATTTTGACTTACTGCCGCAGTCCTACATACTATCGAGAGGACCCAGCGACCCGCTGCGCTAGTTTCCCTTGTTGTAATTACTTTCTCACCTGTCCGCCTTGATTGGATTTCTCGATCAACCCCATTTTGTTGTTGTTAAGCTTCTGTTTATTTGATTAATTTAATATACTTATTTATCCATTCAGTACACTGGCCGTTAGTAATATTCGTGCACCCTCGTATCCCCTTCCTGGGACGTATCCCGATTTTCGTCGGCCGTCATACTCCTGTTGAACCGGTCGCGGCTCAGGCCGGCTGGCGCCCATTAATTCTGTGATTTATCACACCCTTCTCCGACTCACTCCCATCTTCACTGAGTTTAGCCGTGGTTGAACCGTTCCATCCGGGTTCATCATCCAGGGAGCGTATGGTTGATTACGTGTAACACCAGTTTTTGCGTTACAAACTTGCCGCCAAAACGCGGGGCAAATTGTAAGTAAATTTGGCCGTTACAAAATTTGGCGCCCAACGTGGGGCCTTGAGAAAATTTTGTAACGCAAAATTTGCTTACAATTACAATTACAATTAAAAACACCTGGGTGACCTGAAGTAGGCTTGTTATGAACAGACTCAAGTATGTGTTTCCGCTGATCTTTTGGAACCACCATTTTCTAATCTTCGTATTCCTCTCCTAACTCGGGGATCTTCGGCTTAAGGTATTTATAAAGGTTACCGTTTTCAACGCGCCATTGTGGATATCGGCAAGGCTTGTCAATGATTTTATTTTTCATCGAAAGGTACCATTTATCGGAAGATTCGATATTAGCTGAGGCAATGTCGGCTGCGTCCTGAACTGGGACAGCTCGAGAAAGACAGTCAGGTACGACATGTTCCTTGCCTTTGCGATGGATTATCGTAAAGTCATACTGCTGTATTTTTAGAGACCAACGGCAGAGTTTTCCAGTATGATCTTTCGTTCTGTTCAACAACCATAACAACGAGTGATGATCGGTGATGATTTCAAAGTGGCTACCTTCTAAATAGGGTCTGAGTTTGTCAAGGGCCCAAACAACTGCCAAACATTCCCTTTCGGTAGTTGTATAATTTCTCTCGGCCTTGCTCATCGATCGACTCAGAAAGCAGATGACGCGTTCGCCATCAGAAAAGTTTTGAGTCAACACAGCACCCAACCCATAGGCGCTAGTGTCAGTTTGAACGCAAAAAGGACGAGAAAAATCTGGACACGTCAATACTGGGGCGGAAACTAAACATTCCTTCAGAGTTTGAAATGCGGCTTGACATTCATCTGACCATAGCCATTTTTTATTCTTCTTTAAGAGATTTGAAAGAGGAGAACTTACTGTGGAGAAATTCTTAACGAATCGTCTGTACCAAGAGGCCATTCCAAGGAAACTACGAACCTCTGATACACTCGTAGGTGTGGGAATATTTAAGATAGCGTTTACCTTATCTGGATTGACTCTCAATCCTTGCCTATCAACGATATATCCTAAATATTTGAGTTCGGGACGACAGAACTGACATTTTTCTCTGCTGAGCGTCAAGCCAGCGGTGAGAAGACGATCAAAGATCTTTTGTAGATCTCTACATGTTGCTCAAAGTCCTCAGATATGACAATGATGTCATCCAAATATACAAACACGAATGGTTCTAGATCAGCTTTCAAAACGATTTCAATCAGTCTTTGCCAAGTGGCTGGCGCATTAGTGAGCCCGAATGGCATACGTTTAAATTGGTATAAACAACGACCAGGTATCGTAAATGCTGTATACTCACGACTAGATTTTCCCACGGGTATCTGCCAATACGCAGACTTAATATCGAGAGAACTTACAAATTTTGCGCCTCTCAGTCTATCAAGAATACTGGAAACATACGGAATAGGGTATGCATCTTTTTTTGTAACTTTATTAAGTCGACGATAGTCGACACAGAATCTATATTCACCATCCTTTTTAGGAACCATAAGAATTGGACTCGACCAAGGACTGGATGATGGCTCTATTATGTCATTTTGCAGCATCGCCTCTAATTCGGTATCGATATGACGCTGTAAAACAGGTGAGACCGGGTAGTACCTTTGTTTGATAGGTGAAGAGTCAAGTACAACAATATTGTGTTCAACAAGTTGAGTACATCCCAAAGTAGATGTCATACGAATCCATTGCGTATCAAGAAAATTAGTTAATCGTGACTGTTGCTTTTCACTCAGATCAGAATTACAAGACATACCGGTATTAGTATCAAGAGTGGCTACTGAAGAGAAATTCCACACATCCCGATTTAAGTCCGGAACTATTCCCATAGTTCGCCAAAAATCCATACCTAAAATTACCTTACTCGTCACTTCGGGTACTACTAAAAATGTTACTAATTTTATTTCATTCATTAGAAGAACTGGTACTGTTACTGAACCAAGACTGTCACATTCCTTTCCGTCTGCAACTGTGCAACCTGGTGCATCAGTCTGATCTAACCTTAAATTCATACCTTGAAGGATCTTCCAGCCTTCCCTACCTATAATAGATCTCGTGGCTCCAGAGTCTAAAAGACCAAGGAACTTACAACCAAAAATTACAATTTCGAGATACGGACGTTGATCTCCGCCTAAATGAGATATGATGAAATTAACGATAGCTAAATTTTTCTCTTCTTCCAGACGTTTGACCGAAATGGATGAGACAGGAGACGCGCTACGGTCCGTTAGCGACTCCTTCGTTCGTTTCCCGAACACTTGGGGCACGTCCGTACAGTTACATCAGCCCTACCACATTTGTAACAATACTCATGTTTTTGTTGTCGACAATTCCGAGCTATATGACCAACCGACTGACAATTCCAACATTTGTAGTCCTGTCTAGATGTCGATGCAGGTGGATCATCAGTCGCATGAAGTGCCGGTGCTCTAGATCTGCCGTAATAAGCAAGATCGGGCTCAAGCAAATGTTTGCGATTGGACGGCGGTGGTTGATAGTGTTCCACCATCTGTCGGGTAACCTCCAGCTGTTTACACACTGATAACAACTGTTCCACGGATGTAATCGTTGCTAATCCAATGCCTTGCATATAATATGGTAGTACGTTCCTTCGTAAAACTTGCAACTTCTCTAACTCGCTTGGTTTTACAGGTAATCGGTTGAACATGTTAATCATGGTTGCTATGTATGCTTCGACGGGTTCCTCGGCGCCTTGAGTTCGCGAGCGAATCTCGTCCCATAACTGCAATTCATAATCGTACGGCTCATATTCTTTCTTAAGGAGTTTGACAAAGTCGTCCCAGGAATGGATCTTAGATCGTACAGAGCGATACCAAAATAGTGCCGGTCCTCTCAACAATTCAATAGCAGAATCACAAAGTTCTGTTGGTGTGACATTCCGAGAAATGCTGTATTCATTGACTCGCTCCAAGAATGCATTCACGCTAAGTTCTTGCACGTTACCGTCAAATTTAAGGTCCCAATGAACCACTGGAATCTGCTTCCTTTGTGCGGGTGGTTCTGTAGCTCTCTTGGTATATGTTGGATGGTAATTACGTTTCTCCTCTCCGTCATCGCTTTTCGTCATCACTTTGTCTTCTTCTTGCCGAAGTCGTGTTTCCAGCTGAGTGACAGATGCTTTAATGTCTTCTTCATCAATTGGTATTCTAGCTAATCGAGAAAGCAAGTGTTGTATTTTTGTACCAATTTTTGATAAATCATTTTTTATGGAAACATTTGAGAAATCCTCGACAAGTTGCTCCAGTTCGACTAACTTTCCAGTGCAAATATCGATCTCTGTTGCCGCATCTAACGCGGTGATTGGCGTATTCTCTAGTTCTCCGAGAGTTTCCGTAAGTAAACGGTTCTGTAGTTCTCTACGCAAGGCTATAATACTTAAACGATTCGCGTTCGCTACGCCGCGAACTTTTAGCTCGTACTCCAGTTCGTCTTTACTAAGTCTCATTGGCTCCATTTTCAAATTCAAAGGAAGTCACGAGAATATAATGCGCAAGAAAATAGACAAAAAAATATATAAACTATAAACTACCTTAAAGAAATTTAACTGACTAACCAAGAAGAATCTTAAAATAACACAACACAAACTGCGGATCATATAATATGAAAACGAGAAACGGGACACAAATACAGAGACAGCACGTAAATATAATAGGTGCAGCAAACGTAACCGACAATACGGGTGCAAATTTGTACTGTGCAACAAAATATAAGAACAAAATAATGCCAGATTTGTACACGAAACCTACAAGGCACGACACGGATTTGTGGTCCCACGGATTTGTGGCCCCACGTTGGGCGCCAAATTTTGTAACGGCAAAATTTGCTTACAATTTGCCCCGCGTTTTGGCGGCAAATTTGTAACGCAAAAACTGGTGTTACACGTAATCAACCATACGCTCCCTGGATGATGAACCCGGATGGAACGGTTGAACCACGGCTAAACTCTGTGAAGATGGGAGTGAGTCGGAGAAGGGGGTGATAAATCACAGAATTAATGGACGCCAGTCGGCCTGAGCCGCGACCGGTTCAACAGGAGTATGACGGCCGACGAAAATCGGGATACGTCCCAGGAAGGGGATACGAGGGTGCACGAAATTACTCACGGCCAGTGTACTGAATGGATAAATAAGTATATTAAATTAATCAAATAAACAGAAGCTTAACACAACAAAAATGGGGTTGATTGAGAAATCCAATCAAGGCGGACAGGTAAGAAAGTAATTAACACAAGGAAAACTAGCGCAGCGGGGCGCTGGGTCCTCTCGATAGTATGTAGGACTGCGGCAGTAAGTCAAAATACCTATAGTGATACAAGGCGCGATAACGACGTATGACGGGTCGATGGTACCAACGATCGCGATACTGGCGCCGAAATTACACAAAGCGCAGGCCCTAACCACTATCCGACGTACTAGCTACGCGCTACGTAGGAACAACTCGTCCAAAGCAAAATAAAGTAATAGTAATAAATGACTCGCTTGACCGGACTGCTTCAACAGAAGTAAGTATCACAAACTGTTAACAATATACTAAAATACATACTAGTTACACATACGTTTTCTGCAAATTGCAGGAACAACAAATAGATACTAAAATAAAATAAATAAAATGAGGATATAATATAAACATGGAATTTGCTTAGCTGTGGTCGGTGTCCAGACGCTGGCAGGATGTCGTAACTCTGGAACAGGCTTGATCCACAGACTGGCATTCAAAATCAAAATGGCGGGTGCTGCGTGATGCCACTTCCGCTCCACGTGTTTTTCCTCGGAAATTTTAGTACACCGTCCTCGTCAACGTGTACGACGAGAGGATCACAAAAAAAACGGACAAATGACATCAACGTCGACAAGCAAAAAGCAGAAACAGAAAAAGCAAAAACAAGCAAGCCTGAAATGAAAATCTGGATTAGTATCACGTATTGCGGCAAGGCAATACTGATTCAAAAGGACTAGTTTGAAGATTACCTGAGTTCTAGGGCGGCTTGAAAGTGATTGAGATATGTGACTTGGCTTTTGGAAATCTATCCGGAACAAGTCCGCTGAATAGTGCAACATTCACTACTGCAATATTCACTGTTAGTGCAATATTTGTTATTCCCCACAAGGGTATCCGCAAAACACCTAGTTTGCCGAATATATTTAAATAGAGCACACTTCCAACGTCGAAATCTCACAAATCAGTCAAAACGCAAAACGTCGTGCGAACAGAAAGAATTCGTTCGAAGAATCAACCTGTAAAATTTGTCGAAAGAGAGAGAGAACATCCTGCGCGAAGACAGAGATAGTAATCTCGGCAGAGCTGCATTCACGACGCCCGACCGCTATTTGAAATGACAGGTAACGAAAATGTGGTTAACCTAAAAGAAAACAATGACAAAAACAAAAGAAGGTGAATTTAAGTTATGACTACTAAATGAAATACTGCAGGTGGGAAATCTAAATTAAGCTAAGTATGAGGGAATTTAATCGGTTAATATTTAATTGAGAATTAGTTTCAGGTGAAGATACACAAAAATTTAGACAGAATAAAATTATGACAGAAGACACAAAATGAACGTAACAAGTTACATCTAATAAATTGTGCGCAGGTGCATTATCTTGCTAATATATCATCCTGCGTCTATCTGCTAATGACATATCATTCAAATAATCTTGAAATTCATTTTGCAAAATATTCAAGTATCTCTGTGATGTTAATATGCCGTCATAAAAATATCAACCCAAAATAGTGTTATTTATAATACCGCACCATACATTAATTGAAAAGCGTATTTGAAAATTTGAAATAAATGTTTGACGTGGATTTGTTCCTGCTGATTGCCAATAATGTGAATTATGCCTATTTAGCCATGCCATACGATTGTTGGAGAAATTTGATTAATCTGACCATAAAATTGTATTTATATAATTAGGGTCTGCAATATTTTCCAGGATTAAGTAACTACAAAACTATAATCATCTTACATCATCGGCAAGATGAAGATTATGAATTTTGTGTATTTTATAGGCTTTGTAATTATGCTTCTTCAAAATCTTATGAACCTTCGTATATGAGATATTGAAATCCGATGCAGCTTCTCTAATTGGATTTTTCGGGTAAACATTAAAATATGCCAAAATGTCAACTTCTAAATTTTCATTTATCTAACGTGTTTCGTAATTCCTTAATACTGATCCAGTCCTACGCAGCTTTCTTTCTAATATGAATAAATACGAATGATTTGGATAAAACAATCCGGATATTGTTGTCTGTATAATTGCAGGGCTTGCCTTGAATTATTATTTGTTAAATAATATCATTTTATCATATATAAATTCTCATTAATTGAATAATCTGCGATTATTGGCACAAAGTAATAATTGTATGTATTTTTTTGAGCAAATACAATACAAAATAACTCAACTGTCAACAAATTTTGAGCTAATACAATAAAAAATAATTCAAATTTTGTTTTCCACGCAAACTTTATTTTGAGAAAAACATTTAAATAGTTTCATTAATATCTCAAAAGCTATCAAGTTTAGAAGGTAAGAACCCTTATACTTTTTTAAAGAGAAAATCATTTTCTATTAATTAATACAATAATATACAGAATATTCCATTTAAAAAAATACAATCATGGCAATATCTACGAAAATGTTTTTTACTAATTTATACAGATTTATAAATAAATAAATAAATATATCATCACGCCTTTTACCCATCACTGAGTGTGGCATTTTGCCTAAGCAGATCTCGGTAAATGATATATTTTTTCGCGTGAAATGCGGTTACCAGCCGTCAAATCACGGCCTCCAAAGATATTAGTGGAGGAGGAGCCACAGGGGTAGATTATTATTTTTTAATTGGTGAAAATGTTTGTCGGCTGTGAGAATCGAACCAGGGTTCTCAAGATCCACAGGCCGACTCGATACCACTGAGCCACCTACCCCATAATAATAATATTATTCTATAATAATAATAATAATAATATCCTATAATATATATATATATATATATATATATATATATATATATATATATATATATATATATATATATATATATATATATATATATATAAGTTATAGGGTGGAATAGTGCTGACATTGACAGTTAATATTTAAGAACGTGACTTTATGTAGAATTATCATATTACATTATATGTAGTTGTAGTTTAGCCATGAAATATTATTGTATGTTTTAAGTTAGTCTTAGCTCAGAATTTGTACAAGTAGGAACGTCTAAAGTAAAATAAATACTTTTTAAAAACAAAGTTAATTTGTTTAACGTTATAATTGGCGCAGTCGGTAGGATTGGCCGTAACAAATTAGTGAAAATAATTTGGTTCACCCTTGTGATTTATTTGGCCAACGAACAGTCTTTTTGTGTTAACGAAAATAACACTTCGTGCGCGTTGTAAGTTAACGTATATAACTAACTAACAAGCAATCTTAAAAGACAAACATAAAACAAATTAACTAAAGTTCCTGAGCGTCCTCACTGTGCTGAGTGCAAATCAGTCATTGAGAACGTCAACCTTGCAGCGTCGATCAGCTGGACGGCATCTCCGATTCCAGAGGCACCTGCATCCGACCTAGACAAGACTACAGTTCCAGGAACTCATCAAGCGATTTCAACGAATATGAAACCGTCACTGATACTGCTACTGTAAGTACCACATGTCATTTAGAGGTCTAAACGTAATAATAAATTCAAGCGAAAGCTCAAATTCTGAATCTGACTCAGATCTTGACGATCTTAATCTAAATCCAAACACCTTAAATAATCCTTCAATTATACTAAGACAACCTATATTAAACGTGACAACCCCAGTTAAAAAAAAAAGAATATCTGGATATGGTGCCAGAATTCTTCGGTGAAAGAGAACTTTTACCAAGATTTATCGAAATCTGTGAAAAATTAGTAAAACGATTTTATAATCAAGCGGATCCACAAGAATTCCAAAATGAATATTTAATGAGTACAATATTAGCTAAAATAAAAGGTGAAGCAGCGATAAATATTTCTAGTTGTTCCGTCAAACCATGGGAAAACTTAAAAACTTCACTTATAGATACATATGCGGACAAAAGAGATTGCTTTACATTAACAATAGAAATGACCGAACTAAAACAAGACGCGAACGATACGGTATTCGAATTTTACAATAAGATACAACATATTCTAAATTTACAAGTATCGTATGTAGTAACGAACCATCCGGCTACTGCAGCAATAATGACCGATTTCTTTAGAAATTACGCCCTAAGAATTTTACTAAAAGGTTTAAAAGAGCCAATAGGGCAACTCATGAAAGCAAAGAAACCTGCTGACCTAAACGCTGCTCTGAGTATACTTACTAATGACTTTCAATTCGAAAATCATTCCAAACCATCTAAAAATGTAACGCCTATTCAAAAACCATTTCAAAAACAAAATAATCAAAATTTTAGAAAAAACAGGCCTTTCCAACTAACAAGTGTACCACAGAACACTAACTACACGTTTAATAAACCGCCAACATATTTTAATAACCAACAAACAGCGCAGCGTAGAACTAACTTTCCTACAATGATTAGAAATACTAATCAACCTACACCATTGAGCATATCCACACGAAACACACAATTCAATGCTAAAAGACCCGGACCTTCCACTCAAAGACAAAATTTTATAAGTCAAAACCGACAATTCTTTCCAAAAAATATCGCGGAAGAACTTTATAACATAGATCAATCAGAAATAATAAATTAGACAGACGAACACAATATTGTAGATCAACAAGAGACACAAGATTATACGATGAATGAATACCCACTCGATGATAACCCAGAAATTACAAATGAAACAAACATATCAGATCAAAACGAACATACTTTTTTAGACGAAATGGCCTCGGATCAAATACTTCATACTTCCAATAAATGAATTTAACAAATAACCAAAGTAAGCTACCATTCATTGTATTCCCAAAAAATAATTTAAAAATTTTAATAGACACTGGAAGCACGAAATCATTTGTAAATCCCGACATTGCATTCAAACACTACAAACACGCTATCAGTGCAGACCCGTTTCAAATTACAACTGCACACGGTTCATCTACCAAGAAATACAGTACACAAATTCCTATCTCAAACGTGTTTAATCTCAAAGACAATCCAAAACCAGCGTTAAAATATTATCTTTTTAAATTTCATAATCAATTTGATTTACTACTTGGCATGGAAAATATGAAAAAATTAAAAATTTCAATCGACACAGTAAACGACATGATAATTACTCCACACAGTAAAATAAAAATTCATTACCATAATTTTAAAGCTACCCCAGACACAAATAATTTAACAGTAAACCAAAAATATCGTAATAATGGCATAATAGAACCAATGTCTGAAAATATCATTAAAATAAAAGTTAACAAAGAAAAAGGTAATATTCTAGTTCCAAATATCAGAACAAAAAATTTATTAATTCCTGAATGTGCTACTGTAGCAAAAAACTATGAAGTTATGTGTACAATTATTAAATTGTCAGAGAGCGAAATTAAATATCAGTTTAAAATTCCAATTATAGTAGAAGCGTTAGACAATTACGAAATTTATACAATGAATGCAGACTCAAATTTAAACCTCACACAAACAGAAAAAATTAAATTCGATGAATCAAAAATTAGAACTGATCATTTGAACAAAGAAGAAGAAATTGCAATTTCAAAATTAATTAAACAATACTCGAATATTTTTTACTTAGAAAATCAAAATTTATCTTTTAGTAATCAAGTAAAACATAAAATCAGAACAAAAGATGAAGTACCCATTTACACGAAATCATACCGATACCCCCATATTCACAGAGAGGAAGTTCGGTCCCAAGTAAATAAAATGCTTAACCAAAAAATAATACGACCTTCTAATTCACCATGGTCCTCCCAGATCTGGGTTGTCCCCAAAAAGCTAGACGCATTGGGCAAACAAAAATGGCGAGTAGTCATTGACTATCGCAAACTAAATGAAAATACCATCGGAGATAAATATCCCATATCTAACATTACTGACTTGCTGGACAAACTCGGACGATGTCTATATTTTACCGGACCTCGCGTCGGGTTACCACCAAATTGAAATGGACAAGAATGACATACCTAAGACAGCTTTCTGCACGGAAGACGGACATTACGAGTTCTTACGAATGCCTTTCGGGCTAAAGAACGCACCCGCGACTTTTCAACGTGTCATGGACAATGTTTTGAGAGGGTTAACTAACAAAATTTGCTTAGTATATCTCGACGATATAATTATTTTTAGCACAAGCCTAGACGAACATATAATCAATTTAAAACTAGTATTCGACCGATTAAAAGAAGCCAACTTAAAAATTCAATTAGACAAGTCGGAATTTTTTAAAAAAGAAGTTGCGTGTCTCGGACACATTGTAACCCCTCATGGCGTTAAACCAAACCCAGACAAAATTTAAGCTATTCTAAATTACCCATTACCTACCACGACAAAACAAATTAAGGGATTTTTAGGACTTATTGGATATTATAGGAAGTTCATAAAAGACTTCGCAAAAATTACCAAACCCATGACAAAATTTCTAAAAAAAGACGCGATCATTGACATTAATAATTCAGAATATAAACAATGCTTTGAGACATGTAAACTATTACTAACTAACGAACCGATATTACAATACCCAGACTTTGACAAAGAATTTATCTTAACATGCGATGCGAGCAATGTAGCACTCGGTGCCGTCTTATCACAAGGTAAGATAGGCAGTGACCTGCCAATCGCTTACGCTAGCAGAACGCTTAACGAAACAGAAATTAATTATTCCACGATCGAGAAGGAACTTTCAGCAATACACTGGGCGACAAAATATATTCGGCCGTATCTTTTTGGAAGAAAGTTTTCAATTTGCACTGATCACAGACCATTACAGTGGCTGTTTTCCCTTAAGGATTGTAGCCAAAAAATTAATACGTTGGAGATTGAAACTCGAAGAATATGATTACGATATTATTTACAAAAAAGGAAAATTAAATGCAAATGCAGACGCCCTAAGCCGAATTCCGCGAGAACCCGATGACAAAATTCAAAATTTGTTAAAACAGTACGAAATCGAATCTGTCCTAGCACAATACCAAGACTACCTAACGAAAAAACAAACAGACAAACCGACCCACACAAATATCATCGAAGTAGTTGGGAACTTATTTAATGCACCGTCAGACAACAGTCTCGCACATTGCGTCAGCAAGGACTTACAAATGTCAAAAGGAATTGCTAAACAATTTAAAAACAAATTTCAAAATATTGACAAACTAAATTCTCAGAACCCTCAACTTCATAATTTAATTCATCTTAAAGAAAATAATCGTTTTATAATATATCTAATAACAAAAGAAAATTACTACAATAAACCAACAAAACAAGACATTTTTTTATACACTACTACAATTAAGAAGCTTTTGCTTAAAAAATAAAATACAAAACCTAAGTTTACCCAGAATTGCTTGCGGACGCGACCAACTAAACTGGAACGATGTTAAATCAATGCTCGAATATATCTTCGACAAAACAAACATACTAATTACAATCTTTACCTTACCAGATAGTACACTCCCACGCATAGAAATTTATACAAACGATTCAGACGAAAACATTAACCATTTTCAAAAATTCATGGATAATTTTAATAAAGAATTAAGTAATAAACATTCTAATAATCAAGATGATAATCAATCTTTAGTTTTCGAAGTGGGGGATGATATTCAAACTGTAAATGTAAACAACGAACAACACAATGATAACGATAGTGACGTCACAGTTCACTCTAATCAAGAGAACCCAGTAATCGGCATACCTATTGCTGAATACCCTGTTAATTTCGGAAAAAATCAGATAATCATATCTGAAGTAGAGTTCAACCCTAATTCACCAAAAATTCTGAAACTTTTTGAGAACACAAACAAAGAATGCTGGTACAATTTTCAAAATCAAACTACGAAAAAGAAATGATTCAATTCCTTAAAGAGTATATCGTACCAAAAGTTAAATATTATTTATATTTTGAAGACGAATTATATGAAAAATTATCTCTAGTTCTCCAGAAAAATTTCACACATTCACAAATACACATGGTTAAATGCACACAATATCTTACAGACGTCACTAACGAAGAAGAAATACTAGAAATCATAAATAACTACCACACGGGAAAAACAAACCACAGAGGTATTGACGATACAGAGGCACGCATTAAACAGAGGTATTACTGGCCAAAATTAAGAAAAACGGTTCAAACGTATATTAATAACTGTGAAATATGTCAACTTACGAAATATGACAGAAAACCCCTAAATTTAAAATTTAATATAACACCGATAGCAACAAAACCCTTTGAAATTGTGCACGTAGATACGATAACACTAGAAAACTCTAAATTTTTAACAGTAGTTGACTCATTTTCCAAATTCGCACAGGCGTATAAACTTAATTCCGGACAAGGTATCGAAGTAGCTAATAACTTAATAAAACATTTCACGCACCATGGAATACCGGAGCAAATAATCTCTGATAACGGACTAGAATTTAGAAACTCAGTATTTAAAGAACTTTTAGACAACACAAAATTCAGACCCACTTCATTAGTTCACAAAATCATCAATCTAACGGAATAATAGAACGTTTCCACTCGACACTCATAGAACACATTAGATTGTTCAACAATCAGGCAGAATTTTCGAAAGAAACAATTCAAGCTAAAGTAAACTATGCTATTTTAGCATACAATAATACAATTCACTCTGTTACGAAAATAAAACCATCAGAAATCATATCCGGTCACCTGGAAATAAATTCCCCCTTCAATATAGATATTGATAAACAGCTTGTTAATAACTACATGGAAAATCATAGAAATAAAACAAAAATTTTATATCAAACTACTAATAACAAAATTTTGCAAAATAAAGAAAAAATAATTAGTAAACGTAATGAAACCAGAGAAGAATTACCAAAAATTCCTAAAGAAATTTTCGTAAAAAATAAACAAAAACAACAGAAAACAAAAAATAAATTTAAATCCGAAAAATTAAAATCAATTTAAAAAATTTAAAAACTGCCAAATTAGAAACTAAACACGGGAATACAATGGAAAAAATCCATCTCTCTAATATAAAACGTCCCAGACAAAAGACTTATAAATTTAATACTCTTCCAGGCTGTTCACATTTGGACAAGGATCGATCATCAAAAACATAACCGAAAATATTGGATTACTACCTATTAGACTGGAACCGGCTAAATTAGAAAAAACAACACACACACTCATCCACTACTACAACCTCAAACCCCTTTTAGAACAATATGACAACCTAAACAACCAATATAATGACCTAAAGACAACGATATCTAATAACTCTAAATATTTACACGATCTTGACAATTATGTGAAAATAATACAAATTATTAGTACGAACACTAATAACAAAATTGATAATATAGAATTTCATACAAATAAAAATAGAAACAAAAAAAACTTAATAGATGGATTGGGATCAGTTTTCAAAGCCGTTACTGGCAACTTAGATGCAGAAGACGGTAAGAGATATGACAAAAAAAATCACATGCAAAAGAATGAACACAATTTAGAAAACCAATTAAAACTAGCATACTCGGTAAACCACCAAATTATAACAAATTTTAATAATACCATTTTGGACATACAACATAATGAATCTATTCTGAAATCTAAAATACTACAACTCAGTGAAATAATAAATAACATGCATATTCAAGATATTCTTTTTGCAAAAACTATTTACGATCAATTAATAATCCTATAAAACTCGATCCTAGATATCCTACAAGATATCGAAAATTCCATTACCTTTTGTAAATTGAGAACATTTTACCCCAGTATAATACATCCAAATGAATTATTATCTGAATTACAAAAAATCTCTAAACATTATAAATCCCGATTACCTTTTGAACCAAACTCCGAGAATATTTTATAATTTGAATCACTACTAAAAGTAGACTGTAAAGTTGAACTATCCCAAATAATTTACTTAATATCAAGTCCCATTAACTTTAAAAAGGACTTTGAACTGTTTTACTTGTATCCTATACCAACAATATACGATTCAGAATTTGTAACGATTATCCCTAGTGCAAGATATTTTCTAAAATCTAATACTGAAATAATGCCTCTAAATGACATATGTACTGCAACCAAGGTTTATCAGTGCCCCAATAAATTCTACAACCACCATCAGTCATCATGTGAACAAGAAATCTTACAACAACAGTTCTCTACCCAGTGTCACTATTCTAAAATTAACATAAAAGAAAACCATATCGAAGTAATTCCGGAAATCAATAAATATTTGTTAATATTCCTTCACGAAGATAAAATAACGCTTAAGTGTTTAGACGAAGTAAATATCAAAACTTTGCGCGGAATCTATTTAATAAAAAATGATAAAAATTGTGAAATAATATACAACCAACAAAAATTAATATTTTTGAATAAAGAACAAGGACAACCAATAATTTTACCAAAATTCAATTTCGCACTTAAAACTTCGACATTAACAAATTTTTCAATAAACCTAAACCCTGTGAAACTAGAAGACATTTCATTAAATCCTGTAGTAACTATTCAAGAAGAAGCCATTAACATCCATGTGCCAAGTGTATGGACTGTTTTGTTATATTTGTTAATAATAATAATTGGACTGTACTTTCTAATAAAATGGATAAAAACCAGGAAACTAAGGAAAACAACCATCACCTCAAAACCGGAAGAAGAACAAATTGAGCTACCAGGAGGTGCTCCTTTCTGATAAGGGAGGAATTATAGGGTGGAATAGTGCTGACATAGACAGTTAATATTTAAGAACGTGACTTTATGTAGAATTATCATATTACATTATACGTATTGTAGTTTAGCCATGAAATATTATTGTATGTTTTAAGTTAGTCTTAGCTCAGAATTTGTACAAGTAGGAACGTCTAAAGTAAAATAAATACTTTTTAAAAACAAAGTTAATTTGTTTAACGTTATAATATATATATATATATATATATATATATATATATATATATATATATATATATATTTATAGATATATCAAAAGACAAAAATGATTTATAATATATTTTGTGTGTTAATGATATAATGCTACAAAATACAAAATATATAGATATATATATATATATTGTGACGATGTTTGGTCGAGCACAAGGAGTTTGGCGTGGATTGCTCGGACGCCAAACGGTAATGGATAGCGGTGTCGGGGTTGTGTCCAGGATATAGAAATAAAACAGCGGATGGCTTCAGATTTCAGATTTATTTCGCGGATCTTGGTGTACACTGATTTTCTCGGGTTGGTCGCGGTAGCGGCCACTGACTTGGTCTCCGGAACACCCCTTGCGGGCGTCCTGTCGTAAAACGGTGGTTTTCTGAAAACCGACGCCCGGGCGTCGGTTGGGCGGCGGTGTGTCGGACGAGTCTTTGGCGGGTCCCTGAATCGACCCTGCGAAGCGCGGTGCGTTCTGGCGACTCGTGCTAAAACGACGCTTGGCGTGGGCATGTTACGGGGTCTCTCGGTCCTCCCGAGGATGACGGAGCCGATTCCCACGTAGTGGAAATTAAAAACGGCCGTAACTCGGAAACGACGCCCGGCGTCGCGGCGGCGTCAGTCTCTGTCCACTACTGACAGTGGTTAGGATGGGTTCCTGGTGCAAACTCAAAGTCGACGCCCGGCGTCGCGACGACTGACTTCGAGTATGTTCGTCGGGAGAGTTTCCCGATGTCGGTGGCGGTCGCGGTTTCGGTGTGCGGCGCGTCGTAAAACGCGAAACTGACGTCACAGCGGGTGACGTCACGGTGGGCGGTTCGGTGTTGTACGACCTGGTGCTCTCGAGTTCACTACCTCGAGGATGGAGGCAGAGATACGGAAAGGATGAAGACGGGTTGTTCTCTCCAGTCGTCAGACTCGTGGAGGAAGGGTGCGGAGTGCGGGGAGGTTGGGGACCTGGTGCTGGTGTTTTACGGCGGACCCGCGTTGTGCCCTGGATTAACCCTACCGAGGATACTCTCCACTCTTGCGAGTCGAGGATTCTCTCCAGCCCGGGGGCTCGAGGATGTCGGCGCTCTCGGAGGGTACCTCTAGGTCTCAAAGCAGACGGTATCGTGCTCCCAACTGTGGAGCCGCGGGTGCTGAAGGCGTACAGTGAAATAGCCGACGTTGTGACTTGGGACCCCCTGAACAGGGTGACTCTCCACTCTTGCGAGTCGAGGATACTCTCCACTCTTGCGAGTCGAGGATGCTCTCCAGCCCGTGAGCTCGAGGATGACGGCGTTCTCAGTCAGGGACTCCAAGTCGCAATGTTGGTTTGAACTAGGTAGCCTGAGGGGCTCGGAACGGACGGGGAACGGTAAAAACGGTAAACTAGAATGTATCTCTTACCCTGGTGAACCTCTCTGGACGGCTTCTTCTTGGTTTGTCACGGTGGCACTCTCTCATTCAGAATGAGGATATGTTTGAAGTAAAACAAGGCCTTAGACAAGGCTGCGTTCTAATCCCTCTACTGTTCACATTAGTACTAGACGATGTAGTAAAGAGATGTAAAGAGAAAATAAAACGATAAAACGTGGGATACTGGAAGATGAAGAAAGTAAACATCAGCGAACTCTGCTATGCTGACGATATGTTTATTGCCGCAGTGACCGAAGCGGAGCTCCAATATAACATAAATATATACAACGAAGAAATGGAAAAGAAAAATCTAACAATAAACCGAGAAAATTATCCATTGCCAAAGACGAAAAACACGAGTTTAAAATAAACAACACACAACTAGAGCAAGTGGATACATACAAATACTTAGGAGTAATGATAAGCAATAAAGGAAAACTAGAAGATGAAATACTAGAAAGAACAGGGAAAACAGGAAGGTTATTTAAGGCAATAAGAACAACGTTTTTAGGGAAGAAAAATACCAAAAGAAGTAAAAGTAGAAGTCGTCAAAAAGGTAGCATTACCTATAATAACATATGCGAGTGAATCCTGGACAACCATAGAAAAATTCAGAAGCAGAATAAGAAGTTTAGAAATGAGATTCCTAAGAAAGATAGAGGGCTAGACAAGAAAAGATCTAATAAGAAATGAAATTTTCAGGGCAAATCTCAAAACAAAACCCGTGTAACAATTGATACAGGAAGGACAACTCAGATGGCTAGGGCATGTACATAGAATGGGAGAAAATAGATTACCAAAGAGAGTATACGATGCGAGACCAACAGGAAAAAGACGAAGTGGTCGTCCGGATAAAACCTGGACCGAGAAAGTTAAAGAAGCAGCAGAACAGAGAGAAATACAATGGAGCCATGTGAGAAACTTAACCAAAGATAGGAAAGCATGGAGAGAATGCTGGAAGAATAACCCATCACACTAAGTTTCACTCAACTCCAACAACAGCCTTACACCTGTAAAGGTAGAAAAGTCTCGGGATTAAGTAAGTATACTCAGGGTATTCAGCCGAAAATATTTCCAGTTAGCGGTTAATTGATAAAATATTTTATAATTGTAATGTTTTTCGTTCAAAAATAGTTCTAAAATAAAAAAGTGATAGTTTATACTTATAATTCACGTGGTCTACTATGGACCAAAGAAATGCGATATTTTTGTTTGAATTTAAAAGACGTTCAAGGTCTCAAAGATACGTTAAAATAAATTAAATGTACAAAAAAAATCTTCTCATTATAACTAACTTGATGATGCAAAAAAGTTATTAGTTACTATCACTGGTTAATTCGCCTCTAAAAATACGATAAAAAAAATGGCTAATGTTTGCAACTTTTTGTTAATAATAACGGTTATTAGTTAGTTTAACTGATTTTTTAATACTGGTTTCATGCCTCAGTTATACTTGGTGCAAAACTTATTTTAAATTTTCAATACTATTTCAGATAACAATGGTACAGAAATAACAAAAATAAAAAATGTGATATATGACAGTAACGAAAATGTTTAAACTAATGTTGGTGACAGTGCCAAACTGCTCTCGATTTAGTGCATAGTTAATTTGGCGTAGTTTGGACGTTTTGTAAACTAATCACAAACAATCAGGTCAGGGATGTGCGTGTAGTCTACTGCAAGTAATCTACGCCATTCTCTACGTGTAAACAATCATGTAGTCTACGTCTTCATTTTTCATGTAAACAATGTAGACTATGTAGACAATGAAAACACCTGTGTTTTCTTAAGTCAGATTAGAAATTTTATCCCTAGAACTAGGGAATTTTAAATGTTGGTAGAGATTTTTATTTTTATTCTAGGGATTACATGAAAAAAAATTAGTTGTGCAGGGTTAAACGTTGAAAATTTGTATACTGGTTACTTTTAAAAATAGCGCCAAAGAAAACTCCGTCTAGTGAGATGGCGCGTTGATCGATTTTAAAAATATGACAGTTCGCCCAAGACCCAAGACAGACATTCGTCTAGTAATGTACGAGCACTTGCTTTATTAGTTTTATTATATAAAGACCGATAATGACTCTAGCTCACGAATACGAATACATTTAATAGTTACAAAGGAATAAATTTAGGTTATGTTGAATTTTACAACTGTCAGATGCATTATCTACATTGTTTACATTGTCTACGTCGCTAGAATTGTCGACATATTGTCTACGTGTAGATGTAGACAATTAAAGATTACACGTAGATGCACATCTCTGAATCAGGTCTAAATACATCTTTCACCATGAAATACTGCATTCTTATACTTCATATTGAACACAATACCTACCTTAATTTTGTCTATTTTTTAAAACAGTATTAATACTCGAAATACAGATATTTCTTTATAGTAGCAATATAAACAAAAACACAACGATAGAGTACCTTTGAATTAAAACCAATTTATTTTGAACTTCCATTATCTTTATTAGTGAAAAAATACTTTTAACAATTTATAACACAACGTTTCGATAGCGCAAAATCTGCTATCGTCATCAGGTGAACTGATACTACTGACTAATTCCTTAACATACGGGCCTTATATCTAGTGTCATGAGGGTGGTCAGGTAGAACGGTTAACGGTTGGTCGAATATGACATGCGGTTGGTCGAGTGTAACATGTGGATGGTCAGGTATAACGGGTGGGTGGGGCGTTCTAGACGTCTGAGGGTCAATGCTTAGGCCGGGATCTGCTGCGATGTGCTTCCTCCACAAGGGTCGTATTTCCACACTCGGTTGACTGAAAACTGTTTTTTTGTTCTTCTGGATTATGGCGGCTTCTTTAAACTTCCTCTTATACCAATGTTCTTCCTTCTTGAGGATCCTCGCGCCCTCCCATTGAATTCGATGCTGGTGCTCCCACGCGTGTTCGGCAAGTCCTGATTTTGATGTCTCTCCTCTCTCTGTGTGACGCCTGTGTTCTTTAATTCTGGTATACAAAGGTCGTTTTGTTTCACCTATATAGGTTTTCCCACATTCACAGTCCACCTGGTAAATGCCTGCTTGTAGTTTTGGTGACTGCTCTGGTTTCGTAGTAGATACGATGTTCTTGATTGTCGTTGTTGTCTGAAACCTGGTTAATATTTTAAACTTGCTGGCGATCCTTTTTATTTTGTCCGAGACTCCCTTCACATACGGAATGTATAATTCATTTTTCTTTTCTTCGTCTCTGTTTGTTTGTTTCGATTTGTTACTTTGGCTCTTCTTTATTAGTTTCTTGATGACATTTCCCGCGTAGCCGTTTCGTTGGAGTGTATTTATGACATCCTTGACCTCTATCTCATATCCTTGTACTGTGTTGCAGTGTGTCTTAGCTCTATCAAGTAGCGCATTTGCTACCCCAATCTTGGTTTTTTCGGAATGGTTGGATTCATAGCTCAAATAACGACCTGTGTGCGTCGGTTTACGGTAAACCGATGTTCGTATGGCGTTGTTCACTTTCCATCTGAATTCTTCTGCTTCTTCTAAGCTTAGTTTTAGTGCAGCTGTTTCCACCGCTGCTATTATGTCGATGCTTGGAACTACTTTTGATGTGATGGCGAAATTGACACCCTTCTCCAGAACATGTTTCTCCTGCGTTGTGAGAATCTTGTTGGATAGATTTATCACTGTGTCCTTTTTTGGCTCTCTTGGTCCGCTGTCTTCTGAACGTTGACTTTTTGTTAGCGCTTCCAACTTCTTCTGGTGCGGTTGTGACTGTTTTTCTACTGTGTTCTTGTATATGTAGAAAATCTTTTGGAATATTGGTTTATAATCCTTGTCTGCTACCGTTGATTGGAGTTTTCAATCTTAAACCTTTGGGCGTGACGTTCTTATCCCGGGCTGTACACAGAAAGCTTACATGGCATTCCTCCTTGGCTATTTTGATCTGAATTTTCTCGTAGTTACGGAATTTCAGGTAGGAAAACCTATATAGGTGAAACAAAACGACCTTTGTATACCAGAATTAAAGAACACAGACGTCACACAGAGAGAGGAGAGACATCAAAATCAGGACTTGCCGAACACGCGTGGGAGCACCATCATCGAATTCAATGGGAGGGCGCGAGGATCCTCAAGAAAGAAGAACATTGGTATAAGAGGAAGTTCAAAGAAGCCGCCATCATCCAGAAGAACAAAAAAACAGTTTTCAGTCAACCGAGTGTGGAAATACGACCCTTGTGGAGGAAGCACATCGCAGCAGATCCCGGCCTAAGCATTGACCCTCAGACGTCTAGAACACCCCACCCACCCGTTATACCTGACCATCCACATGTTACACTCGACCAACCGCATGTCATACTCGACCAACCGTTAACCGTTCTACCTGACCACCCTCATGACACTAGATATAAGGCCCGTATGTTAAGGAATTAGTCAGTAGTATCAGTTCACCTGATGACGATAGCAGATTTTGCGCTATCGAAACGTTGTGTTATAAATTGTTAAAAGTATTTTTTCAATAATAAAGATAATGGAAGTTCAAAATTAATTGGTTTTAATTCAAAGTGAATCATTATCTTATAAAGTTAAAAATAAGTTGATAGAGTACCTGTCTGATAAATTTCTTTTAAATTTTTCAAATACCTAAATATTGCGTTTATTTGTGACTTTAAAAGCCTAGAATATTTCCCTAGAGATCATCTAGGAAATACCGTACTCAGTGCATGCCATAGTTGCAGTGCCTTTGCGGAACCTGAGACATCACATCATTTGAGCCTCATTTATAGAGCATGTTTTTGAATCCAACTGAGAGATTGTAAGAGGTAAAAACGTCTACATTTTTTACTTTTAATTAATATGTATATATTAAAATCACGATTATTAATAATAAATCAAAATAATTTGTAAGTAACATAACAACTAACACTCGTTATTTAATGTACTATTTTTCGATAGAGGCCGCAAAATATTAATTTTTTTCTTATGTAATTACTTCCTCTTTAGCTTATAATAGAATAATAATTAAAACTGCCGACTTCTGATTTTAATTTAAAAAAAAAATTAACGTCGCAATCTACCTGTTCTGGAATATTTTTTTATAACAACCATGACTGACGAATTTAGCTTTTAATTTCATAATAAAATATCAAAATAAACACTTGTCTAAGTCTCACAAAACTCAGCCTCCAAGTCACCTTATGAAAGCATCGTCAGAGGCTGGCATCAGTATGGTATAACCTACTTCTTCACCTAGAACAAAGTTCACGTGAAGAATCTGGTGACGAAGGACTGTGCCATACTGATGAGCTCTAAAAAGAGCGAAACGCGTCTATGGTTACCAACTGTGCTGGCCAGCCTCTGACGATGCCCTCATAAGGTGACTTGGAGGCTGAA
The DNA here is from genome assembly GCA_947425015.1 of Pterostichus niger. NCBI lineage: Eukaryota > Metazoa > Arthropoda > Insecta > Coleoptera > Carabidae > Pterostichus > Pterostichus niger. The sequence continues at coordinate 28,569,307 of OX380337.1, read as the reverse complement.
TTTTGTGAGACTTAGACAAGTGTTTATTTTGATATTTTATTATTAAACCTAGTTTCACCAAGTGGGCATTTAAAGACAATTAATTTTGTCTTTGTTGTTTTTTATTTAAATTGCTATTTCGTAGCTTTTGCTTTTTTCGGTAGATGGCATTACTGGTTCGATAGAACTTCTCATGTCATCTTACCGTTCTTTAGAGATCTTATTCTCTGCTGGCACAGTCCTTCGTCACCAGCTTCTTCACGTGAACTTTGTTCTAGGTGAAGAAGTAGGTTATACCATACTGATGAGCTCTAATAAGAGCGAAACGCGTCTATGGTTACCAACTGTGCTAGCCAGCCTCTGACGATGCCCTCATAAGGTGATTTGGAGGCCGAATTTTGTGAGACTTAGACAAGTGTTTATTTTGATATTTTATTATTAAACCTAGTTTCACCAAGTGAGCATTTAAAGACAATAAATTTTGTCTTTGTTGTCTTTTAATTTCATGTTGAATTTCTAATAAAATTAATCTTTTCTATTACCCAATGTTATTTTGGAATCACACAGTAAATAACTGTCGTGTTTTTCATGCAATATTTAATTTCTCTATATTATTATATAATATAACTTTATTATATAAATAAAAACAAATATAGTTTTTGTTGCAAAAGCAAATATTAGGTAAGCCATCAATAACATAATATCCTGCCGGGATTGATTTAATTTGCCAATAAAATACAGCGTTTCCTCCAATAACGTAGACTATGAACAAGTTTACATGAAACTTAACATTAAATCTACATCAAGAAGGCTTTGTATCGTATGTCGGTGATTACAATGTATGTGTTGGTGTGATACTCTAATATTCTATACAATAATTTAACATGTTAATTATCAGCCACTATAGACTATAGTAACAGTTCCTCATTGTGAATCATGATCACAAATTCAAACCTAGTTCGCTACATCTGAGATTTGTTTGGTGTATGTAAATAGAGGAGTAATCTGCATATCAAATATGTGGTTCATATTAAAATCATATAATAAAAAACAATCGATCACAACAGTGGTCATTGGTCGATATTTAAGTATTCTATGCAATACAACTATGTTTATAAGAATTCTGATTGTGATGAATAAATTCACTTGCATGGAGGGAAGTATGAATGTGATTGAAGTGAGAATTGTGTATTAGGATGAGAATGTTTGAAGAGGACTAATTATTTGATGAATCAGATAAGGAATGTATTTAAGGTTCGTGCTACCCCATTTGAAGAGATATAGCGAGTTGTTATGTCTGTATGTTGCACAAAGATAACACATCCCAAGGCGCAGTGGTGTACATATAAACTATCAGCCGCAAAACTTTACAATAGATAAATAAACAAGTCTGTTGTTGTTAATATTGAATAAAATTACTTAACCTATGTCGCCTTTTAGAAGCCTTTATCAGGGTTTCTAATTAATATTTACGTTATAGTTTTTATTAGAAAAACAATAACAATTAAAATCATAAACTGCATAATTGTCTGCAAAAAAAATACAAATTTTTAAATGACTAACTTCTCCAGAAATTCGTAAATCTTTTATTCCTTAATAGGTTAAAACACTTTACCGTTCCTTTATCGCATCATCATAAATTTAAAAACTCCGAATTGTAGTTGATATATCTGATGCAAGTAATTTAATAAATTGTAGGTTCACGGTCACAACATTGCATGATAATAGTATTAAGGGTATTACCACAAGAAATGAATATTTTTTGGATTTTTTTTTTGCAAATTGTTACGTCAAAATTTCGCGATTAAAAAATTTCATATTTAAGAGATTTTTTAAAAGCGAATTTGTAGTAATTTGAAAGATACACAAACAAATTTCAAAACAAAATTTGTACCTCGAATGTTATTTAGTAATATTATTCAACAAGATTTTTTTTTAATTAATTAATCATTTAATTTACAACTGGCCTGTAAGGCCAACCAGTAATTGTGATACATGATTATATTTAGCATGCTAGAAGATGGTCTCCAGTGGTACTCCTCCATAAAGTGTTGTCGTTTTCTTCTTTTAATTTCCCAGCTCGAGGGGTTTGGTTCTCTTCAGTCTCCTTGTTTCATTTTCATTGTTTAATAAATCTATTGCAAGGTGGTTGGAATGATTGTATAGTCGGTTTTGATATTTTGTTGCAAATTTTCTTATTTGTTCCTTAACTGTTTCGACTTTTAAGTCTTTGTGCAGCGTATCGTTAGATACATACCAAGGAGCGTTTGTTATCATCCTAAGACATTTGTTTTGTGCGTGCTGTATTGTGTTTATGTTCGTTGCTTTGGCACATCCCCATAGTTGGATGCTATATGTCCATATTGGTACAATGGCGACTTTATAAGTTAAGAGTTTGTTTTCTAGGCTTAATTTGGATTTGCGACCAGTAGAGTTTTTTAATTTTTATATCTATTTCTTTTAGTGACGATATGTTGTTTCCAAGATAGTTTTGATTCTAAGTGCATTCCTAAGTATTTAATGTGAGTTTTGTTTGTCAAATTTTGATTGTTTATACTCACTTCCGGACCCTGGATTTGTCTGTTCGTAAATGTTATGTGTACTGATTTACTGTCGTTTATTTTTATATTCCATTTATTTGCCCATTCTTGTATGTTGTTTAGTGCAGTTTGTAGAGATTCTGAGGCTTCCACCGGGTTGATGTTTGAGGAGAGTACTGCGGTGTCGTCCGCGTACGTTGCTACTGTTGTGTTGTTTGTGCAAGGTAGGTCTGCTGTGAAGATTTGATATAGAGTAGGTCCCAGTACGCTTCCTTGCGAAACTACAGCTTTTATTGGGTAGTCTTTGGATAAGAAGTTTTCGTACAATACATGGAATTGTCGATCAGTAAGATATGATTTAAATAGTAGGTAGTAGTTGTGAGGCAGATTTTGTTTTATTTTATATAAGAGTCCGTGATGCCAGACACGATCGAACGCTTGGCTGACGTCGAGGAAAGCAGCTTAGCAAACTTTTCCTTCTTCTAGATCTTCTTCAATTTCTTTAACTATTCGGTGTATCTGTTCTACTGTCGCATGTCGCTCCCGAAATCCAAACTGATGGTCTGGAATTACTCTATTTTGTTCTATGTACGGTTTTATTCTTTTGAGGATTAGTTTTTCAAGTAGTTTTGACAGGATAGGTAGAAGTGATATGGGTCTATATGAAGAGGGTTCATGAGCAGATTTACCTGGTTTCAATATAAGAATTATTTCTAAAATTTTCCATTGTAATATTGGATACGTAATACTGAGTAAAAATTTGGGTTATTGCGACAATTCCTTTTTTTGGTAAATTTTTTAGTATAGTGGCAGTTATAAGATCACATCCAGGTGCCTTTCTGTTGTTCAGGTATTTAATTTCGTCGCCGATTTCTTTTGGTGTGACATGCTTAGGAGGTGGTGAAAGTTGTAAAGGTGTATCCAGGAACGTCAATATTTCTTTGTTGTTAACTTTATGTTGATTAGCGTGCGGTTGGAAGATTTCAGACAGGTGTTCTGCAAACGTATCCACTTTTTCTTGATCTGTTCTTGCCAATGTTCTGTTACATTTTCTTATAGGTGGTATGTGTTGTTGTGGTCTCTTGAGTTTCCTCGTAGCTTTCCATAATGAGTAATCAGTATCAGATTTTGGTGATAAGCTGCTAATATATTCTTCGAAGGAATCGTTTTTCACTTCTGTTATGAGATGTTTTATTCGTTTGCTGAGGTTATTTAAGATAGTTTTATCTTGTGGATGTTTGCTTAGTTGCCATTTTCTTCTTATTTTTCTCTTTTCACTGATAAGATCTCGGATGAGTTTGGGATAGTTTGTGATATTTTTGTTTGTTTTATTCGTTGTTGGAGTGGATTTTTGAGTGGCTCTTTGAATGGAGCTTGTTAATAGTTCTACAGCTTTGTCTATTTCAGTTTCAGTTTTCAAAGGTATCTGCAGATTAATTTCGTTGTTTAGGTACATCCTAAAATGTTCTCAGTCAGTTTGTCTGTTATGTAGAGTGGGTCTTCTTTCTTTTTGGATGATTGTTGTACTAACAGTAACTATGACTGGCGAGTGATCAGAAGACAGATCGAAGCATTCTTCTACTTTGATGAAATTTGAGCAGATATCTAGTAAATCCGGAGTTTTATTTAAGTCTGTGGGCCAGTATGTTGGTTTATTTGTGCTTAACGGGACGTATTTTCTTGCGGTGACTACAGCTTCTAGTTCCCTGCCCTTTGGATATTCAACAAGATATATAAGCACAAAATGTAATAGGTAGTAAATTAGCTTTAATTAAGCATCTTTATTTACAAAATAATTATTATTTATAGTAAATTGTTGTAAACATTACTAACTTTATTAACCGCGTTTTTAAGTACACTATTTTTAAATATAATGGAACAACTTCCAAAACGGAAATTATCACACATTTTGAGAAAAAAATAAATTGACGTTTATGTGATAAAACATTCCAGATATTGTCATTGTAATGTAACAGGATATACTGGCGATACCTATATACGCGCTGATATACTGCTTTGACTACTCAAAATAGATGGCGTGTAAACGTCTTAGGCCCGGTTTTTCCATCTTCTGATAAAGTTTTGGTTTAGTAACTACTAGTTATGTTTATTCCGCCTCGTTAACAGAAGATAGCATTTTTGAGTTGATCAATACTTATTTATTCTATAGTTAGTTAACAGAAGGTTAGCTATCAGAGAGTTAAAATATGAATAATTTTTATAAGGTTGGTAGCCCTAGCTGTCATAATTTGAGAAAATAGTGTAAACAATCTTGATTTCAGTGTGTTTAGTGTGTGTTCTGTAATTTCGTTATTCTTTCCTTAATTCATTATTATTTTTAAAAATGAGTGATATCAAGAAAGGAAGATCTCGATCTGTTAATTTTAGTAGTGTAGAGGTTACAAAATTATTAAAATTAATAGATAAGTATAAAACAATAATTGAGTCCAAAAAAACTGATTCGGTTTCGTGGAAAGAAAAAGACCAATGCTGGGATCAATTAGAAAAAGAATTTAATGCATCATCTGAACAATATCCACGTAATAAAAAAATCTGAAAACTAAATATTAGTCATTAAAAAAGGAATTGAAAAGGGAAATTTCAAAAAATAATGTGGAATTATTTAAAACTGGTGGAGGCTCTGCAGAGATCGATATTTTAACTTCAGACGAAGAACTATTGTGGTCATTTATATCTTTGTCTATTACAGGACTACCCGCTCGCCAAGATAGCGATTATGGTAAGTAATGTGTAATGAAAGCATTAAATTATCAATAATACATATATATTTCTTTATTGCAGCAATTAACTTAACGGAGCAAGTGCAAATTGAAAGCAGTTGTTCGAAAATTATTATAATGAAGAACAAGATACATCTTGTTCTATTGAACTCATTAAACAGTTGTTCAGCTTGATTTCTTGTGTTCAATAGTGGTGTTATTAAGTATTGTTTTACAGCATATCCACTGTCACCAAGAAGTATTCCATCATTCATCTGGTTTGTTTCAAATCTTGCATAAATTGTAGAATTTCGAAATATATGACTATCGTGACTTGAACCTGGCCATCTGCTAACAATATCAATAATTTCCAAATTTGCATTGCAAATAACTTGCACATTTAAAGAGAAATATCCTTTTCTATTACGGAAATACTCTGCGTTGTTCCCACCAGGTGACTGTATTCGTATATGTGTACAATCAATGCAACCAATTACTCTTGGAAACCTAGCAATATTATAAAATGCCTGCTGACTTTGAAAAATACCTTCGGGTGTTCTTGGAAATTGTATTAATTCTGGTGCCAATGATGCAATCGCTCTTGTAACGCGCTGTATTATTCTGCAAGCGGTTGACTTGTGTATACCTCCAAAATCACCTACTGATATTAGCATACAGCCTGTTGCATAAAATCGCAAAGCTATTAACAACTGATTCATCGGAGGTACAGCGTAATTTCTATAAGTAAATACACACAAGTTAAAAATATTGCCAATAAGTATACACTTAACATACCTACCTATCTGATAAATGTAATAATTGATCTTCAATTTTTCGCAGCAAATAAAGAACAGTATTTTTTGTCATTCTGAATCTCATGAAAAATTCTAATTCGTCCCATATTTCAAAATTATCACATCTATCTCGTACAGTATATTGTTTCCGTGGACGAAAATTGTCAATAATAAATTCAAAAATTTCTGCGTCATCCTCGTCATAAATGTTCATTATTATTATTTATTATAAACTTAGCATAAGTTGTATGAACTTTCAAGAGAGCAATCACAAGTAATAAAAATGTCAATATTTCGCACTACTTCGTGTTTACATTCGTGTGCATTCGGTTAAATATTCCGCTGGTAACTCTTCTAACTAGTAGTTGAAGCCTCTGTTAGCTATCTTGCCGGTAGCTCATATTTATTCCTCTGGTAATTTTTAACCACACATGGAACAACAGAAATTGAACTTAACAGAAGATTAAATTTAAACAAAATATTTAACTGAAAGTGGAACAACCGGCCCTTATTGGCTTATTTACTATGACGATGAATAATCTAATATATTTTTAATATATTAATATATTCCGAATGCTCAGCTGATGTTCTTAAACTCAGGCAAAACAAAATTTAATGGATATAATTCACAATAGTGTATATTTATACTCTAGTTTACTACATACACTATACAAGACCATTAAGATCATTTCCACACGTCATCGTATCAAAAAAAAATCTAATTAGAAACTAGAGCAGCATAAATTGTCGGAAAAAGTACTTTTTTTACAACCTTCCGACTGTATTAAATACATTTTGGATGGCAAGATTCTCCAGAGCTCAGACTGTGACAACATAAAGTTTTATGATAATTTATTTTAATTATGTTTGTCTTTCGCATCATGCCGAAAAGTTCGCGTACTTTCTTTAGCTCTTCGCTGTTTAATCTTATTTTTTTTTAAATAGTTAGAAAAATGTATTTATCTAAGAACAAAATATCCTTAATGGTAATTCTGATTTTCTTTTGAAACAATTAAATGTCATTAATTTAATATTACTATTGTATCTAGGATGGATTTAAATGTCCTGCTATATTTGTGTGAAACCCTCAGATTACGGTGCACAATTTAACAAATAATTTTCAATTTTAATTTACCTAAATATTATTTCTATTAAATATTAATATCTCATTTGTGACTTTATCTTTCATAAACTTCTCTAAATTAAATATTAGCATTCTTACTTTTGTGTGTTAATGATATAATGCTACAAAATACAAAATATATAGGTATATATATATATATATATATATATATATATATATATATATATATATATATATATATATATATATATATATATATATATATATATATCTATAATAACTATAAATAAATCAATATAAATATATCATCACGCCTTTTACCCATTACTGGGTGTAGTACTCTGCCGTAACAGATCTTGATAAGTGATATATTTCTTTGCGTAAAGTGCGGTTACCAGCCGTCAAATCACGGCCCTAAAAATGTTAGTAAAGCATATAAAAGTATTGCCAATGATATTATAACTTTTAAACTTCAATTTGTGTAATGTTTTATTTATTTTTGCAGATAAGGATAAAAGCATTTTAGAAGATATTTTAGTGAGAGCGAAGAAGATAATGTTGACATTTCTCGAAATTTATGACAGATCAGGTTAGGTCAATGTTTTTCTCTCTGACATATTTCTGCCACCACATCATCTGTTTTGCCTTTAGCATCATCATCTACAATATTCATACAGTCCGAGGGGCACCGACTCGAGACAAGGATGTCTTCCAAGGTCGTAACGACCGTGATGCCTACAAAATTTTACTTTCCTCTAGATGTATAATTAGTTTTAATTTATAATAATTATGATTATCGTATTAATCATCTGTAGTACTCCGTTGCCAAGGATTTTGATTCTTTATTTTATTTTAAACATCAGTTGTGTTACCTTCTTCATTTCAATTTTATATTTTTGGAGATTTTTTAATGAGAGCGAAGAAAACAATATCGGCATTTCGCGTTTTAAATAAATTATTAAAAAAAAATCTATATAAATATTTTGTTGGTGTTTTCATTTCTCGTGTTTTATTTAATAATAAACTTCACCGGACCCGAAATTGTAATAAACGTTACACTATCTAATATTTAAAAATTATTTTTTAATTCTTACCAGAATAAAGAGAAAAATTTAAATAAAATCAGATTTGAATCACAGGTGACTTTAGCATAGTTGGTTTAAATAAAGCAAATGGCTGAAATTATAGGTCCCAGGTTAAAATCCTGGCGGTATCTCAATTTTTCTCTTTATAATTGAATTTAATCCAACATATCTAAATTTATTTGTATTATAGATTCTTTAAATTTGTAATATTTGATTACCAACAAATGTGAACCACTTGTCTGGGGCTGCATTTATCCAATGTAGTTCTATGGTTGAGTTTCTTAAAACGTCTTCTGGTTTCACGATATTTTCAATGACAGTTTGCCGTTTTTAATTAGATTGGTTAAAAGTACTACACTAATTAATCCTATGTAGGCGTAGTAGTAAAACGTTTTTGAGAGATGCTACCTTAAATTTGGCACCCAATAGGAGGTCAGTATATTGATAAGTACGGTCCATTGATCTTATGTATATACATGCTATAATCAACTATATAACAAAGCTGTTGATATTTATCTGGAACAAAAATATTAACTTGATTATCCAATTCTCATTCCTAACTAGCAGTCAAGAGGCCTATGCCATCTTTATTGATTTTTAAAAGACCTTTTTCTCTTTACCACATACTATGCAAGTTATATCAGCTGGGCATAAACGATAAGATTACTAGATAGTTAAAAAATATTTATGGAAATACAAATCTAAGAAACAGTATGAACAATGAATTATCTGAGGATATAGAAATTACCTAGGAAGTTTTACAAGGACAATGCTCGAGCCAGATACTATTCGCGTTTTACATCTTAGACATAAAGAATTTTATTAGACAACAAATTGTCAAGGACACTATATAAACAATAAAACTGACATCCTTTCGCTGCAGTATGCGGACAACATAGAAATATTCGCCAACAGACATTCAAAGTAACCTGAACGCATTAATAGATTAATGTGCTGGGTCCTGAATTACTATATGAAGCTGAGGTATAGGACCTATCTCATTGTAAAGATTTCGAAAAAGAACTAACACCATACTTTCAATATATATATATATATATATATATATATATATATATATATATATATATATATATATATATATATATATATATATATATATATATATATATATATATATATATATATATATATATATATATATATATATATATATATATATATATATACCGAGTGTAACACGAAAAGTGAAACATAGGCGTTTAACATGGCAAATCAGTTTTTCCGTGCGCATTGCTTCCCTAATTATTTTAGGAAAAAATGTTTCAAATAAATGTTGTAAAGCATAAAATTCTATATCCTAATCAATAAACAAAATTCATTTTGACTACTTCATAACTGCAGAAATTAAATTTGAAAATTCACGTAATTTCAATTTAATAGTAATAGCCATAGAATTAAAAACAAGAGATGACCAAATGCGTAACGTTTTATACGTCAAATTATTAGTATTTATTTTGACCAACTGTGATATTAAATCAATATTAGAGTTTATTATTATCAAAAATGAATAATTATTCAGATGAAGAAAAGTTGCAAATAATTCTATGGCATTATTCTGGCCATAGTTTACGACTAATTCGTGACTATATTAGCGCTATTTGGCAGCATCATGATATTCCTAGTACGGCAACTATTCAGAGGTTTATAGTAAAGTTTGAAAAGACAGGAACACTAAATTTCAAGAAAGAAATAAATGAAAGAAATTACAACAATGAAGAAATTATTCTTGCTTTAATAGAACTGGAGCCAACAATGAGTGTGCGGGTAATTTCCAGAGAACTAAATATAAATTTTATGACAGTGCATAGAATTCTCAAAAAACATAAATACATTCCTTTTAAATTTCAAAACCACCAAAATATTTTGGAACGAGATTTTGAACTGCGTGCCTCATTCTGTGAAATAATGATGGAGAAATCAAATTGTAATAGAGAATTTTTAAGTAGTATTTTATTCACAGATGAATGCACATTTACCATGAATGGCGAACCAAACTGTTACAATTATCGGTACTGGTCACAAAATAATCCACATAATATTGTAGAATCTAGGACACAATATCGTCATTCTGTCAATGTGTGGGCAGGAATTTTTGGTGATAAAATCATTGGCCCATTCTTCATCCAACGAATAAATTCAGCATCATATTTGAATTTATTAATTAATGCTGTTGGACCACAAATTGTTGAAACAAAGAAAATGTGTGGTTCCAGCATGATGGCTGCCCTGCACATAGCACTAGAGAAGTTGTGGAATATCTAAACCATGTATTTCCATTTAAAATCTTATGTTTATAAAAAAAGATACCAGACTTTAGAAGAACTTAAAAATGCTATATTACAAGAATGCCAGAAAATAAATAATCGACAAATAAAGAATACTCGAGAAAGCTTCTACTACAGATTAGGTTATTGTTTAGCTCAAAACGGTGGACTATTTGAACATCTAATTTAACAATTTAAGAATATTTAGTTTGTTGATGTTTTTATTGAATTAAATTTATGTTACATTAATTAATTTGTTAAATAACAACCTACCTTAAATATTTTATCGAGTTTATTATTTTATTGTTCTTAAATAATAAATCTAAAAAAAAATTGCCTTATTATTATTAAATTTTTATTTAGAAAATAAATATTTAGTACGTAAAAATGATTTTGACAATATATTCTGACATTGACGTATAAAACGTTACGCATTTGTTCATCTCTTGTTTTTAATTCCATGGCTATTACTATTAAATTGAAATTACGTGAATTTTCAAATTCAATTTCTGCAGTTATGAAGTAGTCAAAATAAATTTTGTTTATTGTTTCGGATGTAGAATTTTATGCTTTACAACATTTATTTGAAACATTTTTTCCTAAAATAATTAGGGAAGCAATGCGCACGGAAAAACTGATTTGCCATGTTAAACGCCTATGTTTCACTTTTCGTGTTACACCCGGTATATATATATATATATATATATATATATATATATATGGCTGCCAAAAAACCCAAGTTTTATGATTATGAAAGAAACTGGAACAAGACACTTAGATGTATTAATTGTTGGAAAAACTATTAGATTCTGGTACATCTTAATTATTCCAGACGATAGTTATCTGAAAATTTACTACTAAAGACCATTAGCACAATTAAAAGTCACAAATGAAAAAGGAAACAAATACAACTGTATAACAAAGCTACAATACGTACTCATAAAGTCTAACTTCACTTAGGTATGGAAAAAATTGTGTTGCGTGATAATGAAAGAAGAAACTAGAAACATAAAAATGGCATTCTATGAAATGCTGAACAAGGCAGACTATGAAAAAATAAAACAGTTCTCCTACAATCCTATCGAGAAGAATGACTTGAAGAATTAGAAATTAATTAAAGCATAAGAAAAATGCCACAGGTAAGTATATTTAAGTTTTAGGTCCAGGACGGAAAAGACATTGCTAGGATTAAATATGCTATATGAAAAAAAATGTTTAAGGACAAATAGACACGTAACATCACACTTTAATCACAGATTTAAAAATCTCTAATCAAATGATTAGACGATCATTGAATTTTATTATAAATAAACGTAGCAATATATTTTTTTAAATAATTATCGAAAATATCATAAATAAAGTTTAAATTACATGTAATTATCAAAATTATCTAAAATTATAGCTATTTGTGTACCTAGAGCACGAAATACTTGTTTAACATACTGATATTAAAAGTGTGACAAAGCTTCCAGAGTTAAACAATTATTCGAGGTTACTGTATACATTTCACGAACATTAGCATATTGAAAAAGTGAATTTGCAAAGTATGAGTATTATAACTGAATATTATAATACGTGTCTTTCATACTAATTTTCCTACAGGGCATTGATTTACTTTTATTTAAACATTATTAATGAAAAGAAATAAAAATCACATCTTGCAAATTACAAAGATAATTTGCTGACAACAAAAAACATGGTTGGGGGGAGGTATAAATCTTCTACTGTAGCAGAAGGAAACGTTGAAATATATTTCAGTAAGAAGGTTGAGGTTGTACAAATGTTTCACAAGCTTCTATTTATGCTTTAATAAGTACAGAAGAAACCCCTCAGGTGCTTCTAAAAACAAACAACCCTATTAATCACAGCACTGTTAAAAACCCTGGGAAACGTTATTTCTAGGAATTTTCATTTCTGCGAGGAACAATGCTACTGTTCCTGTAAAAATATACAGTCACTGCACTATAAAAATTAATTAGAAATCAAGTAAACAATTATTATACGAGTTTTTTTACAGTTATTTAAGTAAATACTTTTATATTTACTTAAATAATTTACTAATAATAGGTAAAAAAAATGTTTTATTCTTTGATGTTACTATTTTATCATAAATTTTTGTCAAAATTAGAGTCACAAAATTGACTTTGTATATGTGTAATAGGAAAATTATATAGATTTTTTTACAGCTAGCCTAGAAACGTACCATTCTTTATCTCTCTTTGAATCATGATATTGCTCTCACTTTGGTTGCTTAGAAACCTTAACCAAGTTCAATAATTCAAAATGTTACATTATAAATAATTTATTGTATTATGTATTTTCCGAGTTTTATTGTTCCTTCTCTTCTTTAATTTCTACAATTTTCCAAATCATTTTATTTAAACCTAATAAAAAAATCTCAAATGTAACGTTAAATAATAAAAATAATGCAAAATAAGAATTTAATACTTTTTGTGGATATTAATAAACAGGTCAAATCAATATAAAAATCGCGAGAGAAATATTTTTATCCTCTCGCCTCGTTCTACAATTTTATGGCTTTAAAATTTAATTTTTATGCCTTCTTCATCTATCAACTAACATTTTGAATGCCGTAAATACCAACTAGAAGTTACACAAAATTTGTTCTAGATCTACTACATTAAAAATGACAATACGGTCATGTATTTTTTATACCTCACTTTACTATAACTTTAAATGTAAAGCTTTAATTCGTAGAAATGAAGTACTGACAGTGTTGATGTCAGTACCGGTTTAAAGTTCTAGTTGGATATTTAATTTCTCAAATAAGAAACCAGCCAAATTTCGAGAAATATGAATGGAAAATATCAGTTACAAGACATATTCCTCCTATCGTAGGCAAGTGATAACAATCATCATATCCCTACTATCCTCCAAAGATATTAGTGGTGGAGGAGTTATAAGGATAAATTTAATGAGGTAAAAAGCATTTATTGACTATGAGAAGAAAAATTGGGTTCTTATATACATAGTTCTGTACGTCGCCAGAATACCGTGAACCATATAAAAGTATATATACACTTGATGAATACTCTCACAATATAGAACGCCATCTTGAAATGACCGTTCACTAAAGGCGCATTCACGATTTTTCCTTCTTTTCAATGTGAATGCGATTGGAAGCATTGATTTAGAGCGGTACGTATAATATTATTTGATATATATATATATATATATATATATATATATATATTGATTTAGAGCGGTACGTATAATATTATTTGATATATATATATATATATATATATATATATCAAATAATATTATACGTACCGCTCTAAATCAATGCTTCCAATCGCATTCACATTGAAAAGAAGGAAAAATCGTGAATGCGCCTTTAGTGAACGGTCATTTCAAGATGGCGTTCTATATTGTGAGAGTATTCATCAAGTGTATATATACTTTTATATGGTTCACGGTATTCTGGCGACGTACAGAACTATGTATATAAGAACCCAATTTTTCTTCTCATAGTCAATAAATGCTTTTTACCTCATTAAATTTATCCTTATAACTCCTCCACCACTAATATCTTTGGAGGATAGTAGGGATATGATGATTGTTATCACTTGCCTACGATAGGAGGAATATGTCTTGTAACTGATATTTTCCATTCATATTTCTCGAAATTTGGCTGGTTTCTTATTTGAGAAATTAAATATCCAACTAGAACTTTAAACCGGTACTGACATCAACACTGTCAGTACTTCATTTCTACGAATTAAAGCTTTACATTTAAAGTTATAGTAAAGTGAGGTATAAAAAATACATGACCGTATTGTCATTTTTAATGTAGTAGATCTAGAACAAATTTTGTGTAACTTCTAGTTGGTATTTACGGCATTCAAAATGTTAGTTGATAGATGAAGAAGGCATAAAAATTAAATTTTAAAGCCATAAAATTGTAGAACGAGGCGAGAGGATAAAAATATTTCTCTCGCGATTTTTATATTGATTTGACCTGTTTATTAATATCCACAAAAAGTATTAAATTCTTATTTTGCATTATTTTTATTATTTAACGTTACATTTGAGATTTTTTTATTAGGTTTAAATAAAATGATTTGGAAAATTGTAGAAATTAAAGAAGAGAAGGAACAATAAAACTCGGAAAATACATAATACAATAAATTATTTATAATGTAACATTTTGAATTATTGAACTTGGTTAAGGTTTCTAAGCAACCAAAGTGAGAGCAATATCATGATTCAAAGAGAGATAAAGAATGGTACGTTTCTAGGCTAGCTGTAAAAAAATCTATATAATTTTCCTATTACACATATACAAAGTCAATTTTGTGACTCTAATTTTGACAAAAATTTATGATAAAATAGTAACATCAAAGAATAAAACATTTTTTTTACCTATTATTAGTAAATTATTTAAGTAAATATAAAAGTATTTACTTAAATAACTGTAAAAAAACTCGTATAATAATTGTTTACTTGATTTCTAATTAATTTTTATAGTGCAGTGACTGTATATTTTTACAGGAACAGTAGCATTGTTCCTCGCAGAAATGAAAATTCCTAGAAATAACGTTTCCCAGGGTTTTTAAGTGCTGTGATTAATAGGGTTGTTTGTTTTTAGAAGCACCTGAGGGGTTTCTTCTGTACTTATTAAAGCATAAATAGAAGCTTGTGAAACATTTGTACAACCTCAACCTTCTTACTGAAATATATTTCAACGTTTCCTTCTGCTACAGTAGAAGATTTATACCTCCCCCCAACCATGTTTTTTGTTGTCAGCAAATTATCTTTGTAATTTGCAAGATGTGATTTTTATTTCTTTTCATTAATAATGTTTAAATAAAAGTAAATCAATGCCCTGTAGGAAAATTAGTATGAAAGACACGTATTATAATATTCAGTTATAATACTCATACTTTGCAAATTCACTTTTTCAATATGCTAATGTTCGTGAAATGTATACAGTAACCTCGAATAATTGTTTAACTCTGGAAGCTTTGTCACACTTTTAATATCAGTATGTTAAACAAGTATTTCGTGCTCTAGGTACACAAATAGCTATAATTTTAGATAATTTTGATAATTACATGTAATTTAAACTTTATTTATGATATTTTCGATAATTATTTAAAAAAATATATTGCTACGTTTATTTATAATAAAATTCAATGATCGTCTAATCATTTGATTAGAGATTTTTAAATCTGTGATTAAAGTGTGATGTTACGTGTCTATTTGTCCTTAAACATTTTTTTTCATATAGCATATTTAATCCTAGCAATGTCTTTTCCGTCCTGGACCTAAAACTTAAATATACTTACCTGTGGCATTTTTCTTATGCTTTAATTAATTTCTAATTCTTCAAGTCATTCTTCTCGATAGGATTGTAGGAGAACTGTTTTATTTTTTCATAGTCTGCCTTGTTCAGCATTTCATAGAATGCCATTTTTATGTTTCTAGTTTCTTCTTTCATTATCACGCAACACAATTTTTTCCATACCTAAGTGAAGTTAGACTTTATGAGTACGTATTGTAGCTTTGTTATACAGTTGTATTTGTTTCCTTTTTCATTTGTGACTTTTAATTGTGCTAATGGTCTTTAGTAGTAAATTTTCAGATAACTATCGTCTGGAATAATTAAGATGTACCAGAATCTAATAGTTTTTCCAACAATTAATACATCTAAGTGTCTTGTTCCAGTTTCTTTCATAATCATAAAACTTGGGTTTTTTGGCAGCCATATATATATATATATATATATATATATATATATATATATATATATATATATATATACCGGGTGTAACACGAAAAGTGAAACATAGGCGTTTAACATGGCAAATCAGTTTTTCCGTGCGCATTGCTTCCCTAATTATTTTAGGAAAAAATGTTTCAAATAAATGTTGTAAAGCATAAAATTCTACATCCGAAACAATAAACAAAATTTATTTTGACTACTTCATAACTGCAGAAATTGAATTTGAAAATTCACGTAATTTCAATTTAATAGTAATAGCCATGGAATTAAAAACAAGAGATGAACAAATGCGTAACGTTTTATACGTCAATGTCAGAATATATTGTCAAAATCATTTTTACGTACTAAATATTTATTTTCTAAATAAAAATTTAATAATAATAAGGCAATTTTTTTTTAGATTTATTATTTAAGAACAATAAAATAATAAACTCGATAAAATATTTAAGGTAGGTTGTTATTTAACAAATTAATTAATGTAACATAAATTTAATTCAATAAAAACATCAACAAACTAAATATTCTTAAATTGTTAAATTAGATGTTCAAATAGTCCACCGTTTTGAGCTAAACAATAACCTAATCTGTAGTAGAAGCTTTCTCGAGTATTCTTTATTTGTCGATTATTTATTTTCTGGCATTCTTGTAATATAGCATTTTTAAGTTCTTCTAAAGTCTGGTATCTTTTTTTATAAACATAAGATTTTAAATGGAAATACATGGTTTAGATATTCCACAACTTCTCTAGTGCTATGTGCAGGGCAGCCATCATGCTGGAACCACACATTTTCTTTGTTTCAACAATTTGTGGTCCAACAGCATTAATTAATAAATTCAAATATGATGCTGAATTTATTCGTTGGATGAAGAATGGGCCAATGATTTTATCACCAAAAATTCCTGCCCACACATTGACAGAATGACGATATTGTGTCCTAGATTCTACAATATTATGTGGATTATTTTGTGACCAGTACCGATAATTGTAACAGTTTGGTTCGCCATTCATGGTAAATGTGCATTCATCTGTGAATAAAATACTACTTAAAAATTCTCTATTACAATTTGATTTCTCCATCATTATTTCACAGAATGAGGCACGCAGTTCAAAATCTCGTTCCAAAATATTTTGGTGGTTTTGAAATTTAAAAGGAATGTATTTATGTTTTTTGAGAATTCTATGCACTGTCATAAAATTTATATTTAGTTCTCTGGAAATTACCCGCACACTCATTGTTGGCTCCAGTTCTATTAAAGCAAGAATAATTTCTTCATTGTTGTAATTTCTTTCATTTATTTCTTTCTTGAAATTTAGTGTTCCTGTCTTTTCAAACTTTACTATAAACCTCTGAATAGTTGCCGTACTAGGAATATCATGATGCTGCCAAATAGCGCTAATATAGTCACGAATTAGTCGTAAACTATGGCCAGAATAATGCCATAGAATTATTTGCAACTTTTCTTCATCTGAATAATTATTCATTTTTGATAATAATAAACTCTAATATTGATTTAATATCACAGTTGGTCAAAATAAATACTAATAATTTGACGTATAAAACGTTACGCATTTGGTCATCTCTTGTTTTTAATTCTATGGCTATTACTATTAAATTGAAATTACGTGAATTTTCAAATTTAATTTCTGCAGTTATGAAGTAGTCAAAATGAATTTTGTTTATTGATTAGGATATAGAATTTTATGCTTTACAACATTTATTTGAAACATTTTTTCCTAAAATAATTAGGGAAGCAATGCGCACGGAAAAACTGATTTGCCATGTTAAACGCCTATGTTTCACTTTTCGTGTTACACTCGGTATATATATATATATATATTGAAAGTATGGTGTTAGTTCTTTTTCGAAATCTTTACAATGAGATAGGTCCTATACCTCAGCTTCATATAGTAATTCAGGACCCAGCACATTAATCTATTAATGCGTTCAGGTTACTTTGAATGTCTGTTGGCGAATATTTCTATGTTGTCCGCATACTGCAGCGAAAGGATGTCAGTTTTATTGTTTATATAGTGTCCTTGACAATTTGTTGTCTAATAAAATTCTTTATGTCTAAGATGTAAAACGCGAATAGTATCTGGCTCGAGCATTGTCCTTGTAAAACTTCCTAGGTAATTTCTATATCCTCAGATAATTCATTGTTCATACTGTTTCTTAGATTTGTATTTCCATAAATATTTTTTAACTATCTAGTAATCTTATCGTTTATGCCCAGCTGATATAACTTGCATAGTATGTGGTAAAGAGAAAAAGGTCTTTTAAAAATCAATAAAGATGGCATAGGCCTCTTGACTGCTAGTTAGGAATGAGAATTGGATAATCAAGTTAATATTTTTGTTCCAGATAAATATCAACAGCTTTGTTATATAGTTGATTATAGCATGTATATACATAAGATCAATGGACCGTACTTATCAATATACTGACCTCCTATTGGGTGCCAAATTTAAGGTAGCATCTCTCAAAAACGTTTTACTACTACGCCTACATAGGATTAATTAGTGTAGTACTTTTAACCAATCTAATTAAAAACGGCAAACTGTCATTGAAAATATCGTGAAACCAGAAGACGTTTTAAGAAACTCAACCATAGAACTACATTGGATAAATGCAGCCCCAGACAAGTGGTTCACATTTGTTGGTAATCAAATATTACAAATTTAAAGAATCTATAATACAAATAAATTTAGATATGTTGGATTAAATTCAATTATAAAGAGAAAAATTGAGATACCGCCAGGATTTTAACCTGGGACCTATAATTTCAGCCATTTGCTTTATTTAAACCAACTATGCTAAAGTCACCTGTGATTCAAATCTGATTTTATTTAAATTTTTCTCTTTATTCTGGTAAGAATTAAAAAATAATTTTTAAATATTAGATAGTGTAACGTTTATTACAATTTCGGGTCCGGTGAAGTTTATTATTAAATAAAACACGAGAAATGAAAACACCAACAAAATATTTATATAGATTTTTTTTTAATAATTTATTTAAAACGCGAAATGCCGATATTGTTTTCTTCGCTCTCATTAAAAAATCTCCAAAAATATAAAATTGAAATGAAGAAGGTAACACAACTGATGTTTAAAATAAAATAAAGAATCAAAATCCTTGGCAACGGAGTACTACAGATGATTAATACGATAATCATAATTATTATAAATTAAAACTAATTATACATCTAGAGGAAAGTAAAATTTTGTAGGCATCACGGTCGTTACGACCTTGGAAGACATCCTTGTCTCGAGTCGGTGCCCCTCGGACTGTATGAATATTGTAGATGATGATGCTAAAGGCAAAACAGATGATGTGGTGGCAGAAATATGTCAGAGAGAAAAACATTGACCTAACCTGATCTGTCATAAATTTCGAGAAATGTCAACATTATCTTCTTCGCTCTCACTAAAATATCTTCTAAAATGCTTTTATCCTTATCTGCAAAAATAAATAAAACATTACACAAATTGAAGTTTAAAAGTTATAATATCATTGGCAATACTTTTATATGCTTTACTAACATTTTTAGGGCCGTGATTTGACGGCTGGTAACCGCACTTTACGCAAAGAAATATATCACTTATCAAGATCTGTTACGGCAGAGTACTACACCCAGTAATGGGTAAAAGGCGTGATGATATATTTATATTGATTTATTTATAGTTATTATAGATTAAAACTAATAATACATATTCTAGTGAAAAAAAAATTTGCATCTTTATGATTTCGGGCGACACCACCCATCTCTCGGGCCGTGGAATAGATACCATCTCCCTCTGTGCATTATCAACTACCTAACGCCCTTGGTGCATAAATTAATATTATATTTATTTCAACAAAATACCTACAGTCTGTTGAGATTAAATTAATATGAATGAAATAGTAAAAATTTCTGAAATAAAATTAATATCTCTTTATTATAGCTAAAGAAAGAAAACTTTTATTTGGAAAATATGTATAAGTTAGTTAATCAATCAGAGCGAGTGGAATTGTTCCAAAGTCCATAATTTATCTCTAGCGTGTTTACACAATCCTGCAAGATTTTCAAACTAAAACATCGATTTTCAATTAGGCAACTCATCAATATGCATCACAGAGTGGAACGCAATCATGTCCGAAAATATGAACTTAAAACTTATTCATAAAAGTTATATTAATATTTAAAACAGAAATTAAAATCTATGTAAAAATGCCCGACTTTAATTTTAAATACCAAAGTGACATGGATTACCTTCTTATAATTTGCCTGAGCAGTGGAGATAATTTTTTAATACGATTTTTTGCTCACTTTTACAGTTAAGTATATTTGACGTGCAGAAAATCTAGCAAGTCGTTCCACAACGAATACAATTTTGGGATAATTATCTTTCATAACTTTTAAAACTAAACAATTTAAATTAAATTTATGAACTCAGAAAAATTGATGGTACATTTGTTTAAAGTTTTATTTAGGATACTGAAGTTTTTTAAATATTTAATTAAATTTTAGTACTATTAGCTTTTTGATTTCATTGATTTTGTCAGGTGTTTGTGGTTTTTCTATATTTTTCTGAATTCACACTTAATGATAGATATTTTCAATTTTGACATTGAAATGAATCTTATGCAGCTATATTAATAGTAGTGGCATCGAGACGGGATTACCTGTCCTAGTAAAATATATATGGGAAAAAATGTGAACTTTCCCGATAATATAGTGAAATATGCTCCAGCATAATCTTGTTACGACGAGCGTTTCATTTTTCATGTACAAGTAGATGAAATCGAAAAAAAAAATTAGTTTGATGAAAAATATTGCATCGATATCACAAATGATAATAATTATTCTTAGTGCCAGTTTCTAATGCAATATTTTTTCAATTATCCAGCAGATAATTATCGGAAACTTTAGTCGGAGATGAAAAAACTGACCCTTTGTAGTACGAATATAATTATTTGTCTCTTGAACATTACTTGATATTTATTGTTGTAATAGTAGGGAAATAACTCAATAAAGAGCCGGGTCATTATCATCTATCTAACGCCCTTGATGTATGAAATACCATTATATAAATTTATATTTTCTTTGAGTAAATGTTCAGATATTTAATTAGTTATATTTTTTTATTACTACATTTCTATTTACAAATATATGACATGTATTCAATATTTATTTATTAAAAATGATTAATATTTCATTGGCAAAAAATACTTATTTTTAGGATTTATGTAATATTAAACTAAAAAACTAAAATTCTATTTAGGAAATTTTATCTAATGTCTCACTTTTGGCACGAATTTAGAAAAATCATTTTATTAAAACGTGACTTCTTGTTTAAATGTCAAATTTAGCATATAAGTTGAGCTAATGTCAAATTAATGTAAAAGAAAAATAAGTTGTAAAATGTAATAGGGGAAACAGTAAAATATTCAAACGTACCGAAAAGATAAAAGTATTTTTTTCGCTACATCGCTCTGTACTCGTATTTTTATTCGCGTTTGTAGTCTACGAGGTATGATTTATTCAAGAGTGGAAATACTGAAAATCGTCCGTAGCACTTATTCTCTTCTATGTTTATTCTTCGTTCTTTCTTTGTGTTTCGTGTCGCAATCATTCGTCTGGTCTCTCAACGAAAATAATATTTATTGGTTCAATTTATAAAACAATTTTTGTAGGGGATAAAATGCAATGCAAGTAATCGACGCTACTTTACCGAATAATATTTGTAACGTGGATATTCACTTAATTTATTCAATTAGATCAATATTTAATGTTAATAAGAAGTCTTTAGCTAAAAGTTTATAGAACACACATACAATAACAAAATTACTACACGTATACTAACAACAGCCATTTAAAAAAATTACAACAATCTGCACTTACACAACATGCCATTAACAGTCAACGCCAATTTGGATTCAATATTACAAACATAGTACATACCTATATGCCCTAGTTTGCAATCAGACTTATTCTTGGAAATGATTTATATCATTGCCAATTCTAGTTCCATCAACTTACTCACCAACACTCAGAACCTTAATCCGTGGATATTACAAACTCTAAATTGATAAGTTCATCGGCGAGTAGTAGAAACACATATAGCAACCGACATTTACCATTATTTACCATATTTTCGCTTTTACAGTTGCATTGTTCTTCATATCAACTCATTGCACTTTTATTGCAACATCACTATGTAAGTTCTTGTAATACTTTGGCTGGATTATTAAGCCTCTTTTTTATAATATATTGTGTTTTTAGCCAAAGATGGCAGTATTTACTACCGAAATATAATAATTAAATTCAAGTATTATTTTCTCTTTATTAATCCTTACCAAATACTGATTATTTATCAACATTTATTATTCATTAAATCAATATTATTACGTTATATTATTAGTTAACAATTAAAAAAAATAACTTTCCTCTTATTGTAAAAATAATTAAAACTACAAGCTTACTCCTAAATATTGTGTGGTGCAATCTTGTTCGGTGCACTGCACTCAACACAAAGACAGAATTTTCCGTTCTTCAAACTTGACAACGTATGTATATCTTAGTTATATTGGTGCGTTAAAACTTTAAAACTTTAGATTGACAACAATATTTGAAAAAATTTATAAGTGTTTTTAAATGTTTGTTCATTTATTTCATTCAATTATTGTATTTTTCTTATATGTATTAGCTTAGTTTTTACTTAGTAGTCCTAATTATTAATTTTATTTTAGTTTTAATATTTTTATTAATTTTAATTGATAATATAAGTTTAGTTTTTATGTTAACAACTAAAAATTTAAACGCGATAAATTAATTGAATTAGCAAAACAAAAAACAAATGTAGAGAAATAAAAGTAAATGTAGAATTTAATTTAAATGCATTATATGACTTAAAAGGCTTTAATCAATGAAATACTGAATCATCACTGAATACAAAAAAGAGAAGAAATTTAAAAGACTAGAAAGGTCTTAGTTACATATATTTCAAGTTTACAATATTTATGTCTCAGGGTTTAAGAGGACATACTTCTCAAAATTCAAATTACTATACTTCATTCAAAAGATATATCTGAACTTTTTAAAAATTGCTAGACAGTAGCTTTTTATTTAAGTGATTATCTTAAGATAGGTATCTTAAATGAAACACTAAAACTAATTAAGGAAGCTGCAATTAATAATAAATTATTATTAAAAATAAAGAAACATAACTTTTATGCTATAATTATGGACGAGACTACTCATATTTTCACAAATGAATAAATTGCGGTGTGTTTTACAACAGTCAATGAAACGCAGGATGTTATTAAACATTTTTTTGGTTTTTATAAAACTTCCAGTACTACTTATGAATCACTTTTTAAAATTGTGTAAAATATTTTAGCTCGTTTCCAGTTTTGTAAACGATTGCAGGAGTCCACGTTATGACGGACCAAAAATGTAACTGTTCATTTAGAAGGTTTGCAAGTGAAAATAAATCATTAGAAACACGAGCTGTATATAATCATTGTTTCCCTCACAATCTGAATTTAATTGTGTAACGTGCAATGCGGATAATCCCTAAAGACTTTTTGGCGAAAATGAGAGAATTTATAAAATCAGGAACTATTCAAACACAACAATCAAAATCAAAAAACGTCGATGAAGATGATAAACTACCACTATAAAATATACCGTCCATAAATCCATTTTGTCAAAGCAGAAGCAAATCACTTACATCGATTTTAGATAATTTCGTGATATTAACTGCTTTTTTGCAAAAAGTTCATAATGAATGTAATAATGACACGATCATAATCAAACAGACATTTAAAAAAATTAGAAGAATTTGTAAGTTTATTTTTAATAAGTTAGTTTTTACAAAACAGATTGAATTTTTACAAAATTAGAGAGAAAATAATCAATTGTGGCAAGATTGCATTTCGATTATAGCGAATTTTTTTATGGATAAACCTTTTTTTCACGCAAGAGGACAGCTCCAAAACTAAAACAATACAATGAGGCTGACGATGCTTATAATTTTGTTAATCTAAAATAAACGTATCGTGTACTGTTCTCTGAAATTATAGACACTGCAATTTCTTAATTATAAATTAGATTCAGTGGTGAAACTATACAATACTTGGAAGAAATTGAAATTGAAAACTTCGTATTACGTAGTTTTATTTCCGATTTCTATACAAATTAACGTTAATAAGGAAACATTACTTCTGCATAATAATATGTTTTTTGACGTTTACTTTCAAAACACTGAAAAGATTATTTTATAGTTTATATTCGGTTAAATAATTTGCAATAATGCTATCTAATTTTTTAATTTCTAAGACAAATGAAAATATAAAGCAACTACCGCCAGAACTTATGAAATATCCCATTACCATTCTCAGTTACCTCTTGCACTGCGGAGAGATCTTTCTCGGCTCTAAGAAATTTGAAAACTTATTTAAGGTCTACAATGATATAAATAGTATAACCATTTTAAACGTTCATAAAAATTTAACAAATAATATTTATTATAAACACAGAGGTAATATCTTTATTAAAAAAAGCTACTCTGCTTCGTAACAGTTTTGGTCTGGAGTAATTTTTTATAGTTTATATTGTGTTAAATAATTTGCCAAAAAAATGGTCCATAAGTTTAGAATAATTAATATACTCATATACTCTTTGCTATCTAAAGACTCAAGTATAGGCATGTGTCAAAAATATTGTCATTCAGGTTTTTTATTGATTCTTTCAAAATTTTACACCCAAGAGAAACATTAAAACTGGCCGGCACTGGTCTTAGTTACTATTACTTTCGTTTATTATTTGTATTCCATGCTAAAATCTAATTCAATATTTAAAAAAGGTACCTTACCATTTAGTTAATGAAATAAAAAAATTCTGACAAAACATAAAACAGCATTAAAATTTTTTATAACGAGCGACACTTGACACATTATTGTTGCAATATTGCTTAATATCATAGAGTGGCAAGATTTCACATTAGTTTAACTGCGTTTAAGTAGTTTGGATTCAACTAGATGCTATAACTACAGGTCCCCTACAGTGCCATAACTAGAGCCAGGCAAATAGGGAAATCGAAATTCTATTAAGGGTGCAAGACTTTTAATTGGATAAAATATATTACATTATATTAAATCCACAGAGATTGGTAACCAATTAATATTATTGATTTTGATTGTTTAGCATTTACAAGAGTGCGATTTATTTTTTCATTGTTGCTTTTTCAGCGTATATTGCTAATATCATCAGTGTTCAGTCAGATATCGCTTTTTATTATCTTCTAGATCATAGATGGGAGGTCTAAGGGGTAGTGATGCGCAATTCATAGCCTCTCCTACTCAATTCCTATCCTCACCGCCAAGTGGTGATCCCCGGGAAACTGCATATGCAGGGCTGACGAGGAAGGAAGAATTGGTCCTCCGGAAAGGGGGTTGGACGTAAGGTTAACAACCTTATTCTGGAAAAAGACACTGTTACGAAGGATCAGCCAAGCCTCGGATTAGGACGGAAACCCAGAAGACGACAAAGCAAGAATCAGGAATACGCAAGAGGGCTAATTGTCACCTGGAACGTAAGAACACTCTACCGCCCAGGAGCGCTCAATGAACTTAAAGAGATATGCTCTAAGAGAAGGTGGGACATAGTGGCGTTACAAGAAATCAGATGGCCGGGACATGGGACATTAGAAGGAAAGGACTACATACTCCTGTACAGTGGCGATAAGTCAAAGCACGAACTAGGGACAGGTTTTTTAGTTAAAAAGGCGCTGAAACCGATCATAATAGATTTCCAACCAATGAGTGAGCGGTTGTGCAGACTAAGAATGAGAGGGAAATTCTTCAACACATCAATAATTAACTGCCATAGTCCAACTGAAGATAAGGACGAAGTTATCAAAGAAACCTTTTATGAGCAGGTTGGACGCACCTACGACCTCTGTCCCAAGTATGATATAAAGATAATCTGTGGGGACCTGAATGCACAAGTTGGACGCGAAGCTCACTATAAGCCTAACATAGCTGAGCACAGCCTACATGAGACTTCAAATAACAACGGTGAGAGATTAGTAAGCCTAGAAGTAACCAAACAGATGGCCATAGCAAGCACCATGTTCCCACATAAGAACATCCACAAACAGACATGGAAAACACCAGATGGACGCGTATCTAACCAAATAGATCATATTCTAATAGACGCCAGACATACACAAACAATAGAAGACATCAGAAGCTACAGAGGGCCCAACATCGAGTCCGACCACTACCCCGTAGTGGCAAAGTTCAGGCAAAGAATAAGTGTAGAGAGGAAAGTGTGTGCAAGCAGAAGAATACAAAAGTACAATCTACCAGCTCTCAAAGATGTACAAAAAAGCAAGAATATGGAATCAAAATAGAAGAAATGTTAGGATCTCAGAAATATGAATCAGATTCGATAGATAATACGTGGAAAAGACATAAAAACAGTATAATGAAAGCTGCGGAAGAGGCGTTAGGTAAAGCAGAGAAAGTTAAGAGAAATAATTGGTTTGATGATAAGTGCAAAACTGCAATCTGGAAGAGAAATAAAAAACGATTAAAAGGAGTGCGAAAACGCCAGAAGGGAGTCTAAACGAGTCACCAGGAGGAAAAAGAAAGCCATGATAGAGAAATATATTGAAGAACTAGAAGAGGCCAAGTCAAGCAATGAGAGTAGAAAGTTCTATAAGAAAATAGGCGAAATCAAACAAAGACAGCCAATGAGTATAGGCCTCATAAGAAACAAACAGGAGGAGTTAATAGGAGACGAAGCAACAGCGCTGAAGAGATGGGGCGAATATTTTCGAGAGCTATTGAACAACCCGAATTACGAGCCCGATAGAGAAGAAGACGAGGGAAGAAGACCAAACCCGCCTGAACCATGCCCCATAGAATACATACACCCCCCAACTCTTTCGGAAGTGGAACGAGCAATTCTGAGCCTTAAGAACAACAAAGCCGCAGGTATCGACGAACTGCCGGCCGAGTTATACAAAAACGAAGGAGAAAAGCTTAGCGAAGAAATATTAAGCCTCAAAGGAAAAATCAGGGAGACGGAACAAATGCCGGCAGAATGGATGCAAGCAATTATTCTCCCAATATACAAAAAGGGTGACAAAACACGATGCGAAAACTACAGAGGAATAAGCCTTCTGTGTGTAATATACAAAATACTCTCCACCATAATATATAACAGACTGATGCCATATGCAGACTATCAGTGTGGATTCCGGCCAAATCGGTCCACAGTTGACCAAATTTTCAATGTTAGGCAAATTAACGAAAAAACGATAGAATATGACCAGGCAGTGTGGCACCTGTTCGTCGACTTCAGGGCGGCGTATGATAGCATTCTCCGCTGCGAACTGTATAAAGCAATGGACGAACTAAAGATCCCAAGCAAACTAATCAGACTCACACAAATGACGATGAAAGGTACAACAGCGTCTGTTAGGGTCCGTAACCAGCTTGCAGAAAATTTCTCTGTGGAGACTGGCCTACAACAGGGTGACGCTCTAGCGCCGCTACTGTTCAATATAGCGCTACAAAGAGCAGTTAATCGCGCGAAAATAAACCAAAGCACGGGCACGGTATTCTCAAAATCTAAAGAACTTATTGGATATGCTGATGACCTGGATATCGTAGTAACCACACTAGAGAAAATAGAAGAAGTCTACAATGAGTTAGAAAAAGAAGCTAGGGGCGTGGGATTGAATGTCAATGAGCAGAAAACCAAGATAATGCGCGGCTCAAGGCAACCCAAAGCATGTCCAGAGTACCCTATGAATGGTAGAAACTTTGTGCTGGTCTCTGAGTTCACCTACCTAGGCTCGTTGGTAAATTCCAGAAATGACGAATCAGTAGAAATAACAAAGTGAATATCTGCTGGCAGCAGGTGCTATGCAGGCCTATACAACATATTTAGAAATAAGCTAGTAACAAGAGACACTAAAATAAGAATATATAAGATCCTAATAAGACCAGTGGTATCATACGGAGGCGAGACATGGACATTAAACAAAAGCGACAGCGAAAAGCTGGATAGGTTCGAGAGACGAGTACTGCGGAAAATATACGGTCCAACCCATGAAGAGGATGGCTGACATACTAAATATAACCACGAATTGTACGATCTTTATGACGAGACCCACCTATCATCATTCATACGACTGCAGCTCCTACGATGGTATGAGCACCTGAATCGCATGACAGAGGAACGGCAAGTTTACCGTATATACAAGCGCAACCCGCTGGTCGGCAGACCTGAAGGCCGCCCAAAAAACAAATGGAAGAACAACGTAATGAGGGACATGAAAGCCGCAAATATCACGTACACGGGGGACAGGACAGATTAGAAGCGACAGCTGAATCAGGCCAAGGACCAGGGATGTCTGTAGAGCCAAATCAAGAAGAAGAAGAAGATTATTATTATTATTATTATATATATATATATATATATATATATATATATATATATATATATATATATATATATATATATATATATATATATATATATGGTTCGATCCCCACAGCTGACAAACAATTTTCCCCAATTTCAATTTACCTCTGTGGCTCCCCGTACACTAATATCTATGGGGCCGTGATTTGACGGCTGGTAACCGCACTTCACGCGAAAAAATATGTCACTTACCGAAATCTGCTTAGGCAGAGTGCCACACCCAGTAATGGGTAAAAGGTGTGATGATATATATATATATATATATATATATATACTGAGTGTTAATTAAAAATCTGGCCCTAGGCGTTTAACATGGGAAATCAGTTTTTCCTTGCGTGTTGCTTCCCAATTAATTTTAGACAAAAATGTTTCGAATAAAAGTTGAAAGCTTAAAATTATGCATGTAAGCCACTAATCAGATTTTATTTGTGTCATTTCATAACCGAGAAAATAAATTTTAAAGATTTTTGAAAATTGCTTATTTGTAGCGATAGCCATGGAACTCAAACAAAATTACAAGCAACTGTAAGACATTGTAACTGTCAAAAAAGTTTGTGTTTTGTGATTTTCGTTTAATAGAAGTTAAATATGCAGACAATTAGATTGAATTATGACCAGTTATACAGCCAAAAATTAAAATTTAGTTTAAATAAATAAGGGCAAATCGAATGTTTAAAAAGAATTATAATTTAAATTTTTATGCTTAACTCTATTGATGTACCTACGTATAAAACAAATCTGTTTCCTAAATACATTGTTTTAATTTTAGAATACCTACATAGCTCACAACACATACAAAATAAAACAGAAATGAAGACAAGAATAATGTATTTATTTAATAAACAGAAAACGAGGATGCATATAATTTTATAAATAAAAAGGGGGCTTCTGGTTTAATTCTGTATATATTTAAATTCAAAAACTCGACGATTCGGTACTTTATACAAATACCTTCATCAGGACAGAAATAATAAAAATAAAATAACACATAAAAAGACAAAAATATGAAATTGAAAAATTATAAATTGTGAATCAACGGAAGCCAAGCCTTATTTAATTCCAAACCATCACAATTGTTAATATTATTTTTCTCCTTGCAAATATCAATGGCTTCTCTTATAAGTCTTCCGGTGAAACTTGTAGGTCTCGCTAAAATTTTGGTTTCTTGAAAGTTAATTTTATGTAGAAATTCTAATGCATGATGAGCAATTGAAGATTTATTTTGATAATTTAGACGAATGGCTCTCTTGTGTTCTGATAATCTTGTATGAACAGTTCTACCTGTTTGACCAATGTATGCTCTGCCACATTCGCATGGAGTTTTGTAAATACCAGACGATTGTAATGGGATTATATCTTTAACAGAATTCAGTAAATTTTTTAATTTCATATGTGGATAAAAAGAAACTTCAATATTTTTCCTAGTGAGAATTCTTCCTATTTTATCTGTTACATTTTTTACAAAAGATAAAGAAGAATAATTTTTTTTCTCAAAATCAAGTAAGATATTTTCAGTCAAAATATTTACAAGCAATTTATATTCCTCTTGAAGTTTATCAGAATGACAGATGATGTTTGCTCTATTGAAGAGACATTTAATAATACTAAATTTCTGTGCAGGATGGTGGTTTGAAGAAAAATTAATATACAAATTTGTATGGGTAGGTTTTTTATATACAGAATGAAGAATAGTGCCATCAATCTTCCTTTCCAATAAAACGTCTAGACAAGGTAATTTACCATTAATTTCAATTTCCATAGTAAACTGAATATTTTTATGAATATTATTCAAATGTAGTAGAAAATTATTTATATTGTCTTGTCCATGGGGCCAAACAGCAAATACATCATCCACATAACGAAGCCACAGAGACGGTTTCAAAGTAGAGAAAGACAAAGCACATTCTTCAAAATACTCCATGTAATAGTTCGCAATTGATGGAGATATAGGAGAACCCATCAACTTGTTTATAATAAACATTATTGAAAATAAAGAAACTAGCAGTTAAACAATGTTTGAATAATTTAATAATATCAGGTGGATAATGACGTTCTAATAGTTTGACAGTATCTTGAATAGGAACTTTGGTAAATAAAGAAGAAACATCAAAATTAACAAGAATATCAGTAGAAGATAAATGTAGATTTTTTAATATTTCAACAAAATGTAGGGAGTTCTTGATAAAAGAAGAAGAGTCACCAATATGGGGGCAGAGTTGAGAATCAAGAAACTTGGATAATTCATAAGTACAAGAAGTAATACAATTAACAATTGGTCGTAAAGGTACTTCTTTTTGTGGATCTTCGGTAAACCGTAAAATCTAGGTATATAAGGATCATTAGGTATCAAAGACTTAACCAAATCCTTATCTAAACTTGATTCTTTTAATAATTTATATGTTTGATACTTGATTGAGTTTAAAGGATTCTTGGAGACAGTAATATATGCTGGATCATTCAATATTGTTTGTGCCTTATTAATATAGTCAGACTTGTTCAAAATAACGGTAGCTTTACCTTTGTCAGCCGGAAGAATTTAAATTCTGCTGAAGAAATATTAGAACTTGGTGGTTTAGCATTTCTTAAAACACGTACAGTTTCTAAGCGAACTTCTTCTGCTACATCATTAGGGAGCCTCTGTATCGACGATTCAACAGCTGTTACAATATCTTCAATATGAATACGACGTGGAGATATTCCAAAATTTAAACCTTTAGACAAAATTGAGTAAGCAGAATCTGGAAAAGGGTAATCACTTAAATTCACTACAAGTTTTTCTTTCGGAAGAGACTTTTTTGTGAAAGACAGATGTTGTTTATTAAATAATAAATTAAATTTTTCTTTTTGACAAGATAAAATCGAGTCATGTAATCTCTCAACTCTCAGTGAAATAGTTTCAAACAATGAGGACCAATGTTCCTGACTAATTCGGTTACTCAAAAATATGTGATAATTAAACAAAGATCTATCAAGACGATCAAGTTGAAATCTAATGTATCCAATTCTTGCTCTAAGAAGCAGAAGACTAGTTTTATTTAATATATTTCTGGCTTGTTCTTAAATGAAAATTTATTCGAAGGAAATTCGGGACGGTATTAGTATCTCTACATCTACTAAATCACATAATCTTGCTGTCTATAATATAATATTATAATAATATAATATATATAATATAATATATAATTTTATATTAAATGTTCGAATAACCCTCCATTTTTCGCTAAACAATACCCAAGTCTATTATAAAAGCCGTCTCTAACATTACGCAGCTGTCTGGCATTTATTTTTCTACATTCATTGGATATTGCATCTTTAAGTTGTTCAATATTTTCAAATCTTTTTCTGTTTACAACACTTTTCAAGTGTCCCTACAAAAAAAGTCGCACGGTGTTAAATCGGGTGACCGTGCAGGCCAATTAATTGTTCCTCCTCTGCCAATCCAACTGTTCGGGAATGTATCATTTAAATACTGTCGTACTACATGAGCATTATGTGTAGGACATCCATCATGTTGAAACCACACATTTTCCAAATTTAAAGTAGCAATCTCTGGTCCCACCTTCTCGATAAGAAGTTCTAAGTATTTGTTAGAATTGATTTTTTCAATAAAAAACGGTCCAATTATATGGCTACCAAGTATACCAGCCCACACATTTACCCTTTGCATGTACTGAGAATTAGTTTCTAAGATGTTGTGCGGATTATGCTGTGACCAATACCGACAATTATGTAGATTTGCCTTTTTGATTAAAGTAAACGTATATTCGTCCGTAAAACAAATATTTTTTATAAAATTTCTATTTTTATTTGCCATAATAATTTCGCAAAAGTTGGCACGATTTACATACTCATTTGGAAGAAGATCCTGATGGCAGTGGAACTTGTATGGATAGAATTTATATTTCTTAAAAATATTGTATCCTGATACATGGCTAATTCCGACTTCGGTAGCGATTTCCCTTAAACTAAGGGTAGGGTTTGCTTCAATTATGGCCAAGACATTTGCTTCATTATTATAAGACACATGATTAATTTCTTGATTCTTAAAATGTATTGTTCCAGCCTTTTCAAAATTTTTAATAAAAGTTTCTATTGTGGTTTTATTTGGAATTCGTATATGTGTCCAGACTACACTTATTAAATCACGTATTTTTCTGTAGCTTTGTCCAGAGTAGCACCATTTTATGATCCGAAGATTTATTTATGAGAAAACTGTTCCATACTTTCAAAAATATTTGTTTATAAACGAAAATTACAAAACACAAACTTTTTTTGACAGTTACAATGTCATACAAATGCTTGTAATTTTGTTTGAGTTCCATGGCTATCGCTACAAATAAGCAATTTTCAAAAATCTTTAAAATTTATTTTCTTGGTTATGAAATGCCACATATAAAATCTGATTAGTGGTTTACATGCAGAATATTAAGATTTCGAACTTTTATTTGAAGCATTTTTGTCTAAAATCAATTGGGAAGCAACGCGCAAGAAAAAACTGATTTCCCATGTTAAACGCCTATGGCCAGATTTGTAATTAACACCCTGTATATATATATATATATATATATATATATATATATATATATATATATATATATTAGGGTGGCCCTTATTTTGGGTAAGTTCGAATTTAGTCGGTCTCCACCCGAAATGTGGTTTAAAATCACAAAAAATAAGGGCCAGCCTAATATATATATATATATATATATATATATATATATATATGTGTGTGTGTGTGTGTGTTTTATTCATAGTGGCTGTAAATACTGCACTTCTCGTCTCTCTTAATCCTTTGAAAGAATATATAAAGGGATATCTAAAAGGAAGTAATTTTGACATGTTATGTAATTAGGATTAGGAACTGTTTTATTCTTTCAGAGTATATTAATTAATTAATTAATTAAATTCTTTATTATCCAACAGGCCAAGGCCCTATTACAGAATAGTATTAAGTATACAAGTAAAAGTAAAGAAATAAAGTGAGAAAATTAATTAAAAGAGAAAATTAATGTTTATAGTAATACGTCAAGCTTACGTCTAAATTCCTTAAAATTAGCAGAGAAATCCAAATCATCAAAAAAACTATTGACTAGATGACATATATCAATAATTGGTGAATGATAATGATAATGAGTATAAGAAAAATTTCAAAAAAATGTGAGGCTACATCTTGTGTTATGAGCATTTCTATGAAAGTTTAATTGACTAATTAGTAATATGGAAAATGATGATTATTATGTAAAAAATTCAATAGACCTTATTAACACCATTTCGTCTATAAAAATTCCGGATAATCATATATTAATATCATTAGATGTAGTATCCCTATTCACTAATATAACATTAGAATTAATAGTAGAAGTTAATAAATTAAAGTGGAACATCATTAGTTTAAAAACGAATATACCTCAGAAAGAATTTTTAGAATTTACAGAATTTTGGTACAATAATAGCTATTTAGTATATGACGACAAAATATACAAACAACAATTTGGTACAACAATGGGGTCTCCACTATCACCAGTACTAGCAAATCTTGTTATGGATCGTGCGGTTTCTTCCATACTACAAAAGCTACCATTTGAAATCACATTTTTTTTTAAATATGTAGATGACATATTAACAATTGTACCTGCTAATAAAATTAAATTAGTAGAAGATGTTTTCAATAGTTTTCACAAAAATATACAATTTACGTCAGAATTAGAAACCAACAATCAAATTCCGTTCCTAGACATCTTAATAATACACAACAATGATAACACTATCTCCACTAAATGGTACAAAAACCCACACCATCAACAAGATATTGAAATTACAATTCAAATCATCCAATTCATCAAAAACTTAATATTGCCACTAACTTAAAAAATCGAGTGCTTCAACTCACATCCAGTATTTATCACTCAGAAATAAATAACACAGTTAAAAATTTATTAAAAGCTAATAACTTTCCTAATTAAACAATAAATAAACTTTTAAATAATACAAAAGGAGAGTCCAGTGACATAAGAAATAATAAAAGTGAAATAAAATACATATCTATGCCATATATTCAACGTTTAACTACTAAAATTAAAAATCTATTTAAAGAAAAATGTGAATTAACCATAGCTTACAAACAATATAAAACAATTAATGATTTATATAGCAAAATCAAAGATAAAACTAAAAAAGAATTTAATTCAAACTTAATTTATAAAATACCGTGTTCACAATGCAACAAACAATATACAGGCCAAACAAAAAGATATTTAAAAATTAGATTAACAGAACATAAAAGAAATTGTGAAAACAAAAATAAAACTATAAAATGTGCCTTAGTGGAACACTCAGAAACTAACAACCATCAGTTCGACTTCGACAACACTAAAATATTAAAAAATTGGAAAATTTTAATAAAAGATTAACTTTAGAGATGCTATATATTAAGTCGGATAAAACCAACATTAATGCACAAACGGACATAGAAAACTTAAGCAATATTTATTGCAATTTAATAAAAAATCAGTGTGTGTAATTATAGTTCCCACAATACATTTTTGTCTTTTATTTTGCCTAACTACATTTTATCATTCTCTTTTAATTCGTTATTTTTCCACTCCATGCTTGATTCGTTTGTTTAATTTGGTTGTAAAAATTAATTTAATTTTTTTGTTCCCATTCTGTGACTAGATTTAAAACTATGATCATGATTTTTTGTAATGTTCTTTTTAATGTGTTTTATTGTTAGTGTTAAGAGTTGTTGTAATTTTAAACCTTTTTGACTATTTATTATTTTAAATTGTGACTATTATGTTCAGTTTTTTTAAACATTTTGTTTATGTTAATTACTAGACATTACATGTAAGTTTTTTGTTTCTGTGTTATTATAAAAAATAAGTTCTTGTTAATTACTTGTAGATCCCTGAAGAAGGCGATGGTTATTACCGAAACGTTGGAATTGTAACTTTTTCAAAATATATTAGACTGATATTCCGATTATCAAAGTTTTGTCATTATTCAAACAGTCGATCATCGTATTTACTCTACAACAGACTATATTTGACAAAACAACATCGAGAAGACGTAAATCACAATTGAGAATAGTATTAAGTTGAGTAGCATATCTGGAGATACAGGTGTTATTTTACTGTTCCATCAATTTGTTCAAATTAAGATCTCCAATAATAATAAAATCAGAATACATCAATGAATGACAAGATTCAATAGACTCAAATAACATGTCAAGCTGCACAAAAGTTGTAGGTGGAGGAGAATATAGAACAAGAATAATGAGATCATTACCACAACTAATTTTGACACGTACACAAATAATATTTGCTAAAGA
Organism: Pterostichus niger; assembly: GCA_947425015.1. Lineage (NCBI taxonomy): Eukaryota > Metazoa > Arthropoda > Insecta > Coleoptera > Carabidae > Pterostichus > Pterostichus niger. The sequence continues at coordinate 28,533,257 of OX380337.1, read as the reverse complement.
ATTCGGATTATAATCTATTTTGACCAGTAACGATTTATACTTAATATGAACAGCGCACAACACACCACCGCCACGAGCTTTACCTAAACGAATGTTATCACGATCATTTCTGTATACAACATAATTATTGAATCCAACAATTCATATTATGAACAGAATCTGTGAGCCAAGTTTCAGTAAGAGCAATTACATCATGATCATAAGAATATTATTAAAATAAATATGGAGGATAGCAGAACATAGTTTAATACATATAATAATGGATGAAAACAGAGACAAAACAATACAGACATTGAGTTATTGATCGTTATTAAAAATATTTGCCTTTATAATAGTACCATCAGACTTAAAATAAATGTTTCCATCAATTGTCCATACATATCTGAAACCATGTTTGCTTGATAGAGATTTTAAAACATCGAGCCGCAATTTTGTAAGATCTTCTTTGATGACATAGTTCGTACCTTTCAATTTATTACGCAATTTAAGTACCAAATCGTGGGTTTTATAGGAAAGAAACTTAACAATTATAGGTCGCAGCCAAGGTCAGGGATTCACTACACTAGATTTATCGGCACTCACTACGGGTTTCTTGCCAACACGATAACAACGTTCGATTGTGTTTGCAGAGATGTTGGATGACAGATTAGATTTAAAAATATGGCATACCTTATGCTCGATGTCCTCAGTGGCTTCTTCTGGCACCCCGAAGATTCTGAGACAGTTTCTACGGGAATACTGTTCGAGTTTGTCGACTTCCAGTTGCAGGTTCCGGTTTTCAGCATTAATGTCCTTGATGATGGCTTCATAGTGTAATTTTTGCCTACTAATTTCTCGTTAAATCTTTCAAAAACTGTATTTACGAGTTTGTCAAAAAAACTATAAAATTAATAATAATAAATGACCTACTGGTAGCTAATTCGGTCTATGCGCATAAAAAAATTCATAAATATACAAGACAAGGCCCAATCGAAACCCAAAAATCATTACTAGATTATACACTAGTAGAAAGAAATAATAGAAATAAAATAAGAGATGTCCGGACAAGAAAAGGACCAGATATCTTTGGTCATCACTATTTAGTTGAAGCAAGAAAAAAAAGCTGCTGAAGATGTACCAAGTATAAAGGATGTGAAAAGAAAGAATGAACACAAGGGGATTAGAACATAAAACTAAAGAATAAAGAAACAGTAAAAATATATGAACAATTAATATGTAAAAACATCGAGGCAATCGATCTGGATATAAAACTGTAGATGAAACTTGGGTTCTGTTCAAATAAATAATCACGGAAGCAGCAATAGAAAGTTGCGGAACAGCTGTAATAAGGAGTAATAAAAAACAAACATCATGGTGGAGCCAAGAAATAAAAGAGGAAATAAATATTTATAAAATTATGTGGAGAAAATAACTAAGTAATAAAACAGAATCAATTAACAACAACTATAAACACCAAAAAAAAGTAAATGGTATGGTGAACCAAGCAAAAGAGAAAAGTTGGGAAGAATCTTAAAAACACAACAAAAAGCAAAACAATTCAAGATAATAGAGGAATACTACTAATAGAAGAACAAGAAATCATGAATAGGTAGAGATTATTTTGAAGATCTTCCCTGTATTGCAGAACACGATGCGATTACTATTCAGACAATAGCAGATGGAGATGGAGAAGAAGAAATAAAATCAGATGAAGTAATGGCATCTCTAAAATTACAAAAAAATTGAAAGGCACCAGGGCACGACAAAATTACTTCAGAAATGCAAAAATACATGGTGAAGGAGGGAGTCAAATTATTGCTGAAACAAAGCTTGGACGGAAGGCAAGATACCAATAGACTGGGATATTGCAGTAATTTTTCCAAATAATAAGAAAGGTGATATAACAGTCTGTAGTAATTATAGAGGAATTTCACTACTAAATACAGTATTAAAGTAATATTAAGTAAGTAATTAAATATTAGAAAAACGGCTAAAAACGAAAACTGAACCGACACTGGCAGAAGCCCAAAGTGGTTTTAAAAAGGTTCGGAGTGTACAAGACCATATATTATAGATAAGGTGCTACTATCGAAAATAAAAGCTTATATGGCCTTTATAGATTTGGAAAAGCTTTTGATAGAGTCCAGGGAGCAAAACTATAGGAAATACTGGAGAGGAGAGGGTAGAAATAGTACTAGTACGTGCAATTAGAAAGCCTGTATAAAACTAGTCGAAACTACATCATTAGTAATAACATGAAATCAGAAATCTTTTTAAGCTAAAATAAAACCACTTCACGTAGGATTTTGACACTTACATGCCATTGAAATTTCAGAATGCGTTTTCGCAGACGACCTGGTATTGATGATAGGTAGCGAAAATAACTTACAAAACAATCTGAAAGTATGGAATGAAATACCGACTAATTATAAAATCAGAATATATGTAAATAAAACTAAAATTATGGTGATAGAACATGTTACGAGATTTAAGTATTTAGGAGTCATTATCGACGAAAATGGAACACCATAAACTGATAAAAATGATAAACTAGAAAAAAAAACAGCTAAAGTTTAGCATGCTATGATAAATAGCTTTATTAGCAAAAAAAGATAACTATAAAGACGAAAATGACAATATTTAATACCATATAAACACCAATTCTAACTTATGGGTGCGAATCATGACTGCTTACAAAAAGAATGAAAAGCAAAGTACAAGCGTTAGAGATGAAATATCTACGCAGAGTAAAAGGAGTAACTATGAGCGACAGAATACGTAACCAATACATTAGAGATGAACTGCAGAGCAATCCCATATTAGAATTCATCGAACAAAGAAAGCTAGAATGGCTAGAAAGCGTTGAAAACATTAAATTTATCTGAACAATCTAATTCATCTGTATAATCATTAAATACTGTGGACATAGAATTGACTGGCGAATTTAGATGAAAATTAGGTTTATAAAAAATAGTCAATGTTGTGGAATATCGGATATTGCAGGGGCGTACATAAAAATTTAATTGGGCTATTATTTCTGGCACATCAAGAACATTACTTACAATTTTATAAATAAATAGAATTTCTTGCTTTTTACGACGAACATCTAATGCATCCAAGTTAAATAACCAAATTAATGTATTATGTATAATCTAGATCTGGCCAAACATTATATATATATATATACTATAAAAATGCCGTTTACAAAATTTCTTTTGCACATTTTCTAGGGCCATAACTTGGTAATGATAATAAGGTGACCAATCAACACAAGTATACTATGTTCAAAGATACTCCGTTATGGCCCTCTCAGCGGGTCTATTGTTAGGGATTTAAGCTTGATTTATAGGGGTGCAAGGACAGGTATGTATTCAGTATGTCCCAATTTAATTTTATTTTTATATATATTATAATAATGAAACAGAGAATTTTGTACAAATATTATTATTGATAATGAAGCAAAAAAAATGTTACATTGTATAACAATTCGTCATTTAGTTAAATAATGCAAATAAACAATAGTGTCATACATAACAATAAATACAAAATATTACACTGCTATACATATGTATTTATTCGACAATATCATTGTCACTATCACAATCCATTTCACTATCGTCACTTGAGTCTTGAATATTTATAATAAAGTCTTTAGTAATGTTATTAATATCAATATATTGATTTTCTAAATCAATCACATGACGCACACTGTTAGCCCAATTTTCTGGTGTTATATTGTTCATTTCTCTTATTATTAATTCGATAACATCGTCACTTACAGTCGGTGATGTATTGTTCCGTCTTATATTGCATTTTAATTGGCCCCAAATTAATTCAATTGGATTAAAAATACAATAATAAGGAGGCAATCGAAGTACATCGTGTCCAAATTGTTTTGCTAAATTGTCACACACATACTGTTTCACAGGGGGTTTAATTTGAACAACTTCTAACAATTGTTTTTTATTATGTGATTCTTCGAAGTACAGATCGTTGTTCATTAAATATTCCTGAATTTCGGCCTGCTTCATGGAATTAGATGGTATTTTCGCGCTTCGCCGCGAATGATAACTGGCATTATCCATAACAATAACGCTATTTTGCGGAAAATTCGGCAGTAAATTATCACAAAACCACGTATCAAAAGTATCAGCGCACATATTGTCATGATAAACTAAATACACATTTTTAGCGTTATGGCCAGCTAAAAATAGCGCACCATTTATCCACCCTTGATCACTTCCGGCATGAAGTATTATAATTCTCTTGCCTCGTACTGGTGGAACATCGATTGCACAATCATTTGTACCGTCTGTCCAACTTTTTGGTACTGTGTCGTGGGAGTCAAACCAAGTTTCGTCCAAATATATTATCGGACGATTCTCAGCACGATATTTTTTAATTTCTCTTAAAAATTTGAAGCGCCATTCGCGTATTCTTCGACTCTCCATTATTGTTTGCCGTTTATCAATTTTTTTAAACGAAAACCGATTTTATGGAGAACTGAATGCAAAGTAGTCAAAGAATTATTTGACATTTATCGTCTTTGAGTCTCTGATACAATATGCGAATAGACGGCAACATTTTTTCGGCATACATTGCATATATTTTGCGTCGAATTGTATCTTGTAAAAGAATTCACTATTCTCGAATTACCCGCGTCACGCCTTTTCTTTCTAGGTCTCACTCCACTTACTATATCACGAACAGTATTGTACGGCACTTTCGTCATTTTTGATGTTTTTATTAGAGCCGAATTTTCACCTTCACTATCTTTTTCTTTTAAATAGTTATACACATTTGAAACTATTTCTTTCGCTTCTTGCGGCAAAAATGTCCGTTTAATTTTATCACAATTTTCAACTGGTAAAACATCAGTATTGTCTTCTTCAAATGGTCGCCACATATTAAATACGTATATTGTTGACCTCAGTACGAAAGTTAGTATTTCTACTGATTTTAAAATTTTGAAAACTCATTTATATACCTACTCAGTAAGTATGCCTTTGTTATCTTATTTTCCCTAATATGTAATAATACCGGTTTAATTTTGCGAATTCATTATTATTTCAAGTAAATCTGAAATACGTAATCCGCACAGAGATTAGAGATTTCCGAATTTAAATATTTTGCAATCCTACCCTGAGCGCCAACAGGTAGAATCTCTTACTGTGTGCGGTTTAACACAGGGTTAGTAAGTTAAGCCATAACGGAATATCTTTGAACATTCTATATATACAAATTTACTACGTACGTACAAATATTTTTTTAAGACATTGTTTATTGCTAAATTAATGAGTTGCTCGAAAAATTTATGCCATTATTTTAAATGATGAGCTAATCAAGTAATTTACCTGCGGAACAAATGTTAATTTTGGAGCAAAGAGCAAACCTAGATCAGTTTTGAAGAACTTCGCCTCCCATTTTCTATTGAAAGGTTGTATAGGTTTTCGTGAAAAATTCATAACGACATTTTTGTAAATGAAACTATAATTCATTAATTAGCGACCATTGATAGATATTATCTAATATATTATAACATAATGTGTATTAAGATAAGGATGAAAAACAAAAACCAAAGAACAAAATCTAGCTGCTCTCAAGTAATAATTGTCATAGTAATTATTGTAAATTGTTATTCTTTGGATATTGCGTTTGTTTTGTCACAGTGTGACTGATATTTATACAAATGAAGAATTTTTTTTTTGTAGTGAGTGTAATAAAAATTTCATATATGTTTGCGATATTTATGCCACGAAACCACTTTGTCTAGAGAGGACAGTAATCAGGCAACTAGTACAAAATTACATCAACGTGAAAACTAGCGTCCTAGAAATAGAAATCACAGTTTTAGCTTCTATCGTGCATAATCTCAATTTATATGGCGCACGAAGAGAAATCATAATTTAAAATCATATTCATACAAACTGTTACATGCTATACATAATAATGATAATAACACTTAGATTAACATCAGACGTAGCACAAGTCCTTGGTTTCTTTATTGTTCAATAATGATATTTTCATCTGTTTCAAAAATTCATATATTTTACTGTACGCTGATGATACATTTTTGTATTATTTAAAGCCCATATAACGTAGGTAAAGAAGAAAAAAATTGTTGACACAATTTGAAAAAGTGACATTAGACAAAGTTATAGGCAAACTTAAATTTATTGCTTCGAAAATCGTAAATTTGAAATTAATTTTCATAGCAATTTAGATAACTAGTAGTCAACCGCCGTAACTTCGGTAGAAATGCGAATATATTGTCATTTAATTACCAAATACACACTCAATAATCACCAGCAAAAGGACAATTAAAGGCTTTGGAATAAACTTCAACTGCAAGCTTCTTTTAAACGAGCACATAGACCTGATTGTTTACAATTCTACAAAATTCTGGGCTTTTATTTAAGAAGTAAGTTCTCAAGTTTACTTTACTCTAATCTGCAATACATTTTAACTGAATCTTATGTATAGTTTCAAAATTGATTGAAAACATTAATATATACACACATACCATCACACACGCTGTCACCATAAACACACAAATATATATATTTATATATATATATATATATATATATATATATATATATATATACCGGGTGTAACACGAAAAGTGAAACATAGGCGTTTAACATGGCAAATCAGTTTTTCCGTGCGCATTGCTTCCCTACTTATTTTAGGAAAAAATGTTTCAAATAAATGTTGTAAAGCACAAAATTCATTTTGACTACTTCATAACTGCAGAAATTAAATTTGAAAATTCACGTAATTTCAATTTAATAGTAATAGCCATGGAATTAAAAACAAGAGATGAACAAATGCGTAACGTCTTATACGTCAAATTATTAGTATTTGTTTTGACAAACTGTGATATTAAATCAATATTAGGGTTTATTATTATCAAAGTACGGCAACTATTCAGAGGTTTATAGTAAAGTTTGAAGAGACAGGAACACTAAATTTCAAGAAAGAAATAAATGAAAGAATTTATAACAATGAAGAAAATATTCCTGCTTTAATAGAACTGGAGCCAACAATGAGTGTGCGGGAAATTTCCAGAGAACTAAATATACATTTTATGACAGTGCATAGAATTCTCAAAAAACATAAATACATTCCTTTTAAATTAAAAAACCACCAAAATATTTTGGAACGAGATTTTGAACTGCGTGCCTCATTCTGTGAAATAATAATGGAGAAATCAAATTGTAATAGAGAATTTTTAAGTAGTATTTTATTCACAGATGAATGCACATTTACCATGAATGGCGAACCAAACTGTTTTAATTATCGGTACTGAAAGCTGGATAGGACGAAATGGACCAGTTAACTGGCCAGTACGGTCGCCAGATTTTTTATCCGTGCGATTTTTTTTTATGGGGCCATTTAAAATCTTATGTTTATCAAAAAAGATACCAGAATTTAGAAGAACTTAAAAATGCAATATTACAAGAATGCCAGAAAATAAATAATCGATAATTAAGGAATGCTCGCGAAAGCTTCTACAACAGATTAGGTTATTGTTTAGCTCAAAACGGTGGACTATTTGAACATCTAATTTAACAATTTAAGAATAGTTAGTTTGTTGATGTTTATATTGAATTTAATTTATGTTACATTAATTAATTTGTTAAATATTTAATAACAACCTACCTTAAATATTTTGTCGTGTAGATTATTTTATTATTCATAAATAATAAATCTAAAAAATATTTTGCCTTATTATTATTAAATTTTTATTTAGAAAATAAATATTTAGTACGTAAAAATGATTTTGACAGTTTATTCTGACATTGACGTATAAAACGTTACGCATTTGTTCATTTTTTTTTTTTAATATATTTATATTTTTATTTACAACTGGCCAATTCAGGCCAACAAGCAAATCTGATACAGTTGTTTGACAGGGGAGAGGAGAACTCCCAGTCGAGTTTCCTCTTAAATTTACATTTGGTTTATAATTGAGTTTTATGTGATTTGAATGTATCTCAGGTCTAGTGGGTCGGTTCTGTTGAGTCTTCTGGTGTTGACTTCATTGTTGAGTAGATTAACAACTAGTTCGTTTTGATGTATGTTTAACTTCTTTTCGTGGGATGTTGCGAATTTTTGTATTTGTTCTCTTACATGTTTTATTTTGAAATCTTTATGTATCGTATGGTTACTTACGAACCAGGGGACATCGGTAATCATGCGTAGGGTTTTATTTTGGATTCTCTGTATTATGTTTATATTCGTCTTTTTTGCGCAGCCCCATAGCTCTATACCATAGGTCCATATAGGAACTAGGATTGTTTTGTATAGTAGTAGTTTGTTGTATAGTGAGAGCTTTGATTTTCGACCAATGAGCCAGTGCATCTGCTTTACTTTTATGTTTAACTGTTTTTTCTTGGACAGGATGTGTTTTCGCCATGTTAATTTTTTGTCCAGGTACATTCCTAGATATTTCACTTCGTTTTTTGTTTCTAGTTGCGAGTTGTTTAGTTTAATTGGTGGGCATGATACTTTTTTTGTTGTAAACGTAATGTATGTGGACTTTTCTTCGCTGATTTCTATGCGCCATTTTTTTGCCCATTGTTCTAGCAGATTCGTTGATTCTTGCAGTAATGCAGTTGCTATGCTAGGATCTTCATTGGACGCAAGAATAGCTGTGTCGTCAGCATAAGTTGCGATATAATTGGTACAGTATAGGACCGAGAACACTACCTTGTGGTACTTCCGCTTTTATTTCTTGTAGTTCGGATAAGCTCGCTTCGTATTTTACTTGAAAGTGTCTTTCTTCTAAGTATGATTATATCAGCGAATAATACTGTTGAGGTAGTTTGGTTTTTATCTTGTGAAGTAGTCCGTTGTGCCAGACTTTATCGAAGGCTTTAGCTATATCTATGAAGAGTCCCGAGCATATTTTACCGTGTTGGAGGCTGTGTTCCACTTCGTTGACTACACGGTGGATTTGTTGGATTGTTGAATGACCCTCTCTAAAGCCAAATTGATGAGATGGGATTAGGTTCTTCTCTACAATTAGTGTTTTTAGTCTTTTTAGGAACAGTTTTTCAAGTAGTTTTGCATGTAGGGGTAATAGTGATATTGGTCGATATGAGGTGATTTCATGAGCAGGTTTGCCTTTTTTGTATATTAATATTACCTGTGCGTATTTCCATTGTACAGGAAAGTAGGAGAGTCTTATGGTCGCATTAAATATTTGCGTTATTGCAGCAAGGGCTTTTCTTGGCAGTTCCTTCAGGATTTTTGCGTCTATTAGATCATAGCCTGGACTTTTTTTGTTGTTTAATAGTTTTATTTCATTTGCGACTTCTGCAGGTGTGAAGAATTTTATAGGTGTTGATAATTGTGGCGGACTCGTTAGAGAGTCTTCGATTTCTTTGTTTTCTTCGTCTGTAATTGTTTGAGGGTTTGGCTGAAAGACTTTAGATAAGTGTTTACCGAATTCGTTTGCTTTCTCTTTAACTTCCCTGGCCCACGTGCCGTCTTCTTTTTTTATTGGTGGTATGTGATGTTGTGGTCTTCCTAGATTTTTTGTCGCTTTCCATAGCGAGTAGTCGTTCTCTGCGTAAGATGAGAGGCTGGTAATGTAGTCTGTGAAGGTGTAGTTTTTTATCTCTTGTATTCTTGATTTGATTTCCTTGGTCAGATTATTTAATTCTTTCTTATCGTCCGGGTGTCTTGTTCGTTGCTATTTTTTTCTTAATTTTCTTTTTTCTTCAATTTTTTGTTTAACAAACTTAGGGTAATTGTTTACGTGGTTTTGTTTGTTTGATGTGGGCGTTGAGTGCCAGGCTGATTGTTGGATTTGGATCGTTAGATCTTCTACCGCATCTTCGATTTCTTTTGGAGTTTTGAGAGAAATTTTTATATTCAAGTTGTTGTTTATTTGGGCTCTGAACTTTTCCCAGTTTGTGTTTTTGTTGTGTAGATTTGGTTTCGTTTTTTTGTTAATAATTGTTGTGCTTAAGGTGAGTATCACTGGGGAGTGGTCGGATGATAAGTCGTCGCAGGCTTCAATAATACTGTAGTTTGACGAGACACCTTTCACGACAAAGAAGTCCAGTAAATCGGGTTTTTTATTCGGGTCCGAGGGCCAGTATGTTGGCTTTCCAGTGCTGAAGAACGAGTATTTTTTTGCAGCAATTTCTTTTTGGAGTTCTGTTCCTTTGGGATTATTTAGGCGAGAGCCCCATAACGTGTGTTTCGCGTTGTAGTCTCCACCTGCGATGAATCTATTTCCGAGCTTGCTAAAGAACTCTTCAAAGTTGCACTTTTTGGTGTTGTGTTTGGGTGGGCAATAGACAGCTGATATTGATATTGATCCGTGTGAATCTTTTACTTTAATTGAAGTTGCTTGTAGATATTCTTTACTGTGTTCTTCCATTTCTACATGTTGGATTTTTTCACTTATTATTATTGCCGTTCCTCCGTGCGCAGTTTTGTCAGGATGGTTTGTGAGGTACGTCTTATATTTAGGAATTTTGAAGTAATTTTTCTCTGTGAAGTGTGTCTCTGAGATTGCCATTACATCAATTTTTTGTAGATTTATGAATGCTTCAATTTCATGGCGGTGTTGTGCCATGCCGTTGGCGTTCCATAGTGCTATGCGTAGAGAATTAGACATTACCTTTATTGACTAGAGTAGTTAAAAGATTTAATATCGTACTGTTTTGTTGGAGTAGTTGATTAAATAGTGATTCAAATTTGTGTAATAGTTGTTTGAGGATTTCATTATTGTCTGTGTTTTGTGTCTGATAATTTCTAGATTCGTTGTTGAGACTTTGATTTGTCGTTTGTGCGTAGGTAGTGTTGTCTTTCACTGCGTATGTTGTATAATTTTTTGGCGGGTTAGCCGTTTTTTGTTGACTGGTTTGTGTTGTGTTATTTCTAGCCTTTTGCAGTTCCTTATATACTTCGCATCCCTTGTAATTTGCTGGATGTGGACCCGAACAAAGTATGCAGAGGGCTGGTTCGCTTTTTTGTTTTGAGCATTGTGTTGTTGCGTGATTACCTGCACATTTCACGCAGTAGTACGGTTTCTTACAGTACGCCTTAGTGTGTCCGTACTCCTGGCAGCGCATGCACTGCGGTATGTCATTTCGCTTTCTTGGTGGCTCTACTGTTATTTTGGTTCCTAGTATATGCTTTAGTTCAAATATTTTTTTGTTGTTTTCTCCTGGCTCCTGGTCCACGAAGAACATGGGAAGGGGTTCTTTTGTCTTCCAGCTTTTTATATTTGAAATGTTTCTAATTACAAATCCTTTTTCTGTAAGTGCTTCTTTAACGTCATCTATTGAGGTGGAGTGGTGTATGTTTTTTATTACGGCTCGATAGGCTCTTTGTTCTTTGGGTTGATATGTGTGATACTTGATTTCGTTGGCGTTTAACAGATGTATTAATTTCCGATATGCTTCGGAGGAGTTTGTGTTAATTTTTATGTCGCTGTTTGCTACGGTTTTACATATGAATTCTTCAGGTTTTAGTATCGTTTGTAGACTATCTAGCATTAATTTGAAGTTTGTAACGTTCTGCACAAAGACTGGTGGTGGTTTATGGCTGTTGTTTGTCTTGTTTGTGTTGGTTTCTTCATTTAATGTTTCGTATATGTTAGTATTGTATATTGTAGCTGTCCTTATTTGGTTTGCATTGCTGTCTGTATTGTATCGTTTGTTTGTGCGTTCAATTTCTTTTTCTCTGGGTCTTTTCCCGGCCTTTTTAAGGACCACTGTTTGCCAGTTGGGTAGGTCTGAGGTATCTGATTGGAGTCCTGTGACTGGAGTTGCAGGTGACATTATAGGTGGGCTTGGCGAGGGAGTGCTCGGTGATGTTTCCATCGTGTTTAATGGGTAAGATTGGTTTGGGGTTAAGTAAATGGAGTCTGTGGTTGTTGAACTGGAGATTGGTCCTAATTGTGTTTGTGTCGAATGGGAGTAATATTGGGATGTTGCTAGTGTGGTTGTTATATTCGTAACCGTATTAGTTACTAAATTCAGGCCTCCGCTCGTTAATTGAATTTTTAAAGTTTTCTTTGCAATATAGTTGGCAACACTGATCACTATTGCAGAGACCGCGCAAGGTTTATGATTTCGCGACACTAAGCACTACTGACAAGGATGATGTTGTCAGTTTGTTTTATTTTATGGTGGATCTGTTGAAAATTTAGATTTAAGTTTGCACTAATACACAGGTCACTTTACGTTTCCGGTAAGTTGGCAACACCTGTAATTAATTTAATAGTTGTTTGAAGTTAAATTAGGATTATCTAATCACTTTCTGGAGCTATATCTAATACGTCCGTTCACTGGGAGTGACGAGACGAGAATGAAATGCATTTATTCATCTCTTGTTTTTAATTCCATGGCTATTACTATTAAATTGAAATTACGTGAATTTTCAAATTTAATTTCTGCAGTTATGAAGTAGTCAAAATAAATTTTGTTTATTGATTCGGATGTAGAATTTTATGCTTTACAACATTTATTTGAAACATTTTTTCCTAAAATAATTAGGGAAGCAATGCGCACGGAAAAACTGATTTGCCATGTTAAACGCCTATGTTTCACTTTTCGTGTTACACCCGGTATATATATATATATATATATATATACGAAGTAACCGATTCAAAACTAAATTTATTTTATTTTTGTTGAATGAAATATAATTTAAAAAAAAAAACTATATTAAACAAAATTAAGTTATGTTTACCGAAACTAAATTGAAACAATTTTTTTTTAAATCATCTCCTTCCAGCAGTCTGGCCTCAATACTTACTCGTAAATCATTCAATAAAAACGTATATGAGATGTGTAGTATGACAACATCAATCAATATAGAATAAAGACTAAAAATTGTTGTTAATAATAAAGTCGACGAATGACCTATAAAATAAGTAATATCAAATTTAGAATCATATGCAGAGACACACTAATCAAAATCGACGATATTATAAATAATAAAAGTAAGGTAAATTTTACATAAGTCATACGCAAATATTAAAGTGTTATGATTATTATGCTTTTATAGGACCAGAAAAAATTCCAAAATCGTGGTATTTGAATAACTTCATCAAAGTACAATGGAAATTTATTACATTATTCATTTACCACGTACAAATAAAACGTTTTTAACTCTGTACCATTCATCACTGTAGAATTCAGTAAAATATTTCAAACTGCACCTTATGAATTTCAATACAAAAATAAATAAACCATAAAATATTTCACATGACCGCTTTTGTAAACATTTAGCTCGAGGGCGAGTATTGACTTCCGATGTGAACATGTTATATGTACTGTAACTGCTCGTGTTTCAATATGAAATGAAGAGATTGTGATATTTGAAGGATAGATATTCACATATAATATTTAGTTCAGAACTTTTTATTTATAGAAATTCAACCATTCAACCTTACTGAAACATGAAAAATATTTTGACGAATTCAGCTGCCATTATTTTTGTTTTGTGTCAACTTCCTTATGAAGGTGACTTTAAATTTATTTGAATACTAGTCAATTTAAACAAAATATTTAATTTTTTTCGAATTTGTGGAATGAAATAAGGTGTTGGATAGATACGGTATTACCGTAAGCAATTTAATATTTGTTCTTTGCCGAACACTTATTACTTTTGAGATATATGTTTTATTGTAGAGTAGTGACGAATAGTGGTTCAGCCGAAACTGAATATTTGGCTTTACCGAATACTAAATATTTCGACAAATTCAAGTCGAGATTGATTGTCCTCATTCCGGAGTGGTTTCCTTTATATTAAACATTTTGCTAGTGTGTCGAACCTCGTTTATTTGTTATAATAAACTTAGGAGGCGAGCGAGATTTCGTGGAAATAATAAATATTTCTTTCTTGTCACCTATCAGATCCACGCACATTACTGCCACAAATATCCAAAGATGAGCAGAGTAGTAAAGATTTATTTGTTAGCTCCTGCAAGTATTGTCCTCAATGAACAATTGTTTTCAGAAACGGGAAATATTTACGAAAAAAAAGTAAATTGCTTTTTAACCAAAAGAGCTGAATATCGAATGTTCTTACATCACAATTTACCACTCATAGATTATGCATATTATATTTTATTTATATTTTAACATGTTTTTTTACATTTTTCACTGTAAATAAAATGACTAAATGTAATTTATGTTATTTGAGTATAACGAAATTTTATACAGTTTTGACGATATATATAAAGGATTAAATGGCATTGTGTAGTTTAATTTTTAATATTTACTTTAATTATTTCAGTTTCACAACATAATGTGACGTTAATTACATTTTTCTTATTTGTATCATATTTAAATATACAAAACTATACTTACAACCGAATACTTAGTATTAAAATTTACACTTCGGTCGAATGCCAAATTATGGAAACAAAGTCGAACGAAATTCTTAAAAACTGAAACAACGAAGAAAAAATCAATTTACCAATTGCTGAATTTAGACACATTGCAACTTCTTCGAAACCTATGAAAAAAGTCAACTACAAATGTAACCGAAAAAAATACTCCAACTCCAATAAGCTTAGGTAATGTAATAAAGACGTGAAACCTGTAAAGTGCATATTTCGTGGAAGATAGCACGCCAGTGGGACCTGTATACAAGCTCAAAAGATGACAATGACTAAAAAAAACAAGCGAATAAATGAGAAAAAAATAATTTTATATATTTGCAAGTGAGATATTTTTCAAGACGTCGTTCATGGGCTGTGTTCTCTGTCAAGGTGCACACTTAGCGCTAATGAAGTCAGCGAACAACCAGGAAGCTAGCGAAGAACGAAGAGGACTCTAAGAAAAGTCAGAAATTATTGAACCGTTAAAAATGCCTGTATGTATTACAACAGACACTAGCTATCAAACTAGAAAATGAACAGAAAAATAGGAACGTAATAGCAACTGTAGACACAATATCTCAGTAATCATACAGCGTGATTCAGAACTTCAACTACTAACTTTAACGGTATATAGTACTTAACGTACTGATCACGATATAAGAAGATTTTATCATAAATCGAAAATATAATATAATTATATTTAATTATAATTTTTTTAAACGAACAGTTTCAGGATACTGGTATGATAGGTGATTTTCATATTGTTTTTCATTTTTAATCTCAAGTAATAATTTATACAAACCCTAAAGTTGTATAAGACATCAATTTAATGTAATTGTCAGTTCTCGTGGGTTTCTGCTATGTATGTTATTAGATAAACGATCACAGTGTCGTTACTATTTTTACCGGTTTCAGGATATTAAACTTATGTTTACATGCACAAAAGTTGACTGATAAGTAAGTAATAACTGTATTCTGTACGGTAATATTACCATACTGATTTGCCAATACAGTTAAGAAAATGAAAAAAAATACACAATGATAATATACTACTATTAATACGGGACTCAAAATAACAATAATACAAAGATTATTTCTTCTACTTATCATAATATGTTTTAATCGTACAGTCTTTCAAATTAGAGATAACAACGTTATGACGGTTAAGTAAAACTTTATTTATAAATATGGCGTTAAATAAAAACATCCAAACCACAGATATACTTAATCACCTTTCAAAATGATGACAAGGACAAAAAATAATATTTATTAAGGACGTTAGCGTACAGGCGCGGTGGCCGAGCGTGTTAAGGCACATCTCTTAACATACTGTGATGTCATCCGAACCAAGGTTCGTCAGTTCGAATCCGCCTGTTGACAATGTGTGATTTGTCGTTAAATATAAAAATACAGTTACATGTATTTATCACACTCGGGCGCTATAAGCTAGTCACTTATTCGCCTTAAATAATGTAGCATTCGACTACGAAAACCGGCAGTACGGCAGTGTAAAAACTGCGGCTCGGTGTGTCCGGTAGGTCCAGGCCCGATTTGGGCTGTAGTGCCAACAGAAGAAGGACGTTAGCGTGTTTATAGTCTGAAACCGGTAAACTAAAGAACAAACCACGGATGCTATGAGTCATAACAGGTCTTAGATGTCTTAAAATCCACGATCTACGAGCTCGAATTTCAAACTGACCACTGCGGCTGTAATGATACTCAACATTCCTAGGTATGTCAATAGCAATTAATTTTATTATTATTATTAATGTTGCAATTTGTGGTTGGGACCCGGTACTGTTCTGTTTTGTGAATCGGCAGATCACGATTAAATTTCAATTTTCCAGCGAAATTACAGCTATTTGACAGAGACGCTTTATGCATCATGCAATTAATTTAATTTATTCTGTATCTTGTAAATCCTAGATTATTCAAATCGTACATATAAAATAAAATGGCTCTGCGTTACGCATCAATTGTTGCTGCACCATTAAATAACCTGCAAAATACTTTATTTATATATAGTCTTGTAGCATAGGATTTAGTCATTATCACCTGAAGACGAGTGTAGATTACAACACTCGAAACGTTGTGACATAATTTTTTTGTACAATTTGTTCAAATTAATAAAGACAATGCAAGTTCAGTATAATTGTTTTAATCATTGCCGCAATTGTTGTAGTTAGGTTGGCCTTGAGGCAACAAGGAATGGACTGTTTTCCTAAGTTTCCTTTATAGGTAACCATTGTTCATTATGGGGGGTTTTTCTTATAGGTAACCATTGCCCATCTGAGTGGTTTAATTCAACGGTAACCAGTGCCCAGTGTTGTATCGTTTTACAAACAATTAGCAAGGACTCCTTGATCAGTAAAATAAATATAATTGATAGAATGATATCATTGTGTCAGTCTTTTCATATCAAATAATAATAACATTACTCATTTAATACTATTGTTTGGTCATGTCGAATTTCTACCCTTGTGAAAGAGTAACAACAATTAAAACTGACGTACGTCACTAAGCAGAAATTTCATGTCAAGAATATTCTGGGTAAAAAGGAAAGTTCACCTGTGTCCGGTTGCCGATAGCACTGAGTGATTAGTTGGAGGGTGATACGCGTGCCCGGATGACGATAGCACTGCTATGGATTTATTAAGGTTTCACCCGTGCCTGCATAAGCTAGCGCTGATAGTGTAGATTGGAGGATGGTACGCGTACCCGGATGTCGGTAACACTGCGTATAGATTTAGAAAGGTGTCACCCGTGCCTGCATTAGCTAGTACTGATAGTAATGGTTGCAAGGGTTCACCCGTACCTGCATAAGCTAGCACTGATAGTGACGATGGGGAAGGTGATGTAACTTTGAACTTACTGACATAGAGTCAAAGTGGAGACCCCGAAGAGTCTCCTCGATTGAAGGATATTGTGCAGTTTATATACTCTAGTTGTCCTCTTGTCCCGGCACCCTGATGATCTACGGTGGGTGCAATCTCTTCACCCCTTCACCGTAGTTGGTGTGGGTTCCTGTCTACACCCCGTCTCCGAGGGTGGCGTGGGTTCCCTTCTCTCTCCGCCTCAGAAGATGTCAGGCACTGTTTAATATCTTCCACATCCTGCTGAAATAAATAAGGTCCACACGTGTTCATATCGTCCAGATTTCTAAATACCATCAAACTAGGTTTCGTTCCAGGGCTGTCCATAAAATTCTTACCCGGGAATTATGTGAGTACCAACCGATAACATACTTGCGAATATTCTCGCTGGAGCTGTAGTATCTGTTTATGATATACTTTTGCATTTAGATTATCTAGTTTACTGTTATTAATTCATAATTAATAAAGAGATAATATAATCATAATTTCCCTATAACTTTGAATACGCCACTGGTCGAAGTAATATCTGCTGGGCTGCGCGTATCTCAGCCGAGCTAAAGTAAACAAATAAACACACACAAAAATAATAAGGGATATAAAAAAGGAATAGTAAATGGATTAAGATCCATTATAAAAGTAATTACAGAAAATTTATATGCGGAAGATGAGAAAAGATATAATAAAATTTTGAATCAACCAACACAAATTAAACAATCAACTAACAAACCAATATTACGTTAACCATCAGTTAATAGGAGAATTTAATAAATCTATTGATACAATAAAGTATGATTTTTAGTACCTTACGAAACATAGAAAACTTACTACCTTTTTCAGATTACACACAATGTACTCTAGCATTATAAATTTGAACGATTTCTATTTAAAACTAAAGAAAATTTATAATTATTATAATAATTAACTCCCCTTAGAACCAACATTCGAAAACATGTTAGAATTCAAAAAATTAATAACAGTCAAGTACAAACTAGATTTAAATAAAATTGTATATTTTTTAAAATCCCTATAAACTATGAAACTGATTTCCAATTATTTCATCTTATTTCTATTCCAACCAAATACCAGACTGAATTTGTAACGATCATACCAAATAAAAATTATTTCTAAAAAGCCTCTGATGGTCATATTAAATCATTGAACTGCGCATGCACAAAAGGAAACACCTACCAATGCCCAAAATAAAATAGAAGAAATCAACGACAACACTTGCGAAAAGACTAGCAACAATTACAATAGCCAATATACGAAAGTATATATAAAGAAAATTCATATAGAAACTATAAATGATATCAACCAGTTTTTAGAAGTTTTACCGGAATCACAAACAATTCACACATCATATCAACAATGAGATGAAATTAAAACTTTTAAAGGAATATTCCTAATAAAACAAGACCAGTGTCAATTGACATTTAAAAACTAAATTTTAAAATTTCGATACGGTAACTTCGGAATACCAATCATCTTAGAAGATTTACAAACACAAGTCAAATTCCAACAATAAATATCGACATCAAAAATATTTAAGATCTGAAGTCACCTATAAACAAATTCGAAAACATCCACGAAAATTACATCTATGCAACGAATTACGCCATTATAACTATATGTTATTATTTCGATTATTAGTACAATTATTTTCGCAGTTTTTGCAAAAAAGGTTCTCCTAGAAGACGAAACGACCATCCAAGGAACAATCCACAGAACTCCAGCTAGGGCCTTCACCCCAATTTATTTAGTTTCAACCAAACCGCAACCACAGAAATATTTTTAGGTTTGATGTCCAACTGAACGACATTTAAAGTATATATAGTGACATTATAATAAATAAAATGTACGAATCTCAATAGTCATATAAATTTTTATATATCAGTATTTAGTACAATTACGTCGGGAGTGCCACAGGGTACTATCTAAGGCCCTGTTCTATTTGTTCTATATATCAACGATTAGCTTAATAATATCACAAGTTTAATATTGTACTATGTAAGCAGCTGACCCTTATTTTTTAGTATCTAGTACTTCCATAAATAACGCCAGTGATAGTTAAGAGAATTTTACACGAAAGCGAAGAATGGTGTTATGTTAATCATCTATTATTAAATTTTAGTAAAATTAGCGTTATACAATTTAGTTTTAGTCGAGAGTATAACCAGCAGCTCAATAGAGATTATTCGTATATTGGGTGTACTAAAACTTTCAAATGCTTACGGGTTTCTATTGATTATAATCTCAAATGTTCACATTAGATAGACAATATTGTACCCAGACTCAACAAAGCTATGGCTACCTAAGCATAAATTTAGGCTTTGAAAAATCAATATTTTATGCAGGAATAAAAATTTTCAACGCCTTATTTTATTTGGTTGAAAACCAGACAAATAAGAAAATTATTTCGATTGTTATAGAGACTAAGTTGCGTTAGGAATACAATAGCATAAAGGTATTTTATACTGATTGCCAGAACTCTACTTTGTATAAATTGTTTCAGTTTCTAGTTTATTACTTAAGTATTATGCTATACTATTGGTTACTTTTAATATAGTCAACTTCTTTGGATAAATTTCGTAGTATTTTGTTTGCCGTACGTTTTCGAACTTCAGAATATAGAGATTATTATTATTATTAGAATATGAATTTTAATTAA
The DNA here is from genome assembly GCA_947425015.1 of Pterostichus niger. Lineage (NCBI taxonomy): Eukaryota > Metazoa > Arthropoda > Insecta > Coleoptera > Carabidae > Pterostichus > Pterostichus niger. The sequence goes on along the minus strand of OX380337.1, from coordinate 28,513,378 downwards.
AATAAAACCTGGTTTACATGGTTTGGTGGTGCCGTGTAATTTATAATAATTTACGTCACGAAATTGATAGCGAGAAACTGTATTACGAAAAACATATTATTTTGTTGAAATTAAGAAAAATTTTATGATTAGAAAAAAAGTTTCCAATAGGATGACTCAATTATATCCTGAATAATAATATGATAATAATTATTTTTTTCGATGATTTTACGTTACATATATATATATATATATATATATATATATATATATATATATATATATATATACAAACAGGGTGTTAAAAAAATGTAAAAAAAACTCAAGGTGTATTCATTTCGATGTGCTGATTCACAATCAAAAAGATTTTTGTCAAAATTCGCAAACTTATGGACATGCTTCTAGAAGAGTACATTTCTAGTACCACCGGTCGACACGTAATTTTTAATCAGAATCTGATCTGAGTAAAAATCTGATATTGTTTGTGTTCTGTCGCAATATATATATATATATATATATATATATATATATATATATATATATATATATATATATATATATATATATATATATATATATATATATATATATATATATATATAATAGTTGCAGTAATATTCTTAATGTTAAATACCTTCTTAATTACGAGGTAATTTTTATTTTAATGGAGAAATAGATAGAACCAGCATTCGGGAGCAGTTTAAATACGCAAATTTATTTGGAAACTAGTAGTTATAAGAACTAATTAAAATGTAAACAATAAATATTAGATTGATTATAATTAAAAAAGTAAACTTTTATCAGGTTGTCGATTACACAATTGTTTATAATATAGCTTATATCTGAATGAATTATACCATTCGGTATATCCTTAACAAAAATGTCAATCCCGTCTAAATCTTCATTAAAATACGACAGAATTTCACCGGAATCCCTTGCTATATTATTTCATTTTGATGTAGCTATAATAATACTCTGCATCCTAATTATATATGACTTGATTCCTACAGTTAAAACTGGTAATGTCAATAGAAAAAAATTTCATCATCGTAATTAATTTCGATTAAATTTATGAGAGCCACTTTATAGAAATATAAAATTTTTTCAACAACTTAAAAAAACTTTGGTTTTAATGGTGGTGACTTCTACCGTGTAAGTATTGAGCTCCTAAAGTGACAGTTCAAACTAAAAACAAAATCTATACAACAACTAAACTATAAACAAATGATTAAGCTGTAAAAAAATTAATTATGCAACTGGACCCACGACTTTTGTCAATATAAATAAATCAGTGTAGCACGTGTAACTAGATATCTTTAATGAAACAGTATATAAGTGATTACTCATCTTGTTTCGTAGTAATGCTTCAAGATGGAAAATCTGGGATTCTTAATCCTGATTATACCTACAGTATATTATTTTGTTAGTCCTATCATATGATCGTAAGCATATTTGTTGCAAAATAAACAAGAACTCCAACGGTCCTGCAAAATTATAGCAATTTGGCAGAGACCTTTATGCATCACGCAACTAATGTAATGTATTTTGTATCTTGAAAATCCTAGATTTTGAAAATCGTACATATAAAATAAAATGGCTCTAGGTTACGCATCAGTTGTTGCGTCCTTACTAAATAACCTGCAAATTACTTTATTTATACATATATATATATATATATATATATATATATATATATATATATATATATATATATATATATAAGTATAACTACACGACAATCTCTTACTTTCTAATTTTTTGAGTTGTTTGTTGTTCTTACACGGAGTATTTAACTGTATTTGTGTGGAAGTTACTTTGAAAAATAAGCGTAGTTCGTTATTCCCTTCCTTCCTAATCTTTCTGATTTATTTTCAGTCCTTACTGTAGAATGTCTAACTGAATTTTTGTAGAATTTTACTTCCAAAACAAGCGCATTAGGATGCTTCCTTCATTTCCTATCTTTATGAATTCAATGGGTGGGCGTAAGTGAAAGATTATACAGAAGCGAATGGACGGACGAGATTGAGGGTTAGTGTGGTTGAAGCGAGTATCTTGTGTCAAGATGAGAATGTCAGACGAGAACTGATATTTTGATTAAGCTGTTAATGAATGTTCTGCGAATATTTCAGGGGTTCTTGCTATCGCATAATGCTACGTAAGTATGTATATATTTATTTATTTATCTTATTTAAATTTAAACAAAATGGTTGCATAATAAAATTTCATTAATGTGAAAAGGTTATAGCTATTAACATATCTAGAAATGTTATAAATAATCATTAACATATCTAGAAATATTATGAGTATCATTACAGCCGCAGATGTCAGTTTGAAATCCGAGCTCGTAGAGCGAAGATTTGAAGACATCTAAGGCCTGTTATGACTCACAACTTCCGTGGTTTGTTTAATAATTTCTCGGATTTAGAATATAAACATGTTCACGTCAAGAGTAAATATTGTTTTTGAAATTCTTTTATGGATAACGTCATTGTCATCATTTTTGAAGGTACTCAAGTAAGTCTATGGTCTGTATGTTTTTATTTAGCGCCATGGTTACAATTATTTTGTATCATATTTATAAATATTTTTTATTTAATCGTCATAACGTGGTCATCTCTAATTTGAAAGACTATAATTAATATATATATATATATATATATATATTATGATAACCAGGAGCAGTAATCTTTGTATTATTGTTGTTTTGAGGTACGTTTGTATTAATAGTGTTATATTATCATTTTGTTTCATTATTATTTTCTTGGCAGTTTTGACAAGGCAGTATGATAATATTACCGTACAGAATACATTTATTACTTACCAGCCTACTTTTGTGCATGTAAACGTAGGTTTAATATCCTGAAACCGATAAATTTTATTAAATGTACAATAATATAGTTTTTTTACGATCGTGCTAAAAGTGAATCAAATTTGTGTGAATTTTTAGAACAAAATTTACAAATTATATGTTTCTGACATTTAAAGTGCCATTAGAAAAAATTTGTATAATTACTTAAAACTCGATTAGAAAAAATTATGTAAGCAACACGTGCAATAAAGTAACACTCTAACACGGCCTGTGGATTTGTGAACTCACAGCCGACAGTCTTTGCACCATTGTTAAAATTATCCATATGGCTCACCCACAAAGGAGTTTGAGGGCCGTGGTTGAACAGCTGGTTTCCGCACTTCACATGCACCTTAATCTGATACGTTAAAATACCCAGTAGTGGACAAAGGGCGTATTGATATATTTATTTTATTTTTATTTATTTAAATTAACAAATACGAGTATTAGTTAGGAATAAATTTTAAATAAACATGTAATATTAGCTATAATTCATAAGGATGAATTGCCGTAATTTATCTTAATGAATACGAAATAGCCATTGCACGCAAATATTTTAACTACAACTTAACAGAAAATTGCAAAGATAAGTTTATGGGAGATAATACTCGCAATTATTAGAGATGATAAAAATGTCAAACGTTAGTAGGTAGTTACTTTAACCTCTCACAAGATAGCAATCAAAGTTTTTAATTGCATAACTCCTCAGTGCACTGCTTTGTTATAGCAACCTCAAAGTGATTGGCCACAATTCAGGGGTAATATTTTGTGACTCACGACCATGAGCAATGAACCACATTATTTGGCACGAAACGCACATTTAATGAATGTATTAAATATCAATTAGCCTACTGATAGTTATAGAGGACATTATCTGACGACGGAGAACCCAGTACTATATAGAAGTAGAATTTTTTTTAAAAATATGTATCCTTATCCACATTCAGTTTTCGATCACAAATCGCTCGCCTAGGTAAACAAATAATTGTTGTGGTTTTTTGTGTTAGAATATCCCGAAATTTTTACTTTCTCGGGACGATCCCCATAATCATTGCTTAAAAATTACAAGAAACTATTTTTTGTTAATACAAATCAGAACAGCGTTAAATAATTTCATTTGCGATCCAAAAACTGTATCTACGAGTTAGTAACAATAGTAGTTAATTCATGTTCGTCCTTACCCGGTTCTTTCTATATCGCGAGGGAAGGAAAATAATGGACTGTCGGATATTTAGCCAAGGGAAACAGACATTAATGAGATAACGTCATGAAACCATTCTTTTAACGACGAACGATAGCGTAGAATACCTCACAGGAGTAAATTAAATCGTAATTCTTCCCTGAGGAAAAAGATTAATGATGCGCAAACCTATGAATTAGTGATATCATTAATTATTACTTTACGCCTCTATAAATAAAACTAATAATAAAATTAAATACAGACATTTATTTAAACATTCATTGCTTCTTATTATTTTTGCCGGTTTTAGGCTAGCGCATTAAGTGATACTTAATTGTCAAATTATTTTAAATTAAAATTATATGAGTACATACCTACTTTGTTGTTTAACATAAATATTCAACTAATCTCATTTGTGTGCTTCACCTTTGTCCTGAGTACACCAAAATAGAAAAATAATTGAATTTTACACTAGATCAATTAAAAATTTGATTATTGGTAGAATTTTCAAATGTTTTGCATTTATTATTTTATTTTCATGTGTTCGATATGCATAATGTTCATTTCATTTTTTAAATAATTATTTTCATAACTATTGCTTCTCTTTCAATTTTAGAGAAAAATATTTTAAATAAAATTTGTAAATTTGTATGAAGGTAAACCTAATCATTATTTAATTTGAAAATCTCATACCTAGATAATTTTTAAATTTTTCGTATTTTCTAGTTTCGTAAATAAAATATTGTACGACACATATACTTAAAACATCTTTAGTCACGAGCGGATAAATGGTAACATACGAGCGGTAACTATTAACTACTTCTTGCTGGGTAATTGATGAATAATGAAATAGCTACTTCAAGCAATTATGAATCCAGTTTTTACAACAATTAACCAAATAGTCGTACAATAAGAAATAGAAACAGTATTTTACTATCTAGAAGTTTTATTTAAATATTTTCCTCTAAGGTTTTTAGGTAGCCAGGGGCTACTTAAATATTGTTTGCTTAATTTAACTCTTTTAAGATTCGCAATACAGTGTATGTACCACTTTTTTTAAAGTAAGCTCCATGATTGTATATAAATTGTATCACTTAAATAAATATTATATCCATTCTTACATTCTTACCAGTAGGCTAGCAACTGTACCACCAGTATAAAAAAGTTTATGATTTTATTTTTTCGTACCTTAAGGCTCTGAGCGGAACTGTTTAACTACTCCTGATCCTCAGCCGAGCGGGACTATTTGACTACTCCGGTCCCTCGGTGCCAAACGCGATTAAATTAATAGTGTTAGGTTTGGGCTATATCGCTACTTCCACTTCCCCACATAGCCAGCTAAAATACAGGAATGCAGAAGTTTAGCAAACGTAATACACTGTCACGGCCCTCAAGCAAACCGCGGACACAACACTCTTGTTCCACAACCAACAAACAATAGTAAATAATCAAGAAATATACATTACAATATTCGGTAGCTAGCTTACAAAATATGGAACAAATAAGTTTATGGCTTCCCAGTGATTCTCGGAAGGCGTATCGGTCAGAGGCGACAAGTCTAGGTACTGGGAACCCGTCTCGGTCGGTTTTGTCTATCACAATGATCTGCAATCACATGTATTGGCCGAAAGAGGGCGTTTTAGTACAATGTTTAATATAAATAAATTAAGAACGATACGATAGCACAGGTTTTATCGTTCCGCTTACGCGAGTCAATTCTGATTTACCACTTTAACTATTATATTCCAATTTTCCAGCGCGAGCTAGATATAGTTTATGTGGGATACCAACAAATTCGTGATATTGAATTAGTTGGTTTTTAATATTACGGAGAACCGCAGTTCTCAATGACAACACTTTGGCTATAATAATACAATTCGGATGTTAGTCAGAAATAGCTTCCGTGTCACCAACGAATTCGTAATAATGAATTAGTTGGATTTTAATATTACGGAGAACCGAAGTTCTCAAAGACAACACTTTGACTATAATAATACCATTCTGATGTTAGTCAGAAATAGCTTCCGTGGCACCAACGAACTCAGAATAATGAATTTGTTGGATTTTATTATTACGGAGAACCGAAGTTCTCAATGACAACACTTTGGTTATTATAATACAATTCTGATGTTAGTCAGAAATAGCTTCCGTGTCACCAACAAACTCGAAATAATCAATACGTTAGATTTTAAGTTTCCAATATCACAACTTACAGTCAAAGTTCTGCCGAAGAATGATTAGGTGTTCTTGCCCAACAATCTCAGGTCAAACCAATTAGATAAATTAGATAATTGAGAAATATCAGAAATTATTTTTATTCAATTATTCTAGGTGACTTCGATTATCAGACGAACTTCCGTTTCACAAAATCCACTGAAGAAAATTTCCGCAGAACTGGCCAATCTACTGTCAACATCTTGCCAAGAATTAAATCCGGATCAGAATATCAGAATGAGGAATTTAATAACGACATATCAAGACGTTTACGACATCAGCTATGTGCCCAAGGGTAGAACCAACACAGCCCAGCATCAAATAAACACCGGCGATGCACCCCCTTCCGCGAAGTACCGGGAAGACTACCATTGGCCAAGAGAGAAGAAACTGAGAAAATTATTCAAGACATGGGAAAAGAAGGTGACATCGAATCCTCAAGCAGTTCGTGGGCCTCACCAGTGGTGTTAGTAAAGAAAAAAGATGGGTCAACACGATTCTGTGTGGACTATCGTCAACTCAACAACGTGACAAAGAAGGATAGCTACCCGTTGCCTCGAATAGATGACACATTGGATACGCTGGCCGGGTCGAAAATAGTCTCAACATTGGACTTGAAAAGAAGAAACTGGCAGGTAGGAATGGCACCAACGGATTAGAGAAAACTGCGTTTTCTATAGGTGCCGGGTTGTAGCAATTTACAGTAATGCCGTTCGGGCTTTGCAATGCTCCTGATACGTTTGAACGATTTATGGAAACGGTACTGCAAGGGCTATTTTGGAAAACCTGTTTGGTGTACCTTGACGATATTATTGAGGTCGGAAGAACATTCGACGATCACATGAGGAATTTGGAGGAGGTATTCCTGAGACTGCGAAGTTCTGGTTTGAAGCTTAGTCCAAAGAAATGTCATCTCTTCTGCGAAGAAGAGCAGTGCCTGGGACATATTGTGTCCGGAAACGGAATATCCGTTGACAATCAGAAGATCCGATCAGTAAAGGTATGACCAGTATCCAATGACAAACTTGAAATGTGAAGCTGTGGGAAGAAGATTACCACAACGCTTTTGACAACCTCAAGCGACTCTTAACAATAGCACCAGTCTTGATTTATTCTCTATTCAACGGGGACTTCATATTGGATACAGATGCCAGCAATGTCGGAATCAGCGCCGTCCTATAGCAAATTCAAGATCGACAAGAGAAGGTCATCGGCTACTTCAGCAAAACTCTGCCAAAGCCGGAGCGTAACTACTGCGTCAACAGGCAAGAATTATTGGCAGTAGTTAATGCCGTTGAACACTTCAACAAATACCTGTATGGAAGGAAATTCCTGGTGAGGACTGATCATGCTGCGTTGAAATGGCTGTTACAATTCAAGAATCCGGAAGGGCAGGTAGCAAGATAGATCTAGCGGCTACAGGAATATGAATTCGTCATCGAGCATAGGGCCGGAATTAGTCATTGTAACGCCGACGCATTATCAAGACGACCATGCTCAGAAGAATGCAAACACTGTACCCGTGTGGAGGAGAAATCCGCTCCAATCTTACGGACCACAGTGATAGACGACCATTGGCTGTGAAAGATATAATACTTTAGCCCACGTTGTGGCGCAAAATGTTATAAGGACGTAACTTGAGGCTCCAGAGATGGTGGCGGCTAGCTTGCAGTGGAGAAGGGGGTGGTTCCACAAACTGAACACAAAACGAAACAAATATACAGGGCGCCACGTAGTTGTATGACCCAGCACTGTACCTTACTACGAAGGTACCTGAAACCAAAAGCACGGGAGACGAGAGAGGGTATAGGGCATACAGGAAAATCTGAACCCGTGAGCACTATTCCAGAGGCCTACGAATGATATCACTAAAATGCTGTGTACTACTTATCGACAAAACAACACTACTTACCAGTAAATAAACTTGAGCACAAACGGAAACACTAAGTTCCTGGAAAATGACAAAAGAACCGGTTCCGAAATAAATAAACACAGTGGCGGACAACACTGACTTTAATGAACAACCGTAAAAGACAACAACAATACTAATAAACGCGGGAAAAGTTGCGAAAGCGACGTGAAACAAATTGAAAGCACAACCCGGACAAATACAGTCTAAATGCGGCGTATAACTCGGCTACGGCGAGATGGAACAATAAAATAAAACTTAAAGCAACAGAGCGCAACTGCGCAACTTCCCTTGCAACACCAATACAAATATAATTCAAACAAATTAGGTGACTCGCAGTGTTGTGATAAAATAAATTAATATACAAAATAATCAAATGAAACATTTAAATAATAAAAATAATAACAATAAAAATATATATAAATGAAGTTAGAATTCTGAACCAGTTAATTTATTTCAGAACAGAAAACTTCGACCAAAAGTGTCGATAATGAAAAATAAAAGTTAAGTCTACTTTTCTGGTCACTAGGTAAATAATTAGTGCAAAAAAAAATAATTAAATAAAAGTTCTAGAACACTTAGCTGTCGCCTCAACAGGCACAAACCCGTGGCTTCTGGAATGGTAATCCGCGGGCGGACCTTGGACTCGCGAGACGTAGCTCAGGAATTCCAAAACCTGGTGTACTGGATCAAGAGGATGCTGGCGGTACCTTCCAATGAGCTGTGGTTCGCTGGTGGGCATCGAACAAATCTTGGATTTTCGCGATCACGAAAATAATTACCCAGAAGGACGTCTTGCGGAGAGCACGCACGGCAATGCAATTTAAATAAACTTGCAACTACTCCGAAGAACTGAATGATATTTTGCTTTAATAATTCCCAAATGGAATTGCAAACTGCAATCAGTAAAGCGCAAATCACCACGTAATCAGCGAAAAAAATCACTTGTCAACTCAATCGGACAACAGCCAAGAACTCACTCTTTAATATAATTTTTCGGAATCGGTCCGGAAGACAAAAGAAAAAGAAGGAAGATATAAGAAACAATGAGAAGAAATAAGAAAGAAAATAAATTTGGCGGCAAAACAAAAGTACAGCGGAATAGCAACTAAAGACAGCTTTACACTCACAGTTTCGGGGCCAAGATACATGGAAAATAAGGAATTGGTAAGGAATATATTATTGTAAAAATATGGCAAACTAGATGACAGGTATAACTAATTTACAATTACTTTTTAACTATTTATCGGGGACTTTTTATTAACCAAGTTTACTGCGCGTTGCTTTAAAACAACCTTAACCTGTTTTGAACATTCTAACGGCAAGATAAACAATTAACTAAACAACAACTGTCAACAAAATATTTAAATAACAAAGAAAGTTTAATTTAAATTGAAATAAAATAACAAACTGTAAACTAAATGAAATGGAAAGCAAATTGGAAATTAATTCGAACAAATAAGGTAAGTAGTGTACAAATGACTAATTAGTATTTTGCTACTGCTAATTCTAAATTCTGATTTTAGGTTATGGGATGGGAAAGAATTTAAAAGGAACGAAAGAGAGAAAGGAATTTATGGATAAAGGACGAAATTGAAGCGTGACAAAGACTAAGAAGTTGATCCGGAATTAAAATACCTTCTGAAATGGAAGACAGAAGGCTGCAACCAACCTGGCAAGAAGTTTCACGACCCTCAAAAACCGCAAAATAGTACTGGGCACAGTGGGTCTCCATTGTTATAGAAGATGAGCTACTGAAACGTATCCTGGAAGGTCCTGAGGCTATGGAACATAAGATGCAGATCACAATCCCTAGGAAAAGAGTACCGGAGGTACTGAAGGAGATTCATGATGAAACTGCTGTAGGACATTTAGGAGTAACGAGGACAGTTCAGAAGCTGCGTGAGCGATTTTACTGGGTTAATTGTCGAGGGGACGCAAAGGAGTAGTGCAAGAAGTGCGTAGTTTGCGCCGCAAGCAATGGACCGCAAAGACGTCAGAAAGCCCTAATGCACCCATTTTAAAGAATCGCAATCGACGTGGCTGGTCCATTACCAGAATTCGACAAAAGAAATAAATACACCACAGCGGTCATGGACTACTTCAGCAAGTGGGTTGAATCTTATGCTTATACCAGTGGATCTGCCGATTCGGGGTACCGTTGGAACTACACTCCGACCAAGGTAGAAAGCGATCTGCGAGCTATTGAACATTCGTAAAACAAGAACAACTGCTCTACACCCACAGTCAGATAGCATGGGCGAACGCATGAACAGGACTCTCAATATATATCTCTGTAAGATTGTCTCCGGACACCAAAGAGACTGGGATTGTCATTTACCAATGTTCCTGTTAGCTTATCGATCATGCGTACATGAAAAAACATGACAGACTCCGGCTAGCATCGTCTTTGGTCATGAACTGCGATTGCCTTGCGACTTGAAGTTCGGCAGCAAGCCTTGTGAAAATTTGGTTGGCGAAGATTTCGTCACCGAACTTCGGAAGAAGATGAATGACATCCATGAGCAAGTACGCTCCAACATCCAGAGCGCTAGTGACCTATATGATGTCAAGGCTGAGAATGGTGGATATCAAGCCGGGGATCTGGTTTGGCTATACAACCCACAGCGTCGCCGTGGAATGTCCCCAAAACTACAGAATGCGTGGGAAGATCCCTACGAGGTACTGAGGCGAATAAATTACGTCATTTATCGAATCCGGAAATAGACTGGAGGAAAACCAAGAGTGATTCATTTCAATCGATTGACTCCTTTCGCCGGTGACAACAACGATGGCAACGCCAATGAAGCTCGAGCTCGACGATTTAATGTACACGACCCGGAAACCACCTTTGATGAGTTCATGGCCTCCTATTCTACGGGTCATAAAGTACGAAATGGTGTGACCAAAGAACATCAGTGAGACCTAATAAAAGTGCCAACAGAATACCCATTGGCGCATTCTGTGGCCCAAGATCTACAGATGTCTCGAGGAATATATAGTATATATATATATATATATATATATATATATATATATATATATATATATATATATATATATATATATATATATATATATATATATATATATATATATATATATATATATATATATATATATATATATATATATATATATATATATATATATATATATATATATATATATATATGCATAATCTGTTGAAGATTGTAAGCACGTCCTTTTTTCTCCGATGCAGATAAATATCATCAGTGTTTTCTAAATTTGGAACCCTCTTCCGAATTCTTTAGTCTCGTGTGTTCTACTGATCTACTTGATCTACGATGAACTTTGTTATTTGTGTAAATTTTATGGTTGAAATTTACTAAATCACAATATTTATTCTTAATTTAATTAACCTGTGCGAGTGTTACTTCGTTCGTTGTGTCATCGTGTTAAGATCTTTTTGTTTCGGCAACCATCGTTCTTCATCGGATCCACATGGCCTCAACTTGCTCTATTTGTAATAAAACCGCAAATCAAGATCCTCAAAAAACCGCAATGGTTGTAAAAGGATAATACACTTATCATGCGCCTAACTCTCCTCTGATGACGTAAGTCGTTTGACTCGTATTAACGGAAAGACAATTCGTATTTTGTGTGATCAATGTAAAATTGAAACTAACTCATTTGTTTTAATTGATTTGCAATCGCAATTTAAAACAATATGTCTATTGTGATAAAGCTGCTATTTCTAATTAATACAATGTTGTAACTAAAGTTATACATGAAATCAATGAGAGACAGAATCGATCTGAAAACATCATTATCTCTGGTATTCCAGAAGTTAAAAACGAAGATCTGTCATGTTAAATCTCAGAAGTCACTGCAATTGTTACTCCCAATTTTCGCCCAGTCATCATTAAAATACTGTGACGATGTTTGGTCGGACAAAAGGAGTTTGGCGTGGAAACGGTAATGGATAGCGGTGTAGGGGTTGTGTCCAGGATACTGAAATAAAACTGCGGATGGCTTCAGATTTCGGATTTATTTCGTGGATTTTGATATACACTGACTTTCACGTGTCGGTCGTGGTAGCGGCCACTGCTTTGGTCTCCGACGACTGTTCTTCGTCACCAGCTTCTTCACGGGAACTTTGTTCTAGGTGAAGAAGTGAGTTATACCATACTGATGAGCTCTAATAAGAGCGAAACGCGTCTATGGTTACTAACTGTGCTGGCCGGCCTCTGACGATGCCCACATAAGGTGACTCGGAGGCTGAATTTTGTGAGACTTTGCCTAGTGTTTATTTATTTAATATTTTTTATTAAACCTAGTTTCACCAAGTGAATGACAATTAATTTGGTCTTTGTTGCTATTTAAATTGTTATTGCGTAGCTTTTTTCTTTTTTCGGTAGATGGCATTACAGGTTCGACAGAACTTCTCATGTCATCTTACCGTTTCTTAGATATCTTATTCTCTGCTGGCACAGTTCTTCGTCACCAGCTTCTTCACGTGAACTTTGTTCTAGGTGAAGAAGTGAGTTATACCATACTGATGAGCTCTATTAAGAGCGAAACACGTCTATGGTTAATAACTGTGCTGGCCGGCCTCTGACGATGCCCTCATAAGGTGACTCGGAGGCTGAATTTTGTGAGACTTTGCCTAGTGTTTATTTATTTAATATTTTTTATTAAACCTAGTTTCACCAAGTGAATGACAATTAATTTGGTCTTTGTTGCTATTTAAATTGCTATTGCGTAGCTTTTTTCTTTTTTCGGTAGATGGCATTACAGGTTCGACAGAACTTCTCATGTCATCTTACCGTTTCTTAGAGATCTTTTTCTCTGCTGGCACGTTATTCGTCACCAGCTTCTTCACGTGAACTTTGTTCTAGGTGAAGAAGTGAGTTATACCATACTGATGAGCTCTAATAAGAGCGAAACGCGTCTATGGTTACTAACTGTGCTGGCCGGCCTCTGACGATGCCCTCATAAGGTGACTCGGAGGCTGAATTTTGTGAGACTTTGCCTAGTGTTTATTTGTTTAATATTTTTTATTAAACCTAGTTTCACCAAGTGAATGACAATTAATTTGGTCTTTGTTGCTATTTAAATTGCTATTGCGTAGCTTTTTTCTTTTTTCGGTAGATGGCATTACAGGTTCGACAGAACTTCTCATGTCATCTTACCGTTTCTTAGAGATCTTATTCTCTGCTGGCACGTTATTCGTCACCAGCTTCTTCACGTGAACTTTGTTCTAGGAGAAGAAGTGAGTTATATCATACTGATGAGCTCTAATAAGAGCGAAACGCGTCTATGGTTACTAACTGTGCTGGCCGGCCTCTGACGATGCCCTCATAAGGTGACTCGAAGGCTGAATTTTGTGACACTTTGCCTAGTGTTTATTTATTTAATTTTTTTTTTTTTAATATTTAAACTTAAAATTTGTTTTTTTTAACAAATTGCAAAATCAAAAATATAATTGGCGCAGTCGGTAGGATAGCCGACAAGAATCCAGTGAGTGAAAATAAACCTCGTAAGTCTGTGAAACGTTTGTCGAAAATTTTCAAATTTTCGCAAGAGCTATCCGAACATCATCTACGATCTTCAAACGACCTAAGCAGTGGTCGCACTAGGGTCTAACCACGACCCATCTTTACACATCGAGAACGTCATTTCGATACTACGAGACACCACCTCAACGTGCATCCAGCTCTGCAATCAGATCCACCAATCCAATCGATCTACGAGCTGCGTGACAGAAACACAATTTCCGCCCACTTGAAGCGCATCAAGACCATCACTACTACGAAAACAGCAGCCTACTTCACGATACTCTTACTGTAAGTCCATTTTCATAGTAGATAAATATATTTTGCCGGTCGTAACAATCGGTCTGTGACTAAATACTGTTATACAAATTAACACAAGGGTTTTGTGGAATGGCTAACGCTGTTAGGAAACAAAACGAGCCCCGACACAAGGCAAAACATACAATTACACATTGTAATAATCATTAAATGTTAATATATGTCTTCCGACAAAGATATTGAAAGAATACCTAACAAATTGTATACAATTCCGGTTACACTTAAACCAAGTATATTAGGTAGTAGTAGCAAAGTCAAACAACCTGTTACTGGAAACATAAATACACCCTTAACATATCCAATACAAGAATTAAATAACTGTCAATTAGAATTAAACATGGCAACCGCAACGATTGCAGATATCAGAAACTTCTTTGATGGAGTGCCTGAGTATAATGGAGAAATAAAATCTCTCCCTAGATTTATAAAAGAAGTCGACAACTTCTATGCAATAATGAATTCACTAAATTTATCCCAAATACAAAAAACATATTGTTTTTCCAAGTTACAAAAGAAATTCATTGACAAAGCTAAAGACATATTAGATACTCAAGAATTCACATCTTGTAACGATATCAAATTGCACCTTCAAACTAACTTTGAAGACAAAAGTACTTATAATACACTGCTATTAACAACAATTAAAATCACACAAATAGAAAATAACATAAATGATACTCTAAAGAAATTTAAAGATTTATATCAGAGAATGACTTCCAAAATTCAATTATTACCATACGAACAATACGGAAGACAATGTTTAATAGTCGAAACTCAAAAAACAGTAGTCGCTCATTTTATTTCATTATTACCTATGAACTTTAGAGCCTCATTTATAAGTAAAAATCCACAAACACTCGACGTTTGCGAACAACTTTTAACAAACGAATGCAATTCAATGCAATTACACAGATCACCCATGAATAGAATATCACCTCAAAATACACAACAAAAATCACAAAGACATTTTAATCCCCCACCACAGAAATTTCCATCACAACAATTTCCTTCACACCCATTTAACCCTCAGTTCTCACGCCCTTCAGGACCACACACATTCGCTAGACAAAATATTAAAAATAACATAGAAACACGACGCGATTTTAAACCAATTCCCATGTCCGGTATGACAAAATCAACAACACCAATGTCCACGCAAACTATAAAACGAAATTACGCTTTAGAAATGCAAAACGACATAGAGACTAATAGCGACGAAACCCCGAACGAACAAGAATTAAACAACCAAGACGAAACTTTTGAAAATCAATCTTTTTTAGATTACGACCTAGAACAGACAGAAGAAAATACGTAATGCTGTCTAATATAAAAACAATCCCAATAATTCAATTCCAAAATTTTTAAATCCTTATCGATTCAGGATCAGATATTAACTTAATAACAGAACAAACTGTAAAACAAAATAATATGAAAATTTTAGAAGAATTTTTAACCTTTAGAACCGCAACAAATACAGTGAAATGTAACAAATATGTTGAAATTAAAATATTTAATAAAAAGTATAAATTTTTCATTCTAAATTTCCATGTAAATTGTAACTTATTATTCGGAACAGAAATACTACGCGAAACAAATACTATTATAAATTTCTCGGAAGATATGATTCAAATGAAGCAGATGAAATGTAATATCCAAAACCTGAGTAAGCAGAATAATGAAACTTACGTACAAATACGTGACGAACACTTACAATCAGACATAAAAGACAAATTATATAATTTATTAGAACAATATGATTCACTTTTTCCAAAAGAAAACGAGATATTGACATTCACAAATAAAATACAACATAAAATTTACACTTCAGATGACATCCCTATATACTCAAAAAACTACAGACTCGCGCTAATTTATGAACAAGAAATCGAAGAACATATTCAAACTATGTTAAAAACAGGAGTCATACAAAAATCAAGAAGTCCATATAACTCAGGCAAACAAAAAACCAGACTAGTAATTGACTTTCGAAAACTAAATCAAAAAACGAAAGAAGACAAATTCCCCATACCAAACATTGACACACTTTTTGACAAAATAAATAAACCAAAATACTTTACTACACTTGATCTACATTCGGGATTCCACCAAATACTCGTTGACAAGAATGACAGAGAAAAAACAGCCTTCAGCACAACTTCAGGACATTACGAATTTCTGCGTATGCCCTTAGGCCTAATTAACGCCCCTGCAACATTTCAAAGATGCATGAATGAGATATTACAAGATTTAATTGGTAAAATATGCCTTGTATACTTAGATGAACATTATAATTTTTGGCAATACCGAACAAGAACATTTAGAAAATATTAAAACAGTTTTTGAATATTTAAAACAGGCAAACCTTAAAATACAATTAGACAAATCAGAGTTTTTCAAGACAGAAGTCGAATATTTAGGATTTGTAATTTCAAATGAAGGCCTTAAGCCAAATATAAAAAAAAATAGAAGCGATACAAAATATTCAAATCCCGAAAACAATAAAAGAAATAAAATAATTTTTAGGCAAGCTTTCCTGGTATCGTAGATTCATCCCAAATTTTTCAAAATTAACCAAACCTTTTACAAACTGTCTACGCAAAGGCTCAACAATAGATATACACAATGATGAATATAAAGAATGTTTTATGAAAATGAAAGAACTAATTACAAACCCACCAATACTCGCATTCCCTGATTTTAATAAAAATTTTATACTAACCACCGATGCTTCCGACTATGCAATGGGTGCCGTACTCTCTCAAAATCATAATTTACAGGAAAAACCACTCGCCTATGCATCTAAAACCTTTAACTCTCAAGAATAAAATTACTCTACGATTGAGAAAGAATTGAAAGCGATAGTATGGTCTATTCAAAATTTTAAACCTTATCTTTACGGAAGGAAATTTATAATACGCACCGACCGCAGACCACTGGTCTGGCTCTTCAATATGAAGAACGCGAACCAGAAGCTGATGCGATGGAAGATCGAACTCAGCGAATATAATTTCGAAGTAGAATATATAGCTGGAAAAACGAATAAAATCGCCGACTTCTTAAGCAGAATTAGAAATAAATTCAAAATTAATCATAAAATAGGCGACGTAACAACAACCCCTATCTTTGCACACTGTATTTCAAAAGATTATAAATTCGGCAAGGGATTAATAAAACAAGTTGATGATCAATTTAACAGTAAAAGTTTTGTATGAATAAATTACCAAACAAAATTATAATTCAAAATGAATATAATAAACAAATCTTTCACTTATTTTCAAAAGAATCATCCCGCGATAGATGTAACACAAAATTATTAAAACAATCATTAACACAATTACGTGATTACTTAATTAAAAACGACACATGAAATCAACATCCCTTATCTATCATGCGGATTGGATAGATTATCTAAGCAAGAATTGAACAAAATTTTAACTTCAATATTCGAGAATACTTGTATACAAATTAACATTTATTCGCTACCCCAAAATTTTGTATTAAGTGACGAATTAGAATCAAAAATTTAGTTAGAAAAAATTCTAGACCAAGATGACGATTCAATAAGAAATATAATCAGTACACAAGACGATGCTGAAACCATACATTCTGCCCAAGAACACCCCGTTAACGGTTTAAAAATTCTAGAAAATAGAGTAAACATAGCGGATAACCAAATTATATTCTCTTTCGATCAAAAGTATGACGTAAAAATTACACGACTTTTTAGTAACAAAAAACAACGCTAACTGTCACTATTGAAGAGAGTAAAGCAGAAAATCAACTTCGAGAATTCATAAAAAATTATATCATACCTAAAGTTAGATATTATTGCATATGTAATGATAAAATATTTAAATTTTTGAACCAGCTTATTCAAAAGGACTTTGAAACAAATAGTATTAATATCATTAAAGTTAATAAAGAAGTAGAGGACATAGAGCAATTAGATGAACAAAATGAAATCGTATATTTATATCATATAGTAAAAACAAATCACCGCGGAATCATGGAAACTTATAACAAACTAAAAGAAAAGTACTATTGGCCTAAAATGATAGACACCATCACCGCATTTATAAATAACTGCCAAACATGCAAAGAATGTAAATATGATAGAAAACCTATACAACTCACTGACAATCTCACTGAAACACCTGAACGAACTTTTGAAATCATAAATACTGACTTATTAACCCTTGACGGACAATATTACCTAACAATCTATGATCAATTCTCAAAATATGCACAAGCATACCCCATTAAAACAAAAGAAAGTAAGAATATAGTGAAAATCTTGGAAACATTTATTAGAATCAAAATTCCCCCCAAAAAATTAATATGCGATCAAGGCTGTGAATTTAATAACGTATCCCTACGAACATTTTGTCATAATAACCAGATAAAGTTACACATAACATCAGCTCAAAACCCAAAATCGAATGCGATTGAAAGATTTCATTCGACATTAATCGAACATTTAAGAATTAAAACACGAAATTGCAAACTGAAACCCCTAGAAGAATTAGTTAATAACTGCATCTTCGCATACAATAATTCAATTCAATCTACTACCAATATGACACCAAACGAAGTACTTTATGGTAAAGATTATACAAACTTAAGACCGAGAGAAAACATACAAAATAAATTAGAAAATTACGTAGGAAAACGACAAAAAGAAATAGAACAAATAAAAATTAATATTAATAAAGAAAAACAAAAACGTTATAAAGATCCTAAAGAAAATAATAAAATTGATAAACTAAAAAATCTTACGGAGGCTTATATAAAACAGAACCCTCGTTTAATAACTAAATTTAAAAACCATTATATGTAAAAACAAAGATTAAAAATTATAATGATAAATATAAAACAATAAATGCTAAAGACAAATTAAGAGAGCGAAAAGTAAAAATTGATAGAATCAAAATTTAATTGTTTCAGAATCTGTCATGGATTCGCGGATGAAAAAAATATTACAAGTAATCCCGGCTTTTTATTACATATCATCGGGGAGTGCTACCTAAAAGAAAACGAACAACTACATTATTTTTACAACGATATAAATCCCATATATGATGAATATTTAAAATTAAAACAAATCGTTAATAAGGAAATAAAACAGTTAACAAACGAAACGTTCCTAACCGAAAATGGTAAAATTGTAAATTATATGTTCAGAGAGTTGGAATTAAACGTAATTAAATTATTTAACAAACGAAATAAAAGAGGATTCATTAATGGACTCGGATCCATTATAAAATCTATAAGCGGAAATTTAGACGCCACTGACGAGGAACGTTACAACACAATATTAGAACAACTCAGCAATAATCAGAAGACACTACAAACACAAGCAAACGAAGTCCTGCATCAACAACAAACACTCACAGATAAGTTTAATAAAGATATGCAAACTATAAACCTCAACGAGAATGAATTACGAAATTCACTGAATGAAATCTTAGCCATAATTAAAACGGAAAAGAACTGGAAAACACTCATACACACCGAGGTACAGATTAACAAAATATTAATCTACATTCAACGACTCAAAAACATCGTCGATAACGTTATAAAATCATTAGAATTCTGCTCATTAAATAAATTAGATATTACAATTATAGACCTCGACAGCCTTCTAAACATTACACAAAACCCGAATATCCTTCAAATGAGTGAAACAATATATGTCACATGTACACTACAAGATAACAAAATACATATCCTTTTAGCTATCCCAAACTACACAAATGGTCTACACAAAATACAACAATTCACCCCCACACCATACTATGACTCCTCATATAAACAAATATTAGAAGATAATACCATGGATATTACCAGAGATGTGCATCTACGTGTAATCTTTAATTGTCTACATCTACACGTAGACAATACGTCGACAATTTTAGCGACGTAGACAATGTAAACAATGTAGATAATGCATCTGACAGTTGTAAAATTCAACATAACCTAAATTTATTCCTTTGTAACTATTACATGTATTCGTATTCATGAGCTCGGGTCATTATCGGTCTTTATATAATAAAACTAATAAAGCAAGTGCTCGTACATTACTAGACGAATGTCTGTCTTGGGTCTTGGGCGAACTGTCATATTTTTAAAATCGATCAACGCGCCATCTCACCAGACGGAGTTTTCTTTGACGCTATTTTTAACAGTAACCAGTTGACAAATTTTAAACGTTTTGCCCTACACAACTAGTTTTTTTTCATGTAATCTTTAGATTAAAAATAAAATCTCTAACAACATTTAAAATTCTCTAGTTCTAGGGATAAAATTTCTAATATGACTTAAGTGAACACAGGTGTTTTCTTTGTCTACATAGTCTACATTGTTTATATGAAAAATGAAGACGTAGACTACATGATTGTTTACACGTAGAGAATGGCGTAGATTACTTGCAGTAGACTACGCGCACATCCCTGGATATTACACATAATAATAAGTATGTATCTATTAGTAAGTTTATAAATAAGAAATATTGTATCTCAAATTATAACCCTATAAACAGTTGTATTAATAATATATTAAATAAGCAAGTATATGATGATTGTTTAAGTGAGGAAATTACAACAAAGAATTATATTTCTCAAATACCATTCACAAATAAAGTAATAATTTTCTCACCAAACCCGCAAAAATTAGAGTTTAACTGTGGAAACAATTATAAAAAAAACAATTGCAGGGTATTTTTCTTAATGACCAAGATACGTGCGCCATAAAAAATTGGCAATTTCAAAAATATAAACCATTATATCAAGAATATATTTTCGATAACTTAAATAACATGGAATTAAAAAAAGTGCCGCAAATTACTAAAGTAAATGAATTAAAATTGAATGTTACACATTTACAAGAAATTGAATCTATCAAACAAATTAGCAATCACCATATACCTACATTTTATATAATCTTCTCTATTATTATAATTATTATTGTATTAATATTATTTAAAAATAAAATATATACTCTTATTATCAAATGTAAACAAAATAGGATAATTCAACAAAATAATAAGGATCTAGAATTAAACCCCCTAAAATAACATTGTTTCTTGATGGGGAGGAATTATGATTCTCGAAACGCTGCAGTTTCGTTATTCGACACTAGAAACAATGTCATTCGTGTTTCTTAGAATATAAGATAAGAAATGTAATAAATAGGAGTAGAGACATGTGTAACTTGTCTAGCTGGAAGTACGCTAGCCTGTAAATTGTCACGAATAAAATATTGAAACTTAAAATTAGTATTTTTTAACAAATTGCAAAATCAAAAATATAATTTATATATATAATAGCATTTATTTACGGTAAGAAAACCTTTTACAAAAGAAAAACAGTATATATATATATATATATATATATATATACCTATATATATATATTGAATTTTAAATTTCCGCGAGTGTTATTGATGTAACTTGAATTCTTCCGGGTATCTTCTCGCGTTGGTCTTGTTTGGTTCTGAGAAGAACCGTTGTTTAGACGACGTTTCGGCAAGGTCTCACTTGCCATCTTCAGGTCTTGGATTGATTCCGTGTTCTCGATCTGGTGTTAGGTCTTGAACTCAAGTTCACCAGATCGAGAACACGGAATCAATCCAAGACCTGAAGATGGCAAGTGAGACCTTGCCGAAACGTCGTCTAAACAACGGTTCTTCTCAGAACCAAACCAGACCAACGCGAGAAGATACCCGGAAGAATTCAAGTTACATATATATATATATATATATATATATATATATAGTATAAATATTAAAAATAAATAAATAATAAAAATTTAATTTGACAATATAATACTTTAACGCTATGTTTAAATGTATGGAAATCCTCACCAAATATTGATAGATTTACATAATTTGCATAGGGAAATGAAGAATATAATTAGTTTGCGTTATTCACTTTTAATAATTTTATATAACGAGTATAATACTGAGGTACTACTACTAAAAACATATCAAGAATATCTGTCGATTTAATTAAGTTACGAAAGACTTAATAGACAAACACTAAATCGTAATATATTCTTCTCTTACTGAGTAAAACTAAACCAAAATAATCTAAAAGTAAGTTGTAGTTATTGCTTTCGTATAAAATTCTAGATTTAAATGACAAATATTTGATAAATTTCCTTTGTATATTTTCTATCCTGTCAATGTGTACTTTATAAAAAAAGAGACCAGATAATTGTGCAGTATTCCAACTGAGATCTAACAATAGAGTTATAAAGTATTAATAGTGTGCGAGAATCTGTGAAGTCCGAAGTTGATCTTCTTAAGAATGATAGCATTTTCATGCCTTTATTAACTACATAATCTATATGCGGGTTAAAAAGTAATTTTTTGTCTAGTATCATACCGAGATCTCGTATTGTATCAACTAGTTGCAACTGTGTATTGTTAATATAATAAATGACTTCATTTTCCTGTATCTTTCTAGAAAACGCATATGCACTTGCTTATGTTTAATTTGACAAAGTTTGCTTCGCACCAGCAATAAAATTTGTCTATGTTTGATTGCAATTTATAACTATCATCTACACTTATAAATTTTGAGATCATCAGCGAAAAGTGATATTTGGGAATACATTATTACCTCAGAATGATCATTGATATACAATGAAAAGAGGAGAGGCCCAATATGAGAACCTTGCGGGACTCCAGAGGATAATTTAATTTCCTTTGACAAAAACCCGTTCACTTTGACTATTTGTATTCTGTCAGACAAATAAGATTCAATCCAACTTAATAAAACACCAGCAACACCTAAATTGTTTAGTTTGGAAATAAGCCTATTTATATCAACTCGATCAAACGCCTTTTTAAAGTCCGTGTAAACGCCATCCACGTAATTTCCTTGTTCCAGACCATTATACACAGATTGAATGTAAGGTAACAAATTAGTTGAGGCAGATCTACCCGCATAGAAGCCATGTTGCCCATCAATAATTAAGTTTTGAAAATTATCAAATCACTTCTCAGTAACAATAGATTCTAACACTTTGGAAGTAGCAGAAAGAATACTTACAGATCTATAATTTGATACCTGATTTGTGTACAGAACTATATGCGATACTTTCCACATACCTGGAAAGTAACCAGCACACATTGATAGATTTGATTGAAATTATAGGTGAGAGGCTCTGACAAGATATCTGCCACTATATTAAGAAGATAATTAGGTACATCATCTGGCCCAGCTCCTTTATTAATATCAAGATGCAATAGTTTATGTTTAACATCATCAGAACTTACTAAAATTTTGTGTATTACATGAATATCAAGAAAACTGTTATTATTAATATTACTTGAGATGTTAGTAGGAACGTGAACAGATTGAAAGTAATCAGCCAAGAGATTAGTTATATCATTACCCTCTGAAACAGATATATTATTATAAAACATATTATTTGGAATGAAGTTGTCGGATATCTTTGATTTCACATATTGCCAAAAACATTTGGATTTATTAACAATATTCGATTGTATGGCATCAATGTAAGTTTTGTAATCATTATTTATTAATTTTTTTATTTATGTTACTCTGTACAACAGGAACTTAATCCCAATTACAGTACAGGGTCCGCACTCACCGAGCCGCAGTGTGGTAGTTTATATAATTTTTAGCTTGAGTGAGATTCGAACTCGGGACCTCCGGACTCGAATTAAATATTGCTATCCACACCACCGTACTGACAGACAGTTTACATTCTTTCCGAAGATCAGAAAATAAATTATAATCATTAATACAATTAGTAATTTTATAATTTTTGTGAGCAATCTTTTTTTTTTGTATATTAACAATTTACTGTTTGGTTTGAACCACTTTGGAAATGAGTCATTAACTATTCTTTTAATAGGTACATAATTATTAATAAAGTTATAAATAATTTCATAGAACCAATAAATAGCATTATCAACGTCAACAATCTTATAAAGCTGGCTCTAATCAATTGCCTCAATATATCGTATAAATACATTCGGAGTAACAGATTTAAAATCAAGTGTATAATTTAATTTACTTGGTAATAATATACTTAAGGAAGGATGATAACTATCACATCTGAGTAAATCACAGTCCGATTTTTTAACAATAGTATCACAGTCACTAGTTAGGACTAAGTCTAAAACAACGTTATTTTCATTGTAAATATGATTAAATTGCATTAAACCTAAGTACTCGTAACTAAATGTATCACTACAGTGCTGATCAGCTGCACAAACTGGTACATAATTAAGAATATTATGAGAATCATTATCGTCGTTAGTCCATGATATCCGTGGTAAATTATAATCACCAACCAAAATTATTAAAGCATCAGGGAAATTATAAATAATATTTTCAACCGTTTCTAAGTGCTTTGGGTATAGATCTATGTTGGAATTAGATTGAAAATAAATTGCACAAATGATTTTGAACACATAACATTAGCCCAAATTTCTTCTCTGTTTCCCGTATCAACATCAATTATATGTGAGTTCAAAGTCTGCTGAACAGCCACTAGTACACCTCCGCCTCTTGTAACATTGTAAATAAGGTTATCTCTGTCTTTTCGGAACACTACGTATCTAGGATCTATAAATTCAGAATTAAAAATGTCCTTATGTAACCAAGTTTCGGTAAACACTAGAACTGGGTAGTTTTCAGATAATATTGCTTTATGAAGTAAATGAGTCTTAGTTCTAATTCCACGAACATTTTGATAATATATAGAAAATGAAGTACTATTAATATCATTATTGGTCGCAATAACTATCATGTTATCAGAATTTAGTCATGCATTTGTATTAACATTATTCTTATTATTTTCATTATTATTCATGAAAAAATTATTTATAAAAATACTCTCTGGCCAATTATCTCCGTTCATCACCGTATCAAAGTAGTTATCAGCAATGTCAATTTTAAATGATTTATAGGAATCATATCTTGTTTTTAGTGAGCTACATTAATAGTTTTTATCATTTAAATTAGATAAATGTTGTTCAATTTGTTGAACAGTAACTTCTGGAGTAAACCTTGAAACAAAAATATGTATATTTATATTTATGATTTTGCACTACTTGTAATGTTGTATTCGCATTGACTTTTGATCCTGTTCCAATTATGATTTGCTTCCTCATTTTTTGTTTCCTACAAGTATATTTCACAAACCCATCATCCTCGACAAGAACATGAGTAACGTGATCTGAACTAATATCAGTTTGATTTTTAATATCATTCTTCTCATTTACCGATGCGGATCGTAATTTACTAGAATAGGGTAACTTTTTGTTTTTGTTATTGCCATCGTGTTTATTTATATTGCTTGAGACATCTGGTGTGAAGGTGTTTGAATTGGAATTGCTTTGAATCGATAAAGTAGAAACTGAAATATTATTGCTCACTTGTCCTTCAGTT
Source organism: Pterostichus niger (assembly GCA_947425015.1). NCBI lineage: Eukaryota > Metazoa > Arthropoda > Insecta > Coleoptera > Carabidae > Pterostichus > Pterostichus niger. Next base: position 28,487,986 of record OX380337.1, on the reverse strand, counting down.
GTTAAGTCAGTTACGCCTATATTTGATTTAAATATATTTACACTTTTATTAATTTCTTGTAGGGATTCTTTCAGAAATTTCATTTCTTCACATAATAATGAAATTAAATTATCTTGATGTTTAACATATTTCAAAATTTCTTGAATTGACTTATTACCAGTATTGCTGTTGTCTCCAGAGTTGATTGAAACGAGACAGCCTGAACAAAACCACTTAATAATTTTGTTAGCGGTGAGTAATTTTAATTAAATTTTCTTGACCATGGCACATGTCATATGAAATTCTTGTTCACACTGATTTCCTGAACAAATAACTTTCAAATCCTCAGTATTAACAAATGGTTCACCACAATCAAAACAACGTGCGAACTACCGTTCTCCATTTTGGATATATATATATATATATATATATATATATATATATATATATATATATATATATATATATATATATATATATATATATATATATATATATATACGTATACGTATATGTCTTAAAGCGGAAATCTATATTAAAATGATTTTTTAATGGAATGATATATATTTTCTTAAATTTTATTATAAAACACACATTAGGATTTAAATGAACAAGACAATGTGTCTCAATAATAGATCGTCGGAAAGCAAGTCAAAATATTCCTGATTGAAATCTTCAAATTTTCTCTAACCTCATTATTTGATAAATTTAGACCCGGCAACTGCAGGGATTTAGATCTGTTCGATATAGGTGGTCATGGAATGCAGAACATGGATACACAATATATCACTAAATAGTACCTCATATGAGACAGATAGTTCAGTGGCGACACGTGAAACAGTAGATTTTAAAACGTGAGTTCGATTCCCAGTGCTGAAAAACTTTAAACCACATTAAAAGTTTCCTAGAGCGCCCAATACTTTGCATCCCGCAGATACTCTTCCTTCAATCTCTTGATCACTATGTCGATATCATACTACCCATACTATACAAATTCATCTACTTTATCGAATCTCACACCAATTATCGAAACGTTACATGTATTCATTAAATAGCTCTTTTCGAACACTAACACTTTATATCTGCCAACATTCAATAACAGGTCAAACGTTTTCCTATTTCATTTAAACTTACGAACATTCTTCTCAATTGCTTTTTAAATTCACCCATTATAACATCATACTCATAAGTCAACGCAGGCACTACACTACCGTCAATATGTACACTATCCAACCCATTCAGCGCCTTTTCTAACAACACATCCATGTACGAATTAAACAACCATGGATATATTCCGCAACCTTATTTTACACCAACATTTATACAAAACCAATCACTCAATCTATCATCAACTCTCTCCGCAGTCTGCCTACCGTGATACCGCATTTGATTCGGTGGCACTTGCAATATAAAAATACATATCATTCCGTCGAGGTTATCGTTCATTATTATTCAGATGTAATACTGTGTTAGGAAATGTTAATGTAGATTGCAGGTGTTTAGACTTGAGAATATTCCAGACATTCGTGAGAATTCCCAATCTACACGAGACCCATAACTTCATTATTACAGATATTTAGACCACACAACTTCAGTGATTCAGATCTAATCATTACAAGTATTTGCATCGGTACATGGCATACAGGATGTGGATACACAATCTATCACTAAATAGTACCTTATATGAGGTAGAGAACTCAGTGGCAACGTGTCGAACTGTATATTTTCAAAACCTAGTTTTATTACCATTGTCGACAAACTTTAGACCACATTAAAAGTAGCTCAGTGGTTCCCTCTCCACTAATTTCTATAGGGACTTTGATTTATCGACTAGTGATCGCACTTTACTTACCAAGATTTGCTACGGTAGAGTACTGCTCCCAGTTATGAATAAAAGACGTGATGATATAATTATTTATTTATAAAAATAGCACCCTTGTACTTGAAATAAATATCACACTTAATGGTGGGACCTGTAAATAATGAACAAAATCACATCAATATTTCATCATAAGAAGGATATAATTCATAAAGTTATAAGTTTAATTTCAAATTTACGAATCTACAAAACTTATGGATTTACTCAAACCTCCATGACAAATTTTGATATAGCGTAATCATATTATAAAAAGATGTCAAATATCATTATCAAATAACAATTTAAGGTTGGATAAACCGTCAATGGGTCAATGTTGTCAAATAACTGGATTACTGGGCAATGATATGATTTATATTTAACCAATTTACGTTTCGGCCATTCTAGAAGTCTTGAAATAGCACAATTTAGTAGAATAGAATATTTTCATTAGAAATTTGTAATTAATAAAGTCAAAATAGAACAAAACAAAACATCTGAAAGTGAAAAATTATTTTCAAGAGTCAAAAACTGACTGCTATTTCAAGACTTTGATAATGGCCCAATCTCGAACCGAAACGTCAGTTGATTAAATATAAATCATATCAAAACCCAGTAATTCATTTCTCTTAATTTTCAAATTACTGGGAGTGACACTCTTCTAGCACTCCGGTTGGTGGAATGACAGTTCAATTACTCAACTTTTAATTACTGCTATTATAAGTTAGTCACTTGACTTCTTCACTGACACTCAAATAGTTCATCATACCCCTTATATACATAGCATTTTTTTTATCGGTTCAGGTTTGTTTGGCCTTGAAAGTTGCGACAGATATGGGTCCACTAGCGCTTTCAAATTAGTGAAGACTACTTTTAATCAGTATTTCTTACAATATCTAGTAACAAAAGTCATTTATTAAAAAATTTATTAAAAATCAATAATATATGTACAAAGTCCAATAATACCAACTAATCTAATATCATCAGAGCAAATCATTGATGTACGTATTTATATTTGCATATTTACTATTTAGCAAGCTTTGAGTTATTTTAAACAACGTCGACATCGCAGATTCATTGCTACGTTAGCCGGTGTGTGTTAATATCGATCGTCAGTACAATTTTACAACGGTTTGAGCAATTATCAAATTAACTGAGGTCCTGTTTATAAATGACCGCAAAAGGATTGAACTGTATCATTTAACAATTTCGTTGCTTTTTAAATGATTAGTGTTTTAATTAAATAATTCACTTTGATGTTGAATGGATGACAGTTTATCATTTTATGTGTACTTGATTTAAAACGAAATTATCTTTTTGATGGAGTTGCATGAAATCAGATCAATGATTTAATGTATATTTTAAATATATTACTGATAATATAATAAATAAAAATGGTTCAGACAAACTTGCATTGCTGTAAACTATAAAAACTAAAACGCAGGATCAGAGCGTAATGGCGGCTTTGTGAAGTTAGTCCGCCAGAAAATGATACAAAATTATAATGATAATTAAAAACTGCTTAAATATAGTTAATTTATAAAACATGTTGCAAACAAAGGTTTGTATTTAAAGTAGGTAACAACTATATTAATGGAAAACTGGGTTGAATCCTTTTCTAAAAAATAAATATTTTATTTTATAGTCTTTTTACAATAATATAGATTTTGTCCCACGAAGTATACATATTTTCTACAACATGTGAAATCACTGGTTGCATGCCGAAGGTATCCGACAAATGATTATTATAATGTGAAAATGTACACAATCCAAATTTAAGATATTTTCCATCAAATATAATAATAGACCTTAAAAATTATCGCATACAATTACAATAATAATAAGTATTATGTTGGCTTAAAATAATATAATAAATAACAATTTATTTCCTTGGTAATAATAATTTCATTCCTATATTAATATTCTAAATTTATGGTAAAATTAAAAGCAATATTGTCTACAGGACCGTAGGTAATAATAATGGAGATACATGATAATATCTTTAACATTGAATGCATAAGCAAAGGCCATTATTTTTAAAATTTATGTAAATTTACTATTCACAAATAATTAAATAAAATTGAATTAAACATATTCTCGTATTTTCCATGTTTTATAAATTCTTTATTTCTGTTTCAGTGTTACAAATAAATATTTTACCTCCTTAAATTACAGAACAACAAAACATAAATAATAACGTCCCATCATTCCGTTTCAAAACTTCCGTACAGCCGGTTTCTTTAGCCAAATTATTTAAGGCGTATAAGTGACTAACTTATAGCGCACAAGCGTGATAAATACATGTAACTGTATTTTTATATTTAACGACAAATCACACATTGTCGGCAGGCGGATTCTAACTGACGAACCTTGGTTCGGTTGATGTCACAGTATGTTAAGTATGTGCATTAACACGCTCAGCCACCACACCTTCTAAATTGCAGAACAATAAATTATACCGATAAGTTTTGCGAAAATATAATGGGCGAAGCAGAGGCGCAGGATTTTATTTTTGGTTTTGGGTGCACCAAAAACTAAAATAAATAAATATATCAGCATCTAGTGCTGGGCGAAGCGCTCTGTAGTAGCATATCTAGGTGTGCTCGTGAAATGCGGTTATCAGTCATCATATTATAGTTTCCAAAGGTTTTAGTAGAGAGGGAGTCACAGGGATAAATTTACTGTGGTGAAAATTGTTTGTCACATGTGTGAATCGAACCTGGAGTCTCAATTCCACAGTCCATAACAAATTGTTCAATACATTTCACAAGTATCAGTTATAAACAAAAACATCATTTGAAAATAATTTTTATACTTAATTAGGAAAATATAAAAGCTTAATATTTGCATATCAAAACCAATAATAAACTTATTTAACTTTAAAGTTTGTATTTGATTGTAACAGACCGATTTTGTAAGAAAATTATTATGAAAAAATAGTTATAAAAATTACAAGGTAACAATGCATATCGGAAAACTTTCTCTCAAATTTACTGGTAACAATGTTAATGATTTAGTAAGTATTTATAGAATTGGACGGAGAAAGAAAGTTAAATATTAATGGCGAATTCATTCTGATAACCTGTTTAATAACAATAAAAAAAACTAACAGCTCTACTAATGGGGTAGTCGTGTTTGAAGCTCGTTACCTTGTTAAGTAGTTCCATTATCATGTAATGTAGTTAGTGAACTTCTAAAATTACACCTCTCAACAGCGTTTTGTGTCATTTTATTCCTAACACAAAATTAATTTCTTCATGGTGAATTTGAAATTCCACTTTTCTTTTAACGACGAATTAGAGGCAACAATCTTTTAAATCTGAGTAAGACAAATGATATATTTATACTCCATAGTTTAGTATTATTATGCTGAATATTTTGTTGTTAATGAACGTTTGAAAATTTTTACTTAATGAATTATGCTACAAAAAATCGTTAAGATAGGAACTTTTGTTTCTATTAAGAAAAAATTATTACTTCTGAATCACAGGCAGAAAAAAATTACTAATCAACGTATCTTAAAAATAATGTGATACATAATGTAAAAATTCTGAATTTTTTTAAAGATATCTTGTATATATTGCTTATCAATATTGTCTGAGAGAGATTTATTGATTATTGCGTAATATTATGGCTATACCTATGTTTAAAATTTTTTTTTTAGTAAATCATGATTGATTAAATATTTCTCAGTACGACTTTTGTCGTCAGAAGTGAATCAACACCGACAGCAAGCACTTATTAGCTGATATTAGGAGACGGTTTGTTTCAAACAGAATTATCGGTTCAATGCTTTGAGAATTACTACACATTTATAGGCGTATTATATGTGTTCTGAATTCTTTATTCTAAAGTCCAGACGAAAATGTCATCAAATAACAAATATTTTTTAGATACTGTCTTAACAGTTTATTTACCGTCGCCATCATCATTTCAGAGAGAGTGAAGATGAATTTAAAGGTTTATACTAGTTTTCGAGGAGAAACAAGAATAAAATTCTAAAATTAAGTTACATAATTTGCTGAAATAGAAATAGTACAATAGTAAAGAAGGTAATACGATAGTTAGCGGTCAAGAAGGTAATATAAGACACTTTTACACTTGCCAAGGTAAGTGGACCAATCAACATTTATCACCACCATCATTCCTCATTATGCTGGTATGGCTAGATTAGTTACGAGTGAAGCCAGCCTTTTTAATCATTTTGCTGTGACTAGGTTATGCACGAGTGATGCCAGTTTGCTTTATCATGTTGCATGGTTAAACCAGGCACGAATGAAACCATCCTTCATCAACATGATGCTATGGCTAGACCAGATACGAGTAGACCCCAGCCTTCCTCATGATCTATGACCAGGTCAAGCTCGGGTGATATCAGTCTTACTCAACGTAGTGCTATAGTTAGGCCAGGTACAAGTGCAACCATCTTTCATCATCATATAACTATTGCTAGGCAAGGCACGGGTACAACAATCCTTTATCATTATGATGCTATGACAAGGTCAGACATGGATGACATCATTCCTTCTTATAATGCTTGTAAGGCTAGATAAGGCATGGGTAAAATCAATTTTTCTTGGATATTAGTGCTAAGAGTTGAAGTGATTTCATTTTCTGTATTATTGACAAATTATTTTAATACTAGTTATCATAATTATTTTTTGATTAAGTATTTTTTACTAAGTGTTTGCAAAAATTACATAACATTGGGCATTGTTTCCTATACGAGTGAAATCCTCCGGATGGATCTATAAATCAAACTCAGGGAATGCTCCGTGAATAAATTAGTCGTTACTTCAAGGCCCACCTATAAATATAACAATTATAACAATACTTACTCATCGCTCAACAAAGAGCTAGACACTCAGCCAACTTATTATGATGAGTCGGGAAAGATTAATTCTGTTATATTCTAAATAAAATATAACCATCTATCATTTAATTTGTTTCAGCCAAGCTTCCAGAAAACATTCTAATATATTATGAAAACATTTGCTAATTGGTTTGTGAAATGAAAAAAAGAAGTCAATTTTCTCTACTGTAAATTGACTGGCGCAATAGCAATATATGATATAAACATTTGTGTTCGTATTGTGCCAGTGTGGCAGCCAAATGATCATCTGACTAGTATCTGAAAGAACCTAGTGTACGCAATTTATAATGCAAAGTATCTTAGATCGAGTTAAAATACCTATCACGGTATTAATAGAAAATTGAATGATTGCATTCAAGATTAAATGAAGATTTGCACACCATTCGGAAAATTCTCAGTTAACAAAGAAAGATTTACAGTAATTACTGTCATATGTTAAACAACAATTAAGATATTATCTGCATAAGAAATAAATTTATGGGATTCAAGAGTTTCTCTTATATCATTTACATACAGTATAAATATTATTGTACCAAATCAAAGTTAATAATTATCGTTCTATTTCCTGTCTAAATTTTATTGGAAATATTTTCAAATATATTTTGTCAAATGTCGTTGAACGACAGTCTTTCTATAGTTATTAATCTGGTGAATTTTACCCAATTTATTTTTAAAGAATTAAAAAATAAAAAGCTTATTGATGTTATCTACACCAATATTTCGAAAGCTTCCGATACAGCCAATCATTTAACTTTGCGAATTATGTGTCATACTTAAAAATTATAATCCAATATGTACATGGATTTGTATCTTCTGATTTTATTATGTGTTCTGGGGCTCAGTTCTTGGCCCTTTATTTTGATTATTATTTGTTAATGACATAGTAACAGTTATTAAGCTCTACGAATACCTCATGTAAGCGGATGATTTCAAATTGTACATGTCAACGAGGATGATTGTTGTCTTCGACAGTTTGACTTAAACTCCATATTTAACTTGTTTTTAGTTAATCAAGTTCATTTTAACCTGAATAAATGTCAGATAATATCATTTAATAGGAAAAACTATTCTATACCTTCATTTACACTATGAATCTTTGTATCGTGCTAAATTTGTTTAAGTTCAAGGTTAAGCTATCACTCGTGCATCATATCGCCAATATAGTTAATTCTAGTTATAAATGACAGTTTTCAGATTTTATTTTGCACGTTTTGTAAGAGAAATAATCGCATTAATATTTTATAAGACTTTCTACTTTATAGTGATAGCCATGGAATTGAGACAAAATGATAAACAAATGTACGACGTTTTAACTGTCAGAAAAGTTTAGTTTTAAATGGATTTGTGATTTATTTAAGTAACAAAGGTGATTGTTGTTATATCATTATTGAAAATGGATAATTTTATTTTATAATTTTTTAATATTTATTATAATAAATAATAGAATTTTTACGCAAATAATTATTTTATTTATTTAGAAATAATATTAAATTATAGAAGATGTTCGAAAAGTCCTCCGTTTTGTGCTATGCAGTAGCCTAATCTATTGTAGAAACATTTTTAACATTGCTCAACTGTCTAATATTTATTTTGTTGCATTCGCCTACAACAGCGTTTTTAAGTTCTTGGATGGCATTGTATCTTTTTTTATAAACGCAAGACTTTAAGTGTCCCCATAAAAAAAGTCACAGGGATTTAAATCTGGAGACCGTGCTGGCCAGTTTACTGGCCCTCCATGCCCTATCCAACTTTCTGGAAACGTATCATTCAGATAATTTACAACTTCTCTTGTATTATGGGCAGGACAGCCGTCGTGCTGGAACCATACATACTCATTATTTGCGTGGGCTATTTCCGGTCCCACTATTTCTCGTAACAATTCTAAATAATTGTTTCCATTTGATCGATTAATAAAAAAAGGACCAATAATTTTATTGCCTAAAATTCCTGCCCATACATTTACTGATTGTCGATATTGTGTTCTGGATTCAATAACAATGTGCGGATTTCTCTGAGACCAGTGTCGAAAATTATTTTTATTTCCTTCGCCATTCAGCGTAAATGTACACTCATCTGTAAATAATATGTTTTTTAAAAACCTCCTATCATTGTTGGGCTTTTCCATAATTATTTCGCAAAATGTTGCGCGTCGTTCGCAATCGTGTCCAAAAATTTCTTGGTGGTTTTGTACTTTATAAGAATAGTATTTGTATTTGAAACTAATATTTAGTTCTTTTGAAATTTCTCGTACACCGAGATTTGGTTCCATTTCTATTAATGCTAGTACATTGTCTTCGTTATTATTATTTCTATCTCCATGCACACGTCCCCGTTCCTGTTCCACTTGATTATTAAATGTACCGGTCTTCTCAAATTTGGTAATAAAGTTCTGAATTGTTGTTTTACTTGGAATGTTATGGTGCGGCCAAATAATACTGATTAAATCACGTATTCTTCGAAAACTTTCACTAGAATAATTCCACTTAATAATTTGTAACTTTTCTTCATGTGAATAGTTATCCATTTTCAATAATGATATAACAACAATCACCTTTGTCACTTAAATAAATCACAAATCCATATCAAACTAAACTTTTCTGACAGTTAAAACGTCATACATTTGTTTATCATTTTGTCTCAATTCCATGGCTATCACTATAAAGTAGAAATTCTTATAAAATATTAATGCAATTATTTCGCTTACAAAATGTGCAAAATAAAATCTGAAAACTGATTTAGATCCATAATTTCAAGCTCTACAACTTTTATTTGAAGCATTTTTGTCTAAAATCAATTGGCCACTTTTGCGCAAGGAAAAACTGATTTCCCATGTTAAACGCCTATGGCCAGGTTTTCATGTTACACCCTGTATATATATATATATAAATATTTATTGATTTATTTATTATTATTAAGCTCTCTACAGGACAAAATCCCAATTACAAAGGGCATATGAAAAAAAATACAAAAAAAAATTACAACAAAACATACGTTACCATATATAACAATACAAGTATAAATTAATTAATCAAAAAGTATGAAGCTGTGAAATAACAAATGTATCGACTATTTGTGTTCCATATCAAACAGAAAATTCCTAAATAATTTGTCCTTACATATACGCAGAGTATCACAAAATATATCTATATTATACAATTGTAGGTTTATTTGATTGAAAGTAGCACACATATACCTAACAGGGCTCCTTGCCTCATAATTAGTTCTGGCAGTACTCACAGCGAACGTTACTATCTGTCTAGGGTAGCAATTACGTGGTACATTAATACAAATTAATGATAACAGGTAAGAGTAATCGATAGCATTATTTAATAGTTTATAAAGAGAGTTACAAGTCAGAATGCTACGACGACTCTCAAGCAGAGATGTGCATCTACGTGTAATCTTTAATTGTCGACATCTACACGTAGACAATACGTCGACAATTCTAGCGACGTAGACAATGTAAACAATGTAGATAATTCATCTGACAGTTGTAAAATTCAACATAACCTAAATTTATTCCTTTGTAACTATTACATGTATTCGTATTTGTAAGCTCGGGTCATTATCGGTCTTTATATAATAAAACTAATAAAGCAAGTGCTGGTACATTACTAGACGAATGTCTGTCTTGGGTCTTGGACGAACTGTCATATTTTTAAAATCGATCAACGCGCCATCTCACCAGACGGAGTTTTCTTTGGCGCTATTTTTAACAGTAACCAGTTGACAAATTTTCAACGTTTTGCCCTAACCAACTAATTTTTTTCATGTAATCCCTAGAATAAAAATAAAAATCTCTAACAACATTTAAAATTCCCTAGTTCTAGGGATAAAATTTCTAATCTGACTTAAGTGAACACAGGTGTTTTCTTTGTCTACATAGTCTACATTGTTTACATGAAAAATGAAGACGTAGACTACATGATTGTTTACACGTAGAGAATGGCGTAGATTACTTGCAGTAGACTACACGCACATCCCTGCTCTCAAGTGATACCATTTTGAACTCGAGTAGAGACTCATTATAGTGGAAAAATTAGATTGATATGTTGGTTTAGAAAATTTGAACCAACAATGACGTAAAAATTTTCTTTGTATAGCTTCAATAGCTCTAATCGAGTTCTTGTAAAGTGGTTTCCACACTAAAAAACAGTATTCAAGTTTTGCGCGAACAAAACAATAGTACAGAGATTTGAGGGCGACGATTTTATTGAAGTTACGAGTGTTGCGAATAATAAAACCCAAATTTCGGTAGGAAGATCTAACAATTTCCCTCACATGGCAGGTAAATTGAAGTTTATTATCAAAGAGCACCCCCAAATCTCTCATTTGAGATACCCGAGACAGCGCCACATTATTTATTTGGTATGACATAACTTTACATTGATTAACATTGAAGAAAAGTTTGGCAGTAGAAGACCAAGATAGAATAGCATCAATGTCTTGATGAAGCAGAAGGCAGTCATCAAGAGAATTTATAACTTTATATATTTTGATATCATCGGCATAGAGAAGACATTTCGAATACTTTATGTTATCAGTGACATCGTTAATAAATAGGTTAAATAAAAGTGGGCCAAGATGAGATCCTTGCGGAATACCAGAGGTAGTAGTGAAAGCAAGGGAAGAGTGGTTATTGTAGCGTACAAGCAACTTCCGATTAAATAAGTAAGAACAGATAAGATGAGATAAGTTATTTGAAAATTTAAAACTATAAACAAGTTCATTTATTAGGATTTGATGGTTAACTTGATCAAAAGCTTTAGCAAAATCTGTGTATATGACATCTATTTGTGAATTGTTTCGCAGGGAGTTAGTCAAGAATTCTGTAAAGTTGGCAAGGTTGGTAACAGTCGATCTGCCTTGCATAAAGCCATGCTGATCGTTAGAAATTTTGTGACGTACGTTTGTATACATAAAATTTAATAGAATTTTTTCAAATACATTGGATATATTAGTGATAATGGCTATGGGACGGTAATATGCAATATTTGCACTATCACCAGATTTGAAAACAGGGGTAATAAAAGTAGTTTTTAGAGTAGACGGAAAAGTATTAGTAGACAAAGAGAGGTTATGTAAAATATTTCTCAACAGCCTTTAAGAATAAAACTAAGTAGGTAATCAGGACCAGGATTGCAAGAGGATTTAAGACTATTTATAGTTGAACGAATGTCCGCTTCTGATATGACGTTGATGGAAATAAAGTCGGAAGAAGTATCATTAGAGAGGGGTGGAGCAGAAGAAGGAGGCAGGGGGTCATGTTCATAAACAGAAGAGAAATAAGTAGCAAAAGCTTGATCAATAGATGGGTAGAGTCGAAGTACTATCATCTAAATATAGTCGGCCTGGAATACGAGAGGTATTTGATTTAGAATTAACATAAGACCAGAATGAAGAAGGTTCATCTGAGATGCTAGCCTGTATAGAGTTTAAATATTTCTGATGCGCAGATTTTATGTCACTCTTACTTTTGGAGCGAAGTGCTTTAAAGTGGGTGTAATATAAAATGAATTTGGTTTGTTTATACAACTTATGATATTTATCTTTTAGTTTAATATCTGAAATAATGGATTTAGCAAACCAAGGAGGGTATTTGGAGGTTTTTCTAATAGATTTAGGAATACATTTGTTCACGATATTATATAATATAGTGTAAAATCTAGAGTAAGCATCAGGATTTAGGAATGGAAGGAGAAATTTGAACAGTGACATTAAGGGGCAGGATGATAATTATCTTCATTTAATAAAGGACACAGATCACGTGATGCAGAACAGTATACATTGGACAAAACAATATCTAATAGTCTATTGTCAAAGTTGTGGACAAAATTATACTGTGAGGCTTTCAAAAAATTATAGAAGTTCGCAAAAGAGATAGTGACATTATTGGAAATTGGAAATATTGAAGTCACTCAGGATAATAAAATCACTGTACATAATGACTGGAATTGATTCAATGCAATCATAAATATAATTTTGTTGATCAAGAAAGATAGGGGGAGGAGAGTAAACGACAACAATGAAGAAATAATTGCCAGTAGCTATTTTAACTTGAATACAGACAATATCAGCAACAGATAAGGGATTGAGATTAAGATGTGCCAAGGACGACATGAATTTGCTATCTACAGCACACAACACATCTCCACCTCGACTCTTGCCAGCTCTAGATAGATCGCGATCACATCTATAAACTTTGTAAGAAGTATTAAACAACTCACTATCATAAACAGAGCTTTGGAGCCATGTCTCTGTCAATGTAATGACATCAAAATTAGTGCAACACGAATTGTTAAAAAAGTCATACCACGAACATTTTGATAATATAAATTCAGCAGAACGATACTGCGTATAAGATAGACAGTTATTATAAGAAAGAACAAATTATGTGGTTTGAGATGGCTTGACTACAGCTAATTAACAAACAACAGGTGAGCGTATGAATCACAGACAGCTGTAAAAGTCAATGGTTTGTACGCTCAAAATGAGAAAGACAAACTATATACAAAATAATAAGAAAAATTAGTTCTTAACTAAAACAAGGTATTTATATCAAAGATACAGGCGCGGTGGCCGAGCGTGTTAAGGCACATCTCTTAAAATACTGTGAAGTCACCCGAGCCAAGGTTCGTCAGTTCGAATCCGCTTGTCGACAATGTGTGATTTGTCGTAAAATATAAAATACAGCTACATGTATTTATCACACTCGGGCGCTATAAGCTAGCCACTTATACGCCTTAAATAGTGTATATATATACAGCGTGTTATATTTTAATAGACCCAGCAAATATTTCGCTTATTTATCAACTTAGCAATTTCTTTCATATAACATGATTTATACAGCAACATGAAAGCTAGTTGATGACGGATGTACATTCATGATATCATTTCCGGTTTAGTAGTAATTAATATCAACTTTGAAATTTCAAATGGAACATACTATATTTTTTTACAAATTTGAAAAGTGCATCAAATTTGCTTTACAATCATGTAAAATAATCCATGTTACATTATTAAAAAGTAAAATGGCGGGCACTTTATTATACACCTAATTGGAAAGAGAATAGTGAGCCATGACCGTGGCTTGAAATAAAACATTTATCTAAACCATTTGTAACTATTATTATTAAATTTGAAATTTCAAAGTTGATATTAATTACTAATAAACCGGAAATGATATCATGAATGTGCATCCGTCATCAACTAGATGTCATGTTGCTGTATAAATCATGTTATATGAAAGAAATTGCTAAGTTGATAAATAGGCGAGATATTTGCTGGGTCTATTGAAATATAACACCCTATATATATATATATATATATATATATATATATATATATATATATATATATATATATATATATATATATATATATATATATATATATATATATATATATATACATATATATACATATATATATATATAAATATATATATATATATATATATATATATATATATATATATATATATATATATACATATATATATATATATATATATATATATATATATATATATATATATATATATATATATATATATATATATATATATATATATATTAGATTAGATTAGGCTCTTGTCCAAGGAATGCATGGTGGAATGATGAAGAATAAGAAGCAATTGAGGAGAAAGAGAGACCGTATTTGCGATATCTACATGTAAAAGATGTGCCTGGAAGTTAAATAAATATGTTAAGAGAGTAGTGATTGACGAATGATTTTAGTATGAATAAAAGAATGTTTTAGTTGAGTGTGAAGAGATTGAGAGGTGGTAATGTAAGGGCGGCGAGAGCGATTAAATTTTTGTATTACAGAACATGGTCGTAATTTTGAACATTTGTTTTAAGTTGTTTTTGTTACTGAATTTGTTGCTTTAGTTTGTTAAGTTGTATAACACTGTTACATTTTGTTTATTTTCACATAGCCACCTATAATATTTGTATAAAAATTATTTCTAGTATTTCTCAATTTTCTTATTTCTCTCGAATTTTTTCAGATACATTAATAAAAACTAATACACCGTTGAAAAGAGAAAAAAATGGCGGTTTTTATTTTAGTAAAATAATTATAGGTTGCTATTTAAAAAATAAAAGTTGATAGTCGTATCTTGTAAACCTGACTTTATAAAAAAATATCTACATCTGCCATCAAATAGTGTATTTAAAATAATAAAACTTTCATATGAACCATTTTTTTCTATTATTCATAATAAAAAAGTTAAAGGGGGGGGCGTCTTCCCAGACTCATCCTGTATATATACCAAAAGTGAAACATAGGCGTCTAACATGGCAAATCAGTTTTTCCGTGCGCATTGCTTCCCTAATTATTTTAGGAAAAAATGTTTCAAATAAATGTTGTAAAGCATAAAATTCTACATCCGAATCAATAAACAAAATTCATTTTGACTACTTCATAACTGCAGAAATTAAATTTGACACTTCACGTAATTTCAATTTAATAGTAATAGCCATGGAATTAAAAACAAGAGATGAACAAATGCGTAACGTTTTATACGTCAAATTATTAGTATTTATTTTAACCAACTGTGATATTAAATCAATATTAGGGTTTATTATTATCAAAAATGAATAATTATTCAGATGAAGAAAAGGTGCAAATAATTCTAGCGATAGTTTACGACTAATTCGTGACTATATTAGCGCTATTTGGCAGCATCATGATATTCCTAGTACGGCAACTATTCAGAGGTTTATAGTAAAGTTTGAAAAGACAGGAACACTAAATTTCAAGAAAAATAAATGAAAGAATTTATAACAATGAAGAAAATATTCTTGCTTTAATAGAACTGGAGCCAACAATGAGTGTGCGGGAAATATCCAGAAAACTAAATATAAATTTTATGACAGTGCATAGAATTCTCAAAAAACATAAATACATTCCTTTTAAATTACAAAACCACCAAAATATTTTGAAACGAGATTTTGAACTGCGTGCCTCATTCTGTGAAATAATGATGGAGAAATCAAATTGTAATAGAGAATTTTTAAGTAGTATTTTATTCACAGATGAATGCACATTTACCATGAATGGCGAACCAAACTGTCATAATTATCGGTACTGGTCACAAAATAATCCACATAATATTGTAGAATCGAGGACACAATATCGTCATTCTGTCAATGTGTGGGCAGGAATTTTTGGTGATAAAATCATTGGCCCATTCTTCAGCCAGCGAATAAATTCAGCATCATATTTGAATTTATTAATTAATGCTGTTGGACCACAAATTGTTGAAACAAACAAAGAAAATGTGTGGTTCCAGCATGATGGCTGCCCTGCACATAGCACTAGAGAAGTTGTGGAATATCTAAACCATGGATTGCCTGAAAGCTGGATAGGACGAAATGGACCAGTTAACTGGCCAGCACGGTTGCCAGATTTAAATCCGTGCGATTTTTTTTTATGGGGCCATTTAAAATCTTATGTTTATAAAAAAGATACCAGAATTTAGAAGAACTTAAAAATGATATATTACAAGAATGCCAGAAAATAAATAATCGACAATTAAGGAATGCTTGAGAAAGCTTCTACAACAGATTAGGTTATTGTTTAGCTCAAAACGGTAAACTATTTGAACATCTAATTTAACAATTTAAGAATATATAGTTTGTTGATGTTTTTATTGAATTTAATTTATGTTACATTAATTAATTTGTTAAATATTTAATAACAACCTACCTTACATATTTTATCGAGTTTATTATTTTATTATTCTTAAATAATAAATCTAAAAAATATTTTGCCTTATTTTTATTAATTTTTTTTTTAGAAAATAAATATTTAGTACGTAAAAATGATTTTGACAATTTATTCTGACATTGACGTATAAAACGTTACGCATTTGTTCTTCTCTTGTTTTTAATTCAATGGCTATTACTATTAAATTGAAATTACGTGAATTTTCAAATTTAATTTCTGCAGTTATGAAGTAGTCAAAATGAATTTTCTTTATTGATTCGTATGTAGAATATTATGGTTTACAACATTTATTTGAAACATTTTTTCCTAAAATAATTAGGGAAGCAATGCGCACGGAAAAACTTATTTGCCATGTTATACGCATATGTTTCACTTTTCGTGTTACACCCGGTATATATAATATATATATTTATACATATATATATATATTTATATCCATATATATAATATATATATATATATATATATATATATATATATATATATATATATATATATAATATATATATATATATATATATATATATATATATATATATATATATATATATATATATATATATATATATATATATAATGTATATATATATATTTATATACATATATATATATATATATATATATATATATATATATATATATATATATATAAGTTAGATTTATTGATTTGCAATAAATGTTTTTAAAAATTTTATTTTAAGTGTTTTACAACATAAGATATTTTTTAGCTTCAGAAGTCAAAAGTTAGATACAGATTTGTTATAAGTATGTGTTGATCGTACTGGAGTGAGAATCTGACTGAGTTCAGTCTTACACGATCCTACCCAGGATGTTACATGATTCTAAGATATGATATTACACTATTATGGAATCGTATTGCTGGAGAGTCAGCGGTTTCTGTGGGAACACCGTTTCCTAACTCCTCCTTCGCTAGAATTGGGCTTCATCGGGGAGCTGGTGGACCGTTGTAGGGGCTGAAGTTCTCGGTTGAAGTTCAATGCCTTCTCTGGACTTCGGTCTTGTCAGCGAACGTCTGTGGAACTTTCTCTTTAAAAAGATTACAAGCAGGATGATAGCACCTGTAATCAAAATTATATAGAGTATTAGGGTTGAATAATTGATGATATTGTTGACATCGTGCTGGTCGAAGAAATAGTCGTCAATGGATTCTTCGAGTTTGTTCATTGGTTTCAGCTCGTTGATGGTATTCAGTTCAATTGACATTTTTGGAATTTGTGATTCATTGAAGTCAAATTTGTAGTTTTCGATTACTACTGGTTTGCCAAAGGTTCCGTGTTTAAATAATAAATTTTGGTTCTTGTATTCCAACAGGCAATCGTCTTCTTTTACCAGGAATATTCCTTGGAGCGTTTTTATAGTGTCGCCTTGTTTACATTTGATTTTAATTTCTTCGTGATCGGGGAATATTATTAAATGTTGATTGATGTCAGTCAAATATTCGATATGATTCTGTCTGATATTTAATTTTAGAAATTGACAATTTTCAATGTTGTTGTGTGAAATGAAGTTCTTCTCGCAAGAGTTTTCGGTCAGTTCACTTATCTTGTTGGGACACTGGTATGTGTTTTCCTTATTGTAGGTACATACGTCATATAGAGATTTAATTTGTCCATCATTTGATCTTAAGAAGTATTCTTGATTAGGGATAACAGTTACATATTCAGTATTGTGTTTAGTAGGAATCGGGATTAGGTGAATTAACTCAAATTGCGTTTCGTAATTTATAGGAATTTCAATAAAATACGTAATTTTGTTAGATGATAATTTGCAATTTACAAAGAGCATTTTTTCTAGTTCTAGAATATTTTCTGAATTTATATTAATTGGTAACTGATTATTATAAAATTTTGAAATTTTATTTAATTCTGTGAGAAGATCGTGTGACTTTATAATACTTGGATGTATAGTGTGTAATTTACAAAACGTCAAAGAATTTTCGACATTTTGGAGAATGTTAAAAGTTAAAGTATATAAAGTGTTTAATTGATGAAAAATATCTTTTATAAAGAGTTTATCTTGATCTCTAGTTCCACCGACAACAATGTGGAGTAGTTGTTCAATTTTTGATTTTAATAAATTTTCATTTTCTCTGATTGTGTCAACAGTCCTATTAAAATAGTCTATCATTTGTTGATTGACGGAATATTGGTATTTAATTTGGTGATTTAAATTATTTTGATTCTCCTTTAAGTGATTCAAAATTTGTGTATAACGTTTCTCGTCGTCAGCATCTAAATTTCCTGTTATTGATTTGATAACTGTTCCGAGGCCGTTGATTAAGCCTCTTTTAACTCGTTGATTCTCTGTTTGCTTTGTTAAATGATTAATTTTTTCGTTAATGTTATTACGAATATAATCAATTATGTTATTATTATTGTCAAATTCAGGAGAAATTGTCTTGTCATTATTAAGGATTCGTTTAAGGTTTTCATATTGTTTGTTTAAATTTTCATATTGTGTCCAAAGTGGTTGTAAGTCGTAATAGTGTATGAATGTGTGTGTGGATTTTTGGAGTTTTGCGGTCCCGAGATTTATTGTCAGTAGTCCTGGATTATGTGTTATGTCTTTCATACTTAGTCCGTGGGAGTATGAGAGGTAGAGGGACCTGGAATATCCGAATTTTTGTTAGAAATTTTTCGGGGTCTTCTTATATTGGAAAGGTGTATTTTAGGCTGCTTTTTGTCATTGGGATTGGTTTCTATTTCCGCTGTTTTCAGGGGTTTATTTAATTTTTTTATCTTTTCTTTCTTAAATTTAGGCAATTTCGTTTTATTTACTTTTTGTTTGTTTTGAACATAAACTGTTTCAGGGATGTCTGGGAGTTCTTCTCTTGTTTCATTAATTTTAGTTATTAATTTAGATTTTTCATCTTGCAATTTTTGATTAATATTTCGATACATTAGTTTAGTTTTATCTTTGTGTTTTTGTATATAGTCTTGGGTAACTTGTTTATCAAGTTCGATATCGAGGGGGGAATTTACTTCTAAATGACCGTTAATAATTTCAATCGGTTTTAAATTTGTCGAACTATGATTTGTATTATTATATGCTAAAATTGCATATGATATTTTATCTTTTATCGACTCATTCTTGAAATTGTCTTGCATATTAAATAAACGAATATGTTCTATTAAAGTTGAGTGCAAACGTTCAACTAAACCATTCGAGTTAGGATTTTGTGAGCAAGTAAAATGAATTTCAATTTTATGCAAGGATAATAATTCTTTAACAACTGTATTTTTAAATTCGAGTCCGTTGTCGGATACAATTAATTTTGGTATACCATGATGGGAAAAGAATTTAGTTAATTTATTTGTAATTTCTATAGCGTTGATTGACGTTACTTTATGGGCTTGCGCGTATTTTGAAAATGCGTCGATTATTGTTAGAAATTTGGAATTTTCGAGACTTAATGTGTCTACGTGTATAATGTCTAATGGTTTGTTGGGGGTCGGAGTTATATTTAATTTAGGTTTTACAGGATTTCTTTCGTATTTGGCTGATAAACATATCTCGCATTGATTGATATAATCTGTGATGGTTTTATGTTGGTTAGGCCAATAATATCTCTTTTTTATTTGATTATACACTTCATTAATGCCACGGTGATTTGTTTTGCTTTCATGATTATTTTTAATTGTTTGTAAAATTTCATCTGGGTCTTCTACATCTATTAATTTAGTATTACACTTAATAAATTTAATTTCAGAGTTTTTGAAATACTTTTGCAATACGTTGCTAAATTGTTCGTATAAGGGTTGCTCGAAATATAGGTAATATTTTACTTTAGGCACAACAAATTCTTTGATAAATTTTACCGTGTCTTTTTCAAAATTTGTTTCTGATAATTGCACTAAAATTCTCATTTTGTCAGAATGAAATTTTTGCACTTTTGGTGTACATGGAGAGTGTTTAACGTGAGATATAAATATTTGATTTTTGCCATAGTTTACGGCAGATTCTGTTATCGTAATGCCTATGATAGGATTTTCTGGATTTGAATGTATAGTTTGGTCTGTGTCAGTATCATTTAGGGCATCTTCGTCAGGTTCAACAATCATAGATTGTGTGTCGTTGTTGGGATCAAAAGTATCGTTAAATGTTTCTACATATTCAAAAAGATTTTTCATACCGGGGTCTACAGTGTTGACGTTTAATTCTATTCGTGATAGAGCGTCAGCGTTTTTGTTTAAAGTTCCTTTTTTATGAATAACTTCGTAATCGTACTCTTCTAATTTGAGTCTCCATCGCATTAATTTGGAATTTGGTTCTTTTAATGAATGTAAATATTGCAATGGTTTATGATCAGTAATGATTTTAAATTTTCTGCCAAACAAATATGGTCTAAAATATTTCGTAGCCCACATAACAGCGAGTAATTCTTTTTCAATCGTGCTGTAGTTTTGTTCTGAGTCATTTAGAGTTCGACTTGCGTAGGCGATGGGAAGATCGGAACCAATATTACCTTGGGACAGGATAGCGCCTATAGCGTAATTGCTAGCGTCTGTGGTTAAGTTGAAAGGCTTGTTAAAATCTGGATATTGGAGTATGGGATCGTTAATTAGAAGATTTTTGCAAGTATTGAAACAGTTAACATATTCTGAATCGTTATGTTTAATTTCTGCGTCTTTCTTTAGACATTTAGTTAGGGGTTTCGTGAGTTGGGCAAAATTTTTAATGAATTTTCGGTAATAACCTAGTAGGCCTAGAAATGCTTTAATTTGTTTCGGTGTTTTCGGTAGAGGGTAGTTTTTGATCGCGTGAATTTTATCCGGGTTCGGTTTAACTCCGCTAGGGGTCACGACATGTCCGAGATATGCTACCTCTTTACGTAAAAATTCCGATTTGTCGAGCTGTATTTTTAAGTTCGCTTTCTTTAGACGGTCAAAAACTGTTCTCAAATTTTGAATATGCTCTTGGAGGCTTGTGCTGAAAATTATGACGTCATCTAAGTATACTAAACAAATTTCGTTTACTAAATTTCTAAGTACGTTATCCATGACGCGTTGAAAAGTTGCCGGGGCATTTTTCAAGCCAAATGGCATTCTCATGAATTCGTAATGCCCATTTTCGGTATTAAAAGCAGTTTTTTGAATATCTGCTTTGTTCATCTCAATCTGATGGAATCCGGACGCGAGGTCTAAGGTCGAAAAATAATTACATCTACCAAGTTTGTCTAATAAAGTGTTTATATTTGGTATCGGATACTTGTCGTCGATCGTTTTCTCATTTAACTTTCTATAATCTATGACTATTCTCCATTTTTTCTTGCCAGATGCGTCAATCTTCTTGGGAACGATCCACACTGGGGATGACCAAGGAGAATGAGAGGGACGGATTATTTTTTGATCAAGCATTTTTGAGATTTGATTTTGCACTTCTTTCCTATGCACTTCAGGATATCTATAGGTTTTTGAATATACGGGGATTTCGTCTTTAGTTCGGATAAAGTGTTTAACTTCATTCGTAAATGTTAGTGATTTATTATCGCCGTGTAAAATAGTAGAGAATTCTTTTAATAATTTCATAATTTCAGATTTTTCTTTTTGATTCATATGATCAATTCTTATTTTACTCATATCTAAATTATTTTCAGTACGGGTTTTGTCAAAGTTTAAATTATTAATTTCAAAATGATTTAGTGTTTCTAGTTTTACGCAATTTACAGTGTCTAAAATTTGTTCATTATCCGTTGTGTTAATAGCAGGATAGAATAATTCGTAATTTTCTACTTTAGCTAAACCTTCAGGAATAATTATATTATTTATTTTAGTTTCTGGTATAAATGCTTCTCCGGTCTCTATGTTGTTAACAAATATTTTAATTATTTTTTCCGAGTTTGGTGGAATTTTGATATAATGAGATTTTGGAAGTATCTTATGATAATGAATTTTTATATCTTGAGTAGGAGTTTTAATTTTATCATTATTTAAATCAATACTTGTTTCTAAAATTTTTAAATTATCTATTCCAAGCAAAACATCAAAGTTATTGTGGAAATCGAATAGATAGTATTTTAATAATTTATCTGGGTTGTTAAACAAGTTTGAAGCAGGTAAAATAATACTAGAATTTTCAGTTGAAGTACCGTGAGCTGTTGTGATTTTAAAAGTGTCATTTTGAATTTTATTTTTATAATATTTCTGTGCAATATTTGGCTTAATAAATGAGCGTGTACTTCCGGTATCTATCAAAACTTTTAAGTTATGTTCGGGATATATTATGAATGGTAGTTCGCTATAATTATGAGTTAAATTCATAATTTCAAATTCGTTTCCGAGGCTTTTTGTTGAAAAAAAGCGTCTTGATCATGGTTTTCATAATTATCGGGATTTGGTTCGGTGACGTAATATTCTGCGTTTTCATCACAGTATTGTTCTTCGATTTCGTTATTTTGTAATTCGTCGACTTCGGTATTAAATAGTTCTTCCGAAATAAATCAGGTTTTCGTTGGGATTGGAATTGTTGAGGACGGTAATTACTTGTGCTTGGTCTTGGTGTGAATGATTGTCTAGTACTGACACTCATGGGCGTCGGTTTCGCAAATTTTTTGTTTGGATCAGGTTTGAAAACTTTTGGAATGTTTGGTTTAATTTGTTGATGATTTTGTTGGTATGTGTAGTGTGGTTGAGGGGTGTAGTGTGTTTGATTAGGCTTGTACATTAGTTGAGGGTAACTTCTTTGTTGAAATGGTTTGTTATTTTGTGTGGGAAGGTTTTGTTTGGGTTTGAACGTATTTTTGTGTTGTTGTTTATTGACTGAGTCAATTTGGAAATCGTTTGTCATCATGTTCAGGGCGGTGGTTAGGTCTTTTGGGTCTTTGGTTCTCATTAATGTGCCTAGAGGCTCTCTAAGTCCTCGCAACATGACTCTTAACGCAAAATTTCTAAAATAGCCAATTAGAATTGGTTGTTCTTCCGCTTTTATATGTAGAGTTACATAAGAGGTTGATAAATTTAATAAGTGTATAACTCTGTTGTAATAATCAAATGGGGATTCATTTTGATTTTGTTTTAATTCGCATAATTCGACATTTAAAGTGTAAATATCGCGCTTGTCCGCGTACGTATTTAATAGGGCTGTTTTTAAATCTAGCCATTTAGTAATTGTGACACTCGCAATGTTGACGGCGGCTTCTCCTTTTATTTTTGTCAAAATACTGCTCATTAAGTACTCGTTTTGGAAATTATTTGCGTCTGTTGTATCATAAAATTTATTTACGATTTTTTCGCTAATTTCTATAAATCTACTTAATAATTTAGCATCACCTCGAAATTCGGGGATCATGTCTAAATATTCGCGTTTGAGTTCTGGGACAGCCATTTCGTCAAGGTTTAGGTTATTTATTTGATCGATAAGGGATTGATCGATTGGGAGTGTGTTTGGAATGTAAATTAGTGAGTCAGAGGAATTTACTGAATCTGTATCTGAGCTATCGTCTGATTCTAATTCAATATTCGCTCGATTATCTCTAGATGTCATATGTGCACTACTTACAGGAAAATCAGTGTGTTCTTCATTGGCTCTGTACGGCTTCTTCCACGATGGAGGAACAGGACAGGATGAATCTTCTACGGCTCGGCTCTGTGTTCAGCAGGGCTTCGTTGTTCTCTTCGTGTGACGCGATGCACTCGTTGAAAACGTGTAGATTTTTTTTTCACTGATTTTACGTTGATTCTTCGCAATAAATCGTTGAAACGAACCGAAATTTTTATGTTTCGTTTGCGATATCCGTTGCGACTGCGCCAGTTAGATTTATTGATTTGCAATAAATGTTTTTAAAAAATTTTATTTTAAGTGTTTTACAACATAAGATATTTTTTAGCTTCAGAAGTCAAAAGTTAGATACAGATTTGTTATAAGTATGTGTTGATCGTACTGGAGTGAGAATCTGACTGAGTTCAGTCTTACACGATCCTACCCAGGATGTTACATGATTCTAAGATATGATATTACACTATTATGGAATCGTATTGCTTAAGAGTCAGCGGTTTCTGTGGGAACACCGTTTCCTAACTTATATATATATATATATATATATATACATATATATATATATACATATATATATATATATATATATATATATATATATATATATATATATGTATATAAATATATATTATATATATATATATATATATATATATATATATATATATACCGGGTGGAACATCATACCTGTGTACATAGGCGATTAACATGAAAAAAAACAGTTTTTCTGTGCGCATTGCTCCCCAAATTATTTTAGCCAAAAATGCTTCAAATAAATGTTGTAGAGCATAAAATTCTGCATCTAAATCAAGAAACAGAATTACATTTACATGCGTTATAACGACAGAAATTAATTAAAAATATATTAAAAATTACGTTGAAAATATCAAATAGCCATGGAAGTGAAACAAAAATAGATATATGCTTGACGTTTTTCTGTCTATTTTACCCCCGACAAATTAATCATTCAATAACATTCCAACAAAAAACTCCATACCTATGATTACAATTTAATAATAAATAAACAATTGTACATTTCAATGAAACGTTTATTTCTTATAGGGTTGGTCATGTAAAAATTATAACCTATCTATTATAATTCAAATATCAAATAATAATTCTCTCAATAAAATAATCACTACAATTTATTATTACAATAAATATTCAAATAAACCTCCATTTTCAGCCAAGCAATAACCAAGTGTATTGTAGAAGGAATGTCTTACATTATCGAGCTGCCTATTTGTGATTAAGGCGCACTTATCCACGATAGCTTCTCTCAAAGAATTAATATTTGGGTGACGTTGCTTATAAATTTTACATTTAAGATGACCCCATAAAAAAAATCGCTAGGTGTTAAATCAGGAGATCTGTCAAACGTCAAGCATCTATTTATTTTTGTTTCACTTCAATGGCTATTTGATATTTTCAACGTAATTTTTTATATTTTTTTATTTAATTTCTGTCGTTATAACGCATGGTAATGTAATTATGTTTCTTGATTTAGATGCAGAATTTTATGCTCTACAACATTTATTTGAAGCATTTTTGGCTAAAATAATATGGGGAGCAATGCGCACAGAAAAACTGTTTTTTCATGTTAATCGCCTATGTACACAGGTATGATGTTCCACCCGGTATATATATATACAGGGTGTTTCAGGACTAGTGTAACAATCTTTAACAGCTTATTCCTGAGGTTTTTTTAAGCAAAAAATGTCATATAAACATAGGTCCTATTCTTTCTAGTTACCAAAATACAAGAGGTTGAAGTTCTATAAATAACTATACATTTTCAAATTTTTGTAACAAGATACTTTCGGAAAACAAGAATTTTATTGAAAAGTCATACCTTATTTGTCTTAATTAAAAATTGTTGTACTTTTGATTGTGTTATTGTTTCATAATGGATGGTTATAGTACTGCTGAATATGCAGATATGATTTTTATTTATGGATTACAATGTAATGGTAATGCCCGTTATGCGTCCAGAGAATACCAAGACAGATATCCAAATAGAAGCCAACTTTCCCATCCTCTATTTGCGCGCATTTTTGATTTCCGAAAGTATCTTGATTAAAAAAATTGGATAATGTCGTGTTATTTATAGAACTTCAACCTCTTGTATTTTGGTAATTAGAAGGAATAGGACCTATGTTCATATGACATTTTTGGCTCAAAATGACATCAGGAATAAGCTATTAAAGTTTGTTACACTAGTCCTGAAACACCCTGTATATATATATATATATATATATATATATATATATATATATATATATATATATATATATATATATATACCTTAATTAATTAACAAACTTTTTCATAAAATGTAAAATATGTAAATTCGTTTGCAGTCTGTGATCCTTAAAATTTAAAGTTTTTAATTAATGTTAGGTGTACAGTATATTTCAAAAAAGACACGGCTAACAAACAATCTTGGTAAAAAATTCACCAAAATCGTTCAAACCGTATAAACCATGGTGTCATGACAAAAAAAATAATTTTTCAATAAACATTCCCCTCAATCCTATAATATACGTAAAATATATCAAAAGTATTTTATTTGATATTTGTACATATATAGACATCATGTCAAAAAAAATTTTTTTTAAATAATCTTTTGTAAAAAATTTTAAAAATATTTTTATTTTAATAGAATTTTTGTTCTTTTCTTTAACAATTCTGGATAAAATGAATATTTTTGGAATAAAAAAAATTATTTTAATTTAACTACATTCTGTATTGATTTTAATGTATTACTTTCAATATATCCACTTGTTTTTTATGTAATTGTATGTTTGAAAATGTATTGGTAGAGTTTGAAATCCGTGATAATAATTATGGTCGGAAAATATAAAAAATTACTTCTCTGATAGACAACAATATGTGAAATGTAAATCCTTTATATCTTGTGCAATAAGTGTTAAGGCTGGCGTACCTCAAGGGCCAGATTTGGGCCCGTTACTATTTTTACTTTTTGTAAATGATATTAGTAAATTTATTTCATTCGAGTATATTAATAATGTCGTCGAGAGCGAGCATTCACTGTACACGACATGTACTGATGTCTGAGGTATTAACTTATCATATGAACCAGTATATATTTAAAAAATAGAAATTTTTCACGTTTGACCATATATTTATATTTAACTTCTATCTATGAAAGACACTCGATGTCGTACACTTGTCTACGAGTAAGAAGTAAATTTATCTCATTTGACTACTTATATTAATATTTAACTTCTATCTATGAAAGATCCTCGAGAACAATCTCTGTGTTCACGACATAAACCTCATATTATAGGGAATAAGTTTTCTCATCATCGAGGTACACACACATTCGTTGTCGTACAAAGTGTTTATTTTAGGTCTAATAAGCGAACCGTCGATAGCCGACATATGAGATTCATAAATCTTGGGAAAACGTGACGAAATATTAATTTTTATCTTAAAAACCATACATAATATTGGAAAAAGTTTCAAATAAAAAATATATAGAGCTTGATTAATAGTAATTAGATATTGAGTTTTTATAATTTTCAATTAGTGTATTCAAAGGACCTATACAAATAAATCATATACCAATTGAACAAAAAAATAATACAAATATACAGTTGGAGAGAGAAAATTTTATTATTATTAAATATATAATATATACTTTTTATGGTGTGGAATTCATTAGCGTCTTATATAAATTACAACGATACATTATTTTTATTTAATTTAGTTGATAACCTAATAGACTGTCCATATTTACTATCTAATTTGTCTTGGCTGATTCAGTCACGGAAACTGAAAAATGCTCAACCTATATTTTTTATTCTTCATTTTACCTCAAACTACTAGTTTCATGCCCCTTTATGGAGAATATGTCGGCGCTTTAATAGTTTAAATGCTAAAATAAATGCTGTAAACAGCGACTTGATTTCAATCACGTTATCTCGATTTATACACTTAGCCAAAATATGTTATTAGGTGATTTCTCCTGATAATAGAGTCATACTATACGCATAAATTGTAAATCTTGGGCGATTGTCTGTTTGAATGAATAAATAAATATACATAATTCTGGTCATATTAGTTTACGTTATTTTTTGAAAGACTAACTAAATGCAAATACAAAGAGTTAAAAATCTGTTTTTCTTTGTTTCTCAATTCTTGTAAGAATCATTGACAGAATCAGAGATGAACACGAGCACGCCAAAAGAATAAAAATCAACCATGAGACACAGATCAGGTCCACACGCTGCTTGTTTATTAAGGTCACGTGTGGCCTGTTACTTCTGTCTCGACGTCTTTGGCGACAGATTGTATAAGTCGTGAGGATATTTATGTCTCTTTAACACTTTTCTTTCTTCTGCAACTATCGCGTTAAAAAACTTACAAGGTATCTTTTTTAAATCAAATATTTGTTTTTACGTTGCTTCTTACACATTTGATATTTGAGTAATTGAATGTGCGAAATGATCGTGATTTGAAACAGACACACTAAAATAGAGAGAAAACTTTCAGTATTGAACATTATTTGATCCTTTTGTAAAATGTGAACTGTAAAAGAATTTAATATTGTGAGGCAAATAGGTTACACATTTTAGATATATCTATCTTAGTTATTTTATTGAAAAAACTAAATTATCGAGATATATATATATAACAAAACTAAATAAGTTCATTGTTATTTATAACAATTAGTTGCGATTGTTGTTTTTATTGAGAAGATAAATTATGAGTATTGTATTAGGTAATTAAATGTTTATGGTTTATAATCATTATGTTTATTGATTTGTTATTGATCATGACCTACTGTTTTGTGCCATGTTAAATAAAATTTAGCGAACCTTTAAATTGAATTTTCACAATATTTTTGTTATGTAAGGGTATAAAATGATTACATGGTTGAATTCAGAAAAAAAATACTCTATCGAATAGGCTTAAAAAATATGTATAATCTTATTTGAAAAAATATCACTTTGTGTTGTTACTTGAAAATCACTGGTTTAAAAAAATATTTTATTCTTTAAGCAGATGTCCCCCTTGGTCTTCTATAACTTTTCTTTATAATTTTTTTTGTAACTATAATAATAAAGAAAATATAGGACGTGGTTGGTTTCGCTGTTACACCTTGTATATATATATATATATATATATATATATATATATATATATATATATAAATATAATAGCGTGCAAAAGTTTGCGCCAAGCTGTTTCTTAAAAATATTTTTATAAAAATCTTGAATTTAAAAAAAAGATTTTTAATTTATTATTAGTTAAATAATTCAAAAATAAATAAATATATCTTCACGCCTTCTATTCATTACTGGGTGTAACAGATATTGGTAAGTGATATATTTTTTCGCGTTATGTGCGATTGCCAGCTATAAAATCACGGCCTTCAAAGAGGTCAGGGGTAATTTTAAAGTGGTGATAATTGATTGTCGGCTGTGGGAATCGAATCCGAGTTCTCATATCCATCTGCCGACTCGATACCACTAAGTCACTTACCCCATAAAATTAAAAAAATTATAAATAAAATACCTTTACGATGTAGAAATTCCCTAATACTCTACATAATAGCCCCATTTGAAAATACATATGTTAAAAAATATTGAGCTAAAGCAATTTGAAATGTTTTCTTTACATTGTTAATCCAATCTCTCATTATATTTTCGTTGCCATTGATGTTTGCATTGAAATTTAATGTATTTTACCTTTACATTCAGTTGAAAAACAGCCATTAAGGGATGATGCTTAAAATTTGAGACTAGTTTTAAAACATATAAAAACTAAAGACCGAATTAAATACATTCTGTATTAATTAATATTATAACTCATTAGTTGTATTGCATTATGATAAATATACAAAATTATGGAATAATTCCAGTTCTGCGAATGACATCTAATTATTTTAGTACGCTTAAGATTAAAATCCACTTTTCTGATACAGTAGTTAATGCGATTTCGAAACACGGTCACATTTTTTTCTTCCCAATCTTAGTGTAAACCATTCCCTTAAGTATTGATCAAAAATTTGCAATTAGACCCAATTTGGACACACTGGATAGATCTTCGGTCTTGGTATAACAAAAGTGACCGTTTTCAGAATCCAGGACCCTTACCACAGATTTGCCATAATGTGATGAAACAAGATCTGCCCAAAATACGTAATTATTGTCAGCATTGAAATCACTTGAATCTGCAATCGTTGCCCTCATCGGTTAAGAGCGATGCCATCCGAGGACTGCGCGTGCAGGATCTGAACGCTAACTTCACCTTCGAGACCTGCCTGGAAGGAAAAATGTCGCGGCAAACTTATCCAAAGAAGTCGTAAAGGGTATCGAGCGTGGGGGACATTGTTCTCTTGGATGTCTGCGGTCCAATGAGGGTCATGTCAAATGGGAAATGTCGATACTTCACCATGTTCATTGACGATTTTTCAGGTTGGTGCGAATTATGTATCATCAGTCACATGGACCAGACCCTCAAGTAGTTCGACGACTTCAGAACTCTTTCCGAGACTCGGCAGAAGAAGAAGCTAAAAGCTGTACAGACAGACAACGGGCTGGAGTATTTGATCAAGCCGTTCGACTATCATTTTTATAGTCACGGACAAACGCGACGTCTGACCGTTCCCTATAGCCCGCAGCAAAACGGTGTAGCAACCAGACACCCATGGAGTCAGCCAGATGCCTTCTGATCAAGTCTAGTTTACCGTCGTATTTCTGGGCTGAGGCGGTGATGCGGCCAACTATATTAGAAATCGGTGTTCTTATAGTAAATATACGTTGAGGTCACGTGTTCGGACGGTTTGTCGCCATGTTTAACCCAACCTCGGCTAATATGAAAAAATATATTTTTATTTCTTTGCTTATCACTCATGTACACCCGATGAAATAATTTGCATTACATTTCTAATGCCCAATAAAAATTTTGTAGTTGTATGTCGATTCTTCTTGGAGAAACTGTAGTGTGAAAGGTGGTATCAGGATCAAAGTGATTAAAGTGCAATTATTTAAAACCTTTATTTGTGTTTGGTGAACGTTTCCATTCAAATTTAGATCATCTTTAACTGCAATGACAATCGTTAGTACAAAGGCAAGTGAGAACAATTTTTTACAGAAATCTTATCGACATATCGATTGTGTTCATAACACGTCAATAACAAAAAACATAACCAATAATAATACAATAGGTGTATTTAAAGTGATGTGCATGTCGTGTAAGACAAAGTCATTTAACACAAAACACAATTTTTAGGCAAGAAGATGGCGGAAGTCACAATGCAACCAGCAGCATTAAAGGTATCATTGGACAGAACGCCGCAACAAATTTATTATTTTAAAACCATTAAATCTGAATTAGATTTGCGTATCAGTCAAGGTGAGGAAAATTTAATTATTAAATATATTCAAGGAATACCGAAGATTGTTTCTTTAAACCTGTAGTGCCATTTTTTATCAAAATGTGCGTGGTCTTAACACAAAAACTAACTCATTCTGCTTTCGTTGACTACTTTTTCAGTTTGTATCAGATACCATCTCAGACATCTTTTCCATCTTGTGATTTGATCCATTGGTCACATACAATTTCTTTCTCTGCTGTAACACCAGAGGAAGTATTCAGTTCTATTAAAAACTGAATAATAAAATGACTTCCGGACGAGACCAAGTTCAATTCATAATTAAGGATTGTACACTTCCTTTGTCTGCACCTCTCCTGTTATTTATTCAATATAATATTGAGTAGAAGTGAGTTTCCTGAAATATGGGAAACTTCCAAAGTATGTCCGGTATTCAAGTCGAATGACCCAGCCGACATAAAAACTATCGGCCTAATTTTGAATAATTTTTCAAAAATCTTTGAAATGTTGCTGCACTGTCGTATTAGCAACAACATCAAACATATACTTCTCTAGAAACTGAGTTATATTGGACTAAGTGAACCACTACTCGATTTATTTAAGTCGTAGTTATCCAAAAGACAAAATTTTGTACAGTACAAAGGTTATAAATCCAACATATTTTTTGCTACATCTGGAGTACCGCAAGGTTCTAATTTGGGGTCTCTACTATTCACAATATATATAAATCAATGATGTCGCTTTGAGATCGAATTGTAAAAAATTGTTGTTTCCTGATGATTTAAAATTGTATATCTCAGAATTGAACATTGGTGACTGTCTTAATTTGCAATCTGCGATCAATTCTGTTGATTATTGGTGCAAAGAAAATAAATTGAAATTACATCCTCTCAAATGCCAAGTAGTATCCTATCACCGTAAGAAAAATCCAGTACTTTTTAACTACCACATTGATCACTATACTTGTTACTGTTTATTTTGAGCCTTCCTTCGAATTTCACTCTGTTCATTGTTTATTGTGTATCAGCACCTGGAATTTAATTATCAATTAATTATTGGCCGATCAATTTCGATAATAATCATTTAGATTTCCTTCTTGTAGTATTCCATTTAACAGTAAAACGTAGATTCAGTTTCTCTTGTTCTCTTTGCTTTCATTCTTTTTGTAGGTTAATCACATTGTTCGTTAGCTGTCAGACAATTAGTGCCCGTGCGCCGTGAAGTAGCTCTGCCGATATTATTGTCTGCTAGGTGCGCTTTTTTACCGGCACCTCTCAGAAATTTAGATTGCTTCTATCCTTGTCTTCGCGCTCTGGCTCTCGCTCTTTCTGCAGATTTTTGCAAGTTCGATTTGAATGAATTCTTTTTTGGCACGTGTTGTTTTCTGAGAAGAAGATTGATATCGGAAGTTGTGCTATATCGAATATATTTCGGCAAACTGGTTGTGTTTGCGAATGCCATTGTGGAATTTACCGATATAGTGCTGTTGAAGTGAATATAGATTGTATTATTCAGCGGAGTTAGTCCGGATAAAGTTTCCGATACGTAATCAAGACATATCTCTTTACTTAAAGCCGCCCAAGAACTCAGGTAAACATATTTTCTATTCGTTCAATATTGAATCTGCCTTTTGTCAAGCAACATTATTCTGTTAAGTATTTTCCCCCATACATGGTCCTAATTGTAGTCTATGTTTTAGGCTTTTCCTTTTTTGTTTTTCTTCCTACGTTTTTATTGTACGTTTCACTTTACGTTGACGTGTTTACGTATTATTTGTGGCTGGTCAGCCTGTTCGTTCCATTTTTGGTTCGTCCTGTGTGCCCTAGATCCTAGCATAGACGTTGCTGTTGGCGTGCTTGCTCGCTGGCGTTGCATTGGAGTCCCTGATAGTCCCTACCGAGGAATTCAGCCCAGCAGTTGGGAAAGACCACGTGTAGCGGAAGTGACGCTACACGACGTTCCGATTTCACGTGCTTGCCGCCATATTGGAACGGACGACTTGGACATCCGGTTGGCAGGTCGAATTGTTCCACTGCTGCCACACCCCCCTAGCGCCTAAGCGCCAGTACAGCTAAGCCCTAATAATTTATTCGTTATTTATTATTTGTTTAAGTATATGATTGTTATATTTTTGATTTGTGTGCCTTATGCGCACGAGATATTGGATTTAATTGTCGTCGTGATAGCTAATAGTAGAATCAGAATTATTGTGAAAAATCCAGTTAAGAAGATTTTGCGTAGAGTCATTAGTAGTGACATTGTTGCCACTTACAAGGTGTGTCGCTCGTGCGACGTAATAATCATTAGGGTCTGCGATTCTGTAGTCACGTTCAGTCAGACGCGCCGCGTAAAACGCATTCGTTGGCCAATGAAACGTCATACGTCGGAATACGCCAGTTCACTTAGCGCCATTTAGATGTTGACTGTACCGCAGTCCTAGTCACTACTGTGGGACACAGCGCCCCGCCTTCGTTTTGTTAGTACTAGTCGAACCGTTCTACCTTAAGTGGATTTACGATCCAGATTTAATTGTGATAGCTATCGTGTCAAGTGTAAATCTTTTAGTTGCATAATATATTTAGTCATTCAACATTTTGGCCTGTCAGTACTTCGTGCACCCCTTGTATCTCTTTCCTGGGAAGTATCCTGATTTTTGTCGGTCGTCGTACATTCGTTGAACCGATCGCGGCTCAGACCGGTAGGCGCCCTGTTATCTACCGATCACATTTTCCGACTCACCCCCATCTTCACTGAGTTTAGCCGTGGTTCAACCGTTCCACCCGGGTTTATCCCCCCAGGGAGCGTGGCACGTTCGACTGCCCGTGGTGTGGCTACTGGGAAGCTCTAACGTGGGCCAAACTATAACATTCTGGCGCCGCATGAACGGGACAGTAGGAAGCCGTTATATACTCTGAAAAGAGTTTAAATAATAAAAGACCTAGGTGTATATTTTGATTCTGCCCTTTCGTTCACTCCACAGATCGAGGCAGTTGTTGCTGCTGCGAACAAAATGTTAGGTTTCATCATAAGGTGTACTAAATGTCTCTCTGACTTATCTGTTTTAAATATACTTTATTCATGTTACGTTTTATCAAAATTATAATATTGTTCACTTATTTGGTCTCCAGTTTATAATAGATATTGTAATAATCTTTAGTCTCTTCAGAGGCGCATTCTGAAGTATTGTTGGGTAGAGGTATACCTCAATCGCATTACCTTGAAATGTTCAACACCAGTCAGGGACATCTGTCCATCTACTGCACAAATTATTACACAACAATATGGACTGTTCTGATTTACTTGAGAAGACTAATATATTTGTACCTAGGCTGTCGGCTCGCTCAGGTACTACGTTTCGGCCGCAATTTTTCATGACCAATCTGATGTTTAGGGCTCCCATTAACTTCATGTGTGAAAATGCCACCAAGATTGCTGATCAAGTAGACATCTTTAGTGTCACTTGCGGAACTTTAGATACTCTCCTGCGTCAAACTGAGCTCATGTAATTTGATTTTTGTTAATTTGATATTTATTACTTTGTAAGCCTTTTTTTAAAAAAATTTATATGTTTTTTTTCATTAGGCATTATATTTATTATATACATATTTTTTTTGTTTTGCTTCCCTATATGTGATATTATTATTTGTACACGTAACAACATTATACTCATTCTATATTTGCCCTGTAATTGGTTTAAACTATTGGGCAATAAACAATTATTATTATTATTAATTATTATTATTAGACTGTATTATTA
Organism: Pterostichus niger; assembly: GCA_947425015.1. Classification (NCBI taxonomy): domain Eukaryota; kingdom Metazoa; phylum Arthropoda; class Insecta; order Coleoptera; family Carabidae; genus Pterostichus; species Pterostichus niger. Next base: position 28,452,906 of record OX380337.1, on the reverse strand, counting down.
TTTGACTTATATGTGTAAAGTCTCAAGTGATAATTTTTTGAATTTATGTCTCATTATCGATGATTTTTGTTTTATCATAATTTATTTTAAATAACATTTTGTCTTTATCGTTCTCTATGAGATCCTTAATTTTAGAAATTAAATTCTGGAACGTATGCTGGGTAGTGTCCTTTAGGATTTTTTGATATCAATATTAATTGCAGAGTGATATGGTATCTTAGTGTAACATTTACGCCATCTGTTTTTAGTCATGTGTATACGACGCTAAATCGTATTATTAAAAAAAAAATCTGGGTAGTGTTCTTAATCGATTGTGGATTTTTTTATGTAAGGCAGCATCGGATGTAAGAATCGCTCTGTCTACAAGTATATGGATTACAATTATTACTTTGTAATCATTATTAGCAAATGACTTGAAATTTAAATTTCTTCCAGAATACGTATCCCCTCCACCAGTTGGTAATTAGCTTTTTCCCTTATTTGCATATAGTAATATCCTGAAAGTTTAATTGATTGTTATTTTCAGTTTCAAAAGCAAAATTAAGTCGAGGGTAGGATGCATTAAAAGAGTCTAGAATACTATTTACTGCGTCTGAAGGAGCAATCAGAAAAAAAATTATTAACGTATAGTCAGTAATACAAGATATTCAAATCTAGTTCGTGGAGTGTTTCTTGCTCTAGTTTCTGTGGAATAAGATCAGCCAAGGTGTTATTCAAGCAACTACTCATTGGAGATACCGTCAATTGGTTTATAAATTATTTTGTAAAAAGGAAAAGCAAGAAGTAATACAAATAGTGATACATGTTTTAAATTGTGTGAGTGTCAAATTGGTGAATTCTTCCACATCTAGTGAAATGAGTGTAAATACATTCGGGACATCCAGTATCTTGATGTAGTCAATAAATTAAAAGAAATTGTATATATTGTTTCAATTTTTCCGTGACAATTTATAGGAGACAGTTTATACTGTGGCAATGATATACCGTATGGGAACATTAGTTTTAAGTATTTTAGGTTTGAAGTACACCGTGCCTAGTATTGGTTTCTCTGTGATCAAATCTTTCCGTTCAATTTCATTTTAAAAACTTCTAACAGATTTATCTAAATTATTAAAGAGGTTTTTGTTTAATTTAGTATATGTCGTATTCTCATCAAGGATGGCATCTGCTTTCAAATAATAATCTTGTTTGTTCATTATAATAGGTTTGGCACATTTATCTGTTTTGACAACAATAATACTTTTTTTGTTTTCCTTTATAAAGGTTATAGTCAATTTAATTTATGAAATTAATTCAATTTCACTAAGAGACATTTACTAGTTTTTATTATAATTATATTCACTAGCAAGGAATTTTGGGTTTTTATTTTTTATTTCATCCTTATTTGGAATATTTGAAACATGTATCTTGTTATACAAGTTGCAAATGGTATGCATCATGAATTTTTTAAGTCCGATACATCCGTTATTACATTGATTTTTTTATCTTTCTTTAAAGAACTAATATTCTAAATCCAAATTAGTGGAATAAATCATTTTAAATGCTATCCTATGGCAATATTTATTAATTTATCTAACTTTGCTTGGACTTAATTTTACGCTCTAATTTATATTTATAGGCGTGTTCGTTATTATTATAAAATAATGGTACATAATATTTCACTTGGCAATGTGCCCATGTACTTATCTTTATCATTTAATGGTTTTTTACATATGTAAGTTTAGTAATCTATGGCAATTAGTCTTAAATAAATTAGTTTATTTACTTTCTATTTTATTTTTACAAAATATTTTGCACTTGATTCTGTTGAAATTATAAATGAGATTATGTAATTTACATTAAATTTGTGATACATAATTAAAATTCATATTCATGATAATTTTTTTCATTTGATGAAATATAAATTCATTCTTGTTATAATTTATTGTTATTTATCCACTAATATATTAAAAAAATATCTGATGTGGACACCACATGACTTCCTTGTACACGTATTAAACTATAGATATTTTTTTAATTGCACATATTTGACATTAAATCTTTTATTTTTTGTTCTAATCCATAGCAAACTTAATTTAAAAAAAATCCAAAAATATATAATATTTAAATTTATATATCTCGTTTATGCAAAAAGCTAATTTAAAAATTCTTAATGTGCTAGACGCAGAATTTAATTCTCTAAAACTTTTATTTGCAGCATTCCTTTCTAAAATTAAAATAATACCATTTTTTTCAAGGAAAACTGTTAGCAGCTTCATGTAATGTGCCACTTCCGGTTAGTCTATTTTAACCAAAATCTATTATGTTATTTCCATTGATATAGTAGTCTTATATACCAAATTTGGAAAGTTTTAAATTATATTTGAATACAGTTTTTCATGAAAATCTATTATAGGCTTCAAGTAAAGTACCACTTTCGGTAGTTGTATAATGACCAAAAAGGGAGGTGCACAACTAGATGTTATAACAGTCCTAAATATAAAGTTTCAATTTTCTACGGCTTACCGTTTTTGAGTTATGCGAGATACGTACGTACGTACAGACGGCATGACGAAATTAGTCAAAATGGATTCAGGGAGGGCCAAAACACCTATTTCCGTTGAAATCTGAGAACCGAAAATTTTCGCGATTACAATACTTCCTTTACTTCGTACAAGGAAGTAAAAATAAACTCAAAATTATGAAATAGAAATGTTAAAATTGTAGCTACTTTATTTTTTGAACCCATTAACTTAATATCTTATTTGTATCGAAATACAAGAGAGCAAGATCAGTAGACAGTTTTTATTTCGTGCAATTTGAAATTTATTGCGACATAATAAATATTAATGTGTCCCACAGTTTTGTCATTATTCTTTACACCATTTACGAAATACTTAAGTTACGAGTGCTACTAGTACTACGGCGTAATAAATTCTCAGCAGAAGAATAAAACTGTAAATTAATTATTGCATAGAAACGGAACAGAATGTTTAAGCGATACGTTCGGCTGTAACTCTCTTCTTCTATCCCTTCTTATCCACTAATCCGTAGATCATTTACTTCTTGTTTCGTTGATAGTTTAATTTCATAATTGCTTGTGTTATCTTTAAATCGTGTTGAATTTCTAAACACTAAAGCTAAAACACGTAATATACTTCTAGTTGTAATATATATATATATATATATATATATATATATATATATATATATATATATATATATATATATATATATATATATATATATATATATATATATAATATCTCCGGTCATATGCTTTAAATCAACTAAACTATGATCGCCTGTGATTCATATTTGATTTTATTCCAATTTTCTCTCTATGTTTGTTGTGTCGTAGTCAGCCTCAATCCCATGACTTTTTCACGAGCTAAAAGATTTGACACGATAATCGTCTGCAGTGACATTGTTATTTTAGGAGAATAGTTACCAACTGAAATGTTTAATTAGATTTTTGAAGCAAATACTTACTTAATGTAAATAAAATTAAATTGTACAGAGAAAAAATGGGATACCGCCAGGATTTGAACCTGGGAGTGCAGAGAAAGACAACCATATTTCACTTTATCAAAAAGTGGTCAACCGCGAAAATTCTTTATAATTCAAACTAACACAATTATTGAATTTCCCAAAATTTTCATTGGTACAACTACACTCACTAGATCAGATCGTGGATACAGATGGTTGTATATAAAAGATTATAAATTTACATAATGGTAATGCTAAGATTATGCTTTGGTGTGACTTAGTACCATGTCCACAAAACAAATGTAAATCACACATATCTTTTGTAACCCTTGAAGATAATCCACCAATTATACATTCTAATGAGACTTTTTGGGGCTTCCTCCATGAAAGACGTGAAATAAATTAGAAATTTACTAAAGAATCACAGGAAAACACGGACCGCTAGTTATATATTCTGTCTAAATATTAAAGCTTAAACTTATTAAAGTATTAAGTAACTTCAATATACTTTTCTGAACTACGGCATTTTGCAAAGATTTTCCGAAATCTTTTGTGACATATATTCATATTTTATTTTAGTCTATATTGCTCATATAATAATAACAAAAATCATTTCTAATAAAGAAATCCCCATACCATGCCCTGAGCGACTTCTACCTGTCTCAATTTAAAATTCTATAACCGCGCAAACGCTGCCAAAACTGCATTGATCGATTATATTAAAAAATAAATATATGAATACTTCGCGAAATAATTTCCATTTTGAATTTTTTAAATGTTTTTGAATATAATTTGAGGACTCGTATATTACGTGGGCACATATTATATATTAGTTGGTGTTAAAATATAATTCTGTTAAATATTCCTTTATTAATCATCAAAATTATTACATAATAATACAATATATTTTATAACATTCATCAATTTTTAAAAACTACTACAATAGTTTATTTTTATCTTTATGGATATATTTTTTACAAAAATATATAAGTGTGCATTGTTCATGAACTATGTTTCTCAACAGTTTGGTAACGTGAACTGACTTTTTAAAAAGATATTTTACATTCATGTCTATTCTGATAGTAATCCTTCTTGCAACCTTTTATCGTCTTTCTCAAATCTTTTGAATAAGTTCCAACTTTTAAAATTTGAATCTAAAAATAATATATTTCTTTAAGTGAACCTTTTTTCCAATCTATATTCTGTTTCGTTGGTGCACAATTATTTTATGTTATAAAATCAGATATAATTTTAATTTTAGATATAGTCATATAGTTACGCTACATGAATTTTCTAAAAACTCTTTCAAAAGTTAAACTTAATAATTGGAACTACAATGTAAACACATGTGTCCTGTGTAGTATTAGTGCAAAAACGAGTTTTTCACATATCCCATTATTGCACCCAAAAGACGTACATCTACGAAAGACTGAATGGTTTTATAAGGAACTGAGGGATAAAACAAAATAAGTTCAAGAGAAAGAAGAGGCTGAAGGGTTATGTTTCGATTTTCAATAAAACATGTCTCTTCCAAAAGTTCCATCTACGGATGCGTTCTATCTGAGACAGTTGTGGATCCACAACTTTGGAATAATGTTAGCATACACAGACAGGCATAAAGGTGCAAATGATGTGATATCGATGTTGCATCATTACCTTAAAAATAAACAAAATAAACCTGTCAAAGTTTCATATTAATTTGCCGACAACTATTGTGGTTAAACTATATCCAATGCATTTATCCGTATTATAACGACACTATGTTATAATGGACATGTTTTTGAAATTGAACATCGTTTCCCTGAACCTGGCCATGTGACCGCATGTTTGGTATTATAGAAAACAAGAAGAGAAATATTGGCAGAATTTACATTCCTTCAGAATACTTTCAAATGATAAAAGCTGCCTGAAAAATATTTAAGTGATTGTGGTTTAGCAGAACATAATAAAAAATGTATTAATCATTTTCAGTAGTTTTTAAAACAAACTCCAAATGGCAAAGAAAAATTTGATATAAGTACATATCGCATATTTCCATATACAAAAAAGTTACCGTCGGTGAAATATAGCATTTCAGCTAGCAGTACTTCTTTTTATTGAAATTTTTAATGTTACACTCTAATTATAAACCAACATTAAATGTTCAAGAATTTTGCTATAGTTCAAAAATTTCGTTATAGAGCACAAAATATTAAAATGTCATGACCTTGGTCGAAGAATATGTTCCAGTTCACGATATGTATTTTTCATCATTTCTGGCGCTACAGTTCATTGAAGATTTGGACCGACTGGACACAGCGAGCTGCAGTTTTTACACTGCCGTACTGCCGGTTTCTTCTAGTGAAATGCTATATTATTTTTAAGGTGCACAAGGGACTAGCTTATAACGCACGTGTGTGATAAATACATGTAATTGTATTTTATATTTTAACGACAAATCACACAGACAAACTAGGTTCGGGTGACGGCAGAGTATGTTAAGAGATGTGCATTAACACGATCAGATACCGCGCCTGTGATATGTATTTTTACAAATCCTTAATGTCCGATCCTCAACCTATACACGAAGATTCCGAAATAGAAGGAAACAAGGATAAGAGTCATAATTTATCATATTTACTGTTTAAGATATTCCCTTTCACAGACAAAATTATACTGCACAAATCTCAATCAAGTTATACATATGTTTAAGGTTCAAACTACATTGTAAAGTTAAAAAATGTGTGGATATCAGTTTATGCCATGTATAAAAAATTTTGAATTATTATTATTGTGTTTGTGTACTTTTCTATGGCGTTGTCTATACTCTCTGGTGTATTTGTAAAAAGGGTGCTTCAATAGACTTATTTATTTCTTGTTGGATTTTTTTCCAGTCTGATTATTATTATTTAAATGAGACTGAATTAATAATTGTGTCAGTACTGGAACATGGTCGGAGTCTAGTTCGATTTTAACGGTTTGATTGATTATCGACGAGAAGTTTTTATTTATAATAATGCCTAGTATATCGGGTGTGTGATCTGAGCGGTATGGATAATGTGTTGGTTCTTCAGCGGCAATTAGTTCTAACCCAAGTTCATTTATGTAATCTTCGAGACGAGTGCCATTAGGATTACTTTTTGTGCATCCCCATTTTTTGTTTTTGCAATTAAGATCGCCTAGCAGCATAGTGGAATTGCCTGTTGAAATAGTTTGATAAGATCTTCCTTCAACTTGGCTGATGATACGCTGATATAATTGTTATGTTGTGATTATTTAGCAATTTAAAATTTATGGCTGTGGCTTCAATAGTTTGCAATGTTGGTAGTAATATTTCTTGATGTGATATTTGTTTTTTAATTATGATTGCGCTTCCTCCTGAGGCCCAAATTGTGTCTCTAACATTTCTATTTATTTCGTATTGTGGGATTTTAAATGATTCGCCTGGAATTAAGTGAGGTTCGCTTATGCAACATATGTCCACATTGTATCTTTGTATAAAGTCTATAAATATTAGTTTTTTTGTTTTTAAACCGTCTGCATTCCAGTTCATGATGATAAGATCTTTTAATTTGTGTGTGTTTGACATTATGCTTTATTTTTGATATGTTGGTTGTGATTAATTTTGTTATTAGGTTTGTTACGAATGAGAGGATTTGACTTATTGTGTGTGAGAACGAGGGATTAGAATTTGTGTTATCTTTTTGTTGGGGGTGGATAGGATTGCTGTGGATGATGGACGAGTATGTGTGCTGTGGAGTATTTTGTCCAGGAAAGTAATTTGTGGGAGGAGTATTATTTGTAGGTATTGTATTTAAATCGTTCAGTTGTGTGGTTTGTCGGTGGTTTTTATCGTTTTTTTATGGCTTTATAGTAGCTACAGCCTCTATAGTAGGCAGGGTGTGCTTGTCCGCAGTTTACACATGTGCAAGTTTCCTCTGTAGATTTTGTCACAAAACACCACTACTTTAAGTGCACAAAATTTTTGTGCATTTAAAGTAGTGGTGTTGGCCGTCACACTTTTGACAGTTTGGTTGCATTCGGCAATAGTATTTTGAGTGTCCATATTGTTGGCAGTTAGTACATTGAGTAATATCGTTAGATTTTCGTCTCGTTTCTACTGTTACTATGGCATTCATAATACTTTTTAAATTAAATATATCTTTAGAGTTTTCTGTTTTGGATAGTTCGACTGCGATTACTGGAATAGGATCTTTATATTTATTAAGTAATCTGGTGACTTTATGGATTTTAAATTGTGTGTTTAATTCTTCCAGCACTTCATCTTTTGTTATTGAAAGAGGTACGTTTTTGATAACCACGGACTGCATTTTTTTATCAGGTGGTTGGTTCGAGTAATATTCTACTTTCATAGTGTCTTAATAATTTGTTATTTGTCTTTAGTCGGTGGTTGTGTTTAAATTAATTTTTAATGTCTGTGGTCCAATTAATTTGTTTGTGAAATTTTGATGTTCTCTGATATCGGAAATACATTGTTGGTAATTGTTTGCCTTGATGTATAGCGGTGGTATTTAAATTTTCAGGGTTTGTGAGCTAGATGGTGTGTTCGGTGATTCATTCTAATTATTTAGTGCGTTAAATCTATTTTGTGTTGGTATGTTTATTATGAATCTCTTACTTGGAATAGTCGTGTTATCTTCGGAATTACATCGTTTATTGTTATGTGGTTTCTGTATTGTTAAATCAACAGGTGATGGAGTCTATGGCGGTGATGGTGATATTTCGTAAGGGTTCTCCATCGGAGAACCCTTCCCAGCTGGTTTACACTTATTTCATAATTTATTATTTATAACTATAATGTTGATTAAATTATCAATTAAAGTTCTACGTAACATTCCGTTGTAATTTGTATAAGCGACTGATAAACGTCCGTTCTCTTCAGTGGCTCGGACAAGAAATGTTTATAATTTTTGGATTGCTTACAAAAGAAATATGTAACTGTATATTAGTACAATTGAATATTATAAATATCAATAAATTAAATTCTTTTATATGGTAAAATATTGATTAACGTATAATCATTTATATATTATTTGTAATAATTTTTTTTGTATGTAGTATTCAATCCATTCTATCATACAAGCTCTATAATTTATCTATCTTGTTATTATCTTTCTCTTTATCACGTTCTATCTTTGACTGAAATTTTTTTGTCATCGCAAGTAATTGATTTGGCGACAATTCAAACAGACTGTACTTTTGACGTACTTTACATTGCTTCTGCATTTAATATAAAAAAAAATTTGGAAAACAAATTATATTTAAATAAATAAATATATCATCACGCTTTTTACCCCATTATTGGGTGTAGCACTCTGCCGTAGCAGATCTTGGTAAGTGATATATTTTTCACGAGAAGTGCGATTACCAGCCGTCAAATAACGGCCCCCAAAGATATTAGTGGAGGGCGAGCCACAGGAATAGATTAATTGGTGAAAATTGTAGGCGACTGGGGGGATCGAACGAGGGTTCTCAGGATCCATAGGCCGACTCGATACCACTGAGCCATCTATCCCATATTATATTTAATAACACTTACTTATTCGAATTACAGAAGAAAAATAGCAAATTAAACTTTTGCAAAACATCATTATATCTTCAATTGTCAAATTCATATTATAGCATGCACAGGGCAAATTTTTATAAGATCTGAATGCACTGACTACGTTAAGATCACTATTAGTCTCTATCACACTTCTAATTAAGAGAATCATGAGAGCTAAGAACATATTATGTTAGTAAATTAATCAAACAGACAGACACCATTTTAATTTTTATCTAGAATTAGGGAATGCCCTGACGATTGTTTGTGCACTTATTGTAAGCATTTATTATCGTACTATACGTGTTATGTATTGGTGTTCCGTACAATATCAATTAGAAAAAAGTAATGTCATCCGACGACGTATCATTATTTCTCTGGTCAATGATATTACTTATATCATTATATACGCGACACCTTGAATTATGCTAAACATATACTAACATTGCCGCTCGTTTGTTATCTAGTTTTTTTTTTATTTTAAATATTACTTTAGATAATTGATCTACTTTTTATAGCTGTTAAGGTATCAAGTAATATACTACTCATACTTTGGATATTGTACCGCGTACTGCAATGTCGTCTTTTGTGACTTAGTTCAAGTTTTACCGAACGAGTGTCGTGACGCTGAAACGAGTCTTTGAGAGCGTTTACGTTTGTCACGTTCGCGTGTTTCGCCCCGAAGTCTTCACCGAATCTTAGTCCGTATCGCGCACCACAACATCATCTTTCTTGAATTAGTGCGAGTTCTACTGAACTATCATCATGACTAGAGCACGGAATTATATGCATTGGCATATTTTATAATATCGATATTCTAAGAAATTTTTCTCGTATCTACACAAATTAAACAAAAACAAATGTAAAAAAAAAAACGATTTTCATTTTGCCTATTTTTGAAATTGATGCTAAATCACCTTTTCAGTCAGTGTCAGTCGTTATTTTAAAACGAAGTAATAATGCCACCAAAACAGTCTTTGATAGCTACGTGGATAAAGTATTATCCAGAACTTTATTTAAATTTAAACAAGGTGTTTTGTCGAGGTTGCAGCAAAACAGTAAGTTTACTTCATAGTACTTTTTATTTGTATTTGGTACCAAAACAGTTTTCTAGTTAATAGATTCCATGTGAAAAAAATGTCAAATTACACAACATATTGCTACAGCATCGCATACAAAATATAAGATAATGAAAAATATAAAACAATTAACGCTTAATGAAACAATTGCTTCGGTGTCAGTCTGTGAAAATTGATAAGAATTCAATTTTGATTAATGTGAAGCCTTTGTTAGTGCCAATATTCCGCTTATGAAATTACAAAATCCAACTTTTAAAGCGTTTTTAGAGAAGTATTGTGGTAGACCAGTACCAGATGAAAGCACCTTTAGAAAAAATATATAAACAATGTTTTCGAAAAAACCATGAGTGAAATTAGGGAGTTAATTGGAAACAATTATATTTATTTTATAGTCGATGAAACAACTGACATTTGTGGCAGATATATCGCCAATTTATTAATAGGTGTACAGAGTAAAAACGTTCCTGGTCAAGCGTATTTAATTGGTTTGAAACAATTAGAGAAAACCAACAATGTAACTATGTCGCAGTTTATAAATGAAGTATTAACAAGTTTCTATTTACCCAATTCTGTCCCTACTGAAAAGGTTTTATTGATGTTGTCAGATGCTGCTACATACATGATCAAATATGCACAAAGTTTAAAAGTATTTTATTTAAAAATGATACTCACATGCTTAGTTCATGGTGTGAATAGCATAGCAGAAGAAATTCGTAACCAATATCCAGATGCAAATTGTTGAATCAATACGGTCAAGAAAATATTTGTAAAAGCACCCCTTCGAATACAAATGTACAAAGACAGTTTACCTTTGCCACTTCAGCCAATAATTACGAGGTGGGGTACGTGGCTAGAGGCCGCATTTTTTTATGCAAATTATTTGAATGATATTGCTGTGTTAGTGTCACAATTTTCTGATGATTCCGCAACTATTAAAGAGTGTACAAATATTTTAAATATTCCTATATTAAATCAACAACTGGCATTTATCAAAGCGAATTTTAGTTTTAATACGGAAACGTTAACTACATTAGAGAAGCAGGGCGTGGAACTTACAGATTCTGTGAAATTAATTACAGATTTAAAAAATAAAATCAACCAAGTTATAGGTAAAATTGGTGATTCTATAAAAACGAAGATGCTAGACGTATTAAGAAAAAATACAGGGTTTGATGAACTTACTAAAATTTCAAATATTTTAAATGGAGATTATGAGCCTTCTATAACAATGGATGCCACCACTATATGGAAATTTAAGTTTTCACCCATCACTTCTGTTGATGTAGAAAGAAGTTTTTCTATATATAAAAATTGTTATCTGATCGAAGAGAATCGTTTCTTTGTAAAATTTAGAGAAATACATGATTGTCAATATTTACAATAAAAAATAAAATGTAATATTTTATAGTTTGTAGGTTTGTACTTTACATTAATTTATCAATTTATCTTTTGTAATACAAATATCAAATAACTTGTTTAAATAAAATTTGTAATTTTATTGTGTTTTTGTACGTCAATTTTTTAAAAATACAATCAGTGCATATTTAACTAAATTGTTGCACAATTTTAAAAAACTGTTGTATAAATAACAAAATATTGTGCATAGACAGGGTGTTATATTTTAATAGACCCAGCAAATATCTCGCTTATTTATCAACTTAGCAATTTCTTTCATATAACATGATTTATACAGCAACATGTAAGCTAGTTGATGACGGATGTACATTCATAATATCATTTCCGGTTTATTGGTAATTAATATCAACTTTGAAATTTCAAATGGAACATACTATATTTTTTTACAAATTTGAAACGTACATCAAATTTGCTTTACAATCATGTAAAATTATCCATATGTGACATTATTAAAAAGTAAAATGGCGGGCACTTTATTATACACCAAATCGGAAAGTGAATAGTGAGTCATGACTGTGGCTTGAAATAAAACAATTACCTAAAACAATTGTAATTATTATTATTAAACGAAATAATATTTTTTGTCATAATAATACAGAAAATAAGGATAAGAAACACTTAATAACAACAAAATGATTTTATAACAAATATTCAAAATGGCTCCCAGTCTCTTCAATACATTTTGCATAACGTTTTGAAACAGAATAAGTAGCCCTTTATATTTGGTTAGCAGATAAAGATTCAATTGCTGCTTCATTTTTATTCTTCAGTCCGTTTAATGTATTTACTTATTTATTACAAACAAAATCATTCACGTAGCTCCATACAAAAATCAAGTGGTCATATCGGGAGAAAATGCATTGAAGAGGCTGAGAGTAATTTTGAATATTTGTTATAAAATCATTTTGTTGTTATTAAGTGTTCCTCAAAATATTACTTCATTTAATAATAATAATTACAATTGTTTTAGTTAATTGTTTTCTATCAAGCCACAGTCATGCCTCACTATTCTCTTTCCGATTTGGTGTATAATAAAGTGCCCGCCATTTTACTTTTTAATAATGTAACATATGGATTATTTTACATGATTGTAAAGCAAATTTGATGCACTTTTCAAATTTGTAAAAAATATAGTATGTTCCATTTGAAATTTCAAAGTTGATATTAATTACTAATAAACCGGATAAGATATCATAAAAGTACATACGTCGTCAATCAGCTTACATGTTGCCGTATAAATCATGTTTACTATGTGAAAGAAATTGCTAAGTTGATAAATAAGCGAGATATTTTAATAGACCCAGCGAATATCTCGCTTATTTATCAACTTAGCAATTTCTTTCATATAACATGATTTATACAGCAACATGTAAGCTATTTGATGATGGATGTACATTCATGATATCACTTCCGGTTTATTAGTAATTAATATCAACTTTGAAATTTCAAATGGAACATACTATATTTTTTTACAAATTTGAAAAGTGCATCAAATTTCCTTTACAATCATGTAAAATAATCCATATGTTACAATATTAAAAAGTAAAATGGCGGGCACTTTATTATACACCAAATCGGAAAGAGAATAGTGAGCCATGACTGTGGCTTGAAATAAAACAATTAAGTAAAACTATTATAATTATTATTATTAACTGAAATGATATTTTTTTGTTATAACAATACAGAAAATAATAATAAAGAACACTTAATAACAACAAAATGATTTTATAACAAAGAGACTGGGAGCCATTTTGAATATTTGTTATAAAATCATTTTGTTGTTATTAAGTGTCTCTTATTCTTATTTTCTGTATTATTATGACAAAGAAAAAAAATATTTCGTTTAATAATAATAATTACAATTGTTTTAGTTCATTGTTTTATTTCAAGCCACAGTCATGGCTCACTATTCTCTTTCCGAGTTCTTCGATAGTGCTTATTCCGATCAATTCCTCTGGTAATGTAACATTCGTTTCTTCAATGTTACCACTGTGATATTACCAAAGTCAAAACATCCTCAAACCTAGCTTTAAAATCTGAATAGAGTTCATTTCAATATTGAACGTAGGTTGAAACGTTATCTTCCTGACAGTTTGACTATGACAACTTGGAAAACTGGGAAAAGTTGCGCCGTCCAGTGTTTTGCTTCATTATCTTAATTCTGCCATAAAACGTTGACATGGTGGATTTTGTTTTAATCAAACCTCGTAACTGCAAGTTAACATCATTAAATTTGGTAAAAAATCTGTTAAACAGGCAATGTCTTTTTTCCACTTGATTAAATTGTCTATTAAAATTGATTCTTAAATGAGATCTACTATCGTGGACACACATTTACATCTCATAGATCCCTTTATTTTGCTGAAATAGATCTCTTGCAGGTTGTCATCGATGCCTGGGGTCGATATACACCACTTTTGGTATCAGCGTTTTAAAGTATTCCATTACTGTGATAAAATTTCTATAATTAGGTTAAGGGAATGTTAATGTAGGTGAGATAACGTTATGTGATATGAGTGTATGGTTAGGGAGAATTTTGAATTTTCTGATAAATGTGGTAAATGCGATGGAATCTTTGATGTGATCTGTATGGCTCCCAGTTTTGATTCTAAAGATTATGCTGAGGTATATGTATAAATGGGGTTTGTATGGAAGAGATGATAGGACTTAATGTATGTCAGGTTCTTTTTCGATATGTTTATTCTTCTTACTTTATACAATATTTTTACCTGAAGATGGCTCGATACAAAGCCGAAATATAACCATTCAAACATAAGTACTTATTTTTCTCCCCTGTTATCCCATAGTTAACACTGACTTTTGAATATTAAGATTCATTTGAATCTAAACATTTAAACATTATATAATTCAAATCAAATCAAATTTTAAATTATTTATTCTTAAAGTTAATTTTTTATGAAAGAAAAATTCGGATGACGCCTGGATTCGAACCAGGGACCCTCCGCTTGCCGGGCAGAGATGTTAACCGCTACACCACGTCACCTGTGTCCGACATATGGCTTCAACCGAATTCTTCTTTCATAGTGTCTAACGTAGCATCGATCCTAAAGACTCCTATATCTATGATAGGCATTGACAACGGGTTTCGTCTACAGCGACACAGTGCTGATTTATAGGGAATCATTCCACGAACTAATTTTTAACATATGACTTCGACTGAACGTACAGTAATGAAGATAATTTTAAAGTTAAATTTTTATGAAAGAAAAATTCGGATGACGCCTGGATTCGAACCGGTTAACATCTCTGCCCGGCAAGCGGAGGGTCCCTGGTTCGAATCCAGGCGTCATCCGAATTTTTCTTTCATAAAAATTTAACTTTAAAATTATCTTCATTACTGTACGTTCAGTCGAAGTCATATGTTAAAAATTATTTATTCTTATTCTAAAATAATACATTTTTAACAAAATCTTTCAGAAAAAAACAAAACATTAATAAACCCATTACTTACAAATAAATTATGGGATAGGTACGATTAGTCATCTTTTTTGCTACTAATTCATATAGTACAACTTTAAAGCGAATAGTAGATGTTTTTAAAATTTAATTTTTTTTTTTATTTTAGCACTAAAACAGTAAGAGCTTAAGAGGTTCAGGTTCTGCTATGAGACGGCTTAATCTGTTAGTTTCAATTATAGCTAGTAAATTTGATATTTTAAATGATTATTAAGTGCTTTTAAACAACTTGTGGCTAATAATAATAATATTTTTCATGTCCGGTTTTGTAAAGGATAGAACAAATTTATTTCTATAGTAAATGTATTTAAATTAACAAATATAAATAAATTTTTAGGCTTTTATAAGATTACCGTGAAAATTTTGACTATAATTTGAGTGAATAAATTTTATTTACTTTGGAAGTAAAATAATTTGTCATTTATAAAACTGGTTATTAGACCTTTAAAAGTTATATTTGCGAACAATTCTAAAGCGTACTTAAAATGAGACAATAGGTGGGTATAATAATGAACACCGAAACAACTATGAATTCTCTATAACGTAGTTTCAATATTCACGTACCTAGTTAAATAATTGTTCTACCGAGTTTGTTAATTAGCGAACTTGATTAAATGTCCACAAATGGAATTGTTGAAAATTAAATTTTCGTTTATTTTTTTAAGCAAATTTGCAGACGACTCCAGTTCTATTATTAGACATTGTACTAAAAACCAACAGAGGCAATTATTAATTTATTTATTAAATCCATAGATATACTTGTACGTGTGTTTGAAACGATACCTATTTTGTTTTAAAAATAAAATAAGCCAAAGCTGTATTTTAAGGGTGGATAAAATGAATATATATATATATGGGGTAGGTGGCTCAGTGGTATCGAGTCGGTCTGTGGATCTTGAGAACCCTGGCCACAGCCGACAAACAATTTTCAACAATTTAAAAAAATCTACCCCTGTGGCTTCTCCACCACTAATATCTTTGGAGGCCGTGATTTGACGGCTGGTAACCGCACTTCACGCGAAAAAATATATCACTTACCGAGATCTGCTTAGGCAGAGTGCCACACCCAGTGATGGGTAAAAGGCGTGATGATATATTTATTTATTTATTTTATAAAATGAATATCTGGTTTGACATGTGTATTGAAACACAGTCAGACGAAGCATCGGCCAAAATCGATCAACATTTTAAATATTACTGTAAACACTGAATAGATATGTTTCTAAAAACAGCTATTTTATATTCAAATATTGCTAAACTTTGAAAAAAAAACTAAATTAAATAATGTAAATCTACCCCTGTGGCTCCTTCTCCACTAACATCTTTGGAGGCCGTGGTTTGACGGCTGGTAACCGCACTTCACGCGAAAAAAATATATCACTTAGATCTGCTTAGGCAGAGTGCCACACCCAGTGATGGGTAAAAGGCGTGATGATATATTTATTTTATTTATTTTATTTATGTAAATTTGAAATAAATATATTATTTATTTCTATAGTATAGTTATATTATAATCGGTATTTGTTATAAAATATTTATTTTACAGAGAAAGGGTTCATATTTTGCTTGAATTCAGTCTTTTTAGATGTTATTAAATGAGGAACATGATATATAAATCCCAACAAATATGGTCTTGGTATTTTTTTGCGTATTACAAAGGATCCATAGGTATAATAATTTAAATAAGCTGGCTTAAGGAATCTGTTTGCATGTGTATTTATAGAATAATAGAACATTTCGAGCCTCAAACATAGCTCATCTAACAAATAGTGCAAAGAACGCAAATCAAATAATAAAATATAAGTGAGATAATTCTAATCAATAAATGTTAAGAAAGTGATTCAGCTCAAAAAGGATCTTATTTTGTCTGCTGGAAATTGTTATATTTAAAGAAATGCTATTGTTTTTGGTATTTAATGAGCTTCAGTTTCTGTTTGAATTGAGCCACATTTTCTTGGCATTTATTGGTTATAATTATCCTATATTTTATCATTTTACTTGTATAAAAATAAAAGACAAAATCAGTAGTACATTACTTTGTGAACCTAGGCTCCAAGTCAACATATTAGATCATCAGAGGCCGGCCAACATAATAAGTAACAATAGACGCGTTTCGCAGTTATTAGCTCTCATCAGTATGGGACAACCAACTCTTTCAACGAGAAGAAGTTCACATGAAGGAGTTGTGCCAGAAGAGAATAAGATCTCTAACAATCTGTAAATTGACATGAGAAGTAAAAGCTATTGACTAGCAATTTAATTAAAAACAAAAGGCAAAATTAATTCCCCACTACATTGTGAAACAAGATTTAATCAAATATTAAAATAAACACTTGTCTGTGTTTCAAGGAATTTGAGCCTCCAAGTCAACTTATTAGGTCATCATCAGTGGCCGGCCAGCACAGTTAGTAACCATAGAGCGTTCCGCTCGTATTTATATATATATATATTGTCGTATTTTATAATGAAAAATAACATACTGGATCCTGATATATAAATACTTGTAAACTTCAACGTTGCAAAATCAAATGACAAAATATAAGATAATTATAACCTATAAATGTCCTGCAAATTTGTCCCAATTCAGCTGAAGCTCATTAAATACCAATAACGAAAGCATATCTATAAATATAACAATATCCTATTTGAGTTAGACCACATTTTCTTGACATTTATTGGTTGTAACTATCTTACTTATATTTTATTAATTGACTTGTGTTCTTTTCAACACTATTTGTTACCTAGTTAAAGATGAGCCGTGATTTAGGCTCAAATCATTTTATTATTCTATAATTTCTTAGGCCTGCTTATTTAAATTATTATACCTTTGGATTCTTTGTAATTCATAATGAAAAAAAATGGGAAAATATTTATTCGGATTTAAATACAATTTTAATATTTTAATAACATCTAAAAAGACTGAATTCAAAAAAAATGTGAACCCTTTCTCTGTAAATTAAATAATTTATTACAAAATTTTGTAAAATGGCAAAGTTATTAATAAAAAGTTACCAAAGAAAACTAAATCTTTATTTATTCAAATATTAATTATGATATAATTAGGGTTGGATTAGTTAAATTATCTAGATCAAGATAATAGATATTTTACGTTATTTAAATATTTTTCAGATAAAAAATATTTTTAAAAAATCACATTTCCAAATCACAATTAATTACTTTCATGTGACATAAACATGAAATAAAGATATGTAAGTAAAGAAGTGAGACATCTAATCATTGATTACAATACTTCTTTTATAAAATAATTTATTAATCTCATTTATTAATATTAATATTTGTACATACCTAAACACAAAATCGCCTGTTTTCTGACTTGTTTAAATCGTCACATTATAATCTCAAGATCAACATCTTGTAACGTATGTCACCAACACTAAGTAGCTAAAAGATACTAAAAATTTTTGTTTCTTTTCAATTTTCTATTTAGATTTTAAAATATACAGTTCAATTATCTTTTAAATATTTAAATAAGAAAAGTTATTAGATAATTTATTTGATATTCATCTAGATTTTAGATAACAGATAATATCATAGTTGATTAGATAAAATTTCGGATAATTTTTCCTAGATAACATATTTATTTGATATTATCATTATTTTATTTTGTATTACTTTCAAGATTAGCAATATTTATAGATTAAATAGAAGCTCATAAAGTTGGCAAAGAAAAACCAAACGATACGAGTGAAATGGAAATAGAGGAGTCTCTATTTTATGTGGATGACGGATGCGTTCTGTTGTTTCGTCGAAGAGCTCTTCGATGCTCTCTGATGCTCTTCGACCAATGTGATGTAAGCTTAGCATTGCTGTCACATATTTCTTTGCTTTTTCTTTTATATTGTGTTTGCTAGTAGTGGTTTATTATTAATTTATATACGATATAATTCTGTACACTTAATCGTGTTTTTAACGCTGCTGCCAACGTAGTAAAGGGCTATTCAGGTGGGTTTATATCACGCACTTCCGGTATTCCACGCTGGTCTAGCGTTGTTCGCAAGACGAAAGCTACGTTCTGCGATTTGTAGTCACATCTTCGAATCGTCCGGTAAAAACGTAGGTAACTTAAGCACGATGCGGTTCATTTTCTCGATAGATGGGATTGTTCCACGCCATGTAGCAGTAACACATTCTATGGTTAATCACGCACCGCACAATCACTTCACTTTTCGTATATTATTGAAATAATTTGAGTTATGTTTCACACACATTAATTAAAAGACATGGTTGATCGTGAGAGTGATGTTTCACCAAGTAAGTGGTGGGGTACTTTCTTCAGTGTATCTACCTGAGGTAGTGAATCGATAGCCAGGAGTGTGAGAATGTTTACCGGGAAAATTTCTAGGAATCAGATGGTAGTGGGAACGTAGAACAGCGACTCACATTTATTTATTACAAACTTAGATAGAAGTATTATTTACAAAACAAATAAGGACATTATTTACAGTAATGAGTTAGTGCATTTACAATTCTTTTAGATAGAACAAATATTGCATTTTGTTGCGAAATCCGAAGATTCAATTATTTTATTAACCGTAAGATTTGTTAATTGTAGATGTAAAGCTGTAAATAGGTAAAATAACATTATCCAACACCCACTACTTATAAAGTCATTATTGTTGTCATTTTAGATTAGTAAAGTGGTTTATAAGTCACGCGTGAGTTATAAGTCATAAGTCACGCATAAATTATGACTTGTAGCTCACTGTTGAATTTTTTAAACATTTCAAAATGTATGAAAGTTAAATTTTATTCACATTAACATTTACATTAAATGAAAAAGAAATTCAATTTGATGATGTTGATACAGTGCAATTCTCGACCTGGCCTTTTGACGAAGTCAACTCAACCATTTTAGCAGAATTTGTTCCTATGAAAAAGAATTCATATGTTTGAAGACTGGATGACAACTAGAAACGTCAAAGGTATAAATGAAAGTGTTTTACTTGCTTATTTTTCATACTTACAAACGAAACTGGCTCCATCTTCCTTATGGACGAAGTATTAAATGATTAGAACAACTCTTCAGCTTTATAAGAAAATAAAACACTTTCATTTATACCTTTGACGTTTCTAGTTGTCATCCAGTGAATACAATTTTTTAAACATTTCAAAATGTATGAAAGTTAAATTTTATTCACATTAACATTTACATTAAATGAAAAAGAAATACAATTTGATGATGTTGATACAGTGCAATTCTCGACCTGGCCTTTTGAAGAAGTCAACTCAACCATTTTAGCAGAATTTGTTCCTATGAAAAAAAATTTCATATGTTTGAAGATTGGATGACAACTAGAAACGTCAAAGGTATAAATGAAAGTGTTTTACTTGCTTATTTTTCATACTTACAAACGAAACTGGCTCCTTCTTCCTTATGGACGAAGTATTCAATGATTAGAACAACTCTTCAGCTTTATAAGAAAATAAAACACTTTCATTTATACCTTTGACGTTTCTAGTTGTCATCCAGTGAATACAATTTTTTAAACATTTCAAAATGTATGAAAGTTAATTTTTATTCACATTAACATTTACATTAAATGAAAAAGAAATACAATTTGATGATGTTGATACAGTGCAATTCTCGACCTGGCCTTTTGAAGAAGTCAACTCAACCATTTTAGCAGAATTTGTTCCTATGAAAAAGAATTTCATATGTTTGAAGACTGGATGACAACTAGAAACGTCAAAGGTATAAATGAAAGTGTTTTACTTGCTTATTTTTCATACTTACAAACGAAACTGGCTCCTTCTTCGTTATGGACGAAGTATTCAATGATTAGAACAACTCTTCAGCTTTATAAGAAAATAAAACACTTTCATTTATACCTTTGACGTTTCTAGTTGTCATCCAGTCTTCAAACATATGAGATTCTTTTTCATAGGAACTTTTTTGGTAAAATATCAACAACCGCTTCTTCCGCTTCCTTAATGATTATTTCGGGAATAAAATTCTCGTCTTCGATTTCGAATACTACAGCTGCAACCTTTTTTCAACTTTGTTTATTTAAAAAAATTGAGTAACCTAGACAACAAAACAAGAAAGTATGGCTAACTAGAATATTATTTGAAATGTAGACAATTGTGTCAAAATTTATATTTTAATGTTTTAATTGTAGTTGTTGGATAAAATTTCGTATGCCACTCGTGTGTTATTACAAATAAGTCACTTCAGAAAATTATTCCCCTCGGCCTGACGGCCTCGTGGACTAATACTTTTCTCGCGTGACTTATTTGTAATATAACACACTTGTACCATAAATAACTATTTACTCTATCTTATTTGGAAAACTTGGCTTGTAATTAGGTGAATTTTAATTATATAATACGTAAATGGCTACGACGTTTAGGAACTTAGGGTCGGTCCCATTTTTAAGTTATGAACAAAATATTCAAAATATCCATATACGGACTCATAATAAATTACTATACGGACCAAACATCCCAATTTCTGTCAAGTATTCATTATAATTTTCTAATTCTCATTAGTGGCAAAACACTGATTGTACTGGAACAACCAATAATTTCAAATAAATGCCAAATTGGCCTATATTTAATTTAAAAGAAATAATTTTTATTGACTGTTGGTACAATAATGCTTGACACCCAAAAATAAAAATAAAGGAATGTACAGAATATGAGTTTCACTGAAACTAAAGATTTTCCATGATCTAAAATGACTAATTGGTGTGACTTTAATATCATTCGAGATGGATGTTGCCAAATTTGTGACATAACTCACTAATTTGCAATACCGAACGATCGAAAAAAATACTTCAAATAATTCTTAATAATAAAATGTTTTATTATTTTTATTGTATGTTTATATAATATAATAATATTATTATTAAATTAATTTATATTTTTAGTGAAATTGAAAATAATGAAACATTGCTGTTAATTTTTAAAATATGTATTTCTATACTGTCTCTGTTGTATAATATGTATTTACGAAAAATATATTTTTTTAGTTATTTTTTAATTTATAAAATAATTAAAAAAGCGCAGTATTCAAGTTTCTTCTTGTTGCCAATTACGTGTATTAATGGTAAACAAAACAGTGTATGATGTGCTGAGTGTGCATTATTGCACAAGTATTATAATGCCAGCTTCACTCACTGATTTGCGAGTTTAAAATTATACTTACGTAGATAATAGTGATTTGCATACCAAAGGTTCAAAATAGCAATTTACAAATAGAGGATAAAAAGGGCTGCTACTAGTCCAGGGGTATACAAAAATACTTTAAAACAAAGATATACACATGTTTTTTCTACGATCAGAAATTAAACAAATTTTAAACTTGTATTTCTGAATGTAGATAACTGGGAAAACAAAACCAGCAAAACAAGAATGTAAAAAAATTACAATAACAACGATCTGCAAAGAGCCTTGGTCGGCAATGATTTTCTATCTGTTATAGAATGTCGTGTGAAAAACCTATTTTTTACTGATCGTAGAACAAAAGTGATTAAGGTTTTAGTATGTAAACTGCATTTATAGGCACTTCATCAGATCGCAGCAGTATTTATTTTACAATCTTCTCAGATTAAATGAATAAATACTTGGAATTCAGTTAAACTTATAAACTTTAAAAATATAACACATTTCACACATGTTACATAAATAAATATTCCATAACGGAAAAAAGGTAACAATAACTTACGTACAGAGTGTAAATAGTTATTTACATCAAGTGCGGGACCGGCTGGGATTCGTTCATCCGAGAACCTAGTTCATGCATGGTTTGTACAATATTTTTTGTACGAAAAGTGTAAAACTATATAATTATATGATAGTAACCATTTTATAACTAATTTCACAGTAATGTTAAATTTCAATTGATTTAATTTTTATTTTAATGTAATGATTAATGAAAATAAAGAGTGCTATATTGACTAAAGTTAATTTATATTAGTATAAATTAACTTTAGTCAAAAACTACAGGTATGATTACCTTTAATAATCACACAACTTAATAATATTAGTGTTATATTATTTACTAATTTCATTTGTAGTATACAGTAAAGTTAATAAACTTGTTTAATTTCATACCTATGTTGTTACAATTTACCTTACGATTGTTGGTTATGTGTTTCCCCTGCTGTCAAGTGCTGTTATTTCGTTGCCAACATTGTGAACCAAATGCACTAAATTTATCATTTTAAAATAAAATTTCATTAAATATTCCATCATTCTCTTTTATTATTATTATGCAAAAGGGTGTGTGAGATACTATACTTTTTTATTATAAACATAGTTGTTCAATACGTGCTTTAGAAATTGGAGTGTTTTTCCGAAATTTCCCGCACGAGTGCGGGAAAATTACGTTTCGGTCGTTGCGTAGGCGACGCGAAACAACACATTTTAATACATGGGTACAAAAAATATATTATCATGCCTTCTTTTATCAATTATTGGGTGCAACACTCTACCTTAGTTGATTTCGGTACGTGATATATTTTTGCTACATAAGGTGTAATTATCAGTCGTCAAATCACAAGAACGCTAGTAGTGGAAAGACCATATTTTTAAACGTAATTAAAGTCGGCTGCGTCAATCGACCTCACATTCTTAAATTCACTGCTCGACGCGCTGATGGGTATAATGACGTACCTAGGTACAATTGTATTTTTTAAATTTTAAAAGCAAAATTTAATTTATTTAAAGTTTAGTATGCTTTTATTGGATTTTTTCCAATAAAAGATTCATACCATTTATTACGCAGGTACTTTGATTCCTTGCTTATTTATTTTTACTACCATTCAATGAAAATTATTTATTTATATAAATATTGTCCAATTTAACATTTAATCGAAATATATGTTAATTTTAGTTAAATCAGATTTTATACTAATGAGAATTAGAAAATTAAAATGAAAGCCTGACTGGGATTGAGATATTTGGTGCATATTTCATTTATTATGAGTCGGTATATGGACATTATAAATTTTAATCGTTTTTCGGATCCCCTAAAGTTATCCGATTATTAGATATCTATAGAAAGTTATAATGTATGTTTTTATATTAGGATTACTTTTTCCTGCATTGTTTTAAGTTCATATTTTCAGTGATATATGTTTTAAAATTATTTCTTTTTAAAAACAAATATTTATTTATTTATTTATGTTACGCTGTACAACAGGAACTTAATCCCAAATACAGTACAGGGTCCGCACTCACCGAGCCGCAGTGTAGTAGTTTATATAATTTTTAGCTTGTGTGAGATTCGAACTCGGGATCTCCAGATTCGAATTCCGTATCGCTATCCACACCACCGTATATTTATAAATTTTCTTGTTGTTAATATGTAAACTGTGAAAACGTGTAGATAATTTTTTGCTGCACTAAAGAAGAAGAATTAAGTCTTGTTCTAAAATAATTATGGGTTGTTGTAGTTTAGTGTACACAATTCCGCGGGTTCTAACGTCGTTGATTTCAACTTTTCCAAAAAAAACTACGAGTATATTCATTGGTTCAATTTCTACTATAAACTATATGCCCCTATAGTGTAATTTCAGTTATCTGTCTTCTTTGCAAAGAAACTATTGAATAAATAAATAACAGCAAATTTGCTTGGTAAAAATGAAATTAAACAGCTCTCAATAGTCATATTTATTTCACAATCGGAATTAAAATTCACAGCCTTGAGTAACATCCACTTATTATTGGAATCCGAAGTATGTACTGTGTGGAACATAGAACATAGGTTATAGTTAGTTATAATTCTGGAGTATAATACCTAACCAAATTTAATTTGCCAGCTTCATAGCATTAACAAATAGTGTCCGTGTCTGTAATTCACTTCGCTGACGTTTCACATCGACTTCCATTAGATTAAACAGTGCGTCTCTTCTGTCACCCATCCGTTATTCATACTAATCCTGATAATTCAATCAGGCCGGTTTGGTTACGAGCATTTTGTTATTTGACCAGAAGCTTGGAAGCTAATTTTGAAGAAAAGCCACTGACTTAACGGAATGGTACTGCTAAAGCTGCTACACCATAAACCACATTGTTTTTTGGGTATAATTAACGTAAATGTCAGTAATTTGAAATCGTGGATTGAATATAACGTAAGGACTATATTAGTAGCTAATCAATATAGATGTTGCAGCTTATATTTCACGCTATTCAAAAATACAACAATAATCATTAAATTAATATCAAGCAAATAAATAAAATAGATATTATTAAGTAGATTGCTCTTCTCTGTTTTAAATAATAATAATAATATAGTCATATATCGAGTTTCTCAGATTTTAGTATATATTTAAATCATCTTTTTTTATTACAAAACCGGCATACAAAATTATTAGGATATTCATTGGGAAAAGACTTGGAATAAATAAATTATTAATTATTTCAATTCGTAGACGTTTCGGAACACTAAATGACCATTATCAATACGACGTAGTCTGCTGCGCGATCAGCGCTGTCTCATGCGTAATACTGTAACACCTACGATATTGTTTTCTCTGGAACCATCGATATATGACGGTAGCGACGCGATTTAACGGTGCGTCATTGGCAATGTGATGAAATACTCCTACAATGTACCCGTGATATGCTTGTACAATGTTCCAGAAGTTCTGAATTATTGTAGAAGAATTTGTTTCAATATAAAAGGGAGAATTTGGATCGACAACGGGGGTCAGTATTGAAGTGTGAATAGTGCAAGATGTTGCCAAATACTTTAATGTCAATATAAATACGTGTAATAAGTATATATATATATATATATATATAGGTTTCTCAAAAGTACTGTTTGAGGTCGAGGTATAAATATAAATATATTTGCAAACATTGTGCAGTTAGGGGTCGGATTAACAGATTTAATATTTTCAGTGCTATGAACATTTAGAGGTCGCTGGAATCAAGTTGCTAGATCTAAAATTTTGATCTAAAGGATTAAGTTTATTTTTATATTATCAGCATAACATTATTATGCACAACAGTTGGTTATACCAATGTCTATTATTCAATCCGTAAGTTAACAAGCTGTGTTCTATCTTTTCTATGGCTGTGTTCATACACATTTGGCAATACTGGACGACAGTGACAGTTTATATTATTCACAGAAAAATATCTTAAATGTATTTTATAACCATGTCGTTATTAAGGGACGAGTTACATTGTGACTCCGGTGGTTTGATATAGTATGTGCTGCATTTGAAGGTAAATAACCATTGATAATTTGACACTTAACCTTACTTTGTAAATAATTTTAACAGCTGTCACGTAAATGTTGCTGAAGAAAAATCGTGAACCTGTTCTTCAATTCTGCTGAGTGTGCCAATCACTTCCATGAGACGAATGTTATAAAATACCAAAGTTTTTCAAATCCTAGGAATGGTAACAAACAGTATTTGCTGTTGAAATATCCGAGTTATCTTGTCATCTACTCACCCAGATAAAAGAAACCCATGGTGTAAAAATGACGAAATTGTTCAACGACATGCACCAAAAATTGAAGAATTTTTAGCAGCTGACAATATTGATGGTTATCAGAGCTTTGTGAACAATATTAAAGACAAGCTAGGTAGTTGTGTATGGTTTTTCTTATTCAACATTTATAAGAACTATATACATAATAAAAGCGTAGACATAATGATGAGGGATTAATAGTGTAATGTATTAAAGATATTAAATCCATATTTAATAGTGATAGTTTACTCGAAAAGTATTAAAATTTGAAAACATAATTTACTGTGTTTAAATTAAGTAAGTGGTCGTAATTTGAAAATATACTATTCTGGCAGTGTGATGTAAAAGATGTTTTGTGCCGACTTTTCTGTAAATTTAATAAATAAGATTAATTTATTACTAACATTGTAAATATTACGTAACTTTTTATGTTGGTGACATCAGAATATTTGAATTTCAAATATATGAATAATTATGTGTCTTTGTGATTTTCACTTTTCATTAAATTGATAAGTGAATATTCTTTTTGTGTTGATTATGTGGTCCCTACATGGAACTAGGCTGGTAATTTAGAGTTTCTGAACGATTTTAAGGTACATAAAACTAGTTATACTAGTATTTACAATTTATCCTGTAAATGGTTTAGTTGTAGAACAGTTTTTGTAAATGTTAGTGAAACTTGCATTTGTGCCAGCAATACATGTTTAAAAAAGCATGGTGCACAGTTGTTAATATTTTGTTAACTAATTTTTTGAATTTTATAAATGTCGATATAGAATATTATTATATAAAAATCTGATGTGGACACCACATGACTTTCTTGTATTTTGACTTGGACATTAATTTATTAAATTTTTTCTTATATTTTATTCTAATCCATAGCAAACTTAATTACAAAAAACAAAAAATATATAAAATAAATATATCATCACGCCTCTTACCCACTACTGGGTGTGGCACTCTGCCGTAGCAGATCTCGGTAAGTGATATATTTCTTCGCGTGAAGTGCGGTTACCAGCCTTCAAATCACGGCTCCCAAAGATGTTATTGGAAGGGGAGCCACCGGGGTAGATTTAAATTGGTGAAAATTATTTGCGTACTATCGAGATTTAATCAGGGTTCTCAAAATCCTCAAGCCAACTCGATATCACAGAACCACCTACTCAAAAAAAATTAATTTACATATCTCGTTTATACAAAAGGCTAATTTAATCATTCTTAATGTGCAAAATTAAATTCTCTAATGCTTATATTTGCTGTGTTTATTTAAAAAATCAAAATAAAATATTTTTTCTTGAGAAACTGTTAGCAGCTTCATGTTATGTTTCACTTCTGGTTAGTCTTATATACCAAATTTGAAAAGTTTTGGATTATAATTTAATATAGTTTTTCATTAAAATCTATTATAGGCGTCAAGTAAAGTACCACTTCCAGGAGTTATATAATGACCAATAAGGTAGGTGCACAACTAGTAGATATTATAACAGTCCTAAATACAAAATTTGTACTCTCTACGACTTACCGCTTTTGAGTTATGCGAGATTCATACGTACGTACAGACGTCACGACGAAATTAGTTAAAAAGATTCAGGGATCATCAAAATGTATATATCCACTGAAATCTGAAAACCGAAAATTTTCGCGATTACAATACTTCCTTTAATACGTACAAGAGAGTAAAAAGGAAGATAGATACATTTAATAAATTAAATGTTTAATTAACGGTATATTTTATTTTAATGTACAAAAGAAAATAGTTTTTTATAAATAGTATTCTTACCATATACACATAGAACTAGGTAAGTTGTTCAAAGATTTAAAGTGCTTCGCGTGCTTTCAATTAATACCATGAAGGAATAGTATCTGTGGTTATGAAAAATTATAATACTAATTTGAATGGCTATACATAATTTTTTTTAATTAATGTGTAGCAAAATGTAAGGCCACTCTGGAGTACAAGCGAAAACGCTCAAAAATGCTATCAACTTATCTGCTCTTCTAACAGACCAAATTTATTCAAATTTTATATAAATAATGATGATATAAAAATATTAACTTATGTCAGTCAGTTTTTTGATAAAGTTTATAATAAACAAGAAGCAGTCATTTTTGTATTCAGACATTATCAAACTTTTCACAGATTACAGAGCATATCAATTTACAATTTGTATATGAAATGAAAGGATATGAAAAAGTCAAACTTTTTGTCAGTCAATTTTTTTTTAAATGCCCCGTTCAAGAGAAAATTATATTTTTGTTTTCGATTTTTACATAATATTTTCATATACAAAATTATGCAACCAAACTAACATCTTATGCTCTCGCTGCGACGATGAATTGAAAGCATGTATATTGCGGGGTAACCATAAACTTTTACCACTACGTTCATTGAATATTTTTTGTCAAAAATAGTTTGAAGATTAACGAGAGTCCTAGCAATAATAATCTGAACAAGAAAATAAAAATACAATTAGCAAATATCTCTAATAGATAATCCACGACTATATCGAGGATCAACTAATTCGTGCAACAAAGAATTTTGATAAAATTTTGGAACCATTATTTCTTCCCAAAATACAGAATTATTTTGTATTTTTTCAATATATATTTGTCAATATTAGTGTAAATTACAAACTAACACATATTTCTATTTGAAATATTTAATTGGCTCTGTATCTGATACAAAACATATCGTTTTTTCAAACTTATCATGCCATTTTTAATTTCTACAAATTTTATATTTTTTCTCTACTGTTTCAATCACTGTCATGTCTCGTGCGCTGATTTCACAGATTTTATCACAGCCGATTCGTTCGTCCGGCAACGTACCTAAAAATAATATGGCTTCATGTATTAAAAAGCCGCTTTGTTTTTTTTTTTTGTTTGCCGTCCAGGATTTTAATAACCTTACTTTCATTTCTAATACCATATTCTGTTGCTTTACAACCACTAAACAATTTATACAACATATTTTTAACTATAATCGTTGTGGATGCTGCTTTCGGCTTTTTGCAAATCTGTTCGAAATGCGAGACAATAACACGTTTTCGCCTTTCTTCCTTCCAAAGCTGTTCAATAAACTAGCCAATAATGTGTTGGAAAATATAATTTCGGTCAGTATTTTTAATGATATTTTCTTCTACCGCAAATTTCATCGTCATTCATTTTAGAATATTATACTTCTATTACTAAATCCTCCGACAAGGAAGACTGAAAAATAAATTAATACAAATTAGGTATATAGTTATTGCTGTAAATGTTACCGATTGAGATTCTAAGAATTGTGGTACAGTGATGAATCATACATATGTAATATCTACATGATGTTATTCCTTAATATTTATTTGATTTATAAATGATTTGAAAATGATTTGAGTTATTTATATTGATATTGAGTACAGTTCATTTATTTTAATTGTTGTTGTTTCTCATCTAATAAATATTTTAAAAATAGATAATAAATATAAAATAACGTGCAAATTCGTCTAAAACTTAAATGTCTGTGAAACTCGCATCAACTGGGTTAGATATTTCGGAAGTTGAATATAATACAACAAATATTAGAATATACAATAACAAAATAAAAAATAAATCAACCCATAATAAATAGATCCTCGGCCAGCAGACCACGGTTCAAAGAACAGCAACACGCCAAGTTGCTGGGTTTAGCGGGTGTATAAGTTTTAGGGGCAAATTTGAAAATTGTATTCACTCCGGGGAAATTATAGAAACTGCATTTTTGCACTTTTTCGTTCGTAATATCAACTTCTATAATAATTTAATACAATTTATATTTTACTTAGTAAAAGAAATTTAACAAACGTAAATAACAAGATAAAAGAATTAGAAACGTATATGGGCTCTTATTATACTTTACCTAACTATAAAATGGTAGTGCATGAAGATAAAAGTATGAATTAATCCTTGTGTATAATTATAATATTTAGCTAATATATCATTATAACAAAAATGATAATAAATTACCAGGATCGGATTAAGGCAATCGGGAACCTGGAGCCAAATTAATCATTGGGCCCCTCCCCCTGACTTTTTAAACTGAACTTTGTTTTGTCCAGTTGAAATATAAATATATTTATTCAAACAATAAAATTAAACAAAACTATTAATACTTATAATGATCATTATTAAAATTAATATAAAATTGAGAATAACGTCCAAATAATTGAAAGGAAAAATTTTTGTACTCGGAAAGTGGACAGGAATAAATCAATGTCATTGTTGTCAACACTGATTTTGATTTATTCCTGTCAACTTTCCAACTAACATTTTTTTTCTTTAAATTTAATAACAACAAAAAAATAAAATAAAACAAGATTCTACAATAAACAAACAAAAAAACTAAACTATAAGAGACCTCCCGCGCTTTGGATGCAGCAAAGTCTTCTACTATGACACTAAAATCTTATTTCTCCAATATTTTGTTTTCAATACTCATTAGCGCCAAAGCATTCAATCTAGGATTGAGCATTGTAGATCTGTTGAACCACAGAACTAGACACAATGTTGCCACAGCCACATTATTCGCGACTCCGTTCTATGTATGGCGCAGTGGAAAATAAATGGCAGTAAAGCACGGAATTTTGTCTCTACTATAAGTTGTAGGATATCAAAATTAAATATTTTGTGAATTATAATATGAATATAATTATTATAATAAATTTTAAAAATTGTGATGTAAATTTGAGAAATAGATATCCGCTGGACGGGGCCCCTAAACATCGGGGGCCCTGGAGCCATTGCTGACGTCACAAATTGTTTCATGCATTATAATACTTTACTATCGTAAATAATTATATAATAAAAATAATAATAATTACTACTGATAATATGATAAGTATTTTACGATTTTAATATAAATTTGCCGTATTTCGATTATAGTTTATGAGCCCATTGTAAAATACCTTATGTAGAATAAACAATTATGAAATAAACCTTATTTATTGATAAGTCTTTCTTTTTTTGTTTTTTTCCATTATATCGAAAAAGTATACTAATATAATCGTCGTCTGGAGTCCCTGTTCAATATATTTATCAATGATATAAACAAATGTTTCAAATGTTCTCAATTCGTGATGTATGCAGACAATTTAAACATTTTTCGTACTGTCAACTCACAATCTGACTTATAAATGTATCCCAGTGCAACAAAATATATTTCACAAGTAATAGACAAGTATTTAGCTATATTTATACCATAGATAATTCCTTTACAACAATCGACCCATGTCGAAGATCTTGGTATTACTCTAGATTGCAGACTATTATTTGATTATTTGATATCCATATTGATATCACTGAAAAAGCATATAGGCTGCGTCCTACGAAATATAATAAACTTTGTTAATAACACACTTCCTCTCGAAGCAAATTATTGTATATTAAAAAATATCCTTAAACTTGTCGTAAGTCGAAAACCTTTTAGTTACATGAAAAAATTACTTGTACGATCCTTGTAGATCCATGATCGAGGATTACACTATTCTTCTCAAATTATCAATCCGAGAAGTAGTTTCGTTAAAAAATTGAAAATTGTAACAGCATATCGTCTCGTCATCCGTCGGCCTTGAAGGCGCTACAAAGGTTCAATTTACTGTGGCTTGTACAGTTGAAAAAGGACTCTATGTGTCTGCAAGTACAGAAGGTCGATATTCGTCTATTAACGTGCTTTTGCTGAATACACTTCACGTATTTGATCTATGACTTAATGGATCTTTTTAAATGGTAATTAGATTTGCTTCTAAAAATTGTAAATTCACTAAAATATAGGTAAGTACCGACATAAATAATGTAAAAAATTGTTGAATAACTATTAACAACAAAAATTACAATAAAAATATGTAACAATAACATTTATAATAATAATAATATTAATTTTAAGTTAAGCTTCAACTTTAACTCGCCTTGAAATAGGGAATAGTTCTTTCTATTTCTATTTTCTATAAGATACGCGGTCCGAGTTGAAAATTTTAATTACGATCACATTTTAATTCGTACAGAATATAATATGAGTAAATTTTAACTCATTCACATTTAAAAAAACATCTGAAATTTCATTCTATGATTTACTGTACATAAATAAATTTTAAATAGTTTTAAATTTTAAATAATACGAAATATAATACATCAAAATTTATGTCTTATTAATGTTAAATACATTCACATTTTAAATCGTACACATTTTAAATGTGTTCTAATTAAGTTTGTTACTCATAAAAATTATATGTAAATTATATTCATCAAAATACCTATAAACATCTAAATTTTTATGAGATACAATTTAAGACAATTATTTTTAGTTAGGTACGCATTATATTGCATTAAATTTTGTATGAAGTCATTTTTACATCAAATATTAAAACGGCTTGTCATAGGTGTTGATACTAGTGACTAACTATTATTTATGCTATATTTAATTTAATAAAGGGTTACAAATTTGGAAATACTCTTAATACAAACTATGGGGAGCCATAGGAGTAATGTTAAAAAAAAATATATTTCTCCTTAATTCGGCACTGATTATACTGCGCAATTATCATTCTAGCGTATCGCGAGAGAAACGTTTCATAGCGGATAGAGCTGCATTTATATGGAACGCCGTTTTACTTTTTATTCGATCTTTTTTCCTACACTTTAATTCATGGCACATATCCTTAATTCAATTGCAGATATCTCGAATTGAATTTCAGATATCTTAAATTCAATTTCAGATATCTGTAATTCAATTTAAGATATCTCTAATTCGACCGAATTAAAGATATCTTAAATTCAATTGCAGATATCTGAAATTCAATTCGAGATATCTGAAATTCAATTTAAGATATCTTGAATTCAATTTCAGATATCTGAAATTTAATTACAGATATCTGAAATTCAATTCGAGATATCTGAAATTCAATTTAAGATATCTAAAATTCAATTTAAGATATCTTGAATTGAATTTCAGATATCTGAAATTGAATTTAAGATATCTAAAATTCAATTTTAGATATCTGAAATTCAATTCGAGATATCTTAAATTCAATTACAGATATCTTGAATTCGAATTGCAGATATCTGAAATTCAATTCGAGATATCTAAAATTGAATTAAAGATATCTTAAATTGAATTCCAGATATCTGGAATTGCAATGTATAGATGACAGAAGTGTGTAGTAGTTTACAGGCGCTGAGTGTTGCAGTCACAGGTTGTCGTAAATGTACTAATGACAGAAGTGTGTAGTAGTTTACAGGCGCTCGTCAATTATTGATAATAAATGAATGACTAGGGCTTTCGAAGGGTTCCAGCATCGTTTGTTCTGAGTGTAATGTGTAGGAAATTATTTCTGGCAAATATGATTTCAATATTGGAAGGATCCATTCTATGAGATGCTGTTTAATGCAAAACGAATTTTTATATTAAAATCATTAGTTATGTAGTTAACTGCTACATATCAAAATAAACCAGTCCTATATTAAAATTTAATTTATTTTAATTTGAAAATGCTGTTGGTCGACTTGCTTTAAATTATTGACAGAGCTTCCGGAAATCGAGATGATTATTAACGACGTTCTGGCGGCAAATACAAAGATAATAGAAATGAAACTTTTTAATATACAAAAAAAATTTAAGCAGAAGAGAGACGTCATCAAAATTTATAACTAGAATAATTACGTCAAAAAGCGGCTGCGTTTATAGGGTATACAAAAAAAAATTAAAAATTAAAATATAATGTGTGTTGCATAAATGTATAATAAATTTCAAAACATTTTAAAATTAGAAATGATATATAATTGTAATTGATATTTAAAATTTGTAGTAGGGCTTACGCAATAGGATTTTAAATAATAAGAAAACTAAATTAAATTTATTTTATAACAGTATTTATTATTAGTATATTGTAATACTAATGAGGAAAGATTTTTGCATTACTACTATTATTTGTTTTATTTTTCATGGCACTCTATAAACAGCTTAAAGATGGAAATTTTAATTTACCTGAATCTCGTGACAAGATCATCGTATATAAATAAGGGCTCGTTGGACGCAGTTTTTAATTCTGAACAACTTTTGTATTTAAACTTTTGCTCTAAAATTAATAGGGAAAAATTAATGGCGTAATGAAAATTTTACCATTGAATTTCCTATATAACAAAAAAAAATTGACACCCGGTATATACATATGTGTTCAGCAACAATAAATATAGATTTGTACTTTTTTATGTAAATCTATATGCCAAGTATTATTTATTATACGTTTAATAATGTTACTAATAATTTTTATCTCCTTTTCACAATAATACTTATATATATATGTGCTATGAAGAGGTATAAACGCAACTTTTAAAATATCTTGTCAATAATCTGGCTGACAATTTGAATATTTGGTGCATTAACTGTTTTCTATTTGTTCATTTACCTAACAGAGAACAAGAATACGAATTGCGTAGATCAAAATGTGCATGTGTAGCAGGGCCGTCTTAAGCATCTCCTGGGCCCTAGACAATATAATATTTAAGGCCCCTACACCCCTATTAATTTAAAATTTTATAAGAACAAATAATTTGAAAAATATATTTTAAATGTAACAAAAAATTAAATAAACCATACATTTATGTGTCAGGTACATATATTAATATCATAACGAGTGTAGGTATATATATATATATGTAAGTTATTACAGATACAAAAAAACTAAATAACTAAGTTGTAATAGACCGAGGGTTTTTTATAATCAGATGCCCCTCTTATTGTACTTATACAGGAACTTTCCTAGATTTTTTTTCAGCAAAAATGTTTATAATATTTTCATACTCAATACTATTAAATACATCTTGCTCTATGCATAATAAAGCTAAAGAACTTAATTTTTCTTGGCACAATGAACTACGAAGATAATTTTTGATTCTTTTAAGTACTGAAAAGCTTCGTTCCCGTTTAGGATTACTTATTGGAAGCGTTAAGTAAATTCGTAATATAATTTC
Source organism: Pterostichus niger (assembly GCA_947425015.1). Taxonomy (NCBI): domain Eukaryota; kingdom Metazoa; phylum Arthropoda; class Insecta; order Coleoptera; family Carabidae; genus Pterostichus; species Pterostichus niger. Next base: position 28,417,494 of record OX380337.1, on the reverse strand, counting down.
GATATTTGGGAAAGTTGATGAAATTGTCGGATTCATAATAAATTTATAAAGATCTTGAGGAGTTTTCAAATTATTATTGAATGCTAAATTTAAGAACTGATAAATTTGATCATCAAACTCTTCAATATTAATGTCGGTTTTATAATAATCTTTTAAGTCTTTAGATAGTGTATTAATAATTTTTAGATCTAAAGTAGAAAAGTCTGCAAAAAATATCTTAAACCTATCATTAATTAATTTGTAACTTTTCCCTCTCGATAATAATTCTAAAATTAATTTATCGCATATGACGTAAAATACATTAATTTTAAAATGTTCCCGTCCATTGAAATTTATTTCAAGTGTGTCAGATTCGTCAGAAAATTTCTTCCTGTATTTAGTTCTACGAGTACCTTTCTCATATTCTTTGTTGGCAGAAATGTAAGAGCCTCGTTTTCAAAATCATCAAAAAAATTTCGCATTTCTTTTATAAAAGCTACCAGAGTTTCATAAAGATCTGTTGCAAGTTGAAGACATAAATTGGAATTCTGTAGTGATTTACTTGTAGAATTAGTATTTTATCCCATATTATAGTTAAAAGAACGAACTCTAAGCTATCGAATTTTTTACTCAGTTCTTTAGTTTGTAACTTCACAATGTTTTTCTGGGATATATCGGAACTAATCGTTCGCAACTTTAATGCAGTTACCCTAACTAACCTTTGTAGCTGCCGTTTCTAATATTTGCCTGCCGCGCAGCATGTGGCTGGGCGTAGTGCGTAGTAATTGCATTTATTATATATATACATTGTATCGGAGTGTCAGTGTCACATTATAATTATTGTATTATTTTGCATTTGTTACTAGCTGCCATCCCTCAATAGAATTCATATCAAATGTAATAATTATTAAAATTATTTTGGTCAGAAAATGACTTAAAACGTAAAATGTGTATATATTTTTGTCAATTTTTTTCATTTTAGTCGAACGATTCGGGCCCCTCAGAGTGACGGGCCCCCAGCACTAGCCTATTTTGGCTAGGCGAAAAGACGGCCCTGATGTGTAGTCGACTACGTTAGAATCTTATGACTTCAAGTTTTAAATTAAATACATAATACAGGTGTTAATAAAAAAAAATAGTTATAGACGTTTAACATTACAAAACAGCTTTTCTTTATGTAAAATACTTCAAATAAATGTTATAGAGAACTAATTATTTTTTTCCAAAAAATGCATTTTAATTAGACATTTTGAAACATTAGAATATCGCGACTCATGAGACGCGCCCAGTTAAAGTGTGATTTCTTAATTATTACAAATGTTTGACATATGCTATGGTATATACTAATCAATCATTTTAAATATCTCGTAAAACTATTTGAAGATTTACAACTTAATTTGCTTCGTATATAATCAATAATTATTGATGGCACATGCACTTTTAGGACATTTTCTATTGATATATTATTGAATTGTTTTGTTTTTTTCTAGTTATCTATGGAGTGGATCTTATTGGAAATTTCAGAAAAGTGTTACATCTATAGAATTATTTATTAGATAGTATTATGATTAGACAATTATTTATAATTATAAAAAATAACATTTTAAATCGAAGTTTGTCTACATAACCTATGTTTTACAATGTGGAATTAAAATGCATTTTTTAGGTGATCTATGAGGCAAATTAGGCTGAAATTAATAATTATGAAATTTCTTGTATCGCAAACGTAAAAATGTAATTTTCACTTTTAATGTTGGAAAAAATAGTATATAATACACGTGGGAAAGGACCATTGCAAAAATCTTTCCTCATTAGCATTACAATATACTAAAATAAATACTGTTATACAATAAATTTAATTTAGTTTTCTTATTATTTAAAATCCTACTGCGTAAGCCCTACTACAAATTTTAAATATCAATTACAATTATAGGTATATCATTTCTAATTTAAAATGTTTTGAAATTAATTATACATAATATTGAAATTATATTTGCCAGAAATAATTTCCTACACATTACACTCAGAACAAACGATGCTGGAACCCTTCGAAAGCCCTAGTCATTCATTTATTATCAATAATTGACGAGCGCCTGTAAACTACTACACACTTCTGTCATTAGTACATTTACGACAACCTGTGACTGCAACACTCAGCGCCTGTAAACTACTACACACTTCTTTCATATATACATTGCAATTCCAGATATCTGGAATTCAATTTAAGATATCTTTAATTCAATTTTAGATATCTCGAATTGAATTTCAGATATCTTAAATTGAATTTTAGATATCTAAAATTGAATTTAAGATATCTCGAATTGAATTTCAGATATCTTAAATTGAATTTTAGATATCTTTAATTCAATTTCAGATATCTGAAATTCAATTCAAGATATCTTAAATTGAATTTTAGATATCTAAAATTCTATTTAAGATATCTTGAATTGAATTTCAGATATCTGTAATTGAATTTAAGATATCTTTAATTCGGTCGAATTAGAGATATCTTAAATTGAATTACAGATATCTGAAATTGAATTTAAGATATCTAAAATTCAATTCGAGATATCTTTAATTGAATTTCAGATATCTGAAATTGAATTTGAGATATCTCTAATTCAACCGAATTAAAGATATCTTAAATTGAATTTCAGATATCTAAAATTCAATTTAAGATATCTGAAATTCATTTTAAGATATCTTAAATTCAATTTCAGATATCTGTAATTCAATTTAAGATATCTCTAATTCGGCTGAATTAATGATATCTGAAATTCAATTTAAGATATCTGAAATTCAATTCAAGATATCTTAAATTCAATTTTAGATATCTTAAATTGTATTTCAGATATCTTTAATTCAATTTCAGATATCTAAAATTCAATTCGAGATATCTTTAATTGAATTTTAGATATCTAAAATTCAATTCGAGATATCTTTAATTGAATTTCAGATATCTGAAATTGAATTAAAGATATCTGGAATTACAATACACAGATGACAGACGTGTGGAGTAGTTTACAGGCGTTTGAAGTAAATTGTTTTTAGATTATAATAATATATAAAAAATATGCATTAAAATAATAAATACCTATATAATATTAAATAAATATATAGTTTTTGCAACATTTCATTTACAATGCGCGGCTAAAACAATGTTTTTGTGCATTGAACTATTAAAATGCGCCTGTAAACTACTACACACTTCTGTCATCTATACATTGCAATTCCAGATATCTGGAATTCAATTTAAGATATCTTTAATTGAATTTCAGATATCTGAAATTCGAATTCAAGATATCTGTAATTGAATTTAAGATATCTCGAATTGAATTTCAGATATCTTAAATTGAATTTTAGATATCTTAAATTCAATTTCAGATATCTGTAATTCAATTTCAGATATCTGAAATTCAATTCAAGATATCTTAAATTGAATTTTAGATATCTTAAATTGAATTTCAGATATCTGTAATTGAATTTAAGATATCTTTAATTCGGTCGAATTAGAGATATCTTAAATTGAATTACAGATATCTGAAATTGAATTTAAGATATCTGAAATTCAATTCGAGATATCTGCAATTGAATTAAGGATATGTGCCATGAATTAAAGTGTAGGAAAAAAGATCGAATAAAAAGTAAAACGGCGTTCCATACATTTACTCACCGGACAATGGTTTAAAACACCAATACACAGGGGCGCACTGGCCTGTTAGTTCTTGTTTAATTTTTTTGTTTAAATATGGTGAATATTGCTTTATTTATATTTTAACATAATTATGGTACATATTCGATAGTTAGAATATATAATTATATAAACGGCACAAGGGTTACAAATTTGGAAATATTTTTAGTGTGAACTATATGTATGTAGGTAATGTTATTATTCGCATCATGGGATTATATTTCTAGTCTATTTGAAAACTTGCTGAATTTTTATCCCTACTACTAATTACAGTTTAGTTAGTTTACTGCGAAGCCAAACTTGTAATTCATTTTAACTAATAAATGTGCATAGAAATTTCAAAATAAGTTTACAATATACGTAGAATTATGGATTAGGTAGTGGCATATGTCAATTATTTATAATTATAAAAAAAAATACAGTTTAAAGTGAAGCGATATTCTTGGAGACTTTATATAGAACAACACTAACTTGTAATACATTTTAATTAATACCTGAGCATAGAATTACTCAGAAAATCTCAAAATAAGTTTACAATATACGTAGAATTATGGATTAGGTAGTGGCATATGTCAATTATTTATAATTATAAAAAAAATACAGTTTAAAGTGAAGCGATATTCTTGGAGACTTCATATAGAAAAACATTAACTTGTAATTCATTTTAATTGATACCTGAGCATAGAATTACTCAGAAAATCTCAAAATAAGTTTACAATATACGTAGAATTATGGATTAGGTAGTGGCATATGTCAATTATTTATAATTATAAAAAAAATACAGTTTAAAGTGAAGCGATATTCTTGGAGACTTCATATAGAACAACACTAACTTGTAATACATTTTAATTAATACTTATTCATAGAATTACTCAGAATAAGTTTACTATATACGTAGAATTATTGATTAGATAGTGGCATATGTCAAGTATTTATAATTATAAAAAAAAATACAGTTTAAAGTGAAGCGATATTCTTGGAGACTTCATATAGAACAACACTAACTTGTAATACATTTTAATTAATACTTATTCATAGAATTACTCAGATAATCTCAAAATAAGTTTACTATATACGTAGAATTATTGATTAGATAGTGGCATATGTCAAGTATTTATAATTATAAAAAAAATACAGTTTAAAGTGAAGCGATATTCTTGGAGACTTCATATAGAACAACACTAACTTGTAATACATTTTAATTAATACTTATTCATAGAATTACTCTGATAATCTCAAAATAAGTTTACTATATACGTAGAATTATTGATTAGATAGTGGCATATGTCAAGTATTTATAATTATGAAAAAAATACAGTTCAAAGGGGAGCGATATTCTTGGAGTATTTATATAGACCAACATCAACTTGTAATTCATTTTAATTGATACCTGAGCATAGAATTACTCAGAAAATCTCAAAATAAGTTTACAATATACGTAGAATTATTGATTAAATATTGGTATATGTCAATTATTTATATTTATGAAAAAAAATACAGTTCAAAGTGAGGCGTTATAGTATTACTTAGAGAATCTCAAAATATGTTTACAATTATGTAGAATAATAGATTAGATAGTCACATATGTGATTTATTTAGAATTAAAAAAAAAACATTGAATTTCTTCAATTTAATTTAATTGTTATCTACTGACCGAATTAATCTGATTATGTCAAAACAGTTATTTCCTTTCATGTTCTGTACATATTGTTACTCACAAAAATTTGTTGAAAATTATATTCATCAAATTAAAAATATCTTAAGTTTTATGATAAAGTTATTTTTAAAACATGTATTTTTAGTTGCGCCTGCCAGAGAATTAAATTTTGTATGAAGGTGAATCATCACGGATGCAGATAGCTACAAAACAACGATTTTTCTTGATCTCTTTGAAACGAAATATGTTTTTAATTATAAATCAAATCTAATTTATTGTATATATTCTGAAATGAAATTGTTCAAAGTTTTATTGTAATTATAAAACTTATAAAGATATGTGATATCATAATAGAAAATTTATTATTTATTAATCCAAATATAATACGAATTTTGAGAAAATCGAACTCAAAATTGTAAACTAGGTCCGTATCATTTTAATCTAATGTTTTTTTTTTTTATAATCATGACTTAATTGGTTTCGTGCGCTAGTTAACTTATACCGAAATTTTACCATTTTAGAAAATTTTTTTCAAAATTTTCTTTTCGATTTTTTGTAATAAAAATTTAATCTGTGCAAATTTTGCTGTACCTATGTATTTTCACGCGAGGAATTCACTGGTGTTTTCAGATTTTCATTATCGCTTTAACTTTTAAAAATATTGAGAAAAGAAAATTTTGAAAAGAGTTGAAAAATTTTCAAAAATGGTAAAATTTCAGTATCAGTTAAGTAGCGCAAGAGAAATACAGTCGTTTAACTCGCATTTCAATATCTTTTTTAGTTTTCGAGATATGGGCTCCAAAGTTGATTTTAAAAAAAGTCAAAAATCGATATAACTCAAAAACTAAAAGAGATATTGGAATGCGGATTAATCGAGTGTATTATATAGAAACAGAATTTAAAAAAATTCGATTTTTGAACCGGTTTAACCAAAAATTAACAAAAAAAAAACATGCCTTCACCCATTCTGGCATTGGCATTCTATCGTTGTAGATCTCAGTAAGTAATATATTTATGCTCATGAACCAGCCGTTAAATACATGATGTTATTCCTTAATATTTAAGCACATAATTTACAAAACTCACTTCGCTCGTTTTGGCAAATATTAATAAACAATAAGCCAAATGATATGATTTATATAGTTTTTGTTGAGTGGATATCAGGTTTTAAGAAAAATTTAAAACTTTAAAACCTCAGCAATGTTTTTATTTCAATTAAATGAAATTGATAACGCTTTCAAGTTACAAAAAACAACCTTCAAATAATTGAAAATTAAAGTAACACAGCCTAAAATATTTCAAAATTGAATGTGATGAAATGCAATACATTTCATGGAATTACGTATTTCATTTATTCATATTCATGAAGCAATACGGTATAAGAAAACTATTTTTTATTTATTTAAATTGCAATATATCCGAGAAATTAATTGTTGAACTTTGAATTAGCAATAGATATTTTTTAAATGCAGTTGGGAACACTGCTGCTACTTAGTTTTTACCCCCACCCTAATTGACAAGACATACTACGTCCAACTGTCCAACGACTTGTACCAGTGCTTTACGCAGTTCTTCATCAGTTATATTTTTAATTTGTGCAAGTAGGTGTAGTGGAATATATAGTGCAGTTCAACAAAACAACAAATATTTAAGGTATGTACATTACAAAAGAGAGTTATTGTGTAATTATTTATTAAGGATATTTTGAAAAGAAATTATTTAAAATAGTGCGTAGTATGCAGTAGCGTTGTTGTGTGGGTGTTAGCACAAGATAGAACTCTCAATATAAATTGATTCTGTTTACAACTAAAGCAAAAGTTTGATGGAAAATGCCTAATGTCTTAGAATAAGTTCATTTTATTAATGACTCCCAAAAAAAAATTTTTTTTCGCTTTGCAGCATGATCGGTAATTTCCAGTGGCGGCTTGTTATTTTTATATTAGCCGGGGTCAAAAGTGTAGAGCAAATATATAATATGGTATCTTAAAAAATAATATAATTTAATAAACTGATCTTCTATTAATTCAAGATATATTAAAATTTATGTTTAAAAAATAAAACAAATTATACTAATTTTAAAGGTAAATATTACTTTTAATAAATATTCTGCCCGTCTATTATTTTGAAAAACAAATTGATTTATTTTTATGTTGAAATTTGTCAAATTTTTTTTAAACGGTTTTATTCACTTCAACGTTAAATTAAAACATTGTGCTACAGCTATTGTGACAGGTGTAACTGGTTTGTTCCAACAGAAAGTTCGGAACCATTCAGAACTGCTTAAAATCCATGCGCTAACTTACATGCCCACTCTCGCTCTGGGGAAAACTCTTCAAGCTCCGCTTATGATATTGTCACATATGTTCTGATTGGCTAACTCAAGGTCACGCGCGACTCACCGTGTTTACTTATAGCGCGGTAAATAACAGTAAGATCGTTGCGCCATCCGGAATATTTCACGAACTAATGATTCCTCCAGGATAGGTATTTGAAGTTTCGTAACATTAAATATTTGTTTGGAGTATTTTTTAAGTTTTTATCTGCAGTGAAACTTCAAAAGAAAATTGAATAATAAGACCTCTGTAAGTAATAGTTGAATTACACATCATTTTAACATGTTCAATATGCAATATTTCTTCACAAAAATACTATTTGGTTTTTGCACAAATACTTCTGTGCATTCAAAAACTATTTACGTATCCTCAAATTTTTTAAAACAAATTGGCATATTTCTATCATTTTAATTTTTTGTCGGAAATGCTATGGCAGGTTTTAAAGCAGCTGAAATAATTTTGCACGTTTGCGTTAAGTACATTATGCATAAAAAAGAGCTGATACCAAACAATAAATGTAAAATTGAAAAACTTAAATCGCATTTCAATTTTATAAGGCATAAAATAACTCTTTCTTCTTTACTTAATATATGTACACGATTGTCATTATATATTAAATTAATCAATTCTAAAGTTACATTTAGCATTTTAAAATTTTACAAACCAGTAAATCAATACCATATTATTTAAAAATCTATCCTCTATCCCCAACGAAACGAAAAATAACATATCAAGTCGAATTAAGTAGTACATTAAAAAAATTTGATTAATGAAAAGTTATAGCCGAGATTTGGCCCCCGTAGCTAGCCCCTTATGACGAGCCGCCACTGGTAATTGTCAAACCCAAAGAATCCAAAACAATACTTATTTGTTTAAGTCATTTCACGTTTATTTGATGCCAGAAAAGTATTATATCAACAAATTTAGGCTCATTTAATGCAGTTTTAAATTCTGAACATCTTTTGTATTTACACTTTTTTCTAAAATTAATAGGGAAAAATCTATCGCAAATTGAAGATTTTACCACAGTATTGTACAAAAGAAACAGTAGACATCCGGTATCCTAGGTGTCTACTTTAAGTTTCTTCAATGACCTTTCTATTCATTATAATATTTAAGTTAAGCCGATTCTGTGTATTTCTACATTATATTCAGTTTTCAGTATGTCTCGTGGTGAAAAAATTCTACGGATGGTTACACCGTCTGTCAATTTGTCTGCAAGCACAAACATAAAAGGTACATAGTATAATTTTATTACGACTTTTTTTGTAAGTATTTTGTATAGGTTTGTGTAACAAGTAACAATAACAAAATTCATGTAATATCTATTTGCATATATTCATTTGAACATTTGATTAATAAGATGCAAAATTGTTTCCATGTAACATGAATAATTTGTTTATTGTTATTTGTTGCTCTTAGGAAACCAGCACCATATATATATATAATAAAACTTTTTAATGCATGCCCCCTGTCCATAAAACGTTGATGCCAGCATGAGTTATCACTTGACGTAAAGGAAAGTTGTTAGTGTGGCATGTACTTTCATATGCGCCGGATAAGCAGTTAATTTACTCGATAGGTATGAATAAAAGCCAACTTTTAAAATAATTTTTCATAAATAAATATATTATCACGCCTTTTACCTATTACTGTGAGTGGCACTCTGCCGTAGCAGATCTCGGTAAGTGGTATGCGCGTGAAGTGCGGTTAGTAGCCGTTAAATCAATTGATGTTAGTGTAGGAGGGGAATCACAGGAGTAATTATAACTTAGAGTATGTCGGCAAAATGTTCACCAATTTAAATCTACCCCGGTAGCTCCCCTTCCACTAACATCTTTGGGTCCGTGATTTGTCGGCTGGTAGCCGCACTTTACGCGAAGAAATATATCACTTACCGAGATCTGATTTGGCAGAGTGCCACACCCAGTAATGGGTAAATGGCGTGATGATATATTTATTTATATTTAATTTTTGATGCAATATTTTTTGTTTATTCGACAGATGGTTTATTTGTCACTTTATTCGAAAGTGGAAAGACTGGCCCTAAATTAAATTTACTACGGAAGTAATTTTATTCTGTTCTTTATATTAAATAAATTAACTTAATACAACATAAAATAATAATAGTTTTAAATTTAAAGATCTTGAACATTTATTTACATATATTAAATAAACAATAATTCCAATTTATTATTTTTTTTTAGATTATTTTCAGTCTAATGATGAGAAGGAAGAAGTTATTACAAAAAATTGTTCTGAACAGGAGAAATATTACAATGTATCCAATAATTTTTCAGGTAATACATAACATAAATATTTAGACTAATCATAGTAAGTTAAAAGAAATTAAGAGTAAATAATTTGCAGATGATAGTATTGGTGATCCTGATTTTTTGCCAAGTGATGAATTTGAATCAAATGAATCTGAGCAGGGAGAAACACAAAAAAAATTAAACGTAGCTGATTTTGGTAATGCTGTATTATATGAATCAAGCAACTGCAGAGGAGAAGAACCAAAGAAGAATTTGAGTACTGAAAGAATTGCACGCAAACTCAAACTGTATTAAAAGGAAAAACAAAACAAGCTTTCTGTGTTTTTTGTAAGAAGTTGGTAACAAAAATACATCGACATCTTGAAACAGTACACAAAAACGAACCTGAATTTAAGGAATTTGCTTGTTTACCTAAAGGTAAGGATCTCATTATCCTTGGTATCAAATTAAACATGTTAGTGGAGGCAACTTAACGATATTTTAAAAATTCTGCCCGGCAATCGGTTTTTTGTTTTTACTAGAGATGGAATCTAAGCCAAATAATTATTCGGTATTCGACGGAATATTCGGCAGTACGAAATACGTAACACTTTTTTCCGATTTTTTTTTTGTAGAATGGTGTATTCCGGAGTATCTGAATTTATGCAAATTAATGATTATATTGTACAATTATTATCCAAATTAAATCTACCCCTGTGACTCCCTCTCCACTAACATCTTTGGAGGCCATCATTTGACGGCTGGTAACCACACTTCACGCGAAGAAATATATCATTTGCCGAGATCTGCTTTGGCAGAGTGCCACACCCAGTAATGGGTAAATGGCGTGATGATATATTTATTTATATTTAATTTTTGATGCAATATTTTTTGTTTATTCGCCAGATAGTTTATTTGTCACTTTATTCGAAAGTGGAAAGACCGACCCTAAATTAAATTTATTACGGAAGTAATTTTATTCTGTTCTTTATTTTAAATAAATTAACTTAATACAACATAAAATGATAATAGTTTTAAATTTAAAGATCTTTAACATTTATTTACATATATTATGTAATAACTAAATGGTACTGATTAAACCGTCTTTTCTGAAAATAACTTCGACTATTTAAATTAGAGTTTTAAATATTAAATGATAAAGAAAAAAATAGATGAATTTTGTGCGTTCGGGTACCATTCCCTAAAACAACCAAATTCTGGTAAATCAAGTTTAATTCACAATTTGGAAAAATTTGAATTAAATAAATATCTAATTGTCACAATTTTTTGACAATGAATTGCAATCAAAGTTACCTGGCTCTGTTTGTACCCGGAATAATTCTTTTTAATTTGAATTTGCCCATGCTTGACGTTTAAAATCATACTCACTAAAATCTAGTTCTCTTTGCTACTGAATCAATTTACCGGACCGCTCATTGAATTTAATTAAAACACTACAAGTTTATGTATCAACCCAATATTTTTGGACTATTTGAATTTGAAAATCAGCCCAGAATAAAGTTTTATTCCAATTTATTAATTTTTTTTTTTAGATTATAAATTTCAGTCTAATGATGAAAAGAAAGAAGTTATTACAAAAAAATGTTCTGAACAGGAGAAATATTACGATGTATCCAATAATTTTTCAGGTAATACACAACACAAATATTGAAGTAATTTTTTAAAAATCTTACTACTTTCAAATTAACTATTTTTAGACTAATTATAATAAGTTAAAAAAATTAAGAGTAAATAATTTGCAGATGATAGTATTGGTGATCCTGATTTTTTGCCAAGTGATGAATTTGAATCAAACGAATCTGAGCAGGGAGAAACACAAAAAAAATTAAACGTAGCTGATTTTGGTAATGCTGTATTATATGAATCAAGCAACTGCAGAGGTCTATTTTTTCTTTCTGAAAAAAATTCCTTAAATATTCAATAGAGAGAAAAATTTTTCAAATAAAAACGTTGAATATATTTAAGTTCTAACCAGTGGCGTAGCAAAATATTTGTTATAGGAACATACACACATTTTATTTCACAAATTTGCGGTACAAATTTACGTGTTTCAATTGTTTTCGATTGTTTAACAATAAATTTCAATGAGTGCGATTTTTTTTTGTATTTCCTAATTTTCTCTAAATTTTTAATATTAATGTCAGTTAATAAATTATAAGTTTATATCATATCTCGAAAATATTTTGCTACGCCACTTAGAGCTTAACCATATCTAAATTTTTTATTTGAAACATTTTTCTTTCTATTGAATAGTTTAGGAATTACTTGAGAAAGAAAACATCGACTAATTTTAGATTTTTTTTGTCATTATCTTGTGACATATGGAAATTTTTGGCAAACGAAAATAGATCTGAAAGAAATCTTAGCTTTTATGGTTTAAAAGTTAGCAATGATAATCCCTTGAAATTTGGAATTACGTACGACAGCATAGTAATCTCGAGAACTAAACAGAAAACTAGACTAGTTAAATTAGATAAAAAAGGCCATTTTAAATATACAGGGTATATTTGGAAAGACGACCTACCTCACCTTTAATTTATTTAAAGCATATTTTACACAATACGATTATAAGGTTTAATTTTTTTAATGGAAATCTAGAGTATTTTTTCCTGAATTAACACCGCCATTTTTTTCTATTTTCATGATGTAGAAGGTTGTTTATCATTAATAATAAAAAAATCGAGAAAAATAAAATAACAGAACTATCAGAAATGATTTTAATTCAAATATTCTATAAATTCAATGGATTATCCTGTCGGTTCTCGTTGAAACATTTTAATAAAAAAAAAAAAAATAAAACACTTTGGTAGTTTCAAAATTCGAATTTTGAAACTAGCCAAGTATTTTATCTTTTTATTCATATATTCTAGGTGACTATGCGGAAGTAATACCAGTTTCATAGCTTGAATCTACACGGCCATATTTTTTACTATTATTATTATTAAAAATTAATGTCTAATATATATCTGCTTTTAGAAACTGTTCGCACCTGGAGAACTCCGGAAAAAAATATCAAAAAAGTATTCTCCAAAAATTTACGAAATTTAAAGTTGCCGAGTCTTACGGAATGTAGAGATGTTATAGAAACATATCCAGTGTTAAAAAACCGCTCACCAGCCATGGTGAAAGGCTATGTTAATAATGACATTGTACGTCGAAAGCTGAAGATTAACTACTGGTTGCGGGCGAATTTGTTTGGGACACTATTCGAGACTTGAGCATCACTGGCCACTAGCCGTTGTAATATATACACTAATGTAAAGTGGGTTGCGCGCATTAATAGTAAGTCAATAGATATGATGATATTTGAATTATTAACTTAAAAGTAGATATTAGTTACAAATTATTTCACACCATTATTAAGTAAAACTTTCTGATCGTAGACTAATGTAATATAATATTTTAACTAATATCTACTTTTAAAATCATGTAATGAATTAAAAATCATTTATCTATACATTTTGATAATAAGAAATAGAAAATTTTTCTTTATACAAAAGTATTATTATATTAAATATACTATTTTTATATTTATACAGAAATTTTTTATAAAGTCAGGTTTACATGATACGACTATCAACTTTTATTTTTCAAATGGAAACCTAGAATTATTTTATTAAAATAAAAACCGCCATTTTTTTCTCTTTTCAAAGATGTATTAAATGAATATGAAAAAAATTCGAGATAAATAAGATAATTGAGAAATATCAAAAATTATTTTTATTTAACTATTCTAGGTGGCTATGCGAAATTAAACAAAATGTAACAAGGTAAAATTAATGACAACAATGCAGATATATATTTGTTACCTGTTTCACGTGTTTTGTCATTAATTGTACTTTGTTACATTTTGTTTACTTTCGCATAGCCACTTAGAATAGTTGAATAAAAATTATGTCTGATATTTTTCAATTATCTTATTTATCTCGAATTTTTTCATAATCATTTATGACAAGTAATACGTCATTGAAAAGAGAAAAAATAGCGGTTCTAATTTTAATAAAAGAATTCTAGGTTTCCATTTGAAAAATAAAAGTTGATAGTCGTAATATGTAAACCTGATCTTACAAAAAAATATATATATGTCATAAAATAGTATATTTAATATAATAAATCTTCTATATAAAGAATTTTTTTTTTATTATAAAAAAGTTAAGGGTAGAGTTCGTCTACCCAGACTCACCCTGTATACACATATTATTATAATTTAATTGAAACACTTTTTAATCACTTACTTTGTCTACAGTAAAAAAAAATCAGTATCTACTTAAAACAAATTTATTATTAGAAATAAACTTTATTTTTGTACCTTTTCTTAGCTTTAATTTTTAATTTGTCGGTGCTATTGCCAATGTCCACTCTTTAACCACTTAGAATTCTGTTTATTTTAGTTAACATGGAAAAGATTTATTATAATAGTTTTTTATTACAAAAATGGTTTGTACAAATTTTTTGTTGAAAATTATAAATCTATATTGTAAAACTATCTTTTCTATATATGTCAAAATACCTTCCCTCTCATATTGTGTCCTGATTAACACCTTCGTTGCATTCTTTACGTGAGTCAAACATGACACAGCGGAAAAAGAGGGATTATATCATTCAAATTCACTGCAGAGTAGTATTTCAATTACATATTATGACAAAAAAAAACATTATTTCATTCTGAAGTTATATAATCCATTCAAAATTTAAACATATAGGTTTGTATGGTACATTAATTTACGCTATCTGCTAATTCATACATTTGTGTGAAAAATTGAATACGAAAACTTAAGAATATTTTAAAATACGCGCCAAATATCTTATCCTGTTTAAAGTTAGATCCAACATGTTTTAGATCTACTGATGTGCTTCTATTTTCTGATTAAATTTTTAATCTTAATCCAAGACCCCGATGTAAACGTTAGGCAAGATGGCTACTTTGGGGTAGACCCCAAAAGGTACGCTTCGACCTCAATCTACACATTTCACGGAATTTTTCGACTCAAAACTGTACGTTTGACTTACCTATATATATATATATATATATATATATATATATATATATATATATATATATATATATATATATATATATATATATCTTAGTAGCTATACTGCATTATTTTTGTTTTAAATAAATATTTTGTTAGTGTCTTCATTGTACGTGTTTTATTTAATAATAAACTTCACCGAACCCGAAATTGCAATACACGTTACAATTGGTGTCAAGTGTTAGGGTTGTGTTTCTGAATTAAAAGTGAAGTTTAAATGCAAATGAATAAAAATGGGTATGAGAAATGTAATCTAAGTGATTTAAAAGTGACCGACCTCAAAAGCGAATTAGAAGAACGTGATCTGGAAACTACAGGCAAGAAAAGTATACTCCAAGGTCGACTTCGTCGATTTAGACTCCACGTACAGAAGCATAGAAGAAAATTCCAAAAATCTGAAGGAAGAACTTATGGAAAATTCCAGAAGTTCGGAAGCTAATTTTGAAGAAAATTCTTAAAAAATTAATTAGAAGAAAATTCTGGAAGCTTGGAAGCAAATTCGAAGAAAGTTCCAAAAGCTTGTAAACGAATTCGGAAACTAAATTTGAAAAATTGGAAGAACAATCCAGAAATTTTGAATAGACGGAAGAAAAATTTCAAAATGTTAAAGAAAAAATTTTAAAAATCGAGGCAAGATTGGCAACATTGAATCCGTCATTGAATCACGAACAGCCAAATGTAAAAACAAATTAACAACTTGATTCAGAAAACGCCATCCAGTAAGCAGCCATTGAATAACGGAAAGGTCGAAGATTTAGCGACAGAGGGGAAAAAATCGGTACGTAGATTCCACATTAAACCACCACAGTTTGATGGCATGATATCTGGGCCTATTTATTATGCCCAATTCAAAGCTACCGCAGTATCTAATGGTTGGTCGTCATCTGAGAAAGCAACGGCCTTGACCATTACGCTGCGGTGTGACGTAAACAATCCCTCCAGAAGAGTGGCAGAACTATCAGCAAATTGTTAAACGCTTGGGAATGCATTATGGACACGCACATCTGCAGCATGTGTATCACTAGCAGCTGAGAAATAGATGTCAGAAAGCAAATGAAAGCCTACAAGAATTTTTAATTGGAGGAGGTATTCCTGAGAGTGCGAAGTTCTGGCTTGAAGCTTAGTCCGAAGATACGTCATCTCTTCCGCAAAGAAGAGCAGTACCAGGGACATATTGTGTCCGGAAATGGAATAATGGAATAGCCGTTGACAATAAGATCAGATCAGTGAAAGAATGGCCAGTACCCACTGATAAACAACAATTGCAAAGCTTTCTTAGCCATTGCACGAATTAAAGACGATACGTCACTGGATTCGCCAATATTGGCAAGCCACTGACACGACTCGCAGAGGCAGGACGGAAATTTGTGTAGAAAGAAGACAGCCTAGACGCTTTCGAAAACCTTAAGCGAGCTTTAACAACAGCACCAGTCCTGAGTTATCCTCTACTAAGCGGGAACTTCATATTGGATACAGATGCCAGCAATGTTGAAATCGGAGCCGTCTTATCGCAAATTCAAGATGGACAAGAGAAGGTGATCGGCTAGTTCAGCAAAACTCTGTCAAAGCCGGAGCGTACATACTGCGACACCAGGCGAGATTTATTGGTAGTTGAATACATTAAACACTTGGACAACTGAAACTTATCCTGGAAGGTCCTGAAGCCACGGAACAAAAGATGCAGATAATAATCCCCAGGAAAAGAGTACCGGAAGTACTGAAAGAGATTCATGATGGAACTGCTGGATGACACTTAGGAGTAATGAGAACAGTTCAGAAGCTGCGTGAGCGAGTTTACTGGGTTAATTGTCGAGGACGTAAAGGAGTGGTGCAAAAAGTGCGTAGTTTGCGCCGCAAGAAATGGATCGCAAAGACGTCGGAAAGCCCCAATGCGGCAATATAATGTTGGGAGCCCGTTTGAAAGAATCTCAATCGACGTGGCCGGTCTATTTCCTGAATCCGACAAATAAATACATCATAGTGGTCATGGACTATTTCAGCAAGTGGGTTGAAGCTTATGCGTTCCCAAATCAAGAAGCCGCTACAGTAGCAGAAGAACTTGTCAACCAGTGGATCTGCCGATTCGGGGTGCCGTTGGAACTACACTCCGACCAAGGTAGAAACTTCGAGTAGTCTCTGTTCCAAGCGATCTGCGAGCTATTGTATATTCGCAAAACAAAAACAACTGCTCTACACCCACAGTCAGAGATGTCTCCGGACACCAAAGGGCCTGGGATTGTCATTTAGCAAAGTTTCTGTTAACTTATCGATCATCCGTCCATGAAACAACAGGACAGACTCCGGCTAGCATCGTCTTTGATCATGAACTGCGATTACCCTGCGACTTGAAGTTCGGTAGCAAGCCAGATGAAAATTTGACTGGCAAAGATTTTATCACTGAACTTCGGAAGAAGATGAACGACAACCATGAGCAAGTACGCTCCAACATCCAGAGCGCTACTGACAGAATGAAAGACCTATATGATATCAAGGTTGAGGAAGGTGGATATCAAGCCGGGGATTTGGTTTGACTATACAACCCACAGCTTCGTCGTAGAATGTC
The DNA here is from genome assembly GCA_947425015.1 of Pterostichus niger. Classification (NCBI taxonomy): domain Eukaryota; kingdom Metazoa; phylum Arthropoda; class Insecta; order Coleoptera; family Carabidae; genus Pterostichus; species Pterostichus niger. The sequence goes on along the minus strand of OX380337.1, from coordinate 28,399,959 downwards.
CCCAAAGCTACAGAACTCCTGGGAAGGTCTCTACGAGGTACTGAAGTGAATAAATGACCTCATTTATCGAATCCGGAAAAGAACTGGAGGAAACCCAAGAGTGATTCATTTCAATCGATTGGCCTCCTTTCGCCGGTGACTACAACGATGGTACCGACAATGAAGCCCATGCTCGACGAATTAATCTATAAGACCCGGAAACAACATTCGACGAGGTCATGGCCTCCTTTTCTACGGGTCATAAAGTACCTACAGAATACTCATTGGCGCATTGTGTGGCCCAGGATCTACAGATGTCTCTAGGAATCGCCGTAGTTTTTAGGAAGATGTTCGACCAACTTGAAGAACTACGGCAACAACATCCATGTGTCAACAGAATCATTTTTTACTTTGGGATCAAACATCTGTCTCACGAGAAACCAACTTATCGCGCCGTATGGGACGCCCTGTGTGATGTACGAGGTTTGCTGCTCGATAAGGATATTCTAAAACTAGCTGTACTAAAGCTAGGCTGTGGCCTTGATGAATTGAGCTGAAGGATTGTAAGAAACATGCTGGAGCCTGTTTTCCAATATACCGGAATTGAGATCCTGGTGTGCAGCTATAATACCTGTGGTTCAACAGTAGTAAAAAATACTGTTATTTTTACCAACGTGTAGATATCGGCATGGCGCAAAAAAGTTTCGGGACGAAACATTCTTAAGAAGGAGGCAGTTAACGAGTACGCCTTATTCCCTTTGGAACCATCTATATATGACTGTAGCGCGCTTTTTAGCAATGCGTCATTGGCAATCTACCCGTGATATGATTTTTCAATGTTCCAGAAGGTCTGGAATATTGTTTTATTATTTTTTTACTTTTTTACATGTCTTGTTACTTGTAGTCACTGTCTCTTGAACTAATATCTCCTATTTCGCATTAAAACTTGCATTTTCACTTTCACTACATTTAGAATCACAACTGTCAATGGTATGACCATTATAGTATTCTCAGTCTCTTTTTTTTTCTTTTAAAAGTTGATTGCATGGGATAGAAGGCCTTATGCCTGTCAAAAAATCAACACTCCGAGTTTTAGTAAGTGTCCGTTTAAGTGGCTGACGTTTGACACGCATAAAACCAGGACTGGATAAACCCCGTCCAGAAAATATCTATTTATGAAATTTACACCATTATTATATTATAATTACAAAAATATTAAATTTTAATATCCTACAACTTGTAGTAGAGACAAAATTCCGTGCTCTACTGACATTTATTTTAACCTGCGCCATACATAGGACATAGGAAGGAGAACGGAGTCGCGAACAATGTGGCTGTGGAAACACTGTGTCTAGTTCTGTGGTTCACTTTGGCGCACTGTACTTCGCACAACTCATACGTATAGTCATAAGATATTTTGGTGTCGTAGTGTCGCATACCTTTTCTGCCACATTTACCTACAACCAACGTATGTTAAATTGTTTTATTTCAACAACCACAAATCAAGTTGATCCGCTTCAATGCCTATCATCTGCCAAAGAACTGGACCAAGATCAACAAGAAACTAGCAACTTTTAAGAATAGCTCTGATGATGGCCTTAATTAGACAGAAACGTTAACATATCAACATTGATTTTGATTTATCCCTGTCCAATGTCCGACTAATTTTTTTTTATTTCAATTATTTGGACGCTAGTCTTAAATTTATATTCATTTTAATTACGATTATTATAAGTATTTTTGTGAAATGTTATTATTTAAATAAATATATTTATATTTCAAGCGGACTTTTTTTTAAACAAAGTTCAGTTTAAAATGTAGGGGGAGGAAGCCCAATGATTACTTAGGCTCAAGGTTCTCGATTGTCTTAATCCGACCCTGCATTACACAGATTCTATTTATAATAAAATACTAACAGTCGCACGGAGTCAAATAATACACAACCGTTCCGACCTGCTATCACAATGTTTGCGCACTACTATACTACGGTACACAGGTACGAAGTATGGAGTCAATCGAATGTTTCTAACTTAGTGTCTAACGCATCATCGGGCCAAAGATTCATATATCATAGGTATTGACAACAGGTTTCTACAAGGAAATCATATCACGAAGTTTTTTTTGTCATATGACATAACTGAAAGTACAGTGATGATGATACATTTAAAGTAAAATTTATGACAGAAAAAAATTGAGTGACGTCTGGATATGGCAAAAAAAAATCGTGGTATGATTTCCTTTAAAATCAGAAGATGTGTCGTTGCAGACAAATAAATATTGTTTATGTTGACAAAGAATGTTTTCGTTGCTTAGTAACGTATCAATGTTCTCAAATATTAGAACAATTTCATTTATGTGTCATTATTTGCTTTAATTACAATAATATAAAATACTTGTTGGAATAAAATATTGTATGAACCATGAGCGCAAAAATACATTGCCGCCGTCGAATATTTAAAGCTCTCAGCTTTTATGATCGTCCAGCAATGTAACATTTTGGGCACTAGGTACACAAATAACAATTTTTATTTTGCAATTTTATTTCCTGTATAGAATGTAAGATAATTCAATGAAATTTTAGAGATAAGTATACTAATATGTCGTTAATGCACAGATAAAATTTGAAATCAATTACATTTCTATTTTAACTATAACTTTTTTGTTTTAGTTATTTTAAAACTATATAATTGAATTTGTTCTAAATAATAATTAACTTTTGTTTCATCATTCAAACTGCCTACAAGATAATAAATATGATAGCTCATTTGAGAGATGGACACAGACTGACCCAAATTCAGTGTACTACCATTGGGATTTTGGAAACTATAAGTGCTATGTGGTCGATTAAATGTGAATAATGTTGTGCAGTTTTGACAACTGATTCTGATTCTAAATTTAAAATTTAAAACAGTTTGAAAGTTATTCTAAAATAATTTAAAAAGGCAAGTAACTCCGGATTTACGAGAAGTTATTAGAAAATGTTTTATATAAAAGTTGCATGATGTCAGAATAAAATTGAATATTGCGGTTCCCAAGATAGTATGTTCTCTTAGCTTTTCGACGAGGTATTCGTAAACTGTTCCTCTGTAACTTTATATTAGAATAATAAATTTATACTTTTAAAATGAAAAAAGCTTAAAATTCTAATTGGCTCAGCCAGTATGATAGAATCGAAACAGTACAAGCAAAGTAAATTTTCGTCATATTATATGACTGAAAGTACAGTGACGATAATAAAGTTATAGTTAAATTCACGATTGAAAAATTCGGGTTGCGCCAGGATTCAAACCAAAGACTTTCTGCTTGCCGAACAGATATGCTAACCACTATATCACGGCATCCAGGTAAGAAGTGTGGCATCAATCGAATTATTCTGTCATAGTGTTCAACGCAGCATCGATCCCAAGACTCCTATATGATGACAAAAAAATAAAATTTCAGATGCACTTTTAAATACTGAAACCGAAGTACATAATACATCAGAGTCAAATTTTAATGTAACATTTGCTGGAATGTCAGGTTCAAATCAAAATATTCTTACAAATTCAATCGTAAACTTGGTTGAATCAAATGCTGATGTAACTTCTATAACGCCATCAGTAATCGATATTAGTCAATATAATAATTGCACCATTACCTTAAATATCAATAAATAATTATCTTCTAAAGCTGAAAATAAAGCGTTGTTTGTATTCAAACTAAATTTTAGGCTAGTTTAACTTCATATTTATGAAATAAATAAATATTACCTCAAATTCTTCTCTTATAGTATGTTCTTTTGTAAATATTTCTTTTAATTTTTCTTTTCTTAATACCTATAAAATACATTTAGATATCAAAATGTTGCATGTGTTTTGCATTACAATTCGTTGAAAACAAGTGAAGTAAAACTATTATATTTAATTTTAAAATTAATGCCAAATATAACCCAAAAATGTGCAAATTTTTATACAATCATTTTCTTATAATGCGTTTTCATTATATTCACGAATGAGAATAAATTTATATATTACTGCAATCTGATACAGAAACAGTAACAAAGATATTGTAACACATCCCCATTCCCTTCACATGAAAACGAAACTGTCCAATGCAGAGTTAAATATTACGGAAAGTTCTCACACAAATCACAGCGCAAAGTATGCGCAATATTACTCTGCTTTTATTTTCATATTTATATTTTACCTACAGTCTTATCATCTTATAGCAACTGCGTCATTTCATTTACTGTACTTTCATCTGGTCTACATCTTAAATGGTTTGATAGAAAATTTCTAAAATTTTCAGGAATAAGATCATAGGCTTTGCTATTCATTTGAAATTGACACTTTTAAGGTAAACACTGTTAAAATTGTCTCTTTTGATGGTACGAAGAAAAATTTTATACTATTATATAAATGTCTGCAAAGTTTAGAGATATTTTGTAATTTAATGGAAGTATCAGCGGATTGGAGAGATATGTTTAGAACTGTTAAAAGTGTATTCATGTTTATTTAAAAATTTGAAAAAAGTTTAGTGAAGTGTAAAGTAATACCAAGCAATGTTTGTCCTCGGCAATAATGTACAATAAAACAGGTTGGAAAAGATTTAAAAGTATCTTTTTTTGCAGGTTGGATAAAATTTAAATCTAATATATTTTTGGAAGGTTTTGTAAATAAGCGACTGTGAATAGGAATTGAAAAGTAATAAGCAGGAATCCAGTCAGAAATTATACGTGTATTTTTTACTGAGCCAGTAAAAAGACACGTATAATTTCTGACTGGATTCCTGCTTATTACTTTTCAAGTAATATATTTTTGTTAATGAAATTTCAAATCTTTTAAGTTTAAAATTTTACAAAACACAATAAGTAACACTATATAGCACAACAAATAATATCGTATGGTACGATGAAATAAATTATGATGTTAAGAATGTGTTAGGCCCAGCTATTGTTTTAATTAATTATCGCCACAATATATCGCGTGAATTTTGTATGAGCAGCCTCTTGATTTTTCGAATTTAATTGTAAACTTTGGAAATGTTGTAAGACCGAACAATGCACGCGTTACCATGCATTTGAAAATGCCAATTTAAATGTAAATTATGTTCAAAAATGTTATCTTTGACGTTATGAATTAAATAAATAGTTATAGAGATATTGTATATTATATTAGGTATTCGAAGATTGAGGATATATGTCTTGAACATTTACAAATCATTTAATATTTATACTAAAACGTCAATTTGACATAGGTTTCATGAAGTACATAGTATAACAACGATAAAATTGTCCTAGGCAAGAATATACAGCAAAACCAAGAGATATTTGACCGCGGTAGTCATGTAAAAAGAAATAACTCGAATAAAAGATGTCAAGTAGATTTGTCAGAAATAATATTTGAGCGATATTCAAAAGTTTTGTAAAATGTTTTCAGAAAAAATGAATGTTTGGCACCCTATGGTGTAAAATAGCGCAGAGAAAAATGTAGTCCATGTCTCATTGATCCTTGGGCCCCTGAAAAAAAAGTTAAAATTACATTCCCTTATTTAACATTTAAAATAATATTCTTGCGTTATACTTTCTCATATTCATCTTCATTAAAAAATAAACTAGAGAGGAAAACATTTAAATGTAACATTGTCATATGCAACACTAAAAATGGCATCGCATATTTCGAAACTATAAAGTATGACATTTAAAATTTGTTTGTCTGTCAGTTAATTCTTTCTCTATGCAATTGTTTAGTATATTTTAAAATAAATCATGTTTGGTGTGATAGGAAATGGTTTGGGCAAATATTTTAAATGAAATATGATTATTAAAATTTTATGATTAAAATAATACCAATTATATCTTGTTTGATATCATATAACAATAAGTAGGAAGAGCTTTAAAATAATAGTAAAAAAATATACTACGTTATCAAATTAAAGGATATAAATAGAGATTTCGGGTAAATAATTGAACATTTTAATCAGTTGCTTGTCAATTAATTTTTCACTTAGTGTGTTTGATACAAAATATTTGAAAATTGCGATCGTCTGATGGAAATGTTGTTTTTTTTTTTGTTTCAAGTATTTAAAAGAGATGCCAATGTGGGTAAATTTTAAATCAATACTAAAATTTGTGTTCTAGCAAAAGTTAAGTCTAAAAGAATAACGTAACAAATGAATATTTTGTAAAATAAAAAGCTTATTTTAACACAAAAATAAAAACTAATTTAACCAGGAACTGTTGTTCAATTAATCAACATTAAAACGGACGTATGTACAAGTATACTGCTGCAATATTTTAAAAATAAAGGTTTTAATTTGTAAGAAAGCGTAATTTAAAATAGTGGCTTTAATTAGAAATAATGGATATGTATTAATCATTATTAATTTTTAAATATTACACGATCAGCAATTCTCAACAATTTTATTTTTAAGGCTATAATTAGGACATAATATCTTTACCCATTATACAGAAATTATTATTTACATAACTGCTTAAAAGTACAATAACTTTTATACATTAGTTTCTCTAAAAAATAGCATTAAGAAATATGGAAATATTATCATAAATTACAACTGTGTATCATTTCATAAGCGTTCAGCACTCGCCTACGGTTACTGCTGCAATTATTCTAATCCTAAATCGAATTAATTTACATACTTGCTATATAATATACTACTTGATAACTTTAATAACTAATTTAAAGTTTTAAATTAATAACTAAATTATATATTGTAATGTTTCCTAATCATATTTATTATAGGTTTCTTGATTTTTTAAACAATAGAGAAAGACAATCAATCAACTCGATAAAGTTGCTCGAGATTTGTGAAAAATTCAACTAAATTTCAAATTCAAATATGATTTTTCCATTTTGTATCATAAAGTGCTTGTATATATTTGCACTTACATTATAATCCAAATAGCGTCATTAGTTGTTCCATTTACCATACAAAAAATATGAAAACAAAACATTTCACTTAGGAAAAATGAGTATTAATATGGAGTAAGAGAATAATAACGGAGTAATAATAATCCATAGGTACAGAAGAAATAAATGTTACAACCATTCTATTCAAATGGCTGTTCAACCTAGTTATAGCAAAAGTAAGAAGCAGAAAAATTATAATGAAAAGGACCGAAACATAATATCTGACATAGTGTCGGACTATTTATCTACTTCAACCATACATGGCATTTCATATTTAGGAGCCAAAGATAAAAATTTCATAGAAAAGTAAGTAACAATAAAAATATTATGCCAGCATGTAATCTTTCACTATATGTTTACCAAATAGTGTATTTTTAAATACGAGTAATATATTGTAACGTTTATTACAATTTCGGGTTCGGTGAAGTTTATTATTAAATAAAACACGAGTAATGAAAACACTAACAAAATATTTATTTCAAACGAAACTAATGTAGTACAACTACTGAGACATATATTTATATTCAACACGTATTTATATTCACACAAAGTGTTTAGCAACGACTTGCACTGTTCAAACTTCGAATACAGAATGCCTCTTGCCGGCCGAAACTCTCTCTTATATACTGGAACAAGATATTCCAGAATATGCGAGAGCCTCTGGAACACGGTAGAAGCATGTCGCAGAGCGAATAGGTTCGGACTTGTCTATTACGTCTGAGACAGCGTTGAACGCGCAGCAGACGTGTCGACTGTTCCAGAGGGACCAGGGCCGTACTCGCTACAATATCATATAGTTATTTTTTGTCATATGACATGACTGAAAGTATAGTGATGAAATTTAAAGTTAAATTTATGATAGAAAAATTCGGATGACGCCTAGAATCAAACCAGGGATCCTTCGCTTATTGGCAGAGATGCTAACCGCTTCATCACGTCACATGTGTCCGACGTACGGCATCAACCGAATTCTTCTGTCATAGGGTCTAACGTAGCATCGATCCCAAGACTCCCTGGTTCTAATCCAGGCGTCACCCGAATTTTTTTATAAAAATTTAACATATACATCATATAGTGGTTATATCTTATTTTTATACCTGGCGTAACGATAAATGTTTTAGTCAAACGACATTCTGAGGTCGCAAAATTACATATTAAATTTTAAATCTTGATTAAATTTTTTTTATAAGTATATATGAAAATAATTTTATTCTAATTTAACGATAATCTTATATAAAATTTATTTGCAACAAATATTTGGTATTTTACCAGTTTAGGAGGACATTGCTATTTTATCGGTCGTCGCTAATAGTAACATTAATATATAATAAAGTAATATAATACAAAAAAAGATTAAGTTGCATGAAACATATTTTATTTAAAAATATTCTTTCTATTACTATATTTAGCCATAAAGATGTCTTCTGTAATACGGCCATTACTGAAAACTCAAGCGCTATAAGAGCACGCCTAAGATAAAATTAGATATAATTTGTCACATTACAGTTCATTCGGTGAGAGATTACAAGGTGATCGTGAAGGACTTATATTATGTGGATTCTAATTGACGTCAAAGTGAAGAAATATCAACAAGGTGTGTTAATGTTCATTATACTTCGTTATCAATCAAATGTCTATTCGCTTTTTTTTAATATTACATAGAAGGATTTTTTGTCAGCCAATTAGAATTCGAATATCCTATACTACCACACTATAATCTCTCCCCAAATGGAATTTAGTATCCCATTTTACCTATAACTGTAAACTTGTAAAACTAGTAACATTATTGGAATAATTATACATCATAAATGGTGAAAACAGAAAAATTTCAAACAAAATCAGAACTACCAGAAACCTATTTACACTAAAGCTGGATTTATAATGAAGTAACGCAACAAGTAACGCAAAAAGTATCGGTAACGTAACAGCGGTAAAAAGTTGAGCGTGTACTACAGCTAGTAATGATTTATATTGAAGTAAAGTAAGAAGTAAGGTAAAATATGTAACGCAATAGTTGCCCAACATTAATCTTTCTACCTTACCTTAACTAACACTTTCTACCGCTGGCCAATAAGAAGGCAGCATTTTGAACGTTGCGCAGAATACAAAAATATTAAGCACAAAACCCAATAAATAACAATTAACCTAACAAATGTTATATGATATGACAGACGTACAGAAATTCTAAATTGATGCCGAAGTTAAACGAAAACTACCGAATTAATGTGAATTTTGTATTTTATTACCTGATTGGCTAGCAGTAGTGGAACTACTTTTTAATATAAATCAACTATTTTCGCTTGCTTTACTTTCTACTTTACTGCAACTGCGTTACTTGTTGCGTTACTTCATTATAAATCCAGCTTTAGAGTCTTTAAATACTTTTTGAAGAATCCAATGAGGAATATAAGTTAATATAAAATAGATAAATTGTTAATAAGAACATATGAAATTTTAAATATTTTGCCTTTACCTCAAGAAATTTAACAACTCAGAAATTAGACAAATTTATAACTACATATATTACATGATTTGTTTTTAATATAATTTCAAAAGGTTTGATTCTTTCTTGTAGTTTTAACTACAATATAAAGATTTTTTTAAATGGTCACTGGCTTGAATCCGCCTTCTAAATATGAAGCTGAATGATCAAGTTTTCTATTACTTTTATTGAAGTATTATTCACCACAGCAGTTTAGAAATGTTTGTCACCAAAAAAAAACAATAACACATAATTCCATATACCTATCTAATATATTTTATTATAGAATATGGTGGTTCATCGGTTTAATTTTGAGTATAAGTGCGTGTACATATTTAATAAATAATACTTGGACTAAGTGGAAACAAAATCCAGTAATTATTTCTTTCGCACAAGAACATTCGTCAGTGTGGAAGATACCGTTTCCAGCAGTCACAGTTTGTCCACTGATTAAAGTCAAACTAAGTGAATTTAACTACACAGCATTTTATTCATCTAGATCGAGAGATAACAGAACTGCTCAAGAAGAGAAGCTGTGGAATACCACAGAGTAAGTCACAAATCACAAGAATCGTAAAATATGAATATTTTGCTTTATCTGTTTTTGAAGGAATACAAGGAACTTTTGGGACTTTTCATTTATATGCGATACAGATATAGATACAGATTATGCAGATAATATAACAGATGAGGATATTATAGACAATATAAAAATGGTAGGTAATGACATAATTTTTGGTATTACTTTGGTGAATCTTAAGGTTCTTTCTTGTTTTACGTTGCATCGCGTTGGCATTAGAAGTATTAAGAAAATTATAAATTCAACCTGAAAACACTCGAATGAAAAAAAATGGGAATATTAGAGAGACCACAACAAAATTCAAAAAAACAATTTTTTACTTAGCTCGCATCGCCAAAATTCTATATTAACAAAATGCGTACTCCCATATCATCATTATGAAATAAGCAAAGAATGTACCCAAAAATTTTAAACAACCAAAATTATGTGTGGTACTTGTATAGGTCCAAATATGTATTTTAAATTTGTAATTTTTATTGTTAGAGTTCAATTGTTATAATAGTTATTAATAAATACGTAAAGTTTTATTATTCAAGTTAGTTTAGTTTTATCTATTTCAAAATTTACTTCTATGTAAATGTTCGCATGAGCAACTACATTCAGCATGAATTTTAGAGTCATATTATACGTTGTCTTGATTAACTTTTTCTCGATTTTTCGAAATATGCCGTATTAAAATTAAATAAATCGTTAGAATCAGAATTTGGTGTGAAATTTAAATATTTAAAAATTATAGATTTCATTTGATATTAGGAAGCTGATGCCATTTTCGGTTTAACATGAAATTATATTTTCGTAATTCATATATCATTTTACGTAGCCTTGGGGCTGGTTGACACATATAAAATTTAATTATGATTTCTTAATTAATAAAATATTTATTTAGAAAATGTACCACATTTTTCGACACCAGATATATTTTCTATTATGTGATTTATTATGTTACCTAATAATTTTCCAGATGTAATTTATTTTTATGTTATATACAGGTAGCTCCTTCTCTCGCAGATACAATTTCTAGTACAACAGATTACCTCTGAAGGACTGTGCTTTACTTTCAATGCGCTGGGACACCAAGATATGTATACCGAACAAATGTAAAATAACGTCTTTCGCTAGAACTTTATAAAATTCTAAAATTTTCTAAATATGTTATAGGACAGATGTTTATATTATAGAGTACTATAATGATAGTATTGCAAGTAGTACTAAATGGTCCATAGAGAATGGCTATTCATTAACGAATGAGGCAAGTTCATATCCTTTACAAACATCACAGGCTGGTATAGCTCATGGACTAAGCTATGAACTTTCGACTAACATGTATGAAAAAACAAAATATTGTGGTGAAGACGTAGCAGGATTTAAAGTATGTATATTTAACTACTAATGAAAAGAAAAGTTCAATTTTCTATTTTCATGTCCAATAACTGATTTAGTTAGCAACTTTTTATAGAACTAATACTCATATATCGAAATATTTTATAATAAAATTCCTTACTAAAAATTCGTAAAATAGCATGAAGACATTAGGTAATACCGGGATAGATTGATGGTATATATTAAATTATTTCTCGCATACTCACAGTGATATTCTTAATACTAGGGTACCCTTCATTGCTAGCTTCTTGCATATTATTTCCATGTTGCCATTTAAAGGTGAGAAATATCTATTGTTATTGATAGTATATGCGTTTCTCGTGAATTTCCTTGACCCAACCTCATACCAATCAGCGAAATATTAAAGTCAGTCATTAAATCACTCTTCTCAAATACAAACTTTTATATTTATCAACAACATTCAGATAACAACACATCCATATATAAATTAAGTACCACGGACACATCTCACAATCTAGTTTTACACTAATATCTATATAGAAAAAATCACTCAATCTACTGTCAAATCTCACCGCGGACTCGCAAACCATCATAAAACGCGAGAATGGCTTCCAACACATTACCATCCCGTAAAGTTTATCGAAGCATACTGTAATATTATTTCTTAAGATTGCAAAATCCTCAGACCATCCTGATCTTAGCAAGTGATATTAAAGAATGTTACGAAGCAAAAACAATGGATCTACACAACATCTTCAAGGACAAAAAATATTGCACAGCACTCAACTTACTTATTTTTAAGATTTATACCTTATGAATAAAAATCTTTCTGTACAACATCCCTACCACTCTCAGCACACTTATCGCACGAAATTTAGTATGTTCACTTCAACTATTTTTCCCAAAAGGACAAATTACAGCATGTTTACAATCATCAGGAGCCATACATACAAATAAACATACCAGTCAAATAATCTCTCACCTCTATAATTCAACACCTCATTTTATATACTATTTCAACCGGGAGCCCCATGCATCGTATCTAACATATTCTCCTGCATATTATTAATTTACAAAGTGAAGATACTCTTAAAATAATGTAGTACCAGCAATATCCGCCATAGGTACTAAAATCGGATGTGGTGTATTTATAGAAACTCCGTCACGGTTAGAGAACGTGCTTCAACAGCAAAGTGTTTCGTCGTTACGAGTGTTGCACACTTCGCGTTCGTGTAAAGATCAGTAGAAAAGGACCATCAGAGAGTCATCATCAGACCCGTAGTCTCCGGTTGGCATAATTAGCGCCCGGAAACAGTCCACGTTTCTTGCCTCTACCACAACCGGACGAGAGTGGAATCTTGTATGAACTTTTTATGCGAGAAAAAGAAACATTATTGTCGCTATGAAAGAAAGGTATCTTAGACATATTATAGAAATGATGCGCTTTTTAACAAAAAATATGTTTTTATAAATTATTGGTTAATGAAATACATATATATTTATATATATATTCAATATCAAGAATAAATAAAGTAAAAAGTAATAAATAATAGTATTTCTCTATATAACTAATAAAAATTTTTGAAAAATAATAATTCAAAATAAATGTAAAAATAATTACAATGTTGTTCACATTATTTTATCATGTCTTATTGCATTTAGTTTTATTCTAATATTTAAATATAATACGAATTTTCTTTTATCAATTTTTATTCCGGAATTTATGTGTTTAAAAAGAAATGAATAAAAACGTATTTCACTGCCTTGAAAATGTTTATATTAATATTTTTACCCTTTCCGAAGTAAACAAAATTATCTTTTTAAAAATTTATTTATAACTAGATACATAATTATAATTTATTCGATTTTTATAATCAATGTATTTCCTTTTTGGCAAAAAAATATTTCCCTACCTGATTTTTAGATAGATGCCAAACTTTAAAATTATTATCATATTAAATGTTTTGGTATACGCATTATTTATTTTATTTGCTGACATCAGATATAATATTGTAATATACGTGGGATGTTATCTAAATTTTGTGTCGAATATAGCAAAACACGATATTTCATTCTGAAAACTGTTTTACATTTTCTTAATATATTCCTCATTATAGTCTATATATTTTTGCATTGGAAGGAACCAATTTTTAAAACATTTTGTCATGTTTCTGGATGTTTGTCATATATTTTTCTTTTGAAAGCATCGACATCCCTATTTTTTTTTTCGGGAGGAGAGGAAATCTTCAAAAAGACACCCCAGTCGCCAGGTTACCGGGGTAGTGTGGGATTTCTACCCACGAGCGGAGTGAACTGTCTCGGCGTCCACCGAATACGCCCGAGCAACATCAGCTATGTCAGGTGACTGTCCAAATTGTTCTAAAAAGTCTAATTCAAATCCGCAAAAATCTGTACAATGCGATGGTTGCGAAAAATTTGTTCATCTGTCATGCGTTCATCTGACGTCCGATGATGTCAATAGACATACAAGATCATCCACTAAATCAATAAAAATTTATTGTAAAATCTGCTATGATAAAGTTGATAATATTTTGGCACTGAAAAAAATTGTTCTAGATCTGCAATCACAAATCGCTGAACTGAAAAAAAACCTTCTTCCATCTAATAATCTTGATTTTGGGTCAACTGTTGAATCAGTTATTGATGAAATTAACGACAGACGTAAGCGTGAATCGAATATTATTATTAGTGGTATTTTCGAAAGTGATACTACCGACTTACAGAGTGAGGTTGGTAATATTATTTCAAAAATCTCACCGAGTACATCTCTAAATAATTTGAAAATATTTAGAGTAGGTCCACGTAAAAGTGTCGCTGATGGGAAACCTCGTTTAGTAAAAGTACAATTTAAAAATCCTGCTGACGCCCTCAACGTCCTTCGCAATACGAAAAAATTAAGAGATTTCAATGAACTTAAGAACGTGTACATGAATATCGATCGTACACCAATGCAAATAAATTATTATAAAAAAAATTAAAACTGATTTTGATTCACGGAAAGCAACTGGTGAGACTGATATCCGCATACGTTATTTCAATGGTACCCCTAAAATAGTAAAAAACTAGAAACGTCTCTGTCCAGCAGTTCAACGAATTTTCTTAATATATATTACCAAAACATTCAAGGACTCAACATGAAACTATCGTCACTGTACTCCACTTTACCTGATTCTGAATATGATATTATAGCCTTCACTGAATCTTGGCTAAATGACAGTGTATTTGACTCGGAATTGTGTGATAATACGTATTCAGTGTATAGGAAAGACCGATATTTTAAGGAATGTGGGGTGTCACGAGGCGGTGGAGTTTTGTTGCTAATTCATAATCGTCTCAGTTCATCCAACATTAGTTTGAATAATTATTTACACCTACTTCCGGTTAATGTTGACATTGTTTGTGCCAGAATATCTGTAATTAATTGCCAAGTGTATATTTTTAGTATATATATTCCTCTGGCAATGAACCTGGATTCTTATGATAAAATTTATGATTTTATTGAATCACTGCCGTTTCTGTATAATAATAAATTTATTATTGTAGGAGACATTAATGTGCCAGAATTCAATTGTAAAGAGAATTCTAAGATAGTTAAATCACTTAATAGTTTCTTATCATATTTTGACTTATCTCAGTATAATTCAGTAGAAAACTGTGATGGTTGTTTATTAGATTTGATCATTTCTAATGTTAAATGTTCTGTTACACAAAATGATTTACCAATATTAGATAAAGAATACATGTATCATCCATCGCTAAATATCTCAATTGACTTAAAAGTTAAAAATTCCAATAATTTTCTCTCAATTTCTAATAATAAAACATTCGACTTTAAAAAGGCTAATTACATTATGCTTTACACTTTAATCAATGATTTTAATTGGGGTCAACTTGAGATTTTTAATGACGTTAATACAGCTTGTGAATTTCTCTATTCTGCACTTTTTGATATGTTTGAAAGATGTGTACCCTACAAAAAAGTAAACAAATTTTCCTACCCTCCCTGGTTCACATCTCAAATAAAACGTAAACTAAAACTTAAATTACATGTTTATAAAAAATATAAAAAACATAATAATGTGAGGGACTTCACAGGTGTTTCCCGTGTGTTGCTACGCTACGGCTGCCGAGCAACATAAGAAAACAGAATGTGGTTATTTTTTTCACTGTCAAAAAGAAGAGAAGAAAATATAATTAATTTAGCTATATATATAAATATATGTCCAATTTGTTTAATAAAAATATATTAAAAGAACATAAAATAAACGCCTACCGCTTGACAACATCCTCCACAGATCTCAGAAGTGGGATAATATTGATTAATTCGTAATAGATACGTGATTGATATTTTAGGAATTGGCGGATTTGATTTGTGTTTGGCCGACGTACAGAGTCAATACGATCTCATCCCTGTGTCCATATCCTTCCTTAATTATTCTCATCCGTTATTCGACGTACTGAAGAATCGGGAAAGGAATTAAGGAGATGCATCACGATTCTATTTCTGAGGCTGAAGATGGGACGGCGCAAGTTGTGGATGCTGCTGAACAGCCAACAATACAACAGATGATGGCGCATCTTACAACGATGTTAGGAATGCTACAGACAAGAGACAATGAGCTACAAATTTTGAGGCAAAGAGACAATATACGGAATCAAACTAACGTAAGTGTACCGTATTCAGAAATATCGTTACAAATACCTATCTTTGGTGGTAGAAGCGAGTCTGATGATATAGAAACATGGTTAAAACGTGTTGATGATGTCCAAAGTATTTATTCGTTAACTGATGATGTAATCAAGTTGTTAGCTACAAACAAATTAGTATCTAATGCTAAACAGTGGTACCAATCTAATCCAGAAACCTGTAGAATGGAGTGGTTTGAAATTAAAGTCGAGTTGAAAGATATGTTTGTGAGATACGAAGACATCGCAACTATCATGGACAAAATAAGGGCTCGTCACTGGAAACGCGGAGAGAGATTTGAGGATTATTATTATGACAAAGTTAGGATTGCGCGAAGGGCTAAACTTTAAGAGGCTGAAATAATATCTCATGTTATTAAGGGCATAGATAATTTTACGCTTCGTACACAGATGGTTTGTGCACAGCATAAAACGTTAAAAAGTCTGTTTCAGAGTATGAAAATGGTTGCAGCTGAACTAAACATCGACAGATTCAAAGAGCCACACAATAAAGAAACAGGAAAATCCAGCAAAATACAAGAACCGCGTGAGAAGTCTTCAGAGACAGGAACCAATGTTGCTAGAAATCAAACAAGTTTAACAATGACACCCATCAAATGTTTTAAATGCAATCAGCTGGGTCACATATCCCGAAATTGTACTACAGCCACAACAGAACGGAAATCAGTACAGGTTGGTAGACCTGTATCTAACATATTTCAGAACACAAACTTTGTAGGTTCGATTTCAAAGTTTATTAAACCAATTAAGATTTATAATGACATTTTAATTGCTTTAATCGATACAGGTAGTAAAATGAATTTGATCAAAGACTGTTTTGCAACTGATTTAATAACTGAAAAATGTAACACTGTTTTAGTAGGATTGAATAACAGTAGAGTAAACTGTGACAAAATAGCTAGATTCACTGTTAAAATTGATGACTATGACTACGAAATAAGCGCGGTCGTGGTTCCAAAAGATTCGATTAGTAACGACGTTATACTCGGACAAAAATTCCTTGATTCGGTAGAGTGGCATGTTCATAAAGACGGCATTGCGTTTTCAAAACCAATGGAAGCTGATGTTACATATGAAAGTGCCATGATGCAGATTCAAACAGATGTTTGCGACCCGGAATTCAATATTAATCCCGTTTTAAATTTTAAAATAAAACAGGAAGTGTCTAATCTAATTTCCAATTACAATATGTTACGAACTAGTTGTCCATGTGAAGTTGACGATGAGGATTTACAGATGAAAATAGATTTAAAAACAAACAGGCCCATTTGCACTTCACCGCGGAGAGTATCGTACCATGAACGTGAAGTTATAAATAAAATTATTGATGAATTGTTAGCAAAGGGTGTAATCCGTCCTAGTAATTCCGAATACGCTAGTCCAGTTGTGCTTGTTGCAAAGAAAAATGGAGAAGGTCGTTTATGTGTAGATTATCGCGCGCTTAATAAGGAAACGGTAAAAGATAAATTTCCACTGCCACATATTGATGATCTTTTAAATAATTTGAGTAACGCTAAATATTTCACAGCACTTGATCTAAAAAACGGTTTTTATCACGTAAAGGTTCATTCTGATTCAATTAAATATACGTCGTTTGTAATACACAACGGGCAATATGAATTTGTGAAAATGCCATTTGGGTTAGTTAATTCGCCTTCGGTTTTTATGCGATACGTTACAAGAATTTTTCGCGATTTAATTAGAACGAATAAAGTACAAGTATATATGGACGATTTGTTGATTGCAACAAATACAATTCAAGAGAACATAGAGATATTCAAAGAGGTCCTAAATTTAATGCTTAAATTTGGATTAGAATTACGTTTTGACAAGTGTCAAATTTTATATACAGAGTTAGACTATTTAGGGTACCATATTAGTCACAACCAAATTAGACCCGGTTCGGCAAAATCTAAAGTCATTCAGAATTTTCCAATACCAAAAGACCAGAGACAGATACGAATGTTTTTAGGGTTGACAGGTTACTTTAGACGATTTATTAAAGATTATGCAATTATTGCAAAACCTTTGACAAACTTATTAAGACAAAATGTTGACTTTGAAATTAAATCTGAACAAATTGAAGCTGTCAATAAACTGAAATATCACTTGATCAACGAACCTATACTAAAATTGTACGATCCTGATAAAGAGATTGAATTACACACAGACGCAAGTACTAGTGGATTTGGTGCAATACTAATGCAAAAAAATAACGGAAAATTTCACCCTATTTATTATTCAAGTATAAAGGCAAATGAAACTGAATCGAAATTGCACAGTTTCGAATTAGAATTGCTAGCTGTGGTATATGCGCTACAAAAATTCAGAATTTATTTGCTGGGCAAACGATTTACCTTAATTACAGACTGTAATGCTTTAACACAGACATTGAAGAAAAAAGACCAAAATTCAAAAATCTTACGTTGGAGTTTAATTCTTCAAAATTTTGATTTTGATGCCCAACATAGAAGCGCCGACAAAATGGGACATGTTGACTGTCTCAGTCGTATAGTACCGGTGAATTTAGTTGATGAAGAATATAAAGAGGTAGAAAACATTGCTATTTTACAGAATAAAGACTCAGAAATAATGGAAATAAAGAATAAAATATTAAATAACCAAAAACCTCACGATTTTGAAATTGTTAATGAAAATCTAATGAAACGTGTTAACGATAAACTTTTACTTGTTGTTCCCAGACAACTTCGTCATCAGTTAGTTACGAAAACTCATGAGAAAATTTGTCATCTAGGATCCGAAAAAACCTTAGAAGAACTTAGAACTTTATATTATTTCCCAAGAATGCGTAAGTACGTTAAAAAGTGTTTATCCAGATGTATAAAATGCATGGAATATAACTACAAGACAAATAAGAATGAAGGGTTTCTTCATTGTATTGAAAAAGGTACAGAGCCCTGGAAAACATTACACATTGATCATTTAGGCCCATTAGAAAGAACTACTAGAGGATACAAACATATACTAGCAATAATAGATGGTTTCACAAAATTTATATTTTTAGAACCTACTAAAACAACAAATTCTGAAGAAGTTATAAGAGCATTGAAGCAGTTGTTCAAAATTTTTGGTGTACCGAGAAGAATTGTTTCAGATAGAGGTTCTGCTTTTACAAGTGAAACATTTAGAAGTTTTTGCGAAGAAAATAATATACAACATGTATTAGTTGCAGTACGAACACCAAGGAGTAATGGACAAGTAGAAAGGTACAATAAAACAATCATGCCAGCTCTTTTAAAAATGTCAACGAATATAAACGAATGGCACAAATGTCTCGATAAAGTGCAATTGTCATTGAACATGACTAAACAGAAAACGACAAACAAATGTCCTAGCGAGTTGTTTTTTGGTTTTAAATTGTCACATGGATTTGGAATAGAAATGCAACAAATAATTGAAGAAAATATAACTGTAGGTGAGTACGAGAAAAATAGAGAGTCAATACGAAAAGAAGCAATTCAAAATACAAAAATACAACAAAAGAAGACCAAAGAACGCTATGATAAAAAAAGGAAAATGCACCATAAATATAAAGTAGGTGAATACGTCATGATTGAGAGAACTACAACCCCGACAGACCGAAGTCCTAAAATGTCTCAAAAATTTGTTGGTCCTTACATCATCCATTCCGTTTTTGATAAAGATCGATATGTTGTTAGAGATATTCCAGGTCATCCAGTTTCGCAGAGGCCGTACGACGGTATATTACCACCCGAGCGAATGAAAAAGTGGATAGGCCCACTAGATGACTCCGAAGATGAAGATGAAGATGATGATGACATAGAGTCCAAAGAACAAGACGAAAATGAAGAATCATCTTCTACGCTAGAAGACGAATACGAACAAAAGGAAGAGGAAACTCCAACATTTGTTGAAGACAATGAAGAAGATTCCAGGTGGAGCTGTCTGCGATCACGGAAGAAAAAGCCAGTTGACATCGAGGACAATGTCGCGTCAGGATTGGCCGAACTGTGAGGGACTTCACAGGTGTTTCCCGTGTGTTGCTACGCTAAGGCTGCCGAGCAACATAAGAAAACAGAATGTGGTTATTTTTTTCACTGTCAAAAAGAAGAGAAGAAAATATAATTAATTTAGCTATATATATAAATATATGTCCAATTTGTTTAATAAAAATATATTAAAAGAACATAAAATAAACGCCTACCGCTTGACAACATCCTCCACAATAATGAATTTTACTTGCAGCAATACAAGGAACTTAGATCGGATATTAAGCGTGATATAAGGAATTCATATAATAGTTATGTGACTCGAAGTGAAAATTCTATCATTAGTGACCCCCAAAAATTTTGGAACTTCATTAGTTCAAAGAAAAAGTGTTCAAACTGTCCAACACCAATGTCTCTTGATGACGTAAAACTTAGTTCAAAAGAAAATATAGGTAATGGTTTCGCAACATATTTTCAGAGTGTCTTTTCAATTCCATCTAAGGATTCTATTTCTGATAATAGTAATCACTCACTTAATACGCTGTTTCTTAATCATATATCAGAAAATGAAATTAAGGCACATATCATGAAAATTAAGTCTAATTTAGCTAGTGGGCCAGATCAAGTGCCTAATATAATAATCAGGGATTGTGTGTACCCCTTCTCTTCAGCTCTATTTCACATTTTTAATTTAGCAGTTAAAACATGTACTTTTCCCAGTGCATGGAAAATCGGACGAGTAACACCCATCTTTAAATCTGGATGCGCGGCAAATATAAAGAACTACCGACCAATAACAGTATTAAATAACTTTAGCAAGATTTTTGAGTCAATAATATATCAAACAGTATGCTTTAAAATTCGCAACGAACTTTCCTTCTCACAGCATGGCTTTATGCAAGCTAGATCAACAGCTACTAACTTATGTTATTTTACCCATTATATTTCAACTGCTTTAGATCGGCGTGGGCAAGTTGATACTGTTTTCACAGATTTTGCAAAAGCATTTGATAAAATAGATCATAAAATTATTTTACGTAAACTTGAATCTTTTGCATTTTCAGTACCATTAATTAAACTTATCGAATCTTATCTTGATAACCGCCAACTTTTTGTGCATTTTCTTGGCTATAATACACCTACATTTACTGCCTCTTCTGGAATTCCACAGGGCTCTAATCTAGGGCCCTTGTTATTTTTAATGTTTATAAATGACGTAACTTCTGTCATACATTGTGAAAAATTACTCTTCGCGGATGATCTAAAAATATTTAGTACAATAAATACCGTAGCAGATTGTTACTCTTTGCAAAGAGACCTTGATAATCTATACCAATGGTGCACGGTAAACAAACTTTTCCTTAACCTGTCAAAATGTAAAGTTTTAAGTTTTTCAAGGAAACATAAACCAATAGAATTTACCTACTATATCTGTGATCATTTATTGGAAAAATGTGTTGAAATTCTAGACTTAGGGGTGACTTTTGATACTAAATTAAATTTTGATTCACATATACATAATATCTGCAAATCAAGCCTTAGATTACTTGGGTTCATTATAAGAAATACGCGATCATTTACAAATATTGGAGCAATATTTTCCTTGTACTATTCTTTTATACGATCTAAATTAGAGTATTGTTGCATAATATAGGAGCCAATATATAATGTTCAAATGGAAATGTTAGAGAAAATTCAAAGAAAATTTTTAAAATATGTTCACTTTAAGATTGTGGGAACTTATCCTTCCTGGAATCTTTCTTATACTACTCTCTTAAATATTTTCAATTTTGATTCATTACTTAACCGCAGGAAGAATATCTCTGTAACTTATCTACACAAATTAGTTCAAGCTCGTATTGATGATCCCTTAACCCTTGCTCAAATAAATTTTCATGCACCTTTATTCACGACTAGAAATATGCATCCTTTCTATCCCGATTCCGCGCACTCAAATATCTCCTTTAAATCTCCTATTATTAGGATGTGCATAAATGTAAATAATGCTCCAAACTTATTAGATGTATTTTCAAAGTTATAAGGTGAATGTTTATACTTTTATTGTTGTATTGTTGTGTATGTTTTCTAAAAATTTTCATTTGTTATGTTTAATTTGGAAAATTATGTTGTTTATTTTCAATTTATATTGTCAGCTATTTGATTTGAATTTTTATTATTGTTTTGTTCCTGTCCAGTAATTGGATTTCTCTGTTGGACAGATGTACATTTAAAATAAAAATAAAATAAAACAATAAAACCTCTCCTCGTTAGACTCCAAGCCAATCACCGGAACCGCTTTTTCGCATTGCATCAGTGACTGGTTATTCCAGGCTTAATCGCCTTCTACTATCTCCTCTTGTAGAGTGGCTTGTCTACGTCGTTCTTCTTTTTCCTTCGTTGCCATAACTGTCCTTATAAAGCTGTTTATCGTATCCCAGTCCTTTTCGTCTCGGAGCATAATGTCCACGAAGTCGATGTCTATCGTGCCACCCAGCTGCGCTTCTGCTGCCATCCTCATCTCCTCCCACCGTTTGCAGTGAAGAAGTGTATGTTCCGGGCTATCTATCCCGTCTTCACAGTATTCACAGGCGTTTGAATGTCTCTTGCCAATCTTCAGAAGGTAGGTACCGAAGTTGCCATGACCACTCAGCGCCTGTGTCAGATGATAGCCGAGTTCTCCGAGCTCACGGTTTATCCACTTCTCTAGGTTAGGGATTAGTTTCCTAGTCCAGGCGCCCTTGCTTCCATTTCTCCATCTCTCTTGCCAGGCCAAGAGGAGTGTGTTCCGTTCTCTTTTCCTGATCGCATCAGTCCTTTCATTTGCCTTTAAGCACCCTAACCTTTTCCTTTCCTCCGTAAGCAGGTCTATCGGTGGTACTGAGGCCAAAACGAGTATAGCCTCCTCCGACACCGTTCGGTAGGCACAACAGATCCGGAGGGCCATTTTTCTTTGCACCTTTATCATGTGCGCGCGATAGCTTGCTCTGTTCAGACCATCTTTCCATATTTGTGATGCGTAGAGCATAATGGTGTGAGCCACGCATCCCATAACTCGCCTTTTGCTACTCTTGGGGCCGCCAATATTCGGCATTAGCTTGCTGATGGCTGTTACCGCTATCGTCGCTCTGTGTGCCTTTTCTCTGATGTGGCTAGCAAAGGTGAGCCCTTGGTCCAGAGTTACCCCCAGGTATTTTACCGTACTGGTCGGCAATATTTCCTGTTCCATCACTGTGAAAGACACCGGATCGATTTTCCTCCTGCCCGTGAAGACAATTGCCTCAGTTTTGTGGGCAGCTATCTCCAACCCTCTCTCCTGCATCCAGGTACAGATTAGCTCCACTGCCGCATTAGATGTGGTTTGGAGATCTGCTTCGTTCTTGGCTATCGTCATTACTGCTAGGTCGTCAGCATATGCGATGATTGTAGCTCCTGTTGGTAGTTCTAGCCGCAATACCCCATCGTACAAGATATTCCAGAGTGTCTGACCCAGAACCGAGCCTTGGGGTACTCCGGCTGTAACCTCGAAGCAGTCTGGGCCTTCCTCACTCTGGGCAACGATTTGTCGATTGCACAGGTAGCTTCTCAACATTCGCGTCAGGTAGGGAGCAATGCCTCTTATTCTGCACTCCTCGTCTATCTGCCCCCAAGAAGCTGAGTTGAAAGCATTTTTAACGTCTAGAGTCAGTAGGGAGCACATCCGTCTAATGCTCCATGTACCTTGTCTAGCTTCTCTAGCAATCCGTACCACTTCAGTAATAGCACATACCGTGCTGCGACCCTCTCTGAATCCAAATTGATTAGGAGAAAGTCCTCCCGTCCTGTCTAGTTCGGCTTTCAGTCTTATTAGAAGGAGGTGCTCGAGGAGCTTACCTAGTGTGTCCAGTAGGCACAAGGGCCTATAAGACGAAGGGTCCTCCACGGGTTTATTCCCCTTCCTGATGAGCACCAGCCTACCTTTCTTCCAGTTGTCAGGAAAGAGTCCCTCCCCAAGAGCCTCATTCATTGTCTCTAGCATCAGTCCCGGGATCTCTCTCGCAGCCAGCTTCACCGCCTCAGGAGGTATTCCATCAGGGCCTGTCTCCAGGAAGGGAGGCACATCCTCGGTGACCACTGTTAGGCGAATCCAATTGGTTCTTCTATGCGGCGGGAAAAGGTGGGAGATTACTCTCTGTGTTCGTTCCCTTGTCATAGTTGCAAGGGGAGTTTGCCCCTTGATTTTTCTCATGCTATTTTATGCCCTTCTCCCCAGACGTTGACATCTATCTCGTTGCAGAGGTTCATCCAGCAGGCTTTTTGAGCCTTGTTGATGGCCTGTCTGAGCGCTTTATTTGCCTTTCTGGCAGCGTTGTGCTCTTCATTGCAAAGTGTTGCCCCGTCTCTTATCGACATCCGTATTGGCCGAAGTAAACTGTATTACCTGCTATTTATCTTTGACATGTAGTAACAAAAACAAGTTTTTGGATGCTAAGTCGTGACTAAATAGTAAATGACCCATCAACATATTTCGCTCATCTCAGTAAGGTACTACGAACGGTTTTATGTCAATGGACGTTATCATAATGCATTATGACTTTGGGTCAATTATGACGAATCTTTTGAAACACTACAGTCAAGCATACCATAGTATACCATTAAGAAATAATCGTAGTATAAATATTTCAACATGCCCAGTAAATACCAAAAGAAGTAGCGACCATCTTCTTGTTACGGCTTTTTTTTACGAAAATCTTTGGTGGAGCAGACTCATTTTGGAAGACCCAAACAGCCGTCTGCTGTTTTTTTTTTCGGTATCGTATGAATAGAATCAAGTTTCGCTACCTGTCAAATTATTGTAACGAGTACGGCCCTGTTCTCTCTGGAACAGTCGATATGAAGTAGTACGCCGCGCTTTGAGCGGTGACTCATACGTGGTATATTGAAATAATTCTACAATATGCTAGAAATTTGGGTATATTGTAAAAGTAACATGTTTCAATATAAAGGGAAGAATTTGGGCCCAGTTTGTATTGAAGTGTGAACAGCGTAAGTCGTTGCTTAGTACTTTAATGTAAATATAAATACGTGTTGTAAATAAATATATGTTTCAGTAGTACATTATTTTCGTTTTAAATAAATTTCTTTTAGTGTTATCATTGTTCGCGTTTTATTTAATAATAAACTTCACCGAACCCAAAATTGTAATAATCGTTATATTATGAATTAAGTAAGAGGATCCGAGAGCAAAGCGTACGAGAGTTGCTTTGCACCAATTGACTCGATCTGCCTTTGGAGCTGGTATTAAATTATGGAAAATCCAGCGAGCACTTCCGTACACCCAAATGATTGTGCAAGATGGTGTTTAGCGTTTTCACGCCTAGTTGAACGAACAGTAAAATGGCGATCATCCTAATCATGTCGCGTACACATACAATGTTTCCGTCAATAACAGCAGTTTTTGGATATTCTATAGAACGGCTAAGACTTAAAAAATTCACGGTTAAAACAAAATTTATGGCACCGGTGTGTTATGTAACCAATGAAAATGGTTCAGAACCAAATACCTTCAATTCATCAATTGTAGAAAATTACAGCTCGAAAATGCTCCAAAAATTTTAGATTTTTCTCAGAGGTGTTCATTTCAAATAGCTATATTTTTTAAATATCACAATGTTTTTTTCGATCTTTTTTTATTGAACTAACAAAAAATGTACTTCAATTGTCACAGTAAAATTTATGTCTGGAAACTATGGCCTTCTAGATAGCTTAAAAATTTAGAGAATAGCCCTCATACTTTTGAACCAATATAATTATGATGTTTAAAAATGTATTTATTTTTTGCCTAACTGACATAAAAGAATGATAAGAAATAAGAAAATGATCAAGAAATAACTGAATGATTATATTTTGATTAAAAGTCTAAAAGTTCATTTTCATTTTATTCAAGATCACATACAGTCAAATGAAAAAAAAATATTTTTAGTCAAATGAAATAATATGAAAAATATTTTTGTCTGAGGAAATAAATCTTTTTTTCGTCAACAGAAATAAATTAAGTATATCATCACGTATTTTACCCATTACTGAGTGCAGCACTACGTGTTTAGTGCAGTTACCAGCCGTAAAAAATGCCCCGCCAATATGTTAGTGGTCGAGGGGTTAACCACCAAAGTAATTTGGTGTACAAAATTTTGGTAATGTTGGTAATTTTTTAGTAATGTCGGTAATTTTTGGTAATGGCTTGGTAATGTTGGTAATGTATTGGTAATGTTGGTAATGTCTAGATAATGTCGGTAATTTCTGGTAATGTCTAGGTAATGTTGGTAATGTCTTGGTAATGTGGGTAATTTCTGGTAATGTCGAGGTTATTTTTGTAAACTGCAGTGAATTCAACAACAGAAATAAATTTAGAAATACACAGCGAATCATACTATTCAGTTTTTCGGATAATTGGTACATAGGATCCATTTTAAAAATACTCAAAGAAGACAAATTTGAAATAAAATTTATGAATTCCAATTTGGATTCATTTATTTGGCCAAAGAAAACTGACTTTCAAATTGTTAACATAGAATTTATATTTCATGGACCTATCACTATGCAGGGGCGGATCCAGACTTCGAATTGAGGGGGGGTCATCGAGTGAATTTTGCCTCGGGGGGGGGGGGGGCGTTATTGCCCATCTTCTAAATATAAAAAACATTTGTATTTGCTCATATTATATTCCTGCTTTAAATAATTTTTACAATCACATTAAATCACATTAAATCGTCTTTGAAATCGCATTACATCACAATAAATCATTTTTTCAACTCAAAAATTTCCTGACCCCCATGACCCCCCACCCCTGGATCCGCCACTGTCACTATGTTAGAAAATTATCCTTTGAAATTAAGTGAACAAGATAGAATATGAATTGTATCCAAATATAAATATTAAAGCGTAATTATATATAAAAATTATATTAAAGTTTTATTAATAAACATGTTTGATATATTAGGTATATACTACTGTTTCATATTATAACATATTAGATGATAAAATAAAACATTTTTTATCCAATATTATTAACGAATTACATAATCAACTGTTAAATAATAAAATATTCCAAATATAAGATTCTTACTTTACTCATGTTTTTTTATAATTATTATTTTCAGTGACGTTATCGCGATGAAAGTTAAACTTTATGTCTGCAGTTTTCCGCCACATTATTTGACGTTAGCTATGAAAACAGAGATCCACTGAACAACCGGACTGAAATTTATTCGCAAAGTTATTTAACACCGAAGGTCTAATGGCACTGCGGTAGTTTCATCTTCTTTATACACTAACCGGAAACATTGTTATTCAATTATTAGTTTACGGCTTCCATATGTCATATTTTGTTTTTTATTGTTATTATTTTCTCCAAAAAAATTTACATACACTTACACACCTTCTGTTTGCTGTGTGTTTAGTTATGCATCGCACTCATGAAATTATGGAACGCTTAGTTTTCACAAATTTCCAAAAAATATAGTGTAACTTAAAAATTGTATTTATAAACTAAATAATAATTTTGACGTTAAGCCACATAAAAAATCAATTTAAAGTTGGACAAGCTGTTAATGATTCAATTTTGTAAGAAAATTAGATTACTGGACTGGATATGATGTATATTTAATAAATTGACATTTTGGTCCGTGATTGGGCCATTATCAAAGTCTATAATCATTCAATATAAAATAATTAATTTCATTCCACTTTTGACCTCTGAAGGTAATATTTCAGTGTACAAAAGACTTTCTCAAATACAGTTTCAACAGCGTGTTATTTACACATCGTGGTGAAGACGACAAGTAAGGTAGAGCTCTTTAAAAATATATATAAATACCCACCTTTCAGTCATCATCCCTATCTCTCTCCCAACCTAACCCTATACTCATGACACCGCACCCCAAAACTATATTAGCAGCCATCTATTGACCAAAATCAAAAAATTGCAACAAATTACCGGCCACGGGCCGGTAATTAACATGTCTACAAACGGAGTTGCCTCTGACTACAGGAGCGCTCCCGTCCAACTATTGTCAAACTCAATAATACAACAAACAACAACGCCTCCAACCAGCATGAATCAAAACAACTCTAACTTGCCAACAAGTTTTGCAGCAATAACTCAAAAGAAACCAACAGATAACTTTCCAAAAAAAAGATCAAGCAATAATATTAACTTCATATGATGATCTAAAAATAAAAGACTACATAACAGCAATAGGTCGCCAAGTAAAACCAGAAAATGTTATATTTGCATCGAAAAATTTCAAATAATAGAATTTGTATCTATTTAAAAAATAAAGAAACAGTTGAACAGCTAACAAATAAAAATCAAACAATACCAATAGGGTCACACCAAGTCGAAATCCGAAAATTAATTACACCAGCTAAGCGAATTATTTTATCGAATGTATGCCCAACCATACCACATTCATATATACAAGAAGAAATCAACAAATTTAATATTAAAATGGTATCACCAATTTAATTTTTAAGGGTAGGCAACTTAGACTCTGAGTACGCACATGTCCTAAGTTTTAGAAGACAGGTATATATCGTAGCAGAAGATATTAAAAAAATACCACAGAATATCATTTTAGACTTTGAAGACACATCGTACAAAATTTTTGTATCAGAAGAAATAATGTCATGTTTCTTATGCAAACAAACAGGACACAACTCCAGCCAATGCCCTAACATAGAAAAAATAAATGAAAACCAAACCATATCCCAAACAACAAAGAGACCCGCATCACAAATAAGCGAAATTGAACTCCAAAACAGCCAAGA
This sequence comes from Pterostichus niger, assembly GCA_947425015.1. Lineage (NCBI taxonomy): Eukaryota > Metazoa > Arthropoda > Insecta > Coleoptera > Carabidae > Pterostichus > Pterostichus niger. Next base: position 28,371,165 of record OX380337.1, on the reverse strand, counting down.
AGAAACTGAACCCCTAACCGTAACACTGTCCACTGATACTATAACAGAAAAATCAGATAAAAGACAAGTAAAAAAACCAAGATCTGACAGTCTATCCGAAGAAATAACATTAGAAGATCAAATTTCTCACTTAAAAGAAGTAATTCAAAATGATCAAGAGAAATACACCATGACCTATGTTGACCTAACAGAATTCTTGGAAAACGTACAAGGAAACAACGAACAACTAAGTATTGCCAAAGAATATACAAATGACATAAATAATTTACTAACGATGCTAAATGATTTGTACCCTAAATTGAAACACAGAGCTGTTAAAGGGAGATTCACAAGAATTTGCACTAGAATAAAAGCACAATTACAAAAAGAATATGATAATACAACTACACTAAGCCAAATATACCCAGAAAACTCCAACAAAAACCAATAAATACTCTCTTAAATTTCAGATTGAATTTATATTATTCATATAATATTAAACAATAATAACAATTCTAAAATGTCCGTCTTGCAGTGGAATCTAAACGGTTTCCACGCACACCTGCCAGAATTACAAAACATCATATCACACATAACTCCAGACTATCTATGTCTCCAAGAAACACGACTACACCAATTTCAACAAGCAAATCTAAGCGGATACACTGCATATAGAAGAGATAGACAAAATGAGAGAAATGCCAGTGGCGGAGTTGCTATACTTGTAAAAAACAATAAGCATGCAGAAGTTATCGCATTGCAAACAGAACTAGAAGCAATTGCTATAAACAAAATATATTCCTGAAAAGATAACTATATGTAATATTTATCTACCACCAACCTTGAACTTCAACACAGACATAATCATGGACTTAATAAACCAGTTGTCAAAACCATTTATTTTGTTAGGTGACTTTAATAGCCACAACATAATATGGGGATCAACTAATACAGATAGAAAAGGGAAAGAAATCGAAAAAATAATTAGCGATGAAATAGTAATATTAAATGACGACAGCCCAACTAATTTTTGTTCCAGAACTGGAAATTTTTCTAACATTGACCTCTCGTTATGTGAATCCAGTATAGCCCATAAAATATCCTTCGAAGTCCTACCATATTTGCACGGTAGCGACCATTTCCCGATTAAATTACAATTCTCTAATACGAATCACGGCAAGCTACACCCGATATATAATAAGTGGCATATAGAAACTGCGGATTGGAAACTATTTCATAATTTAGCTAAAATTGAGGAACCTCCGACTGGAAATGACATAGACAGTATGGTAAAAAAGCAGCAATAGCAAGTATAAGAAAAACGGAAGGGAAAACAATGAAGAAAAATGTTCCATGGTGGAACACTAAATGTCATATAGCTATTAAAAATAATAAAAGAGCACTATATAAATATAAAAAACATAAAACCGTAGAAAACCTGATTGAACTAAAAAAAAAAGTAGAGCAGTTGTACGAAAAACAGTATTAGACAGTAAAAAGACATCGTGGCAAGAATACGTTTGTTCAATAAATACGAACACTCCCCCAAAAGAAGTCTGGAATAAAATCCGGAGAATAAGCCATGGTAAAATGTTCCAAGAAACAGCAATATTAAAAATAAACGGGAACATAATAACATCTAATTAAGAAATCACCACAATCATTGCAAACAGATTTGAATACAATACTAGTAACAACAATTATACAAATGATTTTTTGAGACACAAGTACGATACAGAAGAAGAAGGAATAGAAATACAACCAGATAATGAAAATGCCTTAAATATACCTTTTACACTAGAAGAACTAGTTGCAGCACTTCAGCAATTAAAAAATAATAAATCAGCAGGCCCAGATGGAATAAAAAATGAAATGCTGCAACATCTCCCCGACAACACCATACAACACCTCTTACAAATATATAATTACATATGGGAGAAAAATGTATACCCTAGTCAATGGAAAGAAGTAATAACAGTGCCAATACTGAAGCCTAATAAAGACAAAACCAACCCAGAGAACTATCGTCCAATATCTCTTTCAAACAGCATGAGTAAAATATTGCAAAAAATGGTTAACAGTAGACTAAATTGGTATCTAGAGAAGAACAATATCCTTGATTAAATGCAAAGCGGATTTAGAACGGGTTGCTCAACAAGTGATCAACTAGTCGCCTTGGAGACAGAAATTCAAAAAAGTTTTAAAAACAAACAACACCTCGTCGCAATATTTTTCGACATAGAAAAAGCATATGACACTACTTGGCGACATTTAATACTATCTGAACTGAAAAAACACGGATTGAAAGCAATATCATGTATTTTATCAAAAACTTTATGAGTGACAGGAAATTCAAAGTTAAGTTCAACGGTTGTTTATCAGATAGCAAAACATTTGAGAACGGTGTACCACAAGGGGAAATGCTAAGTGTAACGCTCTTCTTAGTAGCCATGAACAGTATAACATCTTATATACCGAAGCATATAAAAGCATTCCTATATGCCGACGACATGGTAGTATATCTCAAAGGAAAAAATATACGAACAACTGAAATAAAACTACAAAACACTATAAATGAATTAGAACAATGGACAAGGCAAATAAGTTTCCGTTTCTCCATCTCTAAAACAAAAGCTGTACAATTCTCTAGGCTTCACAGAGCAAATCAGAACCCAAACCTGAAACTGGGTAATAATAATATTGAATTTGTAAACACAATTAAATACCTAGGATTGACGCTTGATTCCAAATTAACATGGAAAAACCATATTCAAAACTTAAAGAAGGAATGTATACAAAGACTAAACATAATGAAAACATTAGGCCATCTAAAATGGGGGGCTGATCAGAAAACACTACTACTTATATACAAATCCCTCATAAGATCTAAAATTGAGTACGGAAGTATGATATATGGAAATGCAAAAACAAGTATACTCAAACAACTAAACCCAGTACAAAATACAGCAGTAAGAATAGCACTAGGAGCCTACCGCTCAAGCCCCATAGACAGTATACTCTGTGCAGCCGGTGAATTACCACTATACCTAAGAAGGACAGAATTAATGTTAAAATATGTTATTACACTTGCAAGCAAACCACATAACAACGCCTACAGTTCCATTTTTGAAACTACAAATAACACCACCAAAATCCTTCATATCACGCCCTTCCATCAGAAAATCCACAGCACGCTAAATTCGTTTAACATCAAACTCCCAAAAATCCAAACCAATCTCTTCTTCGAAGTACCTCCCTGGATAATAAAGCACCCCACCTACATATCTGAACTATCAAAACACCACAAAAATGAAACTAGTACAGAGCTCTACTACAATTATTCCGAGAAATCCAGAACAAACATCAGAACTACGTGTCGTTCTACATCGACGGATCGAAACAAAACAAAAATACAGGATCAGCCATTATAAAAAATGAAGAACACCTAAGATACCGTCTACCACACAACACTAGTATCTACACTGCAGAACTATTCAGTATATTGAAAACCAGTGAGCTCATAAATGAATCGAATCAAGAGGAAAGGTATGCCATATACACTGATTCACATCGACGGATCGAAACAAAACAAAAATACAGGATCAGCCATTATAAAAAATGAAGAACACCTAAGATACCGTCTACCACACAACACTAGTATCTACACTGCAGAACTATTCAGTATATTGAAAACCAGTGAGCTCATAAATGAATCGAATCAAGAGGAAAGGTATGCCATATACACTGATTCACTAAGTGCATTCCAAGCACTTCAAAAATTTAATACAACAACTGCCATGATACAGGAAATACAACAAAATATACACAAGGCAATTGAACAAGGAAAAAAAATAACAATCATATGGATACCATCGCATATAGGAATTACTGGAAATGACAAAACAGACTATCATGCCAAGTTAGCAACCCTAGACACGCCAGAACTTAACATTCCAGTACCAACATATGACATGAACAGCACGATTAAAGAAAAAGTCAAAGATAAATGGAACAATGACTGGAACATACTGCAAAACAACAAATTAAGATTGATAAAAACGGAGACTAAAGTATGGAAGACACCCAAGACCAGAAGAGAACAAGTTGTCATCAATAGATTGAGGATTGGACACACAAATATTACACACCAACACATCATGAAAAGAGAAAATCCCCCGATATGCCTGACATGCAACCAAAACCTTACTGTATCACACATTATACAAGAGTGCCAAAAATACCAGGACAAACGTACAGAACATAAAATCCCGCACACACTAAACGAAGCCCTAGGAGACAATATTAATATCATATCAAATGTTATAGAATATTTAAAATCTATTTAGTTATATAATCAAATATGACATTGTAATACACACTGTAACCAGGTACTAATAGCCTTAGTAGCTGAAGTACCTGTAAATATCTAAATAAAAAAAAAAAAATAATTAATTTAACAATAATATGATAACAATAAAAAATTATGATTACAATCCTAAAAAACATACTTTGAAAGAGCACAATTTAGTTACAATTGAAATTTTTTAATTATAATGATTTAATTAGTAAAGTTAAAAAAGAATAAAATACAAGTGAAGAAAAAAAGAATCAGAAAATGATAAAATGAAAAAAGTCAAACAGTGTGAATGGCAACATCAAGTAAAACAAATAAGTAATCTAGTAAGAACGATAGTAAAATTTAGGACATATCAAAGACAAGTAAACAATATAATTTTTTTACAATATGTGGTAGTCCTAATTTTACTTTATTAGAAAGTCTGAATGATATGGTACATAAATATTATTCTGTGATACGAAAACATAAAGTAACTGTTAATTTTAGCTAAATTAAAGTTAGAACTAGTATTAAGTTTTGCAGTTATACTAATATAATTGAAATATGTTTCAGTTTCAACATGTTGACAAATATATAACGATATGATAAATAAATTAACTAGTATTTTAATAGCTGCTACGAGTACAATATGAGTGCCAAAAGATGATTTCGGACATATTATTCCTGTTAATATAAACAAATCTAAAACGATTTTAATAGTAGACTGCAAATTTTTGGTTGGTGTAACTTCGGCAGATATAATTGAATCTTATAGTGGATGTGCTTCTGATAAGGCGATTTTTGAGCAAAGTAACTTCTTAAATATGTTGGATAGGAATGTTGCAATTATAGTGGATAAAGGTTTTATTATTGATGAAATTTGTGACAATTATGATGTAAAATTAAGAAGACCATCACATTTACGAAATAAAAAGCAATTATCAGAATACGATGCTCTATTTAATAGAAAGAATTGCTTCAGCTCCTATTCATGTCGAGAGACTGAACAAGATATATATATATATATATATATATATATATATATATATATATATATATATATATATATATCTTTGTTGATATTTTAAATAATCAAGTTGAGTGGGTTCCTATCAGTCACGTTGATAACATATTTATAATTTGTTGTGGCTTAGCAAACTCATCATCTATTCTGTAAGATTTTTAACGGTCTGTTAAAATTTTTAATCAACTCAACGAATGACATTGAACAAATAATAAAAATTAAACTTGATACATGTTTTTTGGTTAAACTTTTTAACTAGTCGTGAAAAACTAACTGACCACTTCCAGGATACTCGAACACTCCTACATTGCTATATATTGTGCATGTTATCTATTTTAATTAAATATTTTGTGTACAGATAATCAGTATAATTGATAATAAATCGAGTTTAAATCGCACCACACTTATCAGTCGTCGCCATTGTTTCCGTTCCCCAACGTTAACAACTTTGCAGAATATTGCAGAGCGTCATATATTTGTAGCATATCAAAGTGCTGGACACGGATCCGACATTTTATCATTCGGGAAGTGTCCGGATGTTCTCCAGTTCCGGACCTCAGCTACTCGGATTGACGAAGGAGTACTTTGAATAGGATACTGTTAATAGTGGGATTAGGGTTGCTTTTTCTATCCGCTATCAAATTAGATTTATGTTAGGGATGACATGATTACATGAAATAGGGTCCTTTATATTCACTCGTAGGATGAGAAAGATATGAGAAATTCTACATTATAATTCTTAAGATATTATCGTTGGTGACATTTTAAAAGTATGTAAAATATAATTTACAATCATACTCTTAAGAACATGAATGTTACATTATACAAAATTAAGTGAGATATATGAAGAAAGGAAAATAAATTGGGAAGCATGAATTTACAAAAATATTACTTTACATAATAAAGTCCTACGTTTCGAGATCAACAATCTGTATGCTATCTTTCTTAAGTTACTGATTACGTATTACAATTTATTATATATAACTATAATAGTAATAATAAATAATGAGTATTTATTGATTTCATGATTTCTGCCACATAACATGGTTTATACTGCAAATAGGTATAGTGCAATTTCTAGCGCTTCTAAATTTGTGATCACTTTATGTTTCCGAGCAATTAATAGTATTAAGAGAAAAATATTGACTACGGCACTGGTTGACAGCTAATGAGGATCAATTGCGCTGTCATTGTTACGAGAGTGTGCTGAGAACAGTCGAGTTTACATTTTGAAATATTATATCAAATAGTTATTTCAGTTTTCATTTGTTGAATTTATGTTTAATAAACTTATAAAGCATTCAGTCCACTAAGTCTAAACTAAATTGGAGCACACCTCAATAAATAGCATTTTTTAAGTTTAATATTAATAGTACGAGTATATTATATCTTATATCTAGGAAAAGATATGCATCATTTTTCATGAGGTGTAATTTGTAGCACAAGGGCGAATTCCGATAGCTATACATATAGCATCGAGAGAAAAATTGAATTATCTTCCGAGGTGTATATAATATTTTTTCACAGCGTCAGCATTTGAAATAAATATTTTTATGATTATTATACAAGGTTTTCAAAATTATTAAAGTTTAAATTACAATAGGATAGTTGCCTAGAAAATCTAGTGTCATTGTTTTGTTTTAAATGAAATATCAAAGTAACAATGAATATTGAAAACATTCTTAAGAGAAATTATAGATGTTACAAATAATGTAACATTAAACTTATTAAAGTGCAAAAAAATAAAACATTTTTGTAAGGGAACAAATATAAAAAAAAAATTATAAGCAAATACGGAATATCTGATGATAAACGTAATTTTACTTAATACATATTTCAAAATTTTATTTATTATTTTAAATAAATTATAGGTGCCTTTACTTATTGGTATTAAGTTGTGCTTGTCATTCGGTTGAATGGCCAAATTTGAAAACTGCTAACATTGAAGATTTAGATGTAAATTACTAATAACATACTTGACACAACAAAGAATAAAACTCAGCGATCTTTAGAAGTGACAGACGATAAACAAATTATAGGTAATTATAATTGAATTATACTACTAATATGTCGAAATGCGTCCAAATAATACAAACCATCGACGTTTTATTAAAACATACAATAAATGCCCAATACAAGATGTTGAAAAAATCAATTATGAAAAATTCCAGAAAAAAATTGTAAACTTTTTAGGACTGTCAACATAATCACATTACACAAGTCATTGTTTCGGTAGGACTTCACCTTCAGTTACATTATTAGCGGATTTGGGGATTGATATTACTAATATAAACAACATGGTGGCTGTAAGACAACTGCAGTAGTTGAAGGCTACATTTAAAATTCTACAAAAAATAAAACAAATATAACGGACAAAGTTTTCGTAGGTTCGAATAGTAGAAGTACAAATATAAGTATAAATTCAAATATAAAATAGTATCAACATAAATCTTTAAATGCCTTTATAAATTAAATAAATAAAAGATTGATATTTGTTATACTTTATTTCAAGTATAGATGCAGCAGAGAGGAACTTGTACAGTATTTAATCAATAAACACTATGAGAGAAACCTAATTTACATTTGCAAAATAATTTTGCAGATACTTGCCATTATTTTATTGTTTATGAAAATTGATAATTTACTTACGTATATATATATATATATATATATATATAATTGTTTTATTTCAAGCCACAGTCATGGATCACTATTCTCTTTACGATTTGGTGTATAATAAAGTGCCCGCCATTTTACTTTTTAATAATGTAACATATGGATTATTTTACACGATTGTAAAGCAAATTTGATGCACTTTTCAAATTTATAAAAAAATATAGTATGTTCCATTTGAAATTTCAAAGTTGAGATTATTTACTAATAAACAGGAAATGATATCATGAAAATACATCCGTCATCTACTAGCTTTCATGTTGTTGTATAAATCATGTTATATGAAAGAAATTGCTAAGGTGATAAATAAGCGAGATATTTGCTGGGTCCATTAAAATATAATACCCTGTATATATATATATATATATATATATATATATATATATATATATATATATATATATATATATATATATATTCATTAATATATTTCAAATGACTGCATAATTACGTGGAATAGAGTTTACCTATATATTTTCTTTCCTGCGAGAATTTGTTGTATACATTTAACGCCATAGAAGCAATTTTTTACATACGGTTAAGATAAAATGTCATACTTCTCACGTGAAAAGATAATTCATTTGATATTACGTAAATTTAGCTTTACATGATGGAAAACTGCTTGCCTTTGTATTTTATAACATTTATTTTATGTTTACAATATTATTATTTTCATTTATAACTATTTATTTACAACTCTAGTATATTAGCATTTAAAGTCAAACAGATATACATTAATGTATCTGCTGTTGTCTACCACACCGGTAACCAAATGCATTTACTGGAATACGAACTACTACGATCTCACCCTGTTTTATAACACCTGCTGACAAGCAGAACTTTGGATGCATTTAGTCTATATCTAGAGTACACTGAACATTGCCAGGCATGTAGATGCACTATAAGGCGTACTAAAAAATCTTGTGTATTAAGTATTAAAGATACAATTAAATTTTATTTATAAAATATGTTTCTGTATTAAATTTGTTTAAATAAATTTTGATAATGATAGTAATCATTATAATTTTAAATTTTATTCTAAAATGGTTGACATTTTAACTATTTTATTCTTACCTAGCATTTATTTGTCATTGCGTGCTTTATTATGAAATTCACGAAACGCCGATATATAATAATATTCATATATTATAAAAAAAGTATACCTTTGTTCAACTTTGATCAAATAATGCATTTATTTGCTTGAACTTGCAAATTAATTTTTGTGGTATAATATTTAGCTCCAACATCCCTATGCTTCTCACTATTTTTATTAATTAACAAAATTACATGAATTTCTTCATCAATACTGCTACAGATAGGATGCCACGGTACAAATAAATCTATTTTATGTACACTTTTGTCAAGAATGTTGTTATGTCTTTTAAATACAATGTGTTTCTACAATCAGTTCTCACTTTCCTGAACTATGTGAAAGATTATTTTTTAATCTGTTTCTGTTCTCTTCTATAGACAAATCAGAAAAGAAGGCTTCTCCTACAGGATCTTTTTAAATATAATTTTGGTCATTAATTTAAATTGTTACCATTAATACTTGGTAAAATTTTATCCCTTAAAAGTATTTGACGTAAGGCACAAATAAACTGGTTTGTTGTAGGATTATTATTTCAACCTCATCTTTACCGAAAAACTGAAAGAGTTCTAAATGATCTTGGGAAACTTTACGCAGAAAAAGTATTTCAATTTCTCTACATTAAATAAATACTCATCAAGTTGTTAATGCTTTTCATTGCAGCAATTATATCACACAGATAAAATGTTCTAGCATGTGAAAATGCCGACACGCAGTCTATTTTCAAAGATTTTAAATATTTTTCTATCTAAGAAAAATCTTTCCAAATTTTTTTATTTATATTATTGTTGGGATGGGCTTCTGAATTCCGAGTAGAAAATATTTCTTGTATTTAAGTGATTGAATGTACGGTAACTAATTTTAATATAATTTGTGGTACTTGCTAAATTTTTGAATATTTATTGCATCCACTGTACTTCAAATTAATGAGAGTTTCCCATTCAAATGTTGTTTTTATATTTAACAAGCTATAGTTGCAAACCCAACATTTCTCAGGGTTCCGAACGTTAAGTCGAGAAAGAGTAGCGTAATACTTTCATAAATATTTAATAAATCCTAATCTATACACCATAGAGACATAATTTATAAAAATAATTTTAAACTTTCCTTAATATTTATATAATAAAAAGTAAAGATGATTTAAGTGACTAGATGAAAGCTAAGTATCGTTAAAATCATGTAAATGAAGATATTTTAAAATATCTTAAATTTATGTCATAGATTTTAAAGATACTGTACAAAAGCACATACGTGGCTGGTATACCCAACAGGCATGTTCCTTTTTGCATGATTTTCTCCTTTAGCACCCACTATTTTTTCATTAAAATTATTTATAAACTTTTATCTAGTCACTTCTGCATTTGAACACACTACTAACGGGTGTTTCAAAAATTATTTTCTAATATGGGAACAATAATTTGAACTATATGTTTATATTTACAATTATTATTTTATTAAAATAATTTTATAATTAACAATAGATAAATCATCAACTTCTTTCAACGGGCAATTATTAATATAAATAAAAAAAATTAGACTATAATGAAAATATGGATTTAATCGAGGGGTATGAAGATTTGGGAAATGATAAATACATAAATAAATATATCATCACGCCTTTTACCCATTACTGGGTGTGACGCTCTGCCGTAGCAGGTCTCGGTAAGTACCAGCCGTCAAATCACGGCTCCCAAGGATTTTAGTGAAAATTATTTGTCGGCTGTGGGGATGATTTAGGTCGAAATATTTTTTTTAAAGTGCGTGTTAGTATTTTTAGCTGAGAGTCTGTATGACAATTGGAAAATGTCTTTAAGTTATTTTATTTGCGACAGCTGCATGGAGAGTATCCAATTAATAGAATTATTATTTTCGTAGTTTTAAATGTAAAAGTTAGCAAACATTTCAAAAACCGAACGTTTTGTATTAAAAAATCTAAATATACAGTTTATTTGATGCGCCTCACTTAATAAAAAGTGTACGTAATAGTATGTAAAAATAAGATATAATCATTGCTGGAAAACGAATCCCTTGGCAAGATATTAAAAGAACGTACGAAATAGACAGCAAAAATATATTAGCTAAATCACTATTCAAAATTATAAAAAATCGTTTGAAAAATTAATGTAAAACTTGCAGTGCAGATTTTAAGTAAATCTTTCTGTCGCTATGTTCAATGTAACTGATGCATTGAAATCGAAATCTGCACTTGAAACATCCAAATACTTAGAAACCATAAATAATATTTTAGATTGTTTACATTCCATAGTATTATATACTTCAAATCTATATAGAAGCGCTATATCTGAAAAAAATAATTTAATTTTCGATACATTAACCAAAGGAATTGAATGGATTAAAAATTGATCAAGACCAAAAAATATTCCGTATTATTTTGATGGACTAATATTAAGTATAGATGCTGTTTAAAATTTGTCTGTCCAGCATGTCCTCCGAATATATATTTTTTAATAAAAAATAGATTTTGCTAAGACCCACTTCAAAATTTATTCTCCACGTCGCGGCTATGATTCTTATCTCTCTACAAAATATTTTAGACTAGCTTTGCAATCCATAATGAGTGCATCTTTAATCATGACTAGTGAGACAAGTAGTTATGAAAATGACGACGATGAATATTTAGTATATAAATTAGAAATTTTTAAGGATCCTATAGATATGGTCACATATAGTAGTATTTCAGAAAAAAGATTTAAATAATTTTGTTCAACATAAAACATATATTATAAAGAATTTAATAATATCAAAAATTATCCACGGAACAAAAAAAAAATAGTAAAAAAATTAAGTCAAATGTACAAAATTAGAATATATTATCAAAACCGAAATCTACAAGAAAACTTAAAATTTTAACAAACAAGTAGATAACTTCTGAACGTTTATAATTAGGTTTCATATTATTACGTAGGAAAATGTAAATACACATAATTCTTATAAATATAAATATATCATTGATTTATATTATTTGTATAAGTATAGTATTAAAATAAAAACTGCCTACGACGTTTCTCATTGTGGAGTGTAGTGTCTTTTCTTAATGTGTGTGAAAGTAACATTGTGTAATTTAAGAGGTGTACTAAATTATTGGTATGACAATGTAGAAAATAATTAGATAAATATTAGTCATCTGAAATAGTTAAAGTAAGCACAAATCTATTAGATAGTACAATTTCTCGAAAATGATATTAATTATTTGTTTAATTAAATTTATTAAACTTATTCTAAGCGAATGAATGGTTGTAAAAATACCAAATTTTGTATTCCAACATTACGATCGTTGCTATTAATATAGCCATAAACGCCACTGAAACATTTGTGTAAAATAAAAAATTATAATCACTACACGATACAGATATTTTGCTATTACGACAGATTTGTGACTAGAGATTTGTTCGTGAACGACCAGTTCAATTTGAACAGGTCACTTCAGTGAACGATGAGAGTCGGATCACTAAAGATAGAATAAGAATTTTCGAACGGGTTACTCGGGTTTGAGTTTCTTTTAGACGTTTCGTTCAGTTCGTATTAAATCAACAGATAAAAAAATATCCGTTCAAGTGAATAAACTGAATTATAAAAATCGTTTTTGTCTTGTGCTAATGCTGATAAGTAAAATTTGCTTATTTTCAAATTAATATAACTATTTACTTCTGCAGCGTCAATATCCCATTGTTCATATTAAATGGTAACAATGAAAGATGGTAATTTCAATATTCAAATAGTTAGAAATAGTTTGTACACTTCATTAAAAAAAATATTAAAGAATGCAATTAGCTATCAATTTATGTGATAAATTTTGATTTATGTTAAATCGTTCATTTATTTTAATTTGCAAAAAAAAATCACTTTGGAGTTTATATTCCCACATATTCTAGTTTTGTTGATAAGTTACATCGTTCAAATATAAATAAATTAATGTTAATTGATTGAATTTTAAATTACATATTACGTACAAGATTTTTTAACAGAACGGTTCAATTTGAACGGGTCATTTTAGTGAGACGATTCTAATGAACCGGATTAGTCAGCTGAACGGATTTCTCATCACTATTTGTGACCGTAACCAGACGGGGATTGGAGTGCCTTGTCTATGCTGCGGTTTCCGATGTTACTCTATGTTTCTCTTACATTCCAGTTTCTCGCAACTGTTACATGAAATTATTTGCAAAGATTAACTCATTGAAAAATTATTTGCAAAGATTAACTCATTTTCACTTCGACAATTACTTAATTAAAAAATATTATTGTATTTGGAAATATTATGATACATAAATTTTTTTAATGCCCGGATTTTCAGTGGCGGTTTAAGCTCAAAATTGGGTTCGAGTTCTAGGTCAAGGTTGAAAGTATTTGTCAGTGCAGTTTAAAACTTAAATTCAGTTAAAATTTTTCTTGAACTTGAGCTGGCAATGTTTTTAGTTTCAGTATTAATTTTAGAGTTCCACCGTCGCCTACATTAATATAAAACATAATCGACTGTTTCT